>OY979712.1:1326580-2653160 GCA_963855925.1 Inga laurina | reverse complement strand
TGCTGTGAAAGCTATGTGTATACAACCGTGAGTGTTGCCCATTGTGACGCTGGTCACACATCATGTGCATACAGCCGTGAGTGCTATCGTTTGTGATGAAAGTTATGCATCACTGTGATCGTTGCTGCTTGGTGATTTGCTTGCATGCTATGTGATTATATATTGCATGAGTGATTTGTTACTCCTGGGATTATTTTGAATCTCATTCTTTCCACTAACTAACCTACAACCAAGGCAAGCATCTCAAAGGAGAAACAATCAACTAAGGGAGGCTAGTACTCCGTTAGGGATGTAATTTTTGGTAGTTGGTTGTCATATTTTGGTCGGGATTACTATACATATTATAAATGTAAATTTTGGATAGTGTTTTGTAATCCCCTGGATGGAAAATTGATTAGGGCGAAAATGCCCCATAAACCCTTTAGTTAATGGATGGAACTCAGGTGTTGCCGGGAATTTTGTTTACACTCTGATATGTATGAATGAAACTAAACTGCACAGGCCAAATATATTTGAAATGTGAATGTGAGACCTTATCGAATAGGTTTTGTAAAAGTTTTTGAAAACCCAACTTTAACACAGGACCATATCCTGTCTCGAGGTTGGAACTTCCAATGAGTTTTAAATTACCCATGGGTCTCTAATTCAACTTAACGACGCATTTTGAACTAACATTTCGGCTATTAAGGTAAGGGGTTACATTTTGTTCATCTATTGATGTGGTACATGAACCTGAATTTTATGAGGATGCTATAAAAGATAAACGTTGGATTGAAGCAATGAATAGTGAGATTCGAGCCCGAGAAGAAAATAAAACTTGGAGTATTGTGTCTTTGTCTAAAGGTAAAGGAGTCATTGGTTGTAAATGGGTGTACAAGGTTAAGTACAATTTGAACGGTAGTATAGATAAGTTTAAAGCCAGATTAGTAGCTAAGGGATATAGTCAAAAGGAAGGAATAGATTATCATAAAACTTTTTCATCGGTTGTTAAAATGTTAATTGTGAGATTAGTTATAAAGCTAGCTGCTATGTATGAATGGAATTTGCACCAAATGGATGTATGTAATGCTTTCTTGCAAGGAGATCTAGATGAAGAATTATATATGCAAATGCCCTAAGGCTTTGGCATTAAAGGGGAGAACTTGGTGTGTAGATTAAATAAGTCATTGTATGGCCTTAAACAAACCCCAAGGCAATGAAATTCTAAGCTTTGTGAGGCATTGTCTCTTGCTGGGTTCAAGCAAAGTGAGTATGATCATTCCCTGTTTATTCAAAATTGAGATGATGGTGTTGTGTTTATACTCGTATATGTTGATGATTTACTCACCACAGGTAGTAGTAAGGCTGGTATTCATAAGATTAAGATTTTTTTGCATAACACATTTAAAATAAAGGATCTTGGTTTAATGAAGTATGTTTTGGGAATCAAAATAGCTAGATCAAATGATGGTATAATTTTGTGTCAAAGAAAGCATGTTCTTGACATTTTGGCTGAGACAGGGATGAGTGCTTGTCGACCTCTTCAAGTGCCTCTAGTTTAAAATCAAAAGCTTATGGCATTTGAGGAAGGAATGAACAAAAGCGATGAATTGCTGAAGGATTCAGAATGATATAGAAAACTTGTTGGTAAGTTAATTTATTTGACCATGACTCATCCTGGAATTTCATTTTGTGTGCAGACATTGAGCCAATTTATGCAAATGCTGACAAAAGAGCACATGGCGGCAGCATTGAACATGATACGATATCTAAAAGGAAGTCCTGGCATGGGTGTGTTGTTGAGTTCAAGAGTCAATTTAGAGCTGGAATGCTTTTGCGATGCATATATATGTGTAGTTGATATTTCTTCAGTTTAATAAAACCCCTTTGGTTCTCGCACGTGTAAGCTCAAGTTGGAAGAATTTGACAAAGGTAAGCAAATTATAACAAAGCATCCAGAAATGATAGTTTAAATCACAAAACAACTAATAATAGATATGTGTATGTTTTATTAGAATCGAGCTTGATGCTTTAGAAATCATATTTGTGTTAACAGAAGAAATTATTTGAATGAATTTATTTGAAAGTGGCCTGGAACACATTGAAAGAATGATAAGCTGAGAGAGGCTGCCCAGCTGGTATGATACTACACATTTGCGTCCCTAAAATTGATTAACAGTGAAATGAATATATGTGTATATATAATGAATGATAAATTCAAAACACCGAATCTAGATATTATACGTTAAAATTATCTTGACTTCAAAATTCCAGATATGATTTATCGAAGATTAATTTTGAATAGTTAATTAAGTTGATAAAATAAAATAAATTAACAATATATTGTTATTTATAAGAATTTGTAATAATGCTAACAATTAAAATCCAAATATTTTTAACTAAATATAAATAGTTTAGATTTATTGAACAATTATAATTTAACATCCATATTATAATTACACTTACAAAATTAAGGGGCCAAATTGAAACCTTGAATAAAGTTAGTGAAAGCATAGCATACTTTTGCATAAACTTTTAATTTGCTCTTTATAAAATTTACCAAGCATTCATATTTCAGTTAATAGGTAAACACACGGATTGGGTTTGGGTGCTCAGTAAGGGTAATTAATAAGCATTAAAATAAGAATCGATCAAATTTTTTAACATTTATTTTTTTAAAAAAAATCATTTTAACTTGTACATAATCTAAGATAAAAATAATCTCTTAACATATATTTTTAAAAAATGTGTATTTAAGAAATCATCAGTTAAAAATTTTAAATCTGCCCGGCTATATTTGGATCACAACAATCATTGTGATGAGCACGAAAACTGCTTCCACTAGTACAGAAAAGGATTTTTAGGCCGGAACATTTAGACCAGTTACATCGGATAAGGTCTTAAAAATATGACCGGTGGCATTTTTATAATTAAAATGAAATATTAAGACCGGTTATATAAATAACCGGTCTTAAAAATACTTTTAAGACCGGTTATAGTAAAAACCGGTCTTAAAAGTATTTTTAAGACTGGTTACAAAACAACCAGTCTTAAAATATATACAATAAAAAAAATAAAAATATGTAATATATTGTCTAGACCGGTTTTAAAAATAACCGGTCTAGAAAATATTATCTGAATTAAAAACAATCATAAAAATAAAATGTTTATTATTTTTAAGACCGGTTGTAAATAAGAACCGGTCTTAAAAATTCAAAATTTTAGACCGGTTATTAATTAATAACCGGTCTTAAAAAGTTTCAATTTTTAAGACCGGTTATTAATTAATAACCGGTCTTAAATATATATTTTAAGACCGGTTTTAAAATAGAACCGGTCTTAAATATTACTTTTAAGACCGGTTTTAATTTACAATTGGTCTTAAAACTGACCTGGAGTTCAAAACCCGCCTAAATTTAGCTCTGAAAATTCATTTCAAGACTCAAGCACATCAGCGAAACCCCTGCGTCTGTTCGCTGCAGCTCCTCCTTTCCCCTTCTCTTCTCCGTCCTTAACTTCGCCACCGTCAACGGAGATTTACTGTTGAATTCATTGTCGGAAGGCTATCGTCGTTTGTTCCCTCTGATTGGTTTCGTTATCAACCTCGTTTTTATTCTTAGGTTTGTGTTTCCATTTCATTTTTGGGTTTTTCATTGAAATTGTGAGATTTCTTATCCTCCATTTTCTTTGTTCGATTCCTGCAGCAAGTGGCCAAGGACTGTTCAAATCCAGAGGAATAAGAGGATCCTCAAGCAAAGGTTTAAAGTACAGTTGAATTATTCTGAAATTGTGGACGTGGGTTTATTTTGGTGGTTTTCCATTTGCATTACAGACTATAGTTTAAGCTTGTTACTTCTAGTGGACCTGGGTTAATTATTCCATTTGAAAGTGATGATTTTGAGAAAGTAGTGATGATTTTGATCCTAGTACGTTGAAGACTATAGTTTAAGCTTGTTGCTTCTAGTGGTGTAGCTTCTGTTATATTGTTTTGTTTGGTTTAAGCTTGTTGCTTCTGTTATATTGATTTTGTAGCTTCTGGTTTCCTTCTTTTGATTCGGCCTTGCGATTTGAATTTAAATCGTTACCTTGTGCATTGCAATTATTTGTTCATGTTTGCATAACTTGGAAATTGCTTTTGAACAATTCCTTTGTAGATAGTGCCGTGTTATAACAATAAGCACCGTGTAGCAAAATTGTTTTAAATAGTGTTCTTAAAGTGTTTTTAGACAATGAGTCATCCTAGTGAGGGTACTCCCGATCCAACTAATCCAAATCAAATTGAGCCTAGCAATGCTCCGAGTCAGGAACACAATGAGCCACGTAATCGGCCTAGACGAAGGGGTAGGAGAGCCACCCGATTGAGAGGCATTCCTCTCAATCGGAATACCGGGGGAAAGATTCCGATTGAGTTTGATAGATATTGGAAACCAATCGGGCCTAATGCCCAACGGTATAGGAGTTTTGTCGGCCTCCTAGCACTCAACAAGCCTAGCATCTTGATAGAGCAGTGGAGAATGTCGATAGAGGTGTGAAGCGACATATTTGGGAAACTATCCATCTCACTTACGACATTCCTGAGAGTGAAATCTTGTATGACAAGACAATGACGTATTGTGATGAACGCTGGAGGAAGTTTAAGATAAATCTAGCCAACAATTACGTGCATATCGAGGTGGAAGAAGGTCAGCCTCTTCCTAATCCGTGCGATCAGTATTCTTTATTGACGAACAGACTTGGCAAGAATTTAGACGGCTTCGGACTACTCCAGAAGCATTGGTGAGTTGTTGACTTATTTTGCAATTGATTTGCTTATGAATTATGAATTGTCTTTATTGATTTACAATGACTTAATTTTGATTTCTTATTCACAGGAAAAAAGGAAAAAGGCCTAAGAGAGTGGTAGAAAGAATGATTGCCCCCATACAATGTCTCGTGGGGGGTATGCGAAGGCCGAAAAAGACTTGTTGGCGGCCAAACGGAAGAGATTGGAAGAAGCAGCTCAATC
The DNA here is from genome assembly GCA_963855925.1 of Inga laurina. NCBI lineage: Eukaryota > Viridiplantae > Streptophyta > Magnoliopsida > Fabales > Fabaceae > Inga > Inga laurina. The sequence continues at coordinate 2,648,176 of OY979712.1, read as the reverse complement.
CGATCCTTCTGCTCTTCTTTCTTCACCATCTCCGATATGTCGAGAAGAGAAGTGGTTGTTCACTTGCCAAAAGAGGAGCGGGTCTTATACGAGTGAACAATCTCGTGTAGTCTGTGAGAAAATTGTAAGTATTGTTGTTGACTTGTTGTTATTAATTATTTAGTAAACAAATTTCATTACTAACATTTGTCATCTGTCTTATAGGAGGAGCTTCAAAAAAAAAACAAGCCGAGGGATCGTTTAGGTCGGATGGGAGGAATGACATCCTGACCGTAGCTACAGGAAAACCTGAGCATCCTGGCCGTGTCAGGGGGATTGGAGGAGGGGTAGGCATAAGGGATTATTTTGGAGCACCCTCATGCCGTTCCTCAAGTGGTATGGTGACTAGGGAGGAGATGGAGTGTATATTGGCCACTGTGAGGGCGAAAGCTAGGGCCGAGGCTGAAACATCATTTGATGTACGATTTGAAGAAAGGTTCAGCAAGATGAAGGAGGAATGGATGATCATGACGAGCACAAGACAAGAAAATACCAGTGCTCCCCAGGCTCATTCCCTAAACCCTAAACAGAGCACTAAAGGGAGTTGCATTGGTCAGTCAACAGAGGGTCCTGGTGGCCAAATTGGTGAGCCTTGTGACTTGTTTGTGGAGGATCTTTTGAGACGATTGGTTGCACGGGGGAGCGTGCACAACTTGGGATCAACTGTCCACCACCAAGAAATAAAGGATGATCAAGTCAGAGTGGCAGTTAAAGAGGTGATCGTTGCAGATGCACCTCTCCCTATCCCTATTGATGACTTCAAGGTTGATGACTTCAAGGTTATGGGCGATGTCATCAACTCTTTCATCTTGTGGCCAAAGAACCTTGTTTCTGATTGAGCTGAGGAATTCCCGCCGCCTCCGCCTCCACCTCCACCTCCACCTCCCTCCACTCAAGATGTTTCATGGCCTCTATTGAATGTCATGCAGCAAGTGATTCTGATGGCATATGATATGTCCTTTGCATTAAGAAATTGGGCTACTAAGTCAGCTATTGGCAAGTCAGGGGCACACTGCTATCTTGAGAGGGATGATTTAATGTCCCTGGTAGCTCCTCTACAACAGCTTACGATTTCAATTGTCTAGCTCTTTTTTATGTAAGTATCTTCTCAAATTGGAAAGTTAATATTTTACAAATTACGCCGTTAAACTTTGATTTAATGTCCCTGTTTGAATTATTGTAGGTTGATGCATCGCAGGTTGGTTGACTCTGGAAAAATCGATAAATTTGGACTCCTATGCCCAGTTCAACTCTATGACAAAGGGACCACTTCTTCTATCAGACACACATACTTGTCGCACAGGCTTAGTGAAACCACAATTGAGTGTTTCTTGGCTCCATATTTGCATGGGTAAGACAAATTTATATTTCATACTATACATAATATTTTATATTTGCTTAAAAGTTTTCCTTTTTTTCAGTGATCATTGGCAATTGGCTATTTTGTGCAAGAGGAGTTATTCTGTCATCCTCTTAAGCTCCCTCCACCTCAGCAAGCCAACTAGTGAATTGAAGAAAAGCTTGAACTCGTAAGTTTTCTTGCATTATTAATTACCTTTCGTGTGTAAAATTTATGGAATTTGTGTAAAATAAGTAACCTTTGTGATTTTGATGATATAGGGCTATGCGGACATTCCAACACATTGCTTGTGGTAGGCCTATGCGTGAGGTAAAAGACCCTACATGGATCTTGCCAAAGGTTAGTTATATATTGGTTTATTTTAAGAATGTATTCAATAATAAGTCATGCTTTAATTTTATACTTGTTTTAATGATATCATATTATTTTTCAGACCCATAGGCAACCACCGGGGTCCAACTTGTGTGGGATGTATATTCTGAGGCACATGTATAATATTATTACCCTAGGCACGACAGAACTTACTGAAGAGGTAAATGTATATATATATATATTTTAAAAATTTTGTACTATTATTTTTTTAAGTGAATTTAATGTTTTTCCTGGCTTTGGTGTTTCAGATGTTTGAACTTGCTGACCCTTTTCCAGAAGAAGATATTGAGCACATTCGCAAATGTTGTGCTGAATTCATTTATGAACTTTTACAATAGTGAGTTCTTGTAAAACTGAGGAATTGTTTTGTGTATATTGATGAATTGACATGGTGGTTAATTGGGTGCAAATATTGTTGGTTGCATGATTTGACATGTTTGTTGGTTTTAAGATGATTTTTGTATATTTTGATGAATTCACTAGCTTGTTGGTTGCATGATATATATGACATGGTTGAATTCATTTATGCCTACTGAACATTGTAAGTGGAACTGGTAAGTGGAAGGATAAAGCAAAAGGAAATGGTAAGTGGAAAGTTAAAGCAAAAGGACATTGTAAGTGGAAGCAAACTGAACACCATATGGCACTTAACAAGTATAGCATTGCAGGTAGCAATTCAAGGATGCGTTCTGGTAAAAACCTAATCACATACATTTAAAAAAAAACAAAATATAACACTTTTAAGACCGGTTATAAAAATAACGGTCTTAAAATTAAAATATTTAAGACCGGTTATTTTTAAAACCGGTCTTAAAATTACTTTTAAGACCGGTTATTTTTAACAACCGGTCTTAAAAATTTCTCTAAAACCCCTTCCCCCAGAGGTCTTTTAAGACCGGTGCTCATGACAACCGGTCTTAAAATTGTTACTTTTCGACCGGTTATTAATACAATCGATCTTAAAAATGACATACTTTTAAGACCGGTTGTATCAAGACCGGATCCAAAACCGGTCTAAAAAGTCGATTTTAACCGGTCTAAAAACCCTTTTCTGTACTAGTGTTCCATTAGAGGGTGTTCTCGGGACATGGGATTGAGAAACCCCATTTTCGATCTTGATCCCGAAGAAGTCCTGGGAAGGGAAATCATTCCTGATCCCGCAAAATTCCCGTCCCAGTTTAGAATTCCTGAAAAATATGTTGGGTCTTTTTTTATTTTGCCGTAGTTTTGGGTCATGATCCTAGGCCAGTTAACTTGACCCTATGGTCTTTTATGTTATTATTGTGCTCAAAAACTTTTATAGAAGTTCAAATAGTGTCATTGAAATCATCAATTTGAAGTTCTTTTAGTTGGTCACACAAAGTAGAAGTATATATGTGTGTGTACTTTAAATATATATATATATAGGTAATACACACACACACATATTCGGGATTGAGAGATCCCATTCCCGATCCCGATCCCAAAAACTTTTTTCCCAATCCCACGGGCTGGACGAAAAAATTTGAACACCCCTAGCTTCCATATACATACTTCCATCCTATCTCAACTCCCAATATAGAACTATGAGGAATCGCTCAAACTATGGAACAATAGACATTCTGTGTTCGTGTATCATCATTTGGCATTGCTAAGTTCTTTAAGGTTTATAATAATAATAATAATAATAATAATAATAATAATAATTAGAAGAAGAAGAACAACAACAAGACTCTTCATCAATATATATCTTCCCTAATAAATCCACACAAGCCTAGCCATGATTATGAAGGGTACGTAGAAGCTTGAGACTCATTTTACTGTCAAACTCAACAGTGCGGTTTGAAGGCTTGATCATTGGCAATTTTCATCTCCTTCTACTCTTTCTCCTCTAATCACATACGGCTTGTTAGAGAGTTGAAATGTATTAGTTGGTTAACCCTCTATTTTAGTGTGAGGTTTAGAGGCGTGAAGGAGAGTCAAGTCCTCACCTAAAGGAGGAGGGTTAACATAGGTACCTACCTCATAAACCAGTAAGTCTTGGGGTTTCAGTCATTACTTCCAACAAGAAAGAATTCATTGTATAAATTGATAATCTTTATAAATAAGATTAGTTTATCTTCATTTTTGCTTAGCAACTTTACACGGCTCTTACTAGATAATTGATAAAGAAGGTGGCAGTCCTGTCAATCACTTCATAACCAAGTTATGAAGCTCGGACCAAATTGTCAGGTTCGGCCCGGAAACACGCGAACCAGTCAATAAACCGATATGGTTTGGGAGTCAAACTGGTTTGTTTTTTTCTTTCTAATTTTTTTATAATTTCATATTAATAACCCTAAAATCTTCATTTTTTCACCGGTTTAGTCCTATGTTAGCTTCAGTTTGACTCCGATGTAACCCACTGACCATTGACCTAGTATCTTGGCTGGTTTAGTGACTGATCCAAGTTTAATTACCTTGCTTCATAATACTATCAGTCTTATCATCCAATATATCCTTTAATTAATCTTGTAAATCTGATTATCTATTCAGAGTTCCATTAATTTTTCCGTGAGAGGTGGTTCTCTTTAGTGGTCTATTTCAAATATAAGACCCTAGTCTCATACTTTGTGTGCTATTGATACAAGGTTAACCCTCCTGGTAACATACATACATACATACACACACACACACACATACATACATACATACATACATACATACATACATACATACATACATACATACATACATACATACATACATACATACATACATACATACATACATACATACATACATACATACATCCATGCATGCATGCATGCATGCATGCATGCATGCATGTCTTATATATATATATATGGATAATGCTGTCTATATATAAAAAACAGATTTTTCAGAATCTATAGTCAGCAAAAGTTGCACTTTCTTCTTGAAAGTAAGGTGAAACATTTTTAACTCCATTTATAGTGTGTATTTAGTAACTTTTGATTTTGTTCAACAGAGGTTTCCTTTTTCATTTGAGCTTAGCAGGATTGGATAGAGACTTAGATCGATGCTTTTGTTGGTGGCGATTTGATGAGCAAAACCTATATCCATGGCTCATAATTCATGAAAAGTATTTGTTTTAATTTCTTCAGTTGAATAATTGTTTTTGCATCCAATCTTTAATTTGGACTTCAACTTGATCAGCATCATCAAAACTCTGAATTTATTTGAATTTCAAAACCAATGTTCCTGCAAGACTTGATTGCTATTAAGTTCAAATTCCCTTCCCATAACATGGGGAAGAAAATTTAATTTTTTTACAATAGTAGAATATAATACTATTTGCCTTAGTTTTTAGTTCAATATTGTTTGTGTTAACAATACAATAAATAACAAAAATTTTATTTTCAATTTAGTATAAACTTTTTTTTTTTTTGCCAAGCATAGGTATTCTATTGGAGGCAATCCTATTCAAAACATTGTCGGGTAATAAATGTAGGCAACTCTCCCATTGGGGATTCGAATATTAGTTCATCATGTTATAAGGGACTAGCCCCTTCTGCTAGACCCAACGCCCATTGGTTAGTATAAACATTTTATTCATACATGTGACTTGTTTTAGCATTTATATATCCAATATTTTTTTAATTTAATATTCTTTATTTCTTTTAAAATGTTAATTGGTTGATTAACATAAAAATAACTTTGGGTGTGTATATATGTTGTGTACCTATATCCTATGATTTTAAAAATTGACTTATAGTCCGTGTATTTTATTGTATCATATCTTATGTGCGTACCTAGCTAGTTCGCTGAAATGTGGTGGGTCCTAAACCCCACATTGATTTGGAGGAGCTAGTGTGTGAATATTTATGAAAGGCAACCCAATGCATAAAACTTCCATCAGATGGGGTTTAGGGAGGGATAGAGGGTGAGCATGGACACAACGATAAGATTATTGTCATATGACATAGAGGTCACGGGTTCAAAACCTTGTGAGTATTGGTTCATGGGTAAGCCCTTAACTTGTACCTATGCCCACCTCCACCAAAAGAAATTTTAAAAAGTGATTTACTAATATCTTTAAAAATAAATCGTCATTTGGTTCTTTATTATGGCATTATATATCAACACTTAGATTGCTTAAACATATAATTCTAATAGAAGACCAACTTCTATAATATACTACGTACCTCTGGTCTTTATAAGAACCAATTAACTAATTAGAAAAAATTAAAGAAGGTAAATAAATTAATTAATTATAGCATATTAGGTTACATGATCTCTCTGAGATACTTATGTATATTATTAGATTATATATCAAATTATAAGTTAGACAAATTAGTTTAGAGAACAAATATAAATACTTTAAAGTAATTTATTTAGCTTTCTTAATTTCTCCCAATTAGATAATTGAGTCTTATGTTAACGATGAAGGTAGTAATATATATTTATTTTATTAACTTTTTCTTAAAGTAGGATCAGAATGTTAACTCCCTCACAGAGAACCAAATGACATTCTCTCTTTATGGAATAATTTTCAAAAGTATACCCTTTATGTAAAATCCTTTCCTTAAAATAATAATTAACTAAAGATTTGATCAAACCATTCATCTAAACTTTATCATGCACACAGTTGGGCGTTAGACTTCATGAGGTCCAAAATAACTATTCACTACCAAGCCCAAATTCTTTAACTGAATAACACTTCATCACATGTCAGAATATCCAAATCAAACCAAGTTGTGCATCCACAAGTTTGAAACAAGTCATAAGGCCTCTAGGCCACCCAAAATCATCAAGAGTAATCTAGTTAGAGAGAAAACAAAAGTGTATAGTTAATGCATCAAATCTCCAAAATAAATCAGAGTATGTAAGATGAGCCTTAACATGACAATATACAATAATCCAACATATACCAAAAAGATGGAAGCACTACTACTAACAGAAGTAGCTTAAGCTTCCAAAGTTTTCCCTAATGGACCTGAACGAGAACTATCACCTGAAAAAATGTTAAATTAACAGAGTGAGACAAAAGCTGCAGCAACTGACACTCCATCTCATTGGGCATATGAGTATGTGCTCGTGAGGTGTCAAGTGGGATGGTCATAAATACATAGCATTATCAAAATGTCATATGGTTACATGTATATCAATTTACAATATCATAATCTCATTATCATATTTATCATATGAGGGCACAAAAATCAACACACAAAATTTATTCTCTATCCTATCTTATTTTCTCACCGCCTAATCTTCCTCTAACTAAAACAGTACTCACCTATATGACTGGTAGTTCAACTTAACAAGCTCATCAATCAAGTGATATGGACTAGCCAAAATCCATAGAGCACAAGACCAGATCATGGGTTCCCACTCTAATGAATTAGTGGGGTGTCAAGGCTCTACTAAACATAATTGGGCCAAATGACTAACCATGTACATCTATTAGCCCACCATCTTATTTCCTCTTTTTGTACAAGAATTCACCCCCCCCTTATTTCCTCTTTGAATAACCTTCGATCAAATCCACATCCACCAACCCCTCTCATATCACTACTCAAAAGATATAATTGCAATGGATTATCACATGCCATTATCAATTCACAAGTTATCAAGAGAATCTTTCCGATCTCAAAAATTAACACCAATTCATATAATATAATATCACTAGTCATTTCTCAATGAAAATAAGTCCCACAAGATAATTTTATTAACATAGTTTCATAGCCCATATCACATACCAATAGCAAATTTATAGTTCTTTTTTGTGATACAAAGGCAAGCAAAGCTTGAAAGATTACAAAATCAAGGGGCTAAAACCCAACGATTGTTCATGTGGCAACAAACCACGCTCTAATGTAAAAAGACGGATACGTTCCGTCGGAGGTGACCCTAATTCGGCGTAAATCTGGGTGTTGTAATGAGCCAATCGTGCAAGATAATCCGCACAACGAGTATTCTCCCTATGTGTTTGGGAAATCATAAAGTCCCAGTTTGCATAGATGAGGGATTTGGTATCTATGATAACATCGTGTAATGGGTGATCAATCCCACATTGTGCTGATAGTAAGTGGATGGCCTGAAGAGAGTCTGTGAACAGTCTGATTTTCTTGAAACCCAACTGCTTATAGAGATGAAGTCCTCGATGGATTGCATGGATTTCCGCAGCAGTTGGGAAAGAGTGTGTGAATGTAAAAATCACTCACAAACATCATCCAAGCATGCACAAAGCTTTGCTTATCAAAATGAAGCCCAAAGATTGCCCAAAGCTTTGAAATAATGGAGGAACAGCCCGGGACTCGAGAAAGAAGGAGGACCCATTACTATGCGAATGTGCTTCCGATTGAAAAGACCTAGAGGTATATACTAATCACCCCACGTGATCTTGACAAAAGGACCACGTGCCGTTGTGTGTGTTTAAAGTTTTTTTTTTTATATTTTATATTCCCTCCCCCACGTCATTACACACTACACACACACACACATTGAAGACCCTCTTCTTTTTTTAATTATATATATATATATATATATTAATCTCTTCTTTATTTTTCATATTATTTTTATTTCATTTTTCTTATAATATTAACTACATTTTCATTACTCTAATTTCTTTTACTATTATAAATTATATTTTAAATAAATCCTTTTTTTGAATAATTAAATGATAAATCCATTTATCATAAATACTTCTACCTCAATTATAATTAAATCGTAATATAAAAATTAGGATGTTACATTTTTTTTTTTGAGTACAAAGGCAAGCAATGCTTGAAATTTACAAGGACCTATGATTAGGTAACACCTGATGGTCATGTGAAGACATCTCACAATCTCGTGTAAAGAGGTTAATACATTCTCTTGGCGCTGTCTCTATTTCTCTGTAATCTTGATTGCTCATGTGAGCCTTCCTTGCTAAATAATCAGCACATCTTAGATTTTCCCTATAGGTGTGGGATATCTGTAAGTCCCAGTCCATATAAATAAGGGATCTAGTATCCAAAATGACGTCGTGTAATGGGTGGTCTGTCCCACAGTGTACAGACAGAAGATGTATAGCCTGTATAGAATCTGTGAATAACCTGATCTTAGACAGTCCCATATGCTTACATAATCGAAGACCTCTGTAGATTGCATGGATTTCAGCAGCAGTTGGGAAATTGTATCCTAACTTTTGTTGAAATCCACGTAACCAATTACCATGGTGATCTCTGATAACACCGGCATATGCTGCATGTCCGTCGCTAGCTCTGGATCCATCGACATCAACACGTACAAAACCTGGATCTAGAGGTTGCCAGTGATCTAGTCCCCTTTCCCGCACTTGGAATATCTGATGCCGAAATCTGCCGTTCACCATGCCTTCCGAGAGATGGTTTATGCATATGTGAATTATCCCTTTTGCGTTGTCTGCAGTTCCTTCAAACGCTTTACTGCAACGATTCTTCCATAAGAGCCAACATATGGTACTGAACACTCTATGCCATGGCCATCTAGTCACCCTCCCGTTCCCTTGACAAAACTGTAGGTTCCATGAAAGCCATTCCACATAAAGAGCTTAACTCTTTCCGGAATATCCCAGTGCCATAGGTACATGTCCATGTTCTTGCTGATGAAATATGGTGTCATAAGCTGACTTCACATTAAAATTCCCATCGGAGGCATTCAACCAACAAACTGCATCCTCCCCTGATCCCATAGGGGGGTCACAATCATGATTTTATCCACGGCCCAATTTGGGAGAAAGAAACCCCATTTTGCTTTGTCCCATTGACCAGCCTGAGTCACAAATGAGGAAACTCGAGCATCATCACACTTTACACCTCCAAATTAAAGATGATCATCATCATGAACATGTACGTTGACAATTTTTTTTTTTTTTTTGGTATAACTAAATTTACCACTCTAAGTAGATTTCAAGCTTAGTCAAGGGATATATATTATCTTAAACCTTGCTAGGTTGATAGAAGCTCATGAATTTATTAAGGACGCCTGTGTATAGTAAGCTTCAAGCCACATGCGATACTTGATAAGCTGAATCCTTACCCAGAAATATCGTGCGTGCGCACACAAATATACTATCTCATCATCAATTAATAATCAAATTGAAACATTTTTGAACAAATTAGTAGCTAACTGGAGAGGTTAAGATGAGATTAGATAGTTAAGGTCTTAGACTAATTAGTTATGATCTTTTGTGTATTGATTAGATATTCAAAATGGCTGTTGAATAAATAAAAAAAAACTGCAAATTTTCTTTAGTTGAAGATTTCTTTATGTTTTCAACATTTGGTAGAGCTTACGCAAGCAGGGTTGCAGAAATTCAAAGACCAGGAGCAAAAAAGAAGCCTCTAGAGAAGGATGCCGGTCAAAACTGAGAGAGAGCACATGACACTTGGACTGATTTGGGGAGACAACCTGTCCGCTTCGGATCAGAAGTGGGTGCTGCCCACTGCGGCCCCTCAAAATGAGAGACTTCCCAAGTGTTTTTTCATGTTCTTTTTTACCATTAGATTCTACACAAAATAAGCAACATTTTGATAATTTTTGGGTAAAAAATGGAGTTATTTTCAATTTTTTATGATTTTCCAAATATTCATAAAAAAAATGGTGCAGTTTTCTTTTTCACTTTGAGCACTGAATCTTTGAAAATTCATAAACAAATTGAAAACAATTTCATTTTTTGCTCATAAGATATTAAAATATTGCTCATTATATGTAGAATCTAATGATAACAAGAAATACAAAAAAAAAAAAAAAAAAAAAAAAACTTGTGAAGCCCCTCATTTTTTAGGGGCAACACCCACCCCTGATCCCTTTTCTTCATAGTTTAATATCATTTGATTGAAATATCCTCAAATAATAAAGAAAGAAAATGTTTTAGACCATTTGATTAATGATTAATGTTATGGGGAGGAAGGTTAAATTTTTCAAAATATTATATAAGACTTATTGATTAAAAAAAAATTAATCCCTCTTGTTCTAGCGGTGTAAGACCCTGCTAGATCCCTCTAGGTCTTAAGTTTGACTCCTATAGCAGACACCTGTGGTGGGAGGGTCAGCAACGAACCCAAACCGGATGATAATAAAAATAAATAAATCAGAGATATATTAATTAATGATATTCTCCCTATCCAAAATCTTAGATTTTTTTTTTTTTACCGGAATCCAAAATCTGAAGAGTTAAGTAAGAGATATATTTAGGATATTAGGCGATAAAAATATAATAAGAGATTTAAATGGTAAATAGCGCGCGTGACTTATTTTAATTTTCAAATTTATTGGTGTACATATCCCCCCCCCCCCCGGGGGTTATGACTGGTCCTTCGGAAAAAAGGCGATATATAAGATACTATGCTGATAGTTTATCTTTTTAATTAACATTGTTATCCAGTGAAGGTTTATTTATTGTTTTAACTGATAAAATCATTATCCTTTTAACCGTTTTATATATTTTTACAAAAAAAAAAATACTTTTTAAGCTCAATCAACAAATTGTTCGAATTCAAAATTTAAAATTCTCATCCAAAAAAAAACAAACATACATTTGCCCGATATTCACGGGCCTCTGTATAAGCACTACAGCGTATCACACGTGCTTATATACACATTATATATCACCCGAGTTTCTCTCCTGATAGATTGATTATAATAATCACAATCAGTCTTCTGTATACTTGTTAGATTTGATTGATTCGGCTAAGATGGAGCGATATGAAGCCCAAACTCGTCTTCTTCCTCCTCCTCCTCAGATCTTGAAGGTCCTCTTAGTTGGCACTGATGAAGTCACCCAAAGCCGTATTACTAATCAGCTTTCACATCCTTATTATCAAATCGCTATATGTCCCACTGTTTTTTCGGCCTTAGGCCTCTTAGCAAATGAAAACATTGACGTTGACTTGGTGCTCAGTGATGTCTCTTTGAAAGTCAAGGATGACTACAAATTCATCGCACAAGTCCAACGCTTGAGAAAAAATATTCCCCACGTCGGTAAGTTCTCTATATATATATATATCTCGATACTATTACGTTAATGTGAGAGTTTACATTATATTTATATTTTGCAGTAATATTTGAAGCTGAGAGATTAGGTCATGAGATCACCACGGCGTATAAATTGGGTGCATGTTATATTTTGCGGAAGCCAGTGAGTGAGGCGTCTGATGAGATTAGAAATTTATGGCAACATGTTTTTAGGTCGAGGGCTCAGAATGGGGGTTCCTCTTCTCTTGTTTCTTCCCAACAAGAAAGTCTGAAAAGAGGAAATGAGTTTATGAATCATGGCGAAGAACCTTCTTTGAAAAAACAACGGCTCGTATGGGACGAGGAGCTCGAAGCCCTGTTTGTCAAAGTTGTGAATGAACTTGGCAAAGGTAAGTGATCTTTCGTCTCATTATAATTTTTTATAGCAAAATTCTTTACTAATATAATATCCCTATAAAGAAGTAATTTAATTCCTAAGAAGGAGTAACCTCTTATTCTTATTTCTCTTTAATTAATATGTGCAATTTTTTGAGAAAAAATTTGGGAAGCAAATTATAATGTCCTCAACTCCCTCCTACACTGATGAATATAATCGTTTTTTTTTCCCTGGTATCTTTTGAGAATTTGAGCTTTTTATTTTCGAGCTTCTGTTATAATTATGAAAATATTTCCTTGTATCTCAGATACATTAATTTGTGTATTTGCCCTTTTTATTTTCGAGCTTTCTCTTATAATTATGAATTGTTAATTTAAGAGGAGCTTCGGTTATGAATATATTTTTTCCTTGTATCTCAGACCGATTAATTTGTGTGTTTGTGTATTGGTGTGTTTGAGCTTTTTATTGAATATTATAGTTTTCTGTTTCCTTGTATGTCAGATGCGGTGCCTAAACGAATCCTTGAAGTTATGAATCAGTATAGACCTCTGCCTTTTCTGACGAGAGAACATGTTGGGAGTCACCTACAGGTTGAGAAACATGGTTCTCTTCATTGTTATTATCATTATTATTATATGTCTTACGTACATATATACCAATCTAATTATGGTTTCTTCTATATGCTTTCAGAAACACAGGGAGAAAAAGAAAAAAGAGCTGCATCAACGACGTATGAATCATGCAAATGGAAGGAATGCAATGACGACAGTGAATCAAATCCCTCCCAGATTTGACATTAATAATCATATTTTAGCTCCACCATTAGTATCATCATCTTCTCACCATGACATGTCGCATCTCCACCTTCTAGAAACTTCCACGACTGATTCTCCTCCTCCTCTTCCTCGGCCCCAAATGCAACGCCGTCATTATAATCAACAACACCTTGTCTGCCAGCCAATGCAGTTCAACAACTTTGATGGTATGATTATATGATTAATATATACATAACTTTCGGATCCGGCTACCCTCCTATGCAAAAGAGAAAAGGAGGATCCGCTGCAGAATTTGGGTTGTTGGATCAGATTTCAACGGTCCAGATTTAATTATATTATTATTATAATAATATAATATATTAAATTTGGACCGTTGAGATCTGATCCAACGACCCAGATTCTGCAACGAACCCTCCTTTGCAAAGGAGGGTAGCCGCATTCATAACTTTCAATGTCTAAACCTTCTCTTATTTATAACTTATTTATAATTATTGATTGAGCTCGTGAACTTTTGCCTCAAGAAAATGGAGAGAATAGTTCAAATTCAAAGTTCAGGAGTTGAATCAATAATTGAGGGACCAGAAGTTTTTCTTCCTTTTAATTATATGTTGTTGTTCTTCTTCATGATTCTAATTTCTAATGAATTCTTTATAATTCCAGGGGTCACATCTCCTATTGGGAATGGAGTCAATAACTTGACTTCTATGCATCAGCGTGATCGAAAGCCAGGTCCAGGTTCATTTTCTTATGGCAATATGCATCCACCTGATCGAAAGCCAGTTTTGTCTTTTCATGTTAATACTACTAGACCTGCAATGCATCAGCCTGATCAAATTACTTCCTTTAAAAGTAATATGCCGCAGCAACGGCAACCACAAGGTCCTTCGTTTGAAAGTAAGGAAAGTAATATGCTGCAACAGCCACACATAACTCCAAACCCGACTTCTGGTATGCAACAACTAGATCAAAACCCATGTTCAAGTTCCAGAATCACAAACCAAAACCCAGCTCTTGGTGCTTCCTTTCAAAGAAGTAATATGGAGCGACACCCGATAACTCAGAATTTAACTTCTGGTACGCAACAACTAGATCAAAACCCAGGTACGCAGCAACTAGATCAAAGCCCAGGGGCTCTAGGTACTTCCTTTGAAAGAATTTATATGGAGCAACAACCGATAACTCAGAATTTGACTTCTGGTACGCAACAACTAGATCAAAACCCAGTTACGCAGCAACTAGATCAAAGCCCATCTTCAGGTTCTGGAATCATGAACCAAAACCATGGTCTAGATATTCCGAATTTGACTTCTAGTACGCAGCAACTAGATCAAACTTCTTATGCTCCTATAAGAAGTGGTCATGATGGAATGATCACGCCAGAAGCAACACATGTAGATGAATTTGGGGCTGGTCTTTTCAATCAACAGTTTGAGGTTGGTCTTGATGTTCAATCGTCTGATGTTCTTGATACTTTTCCCATCTGTGAATGCTTCTTGGATGATTACCAAGAGATGGATGCTTACCAAGAAATAGATGCTTCTTTCCAAGAGATGAACGAGATGGAGCCATCACAGCTTCCAGATAAATAAATAGTAGCTATATTTAATTGGGTCAAACAATACTCAAATTACATAATGTATAACTAGAAGAATTGTGTACCGGAAGGAGTATATTTCTATCTTATATATTTCCGGCTACTTTTTGAATTTATTGCCATATTGCCCTTGTTTATATTATATTTTCAACTTTTTATTGGATTTTTCATTGTCATGGAAAGAGTTGGTGCAAATATTTCAATGTTATGTATGTTAATTAATTAAAGCCTTAATGCCTACATTAATGAGGATGTATTTATGTGCAACGCAACATTTGACATTATGATGGTAAAAAGGGCAATAAGTAAAAAATGGCAATACAAATAATAGCATACATGAAAAAAAAAATAGAGAATGATTTGATAATGGATGCACAACGGCACAACCTATTAAGTGGAGTAAAAAGAGATATAATATTAAAAAACAAAATTAAAAGGAAAAGAAAAGAAATATGCTATAATAAAGAAAACAGAAGCACGAGTATAAGATATATAAATTGACCAAGAAAACATGAAGTTCTTTGATGACATGATAGTGATGAAAGCAAAAACAAAAAAAAAATGTCGCCTGGTAAATTTGAAATTGACAAATCCAAAATCAAATCACTAAAGTGATGTCCATAGGAAATCAGATTTTGGCATTGAAGGGGTTTTCGTTCATTTTTTTGATACAAATAATACGTTTTCGATCATTCTATATTGCTATGGCTACTACGTATTTTTCAGAAATGGCTAAAGGATATATTAACTACTTTTTGCATTTGTTGATGTCCTATGTGTATCGTCTTTATTAATTAGCTAAATTATACAACTCTCCTAAATCAATTGCATATAACCTCTTTGACATTTAAAAATTTAAATTTAACTATAATAACCTTTTATTTTTTTTTAACCATGAACCCCTTTTTGTTAATTTATCATTATCTTTTTAACAGAAACTGTCACAAATATAAGGCACGTGTTATCCTGGGTAGCATCATATATAATCTAATGATTTTATAGTAATTGAATAATGTTTACCTAAGGATTAAATTGTCGTTTTAACATTTAAAAAAAACCTAGTTCTCCTTTTATCCCGTCCTACAATGGATCCTTTCAACTTTCGATCCTTGAATAAATCATCGGTAAATGGAAATGCACGGATTTTGTTTAATCAACAAAAAAAGAAATCAGGTTCTAGACCAAATCGCACCCAGATCGAGACCTTCTTGCCGAGATCTGTAAATGGCCGCTGATGATAGAGATTGGCCAAGAAGGCTCTAAACGTTGATGAGGGCACCGTAATGTTACAGTTTCCTCCCAGATTGGCCAAGGTGCACATAACGCAGCTATTAAGGTGTTGATGGTAGTCTTCATCAAAAGAAAAGAAAAACAAGAAACATCAGGTTATATTTTAAAAAAAGGCATTTAATTAAGCATCAGATTATTTCTTGATTTTAATTAAAAAAAATTGTTCTTGGTCACACCTAAAGGAATGTCTAATAAGACTTTTCAACTAAGTGTATGTTTGGATTAGCAGTAGAAGCTACTATTCCAACATGATTTATAGTATACGAGGTAAGTATATGAAAAGAATTTTGTCTCAGCTTATGTAAATGTGCTTCTCTAAAGCTAACTCAAACAGGCCCTAAGGTGTTTAATTGAATGTTGGGAGGATCTATCGGCAGAGGGATACAAGGAGAACTAGGTTTTTTAATGTTAAAATGACAATATAACCCTTAGGTAAAAATTATTTAATTACTATAAAATCATTAGATTACATATGATGTCACACATTGGATGACATGTGCCTTATATTGATTGGCAGTTTCTGCCAAAAAGATAATATTGAATTAATGGAAAGGGGTTCGGGGTTAAAAAAATAAAAGGTTGAGGGAGTTAAATTTCACCGAAATATATAATTAAAGTTATATGACGTTTAAAGTTCATGAAATTTTTATATAATTTAGCCTTATTAATGTGAATTTTGAAATAAAATTTGGGTGCTATGTTTTTTAATCCACCGTAATATAATTAATTTTAATACAATCAGTAAGGTGAATAATTCAAACTTAAGGTAAGAAGAAAACTAATACATAATTTTTATATGTGCTCCGAAAACAAATATAAACCATACGACTTAATTGACTACTTGACGGTAAAGCGTACACTAGTATATATAAAACCCAGCAAAAACTATGGGGAGGAGAGGACACTGATCAATTTTTTTTTTCCAAGGTATTTAGTATCCAACTAGATCTAAACATATAATGTTTTATTACTTCCACTTGTTATGGAGGTTTGATATATATTACTTCGAAAAGCTTAATTGAAATAGTATAAATGAAGGGAAAAAAGCTTTCTATTTATTAATTATAAAAGTCTAATAGGATTTACTATATAGCTAAAATGATAAATACTTCTGCAAAATTTTCTTAAACACATCATGTTTAAGGGAGAAGGTATAATTAAGCATCCAAAAATGAGAGTTTGAACACAAAACAACTAATAATTTACACACATATATTAAGCTTAATGCTTTAGAAATCATATTCATGTTGCAATATTCAATGTATATTACAGAAGAAATGATATTTTAGAAAGACGACAGAAAAATATTTAATATGTGTGCGAGTGTGTTTGAAAGAATTCACCTGGAAATGGCATGGAACACGTATATAGAGGCTGCCCAGCTGGTATATACTGCTCCACATTTGGGTCACTGAAATTGATTAACAGTGAAGTGAATATATGTATATATATAATGAATGATAAGTTCAAAATTACGAATCTAGATACTATACGTTAAAATTATCTCGAGTTCAAAATTTCAGATATGATTTATCGAAGATTAATTTTGAATTGTTAATTAAGTTGATAATATGAAATAAAGTAACAATACATGGTTATTTGTAAGATATTGTATAAAAAAAACAATTAAAATAGAAATATTTTTAACAAAATATGAATAGTTTAGATTTTTTGAACAATTATAATTTAACATCCATATTATAACTACTATTATTTGTGAAAGAATATCAAGAAATATATATATATATATATATATATATATATATATATATATATATATATATATATATATATATATATAAACCTTGGTAAGGCCAATGAAGATAAAGGAAATGAATATGAATATGGCAAATTAAGTTTTATTTTGGTTCCTTAATTTTATAATAAAGTGTTTTTTAATCATTTAACACATATATTGTTAGTTTCTTTAACAAAATACCGATATTAAAGTTTTTTATTGTTGACAAAATTTTAAGTGTTAATTAGTTTTGTTAACCAAAAAACAACATTTACAAATGTTGATATATTATATTTAATCTTTTAAAATAAAAAATGATGGGCACAAAAATTATCATTTGAGATTAATTAAAGGCATTAGGATTAGAAAATTAAAAAGACACCTACAAAATTAAGGGCCAAATTGAAACCTTATATAAACTTAGCGAAAGTATACTTTTGCATAAAATTTTTTATTATTTTCTCTTTATAAAATATATGAAGCATTCATATTTGATTGAGTATACTTATGGATTGAGTTTGAGTGATCATTAAGAGTAATATTGTATTAAGCATTAAAATCAGAAACAACCAGATTTTTTAACTTTTATTTTTAGAAAAACTTATTTTAATATATACATAATCTAAAATAAAGATAATATCTTAAAGGTATGTTTTACAAAAAATAATATATTTATTTAAAAATCATAGTTGAAAATTTTAAATCTACACCACTATATCTGGATCGCTACTATCATTGCTATGAGCACGAAACTGCTTTCGTATGTATGCATATCTTAGGGGTGTTCATCAATTTCCCATCCTAACTTTCCTGTCCCGATCCCGAGCAAAAATCCCGTCCCGAAAATTTTGGGATCGGGAAAAATCCGGGATCAGGATTGGGAATGGGACTTCCCGATTCCGACTTTTTCCGGATCCCGAAAATATATATATATACACATGTATATTTTTTAAAAATATTTAAGAAAATAAGACCAAATGTAAAATAAAATGTGAAAATCCCTAACACCCTTAATATTCTTTCAGTTTATTTAGTTAATTTCATTTATTATTTATTAAATAATTCTAATTTTTTGTTCTTGTCTTTATTCTTTTTGCAGCTGAATCGACAACTTTAAGCATGTATTGAACTAATTATATATTTATATTAGACTTATTTAGTACAATATGATATTAGACAAATTATTTATTTATACTATACTAAAGGAAACACAACAAAAAATTTAATATAGAGATTTTTTAAATTAAAAAAAAAAAGCAAATCCGGGATCGGGATCCTGAAATTTCCCGATTTTCGGGATCGAGAATGAAAATCATTCGTGAACCTTTCTCGGGATCAGGATCGGGAATGACATTTCCCGATCATGTCCCGATCACGAACACCCCTAGCATATCTCCATCCAATCTCAACTCCCAACGTAGAACTCTGGAATCTCTCATAAACTATGATAAAGTATACCTTCTGTGTTAGTGTATCATCATTTACAAGGTCTTCAAGGTAAATAATAACAATATCAAAAAAGCCTCTTCATCAATATCTACACAAGGCTAGCCATGAACATGAAAGGTACGTAGAAGCTTGAATATGAAGGGTACGGAAAAATTAAACGGTTTATTTTCTCTGGTGTCATCTTTTAAAAAAAAAATTTTGAAAAATGGCTCTTCCTCATTTCCTTCTACTCTTTCCCTTCGGTCATTGATTAAGGAGTTACCAGTCCTTTAATTAATCTTGTAAATCTTATTAACTGATCAAAGTTCTTGTTAATTTTCCTCTGGAAGGTGGTTCTCTTTAGTCGTCTATTTCAAATATAAGACCTTAGTCTGATACTTTATTATTGTTATTGATATAAGGTTAACCCTCATCATATATGGATAATGCTCTTTTTCCGATGTAAACAAAACTCATATACCGATAATGCTGTCTGTATATTTTAAAAAAAAAATCAAGAATCTAATAGTCAGCAAAAGTTGCACTTTTTTTTTAAAAAAAAAAAAAAGTATGGTGAAACATTTTTAACTTGTATATCGTAACGTTTGATTTTTGTTCAACAGTGTTTTGCTTTTTCATTTGAAGCAGGATTCGATAGAAACCCAGATGCTTTTGTTGGTACTGATTTGATGAGCAAAACGTTTATAATTCATGATAGGTATTTGTTTTAATTTCTTCAAGTGAATAATTGTTTTTGGATCCAATCTTTAATTTGGGCTTCAAGTTGATGAGCATCATCAAAACTCATGGATTTATTTGAATTTTAAAACCAAATGTTCCCGCAAGACTTGATTGCTATCAAGTTTGAATGCCCTCCTGATTAAATCATATTTTTATTTGATATTTTATAATTAAATTAGAATTTTTAATATATTTTTTGAGACATTATTGTATGATTAAGTACTAATTTTAATTAAAGATGTTTGTATTAAATTAATTATAATTAGGGATAAAATGGTCATAAATTGTAAATAATTATATATATATATATATATATATATATATATATATGATTTCTTGAATTTTTTATACTATCTTGTACTTAATCTTATATTGCAGTTATTTTGGGAAAAAATTGGTGATTTTGGAGAGTCAGAATTAATATTTTGAGGTTTAGAAAAAAATACAGAAATAGTCCCTAAAAGTTCTGAAAATTACAAGTGAATGACATATACAGGGGGCCGGAGAAATTTCATAAAAGAAACCAAAAGTTTTAAAATGTCAATTTACGCTCCAATAGTTTCAAAACTTTACACTTTAGCCCATCACCTTCTTCTTCTTCTTCTTCTACGCCTCCTCTAGCTGGCGGCAGCATTCACCACCAAGGCCGCCGGCGAGCTTCGGCTTTCCCTCTCTCAAACACCGTTCACCACCTTCCTTCACCGTCAACAACCATCTACTTCCTCCGCCACTCCCTCCGTCTTCAACAACATCAATACCACCAAATAAGCAGCTGGGAGGCAGAGACCCGAGAGAACAGAGGCATCACCACCGAAGTTGCAACGTCACCATAAACACTCTTCAATCACCACCACCGCTATTTCCTCACCGCCGGCATCACTTTCCCAGTCTCAAGTTATCGCCACTGCCCTCCGTTCTCACTCCATCTACCTTCATTCTATCACCACCGCCGGACTAAGCAGAGCACCGAGAGAGAGAAGAGACGACGGTCATCTTCTCTCTCCCACCGTCAACCATCATCGCTCCTTCCTCTGTTTCACCACCCTCGGAATACCACCAGTACCACTTGGTATAGAAACCAATCTCAAATGTGTTTATTCAAATTGTGGATATGTTTACAATGATTTTAGGCCCTATTTATACTACTAAACATGTATTAAAATAAGGGGGGAAATCCAATATTCAACGTTGGTGTGTCTCACCAACTCTTCTTCTAGACCAACCTCCGGCTGTTAGCCGTCTTTCCCAGTTTCTTCCGTCATGCCTTATGTCATTGTTGCTCTGCTTTATTTCTGTTTCATTCTCCCAGGGTTGGACAAGACTCGTCCTCGAGTCAGAAACAACATCATCATCAAGATATGGAGATAGATCCGCAATCTTATGCTTGAATAAAAACGACTTGGACTCATTTTTGACTTTGATGTGTTTATCGAGTGGCAAAGGTTCAAGTTGAATCTTCACGTCATCCTTATGGATGGAATATGTGTTTGCATAACCGTCGTATAGAGCGCGTCAATCATATTGCCAAGGTCTTCCCAAAAGAAGATGACAAGCGTCCATCGGAACAACATCACACCAAACTTCATCGTGAAACCTTTTTCCAATAGAAAAAGTAACAAGGCATCGTTTTGACACTTTGACCGCGCTTCCTTTATTGAACCATTGGAGCTTGTATGGGTACGGATGGTTGTGAGTTGGTAGTTGCAACTTTTCTACCATATAGTTAGAGACTACATTTTCACAGCTTCTGTTGTCAATAAAGACGTCACAAACTTTACCTTGAGCGGTGCAACGAGTATGAAAAATGTTGTGACGTAGCCAAGGCTCTTCTTTCACTGTGGCTGTATGCAAGCTTCGTCTAATCACAAGTATTTCTCCTTGATCAGGAGGAATGACTTCTTCATCAAAAATTGGCTCTTCATCAAAGACAGGTTCTTTGTAGGGTATGAGCTCCTCTTCTTCTTCAAAAACTGCAGAAGTTTCCCCTTCAATAATAGTAACAACTTTGCGGGTAGAACATTCTAAAGCGATATGACCGAACCCTTGGCATTTGAAGCACTTAGGTGCTTTGGAGCTAAATTCCTTGATAGCCTTTAGTGAAGGCTTGCTTGAAGAGTTAGACTGATATTCTTGTGTATGCTTATTTGAAGAGTTATGCTGATGCATTTGTGTAAGCTGATGCATGTGTGTTTCATGTCCATCAAAAGGAATTTCGATGGAGGAAGACGGTTGAAACGGAAACCTTTTGGGTAACTGTTTCTCAATATGGATGGCTAGACGAATGATGTCGTCCAGAGTCCAGTATTGTTGGAGCTGTACCGAATGAGCAATGTTGATATTTAATCCTCCAATATGACGGGCTATTGTTTGCTCCTCCCTCTCTTGGATATCACACTTCATCATGAGTTTTTCAAATTCCCTCGTATATTCTTCCACAGTCATAGCCTTTTGGCGGAGATTATGTAATTGAAGGAAATTATCTTGATAATAATTATCTAGAAGAAACTTACGTGAGAGCCCACGTTGCATTTTGTCCCACTTCCGGATCTTGCTTTTTCCTTCTCTTTCACGCCTTTTCTTGAGATTTTCCCACCATATGGAGGCATGTTTCTTTAATTTGATGGCGACAATTTTGACTTTCTACTCATCGGGAATCTCTTTATATTCAAAAACTCATTCGACGGTTTGAAGCCAATCGATAAATTCGTCTGGTTGAAGCCTTCCCTCAAATTCTGGTATATCTACCTTAATGTCATTAAGGCGGAATGACTGTTGTTGAGGACGATGGCGGTAGTCAGTGGACGACGAACTATTGTTATCTGAATCATCCTCTGGATATTCACTGCGAGATTCTAGCATGGCTTGCTACGTTTGTACAGTGGTTTCCAGTTCCTGTATCCGGCGTCTCATCTCATCCATCTCAATCTCGTGTGTGTTTCTGCGTCTTAGAGGCATTTTGGAATTGTTCTTGCGAGGGTAGGTATAGGGTGGAAAGGTACAATGATAGGATCGGTTTTTATGGCAAGTAAGAGGTAAAATTGGAAATTTTATGGACAATTGGGGTAGAAAGGTAATTTCTTAAATTTCAGGGACGAAAATGTAATTTTGGCAAAAATATGGGGTCAAAAATGTAATTTCAGAAAGTTTTGGGGCCGAAATGTAATTTTGACATAAATTTGGGGCCCAAATCTAATTTCAAGAAGTTTTGGGAGCGAAATGTAATTTTGACAGAAATTTGGGGTCAAAATGTAATTTCAGAAAGTTTTGGGTTCAAAATGTAATTTTGGCATACATTTGGTGCCAAAATGTAATTTCAGAAAGTTTGGGCCGAAATTGTATTTTTACCAAATTTAGGGGTCAAATTGCAATTTCTGAAATTTTGGCTGACTGGGATTGATGACGTGGCGGTTATTACACGTGGCAGTTAAAGAGTGGCTGACCTGGCGCTGACGCAGCAGATCAGGATGACGTGGATGATGACGTCATCATCTTCAACCTCTGAACTCCGGCGACTGTCTGAAATTCCAGCAACTTTTTCGGCGACGTCCGTGGAGGCGCGTGGAGGTGTTTCACAGCGGTGACCGAGGCTATTCCTAGGTTTTTCGGCCTTCTGAACACGATGGTGAGGTCGGTTTCTTCAAAAAATGCTCCGAGAGTGAAAATCTGACACCCCCTTTTTCTCACGTTTTTTGTTTCTCACCCACTCCTCACTCTTTCGCTCTCTGGCACTCTGGAACTCAGCTCTGATACCAAAATGGTATAGAAACCAATCTCAAATGTGTTTATTCAAATTATGGATATGTTTACAATGATTTTAAGCCCTATTTATACTACTAAACATGTATTAAAATAAGGGGGGAAATCCGGTATTCAACGTTGGTGTGTCTCACCAACTCTTCTTCTAGACCAACCTCCGGCTGTTAGCCGTCTTTCCCTGTTTCTTCCGTCATGCCTTACGTCATTGTTGCTCTGCTTTATTTCTGTTTCACCACCTTCGCGGGAAAACTTTCCATTTTCTCCAGCGACTTCCTACCTTCTCTCCACCATCATCACAACTCCGTCGTCATTCCCTTTATCATTGCAGTTTCAGACCACAGTGTGGACAGGTCTCTAGGAATATGAAGAACACAACCACTAAAGCTTTTAAATGGGTTCTAAGACTGTTTGTGCGATTTAATTGACTTGTGCTCATACCGCGGCTATGTGTGGCTAATTCCTCTACTGTTTGGTGACAAGGATTTATGCTTGAGCTCGATGGACTGCTACAAGGGAGTTTTTTTTTAATCCAATTTTGTTTATATTGTTTTGTTTGTTTGAGACTTGCTTATTGTTTTGACAACATGTGGGTTGAATTTATGTAATTGTATTGGATTTTAATTGCTTGTGGATTTTACATATGCATTTTCCTTATTGTTTTAAAAAAGAAAAAAATATATAACAATTGTTTGGCAGGTAATTGAATTGCATTTTTTAAGCCATTAATTTGAAAAACCCAAAATTAATTTTTCCTTGTTTTATTGCATTTGCATTTGTATAACATTTAAATTACTTAGGATTTAGTAAAAGGCTCTTCAAGAAGAGAAAACGATCCTAGATTTGCCTATATGCAATCCTTGATAAATTGTTTATTATGGACTCCAAGGTTAATGAACGAAAAATTGTCCTAATCACCTCCCCATAAAATGGGGAAGAAAATTTAATATTTTACAAAAGTATGATACAATTTACATTAGTTTTCAGATCAATATTGTTTGTTGTAACAAGAAAATAAACAACAAAGAATTTACTTGCATTTTAGTATAAACATTTTATTCATACACGTGACTTGTTTTAGCATTTGTAGATCCAATAATTTTTTTAAAATCTAATATTCTTATTTTCTTTTAAAATGATAACTAGTTGACTATACATAAAATTGACTTTGGGTTTGTATATATATGTTGTGTACCTATATACTAATATTTTAAACGTTGACATATCTTCCTAAACCCCCACATTGATTTGGAGGTGTGTGTGAATATTTATTGAATTTCATAAACCTATTTGGTTTCGATAAAAAAAAAAAAAAAAAACCTATTTGGTCCAAAAAGAAAAAAGAAAGCCTTAACTTGTATCTATGCCCCACCTTTACTAAAAAGAAATTAAAAAAAAAATTGATTTACCAATTAAAAATAGATTGTCATTTGGTTCTTTACTATGGCATTATATATCAACACTTTGATTGCTTAAACATATAACTCTACTGGAAGATCAACATCTATAATATATTATCTGTGTTCCTTAATATAAAACTTAATTGACTAATAATTTAGAAAACTTAATGAAGTTAAATAAATTACTTAATTATAGCATATATAATATTATCTCTCTGAAATACTTATATGTAGCATTATATAATATATCAATTTATAAATTAAACAAATTAATTTGGAGAACAATGATAAATAAAAATACTTTAAGCTAATTTATTTAGCTTCCTCAATTTATCCAAATCAATCAACTAGGTTTTACATTAAGGACTAGAAGTAATACTATATATATTACTCGCTCTGGTCCTTAATATATAGAACATATTTGGAGAGTTGATATTGTTCCTAAATATAAGATATTTCTTTATAAGTGTTAATCTTTTCCTAATTTACCCCTACTGAGACTTCCTTAACAATAATAAAAGAGGAGATGGAATGAAACTAGGGTGTTTTAAGAAAATAAATCCAATATTAACTTATTTAACTCTTCCTTAATCTAATCAAATTAGGTAAATATGTCTTATAGTAAATACTATTGGAAGCATTAAATTTTTCTTAAAGTAGGATCAGAAATTTATTAATTAACACCCCAACAGAGAACCAAATGACATTCTCTCTTTATAGAATAACTTTCAGAAGTACACTCTTTACATCTCCAAATTAACGATGGAGAACAGGCTGCCTGCATAGGTGTTATACATGACCAGCATGGTAACTGGATACATGGATTTCAATAGAAGTTAGGGTATACTTTCCCAACTGCTGCGGAAATCCATGCAATCCATAAAGGACTTCATTTATGTAAACAGATGGGTCTAAAAAAAATCAGGTTGTTCACAGATTCTCTTTAGGCTATCCAATTACTATTGATAAACTGTGGGATTGACCATCCACTGTATGAGGTCATTGTGGATACCAGATCTCTTATTTATAGGGACTGAGATTTGGAGATCTCCCATACTTACAGGGAAAGTATTCATTGCGCTGATTATCTGGTGGGAAAGGCTCATATTAATAGTCAGGATTACGTGGAAATAGGGATATCTCCTATGGAATGTAATCATCTTTTTGCTCTAGAGAGTGGTGTTATCACAAGATCAATCTGTAGGGCCTAGTTTATAGGTTTTTTGTACTCTTCAAGCTTTGCTTGCCTTTGTAACTGTTGGAAAATAGCCTAGTCCACCCTTGGTGGATTTGACCCAAGCTCAATTGGATTGGGGTCAAAGTATAAATAACATAAATGCTTGAGTAGATATATGTAATATTTTCCAAAATGTTGAGTCATGTTATTTATCCAATGCAATATGACTCTACATGAGGTATTGTTTCACCGAAATAAAATGTCTCTCAATCAAAAGGATATCTTGTCTCTCTGATGGAAGGACATGTTAGTAGAAGAGGAAGGGGTACATAGAATCCTATAAATAGACGTAAAGGGATTCAGTTAAGAGATATTGGAAATAACATACAGAAACTCTGTCAAACTGACTCCCTATTCCCTCTACTATATTTATCTCTTCTTCTTCCTATCGTGGTGTATTTGTTGTGTGTCATAATCGCTTCCGCAACTGTGATCCAATTAGCGTGGGTACAAGAGATAAACGGTCGCATTCCAAGTACGCCCAATTATTCTTACAGTAACAAAAAAAAAAGATGATCATCATGAACATGTTGACAACTTTTTTTTGGATATAATTAATTTTACCTCTCTAAGTAGATTTCAAGCTTAGTCAAGGGATATATATTATCTTAAACCTTGTTAGCTTTATAGAAGGTTATGAATTTATTAAGGACTTCTGTGTATAAAAAGCTTCAAGCCATTAGCCATTAAAATGATAATAATCATGGGATATTTGACACTGTGCCCAGCCATTCTCAACTGCAAGATGAATCCTTTCCCAGACATAGCGCTGGCCTCACACGCGCGCGCATATACTATCACATCATCAATTAATATTCAAAGTGAAACATTTTTGAACAAATTAGTAGCCAACCGTTGGAGATATTAAGATGAGATAAGATAGTTAAGGTATTAGACTAATTAGTAATGATCTTGTGTGTAGTGGTTGGTGACTTGGTGACCCTAATTTTATAAGAGTAAGAAGCTAAGGATAGTTATGCTCAGGCCATAATCCTCATCTTTTCCACGGTTTCTCACTGACGTTTTGCATAACCATCTCTCATTGGGACTAGAGACAAAGTCCGCGTCTTACTCGCCACCATCAACGTCCATGTCTTCACCATAGTTCCTGTCGTCGAATTTTCCGTTGTGACTCTCTCAGTTTGTCTTTCTTTTTATGTTCTTCCTATCAAATATCAGATAATGTGGTGACCGATTTAAGATTGAGATTTTTTTTGTTCTTTTGCCTCTTCAAGATTCATAACATTTGTCCATCACATTTTTTGAGTTTTACTGTTCTTTGATGTTGGACTTTGGGTCCAAGTCCGTCCTTGATGGGCTGGACTATTTGATTAAGAACATAAGTGGCCTTATCAAATAATAAATCAATCATTATAGATTGTTGCTTGGTAAATAAGTTGGCAATTAATTATGGAATTATGATTGAGAAACAAATCACAATGATTGAGAAATCGATTGAGAATCAATCAAATTAAATTACCAACTTGGAGAGCAAGAAAAGGGTGCACACACACTTCCTAATTAGTGGTCACTCTGATCACTATAAATAGGGTGTGCCTTTAGCATTGCAAATCACCCCTATCATTGAGCTTTCTAGCAATCCCCTCTTATCTACCATCTTGCTTGTTCTGGTGCACTACTGTGCAAACCTATATTAGACTCTTGTAGTCTAATACTTGCGTGGGCTCCCAAAACCTAGATCCGACTCTACCGGTACGTGTTTCTACACCATACTTAATGTTTATTATTCCTTCATTGGTATCAGAGCATGCTTGATCTTGTGGCTGTATTTAATATGTGTTCTGCCATTTTTTTAATATATGTATATATGTCCGAATATGACTACGTCTGCATATATATATATATTTCTGTTTGCACATGTTCATATGTTTTTCTTATTCTTCCGCTGCTACTCTGTGTAAATCTGCATGTTCTCTATCTTAATCCATGAAGCATGCATATGATTATATGAACCTATGCCTCTCTCTCTTCGCCTCTCTCTCCTCTGCAACAATTTTTTTGTTCTTTCCCGTTTACGCTTCTGATTCACATGTACTCACATAACCATGCGATGCGTTTTCACTTGTATTCATAAGCGTGATACTATTCCTTAAAGCATGTTCTTAGTTCTCAGAGATCTAAATTGCTATATGCTTTCTCTCTCTTCACGTTTTCTCTATCAATGGCGTTATGGTTCTGGAATCTATGTGAATCCGAAAAACAACAACTTGAACATATAACTAAGTGCATGATATCATAAAACATAAGAAGAAAGAGAAGGACCGTGCTTTCTGTGTAAAGAAGCGCTAACCGGACCTGCTAAGGAAATATAGCAAAAGGCCTTCGAAGAGGAGATGAATTCCATGAAAGCTAACCAAGTTTGGGAATTGGTTGACCTGCCACCAGGCCAAAAGGCAATTAGAACAAATGGGTTCTCAAATATAAACGAAAGGCAGATAGATCAATTGACAAACCTAAAGCACGCTTGGTGGCTAAGGGGTACACCCAATGAGAAGGGATAGATTATGAAGATACCTTCTCACCAGTGGTACGTTTTAACTCAATAAGACTCATACTCGCCATAGTGGCAAGTATGGACTTGGAGTTACATCAAATGGATGTAAAAACCGCATTCCTTAATGGAAAACTAGATGAAGAGATATATATGGAGCAGCCTGAGGGCTTCATAGAAAAGGGAAGTGAACAAAAGGTTTACAAACTCCTAAGGTCCATCTACGGACTGAAACAATCATCTAGACAGTGGTATCTAAGATTTCAAGAGGCAGTGACCTCATTCAACTTCGAGATGATCGAAGAAGACCACTGTGTCTACATAAAGCGGTTTAGAGATGATTTTGTGATCTTGTCTCTTTATGTAGATGATATACTCCTGGCCGGAACGAGTCTTAAGGTAGTCAAAACAATCAAGGATTGGTTATCCTTGAACTTTGAAATGAAAGACATAGGCGAAGCAGAATATATCTTGGGAATCAAGATAAAGAGGAATCGTTCAAAAAGATTGCTATCCTTGTCACAAAAGGCATACATAGCAAAGATCTTATAACAATTCAATATGAGAGACTGCAAGCCTATGGATACCCCTATGGTTAAAGGACACCACCTAAGCATGGACATGTGTCCCATGGAAGAATCCAAAATAAAGCGCATGAAAAGAGTCACGTACTTGAGTGCAGTTGGAAGCTTGATGTACGCTATGCTCTGTACTAGACCAGACATATGCTTCGCAGTCGGACTTGTGAGCCGTTTTCAATCCAACCCTGGAGTAAAGCATTGGGAAGCTATGAAAAGAATCATGAGGTACCTGAAGGGAACCATGGATTACGAGCTATGTTACCAAGGTAGAGAGATATGCATCTAATAGGATACTCTGACGCTGGCTCGGCAGGAGTTATAGATGAATGACACTCCACCTCAGGATACGCGTACCTCCTAAACAATGGAGCAATTTCCTGGAGCAGCAAGAAACAGACCTGTTTGGCTCTGTCGTCCATGGAATCTGAATACATAGCTTGTTCTGCCACTATTCAAGAAGCTGTATGGCTTAAGAGATTTCTAGAACCTCTAGGAATGAAAGGCAGAAAGGAAGGTCCTATTTTGATACATTGCGATAGTCAAGCCGCAATAGCCTATGCTAAGGACCCTAAGTATCACAATAGGACAAAGCACATAGACATTAAATATCATTTTGTAAAAGACATGATCACTAAGAAACAAGTGACCGTTCAATACCTTTCTACTTATAAGATGTTAGCTGATCCCCTTACAAAGCCCATTGCCATAAACCCTTTTGTTAAGCATGTAAATGCTTTGGGCATGCGTAGAATGTAATGTATTGAATGTTGCAATAAAATGATGCATTTTCAGTTTTTCAAATATATTGTGTATATATTAATGCATAGGCACGAGGTATGAAATTCCGTATGTCGTACAAGTCAGGAAGGTTGGTTCACTCACACGAACAACCGTCTTCCCATGATTTACAGGGGCGTAGGATGATAAGATGAGCAAATGATCACTATAAGATCGGTAAGGAAGATCTTTGGGCTTGAGTCACCTCAGTTTAACTGAGATGAGATCCGCATGTATACATACGTCATGGATCGAGGCATGATTACAAAGAATGTATCATCAGACCTGTAGCCAGGCAAAGGACTCTCTTTTACAAATGAGGTTCCAAAAGGGAATGATTGTAAAAGGGATGTTCTGGTTCCAATACTGAGTGCATTTGAACTAAAGTTTGTACGGTGAAAGATAAAGGTTAAATCGATGTACACCATTATGAAATCACCGTAGCATGCAATTCATACTGATGTGCTTGAGAGAATGACTGCAATATGGGACATAGGTGACTGATCCCTGGTTTACTACGGTGTGAGTCCCAGGAAGGAGAAATCCTTCAAATGATGTCCTCAGGACTTAGGCAGGCATCCTGAAAGCCTGACTTGGGGCTAGCTACTTTAGCTAAAGCTTTATGATCATGAACGATTCGATCAGACAACTAAAAGCTAGGAAAGCACCAAGTCGAGAAAGATCGATGTTTCTAGTCAAAAAGGAAGGTCTATCTTGAAGTACACCTTTTACGGTGGCATCTGTGACATGTCCCTTACAGGTTATAAGAAAAACCAGTAAGTGTGGATACCACGCACATAGTAGGCAATATGGGTCAAGTTTATAAACAAGAGAAACTATGACTCAAGAGGGATTAGATATGCCATGAGTTGAGTGTATGGACAGACCTAGGGCATATGAGGCAACAATTTACAGGTTCACAAAGGGTGTCCTTGGATGCTGATCCGATATAAAGGATTTCTAGTATCACAAGCACCAAAGGTTCTGAAGATGTTGTGTCCACGCAGTCACGGCAGACACCAAGTATGAAACAAGAAGAAGATGTAGTCGCACGATGGGTGGCCCATCAAGTGCGAGTAGGAGATGTTGGACTTTGGGTCCAAGTCCACCCTTGATGGGCCGGACTATTTGATTAAGGACATAAGTGGCCTTATCAAATAATAAATCAATCAGCGTAGATTGTTGCTTGGTAAATAAGTTGGCAATTAATTGTGGGATTATGATGGAGAAACAAATCGCCATGATTGAGAAATCGATTGAGAATCAATCAAATTAAATTACCAACTTGGAGAGCAAGAAAAGGGTGCATACAACACACTTCCTAATTAGTGGTCACTTTGATCACTATAAATAGAGTGTGCCTCTAGCATTGTAGATCATCCCTGCCATTGAGCTTTCTGGCAATCCCCTCTTATCTACCATCTTGCTTGTCCTGGTGCACTGTTGTGCAAACCTATATTAGACTCTTGTAGTCTAATACTTGCGTGGGCTCCCAAACCCGGATCCGACTCTACCGGTACGCGTTTCTACACCACACTTAATGTTTATTATTCCTTCATTTGGATTGGATCTTGTCTTCCTTTCCTAATCCTGTTGAACCAATTTTTTCTTGTTCAAGACTCAAGGTTTGTTTATGATTCATGGGACTCCAAGTTGACAGTGATTCGTGGGTAGAGCAAGCATGGAATCGCATACTATAACAGGTTCCATGCTTACACAGTTCTAAGAATTGAACAATAATTTGAGGCTTGCATGGCTAAAAATTACAGTTTGTTGGTTTATCATCTTGTGAGGTGTTTACCTGCTATCTTCATTAATGAGCTAGTGAAGACTGCTTACCATAATTCATGCAAATACCAAGGTGATATACTTGCTTCTTCTAGAGATTAGCAGGATCGATTTCACAATATGGAAAAAGGAAATAATTTCTTGGGTTATTAACGTGGCACCTTGAAATATTTTTCCAGTGCATATAGTGTCCTAAAGTATTTTTATGATACATTCAACACTGGAAAGTATTTTTCAAGTGCAACCAGTATCATAAACTTTTTTTTTGTACATCCAACTTATTAGCATCCGAAATTATCTAAATTATAAAGTTCAAAATTACACAAAAAAGTACTTTAGGGTGATGGATACACTTAGAAAAATACTTCAAGGTGTTGGTTGCACCACAAAATATTTTAGGATACTGGATGCATCCTGTGAGGTGCTGGTTGCACCTTAACCCTAATTTCTTTGGTGTGAAACTTCGTATTCTTTGACGTGAGGCATAATTTCAACTTGGGGAAAAGTTAGAGGGTTTTTTCCCTACCAAGCTTTACAAGGAGGCTGTGATGAAGTGATAGTAATCGTGGGAATGGTCAAATTCAAGTTTGGATTGTTTTGGGCTAATATCTTCTTCATCTTCCTGGACTTAATCATTGACTATATATTAATATCGCTAAGAGTGAAAATTGGTTCAAGTTTGCTGATATATCGATAAGAATATTAATATATAAATCATATTTCATTTTAATGAATTATTTTATTTCTTAATCATTAAATTAACAACGAGATCTAATATCATTTTCTGTATGTCCCTAGAAGTTTATAGTAGGTAAAAATTCTCCTAATTTGTGTCCTACCATAGGATCTATTATATAAATAAGCAAATGTTCTTTTCCATTATATATGGATAGCAATCATATGACTAATCATTGTGGGTATAATGATAGATGCTCTGGACCAAGTTACTATTATTTCTTTTTCTTCTTTTGTGTTAAGTTTATTTATTTTTCTTAATAAATGGTTCACTACAAAAGGATTTCTTTTAGTGAACTTGTCACAGTCCATGACTCCTTTTTTTTTAAAGACAAAGAAACAAATTCTATTCTATTTTCTCTACTATACTATTTACTATGACCACGAAGAATCAAATTATTACTATATTTCTTCCTTTTCCTACTTCTTCTTCCAAGTGCAAGATAATCCCAATGAGTTGCGGGTTTTTTTCTACCAATTGGGGTCCTCCCTTCACCACCCAATGGGGATGGTTTACAAGGTTCATAACTACTCTTACTACAAGACGCTTACCTTGCCAACATTTAGATCCAACTCTACCCAAAATTTTCTAGTTTACCCAAACGGACCTCTCCAAGAGGTAATTTTAATGTGGCCAATTCTCTTTTACAATCAGTTTTGCTACAGCACCTAATGCTCTAGCTAATTGTCCACCCTTTCTAAGTGAGATTTCTAAGTTATATACGGCCATGCCTAAGGGCATATCGGTTGAAGTATATTCTTCTTTTTGATGGATTAAAACCCCTTCCCAAACTATACAAGCTTATTCCAAAGCATACGACTTCCTAGATGTAGATGATAATATCTATACGGTTGAATCTTATATATATCATACAAGGAAGTACTATAGGAATCCAAATCTGCCAAACGTTCCTTCAGCTGGCTTATGTGCCTTACTTGGTACGGAAAGTAATATAGTGAGAAAATGGCTGTTGAATAAATAAATAAAAAGGCAAATTTTCATTAGTTGAAGATTTCTTTATGTTTTCAACATTTGCTAGCGCTTGTGCAAACAGGCTTGCAAAAATTCAAAGGGCAGGCGCAAAACAGAAGCCTCTAGGGAAGGAAGCTGGACAAACTGAGAAATTCAAATGGGAAAACATTAGAAGAAGATTGTCAATTAATTGATAAAAGCATGGGAGAGATATCATGATGTAAAGCTGATGAAATCGTAAGTTTGCTCCGTATTTTGGCATCAAAGTGACAAAGATAATATAATCATATATTTAGTCAAAGAATCAAAGCTGGATTGAAAAATGGAGTGAAGAACAATAATTCGAAGATCAAAAGAAAGATATCTCTATGAATGTCAACGAGAAAGATGTCTTCTAAAAATATCCGCATTTCTCCCATTTGCAGAACCCATGCTTCTTCAAGCCTTGTTGATTAAGGAGGGAATGAGCAGCTGCTGGCTTGAGGAGGAGAGAAGAAACATAGAGAGTAACCCTATGTTTGGATGGAGAGAAAAATAGGAGAGAAAACTCCCAAAAATAATAAACTTTTTTATTATTTATGGAAGTTTTCAAACCTAGTATTTTCTTCTCTTTATTTTCTCCTCACTTTTCTCCCCATCCAAACATAGCATAAGGGTATGACGGAGAGAAGAGAGAAAGAGAGAGTGAGAGATAGAGAGTTGATGAGAGAGAATTTGACACTTGGACTGATTTGGGGAGAGACAACCTCTCCACTTCACTTATCACTGTTTAATCAATTCTAAACGGATAAAATTTGATATCTTCTACAAAATATATAAACTATTTTAATATAAGTATAAAATATGAATTATCTAGATCAAATTTTAATGATTTAAATTTATGTATACACATTTTTTGCTATTTGATATTAAAATAATATTTTTATAGAATGTTAAATCTCAACGGTTTAGAATTAATCTAATGGTAAGAATAAAGGAGTGAAGGAAACTGAAGAGGTCTCCTCCTAGGCCCCACAAATATAAAATAACATGATGTTTGCTACTTTGCTTAAATTAATGGTTTTGTCATTTTTGCCCTATTTTATAAAATTTATGTATAGTTTTACATTCAAGTAAACTTTATGGTACACATTATGGGTAATTTTGTACCCTAACCCAATAATGAAGAAAGAGAATATTGTTGAGGATTTGATTAATATTTATGATCAATGTTATGGAGATGATTAGATGAAAGCTAAAATTGTATAAATATCATATATAAGACTCATTGATTATAAAATTAAGAGATATGCTAATATAATTAAGGTATCCTCCCTAGATTTTTCCTATATCCAAAATCTTAGATTTAAGTAAGAGATATACTATTTAAGGATATTAGGTGATAAAAATATAATAAGAGATTTAAATAGTAAGAGCTATACTAGTTAGGGATATTAAGTGATAAAAATATACTGAGATTTAAATGGTAAATATCGCGACTTATTTTAATTTTTAAGTCTATTAGCGTTCATAATTTTCTTTCCCGTTATAACAAGTCCTCAGAAAAAAGCTATACATAAGATACTATGCGGATAGTTTATTTTTCCAACTAACATTATTATCCTTTTAACAACAAATCTATCTCTTTAAATGATCCAAAAACTTGTTTGAACCCAAAATTTATACTTTTTTTTTTTTTTGATAAACAAACAAACAAACAAACAGTAACCTATATATTGTACGCGGGCTTCTCAGCTCCATCCTCGTACGTGCGTTACATACATATATATTTCACTCGTGTTTCTCTGCTGATCCACTCCGAGATTATATTATATTACACATATAGATCACCGATTTGATTGGACAAGATGCAGCAATCTGCAGCCGATCATTGTTGTCATCTTCCTCCTCCTTTCTTTACTGAATATTTCCCTAACGGCTTGAAGCTACTCCTAGTGGGCCCTGATGAAGCTACCCTAAACAGCATTCAAACATATCTCCCACAACCTTATTATGACATTTTTATGTGTCACAGTGCTGATCTTGCCCTACGACACCTACAACACCTACAAAAGGAAGGACAAAATTCTTATGACTTGGTTTTCAGTGATGTCGGGTCGGAAGACAAAGATAGCTACCAGTTCATCAGAGAAGTACAACGCTTGAGCTCAAATATTGCCCACATTGGTAAGTGGCTAATTAAGTTCTTTGTATATGAATGGTAATATCATACTCCCTCCTGGTAATATCATACTCCCTCCGCCCTCTAAATATAAGTTTTAAATTTGAGAATAAGTCTGTCCCAAAATAAAAGCTTCGTTTCAGTTTTATCTCAACATTTATTTATTTTTTTAAATTCTACTCTTGTTGACTGCATATATGCATTGCATATTTTTTGACCTGTGTGTGAATTACATTAATTAAGAAGGTGTACGAGATTATATTTGCGACGGAGGGCATAGTTGGAAGAAACTATTTATTACTTATACATTTATTGATTTCAACTAGCTACTTTTAGGGTTTGGGTTCTCTCAAAATCCCATGAATCCCATCTCACCCTCATATTAAAAAAAATAGATGTTTTGTATTTCATATTTTATAAAACTATTATTTTAAACATACATGAATAAACTTAAACTATTAAAATATGATCTACAAAATTCATAATTGTAATACAACCAAGATTTTAAAAATTTAAATTATAAAATATTATATTAATAGTTTTAGAAAATATTAAATCTGAACCATTCATTTTTTTTTTTTTTTAATCTAAGAGTGGAGATGTGATTTTGAGAAGAAAAGGAGAAAAAGGATTATAAGAGTATCATCTTCCATACTTTTAACTACTTTTTTTAAGAATAAAAAACAGTTATTTGAAGCTTATATTTAGAGGCGGAGGGAGTATATGTTAATGAGAGAATTTACATTATACTATTTCTATTTTATGCAGCAATATGTGAGAGTGAAAGATCAAGTAATGAGATCCTGAGAGCATATAAAAGTGGAGCATGTAGTGTTTTGTGGAAGCCAGTGAGTGAGCTTGGGGATGAGATTATAAATTTATGGAGGCATGTTTGCAGGATGAAGGAACAACGTAAGGCATCTGAGACTCACTTATTGTCCAATAACAATAATGTGAGGCCAGAGACTCGCTTATGTGATGTGGAACATATGAGGAGGAGGGAACAACATGAGACGTCTGAGACTTACTTGAATAACAGCGATGATGTGGACCACGCCGATTATATACAGCAAAATAGATCAGTACAGAATCAGGATCAAGGTCGTTCTTCTCTTGCTATTGAAGACCAGTTTTTAAATCATGGCAGAGAATCTCCTCCGAAAAAACGTCGAGTCGTCTGGACTGGTTTCCTCCAAGAATGGTTTATTTCTGCTGTTGACCAACTTGGCGGCCCTGAAAGTATGCTTTCATCTTCCTTCTTCTGTATTTTTTCTTTCAGGTTAATACGATCTTTAATCCTTTGAGTTTACCCTCGTTTTGGAGCAAAAACTTCTTCTTTGAAATTTGAGGAATCAAAACCAAAATGAAAGTAAACTTGAGGGACCAAAGATTATATTAACCTTTTTTTAAAAAAATTTCTTACCCATGCATTCTTTGATTCTGGTTGAATGGAATAGAAGTAGAGTTTATTCATACTCCCTCCAGTCCTTAATATAAGATATATTTGGAGAGCTGATCTTAATCCTAAATATAAGACATAGTTTTCACATTTGTCAATTTTTTCCTAATTTACTCCGATTAATGCTCCCTCAACCATAATTAAGCAGAAGAGAGAATAAGAGAATTAAGGAAGATGACTAGAGTGTTTTGGAAAATACATGTTATATTAACTAACTTAGCCAACTTCATTAATTTAATCAAATTAGATAAATATATCTTATATTAAAGACTGAAGGAATAATTCTTATAACAAAATTCTTTACTATAGCATCCCTATAAAACAAGTATTTTGTGACCTGGTCAATCCTTATCACTATATATTTCTTGGGAAGAAGGACCTATATTGTGTACGGGGGAGAACATACCCTTTTTAAATCACTATTGCTTTAGTGATGAAAAGTTTTGTACCTCGGTGTCATTGTTTGAGATCAATTAAAAAAAAAAAAATTTATTTGTTTGTGTCTCAGAAGCGGTGCCAAAACGTATTCTTGATTACAAAAGGTAAAATTGAAGTTGGCAAACTGGAAAGGTAAATTCCTGAGTATGGCTGGTCGAACGACTCTTATCAAGTCGGTCCTTTCGGCTATTCCGCAATACCAGATGCAATCTACTCTTGTTCCGAAAGGGGTGCTGTCAGCTATTGAAAAGCTCAGCCGTGACTTCTTTTGGAACCATCATGAAGATTCCAAAAAGTTGCATCTGCTTTCTTGGGATGTTCTTAAACTAAGGAAAAATGAGGGTGGCTTGGGAATAAAAGACTTACATTGTCAAAATAAAGCTTTCCTAATGAAGTTGTGCTGGTGCTTAATCAAAAAGCCGGATGCCTTTTGGGTTAGATGTCTGCGAACAAAATACTCTTGTGGTTCTCCTACTGATCTCCTCATCCAGAGGAAACGCAAGCAGTCCGCTGTTTGGAGTGGAATTGTGGCTGTCTGGGAAGACTTCAAGAGTGGACTTGGCAAATGTCTAAAAAGCGGCAGGAATACGTTAGCTTGGAAAGAGTGCTGGGCCCCGGTTGAACAACGACTCGAGCTCCTCGTCGACAAAAACTTTCACTTAGTCGATCTGAACGCCTCTGTGCGTTCTTTCACGACTCCATTGGGTCATTGGGATAGAACTAAATGGGCTTCTTTCCTTCCGAGCTGGGTGGTGAACAAAATAATGTTGGTATCACCATCTATTGGAAACGAAGAAGATAGGGTTTGCTGGAGGATTGCTAATGATGGGAATTTCAGCGTTAGATCAGCTTATGATGCTATCTATCATCAGCACAGCCTTAGGATCCAACATCACTGGCAGTCTCTATGGCACTGGGGTATTCCGGAAAGAGTCAAAATTTTCTTGTGGCAAGTTTTCCATAACAGGCTTCCGACTAACGAGCAAAGAGCTAGACATAACCCGAGCATTATAAACACCTGTCCGTTTCAATGTGGTAGTGAGGAGAGTACCCTTCATTTGTTGAGAGATTGTGAGCATGCACAGAGAGTTTGGTCATCTTTAATTAACCCCCTATATTATAGTATATTTTTCTCTGGTAATTTGCAGGACTGGCTCAATTTGAATCTACATCAATCACCAGGGAACAACAAGATGGCGAGATGGCAATGGAATAAAGTTTTCAGCTACACATGCTGGCTCCTTTGGAAAAACCGATGTAGCCAAGCCTTTGATGGAGTAGCAGATAATCCAAAAGGAACAATCCACAGGTGTTTATTCCATCTCTCGGAAGGGGTGGAGAATGGCAGGTATCGTCATCAGATATTCCAAATTCCAAAGCGAGGTTTTCTTCACTGGCATCCCCCGGATCCTGGATTTCATCGTATGGATGTAGATGGTTCGGCGATTGGAGATGGTCAGGCTGCTTGAGGGGGTGTTATCCGGGATCACCAGGGAAACTGGATTCGTGGTTTCCAGCAGAAGTTAGGACATACTTTCCCAACTGCTGCTGAAATCCATGCAATTCAGCAAGGTCTTCTACTTTGTAAAAAGATGGGGCTCAAGAAAATCAAGTTGTTCACTGACTCTCTACAAGCAGTCCACCTGCTATTCACTCATTGTGATCCTGATCATCCTTTGTATGAGGTTATTGTTGATACCAGATCTCTTGTTTACAGCGACTGGGAGTTGGAAATTTCCCACACCCATAGGGAGAGCATCCGTTGTGCAGACTACCTAGCAAGAATGGCTCATGGAGCTCCACAAGACTACGTGGAATTAGGTCTTCCCCCAGTGGATTGTATCCATCTTTTTGATTTGGATCGTGGATTGTTACCACATGATCACTTAATAGGTTTTTAGCCTATAGATTTTATCAACTTCAAGCTTTGCTTGCCCTTGTAATCAAAAAAAAAAAAAACGTATTCTTGAAATTATAAATCAAAAATGGCGTATACCTTATCTGACGAGAGAAAATGTTGGAAGTCACTTACAGGTATCATGATTACTTCTCTTCATTATTATTATTATTATTATTATTATTATTATTATTATTATTATTATTATTATTATTATTATTATTATTATTATTATTATTATTATTATTATTTCATATAGCACCCATTATTTAATAATAATGGTTTCTGTAATTCTACTTTCAGAAACATAGACAAAAGAAGATAAAAGAGAAGGAGCAGCATGCCTCAATTTCCCTTTTCGAACCCAATCATCATAATCATTCCCTTGCCCACCCGCCCATGCAAACGCAAATACAACCATCTGAACAAAACCTCAACATCTTTGGTAAGATTATATGATTACGAACCCTCTCTTAGTTATTGACTGATTTCCTAAACTTTTGACTCGCTATGAATTATAATGTCTCCTTTATTTCAAACGTAAGGATTAACTTGTTTTGGGTTAAGAAAATGGAGGGAATAGTTCCTTTTGGAATTGAAGCAATAATTGAGGAAGAAGTTTAGTGACCAGAAGTTTTATTTTCCTTATATTGTTCTTCTTCATTATTTTAATTTCTAATTAATTCTTTATAATTTCAGGTCATGTGGCTCCATTGTCATTCGTACCTTCATCTCTTATGGGGAATGGAAGCAATAACTTGACTTCTTTTATGCAAGAGCTAAATATCACGTCGGATTCTTCCTATGGAATTCCAGCTTCAGGTACTTATGTTACCACTACTAGAGGTAACCAACAGATTGGTAATTCATTTGGAAGTAGTATGCTGCAGCGACCACAGATTGGTACTTCCTTTGAAAGTAATATACTGCAACCACACCAAAACCAGAATTCTAGTATGTATCAGCTTGATCGATATGTTACTACCAGAGGTGCTAATAATGACGGAATCCAAGCTATGAGTAATTCCTTTGCAATTGATACTGGTATGCAACAGCTAGATCGAAACCCTGCTTCGGGTTCCTCTTGTCATGTTAGTACTAATTATAATGGAATCATAAGTCAAAATCAAGCTCCGGGTACTTCTGTTGGAACTAATATGCAGGAGCTATCTGATATGCTGCAGAAACCACAGATAGCTCCCAACCCGACTTCTAGTATGCAACAACTAGATCAAAACTCATCTTCAGGTTCTGGAATCGTACACCAAAACCAAGCTCTGAGTACTTCTTTTAGAAGAAGTAATATGCATGAACAACCGATAACTCAGAATTTGACTTCCGATACGCAGCAACTAAACCAGCACTTGCCAGAAGCAACGCATGTCATTAGGGATGATGGTGATGAATTTTTGGCTTCTCTTAAAGATTATCTCTTTGACCCTGTTGAATAAATAAATAATAGCTATCTTCAATTGGCTCCAAGTTCCAACAATACTCAAATTAGGATGCAATGTATAACTAGATTTCTATTATATATATTTCCAGCTACTTTTAAAATTTATTGGCCTTGTTTATAGTTTCAATTCTTTATGGGATTTCTCAAGGTTATGGCAAGTGTTGGTTCGAATATTTCAACGTTCTGTATGCTATGCTATCTAATTAAAGCCTTAATGCCTACATTAATGAGGACGTATTTATGTGACACGCAACATTTGACTTAGCTTTATGATCCTAAATAATTAGGTTAAGAGAAAACGAAAAAAGGCAATTCATATATAGCATACATAAAAAAAATGAAGAATGATTTGGTAATTGATGCACAACCTATGAAGTAGATACCATAAATATTGTTCAAAAAAAAAAAGGATACCATAAATTAATGTTATTCGAGCATCTTCAAAGAGCCAAAAAAGACGCGACAGTCCTTCAAGCAGGAAATCAGGTCACTAATTTTAACAAGAGCACATTTTTGCTGCCCATCACTTTCATGAGCAAAAATGTGCTCATCACCCATCTACACCATTAGATTAATTTTGGATAATCTAGATTTAATTTAATTTTTATATTTTAAATTAAATTTTAATTTTGATATATATAAAATTTAAAATAAAGATAATCTTATAACTATCACTTCTCACAAAAATGAAGTTATCATTTAAAAATTAAGAATTAAAATTTTAAATTTAGACCTTTCAAATTAAATTTAAACGGTTGAGATTTCATCATAGTGATGAGAAATTAGGTGCTCAACCGAATCCAAACCCGTTTAACAAATCTCTTGTCCCAATTTTTTTTTTTTTTTTGAT
This sequence comes from Inga laurina, assembly GCA_963855925.1. Taxonomy (NCBI): domain Eukaryota; kingdom Viridiplantae; phylum Streptophyta; class Magnoliopsida; order Fabales; family Fabaceae; genus Inga; species Inga laurina. The sequence goes on along the minus strand of OY979712.1, from coordinate 2,606,506 downwards.
AATCCCAATATGGTATTTTAAAACCTTGTAAATATAGGAAATCAAATTTTGGCGGTAAAGGGATTTTCCTTCATTTTTTTTATATATGAATAATCCGTTCTGAATGATTCTACGGCTATCGTTTATATTAATTACTTTTACATGTGTTGTGTCTATCACTCTATCGCATATAGTATTAATTTGAATTTTGAGATTAAATTTGGACGCTATGTTTTTTATTACAAAATTAATTGTTATTAAATTGATTTTTATGTATAGTCTAATAATTGTAAAAAAATCGAGCACCTATCAAATATATAATCTTTTGGTACATGCATAAAAAGAAAAGATTTTACAATCATGATATGAGGTATGGGGTGGAAATAAGTTATGCTTGACTTTATCTAAATATGCTTGGGGGTTGCAACAGAGATTTAAAACATAGCATGGGCCTAAGCCTGTATATAGGCTTTTTTTATACTTGAGTTTGGGCCTTCAAAAGGCCTGATAAGCCCTGAAACCTACTTAAATAGTCTTTAAAACATATACTTCTAGATTCATATATAACCATTCACACTTATTTACAATCTTACATTATCTCTTAAAATCCTAACATCTGTTCTCGTCGTAATACAAGAGCTTAGTAAAGAAAAGAAAAGAATGTCTCACGACAACAATTGTCCGAGTAAGTAGGAATAAGAAAAACTAATCATCTATTAACTAACAAGATATATTTTCTAAAATTGACCAAGCATAACAAGCAACAAGTAAAAATGGATTTTATCTCTTTTACTTTTCTCACATAAATTGGGTCAAACTCCTCCTGCTAAGATTATAATATTTCATTTGATGCTAAAATAAACTCATAACAATTATCATACTTTAGTGGATGATGCAAATAAGAGGGAAGGGAGTGAGTAAACGTTGTCATCTCAAGCGATCGAAGAGAAGAGAGGTAGGGGTGAATGATTGATGCGAATTAAGTAAAGGTTGAGTGTAATGGCAATATATGTGAAATTTATGATTAAGGTCAAGGTAAAAAAAAATTTGGGATTAAGGTTAAGTTAGTAAATTTATAAATAATTTATAAAATCATTTAGATGATATTATATATACTTATATAATAGTATAAAATTTTTTTAAAAAAAAAAAGTTAAATAGACCAACCTGTAAGCTAGGCCTTATGAAAAAAAGATAGGCTTGTTTATCTAAATAGGCCTAGCAATAAGCTTGAGCCTGAGCATGGCCTATATTCCAAAACAGGCTAGGCTTTATGAAAATAAGATAGACTTATTAAGAGCCTAGCCTATTTTCAGTCCTAACAAGGTTGATAAAATTATTTGGTTTTCAAAGTATCAAGGATATATGATAGTGGAGAACTATTATGGTGGTATATAATATGGCTCCTGCAACTTAAATTTTTTTCAATCCACCGTAATATAATTAACTTTAATGAAAAAAGTTAGGTGAATAGCTCAAACTTAGGACTGGTTTAAATTAACATTGCAAAAGTACGTTCACGTAAGCCGAAACAAAAATCCTCACACATATTTACTTCTACCGCTAGTCCAAATATACACTTAAACTTGGAGTAAAAATCAAACAAAAGGAGAAAGTTATACATAGTTTTAAAGGCATAATAAGCTCCAAAAACAAATTTGAGCATTAAAACTTAATTGACTTAAACTGTAAACTCTAAACTAGTGTATATATAAAGACCAACAAAACTAAAAGAAGTGGGGCTGCTCGGATTGTAGTAGGGAAAGAGCGATTTGAGATTGATAGAGAGGAGAGGGAAGGGCACCAAATTGGACTCATAACCTAATTAGGAATTTGTTGAATTTAGTGATTTTGGATTTGCCTATTTTAAGTCACCTTAAAAGGCCCAATTTTTATTCTTCCACTAACTTTTCTTTGTCGGTACATTTTAGATTTGCTGACATAATACTACCTCCAATTCTTAATATAAGATTCAATTGTGACATGTAAGAATAATTGGGCATACCTAGAGTGCAACCATTTATCTTTTGTACCCACGCTAATCAGATCACAGTTGCGGAAACGATTATGACACACAGCAAATACACCACCGACAAGAAGAAGAAGAGAGTAATATAGTAGAGAGAATGAGGAGTCAGTTTGACAAAGTTTCTGTATATTATTGCCAGTGGTTTTTAACTGAAAACCTTTACGTCTATTTATAAGATTCTATATACCCCTTTCTCTTCTACTAACATGTCCTTCCATCAGAGAGACAAGATATCCTTTTGATTGAGAAACATTTTGTTTAGGTGAAACAATAGATAAATAACATGACTCATAACATCTTGGAAAATATTACATATATCTACTCAAGCATTTATGTTATTTATACTTTGACCCCAATCCTATTGGGCTTGGGCCCAATCCACCAAGGATGGACTAGGTTATTTTCCAACATGACATAATACACGTACAAGGTGGTATAATACACAGACGTCCTTATAATCTCATGCTTTATGTGTTACTGATACAAGGGGGTATAATATACACACTTGTATCATATATGGATAATGTTGTCTCTACATGCAAAAAAAAATTTTCAGAATCTGTAGTCAGCAAAAAAGGTGTACTTGCTTATTGAAAAAAAGGTAAAAACATCTTTAGTTATCTCCATTTATAATGTGCATTTAGTAACTTTTGATTTTGTTCAACAGCGTTCTCCTTTTTCATTTAATCTTGGCAGGAATTGGACAGAAACTTGTGTTTTTATTAGCTGCGATTTGATGTGCAAAACCTGTTTCTTTTTTCTTTTTCTTTTTTTTTAATTTGGATCGCAAGCGTATCTCCTCGGTACGGATTGAATTCCAAACTTGGTGCTACAAAGGGCACATCATGTGTGTCACCAGCTAGACCCCAATCTTGACAAGCATTTTTTGAATTTCTTCAAGTGAATAATTGGTTTTGGATCCAATCTTTTGGACTTCAACTTGATGAGGAAAAACCTATTTAGCCCGCGCCCCCAAAAAGAAAAATTACCTCTTTTGATTGCACCAATTTAGGAGATTTGCATGAGAAATACTTACATGCTCTGAGAGTGTCATGTCATCTGAACTCTGTCCAATGAAAACATAGCAATTCAGATCATTTTAATCCTAGTTGGCTAATGACTCATATAATATAATTCACATTTTATTTTGTTTTAAGGAAAAACATTGGCTTATCATTTTGCTTTTGTTTTTTCAAATTAATATGTATATTTTCCTTCAAAACAAAATAAAATGTGCATGGTTTTAAATGAGTCATTGGCCAACTAGGATTATTATGTTCCAAATTATTATGTTTTCATTGGACATAGTAGTTTAGATGCCCTAGCACTCTCAAAGTATGTAAGTATTTTTCGGTTTGCATTAAGGGTAGTTTTAATGTAAATGATTTAAGAAAGTATTTTAGAGAAAACAGCACATTTTTTGACTAATAACTAATTTAACTTTTTCTCAATCTATCCAAATTAATTAAGTATATCTTATATTAAAAGTTAGAGATTCTAATGTAAGATCAACAACTATAATGTACTATATAATAAATTTTTCTTAAAGTAGGATAAAAATATTATTAATTTCCTACAAATGACCCAATGACATTCTCTGTTTATAGAATAACTTTCATGAACATGTTGACAATTTTTTTTTGGTATAATTCATTTTACCACTCTATGTATATATATCATCTTAATTGAACTTTGTTAGGCTTACTTCTAGTGGAACATCTTTCACAATCCCTGGTACAAACTCGTGAATTCATTAAGGACGTCTGTGTATGGTAAGCTTCAATCCATTAGCCATTGAAAGGATAGTCATCATGCGATATTTGACATTGTGGCCAACCACCAACTGGAATCTGTAAAATCTGCACAGAATTGCAAGCGCCATTCTCATCTGCAAGTAAGCTGAATCCTTTCCCAGACATATCCTTGGCCCTGCCTGCGCGCGCGCGCGCGCACACACACACATATATATTGATCCCATCATTAATTTGTAATCAAATTCAAATTCAATCATTAAACAAATTGTTAGCTAACTGTTCAAGATATTAAGATGAGATTAGATAGTTAAGGTCTTAGACTAATTAGTTAAGATGTTGTGTGTATTAGTTAGTGACCCTAATTTATATTAACAAAAGTTAGCTAACAAAAGCTAGCTACATGATTTAGCATCTTAACAAAAGCTAACTTGGATAAATCATTTAACTTGGCTAAATCAGCATTTTTATAGGACTAAAAGTACAATTTATAAAGTTGACTGACCAAAAATGAAACCTCATACAAACTTAAAGAACTAAAAGTATATTTTAGCCATTAATTTCACCCAATAATAAGAGTTGATTTGTTGTTGTTATGCCATTAATAACGACTTGCAATCTTCCCATCATCATGTTTTATATTTAATTTTACTTCTTTTTGGTTCACTTAACACTAACCTGAAAAGCAGTGAATTTGAAAGGAGATTCATGTACAAGAACACCATCTTTGAACCATCTCTCAGGTCTGAAAGAGGAAGCATCAGGACCCCAATTATACTCCATCCTCCCCATTGAGTATGGAACATAAGTCACCATCCCTCCTGCTTTTACTTTTGTTCCATCTGGTAACACATCATCCTCCAATATGCCCTTTGGGTCCTACATACACAAAGTGTCTCTATGTGTGTGTGCGTATATATGTATGTATATAATTGAACTATGAATCTTATAGTGAAATGTACAACATATAAAAACATACCTGAGGAACTGCTGGGTATAGTCTTAGTGTTTCTGTTATGACTGCGTGCAAATAAGGAAGCTTTTCTAATGAATCTTTTGTAAGTAGCTCAGAAAATTGGTGTATACTTCTATTGAATGATTCAGGATCTTCAGTGTCACAGTGAAGCAATGAAGCATTACGTAGTTTTGCTTGGTCTTCCTCAAAAGTTTTGAGTTCTAAGTAAAGTTTTTCAGCAACATGATCATGTGTCATTGTCATATATATGGCCCATGACAAAGTTGTTGCTGTTGTGTCTCGACCAGCAATCACAAAGTTCAACACCACATCTCTTAGACTCTTCTCTGTTGCATCATCACTTCCCTCTCCCGCCAGTTCTATGAATCTCGATAGAATGTCGTGTTTAATCTGAGTTTAGGCTAAAATCTAATGTTAATATCGATGTTGGACTCAGAAACAAGTGATAAATTTGTTATTAAATATGCTGTATACGTGTAACATCCCAAAACTTAGACCAAAATGCTTGTAGGTGCAAGTGGTATATCTTGGTTAGAGCTTAGGAACTCAAAACAAGTAAAAGAGGAAAGAAAGAGATCACAATAGCTAATTATAGGAAAGTTGGCTTTGTCCAGTTGTTTTTACATGATTTGTTAGATTATAATACTAGTAAAAGAGGATAAATGTAATTGGGATTTTACCATATAATTATATCAAGAAAAAAGAATTATTTCAAGATGTGATAAATTAAAGGAGAGAGAAATGAAGGGATGGAAGAGGATGTACATTTGTCATATAAGAAAGTGAGAAGATATTTTATAAAGCCTTATATATATATATATATATATATAGAAAAATGTCCAGATAAATAACTGAAAAGTTTACTGGATCATAAGTATCTTTGCATAATGTGCTAATTAATTCGTAAAATTAATTTTGAACCAGAAAACACATGAGGTTACTCGAAAAGAAAGAAGGGCCGATCCCTAACTTATAAAACTTTGAAAAATAGTTTTAAAATTGAAGGATCAAAGTTGTATGAACTTAAAGACGCGGGGACTTGACTCAATAACTAGAAACATGTAATGGAAACTCCTAAAGCAGGGTGTTATTACAGTACGCACCTTATCATGTAGGCCATTGTTCTTGGCTTGTTCTATCTCAGCCTTTCTTGTTCGAATGACTGAGTAAGTGAAATCATCAATGATCTTAATGCTTCTGTCAAGTTGTGCTTCAGAGCCTATGTTTAGAAGCTTCTTGATTTTCCAGAATGGATCAATGAATCTAAGTGTGACGATGATGTTTGCAGCATCAAAGGCTTGAGCAAAAAGATTGTCTGGTAAATTGGCAGCCAAGCTTCCTATTTCAACACCAAATCCCACCTTGCATATGGAATCTAAAGTCATCCTCATCAGTAACTCCTAAAATGAGAAAAATTCGAGTTTCATCAATGATCACTTCTTTTTTGTACTTGATTCTATAATATGAAATATTTATAAGGTTCCTATAAATAATTAAGAAATGGAAAGTGTTTAAAGTAGTCAAACAAACTTATTTTTTGGGGTTTCTGCTCTCTCTCCAAATACATATAAAGCATCACTTCGGCCCTTATAATAAGTCACCTTCTAAAAGAAATAAATGGTCCTTATTCTAAAGCCAAGTAGGGTATTAATTACATTTTTTTAAAGATTGTCCTTATTTAAAATATCACTGTTGATTGTAACTTCTATGACTCCTAAAATATGAAAATTCAAGTTTCACCAATAATCACTTCTGTTTATATGCTTGATTCTCTAATATGAAGTATTTACAAGGATCCTATAAAAAATTAAGAAACGGAACGTGGTGTGAAGTAGTCAACCTTTTTTATGCTATATGCACAAGTTGAAAGGGAGAGTCCACTTAAAAATAAAACTAGCTTTCTGAGTGATAAAGCGCCTTCAAACTTGTGAACCTTAATTACTACTCTTGTGAGCTTCTCGACGTGGGACTTATAATACCCTATTTTGTGTACATATGATTGACCCCGAGATAACCCGGGCCCACTATATATACCTGCATGTCGACTTGTTGATTGAGGAAAGAAGAGGTGGAGAGAATGGAAGAGAGTTTGAGGCTGTAGTCTCTGAAGACTTTGGTACTGAAATCTCTTAAATTCTTGGAAGCAAACTCCAAGCTGGCAGTCTTCCTTTGTTTCCTCCAAATTTCACCATCTGAATTGAATATGCCATCTCCAAGGAGCACTTCCATATATGAATGGTACACTTCCCCCTTCATCATTATAATTAATTCACAACCATATATATATATATATATATATATATATATATATATATATATATATATCAGTTTGGGTAGACTAAGGAAATAAAACAAATTGGTTAATTAATTTGAATTAAAGTGACATGACCTCTCTTAAACATTGCTATATAACATCAGATTATATATCATTTGGAGAAACCGATGAATATATGAGACAAAATGTATTGTATTAAGATCTTATATTTAATTAGAGGTAAAACTAGCTCTTACATGAATAAGATCCAGTTAACTAATGCAGTAAGATTAAAAAAAAACTAAATAAATTACTTAATTATAGTGTATGTTCCAAAATCTCTTGGAAATATTTATACGTATCATTATATTATATATCAGTTTATAAGTCAAATAAATTAACACTTTTGGTAAAATTTTAAACACAAATAATTTATAGAAATATATTTATCTTTCTTAATTTCTCCAAACTAGTCAACTGGGTGTTATTGTAAGGATCAAAAGTAGTACTCCTTTCAATCCTTAATATAAGACGTATTTATCTAATTTGATTATATTAAGGAAATTAGTTAAGTTAGTCAATATGGCATATATTTTCTAAAACAAATATGTCTTACATTTAGGACCAAGATCAACTCCCAAAATAGATCATATATCAAGGATAAGAGGAAGTAATGTTTTAGACGAAGAATTGGAGATGATATTACCTTGGGATAATTTTTGAAGTTGGTCTTAAGGACATGTTCAACATTAGCAGGATCAGCAATATAAGTATAAGTTGTGAAAGGCATAGGAACCACCACAGTTTTAGATTGAGACAAGTAAGTGACGAGCCAATCATGCATCCTCTCATAGTTCATTAGTTGTTCTATTGCAGCCCCCAGAATTGGCCATGTCTTTGGCCCTTTCTTCTTCCTCTGGCTCCATCTGTGCATCACTATCCACGTCATCACTGTCATCGTCACTAACCCTAACCCTCCCATGTTCAATAATCCTTCCTTCATGGCAGATAATAGAATAGGCTTGTTGTTTTCTTCGCCCATTTCATAAGCAAATGTTAACGTGTGTCACAGAAAAAAAAAAAGGTTTTGCTTTGCTGATTTGTTTGTTTGTTACTTTGTGGTATAAATAATGTGAGATTCCTGAGTTGGTTTAAATGTTGGTGAAGGTATAGTTATTTTATGAGTTTTGGCTTTGTCTTTTAAATTTAGTTTAATGATCACAATCTTGTGGTGGTTTGGGATTTGACAGTTTAAGAAATGTTTCATTCGTTTTGTGTTCTTCACCTACCATATATTCTTTGGAAAACGAAGAATAAATTTCTCATGCTGATGCTACTAAATTTTAAATATGCACCACAAGCGTACCGGCCGTTAGAATAATATAATAGCAAATCAAAGTCGTCCCACAGAGATTTAAGATAATTGATAATTAGGCATTATAATTCTTATTTTCATTTAAGTTGAGCAAATCAAAGAAAGAAATTAGGAATTAATTTAAATAAGAGCAAAAGAAACAAATATAATTTTTATAGATTTCAATGGAGAAAAACAACCTAGAGTGGCTAATCCCTTTTTCAAGTCTTAAAGCATGTATTTACCCAATTAAAAGTACTTAATATTAATTTGTTAATATAGAGTTTAAATAGATATAAGTATCTTCCAATCACTCATATCCCTCTCTCAAGTTAAAATTGTTATCCCTGACTAATTTACTCAAAAGGCAATAATTGTCCAAATTTACTCTAATATGATTGTATGCGTCCAATAAGTATATCTCAATCCTATTGGCAAATTAGAATAAACTCTAATTCCACATTACTTAATCTTATGGTCTAATTAAGATCCATCTCTCAAATCTAATCTAAATTCCCCAAATTCAAATTTAGTGATGATCAAGTACTAAGTAGATAGAATAATTTAAGATTAAGTAAATAAAAATTAACACTAAACATAATTAATTAATTCATACATACTCAAATTATCAAATTAATTCATAACTACTCTAGATTTAAAAGAGAAATCAGCCACATTGCAGTTAAAGTCATCCTCTCAGCAAAACCCAAATTCCGATTCAGATTCATGAAGACAAGAGAAACAGAAATAATCACTGTGCAACACGTCTCCTCTCCCTCTATTTCTCTTGCTGCAATGATCCAGATGATGATCCACAGTCCAAAAGATCGGCTCCCTTCCTTCCGCGTCTCGCCTCCCCGAGCTCTCACAGTGAAGACGCTCCCAGTCCCGCTCTGCCCTTAGCTCGCGATGATGACGACGACGGGTGAACAGTGATTTTCTTCAACCCCAATGTCTGCCTCCATCGTCTTCCCTCGGCTGATTTTTCAATGAAAAAAATATTGCGGCTGTTCTCTCTATCTTTTGGCTCCTGGGTCAACATTTCAGCTCCTACACCAAAAGTCCAAAACGCTGCGTCTTTCTTTGATCTGATTGCTTTCCCTAAAACGGCAGCATATGAAGCCTTCACTTTATCACCATTGAAATTTTCTTTCATGCCCCAACCATACCTAATTAAGATAGGAAAAGAAAGTAAGAAACAAAAATAAAAATAAAAGAAAGGAGAAAAAATACATATTCTTTACTTTAAAGTGTTATCATTTATTTAATTTTTTATTCTAAACCTAAATATTTCTATTTAATTCAAAATTATGATGTTTTATTTGAAATTCCCAAAATAATGTCTCAACCTTGATTTAATCCTAAAATAATAAAATCTCATTGAATTCTTTCAAAATTGCCTAGAGGACTCTCCAAATATTTTCAAAATATACTTTAAATATACTAAAAATGGAGAGTTATCACATGCCTTCTTAGAATTTTACTGAAATCATATATCAACCTTCTTCCTATAGACTTTCAAATATACAAACTTCTATAATAAAATATAATTATATGGTTGTCTCCGGCCTTTTAACTGATTGAATATTGAATATTGATTATTTATTTGTTTTTTCCTTGGGATAATTGATTTTCCGGGTCTATCGGACCATAATAGAAATTGAGGCATGGGCATCTTAGTGTACATATGAGCCAAGTGGATATTATATGAATCTGCCTCTGATTGGGAACACAAGTGTTCTTACATTTTACGAAACAAAACTCATCTTATTCATTTGTTTGCATCAAAGAACATAAAATCACCTAAAATAAGTTAACTCAAGCTCACAACTATTCTTGAGATATAAATTGGGTTAACAGAGTAGCCCAATTGAAGTCCAGCATATACCAAGGTCATCAGTGATAGTATTAGGTCTAATATAATAATGTAAGGTCCACGTCATCATTTTTTTTATCCACTTTCATCTAACAGAAGAAACTAACACACCCATCACTTTTTTAATTTAATTAAGGCCACGAGCCATTTTGAATTTGAAACTTATCCATTTCAAAAATTTTTTTACTTCTTTCAATATGTGTGTTTCCCAAAATTCGAACATACATTCTTCTCTTTACAGGGAAGGCCGCTTACCACCCTAACAAACAGTTTGTGGTTACACACCCATCATATTATATTATTATGGAGAAAAACTTGACAATTTTACAGAGTAATCCAAATTTGTTGTCTCCAAAGATCTGGCTCTAATTCCCATATGACATCTTGGAAAGATCTGCAAATGATAAAATAACGGAATTATTTTATTACACCAAAGACCCAAAAGTCTAATTGATTGATTATTTTAATTCTTTCTTCAACGCAGAGAAAAAAACAAGTTCAATAATTCAAACACATGGCAGAGATTATACTGTAAAGTATATTTATATTTGCTTTGAAAAGTCATACACATCATGTCTGTCAGTGTCTATATTTGACTAAAGATTAAAAATTCTAGATCGCAAAGCAGGAATTTTTTATAGTTGGAGTTTCGTAACCAAAATGATATAAGATTAATTTTCTCAAAAAAAAAAAAAAGAGGACATAAGATTTATAAACTTTTTCAACAAATTAAAAATATTGCAAAACTTACTATTTATGTGACCAAAAGCTGATACAATTTTCATAATTACTTATTATAAATTATTTCATCTAGGCTAGTTTACTTTTTTAAAAGCTTTTATGAAATTAAACTTGTTTAAAGTAAATCCCCATGATAAAATGTTGACATGAATTTACGCCAAAATATTGGAAAAACAGTTATACTTTTAGAATAATTCGACTATGGTGTTATGAATATTTTTAAGGGAAAAATCCTAATGATTTAAACAGTTTAAAAATATTTTGAGGAAAATAGATGTTCAAAATATCATAACAAAATTAGAATATCTGGTTACTATAGACATGTACATCGGTACATATATCTATACGGCAATTTTTTTTTTAAAGTTGTAGGCAAAAAAAAAAAAAAATTGTTTTAAAGGTCCAAGATTTTAGGGTCAGTGTTTGAAAATTCAAGTCTCCTTTGCCATTTGATTGGATGCTTAAATACTTCTACATTACTTATGCCCCAAAAAAACTTCTGATTGTTTGAACCGTAACCCATTGAACTCTTCGGTTCGACGCCCAGTCCAATTTTTAAATATTGCATTTGAAAATCTTATCAACAAAAAGTATCTAAATTTGACTTTTTATATCAATAAAAACATATCAAGTTGTCTGTTCAATCAAATTAGAGAATATATATATATTTCTTAAATTGATTTCCTTTATTTCTCATTGAACTATTAATTTGCCTTTTCTTCGCAGATCACAACTACAATCGTTATTCTTTTCTAGTATAAATTAATTATAAACCGTACTTACATCAAGTTTCTCATATTCATTATTCAAGTTCTCAAATCACACAAATCACATAAGACTTTACGCTCTTTTTTTTAAAATACAAGTTTATAATTAAATGATAATAATTCAAAAATATGACATATGGTCAAATATAATTGAAAAACTTCACGAAATGGATATAATGAACTTAACATAAGTATTTTTTATTAATTATCATATTTGCTTAGAAAAATCAATCATTACCTATATTAATAAAAAGAATTATACCCGTCGATATTTTTGACCAAAGCTTTTAAAAAATCAAGACTGCGCGCCTTGAAAGTAGGCCTATGGCTTCACCTTGATGATGATGATGACGACGACAAATTAAAAATAATCTAAATTTTTCCAACAAAAAAATGACTTTTGAATTTACTATTTATATGTGGAAAGACATGTATGATCTTCACGTTTATTATGGCCGAATACAATTTAATAATCTAATTGTATTACTGAGTTGTATTAGATATTTATTTAACTAATTTTTGTAAGTTAAAGACCATTATGTTGGCCAAAAAAGGCCACTATAAAAATTTAAAAATCTTGGCAGTTGGCAGCAATGATGTCACATAAATTTTTTGAATAAAAAAATATATAATACTTATTCAATCCCTTCCTTTCCTCCTCCGCCATTGACCAGGGACCACTCCTATATATTAGAATATTAGCATTAAGTTTTGAAATAAATTTTTAGTTTTTAAAAATATCCATAATAATTGAGATATGAGACGACCCAAAAGTTAGGTTGTTTAAGTTGTCAATAGTGTAAGGGTTTGTTTGGCAAAGCGGTGGGCAGCCCCCACCACACGTTTAGCCAAAAAAAAAAAAAAAAAAGCACAGTGGTTTAATTTGATCCGTTTGGTAAAGCTTCGAAAATCACTGTGCTTCTCCCTCTACTGTAGTTTTTTGTTTGAAACTCCACCGCACAGCTTTTTTCCCCACCGCGCAACTTTGCAACTAGACCGTTGGAGACATTCATTTTTTGGCTCACCAAACTTGTTAGTTTTGTTTGACATTCACACATGCAAAATGCCATCTCTGAGCTGTGGTTTTGTTCAAATCTGAGCTTCTGTCCAGATCTCCGTCGAGGACTCCATCTCTAAGCATCGCCGTCGTGGGTCATAGCACTATCCAGATCGTTGGCAAGGGTGGTTCACCAGTGGGTGGTGGTTGATCCAGCTCGAAGATCTTCTGCTGGTGCATGTCCAAGCAATGCTCTGTTTCGTTGCTCCGTTTCACTGGTTCGAGTGTTCAAAGGAAGAAGAAGACAAGAAGACAGTTTGGTCAAATTAGATTTGACGAAGGACTTCTTTGCAAACTTCAAAAGTTTTTAAGGAGGTATTAATTTGAAAATTTTTGAAATATTTGTAGGGTTAATTGTAATTTATGAAACATTTGGGTATTTTCTATGATTTCTCCGATCCCTTTTCTTCATTCACAGGTAATTATCATAAATTCTGGGGTATTTTTCTGTAATTTTCTCTAATCTTCAAATTAGTGCTTAATCATGTAATAATGCCCAAAAAATGCATTAATCTGACTTATTGTATTTTATCAAATTTTAATTTAATTTTTCACTTCAATTATCACAATATATACAAATAATATATATATGATTCATACCCTTTTCAGTCATTTTACATCTAAACGAGCTTTTCAAACTCTAATCCAAACAGGTTCAAGGTTAGAAAAAAAAGTCATTTCTACCACCGCTAATTTAAACACAAATCACATTTACATTTTCACTTTTTTTTCTTACCTTACTTTTCCAAAAGTCAGATAGTAAAAAAGTCACTTTTCCACCTAATCCAAACGGACACTAATAACTTTAAACATCACTCTTTTCGGTGTTAACTTTATAGCAAAACCAATATGTGCTGTTTAGGTATGAAAATAACTTATCCGTTCGTTTACTGAGACGTCTAAATCTGTTCAAAAAAAAAAAAAGACGTCTAAATCGGGTGGATATTAATTATATGATTGTTCAAGGGTTTAATTTAATAAGTACTCCATTATTTAAGATTCTATTGAAAATATATTAGTCTGTGTGGGTGAGATTGCCTGATTCAAACTCGGTTTTATACCCAAAAAACGTTAATTATATCTTTATTGAAGAATAAGAGATGTTAGCCATCAAACTGTATTTTTATGATAAAATTAATTTATCATAAAAATACAGTTTGGTGGCTAATATCTCTTTCATTGAGATTCAATTAAGGATATTCAAGTCCGGGAAAAATATCAGTTACATATATATAGACTCTGTTTCTTGAATTCTTTTTTGCCAGTTTGATTTCTTTTGGTAAACACAGTTATTAAAAAGGGAAAATTCCAAAAAACGACACTCAAAATATAAAAAGGACAAATCAGTACATCGAAAATGAGAAAAGACGAATCAGGCGGGTGTCAGAAAAAGTGAGGAATCTGTCCTTTTGAAATTTCGGCCAAATTACGAAAATGTCATTCAACCCTCAGTCGCAATAACAACATAGGAGTTGTTAATGGCGAATCATGAGTTGTTAATGGTGAGGTGAGTGTTGTTATTGGCCCTGAAACTTCTAAAGTGTGAAAGAAGAAATTGGAGTTGTTAATGTCGAATCCGGTGTTGTTAATTAAGAGATAGGTGCTGCTATTGGTCCTGAAATTTGTTAATTGTAAAAGAAGAATTGCAGTTGTTAATACCGAATCCGAAGTTGTTAATTACGATGATCATATTGTTATTCTGAAATGGGCATGAAATGCTGAAGGGCATTTTCGTAATTTGGCCGAAATTTCAAAATGACAGATTCCTCACTTTTTCTGACACCTACCTGATTCATCTTTTTTCATTTTCGATATACTGATTTGTCCTTTTTATATTTTGAGTGTAGTTTTTTAAAATTTTCGCTATTAAAAAGGTAAAAGAGCCTGTTATTAAAAAAAATAAATAAAAGATAAAAGAGCCGTACAGCTGTTATCCGCACGTTTCTCAATTCTCAATTCTCAATTTCTCATGCAAACTACCAATCCGGTTCTTATTATATCATATGTCCATTTTAATTTAATTTTCACTTGTTAAGGGAATTAAGTAATTAAATATGTCCTAAATTAATAATTTTTTCTAAATTAATAATTTTTTCAAATTTACTTTAATTAAAACTTTCCCTCTCTCTAGTTTATAAATACTTGGAACCTCTCCCTCTTCCTTTTTCATTTCCTATAAAAATTAAATAAGGATAAAATCCAAAAAAAAAAAAAAAATTGTTGATAACACGGCGCAGGCCCTAATCTTCATTTACGAAACATCATTAATCCATACATTGACTTCCATGGCTTTCTTTGACTTTGGGACAGAGAGAGAAAAGTCTTTCTTTCATGGAGAATTGTGAATGTATTAATATTTAATTGCCACTTTCAAAGTTTAAATCACCCGCCAATCTTCCATTTACATTTGTCTTTTCTTAAAAGCTACCCAAACGGCCGAACCACAGAGGCCCATACCAACAAAATAAGAAATTTAAACTCATGAACCTCCCCTCTTGAAGCTCGGACTTTCATTTTCATCTTCTTCTCTCATCGGTGCTCTCTCCTGCTTCAATTACTCATCTTTGAAACATAAATTCAAATTAATGGGGGCAGTAGAAGATTTTGCAGTGACCCAGATGAGGAAAGCAGTGGAGAAGCTTGGTTCTTCTGCTGAGGTGAATTTACTTATCCATTTCTCACACAGAACATTACTTATTTGAGTGTTGATTCTCCGAAAATCTCTTTTTCATTTTTTTTAGGGATCATGAGTTTTGATTTTTGCAGATGTATGAAGGTCCAACTCTGATGAGGTTCTTGATTGCAAGATCAATGGACACAAATAAAGCAGCGAAGATGTTTGTTCAGTGGCAGAAGTGGAGGGCTTCAATGGTGCCTGATGGGTTCATTTCAGAATCTGACATAGCTGATGAATTAGCTGCAAGAAAGGTTTTTTTGCAGGGTCGGTCTCAGGATAAATTCCCTTTGTTGATTGTTCAAGCCTGCAAGCATTGTCCTTCCAAGGATCAGCTTCAATTCAAGAGTAATTCTCTCTTCTCTCATGTATAAAACCAAAAAAAAAAAAAATGGGTTCAATTACTTTATAATTTTACTCAAGTTTCAATCTGATCCTTTCAGTCATAGAAGTTTGTGGTTGATTTCTTAATTTGATTTTGGTCATTAGACCTCCATTGATACTTTAGATATGCACAACTCATGCCAACTCATTTCTTTCACTCTAGGTAGGTGGTATCACATGCCACATTCATGTGTGGATTTCACTCTAACATCTATTATTGTCCCTTTTCATTGCATGGATTATGTATATTTAGAGTACTAATATGTAGTATATGATATGTGGGGATCTCATTTAAAAATATATATATATAATAACGACATCGATTGATAGAGGTTTAAAACAGGGACTAAATTGGAAACATATTAAAACTATGAGACCCAATTACAAATTTTTAATCTGCAGGGACTAAATGGAAAATTGAGTTCCAACGAGATAATAAAAGAATTTAAAAGGCTGTAACTCTTCTGTCTGTTTTGAAAAGTATGATCCTAGTGCTGTGGGTTCAAAGATGCCTTTTTTATGTATCTTGTCCTGTCATGGTGAGCCATCAGACCAGACAAATATGCACAAGAGAAATCTTCCAAATTAAAAGTCAACGGTCAAACTTGGACTACTCTTCTTGACTTGCTCTGTTTATTGGTTCTGCCACTTTCTTGGAATTTCATTATGACGAAATGATTTATCTAGATGAGTTTATCACTATGACTAGAGCCATACAGTTTAACCACCACTTCAATCAACCTGTAGTTAGTATCTATCAAATATTTGTGTCTGATCGTTAGCTGCTTGTACCAGACTTTTGTAGTTAAAACTCAAGTGGTCCTAGAACTAAATATAAATCAGTACAATTCTCCAGACTTCAAGTGGTCCTAAAGGTTTGGCCAAACAAAAAAAAAAAAAAGTGGTCCTAAAGGTTCCACTGTCACTACAAATAATTGAGCCTAGCCTAGTAGCCTATTTATCTTGTCCTCTGTTATGAGCGTGTGTGTGTGTTTGTTATAACTTTTAGTCTTTGCCAAATTATTTTATATAGTTCATCTCTTATTGAGGACATTATTTTTGTTAATTATTAGAGCTGGTAAAAGTCCTATTCAACATTTTTGGGATCCCAGGCCGGCACAAGGTCTTGTTGGGTGGGAGGTCTAGAAATATAGGTGGAACCCAGATCGGACCCACACCTAAGTGGGCCCATTCCTTTCTCTGCTTCTCTCCTATGGGACCCTTTAATACTTGCTTTTGCTTTCACGTTGAGTAGGTTTAAGCTGCTTCCTTTGCCTCGTCCCTTTGCTTGCTGATCTCATCTTCTCCATTCAAAATAACCACAACCATTAAGGTTAATATAATTTCAGTAACAGGAGTTGAATAATTTCATAATGTTCTGCTGTTTCTTTCATCTGGTATAAATTATCTACCCTAACTGAAATTATGGATGCTTCAATATTCAAACCAACCAACTTGCTAACCATATTAGCAGTTGGTTGTCAGGTCCTGATAAGGCCCCATCAAGTAGTGTCTTTGACAAATAATCAGGTGAAGAAATTAATCTTAACCTGTCAGACAGTCAGAGGGAAATGTAGGTTTTTTACAATTTACTTATGCCTTTCCACCCTTCTTTCCTTTTCTTAATTTTATGACCTGAACAGAGATTATTGCAAAATATTGAATTTTTCTGCTGTAATTTTTATGAAAACTCAACTACTTAGCTAAATGCTTTGCTTTGTCTGTTGGTGCAGAATATGTTGTTCATTTGCTTGACAAGACAATTGCAAGGTATGTCATAATTAGACCAATGGCACATTGACTTACCCATTAACTCTGAAGAATAATTGTTGTGCTGCATGCCTTGAACATATTGACCACTAGTTCAGTAGCATTTTCACATATGTCAAAGTCATAGTAACCATTAAAGGAAACAACAACACTCTTGAATTTTAAAATATAAGACCTCTGTGAACTCTGGACTAAAAAGAAGATATTAAGAATCGCCTCTATGTGAAGAACGAGAAAAACATACAAATAAATCACCTGCAAGAGGCTACTTTCTGGTTTCAACAATCTTTGCAAACCAGCATTTGGTTGAAATGAAAATGCATACAAAAGGGAATGGCCAAATTTCATTCAGCCTCTAGCAGTTAGTTTTGATTGGAATTTAACGTTTGTATTTTAGTCAAATTCAAATATGCTAGGAATGGAAAAACTACTTAACTTCTAGGGAAGAAAAGGCTAGAAAAATAACAGCTTATGCACTGAGTGTAAAAAATGATGATTTTGCAAGAGAGGAGCCTTTTTTAAAAATAAGAAATGAATGAGTATCTTGCTGAAAAGAAACAAGGGAGAAGTGACTTATTGGTGATGTAGAATGTGCCAGTAGAATGATTTATATAATTGTGCCTGGCCTGATAAGTGATAGAGTCCTTCTAAGAATGCAATATGAATTGTTATTAAACATTATGCACATATTAAAGTGTTGGTCATTGAAAAATTTGAGTAGCTTCGATTTAGAACTTAAAGACAATTTATATCAGTTGACTACAGCAATCTTCAAATTGAATTGATCAAGCCCCTCTATACACTAAAATGATGGAAAGACAACTTTTGGAGGATTAAATTGATGTAAGCCTAATCTCGAGGAGTTTAAAAGGCTAATTCACTTATGTGTTTAGATGTAAGCCTAATTCATACATGCTTTTGAATGACTGTTTGTTCTGTTCTTCATTTATTTCCCATATCCCTCTGTTTGCATCTGTGGATGTTGCATCAAACAGTCATAGACTGTTGAGAAATATATAGTTGTTATTTCATTGGTTTTCAGTGGTGCAAAAGGAAGGGAGATAGGAAATGAAAAGATGATTGCAATTGTTGATCTGAAGAATCTCATGTACAAAAACATTGATGCACGGGGGTTCATCACTGGTTTTCAATTTTTACAGGTGACTATATTTGTTTTCCTACTCGTAATATTATTTTTGGAGACTGTCACTTATGGTAGCACATAGCCATTGATTTGTACTTTCTCTCCAAGCTCTATATTTTATAACTGTTCTTGTCCACATCATGCATTTTTGTCATTGAAAGTTAAAGGTTGCACAGATACTTGCGCTCTTCCCTCGGCTTATATGAAGCATGAATTGCATGAAATTATTTTGATCTGAAAATTATATGAACACAAAAAATTTTAATTGTTTACTTCAACTTTCTTAATTATATTGAATATAGTGTAACCTAACAAATACAGATGACCTACATTGGTCACAGGTTCCTGATGTGAAGTTTAGTGAGTGCTGGAAATGAGTTCATCTATTTCTTTTGCAATCTCATTTATTTTGTTTCTTTAAATTGAATTGCAGGCTTACTACCCTGAACGTCTAGCGAAGCTCTATATCCTAAATATGCCTCAGTTTTTTGTGAGGGTTTGGAAACTAATTTGTCGGTTCCTAGAGAAGGCAACTCTAGAGAAGGTAATATCAACTGTCCAATGTTTAAAATTGATTAGGATGCTGAAGCATGTGGAATGAAATAATTCATAATTGTCTAAGAACCATATTTAAATACTAAGTTTTAATTACAAGGTTGGTAAATATATGCTTACTTACCTTCAATCTTCATGGCATTTGATTGAGGTGAAAATAGCAAATATATCATGTCAATAGAAACATCATAAAAAGGTAGTTTTGCAAGTGTTGCTCTCCACAGATATCAAAGATTGATGGAATAATTTGTTGTGGGGGTGATTGCAGATAGTAATGGTGAGTAACGAAGAGGAGAGAAGACAGTTTATAAAAGACGTCGGAGAAGATGTTCTACCAGAAGAGTACGGTGGAAGAGCAAGGCTTATAGCTCTACAAGATGCTGTATTGCCGCCGTTGCAGAATGGAATGCATTGATTTCTAGATGACTGTCATGACAATAGCCGACCCAATCTAGTGGGATAAGACTTGTAGTCTTCGTCGTCATGGCGATTTCATATTGATTATTTCAAGTCTAACAGGGGCAAGCATACAGTGCTTGTATAATCTACCAACAAGTCTTGAATAACTTACTGGTCGCAAACTGGAAGACTTATTTTAGAAGTAGATAATGATGAAAAATGTAATGAATAAAAGTTTATTTTACTTCTCTTGGACTCTGTAGCAAGCCACATCAATGGTAATAACAAACTGTTCCTCTTTGTTTCTCAACACTTTCTTCTACTGTTTTGCATTTATTCAATATTCTTCTTGCATCAAGTGGCATCAGAGTTAAGTACTTGTTGTAATACTCAAGGTAATTAAATCTGGAACGGTCGGTGAACCAGTTGGGGTATTGAGTTAAGGGTCAGTGGGTAAGACCGGAGTCAAATCGGAGCTAAACCGAGACCAAACCGGTAAAAAATGGAATATTTTAGGCTTATAGTATGAAATTCTAAAGGAAATATTTTTTTAAAAAAAAATTAAAAAAATTTGACTTGGACATGTTTAATGCCTGGGCCGCCGGTTTCCAGGCCGGTTCGACCGGTCCGATCTGGGTCAGATAACATTGATAATACTTCCTTTGCTGCCTTAGAATCACTAGAAGCTAGTGTAATCAAGAAAATTATCCCAACATAACTGCCCCATTTATAATAAGATGAAAATTAATTAGTAATTTTTAAACTTTAAATCTTTTTTGAAAAAAAAAAAATCATGGGCAAGGCAGTGTCAATGTGGTTGGACAATCAGCCCATGGCTTAGCCTAGCCCTGTATAATGGCCCAAACCGATTGGGCCATTTTCTGAAGCCCATCTTCAAGTTAGTGGTCTAGTTTATTGGTCCAACAGTTCTAAAAAACACATAATTCATTTTATGTTTATGAGTAAAAAATTATAATTTATATTAAATAGAAAAATAAATTTTATATACATATACATTATTTATTATAAATAAATAAAACAATTACAAACTATAGTTGCAATATAATGAAAAAATAGAGATCGTAATCTCAAAACTAAAAGAGATGTACATATACAAATAGAAACAGACGCCCAAATAGAAATATATTAACCAAAACGCACACAAATGATAGATTCTATATAAAATAGAAGTTAAATAACAGAAATTATAAACAGGGCATACATATACCAAATGGAAATCTTATTTCCCCTGCGAGATTTCTCTGGCGAGATGGTCAAGAAGAGAGTTTGTATAGCCTCATATACATGATGAATATCAAAGTAGACACACTTAATATGACTTAACCATCTTGCAAAAAAAATCTGTTTGATGTAAGAGTGTTGACATCTTTTTTGTAAGACATTTGACACGTTCGCAATTGACTTTGACCAAAAAAAAAAATTTAATTGTTTCAACCAAATGGTGCATATTCCATTTTTAGGTGAACATGGCATGGTTTGAGCAGTGTTTTGAAACCCAGACATGACAAGCTGGTTAGGCCCGGAAACCGACAAACCGATCTGGTCCAAGA
Source organism: Inga laurina (assembly GCA_963855925.1). Lineage (NCBI taxonomy): Eukaryota > Viridiplantae > Streptophyta > Magnoliopsida > Fabales > Fabaceae > Inga > Inga laurina. The sequence continues at coordinate 2,585,225 of OY979712.1, read as the reverse complement.
ATCAACCCGGTTCACTCCCCCCCCCCCCCCAAATCAATTTGTTTTAAATTTTTTTAGAATTTTATATTAATAAGCCTAAAATCTTCAATTTCTCACCAGTTTGGCTTTGGGTTAGCTCCGGTTTGACTTCGGTCTGACCCACTAACCCTTGACCCAGTACTCCAACCAATTCTATAGCCGGTCCGGCTTTCAGAACCTTGGGTTTGAGCCTTTGAGGTGGAGAAGTGTTAACCTCATGAAATTCTTGCTAGAATTGCACATTTCATCTTGTTTTTACCTCACTTTGGGTATATTTGTGGGCATCCGAGAGGGTTAAAGTTGATGAAATGTGCTTTTCTCATGCTGGGCACAACAGAATGTAAATGTGGAGGACATATATCACTAACTGCTATGAATGTTTAACTATGTTGGTGAGTTCTTTGTGTAAAAGGATACAGATTCAATCATAGCGGGTCCAGAGAAAGCCAAATGCAGTAAGAAGGAGGTGAAAGAAGTTGAAGCCATCAACCATGCCAAGGAAAGGCAAGCAGGGAGGAGAACAGAGCAGAAAAGAGAATGAGATGAACTTTAGAAGGTGCCTGGCCGCGGCCAACCTACTCATGGGCCGCAGCCAACAAAAGAACAGAAAGTCATGGGCCGCGGCCAAGAGCAGCCCAAGGAGGTCAGAAGCTCACTGGCCACGGCCAATCACTCATGGGCCGCGGCCCAAAGATGAATAGAAGCTTACTGGCCACGGCGCACAGAGTAGCTGGCCATGGCCAACCCCCGCAAATGATGCTATGCGTTCTGTCATTTGAGGAGCTATAAAAGCGAGACCCAGAGGTTGAAGAGTGAGAGCCCCGATTTGGAAAGACCTAGGAGGCGGCTGAGAAGATCCTTGGAGCTTGGGCTTGCATTACATCAAGGAGAATCAAGTGGGATTGAAGATTGAAAGAGATTCCAACTCCATTTATCTTGATTTTTCTGTACTCATTCCCTTTCTCCATTGTAACTCTGATATGGCTGCACTGAATGTGGATATCTGTGATTTGTTTTTGAACATGAGTAGCTAGGGTATTCATTCTAGGATTGTTCTAAACCTTTATATGGATTAAGCTTGATTCCTTCTTTCTTTTAGTATCTAATGATATATATATGTTAATTCTCCCCTGTTTTTGCTGATATTCGTGACTGGTCAGCACTATGGATAATTTGTTCAATTAGATTAAACTTGAGAGAGTTAATCTAATTGTATAACTTGGGTAGAATTATGCTAGACTTGAAGTTTAAGAGTTAAATGTATGGTTTGTTAATAACATAGAGATATAGTTATTAATCTAGCATTGTCAAAATTAAGGTGGCTATATAATGATTATTTTCCCTTAACTATAGCAAGAGATTGTGTACGTTAATGGAGTATCTAAATTTGGTTATGACTTGAGAGAGCTTAATCAATTACTAGTGAATCTTAGACTGACATATATATAGCCCATGAAAGTATTCTTATAGAAGAAGGAAATTAAGTTTATGAAATACAAAGGGGATGAACAATCCTAGGTTTGTTAAATTTGATTGAATTCACAAGAAATAGATTATTGTTCAGTAGTTTTTAGTTTTTATCAAAATATCTTTTGAAATTCCTTTTTCCACACTCAACAACTTGTTTTGGCTCAACTTAATCAAACTCCCTAAGCCTATTGCTTGACTAATTTGTTACTCAAATCCTCAAGGGAACGATCTTACTTATCACTTTATTACTTTATGCGATCCGTGCACTTGCGGTTGCGAACAAGAAGCAAAATTAAAAAAAGAAAAACGAAATGTTGAATTTAGAAATGGTGGGTCTGACAAGTGAGAACTCTTTATCAAATAATTTAACTCTGCTCTATCTACAGCTGCGGTATGTAGCCACTAGTTCATTGGCCAACAATTCCTGTCTTTGATTTGAACCCAGTCAACTCTCTTTGTAGCAACCATTTATGTATGTGTGTGTATTAATACACATACTACGTACAAACACACGTGTTATTCACATTGATCACTGTCATTTAATTGTGGCTTCTTTTACAATCATAACCAGCCACATGCATGGACTACTAACTTAGATGAATGCTGTAAATAATATATGACTTTTTGTCTGTCTTGACTATTCGATTCTAAATTCTTTGTATATAAATCTAATTAGAACAAGTTTACATACTCTTTGTCCAATATCTCGAACAAGATTAATCTCCCTAATCAGCATAACTCAGAGAGAGAGAGAGAGAGAGAGAGAGAAGGCGCACATGAAATAATATTTATTTGAAAAGAGAATTTGGAGCACAAGTGACCAAAACTAAACAGTAATATGTCGAAGGAAATTGTGAACACTTTTTCCACACATGTCAGGCAAGCAATTTGTACAAAAGGTGAACTTCATATCGAGAAAAAGAAAAAGAAAAGGTACTCATGAATTGGGTAATTAAAATCATGTCTATTTATTTGAACTTGAACCGCAATTTTCCGTTAGTTTTGTTTCAACTGTATGTTTTTTTTTTTTTTTTTATTACAGAGGCAAGCAAAGCTTGAAAGGGTAAGTCTATAGGCTAGTTCCTACAGAATGATCATGTGGTGTCAAGCCACGATCCAAAGCAAAAAGCGGAATACATTCAGTAGGGGAGGTCCCTAATTCCTCGTATTCATGTGGAATCCTATGCGCTTGTCCTGCCAGAAAATCAGCACATCTAATACTTTCCCTATAGGAGTGGGAAATTTCTACCTCCCAGTCGCTATAAATGAGTGATCTGGTCTCTAAGATAACATCATGCAACGGATGATCAGCATCACAACGATTGGATAGAAGATGAATTGCCTATAGTGAGTCCGTGAACAAACTGATTTTCTTGAGCCCCAACTGCTTACATAGTAACAGACCCCGACGGATTGCATGGATTTCAGCAGCAGTTGGAAAAGTATGCCCTAACTTCTGTTGAAATCCACGTATCCAAATACCTCGGTGATCTCGAATAACCCCTCCACATGCGGCTTGACCACCTCTCCGTACCGATCCGTCAACATCTAGGCGGAAGCTTCCCGGATCTGGGGGGTACCAGTGAAGTAGTCCTCGTTCTGGAACCTGGAATATATGATGTCGAAACCTTCCGTTCTCCACACCTTCCGAGAGATGGTACATGCATCCATGAACTAACTGTTTAGGACTGTCCGACGTCCCTTCAAAGGCTTGACGGCACCGGTTCTTCCATAGTAGCCAGCATGTTGAGCTGAATACTTTTTGCCAAGACCATCTCGCCATCCTATTGTTTCCCGGCGAGTGTTGTGCATTCCAACTGAGCCAGTCCTGCAAATTACCAGAGAAAAACATACTATAATATAGGGGGTTAGTTAAAACTGACCACACTCTCTGAGCTTGCTCGCAATCTCTCAAAATATGAAGAATACTCTCCACACTATCACACTGAAAAGGGCAGGTGTTTAGGACGTTCGGATTGTGTCTCGCTCTTAACTCATTAGTAGGAAGCCTTTCATGGTAGACGTGCCACAGAAAGATTTTGACCCTTTCAGGAATTCCCTGATGCCATAAAGCCTGCCAGTGAGGTTGGCGTCTGGAACCATGCTGATGATATATAGTGTCATATGCAGATTTAACGCTGAAGGTCCCATCAGGAGCATTCCTCCAACAAACCACATCCTCATCAGTTCCCGAAGGCGGGGGCATCATCATTATTTTATCAACCACCCATGTAGGAAGGTAAGATTCCCATTTATCTCTGTCCCAGTGGCCCGATTGGGTTACGAAAGATCTCACAGTGTCATTTACATCAACCAAGTGATCGTTATGATCAATATGAAGCTCAAGAGGATTGTCCACCAGAGACCAGCACTCCTTCCAGGCTAGTGTATTGTGACCACTTCTTAAGCATTTGCCAAGGCCTCTTCTAAAGTCATCCCAAACAGTCACAATGCCACTCCAAACAGCCGATTGATTACGCCTCTTCCGGACAAGAGGTTCAGTTAGTAAGCCACATGCGTATTTAGCACGTAAACATTTCACCCAGTAAGCATCCGGTTTCTTAATAAGACCCCAGCATAACTTCATTAGGAAGGCTTTATTTTGACAATGTAAGTCTTTAAACCCCAAGCCGCCTTCACACTTTCTTTGTTTTAGCACGTCCCAGGAGAGAAGATGCAATTTTTTGGAGTCTTCATGATGATTCCAGAAGAAATCACGACTAAGTTTTTTAATGGAAAGAAGAACACCTTTCGGAACAAGAGTAGATTGCATCTGGTACTGGGGGATTGTCGAGAGGACCGATTTAATGAGAGTCGACCGGCCTGCCATACTAAGGAATTTGCCTTTCCAATTTGCCAATTTAATTTTTACCCTCTGAATGAGCGGAGAAAAGGTCCTCTTAACCATCCTTTTGTGTAAGAGGGGAACACCTAAGTATTTACCAAGGTCTGCAGTCAAACCAACACCAACAATCTGGCTCAACTCATAAGCCCTGTTGAAATGAACATTCTTTGAAACAAACATCTTGGATTTATTAAGATTAATCTTGTGACCAGAAACTTGACAAAATAGAGCCATGATGTTACGAAATTCCACCATCTGCTCAATTGAAGCCTCTCCAAATAAAATCAGATCGTCAGCAAAGAAGAGATGGGAAATCTTAGGACCCGAGGCGCTCAGTTTGAGAGGATTCCATTTTCCTAGCTCCACATCTTGATGAATAAGTTGCCCGAGCAGCTCCATACAAAGGACGAACAGATATGGGCTTAGGGGATCCCCTTGTCTCACTCCCCTAGATGGCCGAAAACGCTCAGATGCGATGCCGTTCCAAATAATGCTCATAGAAGTTTCAACTGTATGTTTTGGAATTGAATATTTTGTATTGGTTAGATATTCCTCTTGTATTTAATATGAAACATATATATTTACATAATTTGATTAGATTAAAAAAGTTGGTTAAGTTAGTTAATATAATGTGCATTTTTTAAACACTCTAATCATCTTATTTAATTCCTTCATTCCCTCTCCTCCTTGTTATTGTCGAAGAAATATTAACATGGATAAATTAGAAAAAGATTGACAAATATAAAAATTATGTCTTATATTTATTACCAAAATCAACTCTTCTAATATGTTCTATATTAAGGATGGAGGAGTAACAGGAAGCTCATATACAGTACTACGTATCTTTTTACTTATGTTTAAGTTTATAAGAAAAATACGTATTTATGGTTTAAAACTTCATAATAGATATTTTTAACTTTAAAATTTGTTCAAATAATTTCTTACCATCGATTAATCAATTATTCCACCTCCCCATGCAAGAAGATCACTCTGACAATGAGGCAATCCAATATTATTTAGTCAAATTTAACTATTGTTAAACTCAATTGAGAATGTATAACCCTCACAAGATAAAGATTTTATCAATATATAAGAATTACCTAAATTATACTGCCGGTAATATGTGTGTATTGTATATATACAAATTTTTTAGAGTATCGGTACTTTTTGTATATAAAAATTTAACAAGTTTGTCTATCTAACTAATAAAATTTTACTTCTTCCCAATTTTCCCTAATTCTTAGCGTCTCAATTATTTACACTGCTTTTAAATTGTATGTGTATAGCTGTATGAAGTTTAGCATGATATGAAGGAGTTATATGCAAATAAATTTGCAAAGTTTTGTCCGTTAGGCATATCCTATCATACTGAATCAGAACTGCAAGTTTTTGCTTATTGAATCTGCCAATGTTGCGTCATCCATAGTAATCCCAATCAGACTCATCACATGGGATTCTTTCTCCCTCCACTCTACGCATCAATCAATATATCCCTAATCTTTTGCGTCTTCTTTTTTTTGTTTCCTTTTATACATGAATATAATATAGTTATACACACATATATTGTTACTAATAATAACACCAGATCTTGTGCATGCGCATTGTTGAACCAATTACTACCAAGCATTTAATGCAAGTAAAAACAAAAGACTATACGATATACAAATAGAGTTGAATGATAAGCTTAGATTTACAAGCTCATTTTAATTGAATGAATGAACTTGGATTTTAGATATTTCAGCCCATGATATATGAATTTATCCGCTAATCTATATTCATAAACTCTTTTACACATTTGTTGATTGAAAAATTTTAAACTCTAAAATTATACATTAAATAAAAATATTGACATCATGGTAACCTATATAAATACCCCCTTCTATACCTTAATGGGGATTTTTTTTTGTAAAGGAGGTTTAAGGTTTAGGTAACGGGGTGTATGTTTTTACCATCTCTTTCCATATGGAGAGGCATAATGGTACGTAAGGGAGTATTTTTCAAATATATGGAGCTGACAATTTAAATTTAACGGGCTAAATAAACAGGCCATGCATGCTTGAAATTAAAGATCGTTTGATTTTATCATTTGATAGGCCTGCATGCATGTAATTAATGGTGAAGATAATAAACTTGACAATTGTTGATTTAAAAAGGAGGTGAATTATGTTGTTTGATTTTATCATTTGATAGGCCTGCATGCATGTTATTAATGGTGAAGATAATAAACTTGACAATTGTTAATTTAAAAAGGAGGTGAATTATATGTTGTTATGAAAGAATGAGACTTTGTTTGATGCAATGTAGAATAACCTTCGTCACGACCTTGATCACCAAAGCTAAAAATTGCTAACCAAATAATTAGTTAATACTAAACTGATACTCAAATAATGTTGTCACCAGCCACTGATGATTCAGTTTCTTCAAGACATGCATGAATTCCGAGAAATCGTTGATTGTTAAGTTCTTGAGCTGCCCTATATCATTAGCACCTACATCTACTCTAATTCCTCGTGAAATTTCTTGTCTACCATGTAGCCCAATCAAATCAGCATGTACATGCATATCAGTATCATTTTTTACAAAAATAAGTAAAATATTTTCTCCGATCCTTGATATAAGACTCAGTTGACAAATTTGAGGAGATCAATAAAGTTAAATAAATTATTATTTTAAAATATTTATATTTATCATTTTTCTAATTCAAACTAGTTATTAATCCGACTTACAAACTGATCATGTATATATAATCTAATGATACAAATAAGTATTTCAGAGAGAAGAAGTAGCATATGTTATAATTAATTAGTTGATTTAGCTTCCTTAACCTTCCCAAATTAGCCAATAGATCTTATATTATGGATCAGAAGGAATATTTTTAAATTTTTACCCATAATTTATCCAATCCAAGTAACTGATCTTGAAGTTTGTTAATTATCCATGGAAGCACAATATTCAATTATTATTTCTTCCATGCACTGATGAGCTGATTCAAATTCAATGGCAGGTCCTTAATTTGCTTGAGAAGAGAAATGGGAGTAACGAGGAATTAGCTAGCCTTTCAATTGGTTTCTGGTTGGGGAAAATGTATGATGTAAGAAAAGAGACAAGGAAAAATATATATATATATATATATATATATAGTAAATAGGGGAAGAAACAGAAGTAGTCAAAAAGGGGAATATATATGTGTGTGAGCAAGGGAATGCAGAAAATGACAAAAAGAGTTGCAGGTAGCAAGTACCTTGAAAGCTACTTTAATCGTAGCACTAAACCTTGACAAGTTCCTTTCGGTGCGATAAAGTCCATGCACATGCACAGCTCTGCGCACTACATTGCTTCACCTTTTATCGTCTTCCCATGCATTTCTCTCTCTCTCTCTCTCTATATATATATATATTTGATTCATACTGATATTTTCACCGTATGTAAGTCACTCTATATATTTATTTAAAAACAGAGCGACAAAAAAAGGAACGTACGTACATCTTTGATAGCTACTGCTACACTTCACTTGCATCAAGAACCATAATAGTCACTTCTTTTATCTGATGAGATGTATTATTTGTAATTTAGTAATAATTCATTAAACACGTATGACTGTGTGTATATATGAGGGCTTGTGTGTGTTGTGTTTGCGTCAGAGAGAGAGAGAGAGATATGGAGGGTCGTAGAGAAAATGAGGGAGAGAAGAAGAAACTAATTAGGGAAGAAGGAGAAGATGATCATGAGGTTCTGAAAAAGATGATTTCCAGTCATCCTCTTTATGGTCTTTTGATTGAATCTCACTTCAACTGTTTGAAGGTATTTGTTCTTTCTAGCTTTATTTCCATGCGTTATTCTTTCCCTTTCTCTTTACTTTTCTTCTCATGTGTCTTAGCTTTTATGTACTGTGAATTGTGAAGATCTCAGCTACCATGGTGATGGTGTTTGTGGAAGGAACATGCTAGGTCTTTAGACCAAGTACGAGTGTGACAAGAGGCCTATATTAAGCTAGCTATTCTTTTTTTTTTGTATTACAAAGGCAAGCAGAGCTTGTAGTTAAGCTAGCTATTCTGTATACCATATATATGGAAACACATGTATATAGCTAGCTAGGGATCTTATTAAAGGCCTGTGTTTTATTGCCAATTACTGGTAAAGAAGACAAGGATAACAGAGAGAGACAGACAATCTAGTTCTTCTTATATATCTTTACTAGAATTTGCAGAAAGAATGTTCTATAAAAGGAAAATCGTGATTTAGAGTGTTCGCTGTCAGTTCTATAGTAGTATATCTTTTTCAATGAAAAGAAGAAGACACAACTCATAACATATTGAACTAAGGAAGTTTAGGGTTTAAGGGGCAGAGATTGAAGGACAGCTAATTCTAGCGAGGATGCGTAATGTCTCCTTTGAATTCATGAATTATATTCCAGATATTATTAAAAAAAAAAAAAAACTAAAAATGTTTAGGGCAGATTTCACTAATTGGCTATACCAAACAGTTATCATCAGATTAGCAAGCCGCCTTATTTCAGGGTTTAATTTGAACGTCTACTACTGTCTCTCTTTTTCTTGGTTTATAATTAATGACTCAGAAATTTAATTCAATTCATCAGAAAACAGCTTCTTCACTATCATATAATCAAAGTTCATTGGTTATGCATCTTAATAATTAATTTCTCTCTGCGTCTCTCAGTGCTATAATATTGTTTATTTTCAGGTGGGGTTAGGCGAATTTGGAGAAGATGATCAGTTTGATATAACAGATGCTGCTACATGTAAGCAGAAGGCAAATTCTGGACTCAAAACAGCCACAACAACAACTTCAAGTTCTACTGAACTTGATCACTTCATGGTATTATATATATACACACACACACACACACCAACGGTCCAAAAGCAACATTGAATTTTAAGTGCCTTCTAGGTTTTAACTGCTAATATTGCAAATTGACATTCATATGCAATATGCTTCAAGTTCTACATATAGCAGTCCTCATTAAATCTTAATTGTACCTTTTAGGTTTTAACTGAATAACTGCTAATATATGCAAATTGACACCTGATATATATATATATATATATATATATTTCTGGGGCATTAATTAATTGGATCCATAATACTGCAGGAAACATATTGCATGGCCTTGAGCAGCCTGAAAGAAGCCATAGAAGAACCAACGAAAGAAACAAGAGCGTTCATAAATTCAATGCACGTTGAGCTGAAGGAACTAAGCAATAATGATAATGATAATGATAAGCCATCACAAGATGCTACTATAGAGTGCAGCAGCAAGAAGAATCTTTGACGATGATATGCGATTCATGTCATTAATTAATTATATATATCTATCACCACCACGCAATCATCTCTCTCTTTGTGTGTCTGTGTTTGTGTCAGCAATAGGATAGTTAATTTTGTGGGGCTGTCAGAATGATTGTTTACAAATGTAGGTTTATGATATCAACTTTTTAAGAGAGAAGCTTATTATAGCAGCTAGATGCTTCAATATCCCACTCTCGAGGGCAATGAGCATTATTATTATGTACTCTACTTCTGTCTTCTTTATATATATATTTGCTTGAGTAGTTGTGGTGGCATATGGCATCTAATTAAGTGTATATATATTAATTATCTTTTATTTATGTCTTCTTGTTAAGGGATTGTCAGACCAAAAGCTGCCCCATAGCTTACTCAAACACAGAGTCCTATGCCTATATATGATCATTGTGCCAATTGAATGGATAGCAGAGAAGCTAGTCACGAATCAAAAGATATGTATGCGACAACAAAGAAAATTCTGTTACAGTGAGTTCTATATAGTAGAGATAAGGACTTGACCTTTTAGAATGTTACACTAGGGTTGCTATATTCTTTTATGCATTTAATTGACTTGTGAAGACACACACACACATATATATAAGCACTTTTATCAGTATTATATATATCATGCTTTTGGTTGAGATTTGATGATCTTGTTAACTCAAAAAACATGGGATATTACAGACAATGCATAAACTCTACCATTAATTTCTTCATATTTGACAATTTTCTTCTTGTCGTCGTTCTAATATTATTACTTGCCAATGTACGTCACCGTCGAGAAACATTCAGTTTTGAGAACCTCGCTATTACTGGTATAATAAAATGCAAACCCTGATTTATAAATGTTTTACTCCGATCCCTCATGTCCTTTATATAAAACAGATTTATCAAATTTGAATATATTAAGGAAGTTAGTTGATATGACATGTATTTTTTAAAATACTCTAATCATCTTCCTTAATTCTCCTATTTACTCTTCTCTTTGATTATTGTTGAGAGAGCATCAATAGAAATAAATTAGCAAAAAAATGATAAATATGAAAATCATGTCTTATATTTAGGACTAAAATCAACTCCTCAAATTAAATATATCTTATATTAAGGACCGTATGGAGTAAGAATTATTGACGTAGTTCTATTTCGTGGTGTGTGTGTGTGTGTAGTTCTATTTCGTGGCGCGCGCGCGTGTGTGTAGTTCTATTTCGTGGCGTGTGTGTGTGTGTGTGTGTAGTTCTATTTCGTGGCGTGTGTGTGCGCGCGCGCGTGTGTGTACTCTCTTTTTTCCTTCTAAATGCATTTAGCTAGTTTCCTTATCTTCATCTTCATCCACTGACCTTTAGAAAGTTACCAGAAGACAAACTCAAGCTCCTCCATTTCTCACTATTGAAGAAAATGATTAAGGTGTTTTAGAAAATACATATCGATCATATTAACTAACTCAGCTTACTTTCTTAATTTAATCAAATTAGGTAAATATGTCATACAATATTTACCTCATTTGATTACGTTATTGTTGAGGAAGCTTTACTAGGAAAATATTAACAAATATGTAAACCATATATTATATTTGGGATTAAGTTCAACTCTCTAAATATGCCTTATATTAAGGACTGGAGAAATATTAATTAATGATGAATCAAGAAAAATAAAATTAAATGCCTTCATCATCGATCTCAACTATATACGTAGATCTATATGTGTGCGGACAGGTATAGCAAGTCATAAAAAAAAGTATGTCTTGCATTATATATGTGCGTGTGAGTGTGTGACTCCATGCATACAAAAGATAGAGAATTATATCAGAGAAACTTAATTAATATTTCGTCATTAATTTCTTAACTGATAATGATTTCACCGATAGATGCCACTTTCAATAATCTGATTCCATTTATACATAATCTTCCCATATTATAATTTAAAATGCTTATAAATTCAAGATCTTCATCTTTTTTAGGAGTGTTTGTGGGTTCTTTTTCTTTTATAAGATCTTCTCATGGAATTTCTTCAACAGTCATTCTGGTTGCTTTATATTTTATGATTCCATTTATACATAATCTTCCCATATTATAATCTAAAAAGCTTATACATTCAAGATCTTCATCTTTTTTAGGAGTGTTTGTGGGTTCTTTTTCTTTTAAAAGATCTTCTCATGGAATTTTTTTAACAGTTGTTCTAGTTGCTTTATTTTTTATTTTTTTCCCCTAAGCCTAGGATATCTACCACCGATGATGGTGACTAATCCCCTTGTAAAGTAGACTAATTCACGAAGGGGCTTTAGTGCTAGCCATGAAACCTTCTCCACACACACCGCCAATGATTAAACCCCTGACTAGATACTTAAGAAACCCAGCTAATATGAATGTCAACTGTGCTAGGCCTCATGGTTAATCTGATGATTGCTTTATTGCCTATAACAGCAGTGGATCCTTTATTGCCAATAAAAAGCAATGGATCCTTTAGGATGGTTTTTCAAATAACCACTTCTTACAATGATTTTGTTGCTGGTAATAACATTTTTCTACCCATAAATTCTAGTGAAGAGATTATGAATGCGATAAGGTTCTTGGTTGTGGCAACAACTCTCTCTCACCTATTGTAAGTTTAAGTTATTTTTAGGGTTTCTTTACCTTGTTATGTATTTTGGCTTTTTTTTTTTCACAACCTTTTTTATTTTGAGCTTGTATCTCTTATTAGGTTAGTTTTAATAAAATATTATTTCCTGGGCAAAAAAAATCACTCCACCCCACCAATAATATCGAAGAACTCAGGCACACGATGATTCAATAGCCTAATTAGGTAGAAGGAGAATATACTGATAAGAATTAACAAATACTCCCTCCGGTCCTAATTATAAGACAAAGTTGACTTTTTTGGAGAAATTAAGGAAGCCAATTAAGTTACTTTAAAGTATTTTTATTTTTATTTTTTTCTCCAAACTAATTAATTTGAATAATAAACTAATATATAATTTAAGGATACTAAAAATATAAACACTCTAAAATAATTTAATTGACTTCCTTAATTTCTCCAAAAAAATCAACTTTGTCTTATAATTAGGACCGGAGGGAGTAACGACTAATTAATCACGTGCATGAAAGAAGTCATGGATCTCATCAACGAATTATTAAGCATGAAATAGGGGCATAATAAACTCTTATTAATTGCTACCACATGTCTCTACCATTGCTCTCACCATTTGGCGTCAGTTAACACCGTGCCAATTACTAGTAGTTGTGCTCAAAACTACTTCCATCCCTTTTCTTAAATATAAGACTAATTGACTTCTTTTTCGGAGATATTAAAGAAGATAAATAAGCATACGTTTTTTCTGCGACGGTATGTATATATATAGCATCAGACTTCAAACTGTCCGATCCAAGGTAAACAGTAAACGGTGGTTGGGATGAGAAACCAACCAACATAGCCTTGTCCTTTGCCTTAGGCTGAGCGCCTCTTCGGCTACGGAATCCGCAATCCTAGCAGAGACCCATTTTTGTGTTCTTTAGATTTAGACTTTACATAAATTTCTGTTAAGTAATATATAAAGTCCGGAAAAAAAATTATACTCACAGGTCTGTTTGGAAACACGGTGGGCAGCAAAAAAAGCCCAGTTAGACCCAAAAGTCCGGTTGGCTGAACTCACATGCGTTTGGGAACACGGTAGGATGAGATGGACTTCAATGAAATAAATACTCCCTCCGGTCTTAATTATAAGATAAAGTTGATTTTTTTGGAGAAATGAAGGAAGCTAATTAAATTACTTTAAAGTGTTTATACTTTTAGTATCCTTGGATTATATATTAGTTTATTAGTCAAATTAATTAGTTTAGAGAAAAAAATAAAAATAAAAATACTCTAAAATAATTTAATTGACTTCTTTAATTTCTCCAAAAAAATCAACTTTATCTTATAATTAGGATAAGTAACTTTTTGCAGAAACTTTCTTGGAGAGCTTTTTCGCATAACGTACCGCAGCTACAGTTGCCTTGGAGTGCTTTTTCATGCCTAAGTGTCCTGTTTGTCCTTTCTGGTTTTTTTTTCCCGCTCTCTCTCTCTATGACGCATACATGAGATGGTAAGAAAGTGTTGCACTTGCATTTAATTAAGCGACCTTTTACTGTGGAAATGTTTCTTGTATTTTTCATTTTTTAATAATAATTTCACCCTTTTTATTTTATCAATTTTTTTACTATTTTTTATTTCAATTATTACAATATATACAACTAATATATATGTGTGTGTGTGTGGTATTCAATAAGATTCATGCCATTTTTAGTCATTTTCTATCTAAACGGACTTTTCAAACACTAATCCAAACAAATTTAAGGTTAGAAAAAATTCACTTTTACCACCGCCAATCCAAACACAAATCACATCTACAATATGACTTTTTTTCTATCTGACTTTTCTAAAAGCCCATATGTAAAAAAAGCTCCTTCTCTACCGCTAATCCAAACAGTCACTTACACTATTTGTGGAGTAATAGTTTACATTAGATTTGTGAATAGTTTCATTAATTTTAAATTTAACCATTCTTGATTAAGTATTTTTATTTTTGAAATGAATATTCTTCCTATAAAATAGGGTGTTAAACTGTTGTTTCATTTAATTCCAAATTCTTTGACCAAAATATATTAATTAAATTAAATACGAAATTATTTAACAAAGGCTCCCTTTTCATTTTTTATAAGGAGAATCTTATTAAAAATTAATTTTTTTAAATCATATAAAAATTAAAAATGTTTATATTTGATTGAAACTAAACATAACAAGTATTATAAATTGAAAGCTCAATTGCGAAAATTAAAAATGGTGAATAATCTGAAACCATATTTTCAATATATTTGTAAAAGTGGCAATAAATTTTCTAGAACCCAAAATCATGAATTTGAAAATGAATTTCAAATATATATATATATATATTTTTTTTTTTTTTTTGCCCTGATAATTTCAAATAATTTATAACTATTAAACCCCCGCATGCTATTTATGACTATAAACCTTTTTTATTATTATTTTTTTCTCCACTAGTGTGAGGCTCTAATAGTAACCAACCAATTTGCGACAATGCCGAGTCACAATGGGGAACATTTTTTATTATTTTAAAAAATTGCTAAAATTTTTCCTATTACAAAGCTTGTTACTCGAATGTAGCTCAAAAAATTATTTAAGGATCTATGTGTAACATATCTTCAGTTGTATGTAACTTATCTTTAACTATTTTAAAATTTTTATCTTTTTTATTTTCACAACAGGAGTTAAATTTAATTTCTTAAAGTCACGTGCTTTTATTGAACAAGTAAAATCATTTTGATCCATAACCTTTAAAATGAGTAAAGAATTTTGATCCTTACTTGTGAATTTCTTTAAATTTAAATTTGTGATCCCTTTTAAATTTGAGATCCCTCTGTGTCATAATCCCACTAAAATAATGTTCCAAAAATGTCATTTTCTATGAAAACATCCAAGAAGGCAAGCAACGATAGTGTGTGTCTGGTCTATTTAGCTAAGAAGTGGTTGTGAATTGTGATTGGTGGCGAACTCGGCTCATCCTTACGAGAAATACTTACATATTCTAATTCTAAGATTATCATCTCATCTACATTTTAACTAATTAAAATATAATAATTCATCTCAGTTTAATCCTCCATGATAGATAAATCATTGAAAAAATTCAAATTTTATGATTCTAAAAAACATAAACTTCTTAATTTAGAAAAAAAAAAAACATAATTCCCTCTCATCGTCCATAAAATCATAAATTTAAATTTTTCTATATGACTAATCTGTCTCACACACACACACATATATAAAAATTATTATATTTTAACTAACCAAGACATAAACGAGGTGGAGATTATAGGCATGTTTGGGATCATGATTTCTTAAAAAATAAGTTCTTATTACGTAAATCGAGATAAAACTCCTCTCATATACTTACCTCATATACTGTGAATCACGATTTATAAACACTTATTATTCAAAAATAAACTATTACAAACTAACACGTATGCAAGGATTTCTCCACTCTCACTCCACCCCACTTGCTCAAGCTTTATAACTAAATTGGCCCAAGTCTTTTTTTCCCCCCGAAGGAAAACAAAAACTGAAGAAGCTCGGCAACTTGATGTGATGCATCATATAAATTTGGACTTTTCGTGAAAATAGTAACAGTCATTTTGTATTTATTTCTACTAATTTTACTTTCTTATGATAGAAACATATAGGAGAAAAAGATAAAAAAAATATCACTTAAATTTTAAAATTTTAAATTAATCTTGTTATCTGTAAAAGTATAGGTATTACTATCAATTGCTACTAAAGTGATTTTATACTAAAGTGAGTTGTCAATTGTTGTACTATTGTAGTTGATATCTATATTTTTATAAGCAACAAGACTGATTTAGGATTTTGAAGTTCAAGTGATATTTTCTTAACTTTTTTCCATTTATCTTTCTCTACAAAAAATATTTTGATAAAAAAATAGACTCAAAAATCAAAATATAAATAATAAGGTTAACAAGTTGGGATTTATCTATTGGTATTTGACGCTATTAGCGTTCGACTAATCCTGTATAGAAGAATATATGCTCATAACGTGAGAATCTCGCTACCGTTGAATAATTATCACGACTGTGTATGCGTAGTCAAGACTTATACACTAAATCACTGATAAAGTTGGAACAAATTAGGGTATTTTTTTAAAAAAAAAGAAAGAAAGAAAAATTAGAATGAAGGACCTGGAGGAAAATATATTTATTGAGAAGGACCATATAAATTGTAATTATTTAAAAAGACTATACATCATAATATAAATTTAAAATTACTAGATTGTCCCTAGTCAAACCTCCTACATTATCTTTTGTATTCATAATTAAAAAAATGACTAAATTAAAACTAAAACTACACATCATTCACATATAATATGATCGTATCTTTTTTTCTTAATTTTTATTTTTCACCATGTTTCATACTCATGTAAAATTAATACATTATTTAATTAACTATAAGGTTCAAAATCATTTTTTAAAAATTTTAATTTTCAACAAGTTCCATATTTATATAATCAATAGATAATTTAATTAACGAATATATCATCAAGTTGCTATATTTATATTATCAAGTATCAACATTAATACCAACTAAGCTCTTTTTATAAAAATAAAAAATAAAATCATTTCATTTTTTTTTAGGATATAATAGATTATTTTGATTTTTTTATTTTATTAAAATTAAATAAATTTTTTAACCCACATAAATTTCTTCTGAAATAAAAATAAATCATATAAACTTTCTCAGTTTAACATATATAATAAATTATAAAAGACCTTGATTTTTATTAAAATTATGTAATTATATTTTAAATTAAAATTTTTTGTTGATTTTGATAAATTATAATTTTGACAAAATTGAGGAGTGTGTAATTTTTTTCATAGATATCTATGTAAGTTGTGAAAAATGAAAATTTGAGAAAATTTTTATTTAATTTAGTGAAATGTAGAATTTTATATTAGTTTTAAAAATAGAATATGAGTGACAATGTAGGAAAAAATGCAGAAGATTTCCTTAGGAGCATTTAGTATTTTAAATTTTATAATTTTGTATTTTATCCCTCTAAATAATTACAATATTTATGGTCCTTCTCAATAAATATTTTCCCTCCAAATCCTTTATTCTAATTTTCCCAAAAAATGTATTGATAATTTTTTTCTTGTTTTTGTAAACTGAGTCTTTGGTCTACCCAAATAAAGCCAAAACAAAAAGCGAAATTACTCAAAGCTTAAGTGTGTTTTTAGAATAACGATTAGAAAAATGTTTTTTCAATTTAATTTTTTGTAATATTATTTTTGGTAAAATCTAAATTAAGCTTGTGTTTGGTATCACTTATTACTGGACAATAAGTCCTTATTATGCAAGTCGAAATAAAACTCCTCTCACATACTTACCTCGTATAACGTGAATCACGATTTATAAGCATTTATTGCCCAAAAATAAATTATTCCAAACGAGCATTAAGTAATGTGATTTATGTTTGAGTTGACGATTGTACAAATGACTTTTATAAAAGTAAATAAAACTTGTTTGGATTGATTTAAGCACAAGTGATTTTTGTGATAATAGTAAGAGAGAATGAGTGGAAAAATATTTAAAAAATTAAGTAAATATGATGAATTATTTTAAAATATTAGGTACTACTCGAAAAATATTTTAAAGTGGGTGAAAATCAATAAATCAGTATTCTAAGTTTTGAGTGTTCTTTACTATTAAAAAAATATATTAAAGGTAAAATTGTAGTCAGTCTCATAAGACTGGATACAATTGAAAAATATTTTAAATGGTTAAAAGCACAAAAAAATATTTTAAAGTAAATTTTGGAGCTGAAAAAGTATATTAAGAGTAAAATTGTAATCAGTTTGATAGCACACTGGGTACAGTTGGAAAAATATTTTAAGGGTTAAAAGCACTAAAAAATATTTTAAATTAATTTTTGTAGTTGAAAAAGTACATTAAGGGTAAAACTGTAATTAATCTTATAGTACATTAGATACAACTGGAAAAATATTTTAATTATTCACCCTCATGTCAAATGTTAAAATCTGCATAAGCTGGCTTTTTGAGTTTATGGGTAAAAGCTATTTTTCCGTGATAAACCCAATTAAAAAAAATTACTCCCAAATACTCTTTTTCTTTCTCAATTGATAATCAGGCTTTACTCATCCAATTGAGTGTTTTGGGGCATAAACGCCCTCCACAAATTACAATATTTATGATCATTCTTAATAAATACTTTTTCCTCCGCGTCTTTCATTCTATTTTTTTTAAAAAAAATGTACTGATAATTATTTTCTTGATTTTGTAAACTGAGTCTTTGGTCTACCCAAATAAAGCCAAAACAAAAAGCGAAATTGCTCAGAGCTGAAGTCATCAAGATATTCTAAATTTCTAAACCGCCTCTGTCCAGCTACGGCATTACACGCGAAATTTCCACCCCATCGCTTCACACTGTCCTGCTCCTTTTATTCTCTCCCTCTGCAAAAGCCAAGTGAAAGACCTGGACTTTGCTTGCTCCTTGGGGCTGAGAGAATTCTGGTGAATCCGACTGATTTTTCGCGCGATTTGGGTTTTCTTTGGTGTGAATTCGTCGAAAGGGATGGTAAAATCGTCCGATAATGGTTTCGGTTCTGTGGCGCCTTTCCTGAAAAAATGTTATGAGATGGTGGACGATGAGTCAACCGATTCGCTCATATCCTGGAGCAAAAGCCATGATAGCTTTATCATATGGGACATAACTGAGTTCTCCGTGAGTTTGCTTCCCAAGTATTTCAAGCACAACAATTTCTCCAGTTTCATCCGACAGCTTAATATTTATGTGAGTACCCTCTTCTTTCATTTTGCCTTTTTTCGCTTTGCCTGGTCCTTTGTTTTAATAAGTCGAGCTTCGGATTGTTCTGTTATGTTGTATATCTTATATATTTTGTGTGTTTATTGCTTAATCAGGTCTTATGAAATACCGATGCTTAGAAATTGAGCCATATATGCATAGTGTCTTTATACATCCAACACTCAGTATCATATGTGACACAACGTATCAAATTACTCTGTATCTGTAATAGTGTCCGTGTATTATGCTTCTAAGGCTTCGTCAAATCGGGTTTTATTGATTGCTTTGGTGATGCTTGTGCTGTGGTTCCGGCGGGTTTTTGGTTTTTACTGCAAAGTTCTCGCCATTTCCTGGTTTGCTAGTTCCTATGCGCATACACAGTTGTATGTGAAGGAAGGATATAGAGGAAACCTCAAATCTTTCAGACCTTGGCATCGGAGTGATGAGCCATCACCTGACCCTAGAAGATCTAGAATATTCTTTATACCAATTGATGATGGCTGGGGAAGTAAACGGATTTATATTTAATTATTTTGAAATATTAGTTTTGCCCGGGGATGCTCTATCCCCTGACCCTAGACTTTTAACTTAGATTTTTATGTTAGAAGCATTGTTGGCAGCTCTAGAAATGTTAGAAACTCATGAAATCACCGTGAAATGGACCAATTGAAACAATTGCACATGGCATGTCTGTTGGTTGAGATGCTGGGGCATTTTTTTAAGGTGGGTAGTGATATTATATTGTTATTATTCTATTACAATAAGGTTCTGGGGAATCATGGGATGCAACGGAACTCCCTCAGGAGTCAGGAAAGAAGGAAAAATTTGGAACCTTAAGAAGATGTATCTATGTTTACTTCATCTTGATATGACTGGAAAGTAGCAAGAGTAACATACCTTTTCCCAGACCTGGCAGCCATGGTTAGCAAAGTGTATTATGAATATTCTGGCCACACTGGTATTTTGAATTAATTTTTTGAGTCATTGATGTACCAAAGCATAAGATAGTCATTGTTCTTTCACTTGTTGTATGCAAGGTTTTAACTTTCTGCTTGTTCCCTTTTTGAATCTAGATCTAATTAAACCTTTTGAAGGCTACGAGGAATTGATATTGGTGAAAGATTTGGATTTTGAATATTAAGGGCCTATTTTTCTTTCTTTGAGGCAATAAAGTTTCCCTTGCAGAATATGTCTACTGTAGTATTCTGTACTTTGGTTATAAGTTTAGGTTTGCTGTTATTGTTCATCACTTCATAGTAAGATACATTTGACCCCAGGAGAGAATTGTCCAGCCAGGTTAGATATAGATTCAGTAGTATGGTATTGTTTCTCATGGTATTGTCAAACACTTTCAGCCGTTCAATTTAGACTTCATTTTCTTTTGAAATTTGGGCTTCTGAGAATCTGACTTGTTAGTCTTGGTTAGTTTCCGTTAGGATTACATGGGAGGCAGAAAAATCCTATCATTGATAATTCATAATTTATAGAGATAAACTCTCCTCAGCCTCCCACTTCTCCTTCATGTGTAGGTTGATTTCTCATTCTACGTCACAAAACCATCGTGATGCTTGGTGAATCTTCGTATGAAGCTAGATTGACCAGCATTATGATATGCGCCTCTTGTAAATTGCAAATCTGTATTAACCCTAGCAACATCACTTCTAATACAGAACACAAATTAAAACATTTTATTGGCAAATGGCCATTTCTTATTAGTTCTGATTGGGGGTTAGGATAACTTCCAGTCTCAGTAATATACTAGTTTAGAGTTGTCCATTTCATGGTGAAAACATTGACGTGAGTGACTCATCCACAATTTGGAAAAACAAGTGTGGCAGTTGTGAAAGATCAAATCCCAATTATAGCAAGAATAAGTTACTTAACCTGATTCAATTTGTTGCATGCTACCATAAAGCTGAACAACTTTTGATGTGCAAAATCATCAGGTCATCGCTTAGTTGTCATGTTTTGTTCGTTGTGACTAATGTGAAGGATCACATTGCCTAATATCAATAGTACAGAACATTGTATCAGTTATTAGAAATTTCGGAGTTTTTAGAATATCATTACAGAGACTTGTATGTACTTGAAGGTTTGCACAATCAATCGGCACTTGCGTACCCATCCTTTGTGTATTACTTTTAGTTATCTTTATCTTGTGTACATGAATCCTGGAAGATTGATTTATTTTCTTTACTGTGTTTGTTCTTTACTTGTAATAGAAATCAACATTAACGAACTTAACTCTTTCTTCAGAAAGGGTAAACAAAATTACTCCTTGAACCTTACAAGCATTTTAATGCATCTTCAACTTCCAACTCGGAACTGTTTACCTGGACAGATGTTGTGAAATCAAATGAATGGATAATTTGTTCACTTAACTTGATTTTGATATGATATAAAAGCATAAGGTGAATTATTATCAGGATCCTAGCTGGTGTTCCTTTTGCTTAATGACCTATTTTCTTGAAGATGTCATGAAGAGCATCTTTTCTGTTCTTATTATTTGTATGCAAGTTAATTCCTTGTATGATTTTAAAAGTCTGTAGTATCTAACTGTAAGAACTATCAGGGTTTCAGGAAAACTGATACAGATCGCTGGGAATTTGCCAATGATGACTTCATCAGAGGTCAAAAGCATTTACTAAAGAATATATTGAGAAGAAAACATCCACATGTTGCAGATCAGCGAAAGCCATTACAGCAGCAACAAAATCTCGATGTGCCTTCTCAAGAAGTTAAACACTACGACCTATGGAAAGAAGTTGAGAATTTGAAAGCTGGTAAAAATGCACTCACACAGGAGTTGGTTAAACTTAGTCAGCACCAGGAATCATCTAAGGACAAGTTGCTGCTCCTGACCAATCAGCTTCAAGGAATGGAAAAGAATCAACAACAGATGTTATCATTCTTGGTCATGGCCATGCAAATCCCTGGGTTCATGGTTCAGCTGCTTAAGCCCAAGGAAAACTGCTGGCGTACGACTGAGACAAGCAATATGTTGGAACACAGTGTCGAAGATGCTCAGCCAGTTGCTTCTGATGGGATGATAATGAAGTATCAACCACCCTTGAGTGACAAATTGAAGCCTGTGGTTACACCATCTCGTGTTTCAGATGAGCAACCGGAACCCAATCTCTGTACTGATGGGTTGAAAGATTTTTTCATCAATTCTGACTTCTTGAAAGAACTCATGGATGACAAATTGTGCCAAATAGATACTCATTCTCCATTTAATCTTCCAAATTCACCCGATGATAATGCCTGGGAACAGCTTCTTTTAGGCAGTCCCTTCACTGAAAATGAAGATTCAAATATGGAAAGTGACAAGCCCACCAACAACGGAATGGAGATTGAGCCTGCTATATGCGAAACACTGTTTGATAAATTCCAAAATTGTGTTGGGTTGATGCCAGAAATGGACAAAACTCAGAAGAGTGGATTGGAAGGATCTGCTAATGGTGTTCAGCTGGAGAAGCAGCAGAGTTTGGAATCCCTAACTGAGGAAATAGAACTTTTGGCTTCTGAAGCAAATGAGAAATAGACAATTTTTGGTTATCTGCATCAAGTATTGTATTTAGATATGATCACAAAGAATTCCCACTTCCATGTTTCTCCCATTGGTTTGATCTTCATTTAAAACCAGTGAGTCTGCTACTCATTCACTTGTTTAGATATACAACTGCAAGAGATATAATAGACACCCGCACACAAAATGTAACTTGATTTTTGTTTTTTCCTTACTATTTGTAAATCCAAATTCTAAGTTCTATCAACGGATTAATTCTCATTCTGGTCATCTGACAGATTTTGGCGTCTTGATGATAATGTGGAGTGTGGACAAGTACAGGGAGGATTTACTTGGTAATGCTGTTATCAGGAATGATATATTTTGAATATTTTGCAGTTAAATTTGCAGGCTAGACTTGAGAAATTATTATGCAGAGAGCTGTATTTACTATGCCACTCTAAGCAGTGGCCTATTTATGCCTTATTCCATTTGAATATCTAGGATACAATTTTTTGTTTTGGCAGACACCAATCTCTACCATACCACATTTAAACTTTTAGTTTATCAATATTCAGTCTTCGGCCTCCCATTCATCATACAAAGTCAGGAGAATGAGTTGTACTTTTTATAGTTTCTGAATAATATAATTGCATCCGTGTATGATTACTATGATTATGATGATTTTAATTGTCGATAGACTTCTTCATCACTGTCAGTCTTGTGTGGTGGCCAGAATAGAAGGGAATAAGAAGAAAAATAATGAAATTATAAGTGAAAATTCTTTATTAATGATAAGAAAGACATTATGATGATCATTGTAATATATTTTTTCCTCCTCCACTTTTTTTTTTAATTGAGCAACCAAAGAACGACCATCTTCTTTCAATCAATTTTTAATGCGAGCAAATTTTGCTAGTGTCATATAGCATGGAGAATGAAAAAAAGACATCAACTCTAGTATGAATAAGTCTGTGTGTGTTGGGGGAGAAAAAAATAGAATACTTCTCTTTGTATAAACGCGTTTCAAGTGGTCCTTTGTTCAAATTTGTGATGAAAGTTCATGTGTCATTTACTTTTTTTTCAAAGATAGATTTAAAATTTTCAGGGTAAATTTGTATATTAACAAAAATAACATATATGACATATGGATTGCTAGCTCAATATATTTAATCAAATAATAATCAAAATTAACTAGAATAACGATTAGGACAAAATTATTCCATTTTTTACATTTTCTGAGCAAAATTGCTCCTCAGTAAAAACTTTCAGGATAAAGATACCCTCAACCCAAATGACAACTGTTGTTTTTAAAGTTTCACGTTCAATATCAGATATGAAACACGCTTTACTGAATACAATTTGTGCAGTAGGATAACTCAAGTGTGATGTGCAAAAGATCAACTATAAAATTCTTAAGCGTTTCAACTAACGCATAAGCTCATACGGCTTACTGTATGCAAGTTGTAAAGTTATATGGCTTATTGGTGGTTCTGTGAAATCAAGTATTGAACAAACTAATCAAGTATTGATGGTTCTGTTAAAAACTCATCGTATCAATGTATTTGAGTTAAAGTAAGACAAATGAATGCTGCAAAAAATTAAACAACGAATTAGTGGCGGAATTCTGATCAGTTAGAAATATTATTGTAGGACACATGTGATTTTATTGTGCATCTATTTTAGAAATATTCTTGCGAGGATTGATTCAAATATAAAAACTTACTCAAGGAACCAAGTTTATGTCTTGGTTTAAGTCCTCTGACCTCATTAAGTAAACACATCAAAAGTTTACTTTATGAAAAGGGCAGAAACTTTAAACCAAAACACAAACTTGTTCAAATTTTGAGTCCCTAAAATGTGTAGAGAGGTTGAAGTATTGAACAAATAATGAAAATAAGAGACAATTAAGTCGAAAATGAGTGGATCAAGAGGGTGGATAATGAGAGGGGAGAGAGAGATATTAAAGTGTATACAGTTTAGTTTACAGAACACCAATGCTTTTAAGACCAAGGACAACGCCGACGCCGATGATGTGGCCGAAGGAGCCGCAGGCCAAGGTGTCGGCGAGGGTGAAGCCGGCGGGGTCACCGGTCTGCAAGCCAGAGTCCCTCACTTCAAGCTTCAGCCCCGCCGTGGCCTTCCTGTTTGCTGATGGAGCCAACCCAAACCTTCCGGCAAACAACATCAAGGTTGTTGATGTAATCATTATCTGCTCATCCACATCCACAAATAAATCATCGAATCATAAAAATTTACATTTAATATGCTTCAATTTTTTATTAATTTAATTTGTGAGAATTTAGGACACACCATTAAAAACAAGACTGGACTTCTAAACGAAGCATATATATACACACACACACATATAGGTTGACTTGGTTCATATTTTTACTCAAAACCTTGCTACATTAAGTCTACAGGTCTTGCTAACACGAGTTTTGGTTATTATGGAACCACCGGTATTTGGATCCTATTATCACGAACCCGACTAATCTAGGCCGATCCAATTGAGGCCCCTTAAGGGACCAAGATACAGGTCTTTCTTACACATGAGCTCTAAGATAAGTAATTTTCAAAGTAATCAAATTTTTTTCAGTTACGATGCAGGCACCAATATTTAGATTTTATTATCAAGAACCCAACTAATCCGGCCTGACTCGACTGAGACTCTTAAAGAGGGTAAATAAGAGTCTCCTAGCAGGTGTATTTTCCATGCATAAGGATCAAAACCGATACCTCTAGTTAAGGGATCTTTTTTTTTTTTCGGGTGAAGTGTAAAAAAGCTGGAATGGATTTATCAAGCATTAATTAATTGACCTGTTTCTTCTAAGTGCTCGTTCTTTGTATCTGCATGGACTGAGCCTAATTTAATTATAGTGTAATTAAAGAAAGACAAGTGATGAATGTAATTAAATTAAGTTGACTAAAAAGATGTAAAGGTACCAGATTAGTGGGGGAACCAATGAAATCACAGCGAGCTCCCAAAGCTCCTTGTCCCTTCCTCCTCATGGGCTGCACAGCAACCTGCAAACAAGTTTCTTAATTCATTATCCACATCCAAAGATTCCTAACAATATCCAATTAGTTCATGAACAAGAAATTACAATCACATCAAATACCAAAAAAAAAAAAAAGTGAACAAGAGGGAGACGAACCAGGTTGTGAACAGGAGCAAAAGAGACTTTGGGTCTGAGACCACTGAATTGAGGGAGGGAAGTCATCACTGAGCTCGCCATTTCTGAAATTGCTCTCCCTTTCTCTCTGCAACTTTCTTTGGTGGTGGTGGTGATGATGATGATGGGATTTTTGGCCTCTGAGATATAGTAATCCACACAGTTTTATTCTCAAGGCTGCCACATGAGCCATTTGTGGCTTCCGAGTGAGTGACAGTTTTGGATAGAACATAGATACTGGATTCTGACGTGGCACTGTCTTACTGGGGCATTTCATTTGAGTGGATAAGAGATCTTGAACAAGCTCACAATGCTACTGTTTAGTGGACAAGTCAGCGCCATCCTGCTATACCTGAGATTTCAACTCCATCCCATGCAGTAATTTGCAAGCTCTTAATTTTTAATTTGATGGATAGGAATTAGTTACTTTGACTCTAAATATTAATATTAGACTTCAATCCACTTTATTATTATAATTTTTAATTTTTGTCTAAAATATTTTTGCATCATTTTTTTCACTGACATATTTGTTAAATGGTCAATGCTAACTGCCGTCGCATTTTTATACAATTTTGAAAACTTTGTGTGTACTTTAACACCTAAGGAAAATTTATGGTGTTAGGTGCCCATGACAGAACACTTCATGAAAAAATTTGTATTTGGAAATTTTTTTTAAAAAAATAGATAAATGAAAATTTGACTAAACTCTAAATTATGTAACTAATTCTACGACTTACCAAATAGTCAATATTTATTTAACGATATTCAATATTTATTTTTAAAAAATTATGTAACTCAATAGTCAAATCCTAATAGCATGGTATATTTAGAAAACTAGTCTTTTTTGTTTGGGATTACCATTAGACATATTAAAAACATGTATTCACGTAAATTTAAATAAAAATTTTTCACATAGAGTGAAAAGCTATTTTTAAAATTTTAATCGTCATATCAAACAAGTATTTATTGTTGGTTTTTATCATTGTAAGTTTAATCATATTATTGGCTCCCTTCGTAGTTAAGTGTGGTAAGTATGTTTTGTTATGAGATTTTAATCAATACCAAAGCCCTATATTTGACTACTATTTAAGTATATTAATTCTTCTCTATATTTTTGTAGGGAGTAAATGTTTGTTATTTTTTCTTTGATAAAAGGAGGCTAATCCCTTACAAGGTTTAGAGTGAAAAGAGCTTTTTACCTCTTTTAACAAGTCTGCTTCACAAAATTTAAATTCATTCTTCTCTTTTTAGAATGTGAGGTTGTTTACCACGTCAACTAACATTTTATTGATATTGATAGTAAATGCTAGGTAATGGAAGTAGACAAAAGACTTTTATATTATCCTATTGGGCTAGCCCATTGTTACACAAATAAAAGACACATCTCGTGGGCCATATGGGCTTTAACAAAAACATTTGGCCCAACTATGTTTTAAAATTTAAGTTTCATTATCTTGATTCAGAAATCCCTCATCTATGCTGACTGGGATTTGAAGATTTCCCACACTCATAGGGAGAATACTCGCTGTGCGGACTACCTTGCATGATCGGCTCGCTATAGCCATCAGATTTATACCGAATTCTGGTCACCTCCGGCGGATTGTGTGCGACTTTTTGTATTAGAACGTGGTATACAGCCACAGGAACATTATTCGGGGTCTAACCCGTGATTTTGTTATACCTTCAAGCTTTGCTTGCCTTTGTATTTCAAAAAAAAAAAAGAAATATTAGCTTCTCACAAATTTCAGTTGCTTTGTAAAAGGTTTAATGCTTGTTTGAAATAGCGATTAAAGCCTTTAAAAATAGTTTTTCAATCATGATTTACGAAATACGAAATAAGTATGTGAGAGGAGTTTTATCTCAATTTATGTAAATAAACATTTTTAGGAATCTCAAACATGATCCCACATGACCTTTCCTTCCTCTTGTAACTCATGCATGTTGGAGAAAAAATTTCGACTCATGCTCCCAAGTTTCAATTTTGTCACCACTTGAACATTGGTTTTCCAATGTTCTTGCACCAAGGATTTGAACTGTGCATAAGATAAAGATGTGTAGTATTCTCATTTTTATTTCTAAAATATAATTATGATTTAGAAATAATTATTTATTAAAAAATAATATATATATATACACACACACACACACAAACACAGGCACACCAACCAAATAATAATAGGAGGTGCCACTATCCCATGTTATATACTAAAAAAAATGTATGTTAGAGCAAGGTGGAGGGGGTATTATAAGTATCCCCTCTCCATACACACTTCACAGAAGTGTTGTGCAGATAGGCACACGATAAGATTCAGGTAAGAGTATTTTTATATTTTTGGGAATCAATAAAGTACTCAAAACCATTTATAATCACAAATTTCTTTCATGAAAAATGTTTTAAATAATTTTCTCTTTCTTATGATAGTAAATTTTTGCTAATTAGAGAATATTTTACGATTAGAATTTTGGGCAAGTTTAAGTTTTATCAATATATAACTATAGGTGTGTAGATGATGATTAATAGTAAATTTTAATCAGTTTATTTTTGTTATTTAGTTGGTATAAGATTTTATAATAAATTTTCTATATAATCAACTTATAAATAATTTTATATTGGACTTTTTAACCAATTCAATTTGGGTTAAATGATTGATTTGGATTATTGGAGGTATTCTTGAAGTTTTAATCAGTTTAGATTTTTTTTTAGGATGATGATTTATAATTTAGCTATTTTATGTTCTAAACTTAAAATTGAGGATTTTATGTAAGGGAATGAAATTAACAATAATCAATGACTTGAATAGGTTATTTGAGTTAAGAAAAATATTTAAATTAATAATTGGGATTTTAGTGTGAAATTAGAATTTTTGGGAGTAATTAATTCAAAACTTTAAAATTATAGAATTAAGTTAAGTAAATTAATTTTTCAAATAACTCAAAGAGTTATTAATGTATAATAAATTGATTGTTGTAGATTAATTTTTGGTATGTATTTGAGCACTTGGATTAGGAGCTTGTGATTATAATTTTGCTTTAGCGAGAATTAACCACTTTCCACTTGTTATGTATGTTGGTATGTTGTTTGTGAGTATTTTGCAAAATGATTATGAGATTGAAAATGGTATGTTGATATTTATTAGATATTTCAATGAGTAAAGGTTTATTGTGATTGAGAAAGTTATCATAATATTGTAAAGTATTTTGATATAAACTTGCCTTGTAGAACTTTATGATTTGAAATGAAAAATATGTATATATTTATATATGAATATGGAAATATTGGGAAAATTCCATTGAAATAATTATTGATAATTATTGTGATGATGGGTTTGGGATGAGATGGAGTAAATTATTTTACCACGTGATATAACCTCCATTAGTGTATGATGGTTGGCTTTCTATTGTTCCACCAGTTCACTAAGGGGTTGCCCCACCAGTTTAGTGAGAAGCTACAACACCCCATTAGTTCAATGAGGGGAAAGACTTATGGTCCAAGCACGTACTCTGTGGAATTTGGTCGATCCTCATCATGTAACCGATGAGCTTTTTGAGTGGGCAATGACATGAATAGTAACTTAGCCCATGGGTCTAGTCAATGGAAATAAGGCGGTTCAATTGGATTGATGGGAGACACTTAGGAATTGTAATATGAGATTTGATATATAGTAATCGTGACTATATAATTTCTAATATGAGATTTGTGTATAAAATTGTGATATTGAATTTTTGTCAATTATATATCTAATAATTTGTTATATAAACTGTTCTACTTAGCACCTCATGAACACATGTTAGCATGTGTAATGAGTCAGATAGCTAGTTCTGAGGCTTTTGTCTCTCCCCGTCAATTTAACATTTTTCAGGTGATATTCCCTCTGCTAGGACGTCGGGAGGAGCTCCTAAGACATAAATATATATATATATATATATATATATATATATATATATATATATATATATATATATATATATATATATCTGTATAGCCTCTTGTGGTTTATTTATGTGTTGAATTGATGTATATTGCCACTCATAGGGACCACATTCTGTAAACTCTAATTCAACTGAATACTTTGATTATCGTACTTTATTTAAATGTTATATAAAGCTGGATGACTAGAGTTTTGAAATGGAAATTTTTGGTATGATCATAGTAGAATTAATTTTTACCATTATTAATATTTGCAAGATGAGTTAATATTAAAAAATTAAGGAAATGACTTTATAATTTGGTATCAGAGCTAAGATTTTGTGATTTGTGTCACATTGCATATAGTGCCAATATACATTGTTCACACATATCCTTCCCCGTATTGTTTTAATTTTGTTGTGTTTTGTTTGATTGCTCAATTTTATGGTGAGTAGCATCCTTAGGAGAGGAGAAAGAGTAAGAAATTAAGGAATTTAGCATGTTTATACCCTAAAATAGTGTAGATTTTGGGCAAAATGAGGGAGATATAGTGAAATTTAGGTGTGAATTTTAATGTTTAGGGGTGGAAATGAATAGAATGAAATGTCAAATATCAATAAGGGTCCGTTTGATATAATGGGATTGATTTTGATGAAAATGGAAACGGATATGAATATAGAAATGAGGTTTAAAAGTATGTTTGGTATGCCATAGAAATAGATCTTGATTTTTTATGTGAAAAGACCAAAATGCCCTTATAATTAAAAAATTAAAAAAAAAACATATCTGCATGTTGCTCTTAATCTCGCGATGGCAGCAGGCATGCTGCTAGAGCCGGGAATTCGGGCCGAGCTCGTCGGGCCGGCCCGTTTAGGCCCGAGCCCGTCAAGGGCCGGGCCTATGATTTGGAGGATGAAAATGGAAGCAGGCCTAAAAGGGCCGGCCCTGTAGGGCCAGCCCTGAAGCCCTGAGGACCGGCCCTTTTAGGCCCGTTTAACCTTTTTTTTTTAATTTTAAAAAATGGGCACAAGACAATGCGCAGTAAGCATTGGTCAGAGGTAGAGTTAACCTAACCTAACCTAACCTTCATATCAAAAATGCTCTCAAATTGATTCAGATATCATTTGAAGCTTCTCTTCTTTGATTTTCTTTTTTCTTTTTTTTGCATGTATATGCCAAAATCCAAATCAGGTGTTATATTATTACTGACATTTGAAGCTTGTAGGCTTGTTTGATTGTGGCTGTGAACTTATTTAATTGGTTATGAACATTAATTATGGTTTGGACTTAAGTTTTAGTGTTTGTGTTCTATTAAACTTGGATAATATTTATGTTTTAAATTAGTGTTGATGATATTTATGTTTTAAATTAGGTATTTTAGTCTTTATGAGAATAAGAAACCAAAAAGGAATGACAAAAAAAAAAGTAAACGGGCCAAAAGCCTGCGAGCCTAACTTAAACGGGCCGGGCCGCCATAAAAGGGTACGGCTTTGGACTCATGCCTAAACGGGCTGGCCCGTTTTCCCAGCACTACATGCTGCTTGCTCTCAATCTCACAGGCCTTGGCTTTCACCTTTGCAAAACACTCTTTCTCCCTCTCCTTCCACTCTAACCATATGTCGCCAGAATCAAAATTGAAGGAGGCGACGAACTCAAACTCTGGCGAAAAGCACTGCTGCTACAAATAGATCTCTCCTTCTTCATCTTCCGTGCCGTCTCTCGTTGAACAAGTTTGCAACTTGTTAGCGATGGCGTCGCATCATCACCATTGCTGGAGATGGCGTCGGATTTACTTGATCAGATCTGGTCGAGCACGGTGGTCTTCAATCCAGGTGGTCGAGCACGGTAGGCGATGATTGAGAAGTCAATAAGGGTAAGGTTGGAAATATGGAGATAGATTTGTAAATCTGAGCTTTTTGGATGAAATTTATCTGATGGAATTGGGCTTAATTGAATTCCATATGGAATTCAATTCCAAGGCCAATTCCACCGTACCAAACATGCTATCAATAGGAATCCAATTCCAATTCCATCTCTTCAATTCCACTGTACCAAACAGGGCATAAAGAAGAAGAGTCATGTGTTGGAAGTAGAATAATAAGCTTCATATTGTGTTTAATGACAAAAAATTGCTCAAGTAAATGTGATTTTTAATGAAAGTGTGGGGTTATTAACTGAATAAATCAAATACTAGTAAGTATATAAGTAGTTGGTTGTAAACATTTGTTGTTTCCTAGTTAGACTCTTTACAAGATAAGTAGTAAATATTTATTTGTGTAGTTTGCACTTTGTTGTTTCCCAAGCAATTCAGTCATTACGGAACTGATAAGTTATATTTTCAAATATTTTCTTGCTATTAAGGAAAGGATTTTATAAGATGTCCACATATTAAAGAATTTAAATTGTTCCTATTATTCCTACAAAGTGTGACATCTCAAATTCTGAGCCAAGAAGTTGAAAAATAAGTTTAAATTAAGTAGACTATTAAGCTCAATTAAGTCAGATGTCTTTAAGTATATCATGAGAAAAATGCTTAAGATAATTATTAAAATTATTTATGGGCCTTGAAAATTGAGGAAATATTATCGAATATTATTTTGGAGATCCAGAAAAATTATGAAGAGGTTTAGTTCCCCAAAAGTGGCCTAATTAATTTTAAAGCTAAATTAAGGAAATTAAAGGCCTATTTTCCTAAAAATTCAAGAAAAAATAGTTAGAGGTAAATTTTTATGCTGAAAATTTTAGGGATGATATTTTATGAAGTATAAAAGCTAACTGCGGCCAAACAATTTTATAAAGTATGCGAGAATAATTTATAGAATTTATCTGGAGAATCAATACCGATTAAAAAGGGGTAAAATGATAATTTCACTATCCCAACTTAAAAATGGATTTGGGCCAAACTAAGCCCAGTTTGGTGGACCCATGTTGTGCTTGCTCATATCCTAAGGCATAAGGAGAGTCTAACTCAGTACTTTGACCAAGGAAATAAAAGCTTATATATGAGAAGCTTGTTTTGATTACTATGCTATTAAATGATTTTCTTTAATGGCTATTATATATATATATATATAAGGTTTTTATAAGTTAATTATATATTTCGATTTGTACTTAACTTCCATAAGGAGGAGCATGAGTGCCGAGTAGAAGTAAAGGTAAGGCTATATTAAATCATAACTAAAATGTATGAACTTGGTAATGTTAGTTAATGGTTGTTTTGTTGATGAGTCATGATTTTGGAAGTGAAATTTGACTAGGCAAACATTTTAACCTAGTTATGAAATTTAGCAGTGTTGTAGTATACATCCAGGCCTTTACAATGAGTCTTATTTCATAACTTTTGGATGTGTATATAAAAAGATATGATTTTTTAAAGATGACCCAGAAATATGAAAATTCTTGCGAAATTCTCTATTCAGTTTTTATAAATGGGCGTTTTTGATCTTCAAGGTTCAAATGTGAACCTGGGTCTTACTTTACCTCAAAAATCTTTCAAGATCTAGATATAGAGCTTTGAGCCACATATTTTAGAGATATAATGAATTAGTTATGAATTTTCAAAATTTTAGTAAAATTCATTATCTTATAGTACCCAATCTTTTAAATGAAGTTTCAAGCTTTTAGTTTAACTAAGGATGCTATTTGGGTCACATATGGTTCTTTAATGGCTAAATAACTCTTATAAGTGGCCTTAGAGTAAAGGGTTATACAAAGCAAAAAAAAAAAAAAAATATATATATATATATATATATAATAGAATAGCAAGCATTTGATGATTCTGCCGTAAAATAGATTATTACTAATTGATTATTGTCAGAATCATGTCACCAAATCCCCAAGACGTTCTTGGGATCATGTGTCCAACGGTGGCGCCATTGGCCAGACAGAGACTCTGATACCTTTATGATATCATAGAGACAAGGATTGAGATAGTTCATTCACAATTTTGGCAAAATGGTAGAGTACACAATGTATATTCCTTCTGCCTAGCCATGTCATTCCTAATTCTCTCTCTTCTAACTAACTCTAGGGCTAATATTCACCTTTATATCCCAACCTATTTACTATAAAGCCCCCACTACAGAATACATATATCAATCACTAATTCATTATTTTTTTGTAGTGCTCCAACTTTACTAACACAAGAAAATAAAATACATTCCTTAATGATCTTACAATGGAAAAATAATTTAAATATGTTCCTACTACTTCAACTATAGTAATTTTAATTAAAATTAATTATTTTTTTAAAACTACTTCCAATTCTAAATATACGAGTTAAATGAGGGGTTTACTTTTATCCTAAATATAATATTTTATTCCATTTTATCTCTTAAAT
Organism: Inga laurina; assembly: GCA_963855925.1. Classification (NCBI taxonomy): domain Eukaryota; kingdom Viridiplantae; phylum Streptophyta; class Magnoliopsida; order Fabales; family Fabaceae; genus Inga; species Inga laurina. Next base: position 2,551,273 of record OY979712.1, on the reverse strand, counting down.
TTAGAATATTTTCCTAAAGTATCTATATTGATTGCATATAGTAAGAGAGTTTCCATCAAGAGATAGTTATGATTAGAAAAGGTATCATAGAAAAACTAACACATAGTCACATATTTCTTGCAAATAACTAATGCCTCGTTTGGTACAATGGAAGAATTTTTATTGGAAGTGGAGATGAAAATGGAGGTAGAAGTGGAAGTGGAAGTGGAACTAGAATTAGGGATAAAAATATGTTTGGTACAACGATGGAAGTATGATATAATTTTTAATTAATATATTAATTTTAAACATAAAATTACAAATATGCCCTTGCCATACAACTCCCAGCCCCCGCTCCCATTCTGTTATGCATTTTCCAACGATTTTTTGGCCCCCATTTCGGTGAAGCTATGAATTTTCCAGGGACCTTTTCCATGTCATACCGTCCACCACCTTAGTCGTGATTGCTTTCATTTCTTCTCCCTTGTCTTGCTAGACCTTTTTCAGCTCTTTTCTGTAGTAGTTCAGCAAGTTCTGAATTTTCCTGCGACATTTCTTCTCCTTTGTTTTTCTTCATTGTCAATACCCAACTCCGTCGTTCCCTCACCCTCATGCACTTCTATCACTGTTTCAGCCCCCCACTGTCATCATTGTTAAAGAAGGCCAAGCTTGAACCATCATAGAGCTGTCACTCTTTCTCTCTCTACCGTCAGACCTTCCATCTCTAACCCCCACTTCCGGTGACCAATAAGGGAGAAGGAGGAGAGGCCGTCGTCTGCCATCTTCCTTGCAGTCTGCCTTGCCGTCATCCTCACCGTCCACAGATCTCATCCTTGCTGGCCGACCACCGATATCGTCCTTGCCGTCATCCTCACCAGCCGCCTTGTTGTCATCCTGGTTGTCCGCTGTCACAAATCCATCCTCGTCTTTGTGCGACAAAATGTTTGAGGAAGAAAGGGAGAGGGGCCAAAATGGTCAAAATTTCACTTCCATGAGAAGTGGAAGTCAGTTCTTAGGGTGGGAGGAAGGAAGTGACTTCTATCGTTTTTTGTGGAAGTCAGTTCCATAGTGAAGTGAGTTCAGACGCACCAAACAATCCAATTTCATGATTCCACTTCCACTTTTCCAACTTCAGTTCCCATGTATCAAATGGGGCATAATTAATTTAACTAATTTTTTTAATATCAAATCAGATATCTAATTTTTATCATATAATTTTGTTTTGGGACCTTGAACTTCTTTTTATTTTTTGCCAACCGGAAACTTGAAAATCTATAACATATTTATCTCATAACATTAGATCATATATGGAAATTACTGAAACAGGCATTAAATCAAGTAATTCAAATTTTGACAATACTGTTACTGAATAGTAAAGTTATGGAACCCGGATCAGACTGGCCAACTAGCCGGCTAACCGATCAGATTCCCGGTCCAGTCTGGGTTCAAATTTTAAAAAAAAAAATTATATTTTTTCTTTAGAATTTCAAATTATAAACCTAAAATTTTTAATTTTTTATAGGTTTAATCCCGATTTGACTCTGATTTAACCACTGACTCTTAACCCAATATCTAACCGACTCAATGCCGATGCGAGTTTTAACACCTTAGTGAATAGTCACTTGTCACAAAACCAGTCTTTCCTTTTCAGTGAAATAATAATCTTCGGATTTGTGTTGGCAAACAAAAAAAAAATCTTCGGATTTGTTTTACCTCACGTGAGAGGAACATATGCGTGTTTCTCTGCCCCTGGACTCTAGTCCCTTCTCTCTCTCTTCTCTCTCGTTTCACCTGGGATTCTCCCACGGTTCTCGGGCATCCGACTTGCAGTCATTGTAATTCTTGAACCCCTTCCATCCTCTGTTTTCCCTAATTTGTGTTTTTTGTGTTTGGGTTTCTGTGGAAATGGCAGAAACATGCGGAAGCTGTAGATCTTGGGTCGATGACATTTACTGGACCCATTTCAAATTCACCCATTTTGCTCAGCGTCTTCCTCCTGGTTTTGATCAACACCTTGTAAGTCTCTTAGTTTTCTTCCTCTTTTCCATTTTTTTCTTCTGATCACTTACTTCAGATGTTATCTATGAGCTCAAAATTTTGAGTTATATGATGCCTCCTTGCAAGTTCTTAGCCCTTTAATCCCTTTCATTGCTTTACAGTAAATCGGAGGCCTTTTAATCTTTTATGATCTCTAAGTTATGAACTTTAGATCAGCTGTGTTATACTTCCGATAAATCCTCCATTTGCAGCCTGAAGGGATCACTACTTTTGTGTCATTTAGTACACTGTTATAAGTCAACTATTCAGTCATTCCTTCACCCCCCCTTCCTATCAAGGAAAAAAAACTGTCTAGTCTTTTGGGTTCCATCAATTTGCATGAACCCTAATTTTTACACTGTAGAGAGGGCAAAGCGAAAAGGATTTTAGAAGGGAACAAGAGACACATAAAAAAACCGAGTAAGTTGGTAGAAAGGAACTGAAGATGTATGAAAATTATTTGGTTCTTGCACTACAATTATGTTGTATGCTTATAGAATTGTCTGGTGACCACGACTCAGAACATTGCTTTGCATGTTACCAATAAAAAAACATCAGTGGGAAAAATTCTTGCATGCTAGTTTTTTTGCGCCCAATGTTTTTGATTGAATCTCTACTTCAGTACTTGAGTCACACATGCATGGATTTAATCTATTTAATCACAAGTGTAAACACTTAATGGTATATAAAAATTGCTGGAGTAATCAGTCAATGTGCAAAAAGCTAACTGATATACAGGAAATGGAGTAATCATAGTTCTTGCGTTCTGTTACTGGGGCCAACTGGCCAAGCTAGTACACTAGCATTATGGTAGCTACTTGTTAGCTGATAACTACCTTTATCCAAATGAGCCTGCATTACATAATCACTGAACCACACAGGACCTTCTCTAGTTTCTAGTTCTAGTCTCTTTAGGAGTCTGCTATTAGAGTTTTGAAGTTCAACGAGGCCGTGATCAGTTTCTTCCAATTTCTTTGTTTGACCTCTTTCATTGTGGTTCAATTTGATTTAGCAACCCCTTCTAACCAATATTTCCCTGCGGCACATAGTTTGTCCTGTTCTCAATATGTTATTAAGCTTTGTTGAGTTTATACTGCAGGCACTTCCCAAAAGGTTTTCGGATAGCTTGAAAAGGAAATTGCCAGATAATGTGACCCTTAAAGGTCCTGGTGGTGCTGAGTTGACTGTCAGATTGTCGGCTAGAGATGATATATTGCACTTCACGAATGGTTGGCAACAATTTGCGCAAGATCACTTTTTGGAAGAGAATGATCTCCTGATCTTCAAGTACAATGGTGAATCACAGTTTGATGTTCTAATATTTGACAAGAAGAACTTATGTGAAAAGGTGGCTTCTTATTTTGTTCGGGACAGCGGGCAAACAAATCAGAGAAACACAGATAACGACTGTTTGAAAGAAGAAAATATCCCTACTACTAATATCGATGTCCAAGGGCCTTCACCTAAGAAGTCTGCACGTGGTAAAAGTAAAAAGACAAGTAAAAAGGCTCGTAAAGCTACTGTGGAATGCACCCCTGCCCAGCCAACTAAGCGGAGAGTAAGATCTAAGGGTTCTGATGCAGATGCTGGAGGAATTGAATGGGTTCCTGGTAAATATATTCTAAATCTGGGGATGGAGAACTGTCTATCTTTATTGCTTAAAAGCAAGGGAAAACTACATTTTAACCCCTCAAACAATTTCCCACTTACAATGTTGGTGAATCAACTTAAAAACACAACAATTTGCTCTGCCTCTCGTGAACTTCAGTAATAGAAAATGATGTGGTTAAGCTTCTAATAGTTGACTTGAATGTTTTGTTGTACATGATTAATGAAAGTCAACTTCTAAATCTTTGATAGTTGAACGGTGCCATATGATTTGAGAAAACAAGTTTTTTCTAGAGTGACATCAGTAGAATTAAACTTTCAATATTAGAAGTCCACTTCTCATGCCACAATTTTATTTCTTTCTCATTTTACTTCAAAAAATAATTATTTTTCTCAAAACAAATTATAGAAACCGACTTTGAAAGTCTCATAAGTTGACTAGTGCTTGTTTCATGATTTTTAATGGACAGTGAAGTCATAAGCTAATCAAAAGTTAAATTGTGTGATAGTAGGAGTTAAAGTGTTACTTCTTAAATTTCATGCACTTGTGTTGTAATTTTGATATAGTTCAAGGGGTGAATATAGTTTCCCTTGAAAGAATAAAGCTATAGCCTTAATAATACTTAAACAAATTGTCAATGCTGAGTCTATATTTGACATGGCTGCTTGTTGCATTAAGTCAAAATAGCATTAAAAGGAAATATTTACTCTTATGAGAAATAATCTTTTATCTTTTTTATGGTTGCTGCTGCTTTGTGGAACTGGAGCCTTATTTTGTTCATGTTACTTGTATTTAACAACGTTGAATTATGATTAGATGCTGAACCTGCATCCATCGGCGGAAATAAGATAATCGAAATAGTGGATGTTTCAACCCAAAAGGCTTTCATAGAGAATGCGAAAAAGAATACCCTACAATTGGCTCAAGCAGCATGTCCCGCAGACGGATTCTATGTAGTCATGCGACCCTCGCATGTATTCCGGAGATTCTATGTGGTAAACTTTGTTTCTTATTTTCTATTCAGTTGAATGTCCTCTCTAATGGTTCTCTAACCGTGAGTCCTTGAGCCTATAATAATTATTTTTCTTGTGTGTGATATTCACCTATTAAGTTGTCATTGTAAAACTTGCTTTAAATCTAGTTGAAATTACATCTCACATGTACTTTCAAAAATGATAAAGGCATTCATTTTATTTAGCTAGAAGCAAATAGCCAATCTTACAATTATATCGTTGATAAGCCCCTTTCAGCCTAATTGACTGTTTCTTTGTTCTCAACCTATTAACATGTGTTTTAATGATATTTCAAGTTCTTTTATCTAATTCGGAAGATTAGTAGAGTATTGGAAATTTTTGTGAAATGGGCTTTTAACAAGTGTGGGGGTATATATATCATCAACTTTAGAATTGCAGAATTATAAAAAAAAAAGAAGAGAAAAACATATGAGGAAAAAAAATATTAAGTATTCGAATTGTGGGTTGTTGTGATGAGATAAATTTATTTATAAGTTGGCCCATTTTTCAATTACTTTATTTCTTAAATGTAGCCTTTCATATCATGTTTTACATTCCTTTTACCTTAACCCTATTACAATCTTTAATAAGTCCTTTTGATTTGAATTATGTATGTGAATTAGGTAGTGGAGATTGAGATTTTTAGCAAGTTTATGGTAGTGCAATTTTTTCGTTTGAATTTGAGTGAAATACTTACTCTTAAACACTCGAGAGATTGAAAGCATGAGTTACAATTACGAACTCAGATCATTCATTTTCAAATGAAGTTACTAGTTCGTATTTTTGTTGATTCATGAATACTATGATCTCTTTATTTTTTTTATTGTATTCTTACTTATGACTTGATACTTCTAATTTTGTTGAAAGTACTTATTGGTCAATCTTTGTCTGAGCAAAATGTTGGGGAATTTGATGAGCAAAATATTTATATATTTATGTTCCTTTATATGATAATTTTGTGGACAATATTTGAGCTTAATGTAATAAATTTGGGTGTAATTGATAAATATTTCCTTACTTTTCTTTTGATAGCCACGTACAACACCATGTTAAGGGGAAAAAAGCAGACGTAAAAATAGACCCACGAGATTAAAACAAGACAAGGAGGCATAGTTGGAAAAAATGATCGGTGGTGTAGAAGTGTATCATTCACCGACGAGACTATTTACTGTTCATCCGATCACTGTTCATAAATCACTGTAGCGACCGCCAGGTACTGTAGCTTGTGGGAGGCAAGTCACTGTTCACGTGTTGGAAAATGGCATTTCACTGTAGCATTGGTCGACAAAACACTGATCATCCGTTTAAAAAAATGGCAAAACACTGTGCACGCTCCGCCTATATATATATATGTGTCCATCTTAGAAGGTGGAGAGGACTAAATCTTTCTTTGGCAATGTGTGTGTGGCGTCCTTCTCTGATAGGGGGAGGTCATTGTATTATATCTTAGATTTAATTTCATGTATTGTATTATTTCTTGCTTGGCTCCATCTTAGAAGGTTTAGGTAAACCTCCTATATTGTCGGTATAGGAGGTCTACCTAAACCTTACAAGATGGAGGCATTCAAGAAATTGACGGTATAGGAGGTCTACCTAAGCCTTCCAAGATGGAGGCATGCAAGAAATAATAGAATACATGAAATTAAATCTAAGATATAATACAATGTCCTTCTCCTGTTAGAGAAGGACGCCACACACACACTGTTAGAGAAAGATTTAGTCCCCTCCACTTTCTAAGATGGACATATATATAGGCAGATGCATGCATAGTGTTTTGCTATTTTTTAACATATGAACAGTGTTTTTGTCGGACAGTACTACAGTAAAATGCGATTTTCAATGCGTGAAACAATGACTTGTCTCCCACGAGCTGTAGTATCAGGGGGTTGCTACAGTGATTCCGTCGCTACAATACATCCATCTGCTACAATGATCGGGTGAACAGTGAATAGTCCCATCGGTGAATAGTACACTTCTAGAGCACCGATCACTTTTTTCAGCTGTGCCTCCTTATCTTGTTTTAATCCTGTGAGTCTATTTTTAGGTCTCCTTTCTTCTTTTTTCCCCTTAACATGGTGTTGTACGTGACTATCAAAAGAAAAGTAAGGAAATATTTATCAGTTACACCCAAATTTATTACATTAAGTTCAAATATTGTTCACAAAATTATCATATAAGGGAAAATAAATATGTAAATATTTTGCTTCTCAGTTTTCTGACTTCTTTTTGCTTTATATCCTTAATGGCTTTTGGGTCTTTACCAAAACTTGAGAAATTGACAGTTCAATTTCTGAGAGAGATGCTGTGTGTTTGTGACCCCGTGGAAGGACTGATGCCACCACGTATTTGGGTTTGATACGCATCTTCCTCAATGCAGTTGTGAACTTCTCAAGAAATTGAGAGGATTCAAATCTTTTCTATTATTTTCTAGTATAAGACATATTTGGGGTTGGAGGAGTTGATCTTGGTTTTAAATATAAGATATAGTTTTCATATGTATCAATTTTGTTCCTAATTTATCCCTATTGATATTTCCTCAACAATAATCAAGGAGGAGAAATAAGGGAATTAAAGAAGATGACTCAGGTGTTTTAGAAAATACATGTCATATTAATTAATTTAACAAACTTCCTTAATGTAATCAAATTAGGTAAATAGGTCTTGTATTAAGGACCGGACGAAGTATATAATAGAATATGGATCTTTTAGAGTTATTTCTTTTGTTGGGTTTGAAGATATAGTAGAGAAGAAATTTTGAGTGGGAAGAAAAAGAGGAAGTAGGTTCCATATATACTTTCACCTTTTGTGTTGGTCTCTTTCTACATACTTTAGGAACTTAAGAAGAACTCTAGAAGATTTTTGCTCATGTTTATCTTGCCTTTAACTGCACTTTTTGTTTCGTTGTTGCTTATTAGACAATCCCTATGAAGTGGATGGCAGAGCATTTTCCTCCACAATCTGAAGATGTGATATTACGTGTGGGAGAGATCGAATGGCTTGCTAAATACGTCTTTGAAGCCAGCCGTAATACCGGCGGACTCACCGGCGGGTGGAAACAGTTTGTGATGGAGAATAACCTGCGAGAATATGATGTTTGTGTGTTCAACCAAGCAAATTTAGGCAAGAAGCCGCTGACCCTTGATGTGAAAATATTCAAAGTTGATGTGTAGTGAATCCAAACATACAAAATTCTATGCCTCAATGGTTGTTAGGCATGTAACATAATTCAGGTGTCTGAATGTGTAGTTTTACGTGTTTGTGTGAGAGGTCATGGAAGCTAATTAAAGTGATTTGGCCGCAGGCTATATTTCACGTTATGCGTGATAATTTTGGACACAATGCGGTCTCTGTAGATGTAATGTATCTATTAGATCATCTAGCACAACTTTGTTAACTTCGTTTTACCTCTCTGCTTTCCTCTGGTGACTTTATTAGGATAGCTTTTAACTTTTACATCACAATAACAACAAAGCTATATCCCACAACTGTTGCACACGTTTATAATTTTTTTTCAAGAAAAATGTGTGTAATCAATTGAAGTTGGTTCAAATGATAGGGTAAGAAGGCATGAACGTGAGATGGAATGTGGAAATCTGTATGATATTCTAACAAACCAAAATTCCCTGCCACCTTGGGGTCGGCATAACACTGGGCAGACAATGTTTGATGAGGTGGCTTCTAATTGGAGGTGGTAATATAGGTTGGGATTGTGGGTTGAGCCCGTCCAACTCGACAAAATGGATGGTTTGGGTTCTATAAAATTGAGATCATATTGATGCGGTTCTTTTAAGCCCAAACCCAAATGGTCCCAACCTGTGACAGGTTAAACCACCGGGTTGCCAGGTTGACCCATATTTTTTTTAAAAAAAACAACCAAGAGGGAAGAGCCATTAGCTAAGGTCCAACCCCCAACAGTCAAAGACCGTCACTCTAGAGTCCAGCCTAGTACTCCCACTCCTAAGTCATTACTCCTCAGCTTGGTCAACTCTCGTTTGTTTTAGCTTGAAACAGTCTCCCACTCCCTGTCTCTCTCAGGGCTCACGCTCTCAGTCTCAGAAATCAAAAATCAGTCTCAACTCTCTTTAATTTGCAATGTATTTTTAATTTTGTTATGTTTAGGTGTGTAGAAAAACCAATCTTATTGTATAAAAAAACAATATTAGTATATTGTTAACAAAAAAAAATTGAAAAAAAATATGGGTTGGCATGCCCAACTCGCCAACCTAGTGGTTATAGGTTGGGTTGGCTAAATGCCAATCCCTATTGATGCGATCCTTTTCCGCCCAAACCCATATGGTCTCAACTCATGGTGGGTTAGCCAAACCCATCGGGCCAGACCATATTACCACCTCTACTAATAAAAGTTGTAATGATTGAATCCGAATTTGGATCCAATACCAGATGCTTATATTAAAAAAAAAGTATGGTAAAGAAAAGAGAAGGGAGTGATAAATAAAATGTTAGAAAATTAAAATATCAGGTTATTTAAAAAAGCCATTATAAATGAAATTACTATTAAGAAAATTACGAGGTTCATGCAACATTATTGGTAGATGTTCTAACTGAGCCTATAAAAAAAGAGATCCCTAAATGCATGCTTTTTGTGAAAGATCTAGTTTTGTTGGCTGAATTCATGGAGAAAATTAATTCTAAACTTGATATATGGAAACAGATTCTAGAATTGAAGGACTTTCGTCAGAGTAGGAGCAAAACTAAATATATGCATTGCAATTTTAATAAAAGATAAGATAGAAGTGAAGTGGAAGTTAAATTTGGGGGTAAATCATTCCAAAAGTGATAAAATTTAGATATCTGGGATCAATTATACAACAAGATGGTGAAATTGATGGAGACATTAATTATATAATTCAAGCTGGATGGTATAAATAGAGAAAAACTACTTGAGTTATTTGTTATCGGAAAGTACCTAATAAGGTAAAAAGAAAGTTTTAGCGCATTGCTATAAGGCCAACAATGCTATACGGTAGTGAGTGTTGAGTTTTAAAGAGACAACATGAATATAAAATGGGGGTAGCTAAGATGAGGATGTTAGGATGGATGTGTTGTCATATAAGAAAAGACAAGTTTCGTAAAACTCATATACGTGAATGACTTGGAGTGACCTCTACTGAATCCTGTAAAACAAGGTCAAAGAAGGCCGAAGCGAATACTCAATGAAGTCATAGAGAGGGATCCTTTGGTTAATAATATATTTAAAGATATGATTTTTGACGGAACACAATGACGTCGTGTAATCTATATAACCGACCCCATTTACTAAAATAAAGATTTTATTGTTGTTGTTGGTACTGTTTCATCAATTTTTTGGTGGGATGAACTGGGAGTTTTGAATGCCCAAAAGGCCAAAACTAACTGAAAAGAAAGAAAAAACTAAAAACAGCTTCGAGGGTCCCAATCATCATAACTTTTCTTCTAATTAGTAGCTCAGGACGCTTTGCTGGACTGCACTTGTGAAGTTCCAACCTACCATAAACCTCTATAATTATGGGAGAATTATGATTAGATCTCAAGGAGAAGATTTAATTACAAAAAAATTTCAATAAAAAGTGAAGTGTTATCATTTTTTACTCTCAGAACTTGTTTTTGCATACTCTTAAATTGTTATTAAAACCTCTTGGTAATTAAATTCCTTCCTTGGAACCTCATTGCAATTCTCCTATAATTATTTTAACTAAATAATATTAGCTTTATAATATGACTTTGCGTCCTTCAACCCCTAGTGCCATTGCAAACACATCGAAATAAAATAATTACCATGTAATTTACGAAGTCGTACCAATTGAACCCACCAAAGTCATCCAGAGAATGCAAAATTCAAATTCAAACAAAGCGAAACAGAGAAGCCAACGGATTAAAAATCTAAGGATGGATAGCCTTGGCCATGGCAAAGGCGGCAGCGGAAGCAATGGCGCCGATGAGAGCAGTTTCGAAGGCACTTCTAAAGGGTTTGTTACCAGTGAAGTGTCCCTTGGCATAACCAAATATGAGCAAAGCAACCAAAGTTATAACAGCAGATGCCACAACAGCATCTGTAGCTTTTGGAATGAACATGTAAGGCATAAGAGGCACAAGTCCTCCTAATATGTATGCAATAGCAATAGTCATTGCACTGTGTAATGCTCTCCTTGGATCTGGTTTCTCTAATCCTAGCTCAAACCTGCCAAACAAATCAATTTCTTAATACACTGACTAAATAAAAAGATCCAAATATGAGGATATCCTGTTCTAGTCTTGATGAATAAATAAGTTGTTGATAGTGTTACTTTTAAGGGAGAATTACATTCAGGTCCTGCATAAGAGGAAAAAAATGAAGAAATGGTCCCATTAATAAGTCCAGGGACATCATTTTTAAGTTCATGGGACCATTTTTTTATTTTTTTTCTTGTGCGAGACCTGAATGTAATTCTCACTACTTTCAATTTTCAATACCATTGTACAATTTATTCTCCCATCCTTAAAATGATTCTTATGTAGCTACGTCTCTATTTCGTTCAAGATTTAACATTAAGTCAGGTATTAAAATGACTTGGACATTATATTTAGACCACATTTCTCACCGAAAAGTATTTAGGTTAAAAGCTGCAAGGCTAAGTGCTACAGGATGAATAAATATAAAATAAAAGATAACTTTTAGGCATTCTAATAATTAAATAATATCCAAGAGTGACTCTTGTCTTTCTATTAAAAAAATAATTAAATAATAGCCTCCCTCTCTCTCTCAAGAAACATTTTAGTTCTTAATTTCTTTGCAAGGCGCCTACACACATGATTTGGAAGCAAGTAAGCCAAGTAACAATAAACGTGTAAACTAGTTGGAAATCTCTGAACATGATTCTCCTACTTTAAATAAGTGTTGTACACATGTATCTGAACTTGTCAAAAGAAAAGCAAATGGCAAACCATATCTTCGAGTCCTTCATGTTAAATTGTACTTCACAAATATATGAACTTTTCAAAAGGAAAAATAATTCAATTTGTTTATGAAGATGCATCCAAAATTTTTTGCTACAAAGGAACAAGATTTTGAGTATTGATGACCTATCCATGTGCAACCCATTACAAGGTGTAGTTGTTTGAAAATTGGAACCACCGGTTTTGTCTGTAATGGACCACAAGCATGAACCGAACTCTGGACCTTTAACCCTTTGTCCACTTTCAAAAAGTTGGATCCCCACTCCTAAAAACCAATCCGACTCGTCATCTCGAGGAATCTCAGCGGAGATTTTTTAACTGAACTTTTCGTAGAAGCCACTTTTATGTTTATAATAATTAATAATTTTTGTACTCTATCGTCCTCTAAATATATTCTACATATTCCTAATTTATTTTTTAATCCTGTTCATTATGTCTTCCCAGTTTCCATCTCTCATGAAATACCGAAAAAAGACAAAAGGAGAGAATCTTTATTCATGCCGTGGCATTCTTATGCTTCTCCTCATGATTCCGAAGAGAGCATGAAAAATCCATCACACACACACACACTATAGACACAATCCCCATTCCCCAAATATTTCATTTGGTTTTTTTAACAAAAGATATTTTTTTAATCGATGCTTGTGTCATAAAATAAAGTCACCAAAAAACACTAACTAGTGCTACCTCCGGTCCTTATAATAATGAGTATCTATTTTTTTTCCTGATCTCTGCTAACTAGTACCCATATATATCATCCAAAGACACAAATAAACATAATTTAAAATTGTCAGTCTTAATAGCAGGCATGTTCCAAAAAATAATTAAGAGAAAAGAAAATGTTCAACGAAGGAAAAGAAAAACAGAAATGAGATTGTGAACTTACTTCATCATGAAATCTAGCCATGCTTGTGGCTTCTTTCTAAGAGCATTAACCACAGGTGAATATTCGTGTGGTTCTATTCCATATTGCGCTAGTATTTCCGCTACCTCAGCCGCTTCTAAATTCCCCCAAAAATAAATAAAAAAGATAATGCCAAAAAAAAATTAATAAATTAGTTTCTCAACAATTTTCTACTGCTACAAGTTTCTGAAGATTAAGGGGGGAAAATTACCAATATCAGGCACAGTGACGATTTCTTCATGCTCCCTCCTTAATTCTCTCGCATAATGATCAGCTTCACTCTTTGCCGCAAGATAACTGCACAATCCATCACTAATTTCATCAGCTAAATATAGCAAACCCTCTGTAACTTGTTTGGTTGCCGAGAAAATTTTTAAAATCTACGTTCGTGAACTTGCATAACCGCCTCACAAAACCCTCTGTGACTTTACTATCTCAAAAAACTGAGTCTCTAACAGACTCGGAACATTGGAGTCATAATCGGATCTCATTCGCAGCACGCGATTCTCCATTTCGTGATCAATATGAAAGCGTAAAGGATCTGAGTCAAAATTCGAAAGCGAATCCGAGATTTGAGAAGAAAAAAAGAGGATGGAGTGAAGTACCCGCCGAGGCCCATGGAGATGGAGCCGGCGGCGACTTCGGCGATGCCGGCGGTGAGGACGATGGAGGAGGAGGCATTGGCTCCGGAAAGGCCGGCGGCGAGTGCGAAAGGAACGGTGAGGCCGTCAGAAACGCCGATGATGATGTCACGGACGATCTCGCCGGCGGTAAAGTGCTTCTCAGTGTGGTGTCTGAGGAGCCTCTGTTTCTCAGGCTCTAAACGCGTTGTTTCTTCGGCGGCGGCCATGGTTGATGCTTCAAATCCGACGGAATGGTATGGAATGAATGAGAGACGGTTCACGAGTGTGTTGTGTTCTGTGAGTGAGTAATTTGTATGAGACGAAACGGGGAATGAAATGATGTGCAGTGGCTGCCCGCAGTGTTGATATGGTAAGGCACATTGGTTTTGGGCGTCTTGTATTTCCGAGGCGCAAATATCTTGCCTTGAAGACGACGGAACTTTTCATTTTCACGTGTGTTGTCGCCAAAAGTAAAAATTAATATTTTATATACGGTACTGTATTTTTTTTCCCGGAAAAAATCAAAAAACCCATATTTTATACAATACTCTTTCATAGTTTGTTTTTTCATGATTTGGTTTCAATGGGTCATTTCTGGGAGGATTCATTGTTACATAATGTAAGTTATATTTAAAAAGTAGGGAAAATTCTAAAAAACTATATTGAAAAATGAAAAAGGATAATTTAGGACATTAAAAATGGGAAAGGACAATTGAGGCGGGATGTCAGACGGTAGAGGAATATGTCCTTTTGAAATCTCGACCAAATTACGAAAATATCCTTCAACCCTTAGTTGAAATAACAACATAAGAGTTGTTAATGGCGAATCCGGAGTTGTTAATGGCGAGATATGTGTTGTTATTAGCCCTGAAATTTGTTAATTGTGAAAGAAGAAATTGGAGTTGTTAATTTCGAATCCTAAGTTGTTAATTAAGAGATGAGTGTTGTTATTGGCCTTGAAACTTGTTAAGTGTAAAAAAAGAAATTGAAGTTGTTAATATCGAATCCGGAGTTTTTAATTAAGAGATATGTGTTGTTATTGGCCCTGAAACTTATAGAGTATGAAAGAAGAAATTGGAGTTGTTAATGTTGAATCAGAAGTTGTTAATTAAGAGATAAATGTTATTATTCCGAAGTGGAGAAAGAAAGTGGAGTTGTTAAGGTAGAATACGGTGTTGTTAATGAAGAGAAAGGAGTTGTTATTGGCCCTGAAACTTGTTTAGTGTGAAAGAAGAAATTGGAGTTGTTAATGTCGAATCCGAAGTTGTTAATGATGAGATATGTGTTGTTATTGGCCCTGAAACTTATTTAGTGTGAAAGAAGAAATTGAAGTTGTTAATGTCGAATCCGGAGTTGTTAATTAAGAGATAGGTGTTGTTATTGGCTCTGAAATTTGTTAATTGTGAAAGAAAAAATTGGAGTTGTTAATGTTGAATCCGGAGTTGTTAATTAAGAGATATGTGTTATTATTGGCCCTGAAACTTGTTAATTGTCAAAGAAGAATTGAAGTTGTTAATGTCGAATTCGGAGTTGTTAATTACGAGAATCATGTTGTTATTCTGAAGTGGGGGCTGGAGGGCTGAAGGGTATTTTCGTAATTTGGCCGAGATTTCAAAAGAACAAATTCCTTTGCCATCTGACACCCCGCCTGAATTGTCCTTTCCCATTTCAATGTACTGAATTGTCCTTTTCCATTTTCCAATATAATTTTTTGGAATTTTCCTTAAAAAGTAATTAATATTTTTTCTTCTGATTTCACTCTTATAACTAGAGTTAACCCCGTGCGTTGTAGGTAGAGCCAAGAATGAGGGCCAACTTGCGGGCCACATGGTGCGGGCCCGTGCAGCCCACACTTTTGTGGGCTAGCAAAATGCCAACTCTAACTCACAGTGTGCAGGTTGCAGGCCAGCATTTTTCTTTAAAAAAAATCTATTTTTTATAGACGATCAAAAATACGAAACACATATACATGAGTCATTAAATTTACCCCATAACATCAATCATTCCTCTTATAAAAATTTAAAAACATAATCCACAATATAAAAGATAAAGTCATCAAATTTATCAAAGTTTATAAACAAAAAACATAAAATCATCCTCAAACAACCAAGATATAATAATTTTGTTTAAAAGAGAAGGGAAGAGGCTAAGATTTTTTCTCTTTGGATTAGGAGGTACCAAGATGAGAGTGGACAACTTATAATTTTTGTGAATTATTACATGCAAAAAAAAAAAAAAAGCGAGCTGGCCCGCATCAACTTGCAGGCCATGCGATACTATAGGTTGAGCCTGAGGGTTGGGTCCGTATTATTGGCTCTAGTTGTAGGGAACATGAATCTTGAATAATGGTATATTGTGAAATTAATTTTTTTATGACAATAATGCATTTATTTATATATCTCTAAAAATAATTTTTAGTTCTGAAGTGCATAAAGGGTTTATTAAGTACATACTTATATATCACCCAAGCTAGGGCATGTTTGAGAAAGTGTTGGAAAAGCACATTCATGTAAGTCGAGATAAAATTCATTTCACAAACTTATATCATATATCGTAAATTACGTTGAAAAAGTAGCTTTTACTGCTAATTTAAACAGGTATTGTAAGCATGTTTGGGATCACAATTGGGGATTCCAAAAGTATTTATGCACATAAGTCGAAACAACACTCCTCACACATACTTACCTTGTATACCGTAAATCACGATTGAAAAGATGCTTTTGAAGACTTTAATGAGAGTGTGTTTGGGATAGCAGTGGGAAAAGTGGCTTATTTGCAATCTGACATGTGCAAACTTAAGATTGGGTAAAAGTCATATTGTGTAATATGTTCATGTTTGGATTGGCGGTTGGATAAGTGATTTTACGAAAATGAAAACTTGTTTGGATTGACGGTAGCATAAGTGGCTTTTGTGATAATTGTAAGATAAAAATTAAAATCAAAATTATAAAATAGTGAAAAAAGTTAAGTTGGGAAATTTGATGCTAAAATACATATAATTTGATCAAATAATATTACATAACTAATTGGTTCACATGTTCATACAACTTTGTCTCTAATTGTGTCACGGATATGATTTATTTGGGTTAAATATGGTGCAGCATAATTTGTCGACGGCAACACAATCCACCGTATGAGCTTGTGAATCATCAAGAAACAAGAAAGAAGAGGTGAAAAAGAGAAGTTGGATTTGGTGATCAGAGATGAGAGAGAGAGAGAGAGAGAGAGAGAGAGAAATAGATAGGGTGTTGGTGAATAATTATTGAGGGTTGGTGATTGGTGAATAAATAACGGTATTTTTACTTAATATTCACTAACCCTCGACCGTATAAGCTCTAAAAGTTGGGATTTCTGGCTTATCAGGATAAGCTACTTTTCCATCATAAGCCCAATTGCTGAAAAGTGGTACCAAACATAGGAAAACAGTCAAAACAAGTCATAAGCCCAATTGGGCCTTCTAAGTTCTAACGATTGCCTATAAGAAAAGCTGTCCCAAATATGTTGTAAGTGAATAGTGATAGTAAAAGTGGTTTTTTTGCAAATTGACTTTTACAATCTTACTTTGGGGTAAAAGTTAGATTATGTGATATGATTTATGTTTGGATTGACAGTTGTATAAGTGAATTTTCTGAAACTGAAACTTGTTTGGATTGGCAGTAGCATAAATGGCTTTTGTGATAATGATAAGAGAGAAATTAAATTAAAAATTTAAAAAAAATTTAAAAAGTGTAGTTGGGAAATTTGACAATTAAAAAAATACATAATTTGATGACATAATATTACATCTATAGGGACTAAGATACCCAACTGGTGTTGGATAGCCATCATCAACCAAATAATATTTGCCTAATAAATAGAAAAGAGAAAAGAGAGGGTTGGTGACAATTTTAAATGGTAATTAATGCACTAATGGTAAATATTAAACCAATCACAGAAGCCAAGTCTGATGAGCAACAAATGGTGGCTTAAAATAAAGCCACTTATATGTAAAAGATCAGTCTTCCAAACATCCAACCAAACATACCCTAAAAGCCAAAAGCTTGTGGATCGCGCGTTTGGACCTAGATTTGTGCGTTTGGGCTTTTCAAACGCCCAACCAAATACACACAATCGTTATTCCAAACAAGCATTATATCTCCCCATGCATTGTACGAAGAGTGTTGTTGGAGATGAGATATATCAGAACATTACTTATTTGATTTGGACCTATATTGTTTTCACTCTTATAACTAGAGTTAACCCCAGGCATTGTAGGGAACGTGAATCCTGAATAATGGTATATTATGAAATTAACTTTTTATAATAGTAATGCATTCATTTATATATCTTTAAAAATAATTTTCAGTTCTGAAATGTATAAAGGGTTTATTAAGTACATGCTCATACATCACCCAAGCTATATCTCCCTGTGTGTTGTACAAGGAGTGTTGCTGGATGTGAGATATACCAGAACATTACTTATTTGATTTGGACCTATAAGAAGAAAATTTAGTAGGAATCTCTATTCATTTGGAAATTTATGAATTTATTCTTTAGAAATCTGATTGGTTGCTTATGAAGTTAATTACTATCATTCTTGAAAAACAAAAGAAAATTTAATTTTAAAGTTATTAATATCTCAATGAAATCTGATAATCATGAAAAGATGCAATAAGAGTTATTGTCATATTAGTATACTGATTAACATACTAATTGATAATATTCTATAAACTTTCTTTATATATTATTAAAAATCTTTATTGCATCTAAAAAATAATGAATTTCTTTTTTTTAAGTGTAATTGGTTGCTGATGCAATAATTGTTATCATTCATGAAAGTTAAAAGCTAATTTATTTTTAAAGTCAACAATATTATTTTAAAATATTTTTAATATCTCGATGAATACCTTAATTGTAATTATTGTGGTATTCTATTTCTGACAATCTATAAATTATAATGCATATGAAAAATAATAAATTTCTTTTTTCAACTCAAATTGGTTGCTTAAGGGGTTATTATTATCATTCATGAAAATTAAAGAACAATTTATTTTTAAAGTTGACAATAATAGTTTAGAGTATTTTTAATATTTCTAGTTAATATATTTATCTAGTATATTATAATGAATTCATAAATTCATGACTTATATAATGTTTTTTATACGTGGGAATATACTAAAAAATCCAATCATATTTATCATCTTTTACCAGGCCAACTATGGAGGATGTTTCAATTTACATTTTGGATAAGAAAATTGAAACAACACACATGAATTTGAGCGTTAAATGACAAAAAAGTTTTGTAGATTAAGGAAATTAAAGTTCAATACTGATATGACCAATTGCCATTACACAAATATAAAAGGTAAATTCCAAGAAACTAAATTTTCATAAGATGTCCCCCTACAAAAATGTTGGCAAAGACAATGATGGACATGTAAAGGAAGGTCACTTGTAAGTACGTTATTCATGAGAAGTCCATCATGAATTGTACTAGCAACAATACCCTTACACCTGATGCCTGATTAAATGAATGAATATCATGATGCTTGTAGTTGTGTAAAGTCATAATACCATTGCAAAAGCTTTTGAAAATAGTCAAACCTAACAAATTGTAGAGATGAACAAATCATATTATCAAAAGTTGAAACGACAAGACATCAATATGTGTGTATATTTAAATATAATTAGATTGACCATGTATCCTCTTCATCTTCACTCATTGCAGTACAACAATTTGATATCCTCCCCATACAGAGATATGTTGGCACGAACTTCATTGCTCATGAATGACAATATGATGATGATAATTGTGATGGCAATAGTGTTTAAACATTTGCTGGGTTAATGTTAAATGTAAAAAGTATGTTACTTATGATTAGCAATTGTTAAAACCAATTTCTTCTTTGTGTAAGAGTCTCTTCTATGATCAACCAATCTCCCAAATGCTTGTAGAAAGCCTATCATATTTGGATCAAATTGATGTCCAGGTTAGGATAAAACAGTAATAAGCTCTTTGTTTTTGGCTTCTTCATGGGCGATGACCAGGTTGAATGCATGTAGAGAGATGGGGAAGTCACGTTTCTAAAAAATATGTATTTGAGCGGAGCATAATCTTACATCAGTGTGCATATGTTTTGTAATCATCATCGTTAGCCAAGACTTCAAAGTTCTTGAACATGTAGACCTCTCCCTCTGTTAAATCATTGGTGTATCGTTTGATCTGTCCCTTCAGAAATATAGAAGCCTCAATTCAATCACCTTGTTTGCATCCAATAAGTTGAATTAATAATTACACATAAAATCCCTTTAGTGAATACGAGAATTACACTATTTTCTGACCTGTTGTAGGCTAAAATCATTCCAACTTTCTAGGTTTCAAATAATGAGTTCTTCTTCACCATCGTCCACTTACTAAGCACCCTAAAAATAATGCATCAGGTTTCTTTGCTATCATCGACGTCTTTGAGTAATTCATGAGCAATGTTTGCTATTGCCTTTGTTGATACTGCTGAGTAGTGATGCTTGGTTAATACTCCTATGATGTATAGGATGATTATTGGTCCGAATAGGGATGAGCAAAAAATCCAATGGTCTAGGTAACCTGGTCTGATCCGACCCGATCTACTGGAAAAAAATTGGCCTGAAGAATCTTTTGGCAGACTAGACCAGACTGGTTTGCTCGGGCCTGATTGGACTTCAGACCAATGCCTGAGACCCCTTGGCCTAGTCCAATCCAGCTCGAGTAGTGTATTTTTTTTTATAATTCTACCACTTAAAGTCTTAAAATACTTAAATGGTCAGTCACTCAGTCGGTCACACTGAGCTCAATGCCTCAGCCCACGACTTGAGAGACACAGACACACAATTTACTTCATCTTTGCCTTAGGTCTAGCCGCAGTGAATCACTCCCATCTCCGAACCCAATGACCTCAGGTAGCTTTATGGATAATCAAACAGAGGTTGAGTCGAAGCCCCAACTTGCACCTCTCCTCTGCTCACCAGTCACCTCTCCTCTTTGGCCTCTCTTCTTGCTTCAGGAGTTTAGGTCATTAACTTTCCTTAAATCTTTAGAATCAGATTTGTTCTTTCGATTACTCTACCATATGGTTTCACTTAGTAGAGAAGGAAGGAGATGAAGTGGGGGGTTTTTATCGGTAGATCTCATCTCCACCTATCCCCCTTGATTTGTCATCATTATAATGATAGCGTACAAGGCCTACTCCACCTAGTTCATAAATTCCATACATTTTTTGTTTATAAATTTGTAACAGATCTTAAATATCAAAAAACATAAAATAAATTAATTTCTTTGCCTCTTTATTTTTTTATTTTTGTTGTTCAACTATTGCTTTTCTGGATTTGTTTTGGGCTTTTGGTTTGGACAGTCCCAAAGAAATGTGTCTATAAGGATTTATTTTCATTACTTTGCATTCTATGTCTCTGCCTCCTTGTCATTATCACCATCATCAAGTATAAACTATAAAGAGTCCCAAAGAAAAATCTAATAAATGAATAATTTATAATATATGTTTAACACTTAACCCCCGGGATTTGGAATAATGCGAGCATAAAATTAAAACTTATGTTCTAGCTAGTCACCCATAATGTGAGAGTGAGTTAATAACCTAGAATCATTGAGATTGACCAACATCCATTGAATTGATTTTGTTGCAGGCATGGTAACTTAAGGTTTGTTTTGAGATTTTGAAATACGCCATATTTATACACATACTTCACATAAGTAACTAGTCAGATACATTTACTTACACATACTTCATTTTTTTGCAGGCATGCTTCAAAGCGTGACAACATACATATGGATGCTTACTCTACCCAGGATATTGATGACAACATGGATGCTCCTAATGTCCTTCCTAACAAACAAGCTTGGAATAAGGCAAATGCATTTCTTATATTCTTGAAAGTGTTTTATGATATGACCTTGCAATTTTCTAGCTTGCCCACAGTTACTGCAAAATGTTCCATAAAATTGCATTGATTTAAGAGTTGTTGAATGAGACTATTGTGTCCGAGGACCCTCTTTTTAGGGAGATGTGCTCAAGCATGAAGATGAAGTTTGATAAATATTGGGGGGTAGCAGAAAATATGAATCATTTGTTGATTATTGCTATGATTCTAGATCCTCGATACAAACTTGCCTATATCAATGATGTATTTGAGCAACTTTTTCTTAATTATCAACTTTGTATGTCCATAAACAACAAGGCAAGAAACACTTTGTATCACATGTTTGAAGAGTATTCTGCAAAGATTGGTGTTGGAAATAGGTAGGTCTCATAGTGCCAACACTTTGAACTCTTCTGCTAGTGCCAACGCTTTGACCTCTTCTGGCAGTGCCAACATTTTGAATTCTTCTGAGAGTGCCATTATTTCCACTACAAATGTTAGTAAACAAGACTCTGGTCATAGATGGTTAGCATCCTAGAAAGAAAAGATCTCATCAGTAGATCCTCAATATGAATTGGATAGATATCTTTTAGCTGATGTAGCTGAAGGCATTCCTATTGATGGTGATGATTTTGACATCTTGACATGGTGAAAGGTTAATTCAACCAAGTAAGAGTGCTTGCCATGATGGCAAGTGATATGTTGGCTATTCCAGTTCCTACAGTTGCTTCTGAAGCAACTTTCAACATTGGAGGACATGTTGATGATTATAGGAGTAATCTACCTCCTAAAATGATTGAAGCACTCATTTGTACCCAAAATTAGCTACTTGCTAAGCAATCTATCTCAGAATTAGTTATTATGTTGATTGAATATGACAACTTTCAAGAGACTGATAATGTTGTTAATATTCTAGTTAATATTTTCAATTCTATGCTCATTATTCAAGTTTACTTATTTCAATATTACTGATTTCTTAACACATACAATTTGTTTTTAGAGATGGATCAAGCATCATTGAAGGTGGAGGGGACAAGCGAATGACAATGGATGCTCAACAAAAAGAAATTAGATATCAATCATTTGTTTTTCACTTGTGTGTAATGTTATAGACTTATTGGTACTTGTTATGTTTAATGTGTTTGATTGATTGTTAGGAAGGTGTTTAATTGATTGTTATGGATTGTATTAAAGTAAATTGAATGTTGTTGCTTTTTATTGTTTCTTGAATGTTGTTGGAGATTATTATTGATTTATGATTGGGTTTTAATGTTTTGTGATGAGTTTTATATTATTGTATGTATTGTTATAGTCTTAATAGGTTCAAATATTGCCTCTTAAAGAAGGAAAACTTTTTTTTTTTTTTTTTAAATGCCAATTAGATCTTGAACTGGTCCAGGCAATCCACTGGACCTGGTCTGGTCCAGTCCGAGCTCGGGCTGGTGCTGGACCGGACCGGACCTTGAGTTGTCTTATTTAGCCCAAATTACTATCTAGATCAGACCTCAAGTTAAGGTCAAACTCGATCTAGTCTGATCCATGATCAACCCAAGGTCCCAAGTTCAGCTATTTCGTATTCATCATGTTCGCACCTTATTTGCTTTTATTATACCTAAATGCGCAATCATGTGATATTGACTTATAAATCAAGAATTAATGTATCCAAGAATGGAAACAAAATACATAAAATAAAACTTATTAATATATTTTAAAAAGTTTTGTTTTTTTGCACTAATCTAATTTTGTGTAAGACTTCGTTGACCTTAATTATGAAAAAAATGAAGTAGATGACATATGGATTTTTGGGGTAAATTTGTACCTTAACAAAAATGACATGGATAATACGTAGACTACTAGCTTAGCATATTTGGTCAACTAACAAGCGAAATTAACTAGAATAATGGTTAGGGCAAACTTATTCCCTTTTTTAGACTTTTTGGGCAAACTTGCTTTCAAAAAAATTTTGAGACAAAATTACCCTTCGGTAAAAACTTCCAGGACAAAATCGACTCTTTTTTTTAATATACTCCATTCTGTTCTAATTATAAGACAAAGTTGATCTTTTTAGAGAAATTAAGGAAGCTAATTATTACTTTAGAGTATTTTTATTTTTTCTTCAAACTAATTAATTTAATTAATAAATCAATATATGTATTCTAAGAATATATAATATGATTAAATACCTTATTTAATTTTATTAATCTGTTAAAAAAAATAATTCTGTCTTATATTTAATACCGGCAGCTGTAATTACTTTTTCATATCTGTGTGTTCAATCGAGCCCGCCTTCGCGGCTTTCACCCGCCTCTCCCACTGAAGAAGCTATTCAGCCAAGAGCCGCCACCGTCGTCTTTCTTTCTCTGAGACTGAAAACGCATCAGCTTCCCACTCCATCACACTCCTCTAAAACCTTTTCCATTATCTTCTCTCTACGCTGCTACTCAGCATTCATTCTCCTTCAATGGCGGCATTATGTTCATTTCCTAAACCCACTCACTTGTCTTCCACAACCCCCCTTCTCACCCCACCTAAGCCCACATTCGCCTCCTCCACCAAGGTCCGCATGTCCCTTCAAGAAAACGGACCCTCCGTCGCCGTCGTCGGCGTCACCGGTGCCGTTGGGCAAGAGTTCCTCTCGGTCCTCTCCGATCGCAATTTCCCTTACCGCTCCATCAAGATGCTCGCATCCAAGCGCTCCGCTGGTCGCCTACTCACATTCGAAGATAAAGAACATGCTATTGAGGAGTTGACTCCTGAGAGCTTCGACGGCATTGATATTGCCTTGTTCAGTGCTGGTGGATCAATCAGCAGAGAGTTTGGTCCCATTGCGGTTGAACGAGGAACGATTGTGGTGGATAATAGCTCTGCGTTTCGTATGGACGAGAATGTACCGCTTGTTATTCCAGAAGTGAATCCTGAGGCCATGGATCATATTAAGCTTGGAATGGGTAAGGGCGCTCTCATTGCTAACCCAAATTGCTCCACCATTATTTGCTTGGTGGCTGCTACACCTCTTCATCGACGGGCTAAGGTACGGAGATTCCCCCACTTTTATTTTATTAGGGAATGTACATTCCCACTTTTTCTTTTTTGAGAGACCTGTAGGCTGCAGTATATAATTGTGAATAACAAAGTAAAGGACTAAAATTAAGGAGCTATTTTTCCACGAGCCAAAATGGTATTGCTTTTTTGTTTTTTGAGCCTTTAGTATCAATGACTTGTACTTGCAAAATCATTTGTAATCTGGCTTGTTTTTACAGTGGATCAAGCATAGGGTTGCTCATTCAATGTATTCTGAAGTATTGGTTTTTATGCTTTCATTGTGTGTCTCTAATTATTAGTTACCGCCTTACCAAGTTATTAATTTGCTGTGCTTACAGCCTTGCAGAACGTGATGTTTTGTTTTCTTAAAACGCTTTCTCTGGTACTATTCTGCTATATTCATTATTATCAAGGCTATCATTTCCAGAATATAGTTGGATTTGGCATTGGCATGAACATTGGTAGTTTGACTATTGGCCATTTTTACTTTTGTGTTCGGACATTGAATTTTTTCTATAGTATTTCCGGTAACATTAGAAGTCTATAGAATTCAATAAGAGTTTAGATGTCTTATCAGTAACATCGTGCTTCGTTATGTATAAATCATCAGTTGTACCCTTTAAATTGATTGTCTTTCAACCGTGACATAATGTTACAGGTATTACGTATGGTTGTTAGCACATACCAAGCTGCTAGTGGTGCTGGTGCAGCTGCAATGGAAGAGCTTGAGCTGCAAACTCGTGAGGTTTAACATATGTTTTCATACTGACAAAACGAGTGTTCAATTTTGATATTGAGAGGAGAAGTGGATTTGCTTATCTTTCACAGTGAGTTGATTGTTCTTCGATTCTGTGAACTCAGGTGTTGGAAGGAAGACCACCAACTTGTAAAATATTTAAGCAACAGGTCTGAGCTCTCTCTCTCTCTCTCACACGCACTCATACACACACTATTTTAGGTTACATGACAGGTTTGCTCGTTTCTGGATGTTTCTCTTGTTATCAAAGCTCGAGGACTACTTCCTAGTGATATTGCGTTTTTTTTCCCGCAGTATGCTTTTAATTTGTTCTCCCATAATGCGTCTGTTCTCTCAAATGGATATAATGAAGAGGAAATGAAGATGGTAAAGGAGACTAGGAAAATATGGGTACGTTAAAATCAACCTTTCTATCATGTTTATCAGTTCATTTTATACTGGAATGCCTCTGTAATTGTTTCACTTTTAGATGTTGAGAGGGAGTTTATTTTTATCATTTTCTCTGCTTCCGCAGAATGACAAGGATGTTAAAATAACTGCAACATGTATACGAGTTCCTGTTATGCGAGCCCATGCTGAGAGTGTGAATCTTCAATTTCAGAAACCCCTTGATGAGGTAATTCTTATCATGTTATACTGTGGTATATTGCAGTCAGATACAGGAGTTTAAGTTTTGTGTATTGCTTGGAAACAATGGTTAGGCTAGGTAGATATGCATTGGCTGCTGTCTAGAACAAATGGTAGCTTGTAGCATCATTTATCATTCATCAACTCTGTTGCTGGAAGCAAACAAGGTTATGCATAGTTTTGAAAATCAACGTGTTTTTACTGTTATTGAGCCTTTGTATAGAGCCACTCAAGGCATAGGAACGTGAAATACTGACTTTTAGGTGAATTAAGCTGCATTTCTGAATCAAGTATTTGGTCTCTGTAATAGCTCTGGGGTGCATGGGTAGATTCTTGGATGATAAATGCCATGCAAGTTAGGTTGAACCTAGTTAGGTTTTTTTTTTTTTCATTTTTTTTTGTAGTTCCTGTTGAAATATTGGTTAGTGAGTTGTTAGTTATTCTCCCCCACTCAATGTGATGTTCTAATCTTATGAAGAGCCATAAACTTTATGTATTTGTTGGAAGGTTGAATCCTCACCTCATAAAAGAAAGAGGGAGGTTAACTTGGTCCTCACCTCATGTGTTACCCCCAAGGAGTTTGGGGTTGGTTCACCAAAGGGTTATGTAGTTTTTTTAAGTCAACCTTAGAAAGGTTTGTTGTCTTCATTGTTATTTGTTGAATTGATTAATGAAAGATTTTCATCATCTTTGTGGTTGATATGCTTCTCCCTCCAATATTCTCAACAGTTCCTTGTGTGTGTTTTTCAAGCGTTAGCATGCTGTTGTATTTCAAAACAAGAAAAGTAATTGGGATATCAACCATCTTAGTTCATCTGGTTTTCATATCTTCAGGACACTGCTAGAGATATTCTGAAGAATGCTCCAGGTGTAGTGGTGATTGATGACCGCACATCAAATCATTTTCCTACTCCTTTGGAAGTTTCAAATAAGGATGATGTCGCCGTTGGCAGGATTCGCCGTGACCTGTCTCAAGATGGGAATCTAGGGTAAACCTTTTTCTTGACAATAAAAAAAAATCTACCAATTAGCATTTCACTCTATTGCGTGAACATTTCACATCAATGTTGGATATATACATTCACACAGGTTGGACATATTTGTCTGTGGGGATCAAGTTCGCAAGGGAGCTGCACTTAATGCAATCCAGATTGCTGAGATGTTACTATGAGTTCACATATTTGAAGCAGGTCCCCTTTCTTTTGAGCTAATCAGTTTTCAATCTGATAGTGCGCTTCCTTCAATGACATATTTCAAATCTAAAGGCCTGTAATCATGGAAAAGACTGATCATTTGATGTGAGTAAAGGCCTAAACTAGTCATTTTGTCTCCAGGTGGATCACTTATACTTTGTTGGTGAAGTATTCTTTTTTTTTTTTGATGTATCCATTTGTATGTTAAGACTATTGTCTAACTTATTGGACCCTACCAGCAAACATCATTAATTGTTGTTTGGCTGTGTACTGGATTCCACAAGAAGGTTCTAGGTCTCAATTTGTAGTGTTAATTGCCAAAATCAAGCGGTATACTACTTACTGACAATAACATTTCCCTTGGAGTTTTTCTTTTTCTTTTTTTCCTTGGCAAGCTGGCACTTCAACTAAGGTTTAATCTCGTCAAATGTAATATTATTTCAAGGTAAAAAAAAAAGTAGTATAATTTAAGCTATTTATTTAAATATGAATTTGAATTAAACCCTAATTTTGAAGTTGAGAGGAATTCTTTTACTCGGACAAAATTAAATTAAAAATTATTCGTTTGGTTTTTATAAAAATAATTTTAATTTCTTAATTTTAATATTTCTTATAAATGGTTTTTAAACTGAAAAATATAGTGATATTATTAACACTCTAGATATTTTCACTATTATAAATATTTGGCATCCGTAATTAATCTTTTAAAAATCTGTCGTCTTTTAGATTTTCAAATTTTCTCCTATTTGATACCCTAATTTTATTTTTTTGTTAATACACTGAGGTTGAATGAGAAAATGAAAGACATAATGCTTCATTTTAGTATCACTTGGTGCGAGAAGATTAATATATCGATAACAGTACAAGTCTATAAGATGTAGAAATTTTAATCAAATTTATGTTTGTTTGAGATTATTTTTGGACACCCTAAAATCTCGATTAAATCACAATTAAAAAATTATTTTTTAAAGGTTTCAATTGTTATTTTAAGCCAACACTTTCAGGGACAGTCATCAAGCCTTGTTTTGTTAGTATTTTTCATTGTTCCCAGAACCGGACCGGACCGGCCGGTCCGGCCCGGGAACCGCTGAACCGGTCATCAGACCGGTTCGGTCCGGTGACCCGGTCCCTTCTGGGTTTTTTATTTTTTATTTTTTTAAAAATCAATTTTTTTTAATTTTTCCTTTAGAATTTCATACTAATAAGTTTAAAATTTTTAATTTCTCACCGGTTTGGCCCGGGTTGAGCTTCGGTTTGGCTCCGGTCTGACCCACTGACCCTTAACCCAGTACCCCGACCAGTTCACTACCCGGTCCGAGTTTTAATACCTTGGTATTTTTACGCCCTACGACAAATTAAGGCCAAATCTCCCTCCCTCTCTCTCTCTCTCTCTCTGTCTGTGTGTTCGTTCTCCAAAAATGGATTTTTTTACAAAAATAAAATAAAATTTACTAGCCCAATGATTCTTTTTTTGGGCCAGTAACAGCCCAATGATTCAGGCTTTCAGCAACGCCGTCTCAAACCTTTTTGCAATTTTTTTCTTTTTTAGACGTCACTATCCCTCCTTACTTATTTAAAAGAAAAGCAAAGTTTTCTAGTCGCAGAAGGACCTGTTGCCGGTAGGCCATGGACTAGTGTCCGTTGTTGTAGCTCTGGCTACTAGCCGGTCACCGGCAGCTACGCAACTGGGCTCCAGTGGCGTGAAAATAATTTTCTAACAAATGAGTCAAGTAGGGGTTTGAACCCAATGATTTTATAAAACATAATTTTTTTTATTGAAATCATATATTTTTCCCAAAATTATTATATAAAATATTTTGTGAAATTTTATAACTTTATAATAAAACATAAAGTAATGAAAAGTATTACATTTATAATAAATTGTATTATTTAAAAACTGAGAAAAACATTTCCCTTTTTTTCAATATCATATCAAAAATACATGTGCTTAAATTTAGATGGAAAAAAATAACTCAATGAATAGAAGTAAATGCACCTAAGTTTTGTTTTCATAAAATGAATATTAAATACAAATAATTAATATTATAGTTTATTAAAAATTCAAGCCAGAAATTTTGTGAAGTCACTCTAATTCTTATAATTCTTTTTTTTTATTTATTTGATGAAGGGTTTCCCTTTCGAGACTTGAAACATAAAGGATTTTCGCCTCTCTCAACAAGTTTTTGAGATTTAAACCTGTGCTTCTATGATAACCCTAGGTTTGAATATCCTTATCAATGTAAATAATTTTATTATTAAATAATTTGTAAGATGTTATTTGAATTTTGAGTCATGCCTTAATTTTAACGAGCTTCTGAAATGTAATTAACTTAAATTCTAGGGAAAATCCTTTTAAAAGATAATTAAATTATTCAAAATTTAAATTGGGATGCTAACTTTAATAAATCTTAAATCAGATTTGAATACCTAAAATAGAGTTTCAAAATTTGATAATTTTATCTTACCGCCTTTTGTTTGATTCTCTTCTGATCATTGCCTCTCTCTCCTCCCATTCCCTCCTCCCCTTGCCCAGTTGCGCCTCTCCTGTATGCCCTAAACTCAATTCGTCTTTTAACTCCCAACTCAGTTGCCCATTTCTCTAGGAGTTTCCTTCTCTTTCTTTTTTTCTCCTGGAAAAGTCTTTCTTGTTTGTTTCTCTCCTCATCCCAGGCTTAGATTCTGGTTATAGTTGTGCTTGTCTCATGTCTCTTCCTCCCTAACAGCTTTGAGCTAGAAAAAATCGTTATAATTTAGTTGTCTTGTTCTCTAAAGGCTGCAATCAATGGCTACTACGATTGTGTTTTCCTATTCAATCTGAGCCTAAAAGTCAAAGCAATGACCCTAATGAAGAAGAAAAATCAGCACTCAAAGACTTTGCTTTGTCCTACAACATGTCAGTGAGGAGGCCGACAAGAATGCCGGCAATGTGGGTATGGAAGACTACCATTTCAAAGAGTAAAATTGCATACCAGTGGCCCTCTTTTGGTATCTCAAATTTAATCTATTCATGAGAAGATCATTGAGAGTGTTTGGATTGACGATTAGATAAGTGACTTATTTTTACTTATATTTATGAAATCTTAAAATTGGAAAAAAGTTAGATTGGATAAAATGATGAGTGTTTGGATTGGCAATTGGATAAGTAACTTATATAAAAGTGAAAGATGTTTGGTTTGGATTTTGCATAAGTGGCTTATGTGTTATTTATGAGGAAAAATATTGAAAAAATTATGAAAAATGAAAAAATGAAGGACCAATTGTGGAAAAAGAACTCATTGGCAACTTAATTGCCAAATGAGACCTGGGAAGATATCTGCATTTGTTAAAGTGTTATTCTTCGTGATAAATTGATCCAAACCATCTTATGGTAACAATATTACCACAAGGCACATACTCAAAAGTTTGATGCCGCTAACCTATCCAGATAATAGTTCTTTGCACACTCTTCACTCACAAATCTTTCTTTTCTCCGGGGACATAATTGGGTCCGATAATTCTAATCTTCAAACCAGTAGAAGCCTTACCAAAAAATACGCGGCAAAAGGCATTAAACAGTTCTTTGCACACTTTTCACATAAAAATTTGCCTTAGTTTCATATATATTAGGAAAATACAAAATACATAATTTTACGCTTGACTTATACCAATCAAACAGCTGAGCTTTCGAACGGCAGAGAACTGTAACGGATCATGTTTAGCAATGGTAAACTAAATAATAAAATTACAATTAAAATGCGAATAAATTAGAAATTGTACAAACTTAAAGTTTTTGATAAAGTAAAATATAACAGAATTAATCAAATCAAAGGTCCCGTACAATTTGGTCCCTGATGGTGTCACGAACATGATTCATTTGGGTTGAATATGTCCGAGCATCATTTGTCGACGATGGGTCTTGATCTTGAGTATTATCTAAATCAACTATATTATTCTTATTTTCTTCTTTCTTAAAGTCTACATTAGTTTGGAAATTTCTTCTAATGAAATTATGTATAGCCATTGTGGCACAGATAATGCGGACTTGCGTGGCGAAGCTGTACTTGCGTATATGTTATAAGATTTCAAACCTATTTTTCCAAACTCTAAAAGTCCTTTCTATTGTGCACCGTAAGCTTGAATGATAAAAATTGAAAGCCTCATTAGGATTCTGAAACCCCCCGGTGATTTCTGAATTATGGGAGGTGATAACGTTCACATCTGTACAGACCAAAATACCCAACTGTTGTTGGGTAGCCGGAATCGACCAAATAATATTGGCCTAACATGTGTTAAAATCATTGTAAATGTGAGATTAAGTTAAACATTAAATATAGACAAAGAAACGTAATTGAAGTGTATAAAAAATTACCTTGTGGTGGATGTGGGAAATTCATGTTAGATTTGAGATAGCAGAGTGAAAAACACGAGCATTATATGTTGAACCTTCCCATCCCGCTAACTGGAATGTGAAGCACATATCCTAATCACAAACAGCCATAACATTCTGTGTGGGATATCCCTTTCTCCTGATAAACTTATCTTGGCCCAATCCAGTTATGACACACCTGTTATTTCTCCTTCCACCAGTCGCTTGACACAAACACATTGTTCGTAATAGGGTTTCTGCCCACACCGGTCTCTCTGATTAAAGAATCCCATATCCTCAACTCTTTCTTTAAGATATATAATATATTTTTAAATTGTTTCTTCCCTTATTGTTTCCCAGTCTTTTCAGTAAATGTGGAAACAATATTCTTCCAAGCCGTTGGTGTAAATGTCTGCCTTTTGCGTTCTTTTTTGTATATTTGGTCTACGCATGCGTTGATGAATATCTTTGTTGACTCTAAATCCCACACAGCTTTTGTGTCCATATTGCTATTCCACAAAGGTCACACATAACACACATGGCAACCAAATTATTCGCTATGCAGTTTTATTAGTGCTAGTAGAATTTTTCTAATCCATACTAATCTTTATATATACCTCCAACAAAGCCTTCGTTGATCAATGTTATTAAAAAAAAATAATAAAGAAAGCAATCATTACACTTGAAAATTAACTAAAAGGGCCAAAGAGAAGTTTCAAACACAAAGTTCTGATGAAGATTCAAGCATGAGAAATAATGGTGATGCGCGAGGTGCTAGAAGAAAAAGTGATCAACCTGATGCAAGTGATTACCATGATGAAGGAACTGGAACAATTCAATAGTATTAGAAATAAAAATGGAATTATAAATTCTAAAATAAACAGCAGCCAAGTTTTAATGCATATCTTGTTATCCAAACCTTTTAAAGACAAAAATAGCAACCGATTCCCAAAAAAAACAGTAATTGGTTCAAGCTTCAAACGGGTTTATGGTCATCGTTTGAAAGATCAGCATACGTGGTCTCAGGAGTACATGAAAAATGATATTTTGAAACAACATGTCACTAAGGTAGAAGCTTATTCCTATTCTGCACAAAACAACAAAAAAGATTGATTCATTCAAAAATTTTCTCTACATCTTGTAATCATGTGGAAGAGCTTAACAACAAACTCAAAAAGAACTATGTATACAATTTTTCAAATTTTGTCAAATTTTGCATGTTCTTGCTGTTTTTGATAAAATACTTCAGAAACTTCAAAGAGCTCAGAATTAAATCAGAGACAGAGAGATAATTCAGATGAAGTGTATATATATACACATCAAAACTGGGTCTGTAAACGAACGGCATTCTTCTTCTTCCTCCTAATTTACATTAATTACACAGAAACTGCAAACTAATTACATTTTCCTACATCTAAAGAAACAGAAAGGAAAACACACAAATGCACATACATAAAAAATCATGACAAAGTTTGCATTCATAATTCTCAAGAGAAGGCCACAATACTCCACACGAAGCAGACGAAAAGAACACACCACGAAGCAGGGGAAAATTCCAATGCCACATGCACATAGAGACAACCACACCAACCAATGCAAAAAAATGAAGAACACAACCACAATGACGACTACTCGGACCCACCCAAAACAAGCAAACACACAACACCCATCTACCCACACCGTAGATCACATATCGGAGAAAAGCAGAGCAACCATGAGTTGCTCGTTAAACATGGACAAAGGCAGAGCAAACATACCTGAGCAACCAACAGCTTACGATAAAGCGAGAGACAGATCGGCCGCACCCTGACAATGCGCACAGATCACCACGACTGAGCAGATCCACCACCACACTACCTTCAATCGTAGATCGATATTCTGGATCGCGCCGGCCTAGCTCAGAAGCTCGAAACCTTGCAGACCAAACTCACCTAAAATTGCATTGTATTCACAGATCGGCCACCGTAATTTTCTGTTAGCTTCCTACCGGACTCCACACAACTCTGTCGGACTCCAACACCAGCAGCTTGACCTCAAGCCCAATGGCTGCTGACACCGAACGCCGGTTTAACAGCCACCATCGAAGACAACATGACCAAGCAAACACGAAGGTGGAGACAACCACAAGACCCATTACTTGTTTACTTGGTTGCTGAGAGTGGGAAGACGCTGTGAAGAGGCACAGAGACGCATGAAGAAATGAGGAGAGGAGAGGAGACGAGAGAAGACGACAAGGAGGAGAGAGAGAAATTAATAATTAGGTTGGGCATTTAATGGCTTTAACGGTAATATCCAACACATGTAATAAGAAAAAAGCAACACTTTGGGGTTTATTTAAAAGTAACTTAAAAGCAATTGAAAGCCCACTGGTTGAACGCCCAACCAAACGCAGGAATTTTTTTTAAGTCAGCATCTGACTTAAGGGGACCAATCGGACTTAAATGGGCTCCAACCGCCCAAACAAACACACACGTTGTCTTCCATGTTCCTTGCTCAATCATTTGCCCAAAGTGTTCGTGGTCACCCTAAAACAAAACTGAAAAACCCCATGTTTAGAGCACACATACAGCGTAAATGTTTTGTTAATGTGAGAATTACAAAGAAAGACTAAGGAAAAGAAATATTTATTAATAAGAATCTTAAAAATTATAATTATATTTAAAGACCAACAATTTAAATACAAATTTTTAATTATGAAATTAATCCTGATTAAATTCCCTATGTTATATTTAACCACATATACCATTAGTTACCAAATTTGATGATATTTTCATGTATATTTTGATAAAAAAACATCTATATGCAATCCAATATTTTTATGATATTATCTCTTATGTAAATCGGATTATCTTTAAAAGTCACTCAGATTAAAATAGCTTCTAAAATCTAGAGATAATAAGAAATTTACTTCTTTTTAGATTTAGATTATTTTAAAAAGCTTAAAAATAAACAAAAATTTATATAATATATTTTTTAAAAAATATGTGATTTTTCATTTAAAAAAAAATCTTACATTGGAATTTTGATTCACCTCGTTTTTCCTTCTCGATTATTACTAAACCAAATTTTTAAGGAATAAATTTCAAATACAATAATTATGTTATGAATAATTTCAAAAACACAAAACTTGTAACAAATTATATACGAAGAGGGAAATCAATTGATAACTAACTATCAAATAGTTAAGATGTGGTTAGAAAAAATATAAGGAGTTTGGTCAGGATTAATTTCATAATTAAAAATTTATATTTTAATTTTTGATCCTTAAAAATAATTATAATTTTTAATTTCTTTATTAATAAATATTTATTTTTTGTCCTTCTCCCTAATTCTCCCTTTGTTAATTTTATTAGGGGAGGGGGACCCATTTTCTATTATGTTAATAATATTTTTTCCCAAAGTAAGACGATAAATTTTTTAGGACAATGTATAAATATAAATAAGGGTAAAAAATATAGGGAAGTTACACTAAATCAATATTTTAAAAGCAAGATCGAACATTAAGCCTGAAAAGTTAGCAGGTTTCGATTCTTTAGGTCAGATTGTTTTAACTGTTGGTCAGACCATTTATATAAAATTAAATAAAAAATAATATTATATATACATTTGCTAAAGAAAATTATACATACATAATAATATAAATATAAAGTACTATCTTTGGTCCTAATTATAAGACAAAGTTGATTTTTTTTGGAGAAATTAAGGAAACTAAATAAGTTACTTAATCATATCATATATTATGTATCATTAGATTATATATTAATTTATTAGTCAAACTAATTAGTTTGAAGAAAAAAATAAAAATATAAATACTTTAAAGTAATTTAATTAGCTTCCTTAATTTCTCTAAAAAAGTCAACTTTATCTTCTAATTAAGACTGGAGGGAGTAATAAATATAAAATATTTTGCTAACACCTAACAATAATAGGTATAGCTACATGGTTGAAGCATAAAATTAAAATCCTACTTATGAAAATTGAAACCTGAAAGAAATGGTTTTAGAGAGATGAGAGAGTGGAGAGAGAAAGGGTGTGCACAAAGGTTCTTTGGCCAACAATGACTCTTCGCCAGAGGAGACCAAAGAAGTATCAAAGGAGGAGGATGCTATTAAGGGAATAAATATTAAAAGGATGAATAATGTGGAGAAGCAACTGAATGAAAAAGGAAAAGCTTTGAAGGATGAGGATATGAGGGATGCAACACAACGAGAGAAGGTGGGGGATAGTTCTCATGAACCAAAACCAGCACCATCAGTTACTAAAACCCAGATTTCATACAAAGCTATGTTGGTAGGGCATGAGGAAAAAGCGTTCCCTCAAGACCTGGATGAGCAAATGTAGGAATGGTTGACAGAGGAGGCAGCTATTGCACTGGAGCTTTCAGAGGAAGAAAGAAAGTTGCTGGAAATTTTACCTCGACTCAATATGCCTGATGAAATATAGAAGAACTTATGCAAGCCATGGAAAGATGCTCTAATCGTCACTTTGCTAGGGAAACCCAGCAACTTACGAACGATGAAGGATCGGATTCAATGGTTGATGAAATTTGGAAACTTCGAACTCATTGACTTAGCCAATAACTACTATGTTTTCAGATCAGATGACATTGAACTATGCAGGAGATTGTTATTCGATCGCCCTTGGCTTATTCAAGGACACTACCTGGATGTGTAACCTTGGAGTCCAAACTTTAACCCATCCTGCAACAAATTTAGAAAAGTTGCAATTTGGGTGAGAGTTTCCATACTACCAATGCGCTGTTACTCAAAAGAATTCATGTTTGAGTTGGGCAACATGATTGGACAAGCCTTGAAAATGAATATGAACACACTTGCTCAATGCCAAAATAATACCACATTGCCGTGGAAAATTTGTGAGAGTTAGTGTTCGTTTGAGATAGCTTATTTTTGACTTATAAGTGTTTATAATTCACGATTTATGGTATACGAGGTAAGTATGTAAGAAGAGTTTTATCTCGATTTACGTAATAAGTGCTTATTTCCTAGAAATAAGCTATTCAGAACACTCACTTAGTGTCGAGATTGACTTAAACAAGAAGCTACAGTCACGTACCATAAAACGTCAAACCATCTACCTAATAGAGTACGAGGGGTTGGAAATCATTTGTTTTAAGTGCGGATTGTATGGTTGCACTCTGGAAATTTGCTTGTTGAATGGAAAAGGTTAGGAGATGCTGACGGTGGAGTCACTGGCGTCGGAGTATACAAAAAAGACAAACCAGACATTGGAATCTTGTAAACTCGAGAAGTACAATCTTTTCAAAGTCTCGATGGTTACTTCTGATGAACCTTACAGTGTATGGATGAAGGCAAAAAACACCTTTCATCCTAAGCCTGCACATGTCGACTCAGAAAGGAAAGCTCAGCAAAAGGTGTCTAGGGAGAATAAACCGACCAAAAAGGAACAAAAGATAAGCAAGGGCTCTAGGTATGAAGTCCTATAGGATTATGACATACCGATCAAATCCACAGAGGAAGGGGAGACGTCCTTTTGAAACTTTCACTGCAAAGGCAACCACAAAAAGGTGGAGAAGGAAAGAAGCCATGGGAAAAATGATATATATATCATATATATTTCATCTAGTACCCAACTTATCCATGTCAAAGCCTTGATACTGGGCAGTCAACAGAATTTTTTGGTCATTGCAGTGTATGCTAAATCGTGCCTTCAACTATGAAGACCGCTTTGGAATGAGTTAATATGTATTGGTAGAACCATTAATGATCCATGGTTGGTCTTAGGGGATTTTAATGCATACTTATCCTATGAAGATAAAAAAAGAGGGGCTGAAATCCAAATGTGGTCTCTATGGAACACTTCCAGAATATTATTCAACAAACAATGGTGATAGAAATGGATTATGTGGGGGAGAGATTTGCTTAAGAAAGAAATGTGCTAATGGAACAAAAGTGTAGCATTTGAGCAAATATGGGTCTGATCATCGACCTCTCTATGTAAGGACCAAACCTATAAATTTTTCAAGAAATTTTTAGGCCCCCTTCCATTGTCAAGTGACAAAGTTATTAGAGGAAGGTTTTACCAATGTGGTTAATGAATGCTAGAAATTGAGAAGTTGGGAAAATAAAATTTCAGAATTTACTGTAGAGGCTTTGGAATGGAATAGGCAGAAAATTGGGAACATTAGTGAAGAAAAGAGGAATCTACTCAAGAGAATAGAGGGAGTGGAGAGAGTTAGAAGAATAAGGGATAACCAGCACTTAGTTCAGATAGAAAAGGGACTTTGAAAAGAATACAATAAAGTGCTAGCACAAAAGGAATTACTTTGGTTCCAGAAATTTCGGTGTAATTAGCTCAAATGGGGGGATACCAACAGTAAATTCTTTCATAATAGTGCGATCATTATAAGGAAGAAGAACAAAGTTGATGGGCTAAAGAATGAATAGAGGGAATGGATTTTTGAATAGCAAGAGCTTAAGAACATGGTTCTTAATTTCTACCAAAACTTGTTCAAAAGTGACATTGCTTAGGATAGAGTAATTCACACTATCAAAGAGTGACATTGTTTAATTCCTCTTGCTACTGCTGAGCTCATTGTGATCATACATGGCCTTAATTTATGTTGGACTAGAGGACTTCAAAAGATCTGTCTTTATTTGGACTACTTGGAAGCCATTAATCTAGCGACTCGTGGCTGTAACCTCAACTAACCATTTATGGATCATGTAGATGAAGCTAAATCTCTTATTTACAAAGATTGGCATATTGTATTTAGCCATCTCTCTAGGGATAACAATAGTTTTACTGATTATTTTGCTAAACTCTTGCATGGGCTTGTAGTAAATTTTTGCATATTTGATCAACAACTACGTCTGAGTTAGGAGGCGGTCATTGATGAAGGATCCTAGGCCTTATTTTGTTTTGTATTGCTCTTTTGATGAGGTAATAGATTCCGTAATTATTCCAAAAAAATTAAAATCCAACTTATCTTTTCATTTTGCATGAGAAAAATTACTCACAAAGAACTAAAAGTAATATAAATATGAAAAGTTTTATATAAAAACTATGAATGTAAAAAAAGAAGAAAAATTTTCAACGAAAGTTGAATTAATTTACACATAAGTTTTGTAATATAATAGTAGGCATTGCAAAATAGAAAAACACTTTTTAATCTATAAGAAAATAGAAAGGTGAGATTTTTTAATTGTTAAAAAATAATTTGAATGTGAAATACATCTATTTCGGTCAAACGTCAAAATAGTTGGAAAAAGTTTTTATTTACTTTTGGAAAAATCCAAAAAAGATTCACATTGGTCGAGGAAAGTCACATCTCAAGCCTGAAAAGAAGAAAACTTGAGCAGCTACATTTCACTTTTCCTTCTTTTATCTGAAGAATATTAGTATAGTGCACTCTTTTATTCATTGGTTAGTGGGCAATTAAATGTTTCCTCTACTAAATCGTCTTCCTCTCTTGCTTTCGTCTTATTGTTCATATTTACGATCCGACATCTCTCATTCTCTCTTCAAAATAAAAAGCCAGTTACAATGCTCTTTTTGTTTCTCAGCTCAATTTTGATGATATTACCGGGTGGTTGTTATTGTTTATATTTCTTTCTCTTTTATTTGTTTTTCTATCGGATCTATATCTCCTCGTCTTCTTTCCCTCGAAGATTGGCTTGTTGTCAGAGTCTATTTTTGTGTGAAAAGATGATGGTCTCAAGAAGTCTCAAGACCATCCAATTATTGAATATCCGGAACGGATCATGGCTCAAAAGCGGATCCCAACTAAAAAGTGGCCAAACAACGGCTCATTCGAGTCTAACGTTCAAAACGGCTTTCGCCTGAAAGACAAGCTGTCCCCGACTCCGGCCACGGTCTGGCTCGGGTTTCAATACATTCCACTGAATCATATATAACTTAAGAGACTGAAATATAAGGGAATCAAAGCAACAAGGATTAAAATAATCAATTTTCCATTAATTCATTTTCTAATAATTTAAGGGTATTGAGTTAAATTGATAAAATTTCAATATCCTAATTTGGATCATATGACCTGATTAAGGATTTGATAAATTTAATAACCCAAATTAAAATTTGGTATTTTAAATTACTTTTAAGAGGATTTTTTTTCTTCTAAATTCTAGGTTTAATTTCTCTTGCTCTGTTTATCAAGAAGGTTTTTGGAAAAATCCTCTTTAAATCCATTTAAAATGTCTAAATTCATATTTAGGCCTGCATTTTTATTATGGTAAATATGTGAAAGGAGTTTTATCCTGACTTGCGTGAACGTACTTCTTGAACGCTAATTCAAACAACACTTAAATGGGATTGTCTTTTTTTTATAAGCCACCATATCGAATATTTATTACAATTGATTCCTTTGAACACTATTCAATGTTGGAAAAAGAAGTCGATACAAATATATATTTGATCATCTAACTTCCTATAAGAGTTCAAAATGCTCCCTTAATTTTTTAAAGTAGTCATTTTTTTTTTCATTCTTAGAGTCTTAACTCTTAACAGTTAACACGGTAAGTTTCAAATAATAATTTTATGTCCAAATTATTGTTATTTTAAAAAATTAAACTTGATATTCATATTTATGTGAATGTTTTGTAAACATTTAAAATTTTGAGGCTTTTTTTTTGTTAAAAAAATGATGTTATGGTTAGAGAACTAAAAACTAAACGGACACTTAATAAAAATAGAGAGAGAGAGAGAAATAAAATATCTTATGAAATTAAATGATTAAATAAAGCTATATTTTTATTTAAGAAATTAATTATAAAAATTTTAAGAATGTATTTAACACAGATAAAATAGAAAACTTATTTAACTTTTAAATATAGTGAATGGATTTTAAGATTTCTCATTTTTAGTAACAGAGAGAGAGAG
Organism: Inga laurina; assembly: GCA_963855925.1. Taxonomy (NCBI): domain Eukaryota; kingdom Viridiplantae; phylum Streptophyta; class Magnoliopsida; order Fabales; family Fabaceae; genus Inga; species Inga laurina. The sequence goes on along the minus strand of OY979712.1, from coordinate 2,511,447 downwards.
AGAGAGAGAGAGAGAGAGAAAATTTAACCTGGCAAATGAAACGATTGACCCAAGAGGGAAAGACGCACTAAGAATTTGTGTCTTGGCCTAAAAAAAAATGCGAAAATCAAGTCCGCCACACACGAGTTTGGCTTTGAAGTGCAAAGAAAGGACGTCAATGGCGTCTTCCGTCTTTTCCTCTTCCCTTATTGCATGCATGTATGCATATATATATTTCCTAATTGAGACGCAACATTTCGTGACTCTGTTTTCAAGATTTTTGAGTCACAAGGGAGGTTATGGCCCAAGATAGTGTGCTCAACGCCTTGGATGGAGCCAAGACGCAATGGTACCACTTCACGGCCGTCATCGTCGCTGGCATGGGCTTCTTCACCGACGCTTATGATCTCTTTAGCATCGCCAACGTTACCAAGTTGTTGGGACGTATATACTATACAGAAGAAGGGTCTATGAAGCCGGGGAGTTTGCCGCCCAATGTGTCCATGGCCGTCAACGGCGTCGCCCTCTGTGGGACGTTGGTCGGTCAGATTTTCTTTGGGTGGCTCGGCGACAAGTTGGGGAGGAAGAAAGTGTACGGGATGACTCTCGCTCTTATGGTAATTGCCTCAATGGGTTCTGGTCTATCTTTCGGTGCCACCCCAAAAGGCGTCATCTCTACCCTTTGCTTTTTCCGATTCTGGCTTGGTTTCGGAATCGGCGGTGACTACCCTCTCTCTGCTACCATCATGTCGGAATACGCCAATAAGAAGACTCGCGGAGCATTTATTGCCGCTGTCTTCGCCATGCAAGGTTGGTTTTTCTCAATTACTTGGGTTAGGAAAAGAACAGCAGATGGTAAATCTTCCTATCACTTGCAAGAGTTACGAGGAAACAAATAAATAAGTATATGGCCTTAATTAAATAGCACCAAAGACAAACAAAAATCATATCCACTATTATTAAAATAGGGTGTAAGAGAGTCTCAACTAGCGGTATAAACATATGCAATCACCTAACCAAACAATTAAAGTTACAAGCTTACAATAAAGAATAAAATAGCTTTTATTAGAAAAAAAGAAAGCAAAGAAGCTGAAAATACTTAGAAACGTCCTTTTTTTAATTCTCTCACACTTTTTTTTTATTTTCATAAGATAGGAAATACATAAAATTGAATCATGTGCTTTTTTTCATATGGGAAGGGACGCCAAAACGTAACAACTTAATTTATTCAATTAAATCATTTTCAAAAATGTTATTTATGATTCCTCAGGGTTTGGAATTTTGGTCGGAGGAATTGTTTCTCTCATGGTTTCCACGATGTTTGATCACGTGTATAAGGCTCCGCCGTACAATGTGGACGCGAAAGCTTCTCTTCCGCCGCAGGCCGATTATGTTTGGCGCGTAATTCTGATGTTTGGAGCAATACCAGCAGCCATGACCTTTTACTCACGAGCGAAGATGCCGGAGACGGCTAGGTATACCGCTCTAGTGGCCAAGAATGCAGAACAAGCAGCTGCCGATATGTCAAAGGTTCTTCAAGTCGAACTTGAAGTTGACAAGAAGCCAAAATCATCCGAAAGAGGCAGCAACAACTTTGGTTTGTTCAGTAGGGAATTCGCTCGTAGACATGGGCTTCACTTGTTGGGAACATGTGCCACCTGGTTTTTACTTGATATTGCATTCTACAGTCAGAATCTTTTCCAGAAAGATATTTATTCGGCAGTGGGATGGCTTCCTCCAGCGGCTGAGATGAACGCCATTCAAGAAGTTTATGCAGTGGCAAGAGCACAAGTGCTTATCGCACTGTGTGGCACCGTGCCAGGATACTGGTTCACGGTGGGGTTGATAGACATATTGGGACGATTTGTCATCCAGCTTATGGGTTTCTTCTTTATGACTGCCTTCATGTTCGCTCTGGCAATTCCTTATAACCACTGGACCAAGAAGGAGAACACAATAGGGTTCCTTATCATGTATGCATTGACCTTCTTCTTCGCCAACTTCGGCCCTAACGCCACCACTTTCATTGTGCCGGCTGAGATCTTCCCGGCGAGGTTGAGGTCGACTTGCCACGGCCTGTCAGCGGCTGCAGGAAAGGCTGGAGCAATCGTGGGCGCATTCGGGTTCATGTATTTGGCACAGAGTCAAGATCCAAACAAGGTTGACAAAGGGTATCCAACTGGGATTGGGATGAAGAATTCTCTGATCTTGTTAGGTGTGATTAACTTTGTTGGCATGTTGTTCACTTTCTTGGTCCCAGAAGCTAAGGGAAAATCATTGGAAGAGATAAGCGGAGAAAATGAGGACCAAGAAGGTGATCAAACTCCAACCTCAACCTCTGCTTGAAGGACACTATTAATCTAGTGTGAATTCAATTAGCAATCAATTTAAGTATGATGGAAATAAAGATAGGAAGAAAAAAGATTAAATGGAGATTCTATAATAATTGAAGACTATTCAAGAGATTTGAAGTTTAAAGAGAAGATTTAGAAATATTTTGCTTTAATCTTGATTTATAGTTATCTTTATTATTAATAGTTATTTCCATTTAATTTTATAATTTATAGAAAAGGTTCTCTTTTTAATTTCTACAGTTAGAATTGGGCTATCAATAGCTCTCAGAAATCATATTATGTAGACCTCTTATGAATTAAATAAACATATATTGAATTTCCTCTTTGAGTATCTCTTTTCTCCCTCCTTTCTTATTGTCCTCTCTTCTCTCTCTCTCTCTCTCTTCTCTTTCATCTCCTTTTGCCTTTTCTATCTTCTCTCCTTTCCTCTCCCCTTCCTTTGCATCAATTTGGCATCAGAGCCTGGTTCCCTCCACTATTTTCACTGCCCAACTCTTAAATGAAATCAATCAAAGCATTTTTCTTTCTTTAAGATCTTATTGCTATTTGCAATATTTAGTTTTATTTTTTTAATTTTATTAGAAAAAGGAGAAAAAAAAGGTTGAGAAAAAAATATTAGGAAAAAAAATAAGCTAAAAAAAAATCATTCATTTTTGCTTTTAAAGTTGTGTTGATGTAGTAAATGGCCAACAACACCCAAATTGCACAAAATAGCCCTATGGAACATAGAAGGGTTCAAAATAAGTCCAGGGAGGAAATGGAATAGAGCTTAAACCACAAGTTTGAAGAAATTAAGAGGGCTCTCGTAAATTTGAGTAGACAACGAGGTATTGAGATATCTTTCTCAGAGGGTGTCTTCTTCGATCCTCCTTCAATAATACATGATATGCTACAAGAAGATATTAATTGGTTTTTATACATGAAGTATTGGTTTTTATGCTTTCATTGTGTGTCTTTAATTATTAGTAACCGCTTTGCCAAGTTATTAATTTGCTGTGCTTACTGCCTTGCAGAACGTGATGTTTTGTTTTCTTAAAACGCTTTCTCTGGTACTATTGTCCTATATTCATTATTATCAAGGCTATCATATCGAGAATTAAGTTGGATTTGGCATTGGCATGTACATTGGTAGTTTGACTTTTACTTTTATCTGTTCGGCCACTGAATTTTTTCTATAGGATTTTAGGTAACATTAGAAGTCTATAGAATTCGATAAGAGTTTAGATGTCTTATCAGTAACATCGTGCTTCGTTATGTATAAATCATCATCAGTTGTACCCTTTATATTGATTCGTCTTTCAACCGTGACATAATATTACAGGTATTACGTATGGTTGTTAGCACATACAAAGCTACTAGTGGTGCTGGTGCAGCTGCAATGGAAGGGCTTGAGCTGCAAACTCGTGAGGTTTAACATATGTGTTTCATACTGACAAAAAAAGTGTTCAATTTTGATATCGAGAGGAGAAATGGATTTGCTTATCTTTCACAGTGAGTTGATTGTTCTTCGATTCTGTGAACTCAGGTGTTGGACGGAATATTGCCAACTTGTAAAATATTTAAGCAACAGGTCTGAGCTCTCTCTCTCTCACACACACACGCACGCATGCACGCACTCACTCATACACTATTTTAGGTTACATAACAGGTTTGCTCTTTTTCTGGATGTATCTCTTGTTATCAGAGCTCGAGGACTACTTCCTAGTAATATTGCCTTTTTTCCCCCAGTATGCTTTTAATTTGTTCTCCCATAATGCGTCTGTTCTCTCAAATGGATATAATGAAGAGGAAATGAAGATGGTAAAGGAGACAAGGAAAATATGGGTAAGTTAAAATCAACCTTTCTATCAAGTTTATCAGTTCATTTCATATTGGAATGCCTCTGTAATTGTTTCACTTTTAGAAGTTGAGAGGGAATTTATTTTTATCACTTTTTCTGCTTCTGCAGAATGACAAGGATGTTAAAATAACTGCAACATGTATACGAGTTCCTGTCATGCGAGCCCATGCTGAGAGTGTGAATCTTCAATTTGAGAAACCCCTTGATGAGGTAATTCTTATCATGTTATACTGTGGTATATTGCAGTCAGATACAGGAGTTTAAGTTTTGTGTATTGCTTGGAAACAATGGTTAGGCTAGGTAGATATGCATTGGCTGCTGTCCAGAACAAATGGTAGCTTGTAGCATCATTTATCATTCATCAACTCTGTTGCCGGAAGCAAACAAGGTTGTGCATAGTTTTGAAAATAAATTTGTTTTTACTGTTATTGAGTCTTTGTATAGAGCCACTAAAGGCATAGGAGCCTGAAATACTGACTTTTAGGTGAATTAAGCTGCATTTCTGAAATACGCATTTGGTTAGGTTGAATGGGTAGATTCTTGGATGATAAATGCCATGCAAGTTAGGTTGAACCTAGTGAGTTTTTTATTTTTTGTAGTTCCTGTTGAAATATTGGTTAGTGAGTTGTTAGTTATTCTCACCCACTCAATGTAGTGCTCTAATCTTATGAAGAGCCTTAAACTTCATGTATCAGTTGGAAGGTTGAATTCTCACCTCTTAAGAGAAAGAGGGAGGTTAACTTGGTCCTCACCTCATTTGTTACCCCTAGAGAGTTTGGGGTTGGTTCACCAAAGGGTTATGTAGTTTTTGTAAGTCAACCTAAGAAAGGTTTGTGTCTTCATTTTTATTTGTTGAATTGATTAATGAAAAATTTTCATCATCTTTGTGGTTGATATGCTTCTCCCTCCAATATTCTCAACAGTTCCTTGTGTGTGTTTTTCAAGCGTTAGCATGCCGTTGTATTTCAAAAAAGGAAAAGTAATTGGGATATCAACCATCTTAGTTCATCTGGTTTTCATATCTTCAGGACACTGCAAGAGATATTCTGAAGAATGCTCCAGGTGTAGTGACGATTGATGACCGCACATCAAATCATTTTCCTACTCCTTTGGAAGTTTCAAACAAGGATGATGTTGCTGTTGGCAGGATTCGCCGTGACTTGTCTCAAGATGGGAATCTAGGGTAAACCTTTTTCTTGACTAAAATCTACCAATTAGCATTTCACTCCATTGCGTGAACATTTCACATCAATGTTGGATATATACATTCACACAGGTTGGAGATACTTGTCTCTGGGGATCAAGTTCGCAAGGGAGCTGCACTTAATGCAATCCAGATTGCTGAGATGTTACTATGAGTTCACATATTTGAAGGATGAGATTCTTACAGGTCCCCTTTCTTTTGAGCTAATCAGTTTTCAATCTGAGAGTGCGCTTCCTGCAATGAGATATTTAAAATCTAAAGGCCTGTAATCATGGAAAAGACTGATCATTTGATGTGAGTAAAGGCCTAAACTTGTCATTTTGTCTCCAGGTGGATCACTTATACTTTGTTGGTGAAGTATTCTTTTTTTATATTTTGATGTATCCATTTGTATGTTAAGACTATTGTCTAACTTATTGGACCCCACCAGCAAACATCCTTAATTGTTGTTTGGCTGTGTACTACTGGATTCCACAATAAGGTTCTAGGTCTCAATTTGCCGTGTTAATTGCAAAAATCAAGCGGTACTACTCACTTCAATTAAGGTTTAAACTCGTCAAATGTAATATTATTTCACGGTAAAAAAAATGTAGTATAGTTTAAGCTATTTATTTAAATTTGAATTTGAATTTGAATTAAACCCTAATTTTGAAGTTGAGAGGAATTCTTTTACTCTGACAAAATTAAATTAAAAAATTATTCGTTTGGTTTTTATAAAAATAATTTTAATTTCTTAATTTTAATATTTCTTATAAATGGTTTTTAAACTGAAAAATATAGTGATATTATTAACACTCTAGCTATTTTCACTATTATAAATATTTAGCATCCCTAATTAATCTTTTAAAAATTTGTCGTCTTTTAGATTTTCAAATTTTCTCCTAATTGATTCCCTAATTTTATTTTTTTGTTAATACACTGAGGTTGTGAGAAAATGAAAAACATAATGCTTCATTTTAGTATCACTTGGTGCGATAAGATTAATATATCGATAACAGCACAAGTCTATAAGATGTAGAAATTTTAATTAAATTTGTGCTTGTTGGGGATCACTTTTAGACACTCCAAAATCTTGATTAAATTACAATTGAAAAACTATTTTTTAAAGGTTTCAATTACTATTTCAAACCAATATTTTTAGTGACAGGCATCAAGCTTTATTTTGTTAGTATTTTTACGCCCTACGACGAATTAAGGCCAAATCTCTCTCCTCTCTCTCTCTCTCTCTCTGTTTTCTTTCTCCAAAAATGGATTTTTTTAACAAAAATAAAATAAAATTTACCAGCCCAATGATTCTTTTTTTGGGCCAGTAACAGGCCAATGATTCAGGCTTTCAGCAACGCTACCTCAAACCTTTTTGCAATTTTTTTTCTTTTTTAGACGTCATTGCCCCTCCTTATTTATTTAAAAGAAAGGCAAGCCAATGAGGTTTGGTACAGTTGGTTAAGGTCTTGTCACCCCGATCACAAGGGAGTGTGTTTGAACCCTCTGACCGATGGGGAGATTTCATTGGTAGGTGATCTCGTAAGTCCCTTGTAAGCGCTCAAAAATACATGTGCTTAAATTTAGGTGGAAAAAAATAACTCAATGAATAGAATTAAGTAAATGCACCTAAGTTTTGTTTTCACAAAATGAATATTAAATACAAATAATTAATATTATAGTTTATTAAAAATTCAAGCCATAAACTTTGTGAAGTCACTCTAATTCTTGTAATTATTATTTTTTATTTGATGAAGGGTTTCCCCTTTCGAGACTTGAAACATAAAGGATTTTCGCCTCTCTCAACAAGTGCGCTTTTTGGGATTTAAACCTGTGCTTCTATGATAACCCTAGGTTTGAATATCCTTGTCAATGTAAATAATTTTATTATTAAATAATTTGTAAGATGGTATTTGAATTTTGAGTCATGCTTTAATTTTAACGAGCCTCTGAAATGTAATTAACTTAAATTCTAGAGAAAATCCTTTTAAAAAACAGTTAAATTATTCAAAATTTAAATTGGGATGTTAACTTTAATAGATCTTAAATCAGATTTGAATACCTAAAATAAAGTTTCAAAATTTGATAATTTTATCTTACTGCCGTTTGTTTGATTTTCTTTTGATCACTGCCTCTCTCTCCTCCCATTCCCTCCTCCCCTTGCCCAGTTGCGCCTCTCCTGTATGCCCTAAACTCAATTCGTCTTTTAACTTCCAACTTAGTTGCACATTTCTCTAAGAGTTTCCTTCTCTCTCTTTTTTTTCTCCTGGAAAAGTCTTTCTTGTTTGTTTCACTCCTCATCCCTAGATTCTAGTTATAGTTGTGCTTGTCTCATGTCTCTTCCTCCCTAACAGCTTTGAGCTAGAAAAAATCGTTATAATTTAGTTGTCTTGTTCTCTAAAGGCTGCAATCAATGGCTGATACGATTGTGTTTTCCTATTCAATCTGAGCTTGAAAGTCAAAGCAATGACCCTAATGAAGAAGAAAAATCAGCACTCGAAGACTTTACTTTGTCCTGCAACATCTCAGTGAGGAGGCCGACAAGAATGCCGGCAACGTGAGTATGGAAGACTACCATTTCAAAGAGTAAAAATGCATAGCAGCGGCCCTCTTTTGGTATCTCAAATTTAATATATTCATGAGAACATCGTTGTCTTCCGCGTTCCTTGCTCAATCATTTGCCCAAAGTGTTCGTGGTCACCCTAAAACAAAATTGAAAAACCCCATGTTTAGAGCACACATACAGCGTAAATGTTTAGTTAATGTGAGAATTACAGAGAAAAATTAAGGAAAAGAAATATTTATTAATAAGGATTTTAAAAATTATAATTATTTTTAAAGACCAATAATTTAAATATAAATTTTTAATTATAAAATTAATCTTGATCAAATTCCCTACATTATCTTTAACCACATATATCATTAGTTACCAAATTTGATGATATTTTTATGTATATTTTGATTAAAAAAAATATCTATATGCAATTCAATATTTTTATGATATTATCTCTTATGTAAGTCGGATTATCTTTAAAAGTCACCCAGATTAAAATAGCTTCTAAAATCTAGAAATAATAAGAAATCTACCTCTTTTTAGATTTAGATTATTTTAAAAAGCTTAAAAAATAAAAAATTTCATATAATATATTTTTAAAAAAATATGTGATTTTTCATTTAAAAAAAAAGCTTACATTGGAATTTTGATTCGCCTCGTTTTTCCTTCTCGATTATTACTAAACCAAATTTTTAAGGAATAAATTTCAAATACAATAATTATGTTATGAATAATTTCAAAAACACAAAACTTGTAACAAATTATATACGAAGAGGGAAATCAATTGATAACTAATTATCAAATAATTAAGCTGTGGTTAGAAAAAATGTAAGGAGTTTTGTCAGGGTTAATTTCATAATTAAAAATTTATATTTTAATTTTGATACTTAAAAATAATTATAATTTTTAATGTCTTTATTAATAAATATTTATTTTTTGTCCTTCTCCCTAATTCTCCCTTTGTTAATTTTATTGGCGGAGGGGGACCTATTTTCTATTATGTTAATAATATTTTTTCCCAAAGTAAGACGATAAATTTTTTAGGACAATGTATAAATATAAATAAGGGTAAAAAATATAGGGAAGTTACATTAAATCAATATTTTAAAAACTGGACCAAACATTAAGCCTGAAAAGTTAGCAGGTCTCAGTTCCTTAAGTTAGATCGTTTTAACTGTTGGTCAGACCATTTATATAAAATTAAATAAAAAATAATATTATAATACATTTTCTAAAGAAAACTATACATACATAATAATATAAACATAAAGTATTACCTCCGGTCCTAATTATAAGACAAAATTAACTTTTTTTGGAGAAATTAAGAAAACTAAATAAGTTACTTAATCATATCATATGTTATGTATCCTTACATTATATATTAACTTATTAGTTTGAAGAAAAAAAATAAAAATAAAAATACTATAAAATAATTTAATTAACTTTTTTAATTTCTTCAAAAAAAGTTAATTTTATCTTATAATTAAAACCGGAGAGAATAATAAATATAAAATATTTTGCTAACACCTAACAATAATAGGTATAGCTACATGATTGAAGCATAAAATTAAAATCCTACTTATGAAAATTGAAACTTGAAAGAAACGGTTTTAGAGAGATGAGAGAGTGGAGAGAGAAAGGGTGTGCACAAAGGTTCTTTGACCAACAATGCCTCTTCGCCAGATGAGACCAAAGAAGTGTCGAAGGAGGAGGATGCGATTAAGGGAATAAATATTAAAAGGATGAATAATGTGGAGAAGCAACTGAATGAAGAAGGAACAGCTTTGAAGGATGAGGATATGAGGGATGCAACTCAACGAGAGAAGGTGGGGGATAGTTCTCATGAACCAAAACCAGCACCATCAGTTACTAAAACCCAGATTTCATACAAAGCTATGCTGGTAGGGCGTGAGGAAAAAGCGTTCCCTCAAGACCTGGATGAGCAAATGTAGGGATGGTTGACTGAGGAGGCAGCTATTGCACTGGAGCTTTCAGAGGAAGATAGAAAGTTGCTGGAAATTTTACCTAGACTCAATATGCCTGATGAAATATCGAAGAACTTATGCAAGCCATGGAAAGATTCTCTGATCGTCACTTTGCTAGGGAAACCCAGCAACTTACGAACGATGAAGGATCGGATTCAATGGTTGATGAAATGTGGAAACTTCGAACTCATCGACTTAGCCAGTAACTACTATGTTTTCAGATCAGATGAAATTGAACTATGCAGGAGATTGTTATTCGATAAGGCCCTTGGCTTATTCAAGGACACTACCTGGCTGTGTAACCTTGGGGTCCAAACTTTAACCCATCCTGCAACAAATTTAGAAAAGTTGCAATTTGGGTGAGAGTTTCCATACTACCAATGCGCTGTTACTCAAAAGATAAATTCATGTTTGAGTTGGGCAACATGATTGGACAAGCCTTGAAAATGAATATGAACACACTTGCTCAATGCCAAAATAATACCACATTGCCGTGGAAAATTTGTGAGAGTTAGTGTTCGTTTGATATAGCTTATTTTTGACTTATAAGTGCTTATAATTCATGATTTACGATATACGAGGTAAATATATGAGAGGAGTTTTATCTCGACTTACGTAATAAATGCTTATTTCCAAAAAATAAGCTATTCAAAACACTCATTTAGTGTCGAGGTTGACTTAAACAAGAAGTTACAGTCACGTATCATAAAACGTCAAACCATCTACCCGATAGAGTACGAGGGGTTGGAAATCATTTGTTTTAAGTGCAGATTGTATGGTTACACTCAGGAAATTTGCTTGTTGAATGGAAAAGTTTAGGAGATGCTGACGGTGGAGTCACTGGCGTCGGAGTATACAAAAAAGACAAACCAGACATTGGAACCTTGTAAACTCGAGAAGTACAATCTTTTCAACGTCTCGATGGTTACTTCTGATGAACCGTACAATGTATGGATGAAGGCAAAAAAAACACCTTTCATCCTAAGCCTGCACATGTCGACTCAGAAAGGAAAGCTCAGCAAAAGGTGTCTAGGGAGAATAAACCGACCAGAAAGGAACAAAAGATAAGCAAGGGCTCTAGGTATGAAGTCCTATAGGATTGTGACATACCGATCAAATCCACAGAGGTAGGGGAGACGTCCTTTTGAAACTTTCACTACAAAGGCAACCACAAAAAGGTGGAGAAGGAAAGAAGCCATGGGAAATACCCCAAGCGATACCTGTAAGCCTAATGTCATGTTTGTTTGGTATGATAGAATTGAAGGCATGGAATTAGAATTGGAATTCAATTCCATGAGTTGTGCATGTTTGGTATAAAGAAATGTTCATGGAATTTAATTCCATATAGAAGCCAAATGAGGTCAATTCCATCAAACTCAATTCCACCCAAATAGTTAAGGTTTGCAATTCCATGTCTTCAATTCCAACCTTACCCTTTCTGTGATGAGACCCATGTTTAGGAACCCGGACCGGAAACCGGTGAACCGGTCCGGTCCGGGTCCCAATTTTTTTTTTTTTAAAAAATATATTTTTTCTTTAAAATTTCATACTATAAGTTTAACATTTTCAATTTCTTACAAAGGAGAGGGATTTTTTATTTTTTAATTATAAAGGCATTTTGGTCTTTTCTCATATAAATCAGAACTCATTTCCATGACATATCAAACATACTTTTAAACCTCATTTCCATTTTCATATTCATTTCCATTTCTATATCCATATCCATATCTATTTTCATTTTCATCAAAATCAATTCCATTGTATCAAACGGCCCTAAAAATAGCGGATAAAGAGTGGACGAAAAAGATAAAAGGGAGGAGAGAGATGTTGTAGCAAGGAACGCGACGGACAAGAAGGATGAAAAAGTGGGACAGCAGGAGAATGTTATTGACGGCAAGAATGAAGTGACAAGTGGTGAGCAAGTTAATTGTAAGACGCAAAGAGGGAGTCCACGGAAACCCTAGCAAAGTGGCAATGGAAGAAGGCCCAATAGTAAGCCCAACAAGAGGAGAAAAACATTAGTTGGGGCAAGAAAAAGAGGCCAACTTATTAGGCCCAAAATTCTTTCTCCTTTGTTTTAAGAAGAAAAAGCAACCCATGGGCATCGATTAATCTTTGGGTCTTCAATTGATGAGGGCCAAGTAAATGAAGCCCACTTATTCAATAAGGGCCTAAATACATTTGGTAAATTAATTAGGAAACTACAATCAGGAGAGGACTTGATGGTGAAGGAAGTTGAAAGCACAATACCCAGGCGCAGTGAACTCAAAGATGAGATGGTGGATACTCCTAGAATTGTGCCAATCTCCATTCATAATTGAGATAGAGAGAAACAGTGGAAGCATATGACATGTGGTTTGAGACCCAAGATAAAGTTAGAGAGGATGAGAAGGGCGACTATGAGCAAATGTGAGAGAAGGAAGTCCTTGAGCTCCTATAATAAATCCTGGGGTTTGCCTATTTCCTCCTCTTCTCCTTTTATATTTTTAATGATTATAAATATAATTTGTTCGAATTTTCGTGGTGCAGCTTCTAAGTCTTTTCCTGGTTGAGTCAAAGATGTTATCAAGGGGAGAGATGTTCATTTACTCATTCTTATGGAACGAGGGTCAGTGGCACCAAAGTTGATCAAATTATGAGAAGATTGGGATTTTATACGCAGATTCGCTTCGAGGCTATAGGGTACATGGGTGGTATATGGATGCTCTGGACTAAAAATGATATATATATCATATATATTTCATCTAGTACCCAACTTATCCATGTCAAAGCCTTGATACTGGGCAGCCAACAGAATTTTTTGGTCATTGCAGTGTATGCTAAATCGTGCCTTCAACTATGAAGACCGCTTTGGAATGAGTTAATATGTATTGGTAGAACCATTAATGATCCATGGTTGGTCTTAGCGGATTTTAATGCGTACTTATCCTATGAAGATAAAAAAAGAGGGGCTGAAATCCAAATGTGGTCTCTATGGAACACTTCCAGAATATTATTCAACAAACAATGGTGATAGAAATAGATTATGTGGGGGAGAGATTTGCTTAAGAAAGAAATATGCTAATGGAACAAAAGTGTAGCATTTGAGCAAATATGGGTCTGATCATCGACCTCTCTATGTAAGGACCAAACCTATGAATTTTTCAAGAAATTTTTAGGCCCCCTTCCATTGTCAAGTGACAAAGTTATTAGAGGAAGGTTTTACCAATGTGGTTAATGAATGCTAGAAATTGAGAAGTTGGGAAAATAAAATTTCAGAATTTACTGTAGAGGCTTTGGAATGGAATAGGCAGAAAATTGGGAACATCAGTGAAGAAAAGAGGAATCTACTCAAGAGAATAGAGGGAGTGGAGAGAGTTAGAAGAATAAGGGATAACCAGCACTTAGTTCAGATAGAAAAGGGACTTTGGAAAGAATACAATAACGTGCTAGCACAAGAGGAATTACTTTGGTTCCAGAAATCTCAGTGTAATTAGCTCAAATGGGGGGATACCAACAGTAAATTCTTTCATAATAGTGCGATCATTATAAGGAAAAAGAACAAAGTTGATGGGCTAAAGAATGAATAGAGGGAATGGATTTTTGAATAGCAAGAGCTTAAGAACATGGTTCTTAATTTCTACCAAAACTTGTTCAAAAGTGACATTGCTTAGGATAGAGTAATTCACACTATCAAAGAGTGACATTGTTTAATTCCTCTTGCTACTGCTGAGCTCATTGTGATCATACATGGCCTTAATTTATGTTGGACTAGAGGACTTCGAAAGATCTGTCTTTATTTGGACTGCATGGAAGCCATTAATCTAGCGACTTGTGGCTGTAACCTCAACTAACCATTTATGGATCATGTAGATGAAGCTAAATCTCTTATTTACAAAGATTAGCATATTGTATTTAGCCATCTCTCTAGGGATAACAATAGTTTTACTGATTATTTTGCTAAACTCTTGCATGGGCTTGTAGTAAATTTTTGCATATTTGATCAACAACTACGTCTGAGTTAGGAGGCAGTCATTGATGAAGGATCCTAGGCCTTATTTTGTTTTGTATTGCTCTTTTGATGAGGTAATAGATTCCGTAATTATTCCAAAAAAAATTAAAATCCAACTTATCTTTTCATTTTGCATGAGAAAAATTACTCACAAAGAACTAAAAGTAATATAAATATGAAAAGTTTTATATAAAAACTATGATTGTAAAAAAAGAAGAAAAATTTTCAACGAAAGTTGAATTAATTTACACATAAGTTTTGTAATATAATAGTAGGCGTTGCAAAATAGAAAAACACTTTTTAATCTATAAGAAAATAGAAAGGTGAGATTTTTTAATTGTTAAAAAATAATTTGAATGTGAAATACATCTATTTCGGTCAAACGTCAAAATAGTTGGAAAAAGTTTTTATTTACTTTTGGAAAAATCCAAAAAAGATTCACATTGGTCGAGGAAAGTCACATCTCAAGCCTGAAAAGAAGAAAACTTGAGCAGCTACATTTCACTTTTCCTTCTTTTATCTGAAGAATATTAGTATAGTGCACTCTTTTATTCATTGGTTAGTGGGCAATTAAATGTTTCCGCTACTAAATCGTCTTCCTCTCTTGCTTTCGTCTTATTGTTCATATTTACGATCCGACATCTCTCATTCTCTCTTCAAAATAAAAAGCCGGTTACAATGCTCTTTTTGTTTCTCAGCTCAATTTTGATGATATTACCGGGTGGTTGTTATTGTTTATATTTCTTTCTCTTTTATTTGTTTTTCTATCTGATCTATATCTCCTCGTCTTCTTTCCATCGAAGATTGGCTTTTTGTCAGAGTCTATTTTTGTGTGAAAAGATGATGGTCTCAAGACCATCCAGTTATTGAATATCCGGAACGGTTCATGGCTCAAAAGCGGATCCCAACTAAAAAGTGGCCAAACAACGGCTCATTCGAGTCTAACGTTCAAAACGGCTTTCGCCTGAAAGACAAGCTGTCCCCGACTCCGGCCACGGTCTGGCTCGGGTTTCAATACATTCCACTGAATCATATATAACTTAAGAGACTGAAATATAAGGGAATCAAAGCAACAAGGATTAAAATAATCAATTTTCCATTAATTCATTTTCTAATAATTTAAGGGTATTGAGTTAAATTGATAAAATTTCAATATCCTAATTTGGATCATATGACCTGATTAAGGATTTGATAAATTTAATAACCCAAATTAAGATTTGGTATTTTAAATTACTTTTAAGAGGATTTTTTTTCTCTAAATTCTAGGTTTAATTTCTCTTGCTCTGTTTATCAAGAAGGTTTTTGGAAAAATCCTCTTTAAATCCATTTAAAATGTCTAAATTCATATTTAGGCCTGCATTTTTATTATGATAAATATGTCAAAGGAGTTTTATCCTGACTTGCGTGAACGTACTTCTTGAACGCTAATTCAAACAACACTTAAATGAGATTGTCTCTTTTATATAAGCCACCATATCGAATATTTATTACAATTGATTCCTTTGAACACTATTCAATGTTGGAAAAAGAAGTCGATACAAATATATATTTGATCATCTAACTTCCTATAAGAGTTCAAAATGCTCCCTTAATTTTTTAAAGTAGTCATTTTTTTTTCATTCTTAGAGTCTTAACTCTTAACAGTTAACACGGTAAGTTTCAAATAATAATTTTATGTCCAAATTATTGTTATTTTAAAAAATTAAACTTGATATTCATATTTATGTGAATGTTTTGTAAACATTTAAAATTTTGAGGCATTTTTTTTTTGTTAAAAAAATGATGTTATGGTTAGAGAACTAAAAACTAAACGGACACTTAATAAAAATAGAGAGAGAGAGAGAGAGAAATAAAATATCTTATGAAATTAAATGATTAAATAAAGCTATATTTTTATTTAAGAAATTAATTATAAAAATTTTAAGAATGTATTTAACACACATAAAATAGAAAACTTATTTAACTTTTAAATATAGTGAATGGATTTTAAGATTTCTCATTTTTAGTAACAAAGAGAGAGAGAGAGAGAGAGAGAGAGAGAGAGAGAGAGAGAAAATTTAACCTGGCAAATGAAACGATTGACCCAAGAGGGAAAGACGCACTAAGAATTTGTGTCTTGGCCTAAAAAAAAAGCGAAAATCAAGTCCGCCACACACGAGTTTGGCTTTGAAGTGCAAAGAAAGGACGTCAATGGCGTCTTCCGTCTTTTCCTCTTCCCTTATTGCATGCATGTATGCATATATATATTTCCTAATTGAGACGCAACATTTCGTGACTCTGTTTTCAAGATTTTTGAGTCACAAGGGAGGTTATGGCCCAAGATAGTGTGCTCAACGCCTTGGATGGAGCCAAGACGCAATGGTACCACTTCACGGCCGTCATCGTCGCTGGCATGGGCTTCTTCACCGACGCTTATGATCTCTTTAGCATCGCCAACGTTACCAAGTTGTTGGGACGTATATACTATACAGAAGAAGGGTCTATGAAGCCGGGGAGTTTGCCGCCCAATGTGTCCATGGCCGTCAATGGCGTCGCCCTCTGTGGGACGTTGGTCGGTCAGATTTTCTTTGGGTGGCTCGGCGACAAGTTGGGGAGGAAGAAAGTGTACGGGATGACTCTCGCTCTTATGGTAATTGCCTCAATGGGTTCTGGTCTATCTTTCGGTGCCACCCCAAAAGGCGTCATCTCTACCCTTTGCTTTTTCCGATTCTGGCTTGGTTTCGGAATCGGCGGTGACTACCCTCTCTCTGCTACCATCATGTCGGAATACGCCAATAAGAAGACTCGCGGAGCATTTATTGCCGCTGTCTTCGCCATGCAAGGTTGGTTTTTCTCAATTACTTGGGTTAGGAAAAGAACAGCAGATGGTAAATCTTCCTATCACTTGCAATAGTTACGAGGAAACAAATAAATAAGTATATGGCCTTAATTAAATAGCACCAAAGACAAACAAAAATCATATCCACTATTATTAAAATAGGGTGTAAGAGAGTCTCAACTAGAGGTATAAACATATGCAATCACCTAACCAAACAATTAAAGTTACAAGCTTACAATAAAGAATAAAATAGCTTTTATTAGAAAAAAAAGAAAGCAAAGAAGCTGAAAATACTTAGAAACATCCTTTTTTTTAATTCTCTCACACTTTTTTTTTTATTTTCATAAGATAGGAAATACATAAAATTGAATCATGTGCTTTTTTTCATATGGGAAGGGAGGCCAAAACGTAACAACTTAATTTATGATTCCTCAGGGTTTGGAATTTTGGTCGGAGGAATTGTTTCTCTCATGGTTTCCACGATGTTTGATCACGCGTATAAGGCTCCGCCGTACAACGTGGACGCGAAAGCTTCTCTTCCGCCGCAGGCCGACTATGTTTGGCGCGTAATTCTGATGTTTGGAGCAATACCAGCAGCCATGACCTTCTACTCACGAGCGAAGATGCCGGAGACGGCTAGGTATACAGCTCTAGTGGCCAAGAATGCAGAACAAGCAGCTGCCGATATGTCAAAGGTTCTTCAAGTCGAGCTTGAAGTTGACAAGAAGCCAAAATCATCCGAAAGAGGTAGCAACAACTTTGGTTTGTTCAGTAGGGAATTCGCTCGTAGACATGGGCTTCACTTGTTGGGAACATGTGCCACCTGGTTTTTACTTGATATTGCATTCTACAGTCAGAATCTTTTCCAGAAAGATATTTATTCGGCAGTGGGATGGCTTCCTCCAGCGGCTGAGATGAACGCCATTCAAGAAGTTTATGCGGTGGCAAGAGCACAAGTGCTTATCGCACTGTGTGGCACCGTGCCAGGATACTGGTTCACGGTGGGGTTGATAGACATATTGGGACGATTTGTCATCCAGCTTATGGGTTTCTTCTTTATGACTGCCTTCATGTTCGCTCTGGCAATTCCTTATAACCACTGGACCAAGAAGGAGAACACAATAGGGTTCCTTATCATGTATGCATTGACCTTCTTCTTCGCCAACTTCGGCCCTAACGCCACCACTTTCATTGTGCCGGCTGAGATCTTCCCGGCGAGGTTGAGGTCGACTTGCCACGGCCTGTCAGCGGCTGCCGGAAAGGCTGGAGCAATCGTGGGCGCATTCGGGTTCATGTATTTGACACAGAGTCAAGATCCAAACAAGGTTGACAAAGGGTATCCAACTGGGATTGGGATGAAGAATTCTCTGATCTTGTTAGGTGTGATTAACTTTGTTGGCATGTTGTTCACTTTCTTGGTCCCTGAAGCCAAGGGAAAATCATTGGAAGAGATAAGCGGAGAAAATGAGGACCAAGAAGGTGATCAAACTACAACCTCAACCTCTGCTTGAAGGACACTATTAATCTAGTGTGAATTCAATTAGCAATCAATTTAAGTATGATGGAAATAAAGATAGGAAGAAAAAAGATTAAATGGAGATTCTAGAATAATTGAAGACTATTCAAGAGATTTGAAGTTTAAAGAGAAGATTTAGAAATATTTTGCTTTAATCTTGATTTATAGTTATCTTTATTATTAATAGTTATTTCCATTTAATTTTATAATTTATAGAATATTCTCTTTTTAATTCCTAGAGTTAGAATTGGGGCTATCAATAGCTCTCAGCAATCACATTATGCAGACATCTTATGAATTAAATAAACATATATTGAATTTCCTCTTTGAGTATCTCTTTTCTCCCTCCTTTCTTATTGTCCTCTCTTCTCTCTCTCTCTCTCTCTATCTCTTCTCTTTCATCTCCGTTTGCCTTTTCAATCTTCTTCTCTCCTTTCCTCTTCCCCTTCCTTTGCATCAATTTGGCATTAGAGCTTGGTTCCCTCCACCGCTTTCACTGCCCAACTCTTAAATTAAATCAACCAAAGCATTTTTCTTTCTTTAAGATCTTATTGCTATTTGCAATATTTAGTTTTCTCTTTTTTATAATTTTATTAGAAAAAGAGAAAAAAAAAAGTAAAAGAAGGTTGAGAAAAAATATTAGGAAAAAAAGAAGCTAAAAAAATCATTCCTTTTTGCTTTTAAAGTTGTGTTGATGTAGTAAATGGCCAACAACACCCAAATTGCACAAAATAGCCCTATGGAACATAGAAGGGTTCAAAATAAGTCTAGGGAGGAATTGGAACAGAGCTTAAACCACAAGTTTGAAGAAATTAAGAGGGCTCTCATAGATTTGGGTAGACAACGAGGTATTGAGATATCTTTCTCAGAGGGTGTCTTCTTCGATCCTCCTTCAATGATACATGATATGCGGCAAGAAGATATTAATTGTACAATTGATCCTGAAATTGGGTTTTCTATTGTTAGTGAAAGCGTGGCCACAGAAGAGGTGACGGAAGAGGTCAAGGAAGTAGATGAAGTTATCATAGATATTATTAAGAAGAAAGAGGAGGCTGAACCAAAAGAAATCTCCATGCACTATGAAGACATGAGTCTTGAATTAAATCAAGATTTTACATTGGTGGCCAAAGATCATGAATCACAAACCATAGAGATTCATCATGTTGGAAATCTGGACAAGACAGTTGTTCAAATTCATCAGATTTCTACTGCATATTGTCATCCTATTCTTCAAGTTCATCATAATCATATTGTTCATTGTCCTGAAGTTGTTGTAACTATGGAAGAGCACATTGTTTCTCCATTCGGTGATAACTTCTACAACTACCTTGTTCATTGAAAGGGTTTTCAAAACCCATGATCAGAATGCTTGTTCCCTTCAACGTCTTATTTTTTATTGCATTGTCTATTGGAAAGGTTTTCGAAATGCTAGACATGTACCTCCATTCTAACTCATCAAGAACTGAGTTCTTCAAGCGGGGAGAAATGATGGAAATGAAAGTAGGAAGAAAAAAAGATTAAATGGAGATTCTAGAATATTTGAAGACTATTAAAGAGATTTGAAGTTTAAAGAGAAGATTTGGAAATATTTTGCTTTAATGTTGATTTTGTTAGATCCCATGTTTTAATGATAACAAAGCTTAGAAACGTTTTGCAAAGGATTTGAAAGATGAACAAAGTATTTTGAATAAGGAAAGATCATTGTTTAGCAAAAATTGTTAGATCACTCTAATGATATGATTTCATCAATGTAAGTGATCACCGAAAGTTGAAAAATAGATCACTTGAGTGATGTTAAAAATCCTACCTAAACCATTATGGTGATCTTTATAGTGAAATAGTTTTACAAAAGAATATCACTTAAGTAACCACTCGAGTGATGTGTTCAAAAATTCATCACCATCTAATCACCATAGTGATTCATCCAGTGATCAATGGTGCAAAATTTTTAAAGGGAAAATCACTCGAGTGATGTTTTAAGCTCACTTAAGTGACAACTCAAGTGTTGTGCTAAATCCCATCACTAGCATACCACTCAAGTGATTTGTTCTAGTGATGCTGCTCTGAAGTATTTTTGATGAAAATGTCACTTGAGTGACTACTCGAATGATAAGACAAGGAGCATCACTAGTACAACACTGTAGTGATCTTAGAAGTGTTCTAAAATCTGAAAAATTTTCTAAGCATAAGATCACCCAAGTGATGTGTTAAAACAACATCACTAGTAGAACACTCCCGTGATGCGATCAAGTGATACCTTTTCTAAAAACTCAAGATCACTCGAGTCACCCTGTAATTCTTCATCACTAATTGATCACTCCAGTGACTTATCCAGTGCTCTGTAAGATTTCAAACTGCAAGAGAATATCACTTGAGTGATGCATTCCCAGAAAACATAGCATTGTTTTGAAACTTTTTTAGGGAGTAGATCGACACACAAATTTTGGTAATATTAGGACTTAATTTGAATTTTTGAAATTAATACCTCTTAAGGATCTTATATAATTTCATTGAAGATTGAGTATCAGCTTTGAAATGATCCTTATAAGTTTTATAGATTGAAAAATGTGGGTGGAAATATTTATGATTTGATATTTGATAACTGGTGTATAAAGAATTTGGGGCTTTCACGTAAGGTTTTGCCATGGGGAAAATTCACCAACACAAGTTGGAGGAGGAAAACTTGAGTTGATTGTCATATCAATAGAATACTAAAATTAGTAGTATAAGGTCCTTTTTTTTTGTAGGCAGATTATAAATGAAACCTTGAAAAGAGTGCAAACTAAAACATATGATAGGAAATAGTTATAGTCATCATGATTAATCAGAGTAGCAAAATCAAAACATTGTAAGTGAAATATGAGAAGAAGTGGATTGATGAAAAAGAGAACTTGGAAGTGAAGACTTTATGAGGATTTAAAATAGTACTATCTTTGAAAATTATACATTGATAGTAAAATATATCATTTGACTTGGCATTTACTCTACCCATGTAAGAATATTTATTATCGTGTGGGAAATGTGTTTTGAATGATAAAATATACTCTTAACCTAGTTACTAGAACTTTTGGGAAGAAAGGATGAATAGTTGATATCATGGAACAAGATCAACGGGCTATCAGAATTATTAATTTATTATAAAGGAATTAGCTATTAGAAATAATGGGAGATCCTTATACAAAGGAAATAAGGGGAGCTTGTTTTAAACTGGCTGTGGTGATGAATTTTGGGAACAAAATTCCTATTTAGGATGGGAGAATTGTAGCATCTCAATTTGTGATCCTGGTATCTAAGTAATATTTGGATGAAATTACTCAAAATGAAAGTAAATTATCTAAAGTCAAAATAAAAATTAGATGGAATTAAATAGAGTTGTCTAAAGTTTATTCTAAAATAATATATTATAGTCAGTTAAAAATTGTGAAAATTCTGTGAGCAAAATACATAAACTCTTGCATGGGCTTGTAGTAAATTTTTGCATATTTGATCAACAACTACGTCTGAGTTAGGAGGCGGTCATTGATGAAGGATCCTAGGCCTTATTTTGTTTTATGTTGCTCTTTTGATTAGGTAATAGATTCCATAATTATTCCAAAAAAATTAAAATCCAACTTATCTTTTCATTTTTCATGAGAAAAATTACTCACAAAGAACTAAAAGTAATATAAATATGAAAAGTTTTATATAAAAACTATGATTGTAAAAAAAGAAGAAAAATTTTCAACGAAAGTTGAATGAATTTACACATAAGTTTTGTAATATAATAGTAGGCATTGCAAAATAGAAAAACACTTTTTAATCTATAAGAAAATAGAAAGGTGAGATTTTTTAATTGTTAAAAAAATAATTTGAATGTGAAATACATCTATTTCGGTCAAACTATCAAAATAGTTGGAAAAAGTTTTTATTTACTTTTGGAAAAATCCAAAAAAGATTCACATTGGTCGAGGAAAGTCACATCTCAAGCCTGAAAAGAAGAAAACTTGAGCAGCTACATTTCACTTTTCCTTCTTTTATCTGAAGAATATTAGTATAGTGCACTCTTTTATTCATTGGTTAGTGGGCAATTAAATGTTTCCTCTACTAAATCGTCTTCCTCTCTTGCTTTCGTCTTATTGTTCATATTTACGATCCGACATCTCTCATTCTCTCTTCAAAATAAAAAGCCGGTTACAATGCTCTTTTTGTTTCTCAGCTCAATTTTGATGATATTACCGGGTGGTTGTTATTGTTTATATTTCTTTCTCTTTTATTTGTTTTTCTATCTGATCTATATCTCCTCGTCTTCTTTTCCTCGAAGACTGGCTTGTTGTCAGAGTCTATTTTTGTGTGAAAAGATGATGGTCTCAAGACCATCCAGTTATTGAATATCCGGAACGGTTCATGGCTCAAAAGCGGATCCCAACTAAAAAGTGGCCAAACAACGGCTCATTCGAGTCTAACGTTCAAAACGGCTTTCGCCTGAAAGACAAGCTGTCCCCGACTCCGGCCACGGTCTGGCTCGGGTTTCAATACATTCCACTGAATCATATATAACTTACACTACAAAAAAAACGTGATTTAGTAGCGGTTAAAAATGAGTATTAGTAGCGGTTCCAACCGCTACAAACTAAGTTAGTAGCGGTTATTTAAACCGCTACGAAATCGTACGTTGCCAGCCGTTTTGTAGCGGTTATTTAAAACCGCTACTCAATGAACAATAACCGCTACATATTTTGTAGCGGTTCATTTAAACCGCTAGAACACCCAGAGATATTTGTAGCGGTTATATAACCGCTACAAATATAAAAAATTATATTGAGAGCTAAAAAGAATTTTTTATTTTGTAGCGGTTAACGAACCGCTACTAATTTTGAATCTCATGAAATTAGTAGCGGTTTTGGAAAACCGCTACAAATTTTGAATTTCATGAAATTAGTAGCGGTTTTCCAAAACCGCTACTAATTTCATGAAATTCAAATTTAGCGCCAAAAAATTTAAATTGAGTCGTAAAAAGGCGCGTTATTTAGTAGCGGTTTAATAACCGCTACAAATATTTAAAATTTTTTTTAAAAAAATACAATAATATTTTTCTGTTTTTTCAATATTATATTAAATAATTTATTTTCAATAGTTTAACTATTAATAAATAAAAAGGAAAAATGTAATTGAATAGGATTAGTATAAAATTTATATTAATAATATTATTAAGGATAGGTAGGTAATAAGGAATTATTATGTTTTATAATATAATGTAATTGTGTATGAAAAATAGATGAAAATGAGATACAACTATGATATATCTAGAAAAAAAGATGATTAGAATAAATTTTATAGAAAGGAAAGAAGTATTCTAAAAAAAATAAAAATCATGTTACCATATTTGATAAAATTATTCCGCTCCTCTACTCATACGAAAGAAGTTGTGAATGAGAGGAAATGAAAGAAAGGTAAGGTGAAAAGAAATTAGGGAGTGTTTGAAATGAGTTGTAGTAAGGGTATTTATAGGGATCCCCGTACTATTTGTAGCGGTTAATGTAGCGGTTATTAATTAGTAGCGGTTATGTATATTTTTGTAGCGGTTTATTATTCGTAGTGCTATTTGTAGCGGTTAATGTAGCGGTTATTATTTAGTAGCGGTTATTTATTAATTAGTAGCGGTTAAAAAACCGCTACTAATATTATTTTAATTTTTTTAAAATTTTTTTTTTACATTTTATTTTTAGAATTTTTTTGCATTTTTTTAAATTTGATCACTCATCGTTGCCATCCTTACAGAAATTTTGTAGAAAAATTATTGTTATTGATGTATTATTAAATTTAAAAAATGTAATTAAAATGACGTGGACTTAAAAAAACTCACCGCAGTAGAGGTAAATTGTCATCGCCTTCAGGGAAGTAGTTTTCAAAATCAGTTGGCTGAAATGGCTCACTCTCGTAGACGATGTTATCACCTTCACCCATGTCGTAAAGGTCTCTTGGCTTTAAATGAACGACCATGTGCTAATCCGTATGCCTCTCGTCCTCGACATAATAAACTTGATGTGCCTCTGAAGCTAGAATATACGGCTCATCATCTTGAGAAATACCAGTATGAATCGGCCGTGAGAAATTGACTGATGTGATCCCTAGGTCGTCAGTTGTCAGTCCCCGAGAAGTAGTGGTATTTGCCCACAAACACTTGAACAGCGTCACGGTGAAACGACCCTTATAATTAAGCTCGACCACATCAAGAAGCTTGCCATAGTAAGGGACGCCTCCGAACTGCATGTTGGCGTCACTGCTGCTCGCATAACTCCTTGTCCCAAATGTGCCATAAACACCCGAATTCTGTGTTTGCAATCCTTGATCCCGTGAAACCGTGCAAAACTTAAAACCATTGACATTGTATGCTGTAAACCGTTTTGCATGATCAAGAGGGCCGATTGCGAGAGCTCTGAAATCTGGTGAGTGTGGGTTGTGGTCATTTAGTATTCTGCGCGCAAACCAGCTCGGGAATTCTCTGTGGACCCTCCTATCAACTTTCGAGGATGTCTGTGTACGGATCCTGAGTTGACGCTTCACATGACTTATGAATTCCCTGCAATTAATAATGGAAAGGCGTTAGTGAAATGAAAGTGAGAAATGTTACGAAAGATATAGATCGAATAACATGTGAGTGTACAATTCTTACCGTACAAAAGGTTCAACTTGAGTGCAATTAATCAAGACATGTCTATGTGCTTGGAACTTCTCAGTTGCCGTTAGTTTGAAGTTCTCAGTTGCTCCAACTGGTTTACCAACACGAGGGATAAATTCTCCTGATGTCGGTGTAGGTTCCGGACAATCGTCAACACGAGGCGGGCGGTTGAAAGCCGTCTCAAGATCATCAAAATACCTTGAGCAAAAATATAGCACCTCATCCCCTATATAGCCTTCAGCTATAGAACCTTCTAGCCACGCCTTATTCCTCACGTAAGATTTTAATTTCCCAAGGAACCTACGAAGTACATAAGAGAAAATTGATATAAAATGATGAAAAGGACGACCAACAAACATTAAATACGGACAATAAATGAAAGCACATATTTAAAATTAGTACCTCTCAATCGGATATATCCAACGATATTGTACTAGTCCAGCGAGCTTTGTTTCATGAACGAGGTGGACTGTGAGGTGAACCATCACAGTAAAAAAGGACGGAGGAAAGATCATCTCCAAGTGACAAAGCGTAAGAATGATTTTCGACTGCAGCTGATCGAGCTCCTCAACGATCAAAACCTTAGAACACAACTTCCGAAAGAAAGAACAAAGTTCCACCGAAACGATGGAAACATCGGGAGGAAGTGTATTCTTTATAGCCAGAGGGAGTAACTGCTGCATAAGAACATGTGAGTCGTGACTCTGGAAAGTCGCAACGCAAGCCGAACATTTCTGGGGTCAGTCGCAAAATCTGGAAAGTCGTTGTCAAACGTTTTCCAAGCAGCTGCATCCCGCGGATGTCTTAATTTACCGTCTTCGTTTTTATCAACGGCATGCCACCTCATGTGCTCAGCAGTTTTAGACGACATAAATAATCTTTGCAGACGAGGTTTCAAAGGGAAGTACCTGAGAATCTTTACAGGTTTCTTCTTCTGCTTTTTCCCCTTCCGAATTGTCTTGTACCTCGATGTGTGACATCTCTTACACGTCTCCCTGCTGGAATCGTCTCCCCAATACAGCATACAATCATTTGGGCACGCATCAATCTTTTGATAATTCAACCCCAACCTGTTGATAATCTTCTTGGCCTCGTAGAAGGTTGTGGGAATCTCGGCGTCGGGGAATGCATCTTGTAATAAGTCTAGCAACATCGACATTCCCTTATTTGTGATCCCACACAAGCACTTGATATGATACAATTTGATCAAGAAAGATAATTTAGAATATTTGCGACAACCTTGATATAAAGGACGATCTGCCTCATCCATCAAGCTGAAAAAATCCCGAGCTGCTTCATTCCCCATAAAAGCCGGCTCAGAGCCGTGCACTTCTTCGTTGAAGTTGTCGCCTTGAAATCCAAACGCATCACGCACAACATCATTCACAGGATCATCTTCATCTACTTGAACGCCTACTTGAGAACTTCGAGGAAGAGCCTCGTCATATCTAATGCCGGCCTTCTCACCATGAACTGCCCAGAACGTATACTCCTCGGGGAAAGGCTTCACAAGCAAATGTTCCTTCACAACATTTCGTGCATGCCACTTCTTGAACTTGCATTTCCGACAGGGACAGACGATCTTGCCGTTACAGTTGGCGTGAGTGAATGCGAAATCTAAGAAACTGTTTAATCCGTACAAATATTCAGGAGAATTGCGCGGCAACCTTATCCATGATTTATCCATAGCTACAAGTGAGAGAGAAGAAAGTATAGAGAAGAAGATGAGTGAGAAGATAATGACGAATGCTTAGAACCTTATATTCTGAAAATCCAACGTTTATAATTTTGTAGCGGTTATCAAACCGCTACACCAACCGCTACGAATATTCAAGCCGTTAATTGGTGGGAAATTCAAAATGTACTTGTTCAGTATTAGTAGCGGTTATATATATAAAACCGCTACTAATATTAAAGCCGTTGGACATTAAATATAAAAATATTTTTCTAATTTCTAGCGGTTATACATAATATAACCGCTACAAATGTGCACAAAGGCAGCAAATTTCAAAATTCAAATGATTTGAGTGTTTGTAGCGGTTATTAGTTTATAACCGCTACAAACATACATATTTGTAGCGGTTCCTGAAGGTAAACCGCTACAAATATATATGTACCTTTGTAGCGGTTATACATGTATAACCGCTACAAAAATACATATTTGTAGCGGTTTCTGAAGGTAAACCGCTACAAATCTATATGTACATTTGTAGCGGTTTTAAGTTAGAACCGCTACAAATGTCTATGTTTGTAGCGGTTACACACTAATAACCGCTACAAACTGGAGATTTGTAGCGTTTTAAGTTAAAACCGCTACAAATATATATATACTTTATTTTTTTTTAAAATTTAGATATAAATCATTCATAAATTATTTCAACGCTGCTAATAATATAAATATAATAATATAAAACACAATAAGAAAATTTTGAAATAAAAACTCATAAATATTTACAAATGTTTAAACAAAAGAAAATGTCCTAAACTAAGGAGCTGGGGGCTGATCCTCTGGTGCTCCCTCAGGTGGGGCTCCCTCAGATGCAGCTGGATCGGGCCGCTGCGCAGAGTGAACCGCACCATCGTCATCAGCAGGAGGAGGAGCAGTAGGAGGGGGAGTAGTACTTGGGACGACGTAGCGAGGGACAGGGGGAACCGCTGGATGCTGCTCGTTCGGGAACAGGCGACTCCATGCTCCCTCGAGCATGGTGTTCGCGATCTCACGCCACTGCGTCTGCTGAGCGTACATCATATCCGCGTGCATCTGCAGCAGCTGCTGCTGCTGCGCCTGCATCTGCTGCATCTGCTGCTGCTGCTGCGCCATCTGCTGCTGCGTCATCTCCAAATCTGACCGCAGCTGGTCAATAGACTCGTCCCTCCGACGTCTGACCCCTCTAGAGCTGCCAGCCTCAGAGGCGGCGCTCCTGCCGTAGACCATGCTGGGTCTGGCGCCTATCCCCATACCCCGCACGCGTCCGGGGTGCTCAGCCTGAGCCAGACCCGCCTTCAAAGGAGCCGTCGGGTCCACTGACCCCTGTGACTCCTCAGGCTGGGTCTGTCGCAGCTCAGCCTGCGACAGCTGCATCCGCTCCTGCCATTTTATGAAACAATTAATAATTAGTATTTTTCATTATTAACTTGGTTTTATGAAAAATATAATACTAAAATTACTTACAATGGCCGCCTTTGCCTGCTGAGAGGTCGCAGTCCCGTCACGGTGTCTGTGTGTGATGGCGTACAGCTCCGCATAGTCCGTCTGACGGTTCTTCTGCTGTGCCCTCGTCTCCTGAAACAATTACAAAACAATTAGTATTATGAAATAATCAGCTAAAAGTAAGTGAAGCACTTGAAAAGTTACCAGCTCGCTGTAGGTCACAGCAAAGGTCTTCGATCCTGCTGTGTGGTGGATCGTCTGCTGCGCCCGGATCTCGGCATTCCTCCGAGCAAGCTCCTGGAAAAAAAATTAAATGTATTATAATTTAAAATTAAATACAAATTAAATTGATATTATAATTTAATATTTAACAATTACAAAATTATATATCAAAAATCTAATAAATACATTACCTGCGCCTCAGGGCTCCTCCTGAACTGGACGAAACGCGCCCAGTCGTTCGGCGGGACGCCGTCCGGGACGCTCTCCTGCAGCTGCTCCAGAGGCATCGTCCCGTCCCCATCCACACTGTGGAAGAGACGGTTCCTCCTGTTCCTCCAGGCGTCGCCCATCTTCATGAGGGCGTACCTCTTCCGGTTGGCCCGGACGGCAAACCGCAGCTGAAAAAAAATACATTTAAATATCAATAATTATAAAAACCATAATTTAAAAAAAATAATTAAATAGAATTAATTAAAAAAATATTAATTAAATAGTTTTAATTACCTGAACCACCTCCTCCTAAGCCTGGTCCTTCGGCCCCTTCGGAATGTGCCTCCACGTCGGGAAGTGAAGGGGGAACCGCATCCAATTCGATCCCAGGTCGCTCAGGAAGCGGTTGAGCAGGTGACCCCCATTGTGGATCGGCTGGTCAGTGCCCTCGTTCCACGGCACTATAACTCGTAGGGACCGGTCCATGCTGTTCAGACCGGTCATATCCAGCCTCCTCGTCGACACGTTCCCCTGCTCATCTGCACAGTTGACCGCACGTTAGATAAATTATAATTCAAAGTTAACATTTCAAATTTAAATAAATAACTTACTAAATTAAAAAAGTAATTTACCTTCGACCTGTACCTCAAACCCAGTGGACCGCGAAGACGACCCTCGTGGGTTGTTCTGCTCCCGAGCGTCCTCCTGATCGAGGAATTGCTCCATCTCCCTGAACCCACCAAGCGGGATCTCGAACTCCTCCTCGTTGAGGAAGTCCTCAACGCTAATCTCTGGCCTCTCCACCTCAGGCACCTCTGGTGCGGTCGTCGCCTGTGGGATCGTCTGCGGTACCTGTGGGGGGATGGGCTGAGATGCCGCGGTAGCCCTGCCTGCGCGTTGCCCCCGCCCCCTCCCTCTGCCCCCTGCCCGGCTGCTGCCACCCCGTAAAGTCAGTCTGGGGACTTGAGGGGCCTTCCCCTTATCCTGTCCTGAAGCCATATCAACTGTACAAATTAAAAAAAAAATTAGTTACATTATGCAAAAATATAATAAAAATATAAATATAAAAATACAAATATAAATAAAATACGTGTTATATACGTACCTCAAGTGCAAATACTGAGAAATACCGAGCAAAAACTCCTATAGAGACGTCTGAATGCTCAAATTTCGAAGAAATCACTCAGAGAAACCTCAGGAAACAAAATGGGCAAAATGAGAAATGAAGGAGGATTGGCTTTAAATAGCCCAGATATTAGTAGCGGTTATTAAAATAACCGCTACTCTAACCGCTACAAATTTAATTATTTGTAGCGGTTCTACAATAACCGCTACAAATGTTCACAACGTTTGAAATTCTGTAGCGGTTATTGCTTAGAACCACTACAAATGTCGGGACTCTTTAAATTCTGTAGCGGTTATAGGGGCATAACCACTACAAACTTCTTACCTTTGGTATTTTGTAGCGGTTATTGCCCCTATAACCGCTACAGAATCCTGTGGTTGGTATTTTGTAGTGGTTTGTGGGCATTAACCGCTACAAAATAACCGCTACAAGTTTTGGCAGGAATTTCGTGCCAAATTTGTAGCGGTTATTTTTATAAAACCGCTACAAAAAAACTGGCCGCTACAAATTTGTAGCGGTTTAGGTTAGAACCGCTACAAATATCATAATTTGTAGCGGTTTAATATAACCGCTACAATTGCACCGCTACAAAATACCTTTTTTTTTTGTAGTGTTAAGAGACTGAAATATAAGGGAATCAAAGCAACAAGGATTAAAATAATCAATTTTCCATTAATTCATTTTCTAATAATTTAAGGGTATTGAGTTAAATTGATAAAATTTCAATATCCTAATTTGGATCATATGACCTGATTAAGGATTTGATAAATTTAATAACCCAAATTAAGATTTGGTATTTTAAATTACTTTTAAGAGGATTTTTTTTTTCTAAATTCTAGGTTTAATTTCTCTTGCTCTGTTTATCAAGAAGGTTTTTGGAAAAATCCTCTTTAAATCCATTTAAAATGTCTAAATTCATATTTAGGCCTGCATTTTTATTATGGTAAATATGTCAAAGGAGTTTTATCCTGACTTGCGTTAACGTACTTCTTGAACGCTAATTCAAACAACACTTAAATGAGATTGTCTCTTTTTTATAAGCCACCATATCGAATATTTATTACAATTGATTCCTTTGAACACTATTCAATGTTGGAAAAAGAAGTCGATACAAATATATATTTGATCATCTAACTTCCTATAAGAGTTCAAAATGCTCCCTTAATTTTTTAAAGTAGTCATTTTTTTTTTCATTCTTAGAGTCTTAACTCTTAACAGTTAACACGGTAAGTTTCAAATAATAATTTTATGTCCAAATTATTGTTATTTTAAAAAATTAAACTTGATATTCATATTTATGTGAATGTTTTGTAAACATTTAAAATTTTGAGGCATTTTTTTTTGTTAAAAAAATGATGTTATGGTTAGAGAACTAAAAACTAAACGGACACTTAATAAAAATAGAGAGAGAGAGAGAGAGAGAGAGAAATCAAATATCTTATGAAATTAAATGATTAAATAAAGCTATATTTTTATTTAAGAAATTAATTATAAAAATTTTAAGAATGTATTTAACACAGATAAAATAGAAAACTTATTTAACTTTTAAATATAGTGAATGGATTTTAAGATTTCTCATTTTTAGTAACAGAGAGAGAGAGAGAGAAAATTTAACCTGGCAAATGAAACGATTGACCCAAGAGGGAAAGATGCACTAAGAATTTGTGTCTTGGCCTAAAAAAAAATGCGAAAATCAAGTCCGCCACACACGAGTTTGGCTTTGAAGTGCAAAGAAAGGACGTCAATGGCGTCTTCCGTCTTTTCCTCTTCCCTTATTGCATGCATGTATGCATATATATATTTCCTAATTGAGACGCAACATTTCGTGACTCTGTTTTCAAGATTTTTGAGTCACAAGGGAGGTGATGGCCCAAGATAGTGTGCTCAACGCCTTGGATGGAGCCAAGACGCAATGGTACCACTTCACGGCCGTCATCGTCGCTGGCATGGGCTTCTTCACCGACGCTTATGATCTCTTTAGCATCGCCAACGTTACCAAGTTGTTGGGACGTATATACTATACAGAAGAAGGGTCTATGAAGCCGGGGAGTTTGCCACCCAATGTGTCCATGGCCGTCAACGGCGTCGCCCTCTGTGGGACGTTGGTCGGTCAGATTTTCTTTGGGTGGCTCGGCGACAAGTTGGGGAGGAAGAAAGTGTACGGGATGACTCTCGCTCTTATGGTAATTGCCTCAATGGGTTCTGGTCTATCTTTCGGTGCCACCCCAAAAGGCGTCATCTCTACCCTTTGTTTTTTCCGATTCTGGCTTGGTTTCGGAATCGGCGGTGACTACCCTCTCTCTGCTACCATCATGTCGGAATACGCCAATAAGAAGACTCGCGGAGCATTTATTGCCGCTGTCTTCGCCATGCAAGGTTGGTTTTTCTCAATTACTTGGGTTAGGAAAAGAACAGCAGATGGTAAATCTTCCTATCACTTGCAATAGTTACGAGGAAACAAATAAATAAGTATATGGCCTTAATTAAATAGCACCAAAGACAAACAAAAATCATATCCACTATTATTAAAATAGGGTGTAAGAGAGTCTCAACTAGAGGTATAAACATATGCAATCACCTAACCAAACAATTAAAGTTACAAGCTTGCAATAAAGAATAAAATAGCTTTTATTAGAAAAAAAAGAAAGCAAAGAAGATGAAAATACTTAGAAACATCCTTTTTTTAATTCTCTCACACTTTTTTTTTTATTTTCATAAGATAGGAAATACATAAAATTGAATCATGTGCTTATTTTCATATGGGAAGGGAGGCCAAAACGTAACAACTTAATTTATGATTCCTCAGGGTTTGGAATTTTGGTCGGAGGAATTGTTTCTCTCATGGTTTCCACGATGTTTGATCACGCGTATAAGGCTCCGCCGTACAACGTGGACGCGAAAGCTTCTCTTCCGCCGCAGGCCGACTATGTTTGGCGCGTAATTCTGATGTTTGGAGCAATACCAGCAGCCATGACCTTCTACTCACGAGCGAAGATGCCGGAGACGGCTAGGTATACAGCTCTAGTGGCCAAGAATGCAGAACAAGCAGCTGCCGATATGTCAAAGGTTCTTCAAGTCGAGCTTGAAGTTGACAAGAAGCCAAAATCATCCGAAAGAGGCAGCAACAACTTTGGTTTGTTCAGTAGGGAATTCGCTCGTAGACATGGGCTTCACTTGTTGGGAACATGTGCCACCTGGTTTTTACTTGATATTGCATTCTACAGTCAGAATCTTTTCCAGAAAGATATTTATTCGGCAGTGGGATGGCTTCCTCCAGCGGCTGAGATGAACGCCATTCAAGAAGTTTATGCGGTGGCAAGAGCACAAGTGCTTATCGCACTGTGTGGCACCGTGCCAGGATACTGGTTCACGGTGGGGTTGATAGACATATTGGGACGATTTGTCATCCAGCTTATGGGTTTCTTCTTTATGACTGCCTTCATGTTCGCTCTGGCAATTCCTTATAACCACTGGACCAAGAAGGAGAACACAATAGGGTTCCTTATCATGTATGCATTGACCTTCTTCTTCGCCAACTTCGGCCCTAACGCCACCACTTTCATTGTGCCGGCTGAGATCTTCCCGGCGAGGTTGAGGTCGACTTGCCACGGCCTGTCAGCGGCTGCCGGAAAGGCTGGAGCAATCGTGGGCGCATTCGGGTTCATGTATTTGACACAGAGTCAAGATCCAAACAAGGTTGACAAAGGGTATCCAACTGGGATTGGGATGAAGAATTCTCTGATCTTGTTAGGTGTGATTAACTTTGTTGGCATGTTGTTCACTTTCTTGGTCCCTGAAGCCAAGGGAAAATCATTGGAAGAGATAAGCGGAGAAAATGAGGACCAAGAAGGTGATCAAACTACAACCTCAACCTCTGCTTGAAGGACACTATTAATCTAGTGTGAATTCAATTAGCAATCAATTTAAGTATGATGGAAATAAAGATAGGAAGAAAAAAGATTAAATGGAGATTCTAGAATAATTGAAGACTATTCAAGAGATTTGAAGTTTAAAGAGAAGATTTAGAAATATTTTGCTTTAATCTTGATTTATAGTTATCTTTATTATTAATAGTTATTTCCATTTAATTTTATAATTTATAGAATATTCTCTTTTTAATTCCTAGAGTTAGAATTGGGGCTATCAATAGCTCTCAGCAATCACATTATGCAGACATCTTATGAATTAAATAAACATATATTGAATTTCCTCTTTGAGTATCTCTTTTCTCCCTCCTTTCTTATTGTCCTCTCTTCTCTCTCTCTCTCTCTCTATCTCTTCTCTTTCATCTCCGTTTGCCTTTTCAATCTTCTTCTCTCCTTTCCTCTTCCCCTTCCTTTGCATCAATTTGGCATTAGAGCTTGGTTCCCTCCACCGCTTTCACTGCCCAACTCTTAAATTAAATCAACCAAAGCATTTTTCTTTCTTTAAGATCTTATTGCTATTTGCAATATTTAGTTTTCTCTTTTTTATAATTTTATTAGAAAAAGAGAAAAAAAAAGTAAAAGAAGGTTGAGAAAAAATATTAGGAAAAAAAGAAGCTAAAAAAATCATTCCTTTTTGCTTTTAAAGTTGTGTTGATGTAGTAAATGGCCAACAACACCCAAATTGCACAAAATAGCCCTATGGAACATAGAAGGGTTCAAAATAAGTCTAGGGAGGAATTGGAACAGAGCTTAAACCACAAGTTTGAAGAAATTAAGAGGGCTCTCATAGATTTGGGTAGACAACGAGGTATTGAGATATCTTTCTCAGAGGGTGTCTTCTTCGATCCTCCTTCAATGATACATGATATGCGGCAAGAAGATATTAATTGTACAATTGATCCTGAAATTGGGTTTTCTATTGTTAGTGAAAGCGTGGCCACAGAAGAGGTGACGGAAGAGGTCAAGGAAGTAGATGAAGTTATCATAGATATTATTAAGAAGAAAGAGGAGGCTGAACCAAAAGAAATCTCCATGCACTATGAAGACAAGAGTCTTGAATTAAATCAAGATTTTGCATTGTTGGCCAAAGATCATGAGTCATAAACCATAGAGATTCATCATGTTGGAAATCTTGACAAGACAGTTGTTCAAATTCATCAGATTTCTATTGCATATTGTCATCCTATTCTTCAAGTTCATCATAATCATATTGTTCATTGTCCTGAAGTTGTTGTAACTATGGAAGAGCACATTGTTTCTCCATTCGGTGATAACTTCTACAACTACCTTGTTCATTGAAAGGGTTTTCAAAACCCATGATCAGAATACTTGTTCCCTTCAACGTCTTATTTTTTATTGCATTGTCTATTGGAAAGATTTTCCAAATGCTAGACATGTACCTCCATTCTAACTCATCAAGAACTGAGTTCTTCAAGCGGGGAGAAATGATGGAAATGAAAGTAGGAAGAAAAAAAAGATTAAATGGAGATTCTAGAATATTTGAAGACTATTAAAGAGATTTGAAGTTTAAAGAGAAGATTTGGAAATATTTTGCTTTAATGTTGATTTTGTTAGATCCCATGTTTTGATGATAACAAAGCTTAGAAACGTTTTGCAAAGGATTTGAAAGATGAACAAAGTATTTTGAATAAGGAAAGATCATTGTTTAGCAAAAATTGTTAGATCACTCTAGTGATATGATTTCATCAATGTAAGTGATCACCGAAAGTAGAAAAATAGATCACTCGAGTGATGTTAAAAATCCTACCTAAACCATTATGGTGATCTTTATAGTGAAATAGTTTTACAAAAGAATATCACTTAAGTAACCACTCGAGTGATGTGTTCAAAAATTCATCACCATCTAATCACCATAGTGATTCATCCAGTGATCAATGGTGAAAAATTTTTAAAGGGAAAATCACTCGAGTGATGTTTTAAGCTCACTTAAGTGACCACTCAAGTGTTGTGCTAAATCCCATCACTAGCATACCACTCAAGTGATTTGTTCTAGTGATGCTGCTCTGAAGTATTTTTGATGAAAATGTCACTTGAGTGACTACTCGAATGATAAGACAAGGAGCATCACTAGTACAACACTGTAGTAATCTTAGAAGTGTTCTAAAATCTGAAAAATTTTCTAAGCATAAGATCACCCAAGTGATGTGTTAAAACAACATCACTAGCAGAACACTCCCGTGATTCGATCAAGTGATACCTTTTCTAAAAAATCAAGATCACTCGAGTCACCCTGTAATTCTTCATCACTAATTGATCACTCCAATGACTTATCCAGTGCTCTGTAAGATTTCAAACTGCAAGAGAAGATCACTTGAGAGATGCATTCCCAGAAAACATAGCATTGTTTTGAAACTTTTTTAGGGAGTAGATCGACACACAAATTTTGGTAATATTAGGACTTAATTTGAATTTTTGAAGTTAATACCTCTTAAGGATCTTATATAATTTCATTGAAGATTGAGTATCAGCTTAAAAATGATCCTTATAAGTTTTATAGATTGAAAAATGTGGGTGGAAATATTTATGATTTGATATTTGATAACTGGTGTATAAGGAATTTGGGGCTTTCACGTAAGGTTTTGCCATGGGGAAAATTCACCAACACAAGTTGGAGGAGGAAAACTTGAGTTGATTGTCATATCAATAGAATAGTAAAATTAGTAGTATAAGGTCCTTTTTTTTTGTAGGCAGATTATAAATGAAACCTTGAAAAGAGTGCAAACTAAAACATATGATAGGAAATAGTTATAGTCATCATGATTAATCAGAGTAGCAAAATCAAAACATTGTAAGTGAAATATGAGAAGAAGTGGATTGATGAAAAAGAGAACTTGGAAGTGAAGACTTTATGAGAATTTAAAATAGTACTATCTTTGAAAATTATACATTGATAGTAAAATATATCATTTGACTTGGCATTTACTCTATCCATGTAAGAATATTTATTATCGTGTGGGAAATGTGTTTTGAATGATAAAATATACTCTTAACCTAGTTACTAGAACTTTTGGGAAGAAAGGATGAATAGTTGATATCATGGAACAAGATCAACGGGCTATCAGAATTATTAATTTATTATAAAGGAATTAGCCATTAGAAATAATGGGAGATCCTTATACAAAGGAAATAATGGCATGAATAATTAGCTTTTTTTAATAGCTTTTACGACTTACGAAGTAAGTTTATGAGAAGAGTTTTGTCTCGAGTTGTATAAACTATAGTTTGAAACCATGGTTTGGAGGTTTGCCAAATACACTTGGGAGAATTGTAACATCTCAATTTGTGATTCTGGTATCTAACTATCTAAGTAATATTTGGATGAAATTAATTTATGGTAATTAAGTTTTAGCATGTAATTACTCAAAATGAAAGTAAATTATCTAAAGTCAAAATAAAAATTAGATGGAATTAAATAGAGTTGTCCAAAGTTTATTCTAAAATAATATATTATAATCAGTTAAACATTGTGAAAATTCTGTGAGCAAAATACACAAACATAACCAATTTTAAATTTTAGGAGAATGGTGAAAAAGTTATACTTAAAAATAACAGCAGCAACAAAAGCAAATAAAGTTATAAAAAATTTATTATCAAAAATTGAAAAAAAAAATTATATAATAAAAAGAACAAGAAAGAAAAGTAAAATAAAAAATATATCAAACTAAATAGTGGGTGATGATGAAGGGGAGGGGCTAACACCCCTCGTGAGTCCGATACATTCCCTCCCCCCAATCTTTAAAACACACACAGGGCCTTTGCTTGTTTTCTTTTTTCATTTATTTGTGAAAAAAAGAAGCAACAACATACACATTTGTTATATGTACCACTTTCCCTCCAAACTCTACAAATATTTCTAAAATAAAAAACTGAGGAAATTCTTCCAAGTTCCACCAATTTCTTGTATAATTCTAAAGGGTTGCCATCAAAATACATCCATCACCCCCTATCCTAGCTAATATGATCTCACCATCTCAACATATTTGAAGGGGCAGCAGGCTAGTCCACAAGACCACAAGACCATTACTTATCAAGATTGCAAAAAGGGTCTTGGTCAAAAATTGTCGCAAAGAGACAAATATTACAAACCACTTCAATTTAAGGTCAATACCAACAAAGTGATCAGAGCTTATTTGGGGTTCCTGAGAACAATAATGACAGAATCTCCTCGTAGGAACATTTTACTGATGAACCTATCCTTGTTAACTGGTTGGGCCTTCTTCTTTCCTTTACCAGTCTTCGGCACCTGGACGGAACAAATAGGTCCATTAGATATTTATAAGCACAAGGATCCATTGCAAAACAGCATCACCATGAGCTCTAAGATAATGTATTGTTAGTCACTATCTCTAATCTTAATCTCTCAAACTTCTTTCTTTTCTTTCCTAAGCTTGAGAGCCTCAATCCATCCTATATTGGGGATCTCATTTCTGAGTGAAAAAAAAAAGGAGATCAGTGACAGATAGAAAACATACTTCAGTCCACATTTCCCGAACATTTTCAAGAACCATGTTGCAGTGCCTATCAAAAGCCCTAACACGCCCGAGAAGCTTTCTATTGTTGCGACAGTTGATCAGCACCTGCATGAGCAGGATATTTGAACATAATTTCAAACCACATCAATTTAAACCTGTCATGGACACCGTAGTTCTATGTTAGAACAAACAGTACCTGTGTGTTATTCTTAACACTCATCATTAGCACAGATAGCGGTCCAGTGTTAAACTCCTCTTCTTCATTCTTACCTCCCTGTAAAAACCATGAATGATTACAAGTTGAACCGAACTTTCTAGAATCCATAAAATGTACAAGTCGGGAGATATGAACAATGTCAGACCTTCAATTTGATTGCAAAATAAACGGAAACAATCATAAAACTATTATTTCATTCAAATCAACGCAGTTAATATCATTATTATCTGATATCAACTGCAAAAAAGATCACGTTAATTATCAGTGACTTAGCTAATCAGCAGTTACAGAGAAAAATTAACAGAGCAGCAACTAAGGAGTCCTTCAAAGACATGCTTATGCATGATCCAAGGACTTGCAAAAATAATGGAAACGTCCTCACCCACCAACTCCAAAGCAAAAGATAAAAGAAATTAAGAGAAGAGAGAATTCGTTTTTTTTGGGGGGGGGGGGGGGGGGGGGGGGGGGGGTTGGTGTGGAATAGAGGAAATTGGTTTCCATCACAGAAAGTTAAACACTTCAGATTTCAACGTCCAAGAAGTGCTTATAAAAGACAAATCATCAATCTCGAATAATAAACCTAAAAAACAAGCATTTACCACTGTGATACATCAAGAGAGACTTCAAGCAATATATACAGCAAAAAGAAAATAATAACAACAACAACTTACATCTTCCTCCATTGGCCGGCTGACAAGAAATAAAGGGAGAAGAGAAACATGTTAGTAATTAACCAAAAATCTCAAAATATCAAATAATATTAATCAAGACGACCAATTGAAACTAAAATCTACTTCATTTTGGATGGAAGTAACGCTCAGCTGCACACTCAAAATATAGAAGGAACTGTCCTGGAAAGCGAACAAATCAACTAAAATAAATCATAAGAACAAAATAAGAAATTAAAAACAAAACAGATGAACTGTGAAGAATAAGGAGTAAATGTTAGAATTGATATGATTGCATGTGTCCTAAGAATCAGAATTGAAAAATATTGCATGATGGTTTGCATTCCGTATTAGTGACAAGACTAGTTATGTAATAAGGAAAGAATGACAAGGTGAGCTATAATTAATTAATACAGAATATGAGAGAATATGCAGCCAAGCAAGGAGATGAGATTGAAAAAAAGATAAATCAGATAAAAAATTCCCTTCCAAGATCTAACCACATTTAAGCAAATAATTATAAATCTTGCTTAGTTATAAGGATTTCAAAAGAGCAGACAATAGTGGGGGAATACCAGAAGCCTCCTCAAATCAGTTCTTCATAAACTTCCCACAAATGGCAATTCAGCAACACGAATTTTTTTTATTAGTCATCAGAGGCATTTTTGTTCCCAGATGCCAATCTTAGTTGGTTTTAAATGGTTACAAAAATCTAAGAGTCCCAAAGTATGGCCAAATAGAAGTACTAGGGCATCGTTTAAGAACAATAAAGACCACAAAGAAAACACACATCTCGCAGACAACCCCATTCCTTTCGTATAAAACATAATATATTTTACTGAACCATGATGATTTAAGTCCACAATAATTTAAAATTCCCAAAACATGAGTTATATTTTTTGTACCTCAGGAAATAATTAGAACAGAATTGTCACTTAGGTTTAGTACCACTGAAGGTTGCTCTCGCCTGCTATGTTTTAGAAAACAAAAGTTAGGGATCTAGGTCTTAGATACTCAGTACCAAAGGAAAGCGTATATCACTTCAAACCAAGCCAAACCATGGATTAATCAGAGAAACATAGGTATTTATCAATGTCTCTTCGTTTCAAGTCTCCAAAAGTATTTCCCATAGCTAAGAACTAAATCAGGAACTAATGTGAGAGACACAACGGGTTTTCCATGTAAATTACTTCGTTCGAAATTTTTAGAAGCATTCATGAAGTATAGGACTAATAAGTAAATAATTCTCGGAAAAGCACAGATGCTTTCCAGTATGTCTCCTCATTTCAGGTCTCCAGAAGCTTGCTTCATGAATATTACACCAGAAGAACGAAAGTTTACTGCATTTATTCCTCATCAGAGACAAGAGCATGCACATCCACGGTAGACAAAAACCGAGATTCAAATCAAAATGAAAATAAAACACGTCCGAACGGAAGAAGAAGAAATTCGAACAGAGAAAACGAGACAAAAAGAGAAACATAAAAATCGAAAACAAAGAAGCTAGAGTATGATGCATACCTTAATTCACTGGCCCAAGAACACCTCAATTCTGAAAGCTTTACTCTTGCGAAGCTAAGGCGGAAACACTCTGATTTTCTTAGTCCTAAACCCCGAAATTCTCCCCTCTCCCCTTTGTTTTTTGTTTTTGAAGTTTTAAACCCTAACCAGTTGGGTTAGTCCAGTTCACTTCCGGCCCAAATTTACTTCTATTTTAGTTGCCCAAATGTAGATTTTAGCCTTTTAGGATAACATTGAAAATATTTTTAGGCGATTTACTAATTTGTGGGAAAATTATACTTAATTTAGACTAATATGAGTTGATGATTATATTAAAAGATGTTAAAAAGTATTTCTGAGTTATTAAAACAACTATTGGCATTTTTCTAAATTATGAATTTCGAAATGTTTTGAATTTATAATTTTTTGAAGTATAAATAATAACTTTAAACGTACTAATTGCTAGTTTAATGAAAAAATATGGTAATTTTATATTGCCATAAGTGGTGTGGAACATTTCCTATTCCTGATTTGCTTGTTATGCGTGAGGCGAATGAGTTTCGTTTCTCATACTGTCAAACATTGTGTGTGTTTGGAGCCCCAATTGGAGAGGTAAATCAGGCTTATTTTAGTCTTAAGCCCAATAGATGGTTGAGAAAAAAAAAGTGCATGTTTAGTTGATAAAATGAACAATTGGGTTTTTGGCAAATTGAACACTGTACACCCACAATTGGGTAAAGCTTAATGTTGGAGCTTTTATCAAAAGCTCAACTGAAATATATCCCATGGTCCCATCTTTTTTTTATCCTTTCTCTCTCTCTCCTGCAATTACAACTGAAGGTGAATATTTTTTTTTTTCTATCTCTTGCCTGCAATTAAAATATGTTTTTAGTTGTGTCTAGTGTGTTATCAGGCTAGTTGCAATTTTACTCTTAATGTATTTTTTCAGCTACAAAAATTAATTTAAAATATTTTTCAGTGTTTTTAACCCCTTAAAATATTTTTCCAACTGTACCCAGTGTGTTATCATACTGATTACAATTTTACCATTAATATATTTTTTCAACTCCAAAAATTACTTTAAAATATTTTTTTGTGCTTTTAACCATTTAAAATATTTTTTCAGTTGTACCCAGTTTTAGGAGACCGACTACAATTTTAATTGCAAGTAGTAAAGAGCACTCAAAACTTATAATACTGATTTATTGATTTCCACCAACTCTAAAATATTTTTCCAGTAACACCTAATATTTTAAAGTAATTACTTGATTTTTTAAATATTTTTCCACCCACTCTCTCTTACCATTATCACAAAAACCCTTATGCTTAAATCAATTCAAACAAGTTTTATTTTTGCAAAAGCCCAATTGACAATTGTCAGTCCAAATATAAATTATATTTCACAATTTAGCTTTTACCAAAAGTAATATTACAATAAGTCCAATTGAAACAAACCCAATTGACAATCGTTGTTTCAAACACACACATTATAACTAAGCAATATGAGAGGTATGAAGCTTGGAATCCACATTCATTGCTCATCCCCATATAAAAAAGGTTTTTTTTTTAAATTTTTCTTGAAAAATATACTCCATACACTAGAAATTAATTAGTTTAAGAAACTGAGTGTAAAAAAATTATTTCAAATATTGGGTGTTACTAGAAAAATATTTCAAGATACTAACATTACAGGAAAAATATTTCTGCATACAAGACTAGAAATTAGTTAATTTGAGATACCGGGTGACAAAAATATTACAGAGTGCAACATACAATTTAATTCAAATAAATAAAAATACATAAATTTTTTTTTTGGTATTGCAATGGCCAAGTTAACTTGGAAAGTTTAAATTACATTACATGAACCACATCAAAACGGGGAAGAAGATCTGCCCTAAGTAAGGAAGTACACCCTGAATGGGGAACTGGCAAAATTACCAAATTCTGAACTAAACAATGAGCATCCCGTGCTAGATAATCGGCACACCTAATCGTAGTTCTCAGTGCATATCGCAGTTCAATGTCCCAATCGGAATAGAGCAGGTCTCTAATCTCATGAATCTCTGTTCTCAAAGGATGATTGCCACCACCATTTCTCATGACCAAGTGAAATGTCTCTAACGAATCTGTATACACAGTGACTTTAGGGAAGTCAAACTGTTTACACAACCGTAGACCTGTGAGTAAAGCTAGAAGTTCTGCTGAAGTTGGTTGGGCAAACCCTAACTTTCGTTGAAACCCAACGACCCAGTTGCCTCGATCATCACGAACCAATCCTCCACATGCTGCATTGCCATGACTGTTGACTGATCCATCTACATCCAATCGAACATATCCTTCTGGCGGGAGACTCCAATTGCGATCCTCAGCTCAGTGAAACAGAAGAGCTGGTGTTTCATACTGTCAGTAAGACTGGACTCCGTGAGTTGGTACATGCCTCCATGAATGATATCCTTGGCTCGAACTCGAACTCCTTCCATGACTCCCTTACATCGGTTTTTCCACAGCAACCAACATAGGGTACTGAAAATCTGGACCCATGGCCAACGACGATAATAAGTCTTTCCCAGAGGAAGAGACATATTCTCCTTGAGCCATACCTGCAAATCAGAAGTACAAAAAAATCGAAATTGAGTGTTAGGACGAATAAAATGAAGCCACACTTCTCTCGCCATCTCACAATCACGGAGAATATGTAAAACAGTCTCAGTTTGGTGACACTCAAAAGGACACTCATCGGTGACTGATAACCCTCTCCTAACTCTGAGAAAGTTGATAGGTAATCTCTCATGAATGACCTGCCAAAGAAACATCTTCACTTTCTCCGGAACAGGTAATCGCCACACTTTCTTCCACAAATTCGAGCCAGTCCCATCCCGCTAAGTAGATATGAAATTGTAGGCAGCACGGACATTAAATTGGCCATCTGAAGCATTTCTCCAACAAAACGGATAATTTCCATCTCCACATGGCGGGTCGGTCTGAATAAGAACGGTAATGACCCAATCTGGTAAGAACTCTCTCCATTTTGGTATGTTCCACCCACCATTTTCCAAGACAAAGTCTTTTACCTTGGCGCAAGGCTTTAAGGTATGGAAATTTCGGTCAACAAAGTGTATGAGGGGTTCCTCAAATGGAGTCCATAGATCCCACCAGGCACTGGCTGTAGTCCCATTGATCAACTTTCTTCCTCTCCCTTGATAAAATCTGTCCCAAACTTTGGTTATACTTTGCCACACACTGGATGAGTTTGTTTTCTTGGATACGATTGGATAATCACTACTTCCTCATCCATATTTGCCTCTCAGACATCTAACCCATAGGGCTTCGCTTTTAGTGAGAATACCCCAGTAGAGTTTCATGATAAATGCTATATTCTGTCGCTGCAGATCCTTCACACCCAAGCCCCCATCTTCTTTAGGTCGCTTGATTTCCTCCCATAAGATGAGATGCATTTTCCTCCCTTCTTGTCCTTGATTCCAAAGAAAAGTGCGACTTACCTTCTCCAGTTCAAGTAATATGCTTTTAGGTAGAAGCACAGTTTGCATATGATAGCTTGGTAAGGCAGACATAACAGATTTAATCAAGACCGTCCTACCTGCCATAGTAAGGTATTTAGCTTTCCAATTGGTTAGTCTCTTCTTTGCCTTGTGGATGATCGGAAATTAAGTGGCCTTCGTAACTCTATGATGCAGAAGTGGTACACCAAGATATTTGCCAAGATCACTTGTAAGTCTGATCCCCAGATATCGACTCAACTCAAGTGCCCTATTAAAATGCACATTTCTAGAGAAGAACGCCTTTGATTTGCATAGGCTGATTTGGTGACCTGACACCGCACAAAAGGACTGCATAATGTCCCGCATTAGATCCACCTGATCTTTGGTAGCCTCACCGAACAATAGGAGATCATCAGCAAAGAACAAGTGAGATAGGACTGGAGTATGACTATTGAAACGAAGCCCTTTCCAAGTTCCTTCTTGAACTTCCTTCGTGATCAACTGCCCCAAACGTTCCATACAGAGCACAAATAAGTACGGACTTAGGGGATCACCTTGTCGGACTCCTCTCGTAGGCTGAAAGGCTGGGGATTCAATTCCATTCCAGAGAATTTTCATTGACACCAAAGATGTACAAGCCATGATAAGTTTTACCAATTCATCTCTCAATCCAATACTGAGAAAGGTTGATTGAAGGAATTGCCAATCAAGGCGATCATAGGCTTTTTCCATGTCAACCTTAATCGCCACTATCCCTTTCTTCCTCCTCCTACTTCTCATAGTGTGAATAGCTTTTTGGGCTAGAATGATGTTGTCACTACTTTGTCGGCCCTCAATAAACCCACATTGTTGAGGCTGAACAAGATATTGCATCGCCCCCTTCATTCTTTCTGTAATGATTTTAG
This sequence comes from Inga laurina, assembly GCA_963855925.1. Taxonomy (NCBI): domain Eukaryota; kingdom Viridiplantae; phylum Streptophyta; class Magnoliopsida; order Fabales; family Fabaceae; genus Inga; species Inga laurina. The sequence goes on along the minus strand of OY979712.1, from coordinate 2,466,648 downwards.
TGATAATCTTGAAGATTACATTGCAAAGAGAGATAGGACGAAAATCCTTCAACGTTAAGGGATTATCAATTTTTGGTATGAGAACAATGTGGGTATGATTGATATCCCTGACTTGCTCTAGACAACGCCAGATATCTCTAATAAGACCACAAACCTTATCTCCAATATGATTCCATTGAGATTGGAAGAAATGTGCTTGGAGTCCATCTGGCCCAGGAGCTTTTAAAGCCCCCATTTTAAAAGCAGCATTCTTGATTTCGTAATCTTCCAACTCTTTATGTAACAAAAGATCATCTGTGGCTTTCAGCGGGGGAAATTGTGCATTCCAATGATTGGAATCAAGAACCCTATTGTCTTTAGTATAGAGGTCTTGAAAAAATTGCACTGCCTTTTCTCTCAACTGAGCAGGCTCAGTAATCCAGTTCCCTTCTGCATCTTGAAGAGCCTCTATACGTTGTTTCTTCCGTTTAAGCAGCGTTGAAGTATGGAAGAATCTCGTATTCTTGTCTCCCCAAGCAAGCCATTTACATCTAGATTTTTGATACCAAAGGAGTTCCTCTTATGCATTCAGTTTGCTGTACTCATTCCAAAGTCTTTTCTCAAGCTTGAACAAACCATTGGAAATATTACTTTGCCTAGCTCTATCAATTCCCTCAAGCCTCTTAAGCAGATTCTTTTTCCGTTTAGGAATACTGCCAAGAACACTAGAATTCCATCTTGTGGCCTCCGATTCAAACTTGATTCGTCCCTGGTCCCAATTCATATTTTCCCAAGATTTACATACCACTTGAGAGAAGCTTTCTTCCAAAGCCCAGACAGGATGATAACTAAAACGACGCCTGGACTGTGGGGGAAAATTTGCACCATTCGTGACTAGAATAACCCGATGATCCGAGTTATAACAAAGTTTATGAAAGACCTTACTGTTTGGATGATTAAGCTCCCAAATAAGGTTGCCAAATACCCAATCAAGCCGTTCTTTCACTCCCTGTTTTTCCCAAGTGAAGCGCTCGCCAACGATGGGGATTTCCAGCAGATTCGAGTTACTAATACAATCCGAGAATTGTTTCATAGCTCGAAGAGAAGGATTAGATCCCCCTAATTTATCTGCCGGTTCTAAAAAAGCATTGAAATCCCCAATAACCATCCAGGCCTCCTCCATAGTACAGGCAATATCTTGTAATGCCCCCCATAAAGCCTCTCTCTTGCTCACCCCTGTTTCCCCATAGACAAAAGTAGCACAAAAAGAATCATTTGTTTTTTTGTCCAGCAATTGACAATGAACAAGTTGTGTAGTAGAGAAAAGGTAATCCACCTGTGTAGCATCATCATCCCAAAGAATCCAGATGCCCCCTGCAAACCCAGTGGCCTCCAACCTAAGCCAATTATTAAAACCCAATCTACGAGTCACAACATCCGCCCTACTACCACTAATACGAGTTTCAATAAGACACAAAATATCTATATTATTAATTCTAACTAATTCTTTAACAGTGCGATGAAAATTCCGCTTCCCCGCACCTCTACAATTCCAAGAAGCAATAATCATAATTAAATATTAGGAAAAAAATGGCCACACTTACCGACCACCAAGAGGCTCTGAATCCCGTGGGGTATGCTCCTTCAAACCATGTCGCCTTCCTATGGGTATGGTTGCATCCATAAAGTCATCTCCAATGTCATCATCTAAAGAGACTTCCATGGAAGACAAAAGGGAAGTTCTTTGTGCCCCACACATATTCTCTTCACATTTGTCTTTACTAATTGCATCAAGGGAATTGGATTCATTTTCCTTGGGCCTTTCTAACATTAGGATCGGCCTATTGGCAAGGCCTTCCTCACCTTGTGTCCTTAAAATGGTGTTGCCTCCAAGTTGGTCCATAGAGCCCCCTACCACTAGATGAGCACGTCGGCCCATATTGAGTCTTGAAGGCCCACCGTTTTGCTGCACCTTAGCTTGGTCCAGCGTGTTTAAGCCCCATCCCAAAACTGGGAGATGAGCATGCCAGGATGAGCACACCGTGGGGGCCCCCTGGCGTGATGGGGTCTAGAATGAGTGCATGGTTTCTATGTGATTTTTAGTTTCTTTACCAAAAAAAAAAAACTTTCCAAAAAAGGAAATAAAAATATTGGAGTATTCTTTTCATCAATATTTAGTTTAGTACGTAGCATATTTTTCTCTCTTAATTAAATATTTAATTTTGATTTGTTTGCACAATCAACTCTTGTAACATAGCGAAATTAAAATATTTAATAAAAAAATACTCATAAATATCAAATTGAAAATTGATGAAAAGAACACGTAAGTATTGGTAGAGGTGGTAATATGGTCCGGCCCGGCGGGTTCTAGTTAACCGTCACGGGTTGGGACCATATGAGTTCGGGCTCAAAAGGACAGCATCAATATGGGTTGGCTAAACCCATAACCGCTGGGTTGGGCGGGCCAACCCATATTTTTTTTTTCAATTTTTTTTAACAATATACTAAGATTTTTTTTTCTAAGCACCTAAACTATAACAAAATTAAAAATACATTACAAATTAAACATTCATCACAAATTCGCACATAATAAAATAAATATAAATCCACAAGCCATTAGTATAACTCAACAATAATCGATAATTAGTTAATATTAAAGGTGATTCAATTTGAAACATGATGTGAAGCCGCATCTTAAGCTCGATCACTTTGCTTTTGCACATGTAAAGCCACCACTGCTACAAATAATAAAATATGGTGAAAGATAATATTATGCTAATTTTAAATAAATGAGTAAATGACAATAAAATAAATGAGTAAATATAATTATATTACCATCATCAATAACATCTTCCGCTAGGAAACCAAGCATCCAATTATACGTATAGATAAGGGCTTGAACATTATCAGGAAGAAGAGAACTTTTATACTCTGGGAGAACTCGTGAACCAATACTGAAAGTTGATTCACTAGCCACTGTAGTTATTGGAATACTTAAAACATCATACGCCATCTTTGAAAGACAAGGAAAATTAGCAGAATTAGTCTTCCAATAATCCAAAACTTCCATGTCTATATATCTTACCTCTTGGCTCTTGCTCTTAGTTTATATAAAAAATATATATGGCCCGGCCCGCCAACCCGGTGGTCCAACCCGTCACGGGTTAGAACCATATGGGTTCGGGTCTAAAAGAACCGCTCCCAAATGATCCCAGATTTTCAGAATCCAACCTGTAACGGGTTGGGACCATATGGGTTTAGCCCACGATCTCAACCCATATTACCAGCTCTAAGTATAGGTGCATGTAAAATGATTTCCTAAATACAATTGATATGTCAAAAGTTTTTTTGCTTTTGTAATTAGTTAGTATATGTCTCTAATTGTTAGCAAAAAAAAAAAAAAAAGTTAGTATGTCTCTAATTTATTCTGATAATTAATGTTGTCTTGAATTTCTTTTGAAAAAATAATAGCAAATATTGTTTTGAAATTTCATAGTGAGAGATAAATAAAAATAATTTTTTAAAAAACAGGATAGAAAGAGTAAATTGGTATATGTATTGATTGATCACACTATCTCTCAGTATGATTGTTTTTTTTTGCCAACCTCTCGGTATGATTATTATCGAGGGAAAATGACAACTAGATCCTAAGTAATAGAAAAAATACCACAAAAGCCTATTTAAAAAGTCAATGGTCAGAAAAGTCCTTAGAGATTGTTCTGACATGAATTCTCAATGTCCATTTACCAAAATACCCCCAAGCAATTTAATCACTGTCATTAGTTACAACATTCTATGCTATGTTTACAACATCGTAAGTCATGTTAACAACATAGTCAGTTACATTTACAATATGTATATAAAATACGTGATTGTGTCACGTTTACAACATCTTCAGTTACCTTTACAACTCATTAAATATAGCATAACATGTTATAAACGTAACTGACTATGTTGTTAATATGACTTACGATGTTGTAAACATAGCATAGAATGTTGTAACTAATGACAGTGGTTAACTTGCTTGGGGGTATTCTGGTAAATGGACATTGAGAATTCATATCAGAAAAGTCCCTGACCATGACTTTTCAAAGGGACTTTTTGTAATATTTTTCTGTTATTTGGGACCTAATTATCATTTTCCCTATTATCGAGCTCTGTATCCCAGCTGAGAGTTACAAAATCATGCCCACATGCATGTGGGGAGGGGAATGCGCGCAGACAGGTTGGCAAGAGGGAGTTAAAAATCATGAAACATAATTTTTCCCTTCATATTAATTTAATTCATATTCTTTTATCTTATTTTTTATTTACATTTTGATTTCAACAAAAATAGAAAATATACAAGGATGTCATTTTAGCATAGATTTTTTAAAAACAAAATTTTAGCACAGATCCTTCCAACATATGCGCTCTGTATTAGTTATCACAATATTTTTTTCGGGTGACAAGTAAAACTGAATTAGTTGTCTTGTTCCATACTTTTAATTTTGAAATAAAAAAGAGCACTTAAACAATTTAATTACTAATGCCCTTTTTTAAGAAAAAAAAAAATCAGATGTTCACCTCAACTTGAAAAGAAATTTTACTCTTCAAAGTCCAAGCCACGTAATAATAGTTGGGTTGGGGAACCGGATGATAATATATATATATATATATATTTATATTTCTATATATAGCATATAAATTGAATATTTAATTGTCATCTTCCATAAATGAAACTGGTCTCGATGTCTGAAAGTGAGCATGGAAAATGCGTACGTGGGACCACCATACCATATAAATATCTCCGCCATGTACCCCACGCTTCACTGAAGTGAGCCTCAACTCTTCCAAGTTGTAACCGTTATTCTCTCTCTCTTCTCTCTCTCTCCCCCTCAACGCACCCTGTAGCGTTCGACGCCATTGATTTGCTCTGCAATTCTCGGAAGCTGAACGGTAATGACAACTAGATCGAGCAGATGGAAGCGGAAACTGGAACTGGAATCTCGGCAGTGCATCACGAAGAAGCTCCGGTCTAAGTTATATCGTCGGAGAAGATGCCAGATCTCTCCAGTCTTGCTTGCCTCCAAGAAATTCAAAGATTCCGAGGCGAACGTCATTTCAATGGATTCGAGCTCTTGCTCTCGCTATAATGGCAAAGAATCATGCGATTCGACCAGAATATCGGTTGATTCGTGGAAGAATATGATCAACAAATTCGGAGATGATCTTCTGAAGGATAGATGCAAAGAGTTCTGGAGGATTTGGAGATCTGAACAGCAAAAGAATGGTGAGATGGAGGTGTCTGAGTCTTCGTGTGTGGAGTCGAATTCTGGATTTGGTGAACAGAGGAGTCTGGTGTTGAAATTTAGGAGCGGAAAAGAAAGAAAGAATGTGAAAGAAACCGAAACAAATGAAGGTTCTGTAGCTTTTACGAAATCGGAGACTACTTGCGATGAGCAATGCTCTGCGGGAGATTCCAAGTACGGAACCGCGAGTCTTAAAATCTCATCGGAGATAACGGGAAACGATGTCGTTCCAGCTGGTTGTTGTGTTCTTGAGATGTCTGGAGAAGCAGGAGGGGAGACGTTCAGAGGAAAGGAAAACGGATCATCTGAATTAGAGTTCTCTCAAGTTTCCGGAAATCACCGTGCTAATGCGAACACAATCGAATTCAATGCGCAATCGAGCATACAACAGGGGTCAAATCATATAATCGACGATTCCGATCTAACTTGCACAGAGCAATTCTCGTATGCTGACGTCTCAGAGTATGCTTCAACTCAGGGGACAGACTATCCTGATCAAGAGTCAGATATATTTCCTGAAAGCTCAGAGCTAGAAATTTCTGATTACTTTTCGGATTCTGGAAGTCAATTCTCAGAGGACTCCGTTGCTGGAAATGTCTCTCCAACATTTTCTTTGTTTATTCAGTACAACAACGAGTTTTCGAGGTTGACTTCACCGGATACTGGAATTGCTCTATGCGTCGAGGATGATACCTCACATCAACCAGAAGTATGTTTTGTTGCTTAAGCACAGATTGGGGCTCAAATTTGTGGTCTGCAAAGGAAATTAAGATATTATTAGGCCATGATTTGGGCTCCAATAGTAGCATATTTTCGTTTTGATTTTTAAAATAATCATTCAATTTTCACCAAAAAAGCCCTATTTAATTTATTTCCATTACGTTATTATCCGGGATGCTCAGGAATTTGATAAATTTGATTTTAGTTCTTGAGGTTTGAAGATGCGGAGGTTGAAGACAGCTACCAAATGCTCAGAAAGAGAGAACGGGAGCAATTGGTTTTGTGCAAATATGCAGAGAAGTACTGTTCCAACACCACCCAATACGGCAAGCTCGTTCTTCAGCAACGCTCGCAAATGGTCCACTGGATGGTTGAGGTTAGTCAAATTCGGAGCCCTGCTTCAATTGTTAATCTCTCTTATGCCTCAAATAACTAATTTATCGCCGTGATTGACATAATAGAGAACCCCTCTGTTTCTAATGGCCAGCTATTACGCTGTGAATCATTTAAGTTGCACAATAGAAAGCGTTCGAGTAGCTAGACAAATTAAAACGAGTGAAAAGTAAATTTAAACCTGTGTGAGGGACTAAATATTCTCTACACGTAGACTCTTTGAAGACCATCTCTTACTTCAAATTTCCAATGGTAGATTGTTTTAAGGACGGCTTTATTCCGGCGGACTTTAATTTCGGTGAGTAGTAAAGGCAAGCATGCAGTACACTTTTCTCGTATCTGTGTTGGTTTTTGACTTTCGAGTTCTGCCACGACGTCATTGCTTTGTTAACTGTTTGGCTTTACAACATTGCTTCGTTGAAGACTCGAAAACAAACACAAGAGAGGGGCAGTATTGTCATCCTCTCGGCACACTCACTAACACGTGACACGCATGCTGCATGCATTGTGTGGCAGGAGTTTTGCCGGGAGCACAGAAATGGCAGTTATACAACGTGCCTCCGTTGTTATAACCATAACCAGATGCTCTAACTTTTAATTTTAAATTTAAATTCAATAAAAGTTGGATATCATTTATAATATTTATAATACATTAATTTAATTGAATCTGAAAAGAGTAAATTATTTTAAACAATTATCAGGGCACATTTTTTTACATTGAATAATTTAATATTATTTAATTACTTTCAGGAAAGAATATTTCATTTCTCACATATTATACCTAAGTAATTTAATTTTAACTAAATTTTAAATTTGAAAATAAAATAATTACCTTTTGATCTTAGACAGTATCAAAGTCATTACTATAATATGTTTACAAAGTATAGTTGACGGAAGGGGGCCAAAAAAAAAAAAGAAGTCTCCGAAGTCATGGATTTCTAGTCGGGCTCGTTCTTTCTCGTTCAGCACAAACATGCCCCAAACAGTGTCACCCCCTATATACAAGAAAAGAAAGCATGTCTTATTATTGGAAGTTTGAAACTGGTATTTCTGTAGCTAGTGGTTATAGAATAAATGGAATTTGAATTGCTTGTTGATCTTGTGTGAAATTCTTGAGATGTAAAATTGGGTTCAAATGGGCAGCAATCTTGTCAAAAAGAACTTCAGCAAGAGACGATGTTTCTTGGAGTCAGCCTTCTTGACCGGTTCCTCAGCAAAGGATACTTCGAAACCATAAGGAACCTTCAAATTGTTGGAATAGCCTGCCTCACATTGGCCACGAGGATCGAAGAAAACCAGCCTTATAACAGGTAAATGATTTAACTTCTCCATTTCTTTCTTGTCCTAGCTGTCATGGGGTGACCAGTTGTTTTCATCATATTGAATTTAGCAGCCTGCTGGCGGAGTGATTGACTATAGAGCCCTTAGATTATGGACTAGAGAAATAGATTATTAATTAGTTGGCTGAAACTGACGTGGAGAAATCATATGTAATGGAATCCCCAGATTAGTAGGGTTCATTTTCATTTGATTATATGCTAATAAGCTAACTTAAGTAAATTTGTTGAGCCTTGTAGCGTACGACAAAAGAATTTCTACATAGGAAGCACCATGTATAGTAGAAGTGAAGTGGTGGCTATGGAATGGGTGGTGCAGGAGGTGCTCAGCTTTCGGTGTTTTCAGCCCACCATCTACAATTTCTTGTGGTATAATATTTTTATATTTAATTACATTCTTCCACGTAGTCCCTATCTTATATGATTTTTTAAATAAGGTTCTATGGCCAGCTAATATGAGTAGCTAGCTAGAGGATACAAGCAAAGCGTTGAATTTATATTTATTTCAGCTATGTATCATATAACAGGTTCTACCTAAAAGCTGCTGGAGCTGACGCAAAAGTGGAGAAGAGGGTCAAGTTTCTGTCAACGCTGGCACTGTCCGCTCAAGAGCAGATGAGCTACTGGCCCTCAACTGTAGCTGCTGCACTTGTAATCCTGGGTTGCTTAGACATCAATGAAAACGCATCCCACAAAGTCATTGGGGTAATATTATTTCTGTACAATGCAGAATATATGTACTGAGGCTCTAATTGTTCTTAAATAGATCAAGTCAACGTACGGTTATACATCTTTTGACACTGCACGGTCAATCATAAAATCTGTGAGCAAGACCAGTTATGCCTCAATCATTCTAGATTCATTTTGGTCCTTGCTGAACATTTTTGTGCATAAATTTAACTCAAAATATAACGCTTAGATAAAACAGGACCTCTCTGGTGATGACAATTCACAAATTTGTTTTTAGACTTCGAAGCTGAAGAATGATATCGTTTACATTGTTCACATCTTAAATTTCCCCCCTTTTTCGTTTGAATGGAATATTCAATATGTGATTTTAGGCCTTCCAGTATGAGAACTAATTGAGAATAAATCATGTAGTTAATTACTTTTATGGTTTTTGCAGATTCACGTGAGATCAAAGGATGAGAATTTGCACAAATGCATTGAGGTATGGAAGAACTTTATTCTATTATTTTGTAGTCACAAACACTAGTGGACAACCAGATGAGTCCTCGTAGTTGTACTATAAGTAATTTATACACTAAATTTCATTTTGCTTGTAATATTATTGGTATTATGTTGTAAATGAGAATGAGCTTAATATTCCTTTTTTATTGCAGCAGGGTCTGGAGTGGTTGTTGCGCTATCTATGATAATGAAATCACACTAGCTTACAAGGAAGTCAATGCCTTATAGTTTCTTCCTGTTCGTTGAGAATTATTTTTACTGGTCTAAATACAAATGCAGCATAAAAGGAAGGTCAATGAAAATGGCCTTTCTTTGGCCTTGATGCCTGATCAAGAATATATTGAATGACATCTCATCATTCTTTAACATTTTTAAGAGAAAAATTACTTTCTTTTTGGCTCCTGTAACTCTGTTAGTTGTTATAAGCTGTCTGTAGTTATTAACACAGCAAATAGACCTCTTTTTATTTGTTGTCATTACAGTCAAGATAGATGTCTCATCTTTGTTTGCCGTCAAAACAATAGAAACATATATAAGGATAGAGAGCAAATTGTTGTTTGTTCTGAACCACAGAGCAAGCACCTCAGTTTTATTTTTAATCTTGTGTTATGATTCCTTCTTTCCTAAGTAAGCATTTTCTTTTGTTTTCTCCTTGTAATGCTTTATAATAGTTTCCCTGATGATAAAAACAAATAAACTAGAAGAAATTTTGTCTTCAGAAGGTTTTACCAACATAAATACAGAAAATGAATTCTAGGTGTATTTCAGTTTGATCACCTAATTTCTTGTTTGGGTCCAATGGAGGGCTTTTTATTCATCTGATAAAAGGATTTAGATATCCCTGAAAAAGTTGCTCCCCTCTGAGAGATTTGCTGAAGGGCATCAAAATGGAAGAATGGCATTTTGAAGATTGTCTAAAAGCATTCATGAAATGCCTGACCCTTCCATCATGTTTTGAGACACAAAATGAATTCATTCAAACGGCTCCCTTATGTTTGATGATTCAATGAAATTATTGTAGAAAGAATGCACCAAATATACATATTTAAGACTCTCATTTTCATTATTCTCTCTACAGCACAGTCGACTCTCCACCAAATGAGGCCAAAAGACAATTGCCATAGTTTTTACCACCTATATATTATCATAAATATTTTTGCCACCATTTTCCTCCTGATGTTCCATTCAGATAAAGTGAACAGTACCCAAAGGTACAATATAAGGATCAGCAAATCAAATGTCTACAAGATTTTGAAAGTCCCTCAAATCAAATGACTTTTGAAGGAACGACATTAGGGGCAAAATAAGAATAAAGATTTGTTAATTGAAATGTAATCAAGTCTTCCTTTCAGATCCTGTGGAATATTAATAATAAATAAAAACTAATGTTATCCATTCAATATTGATTTATTAAAGAATAAAGAATTTAAGTCTGTCAAACAAGAAACAACCTTCTGATCATAACAAGTTTACAAAAGTCAAGAGTAGTAATCACCAAACAACAAAATTGCAGAAACTCAATGCTGAGTTGAGTATAAGCATTCAGAATATCAATCATACTGTACCGGTGAGAATGTAGAGAATTGGATGAAGTCAGTTCAATTCATGCAATCGCCATGGGCTGAATTGATCTCTTCCTTGTGAATAATCTCTTTCTTTTCCCCGTCAGCCTGTGCAACCTTCTCCTTTGTCATCGAGCCGACATCCCCGGCAACTTTTGCCACAGCAGAGAAGGTTCTTGACAAATATGAAGCTCCAGTTGAAACATAAGGATTACTCATGACAGCAGAAACAGCATTACTAGCCTTTGGCCCAGCAACAGCAAGAGCAGACTTTGCTTTCTCAGAAACCTGAAACCTCTCATCCATCTCTCTCACCTTTTCATTCACAATAGCTGTTCCAATGCTTAATTTGTCAGTTAAACCAATTTTCTGGTCAATGGAAGCCACAGTTGCAGAAGCATTTGAGATCAACTGATGACGTTCATCAAAAGATTTTGCCTTGTTCAGTGCATCCTTTCCGATAGTTAAACTCTTGGAAAGCACCAAACTAGCCACATCTTCAGCTTTCTTCAATACAGCAGCAGGTTGCCTTATATCCTGAAGGGATCATTATGCATTAGAAGGTTCATCACAGGATTACCAGAATTTGATAAAAACAGAGATTAATATCGACTCCCTCTGGTCCTTTATATTTGAGGAGTTGATCTTGGTCTTAAGTATAAGACATAGTTTTCATATTTGTCGATATTTTTCTAATTTATCCCTATTGATGCTCTTTCCACAATAATCAAGGAGGGAATTAGGGAAGATAATTAAAGTATTTTAGAAAATACATGTCATATTAACTAAATTAACTAACTTTCTTAATCTAATAATAGTGAGCACAATAATGTTCACTATGACACCCAGATAATTTCAGAACCAGGGAAAAACATGTTCTGGTATATATTTAGACATGTTCATCATATTCAACTACATAATCAAGAGTGTCACAATGAATTATGATGATTAAACAATTGCAGGCAAGATATCTGACTAAATTTGGGCTTATGATCTGGTACTTACAGGGTTCGAGGGAAGATCTTCTTGAGGCAGCTGGTAATGCTCAACAAGTGCAATGCTGACGTACTGATCAGCTATTTTGGCACCCTATTAAGAGTGAGAAATATAGTAAATATTATTTCAACAAACCACTTACAGTATATATCTGTCTTTTCACTTTTTTCTTGAAACAATTAGTAAATTTATCAAGGCAAAAAAATGTTGAAAGGAAATATACTGTCAAAAGTGATGCTGTATCAGCCCCCTGTGACTCCTTAAAGGTAACATAAGCAACCTGGGTGCTCTCATTTTCTCTGCAGAAAAGTAAAGTGGATTTTAGTGTGCAAACATATTTTATGTTATCAGGAATGATGTGAAGTTTGGAATGAATGTTGCAGTCCTTGGTCTTAAGGACACTACCATATAATCTTTGAAGAATGAGTAGCCATTGTCTCAACAATATATGAATGTAATGTTCAATGCCTATGTTTGGTACAATATGAAACCAATTCGTGTGATAACTCAAACCAGCCAAAGCCATAGGAGCCTCATATCCCCGCACTTTTGGCATAAAGTTTTATTAAATTGTAATTCATCCTCATAAAACTTTTAAATGGCATAAAAAACTCTGAATATTGCAGATCATATCCTTTACCTTGGTATCGTACCTCATGGCATCCAAGGTATCAAGGAATGTGATGTTAACGATGTACCAAACGACACTCCTAATAAGAATGCATCTTGATATACACTCACCTGGTCCTTAATATAAGACAAATTTATCTAATTTGATTAGATTAAGGAAGTCAGTTGAGTTAGTTAATATGACATATATTTTCTAAAACACTCCAGTCATCTTTCTTAATTCTCTCCTTCCATTTCCTCTTTGATTATTGTGGAGGGAGCTTCAATAGGGGTAAACTAGGAAAATATTGATAAATATGAAAACTATATCTTATATTTAGGACCAAAATCAACTTCTAAAATATATTGTATATTAAGGACTGGAGAAAGTACAACAGAGCAGTTCTAACCTTTTCATCTCAACATGCTGAATATCGCCTGAGGAAGAAAAGAATTCTCTAAGGTCTATCTCAGAAGTAGCCAGTGATAGGTTGCTGACCTTAACTGTTTTTATCTGTAACAAGTAGAATAGATGAGTTAGATTTGGAAATCTCCATTTGAGAGACAAGTAAAATCAGATGACCAACTCTTTAAATTTGTCATTAGTTAAAATATAAATATGGGGCAAACATAGTTAACAATTACTGTTATGGATAAATCTTAAAAATTAAACCAAAGGCCAGAATGTAGCATAGCCTGAAGATACAAGATGTCAATGAAAGTAAACTGAAATTAATCATTTTTGAAACATGTTCAGTCCCTTATGCCTACTATGCATTTTTAAAAGTTACACTGTCAATGTCAATGGCATGAAAATATAAATTTCACGTTGAATTCCTTACAATTGGTTCCTCAAACATCATAAAGCCAACCAATTTTATGGTATGAAAACATTTTCCTCACATCTGAGATATTGTTTGTCCAATTTGGAGTGGCTGTAGACTGTGGAATCGCTTCAACATGTTGTTCAGTATGGTCCAAAGGGGCCTGCACATACATAAAATGATAAATTAGGTGTTCATAGGGTGATATTCCATTAGTCAAAAATCTTACCAATTAGTGGCATTAGGGAAAGAAAAAAAGTGAAGGAAATGAACCAAGGGGATCAGCCGTAGAACCTACAGTTCTGAATAAAACCATGGCAAAAAATAATAAATTACATGAAAGAAAAGAGAGGCGGGTTAGCAAGAAACAAAAACAAGTTGAGTGCTTTCTACAGAACTTAAAAATAAAGCATGTACATAGATATGCTATTACTGAGTATGACCAACGAGTTAGAGTTCTACTGAAAAAGTAGGAATGAAAATGGAATTAAATTTTTCATAATAAACTTCAAGAATATATCTTAATGACTTGATATATTTGCATCTCTCACTTCCCTCAAAAACAAGCTGGCACCCCTTAGACCCGAGATGTATCACTTCCTCCCTTTTAAAGGAGGTTCGTCTTTAAAGGTGGGATCCGAACTCGTGCAGGCTCTAATACCAAATCTTAGAAATAAAGCGCCAACCATCATGGTAAAAACTTAAGCCAGTAGCAGGGGCGCACCCCAATTCTTTTAACTTAGATTAGATATGACACCAGTCCGCCGACTTTGGGTACCACTTGGCCCAACTCGATCCACACCCTCACCCTAGGACGTATCATCCAGCTCTCACTTGTTTTGAGGGCTAAATAATGCAGGCAAAGTGCATCAAAAGTGAAGGCTTTACATTTGATTGCAATTAATAAACATAGCAATTAAAATAAGAATAACACCACCTCCAGAATAATCAAATAATTCATTCATGTGACATGTGTGAATGTATGATTCCAAATCAAAAATAAAATTTTTAACCACCCCTCCTTTTGGTAGATTCACCGGATGATTTTAATTTTGAGCAAGAGAAGAAAGAAGAAACAAGAATGCCCATAATTAAATTGCAGCAAAAACATACACTAAAGAATAAAGATATAACTTGGAACTTCAAGAATAGGCTTCTTAAGTTAATACAAGCACAACTATGCATGACTTCGATCAACTGTTTGCATAGTAAATATACACGCTATTCTATAAGTAATTTTTTTTTTTGGTGGAAACTGTTCTATAAGTAATTCACTTCACCTGAATTTGAATTATCTTTTGTTTTAGTGAAAGGAGTTTCACTCACAAAATTAAATAAGATGTACAGAGGGGATCTGGTAAACAAGAACAAGGACTAGATCACAAAACAGTGAAAATGAAAACAACTACAGAAGATTACACAGTAAACCTATATCATTAATATCACTACGGAATTCTCACTCTAAGAATGTGATTAATTAGCTAAACTTAAGATTTCATTGACAAAAGTGTAACGTAAGGATTAAAGGAGAATTAGAATCATCTTAATTTCAAGAGAGAGACTCACACACAACATGGGACTCCACACAACTGTCTGTTTCTCCTCCAAATTCCAAATTCGCATACGTTGATATATTATTGTGTGTGTGTATCAAGTCACAACATTCCTAAACCATACACTAACGCTCATCATATTCGTGCACAACACAAGCCCTTATTCTAGTTATTTTTATTTTGCATGCGCATTATACATATCATTACGCTAAGTGGTTGATTTACAATTCTACATACGACGACACAATCGCCACGAAAACAAGAAGATCGAAAGAAAAAGAAACTCGTATTGGATCTGAATGCATGGAAGGAAGTTTCAGAGGGACAATGAACTTTACAAGTTCAAAATGCACAGAAATTAAAAGAGAAATGTGCGACGAACACAGCAGATCTAAACGAAAGGACGTCGAAATCGTCAAACTTACCGACATTTTGAGATCATGCAAGTTTCCCAGAAACAACGACGACAGTGGCGGCAAATGAGAAATAATGTTGGTGAGGAAGAAGGAGAAGGAACAAAATGGTGAAGCTGATCAAACACAATATGGAGATTAGTTTTAATGTAAGATTTATTGAATTGAAAAAATTGGTTAAAACTTTAAAGTACTTGTTTATTCACCCAAGTGTAACTCATCTTAAGCAGGTGCAATTCTTTTTTTAATTGTGTGCAAAATATTTTTAGATATGTGAGATGAGTTTATGAAGTTTCTTGATTTAGCATGGTTTCTCCTATTAATGAGTAAGGTACATCATTACAATTATTTATCAAATTAGAGCAGAGTTATGTCACTTATGTGGCTTCTCCTATTAATGAGTAACGTATGCGCTCGTATAAAGAGACTTGAAAATAATTTTGAGAAAATCACTCCTAGGTCTCAAGAAAACAATATATTATTAGAAAGGTCCCTAAAAGTTGTAAAACACATACAACATGTTGTGAATCCACGCTTTAGAGTTGTAAACATGGACCTTTCTGATATTATTTTGCTTCCTTGGGACCTAGAAATGATTTTCCTAATAATAATTTTTCATAATGTAAATGAAACACGATTATTAACGAGTATTGATGTCTCAAGTTCTTGTTATATAATAACAATATCATTCCCCATCACATTCTAGAGACGCATTACTAAATGTTACTTATACTAATAAATAGGATTTGATGTTAAAAAGAAAATTACGATATCTAGATAATTACGTTATCTGGTTCTTTATTAGATTGATTATATTAAAAGAAATCGTCTTGTCTAATTATTTTCTTGAAATAAGGAAAACCTTGTCAGTTTAAATTCTCAATGCATTAGATAAGAATAATGAGGAATTACGTTGATAATTTAGTTTTTATACGTGACTAAATTCTTTTTTAATGTTCTTCATTTCTAGACAATTTGAAAAAAAGAAAAAAAAAAGATGTCATTTTTCAAGTGCCCACCCCACATCCAATAATCCAAATAACATCCATTATGTGTTAATCTCTTATATTAGAAGGAAAAAAAAGAGTAAAAAGAAATAGATAAAGCAAATTGAAATCCGTAATCACTGAAAATCTCTTTTTTGCCCAATATGGGCAGTGTTCAAATTACCCACCAAGACAAATTAGCTTAATAAAAATTATCTTATTCAATTCCACTATTCACAGGGCATTCACTCACTCAGCAGTTCTGAATCTAAGCTCCAATGAAATGGTAAGATATAACAAAAATTTCATATTATTTACAATGAAATTGATTGAATCATATTACAAACATCTAATTAAATTAAGCTTCAAGTTAAAATTAATCTCACGTCTTTTTTTTTTCTTCTCCTAAATTTCTCATGACACTCATTTATTATATATTTAAAAGAACCTCTGTCACACCCTTATCTTTATTTTACCTTTTTTAGAGTATTTACGGAAAATGATACGCAGTTCGGTGGGCAACATAGGAATAGCATAAATATACTGATATTAAATGCAAATTTACATACAGGAGTCTTCCCCATAAGGTTTGGTAATATGTACAAATTTTGTCCAAAATATCTAACATATTAAAATTAAACTAATATAACCAAATAATTCTGATCTTGAGACCTGCACACCTCAATTATCCTTGTCAACTACTTTGCCTTTAGAGCCACTGGTTCCCGCTGGAACATTTATTATTTATGAAAAAAGGATGAGATTCCAAGGAATCTCAATAGTAACACATGATCCATCATATAAAATGCGAAAATTAAATATGTAATGTACCATATAATGTAAATGAAAATTCATACTATAACATGTGTGTACACAATACTCAGGGCCAAATGATTGTTTGGATCCCCTATATGTCCATGTACCTCAGCTGAGTCCCATACCACATTTAGGTAATGTGCCCTAGGCACGTGTTCATATCACAAAATATAGCTACATAGAACATATCAATAATCACATAATATATGAGAGATAGAGTTACTACCTTATGTCTATTTTTGCTACATCAAAAATAGTTCCTCGAATTACGTGCCAATAGCTCAGGCGATTGATTCAGTCCTAAAATTTTAAATGTATAAGAATTAGGTTAAAACTCATTCGTGTACCTCTTTAGAGGCTTCCATAGTATTTTTGGTGGTTATATTAGTCTATATTGAAAATTTACCAAAATGCCCCTGGGACCCGATCTCGGCCCCACCGTACCCAGTTGACTATACTTTTTCAGGAATTTTGACCTCGGCTATTCTAACATATTTTCGCCCAAGGAATTCGTTTTTGACCTCAGGTTTTGCAAAATCAAAGCCAAACGACAATTTAATAATTTTCTAGAAATTGACAGATTTTCAGTCAACTTTAAAAATTCATAACTAATTCTATAAAATTTTAAATTGACTGATTCCAAAGCAAAAATTAAGGTCTTTAAATGTACTTTCATGAAAAAATATCCAAAGATAATTTCTGATTACACATTTTTCCCAAAAATTTGGCCAACTACTACTGTTCCAGATTGCATTCTAGAAACAGAGCTCAACTTCAAAAATCCATAACTAATTCTACAAAAATCGAAATGGAGTGTTATAAAATTTTGTGGAAAGCTCTTTAAGTTTAGTTTCATGGAAAAATACCCAAAACTACTAGATGTTATCTAATGTTTCCCAGAATTTTCGATCATCAGAACTGCCAGATTTGAACGTTCAGAATGATCTCTGTTTCTGACTTAACTTTGAAAAATCATAACTCTCTCCACATATATCGAAATAATGCATTCTTGGACTCCTTGGAAAACTATGAATGTGTAATAGATTTCTATGAAATTCATAATTTTTTGCTAAGATTTGAATGATCAAAACGCAACATGAATCTGACCGACTCCAAAAACCGTCAGTTTTGACAGTCTAACTTGAAAAATCAAGAATTCATTTATTTTCACTCCAAATCGTAAATTTCTTGATTCTATCATCAAATACACATCCTAAAATATCTATACAAAAATACCCATTCCAAAATTTCATCTATAGCCTCTGTTTAAGATTTTACAAGTTTCAGGTATGTACTCTGTTTTTTGGACAGCAAAACAGGGTGAAGAAAACTAATATGTAACCATGAGTTTATATTCTAAACCTCACGAATTTTCACTCTATACTCTCCTACATATATGTACTGAGGTTAATGGTCAAATTTTAGAACCAAAGAACTCCAAAATTCGCCCCAAAATCGTCACACAATCACTGGTTTAACAACTTTTTGGTGACAGAAACTTTCTGGCGAATTTTCTCTTATTCCAGCCACAAAACCACCATAGAAACCACTCAAATCTAACGTGAAAGCAAAGATAAATGTGTAGGAGACTCACCTAAATATGTTTATGATGTTGGATGTGGAATTTGGAGCTTCTTCTTCCTTCCTCAATTGCACCAATCACTCTTGCTCTCTTGATTATCTCTTTGTTCTCTCTTTCTCTATTCTGTTTTCTTTCTTTTGGCTTTGGATGCAGAACGTAAATGGACGTGTGCGGAGGCTGATATGATTTATTTAATAGGTGTGTATGTGTGTGTGCTGTCCATAATTAGCCGGAGAGAGTGTGTGTAGTTTATTGGCTTATCCTTTTGTGTTGTCCAATTCTAAGCAAAAGTATTTGTGTGCGTTGAAGAAGCCTCCATGTGTGCAAACAAAAGAAGATGGAGTGATTAATGTTAGTGTGTGTGTTGGCAGCTTTTAATATACATATATAGATATATTTTTATCCTATTAATTACACACACTAGGCTCTAATTTTCCTCTTTATCTAATTTAAGATTCCTTAAATTTTGTAGGTTCCATAATTTAACTTATTATCAAATTTTCATTTAAATTTTCATTTTAGAAAATTTAGCCTTCACTAAATTTCAGATATTACATTTCTCTCCTCGTAAAATAAATTTCGTTCCCGAAATTTGCTACATATATCTCATATCTGCGTCTGTTTTCCCTATGGCCTCTCTAGGAGATAACCCTTTCTAGACAACTTTAACGAACGAGATGCTCTTGCTTCTGAACTTCTTCTCCTGCCAATCGATGATTTGGTCAGGTATGACTTCATAAGTCAAATCGTCTCACATTTCCACGTCTTTATACTCAATTACATGCTCTAGATCGGGTTGATACTTGTTTAATTGGGAAACATGAAAAACGTCATGCAATCTGCTCAGGTTCAGTGGCAAAGCAATACGGTACGCCACTTGCCCAATCATAGCCAATATCTCAAATAGACCAATGTACCTCGGTTGCAACTTTTTTTTTTTACTTTTAGTGCTCTGCCAATACCTGTAATTGGTGAAACTTTTATAAACACATGGTCATTGACTTCAAATTCTAGAGGTTTCTGCCTCTTATCAGCATAACTCTTCTGTCGGCTCAGAGCATCAACAATCTCTACTTAATCAGTTTTTTTTTCTGATCAACAATATCTGGCCCAAGTAAGCGCCTCTCAGACAACTTTGTCCAGCACAAAGGTGATTGACACTTCCTCCCATATAGTGCCTCAAATAGAGCCATTTGAATGCTCGAATGATAGCTGTTGTTGTAGGCAAACTCTGCCAATGGAAGGAATTTGTCCCAACTAACTTTAAAATCAAGAGCACATGCTCTCAACATATCCTCAAGCATCTGTATGGTTCATTTTTTCTGCTCATCTGTTTGAGGATGTATGCCTTACTGAATCTCAGTTTAGTACCCAAAGCTTCGTGAACTGCCTTACAAAAATTGGAAGTAAATCGAGGATCATTATTCGAAATGATGTTCTTTGGAGTACCATGTAACCTCACAATCTCCTTGATATAGATCTCCGCCAGTCTGTCAAGAGAATAATAGATGTGATAGGTAGGAAGTGGGCTATCTTTGTAAATCTATCAACTATATCACCCATATAGCATCGTGATTTCTGACCTTGGGTAACCTTGTCATGAAATCCATAGTAACATTCTCCCAATTCCACTCAGGAATGTCAGGGTTTTGTAGAAGCCCTGAGGGTTGCTGATGTTTAACTTTCACTTCCTGACAAGTGAGACAGCTAGCGATGAACTTAGTCACCTCTCTTTTCATTCTGTAGCACTGAATATTCGGGTCTTATTGCCCTGCACAAACATGTACACTGGGACTTGCCACCAATAGACCTGTCTGTAGACATGACTGTCTATAATTGTGTTCACTATCTGTAATTGTGTTTGCCTATTTGGTATTCAGGATCAAATAACCATTAGACCCTTACTAGCCATATTGTATATATTATCTAATCCAACTATGTGTTTTGCTCAGGATCAAATGACTATGCCCCTTTTCTAACCATACTGTGTGCACTGGTCGCTATGTGCACTATTCACTGTATGCACCATCCATTGCATGCACTGTATCACTAGTGGGTGATTCATTTTGTAAGGCTATAGCTGTCGAGAAATATTCGCCACCATTATGCCATACTATACTAGGGCTCATTCCAATTCCAGTTCACATGTGTCACTACAAAACCATAAGGGTTGTGTGACTGTTGACCATACAGGTCATTACCACGCAGGATGTAATACTATTTACCACATCGATCACATCACTGTACACCAAACAAGGTGTAATACTATTGGCCACACCACCTTAACAGCATGTTTTAAGCACCGCCTTTTGGCCTCAGGGTTACTTGTGATTCTCACCGATGCAACCAGGACCCGGCACCAACCAGCAACCTGGCCATGTCAGGGGTACATCCTGATCATGGGGTTGATTAACATGCTTTGATGGGGATGCCTTATTGCTAACCCACATGGGTCTAATCACTGTATGTCACACAGGTTGGATTATTATAGACCACGCGGGTCTAATCAAGATAGGTAGGGGCTGTATTGTTTGTCTACACTTATCTTACTACCTCAGTTGCATCCTAATGGCATCTATAGTAACCCATAATCATTCATACAATATGTGATAAATAAATATGTTATACACCATATAAGTAATAAAATTATAACACCATAAATCTGACTGTCTGGCTGCATGCATTATTCAGGATCATATGATTGTATGTACTTGTGCCCTGTTCATGCACAGACAACTGCATGCCAAGAAATGTTTCTCTGTGCCGACACAGATGACTGCCTTCCTGGAAATGTTTCTCTATCCTAATTGGGTTATGCGCCCCAACCAAGCTGTGTTTCTATAACTCGTGTCACAAAATATGGCATATAAGGCATATAATTAATCACATAGTGTATGAAAGAGAGTCACTACACTGGCTTTTCCTAAATGATATTAAATTTCTACTCTTCCCTTAGTCTGTGATTTGCTTTTGTTGCTCCTCTTACAGTTGTCCATTATGTATCACGATATTGGGGTTTGATAAATTCCATTCTATGAAATAACATGTCTTAGCACCACTCGTAGGTACTCCTCATGTTCTTCTCTATTCTTCAAGTAGATTGGAATATTAACATTAAATTTATAACCAGTCCTCTCTCAACTGGAGATCAACCCTTGCTTAGAAGCTAAGGGTGTCAACTTCTGTAAACAGTATACCCCTGTTGATTGAGTTATGTTGTTCATGTTTGCAAACTGTCTCTCTTAGGAGCAAGTGTAAATAAAGGCTCCCATTTGGGTTCCTCAAACTGTTGTTCATATTCTTGTTCCTCAATTCCATGGATCATCACTAGCCCAACACAATTCTGAATAAATTTGCCAGCCTAAGGACACACCGGTCCACTAGGTCTTAAGACCTCTGGACACATAAGTCCATTACAATATATTCGGCATGTAAGATTTTACAGCCCAGGGTTCCTAACCTAACTTTTAGGTTCATCATGAAATCTATAACTTTAACATCACATATATTGGAAATTATTTTCCTCAAATATACCCAATAGGTTTGCTAAGCATCAGAATTAATAGCGCCTATTCTAACCTCCATAGTATTTGGGTATTATCCTCAAAACATTACTGAAGGTTCAACACTATCCACAAGGTTCAACTTTCCATCATGAATAGAACCATAGTGCAACCTGATTCGCATTTCGACCTAAGCACTATTTTAGCTTAGATTTGATTTAAGCCTATTCTTAACCTTCAGTGTCATCAAATTGGATTCTCCAGAATCAATATACGTCACAATCACCGTTAATTATTGCTTAGATATTATAACATACCATTCTTAGCTATATTCTATGCCTCAAACAACTCTGAGTTATTTCAGCATTCCTTAAACCTAAGACCCAACATTGATTCTTAATTTACAATACATCCCTTAATTTCATTCTGGATCTATAACCTCAAAATCAATTGAGTTAAAAATCGTTCTACCTCAATCATACCCAACATATATACTAAAATCATCATATAGTAATGTATATCACAATTAATTGATATCATTACTTAACATGGAGACACCTCAAAATAATTACTATACCTCAAATTTCCGATTAACTTATCAAATGAACTTTTTTGCGCAGCAATTACTACAACAGAAACAGTTCGAATTAAGATTAGTACTTATATTGTCAACATCTCCATGGTTCTAAACATCATTTGAATCATCTAATTAAAATGATTATTAGTCATGAAGAAATCTTAAGATAATCACCATTCCTCAAGTCTCCATGACCTTGCCAACTTAACTTCCTAGGGTGTCACCCATCCTAGGATTTCCCTGGGTTAAGCACACTTAACTTTTGTGTACCTGTGTCAAAATGCAGTGACTAGCTTCAGCTGTCTCTGACCACTGTTACCCTGTGACTGCCCTTGGTCCACTGAGTCATGCCACTATCGCCGACTGACTTAACATTGTATGTAGACACTAATCATACTGATATATAATCCCTATATATGTGCCTAAATGCGTATCCTGATATGTTCCCTGTTGTCCACAAAGTTGTTTGTTGAACCCTAATCTATAGTCTCATTCTTCTTCCGACCCAACATATGGTGTTCGGATAGGAGTACAGTGTTGTGCAGATCCCAATGTGTTCTAGAATCCCCAAACTAAACTATTCTTGACCACCCTCCATCGGGGTTAGTCTGTCCATGTATAATGTATTCTGGGCTACTGGGATGTGGTACTCACGGACAACACATAGGTACATACCCTTAATATGCTGCCATAACTCTTGATTTGGTTGTAAGCCATGCATCACTTATACCGCTCCAATGCTGGATCGGTAATGGAATCCAGATCTATCTCTGTCTTATCTGTTAATGGCTTATCCGCCTGACTCTTAACTACCTGCAATTGTGGCTAAGCACTAATCAACCTGTTGGTGATTCTGTCATAGGATGAGGCTAATACACAAGCCTTACTCAGACCCGCTTTCTCGGTATTCACGTCATCCTTGTACCACTCTCTCTGATATGGTATTATATGCTGCCTTCTAAGTATTCTACTATTCCTTGGGGCTTGTTTGTTCCATTTTTGGGGCTTGTGAACTAGCCAAAATAATTTACTTCGTTATTCCTATAATTGGATAATTAAGTATATCAGTATACTATCATGTTGCCAGAACCACCGCATTTACTCTGAGCAGACAATTCTGTGGCCATAATCCTTGCTTTGATACCAAAATGTCACACCCTTATCTTTATTTCACCTTTTTTAGAGTATTTACAGAAAATGATACGCAATTTAGTGGGCAACATAAGAATAGCATAAATATACTGATATTAAATGCAAATTTACATATAGGAGTCTTCCCCGTAGGGTTTGATAATATGTACAAATTTTGTCCAGAATATCCAACATATTAAAATTAAACTAATATAACCAAATAATTATGATCTTGGGACCTGCACACCTCAATTGTCCGTGTCAACTACTTTGCCTTTAGAGCCACTGGTTCTCGCTGGAACATTTATTATTTATGAAAAAAGGGTGAGATTCCAAGGAATCTCAGTAGTAACACATGATCCATCATATAAAATGCGAAAATTAAATATGTAATGCACCATATAATGTTAATGAAAATTCATACTATAACATGTGTGTAGACAATACTCAGGGCCTAATGACTGTTTGGATCCCCTACATGTCCGTGTACCTCAGCTGAGTCCCATACCACAGCTAGGTAATATGCCCCAGGCACGTGTTCATATCACAAAATATAGTTACATAGAACATATCAATAATCACATAATATATGAGAGATAGAGTTACTACCTTATGTCCCTTTTGCTACATCAAAAATAGTTCTTTGAACTATGTGACAACAGCTCAGGCGATTGATTCAGTCCTAAAATTTTAAATGTACAAGAATTAGGTTAAAACTCATTTGTGTACCTTTTTAGAGGCTTCCATAGTATTTTTGGTGGTAATATTAGTCTATATTGAAAATTTACCAAAATGCCCTTGTGACCCGATCTCGGCCCCACCGTACCCGGTCGACTATACTTTTTCAGGAATTTTAACCTGGGCTATTCTAACATATTTTCACTCATGAAATCCGTTTTTGATCTCAGTTTTTGCAAAATCACAGCCAAACGACAGTTTAATAATTTTCCAGAAACTGACAGATTTTCAGCCAACTTTGAAAATTCATAACTAATTCTATAAAATTTTAAATTGACTGATTCCAAAGCCTAAATTAAGGACTTTAAATGTACTTTCATGAAAAAATATCCAAAGATAATTTCTGATTACACATTTTTCCCAAAAATTCGGCCAACTACTACTGTTCCAGATTGCATTCTAGAAACAGAGCTCAACTTCAAAAATCCATAACTAATTCTACAAAAATCGAAATGGAGTGTTCTAAAATTCTGTGGAAATCTCTTTAAGTGTAGTTTCATGGAAAAATACCCAAAACTACTAGATGTTATCTAATGTTTCCCAGAATTTTCGAACATCAGAACTGCCAGATTTGAACGTTCAGAATGACCCCTGTTTCTGACTTAACTTTGAAAAATCATAACTCTCTCCACATATATCGAAATAATGCATTATTGGACTCCTTGGAAAACTATGAATGTGTGATAGATTTCTATGAAATTCATAATTTTTTGCTAAGATTTGAATGATCAAAACGCAACATGAATCTGACTGACTCCCAAAACCGTCAGTTTTGACAGTCTAACTTGAAAAATCAAGAATTCATTCATTTTCACTCTAAATCGTAAATTTCTTGATTCTATCATCAAATACACATCCTAAAATATCTATACAAAAATACCCATTCCAAAATTCCATCTATAGCCTCTGTTTAAGATTTTACAAGTTTCAGGTATGTACTCTGTTTTTCGGACAGCAAAACAGGGTGAAGAAAACTAATATGTAACCATGAGTTTATATTCTAAACCTCACGAATTTTCACTCTATACTCTCCTACGCATATGTACTGAGTTTAATGGGCAAATTGTAGAACCAAAGAACTCCAAAATTCGCCCCAAAATCGTCACACAATCACTGGTTTAACAACTTTTCGGTGACAGAAACTCTCCGGCGAATTTTCTCTTATTCCAGCCACAAAACCACCATAGAAACCACTCAAATCTAACGTGAAAGCAAAGATAAATGTGTAGGACACTCACCTAAATATTTTTATGATGTTGGATGTGGAATTTGGAGCTTCTTCTTCCTTCCTCAATTGCTCCGACCACTCTTGCTCTCTTGACTCTCTCTTTGTTCTCTCTTTCTCTATTCTGTTTTCTTTCTTTTGGCTTTGGATGCAGAACGTAAATGGACGTGTGGGTAGGCTGATATGATTTATTTAATAGGTGTGTATGTGTGTGTGCTGTCCATAATTAGCTGGAGAGTGTGTGTAGTTTATTGGTTTATCCTTTTGTGTTGTCCAATTCTAAGCAAAAGTATTTGTGTGCGTTGAAGAAGCCTCCAGGAGTGCAAACAAAAGAAGATGGAGTGATTAATGTTAGTGTGTGTGTGTTGGCAGCTTTTAATATACATATAGGTATATTTTTATCCTATTAATTACACAAACTGGGCTCTAATTTTCCTCTTTGTCTAATTTAAGATTCCTTAAATTTTGTAGGTTCCATAATTTGACTTATTATCAAATTTTCATTTAAATTTTCTTTTTAGAAAATTTAACCTTCACTAAATTTCAGATATTACAACCTCAGCCACACACACTTTCACCCAAAAAATTCACTATATACAGACCTCTCACTGAGTTTTACAGACATAGTCAAAAGTGCATGAACAACAGCTTAGCTCCTCAAAAGTAAACCTTAGAATAAATTTTGATGGGCATAATTTACTCCTTCCTTGAAATTATTGTTTTAACACCCCCTGGAAGTTTTAAAACAATGAAGAGAGCAATCTCTATCCCAGAGAAAATAGGCTTGGGCAAAATAATTAATGACATTTAAAATAGGGTTTACAGATCAAGAAAGAAATAGGGGGGGGATATAGTTTGTTGCGTACCTTCAACTTCTTCAAATATGATTTCCTTTGGCAGGTTAGATGCGGCATGGTATTTGTGAGGATTCAAATCAAGTTCATAATTCATGTAACGTACAAGTACATATTTATATACAATCAGTTCAATGTGAAACCGTTTATACATTTTCTAATCCTATACTTTTCAAAGATATTCCTGGTAGTGGGAGATATTGTCTTTAACTTCTGACACTCCCCCTCAAGTTGGAGCATATATATTGATCATGCCCAACTTGTTATAAAGACATTTAACCCGTGTCCCATGTAAGGCTTTTGTCAGAAGATCTGCCAGTTGGTCGTCGGATCGCACGTGCCCTGTAGATACAATATTTTCTTTGATCTTGTCACGAATAAAATGACAATCAATTTCAATATATTTGGTACGTTCATGGAATACAGAGTTCGATGCTATATGAAGTGCTTCCTTATTGTCACACCATAGTTTTGTAGGTAATGTTGTGACGATGCCAATTTCCTTCAAAAGCTGCAGTATCCACACAATTTCTTGTACTGACTGTGACATGGCTCTGTATTCCGCTTCTGCACTTGATTTTGACACAACCCCTTGCTTCTTACTTCTCCAATATACCAAATTTCCACTAACAAACACACTGTAACCCATAGTAGATCGTCTTGTGGCCTTTGATCCTGCATGATCCGCATCACAAAAGCACTCGACTTTAGTATGCCCATAATCTGTATAAAGAATACCAAGACCTGGAGAGCTTTTCAAATAATGCAAGATATGTTCTAAAGCTTCCCATTGTGCCACTGTTGGTGATGCATAATTGGCTGAGCCTACTAACTGAGAATGTTATATCAGGACGAGTTACTGTTAGATAATTTAGCTTCCCAATGAGTCTTCTATATCTCTCAGGAAATGGAAACGACTTTAATTTCTCTGGATCAATCTTCTTCTTCAACTCATCAGGAAGCTCATCAAACATACTAGCATCAAGATCCAGAAAGGGATTCGGAATCATGGGAATGATGCTTGGTGTAGCTCCAAGCTTTCCAGTCTCCTTTAAGAGATCGAGAACATACTTTTTCTGAGTCAAAAGAATACCTTTCTTGCTTCTCAAAACCTCAATACCAAAGAAGTACTTTAATGATCCCAAATCTTTTGTCTGGAAGTGAGAGTTTAGGAAGATTTTAAGTTCTGAGATTCCAGAATAGTTACTTCCTGTAATCACAATATCATCAACATATACTATTAGAAGAATCATGCCTGTATCAGATTGTTGGTAGAACACAGAGTGATCACACTTACTTTGACTTAACACAAACTTTTTGACCACACTACAAAATTTATCAAACCAGGCTCGAGGACTTTGCTTTAGACCATACAGTGACTTCCGAAGATAGCATACTTTCCTATTCTCCCCCTGAGCAACGAACCCAGGTGGTTGCTCCAGATAAATTCTTCAAGAAGGTCTCCATTCAAAAAAGCATTCTTAATATCTAACTTATGCAAATCCCAATGATATGTTGCCGCCAAAGAAACAAGAAGACGAACAGAAGTAAGTTTGGCCACAGGAGAGAATGTCTCAGAATAATCAAGACCATAAGTTTGGGCATACCCTTTTGCAACAAGGTGAGCTTTTAATCATTCCAAGGAACCATCAGCTTTAGTCTTAACAACAAAGACCCATTTGCATCCAATGGTCTTCTTGCCAGGAGGGAGATCAACAAGTGTCCAGGTACCAGCTGTTTCTAGTGTCAAGAGTTCTTCTTCCATTGCAGCACGCCAACCAGGGTGAGTCAGGGCTTGATGAAGGGTAGTAGGTGTGGAGATTGAATCAAGGGTGGCCACAAGAGAAGAGGAAACAGGGGATAAAGACTGATAGGATACAAAAGATGAGAAATGATAGGTACAATCAGCATATCGTTTGGGAGGATAATGAGGATGGGTACCTTTACGAAGTGCAATAGGTAGGTCATCAGAAGTATCACCAAGAGAAGCAGGAAAAAGTGGTTCAGTAACAGCAGGAGGAGGATCGACAGAAACAGAAGTAGGAACTAGGGAGGTATCAACGGAATCGATTGACGAAGTAGGTGCTGGCAAAGGTGAATCATGTTCAACATCAACATCATTGATGATATCAGGTTCTGAAACAGCAGCTTGTACTGGTGAGAGAGGGACAGGATAAACCAGGAGGTTATTAGAATAATCCATGATAGAGGGAGACTCAGAGACAGGCATAGTCTTGAAGAAGGAAGAGGACTCGTGAAACATGACATCAGTGAACACAAGGTAACGACGGAGATCAGGAGAATAATAGCGATACCCCTTCTGAATTCGAGAATAGCCAAGAAAAATACATCTTAAGGCTTTTGGATCTAGTTTACTAACGCTAGGACGGACATCCTTAACAAAACAAACACATCCAAAAATTTTAGGATCAATAGGAAATAGCTTAGTGGTGGGAAACAAAATAGAATACGGAATATCCCCACCAAGAACAGCCGAAGGCATGCGATTTATGAGAAAACAGGCTGTAGAAACAGCATCAGCCCAAAATATTTTAGGGACAGAGGAATGAAACATGAGAGCTCGAGCAGTTTCTAAGAGATGTCGGTTCTTTCTTTCAGCAACACCATTTTGAGCAGGGGTATCAACATAAGAAGATTAGTGAAGAATACCATGACTTTGCATGTACTCAATGAATGGGGCAGAAAAATATTCTTTTGCATTATCACTTCGTAAGATTTTCATAGGAGTGTTAAACTGAGTTTGAATTTCAGCACAGAAATGATGAAAGTGAGTAAATAATTCAGAACGCTGTTTCATTAAGTAAAGCCAAGTGGTTCGGGAAAAATTATCAACAAAAGTGTCAAAATAACGATAACCAGTTTGAGATAGGATTGAACAAGGACCCCAAACATTAGAATGTACTAACTCAAATGGGGACACAGCTCGTTTATTGACACGAGGTGTCAAATGAACACGATGGTGTTTGGCAAACTGACAGGACTCACAATTTAAAGCAGACACATAAGAGAATTGAGGATACAATTTTCGGAGAGATGACAGACACATATGACCTATACGACAATGAATTTCAAATAGAGAAGACCCACCAGAACAAGCTACAAAACGTGGCATCTGATCATCAAGGATGTAATGGCCACCAGATTCATAGCCCTTACTAATAACCTGTTTCGTCGTGAGATCCTGAATCAAACAATGGTCAAGAAAGAGTGTGATAAAACAATTTAATTGTCGAGTAAGTTTGCTAGTAGACAAAAGATTAAAGGCAAGGTTAGGAACATAAAGGACAGAGGATAAAGGAATAGACGGGGTAGGTCTGATAGTGCCAGATCCAAGAACATAAGAATAAGAACCATTGGCAATTGTTATACCAGAAGGATTGGTATAAGATGCATACGAGGAGAACAAATTCTTGTTACTTGTCATATGATCAGTGGCACCAGAATCGATAATCCACTTTGAGGAACAAGTGGCAAGACCAGAAGTAATGTTACCTATAGCAAGAGCATCTGAAGGTCTGGACTTAGATTCAACCATCATCAAATGAGAAGATGTACCAAACAGCAAATAAGCAAATATGCAACTACAACAAATTCTTCGAGCAAGAATAAGAGAATCACATAATCATAAATTGCATCAACAATATGAAATATCCCAAACGAGGCTTCAAGGTCCTCCAACCACAACAGCAAACGTCACACTAGTGACCAAATAGAGATTTACCAGAAATATCTCAAACGATGAATAATAGACGTTGAATGAACAGTACCTTCAAATTTGCAAATGACAGGTTGGTCCTTCAAATTGCAGAAATACCAGTTTAGACCTTCAACATTTTAAAATGACAGTTTGGTCTTACGAATTTACAGAATGACATATAGGTCCTCCGAATTTGTAGAATGACAAAATTATTTCTCAACTCAATTAAATAATGGAGCAAGACGCAGGACTAGGAATAAAGGAACTATACGTTGCAACACTTTTGTCAATCACAAAAGGGACCCACACAGGAAAATGCAAGGCACGTTCTTTTGTCTTCAACAAATATATAATTGAGGGACCCACTCAAAAATAAAGAACTCAGCCACCAAACACAAGTGAACCTGCGCGAAACCACCACTGTCTTGCTGGAATAGAAAAGAAGCAAACTAGAAAACTTGAACCCAAGACACGAACACCACCAGAAAACTTTCACTTGAATTAGAAACTTGTAGCACCCCACATAAGACAAGAAGCTTTGGGAATAGAAGCACTTAACTCAAATGAGCAAAATGAGGTTCAAACTCCAGCTGAAGAACGAAGTCGAGAACGTAGCCCAAAAACTCAACTTGATCGAATGACCATCAATTCCAGCGTTAGGTAGAGGAGGAAGAGTCGATCCAGACGCCACCAACGCCATCGCAAATGGCCACCAGATAAGCTTTCACGCGCCACGCGTGTCTCAGGATGGCGGAGGTGAAGGCGGCGCGTGAGATGTCACGCACTGTCGGTTTCTGACGCTGCCTCTAGGAAGGACCGATCGGAGGCCCTAGAGACAGCCTGGGTGGCGCGTGTGGACAATAGGAACTCCGGTGAAGGAGATCTGAAAAACTAAATGGAGCAACATTCTTTCACCGGAAAAAAAATAGAAGTGACCGGAAAAACTAAATTCAGAGGAGAAATATCCAAGGCTCTGATACCATGTCAGGATTCAAATCAAGTTCATAATTCATGTAACGTACAAGTACATATTTATATACAATCAGTTCAATGTGAAATCGTTTATACATTTTCTAATCCTATACTTTTCAAAGATATTCCTGGTAGTGGGAGATATTGTCTTTGACTTCTGACAGTATTCAAAACTACAAATCAATTCAAAACATTCTTTTAGTGATGGATAAGAATCTCAAGAAAGCTTCAAGAAATAATGAAACACTAATGTTAACAACAGGTGTCATAAAAAGTAACAGGAAATAGTTTCATTACCAATTGGAGAAACCCAATTTGAGTTCATGATTAGAAGCATTCTTGGTGGCTTTAACTAACACAGTCATAATTTCTGTCTTTCGTGTACTAACCATGAGTAAATCATACTCTGTTGGGATTATTATTGCAAAAAAGTTATCACTTAGGACACTGAGATACATCTTCTCAACAGCTGCAAGGGTAACCCTTCTTTTGAGTGCATCAGACTCCGGATCAACAATGTAAATGGCAAACTCGGTAATCAACAAGACACGACGTTTCATCTTCCCAGAACTTGTTAGCTCAAAACTTTATCTGCAAAAGGAACTCGCATGTCTCCTGTGTTAAAAGGAAATGGAAAACAATTCAGGATTTCATAGATTGTTACCTTATTTGTCGTGCATCACTCCCTCTAGAGTCTCTGTATCATTCCCTCATTGACAAAAACTGAACAAAAAGCTTCTTGCTCGTTACTGTTTAAATGTCAGTAACTTGAATATTTTTAAATGCGCCTTAGCTTCCAGAAAGATGGTAGATGATAACCACATGAAATTCAAAGCCTTTATAAGTTTAAATTTTGCCATAGTATAACAATAGTTTTAGTTGGTTGTTCATATGATTAAAAATTAGCATCACCATCCCAAAAGCTTAATCATAAACTTCTCATCATGGTTGAAAACTTATAACATGGTCCCTTTACAATCAGTTGCAGCCAACAAAACTCTCGGGTTTTTAATGATTACATAACTTCAACCAATGCAATACTCAATGGTGAGATGATATTTGTTCAGACAATGGTGAGATTATAAAGAAGCACTACAAATATCTCAAGCATTAAACTATAGCATGAAAATATATTCACATTGGGGCATATATTTGGGAGAATCACATTTCAATCATCTGTAATGGAATTGTTGATATTTTGGCTCTTTGTTGTTGAAATTTACAACTACTATATACTGTACTGACAATTTTTTTTTTTTTTTTGGGAAGTAGAATCACCCATCAGAAACATTTCTCATCAACTCAGTGTTAAAAGCAATAATCTGGAACAAAATGGGCTGACATTAGGGATCCATACGCCCCTTTTGGGGACTTGGGATTATGTGTTATGAACCGTTGGCAATAATAACCTGAGGATAATGACCTAAATTACGGGTAGTAGTATGCTTCTTAAGCAACTCAAACCTTGTAAACCTCATAAGTCATTACGCTCAACCCATGGATGCAACTTTTTCCATTATATAAGGACTCAAACTACTAAAAGGAACCTATAAAAAAATCTGCAAAAAAAAAAAAAAAAAAGTTAACGTCCTCGCTATAGCATTCAAGCAAGCTAAAGTCCAATCAGCCTTATTCTAAATTACTACCACTTATCCTAAATATAAAACCTAACTGACTTTTTTTGGAGAGATTAAGGAAACTAAATAAGTTACTTAATCATATCATATGTTATGTATGATTAAATTATATACCAGTTTATAAGTAAGATAAATTAGTTTGAAGAAAAAATAATAAATATAGATACTTTAAAGTAATTTACTTAGCTTCCTTAATCTACTTAAAATAGTCGGGTCTCGTATTTAGAAGATGAGATAGTAATAAGCTCATGATATTCCCACTGCTCGGCCAGTCATCCTTCATCAGATGGCCCAAAACAAAGTCACAGGTTGGCGAACCTAAGCCATATATATATTGAGCGTGCATTGCATCTGAAAAAAAAAATTTAATGCCATTTCTTTTTCAAGAAAAATAAAAGGAAAACACAGTGAAGGAGCTTTAAAAATATAAGACATAAACAAGCCATTCTTCAAACCACGTCTTCAGGATCCAATGGGCAAGATTTTTCTTATTTACTACGTATACGACAGATAAATTTAGAAACACCATATTCAAACATCTTATGAACAGATTCATATAGCCATGAAGATTCTGGACTCTACAACCTACGGACAAGAGTTCTAAATTACGTAAACGCAGGCAAGGAATAAGTAATTGCATTTAATTAGACCTAACCTTGTTTCTGCAAAATCTTCAATAACAGCGGATGAGATGGCATGTCAATGTAGTCTCCTTTATAATCTGAAACAAAGGAGGCCTCTCTTTTAATCCCATGAACGGGTCTTTATCGTTGGCGTAGACATGGCTATTGGTAGCTTCAAGTCGCGCGGTTGCTTGGCGTTGATCGTCGCAGTCGGGAATGTTGAGCTCAGGAGGGAAGGGATCATCGGCGGCCAAAACGACGTCATCGCTTTTGGAATCGGGCTCAGATTTGAAATTTGATATCGGATTCTGTCTCTTCAACCTGAAACTTTCCATCATCTTGATGCCTTTCCTCGTGGATGTCGCAGAAAGCAGCGAGTTTGGCGAATGCCACTATGCATGCAGGCTGTAACGGACTTCTTTCTGAGATCGTCTTCAAATTCACATGTCTACTTCCCATTAATATTATTTTTTTATCCAATTTTTTTTTAAAAGGGAAATTTAAAGAAATTAAAGGATGGAGAAAATAAAATTTATCGTAAATGACTGTAAAAATTGTAATTATATAGATGAACCAAATATTGACACATAAATTTAAAAGTACTAAATTAGACTTAACTAACATACTGGGTTATCCTTTTTATTTAGGAAAATTTTACTCAATGACCCCGTGGGCAATTAATATCCAGTGGGTCTCAATAAATTCTGAAACTTCACCACAGGACTGTTGGGTAAAATGAAATTAAGATTATGCTAAAAAGGCATCACTACTCTTGCTTTTTTTGAAAAAAAGTCAACATTTTCCAACCAAGTTCTTACTCATTTGTAAGTATCTTACACATCAGGAATAAGTACAATAGTCTTATGAACAAGGTAAATTAATTTATTAACAATTACTCATTTATAAGTTGTCTTATACATCATGAATAACTGGAATAGTCATACAAACAAGTGAAATATTTTTCTTGAGATAAATTAATTTTGTTAACAAGATTAAATTTGTAAGTGTTCTATACATTATGAACAAATTAAATAGTCCTATAAACAAGTGGAAGAGTTATATCCTATGCGAATAATTGTTTAAAACACTTATAAATGAGTAATTATTAAGAAATTAATTTATCCGGTTTATATCATTATCCTACTTATTCATAGAGCTATTCGACTTGATCATTTTGCAGCATAAAATTTAATTTCATTTTGCCCCATAGTCCTGCATTGAAGTTTTAGAATTTCTTGAGGCCCAATTGGATGTTAAATTGGCAACAATGGTCCTTGAGTGAAATTTTCCATTTTTTATTTTTGGTTTTAGGCCTAGTAAAGATTCCTAAAAAAATAAATATAGAAACATGTTTGATGCATAATCTTTTAATTACATTTTCATTCACACTTTAACAAATGAATGAATATGTGATTATTGAAACATTTTACTTTTAAAAACATCAAGTTATTGAAATTTGATGGTAGTTTTTTGGATGAAATCGATATTAATTTTGTGCAAAAGATCCTTCTTATTAAGAAGGAGGTTAAATGTATACCAAACAGGAAGATAGATCAGTGTCTTGTATATTCCAATAATTCAATTACTCCCTCTAATACTCATTATAAGGCACTTTCTTGATAATTCTCATTATAATGCACTTTTTTGAGGGCGATTTTGGTACTTTAATAAAGAATTCCCTTGTTTTAAGGAGTGACAATAGTGAGAGAGGGGTAGAAAATGAAATTCTATGATATTGGAAGGGGTGATTCAAACCTCAAACATCAAAGCAACCGGTTAAAGCTCAACCAAAATCTGGTAGAAATTAAAAAAATGGTAAAAAAGAATAGGAAAATGACATAAAAAGAACTTTAAAATTGCAAAATCCTAAATTAGGTTTATTACCAAAAGTTGATTAGAGAATTACAATAATTGACAAGCAATTCACAACTCATTTTTTGAGAAATACCTTATTTGAGATTTTACAATTTCAAAGTTTTTTTCTATTATTTTCCCAAAAGAATAGTTTAAAGTGTGTAGGAATAATAATTAATTAAAAACAGAGAAAGAAGACATAACTCAATTAATGAAAGAAAACAATTATCAATGAAATTTTTATTTTATTTTTAAGCGTTAGAAAAAAAAATTCTTGAATAT
Source organism: Inga laurina (assembly GCA_963855925.1). Taxonomy (NCBI): domain Eukaryota; kingdom Viridiplantae; phylum Streptophyta; class Magnoliopsida; order Fabales; family Fabaceae; genus Inga; species Inga laurina. The sequence goes on along the minus strand of OY979712.1, from coordinate 2,431,282 downwards.
TAGAAAGAAAATGCAAGAAATGAGAACAAAATCTTGCGGTCAGATAAATTTAAATATTATTCTCAGCCAAGCAGCAATCTAAATATAAGGATATTTTCAACAAATATAAAGACTGTCATATTTACAACAAATAATCAAGGAGGAGATGGGAGGAAAGAATTAAAGAAGATGAGTAGGGTGTTTTAGAAAATAAATATCATAACACGCACAATCTTGATATCGATGCTCGGGTTTGTTCCTTTACAACACGGACGGGTCATTGGGATAGAACCAAATGGGAATCTTTCCTTCCTACTTGGGTGGTAGATAAGATTATGACGGTGCCACCCCCAACAAGAACCGGTGACGACGTGTTTTGCTGGAGAAATGCTCCCGACGGCAATTTTAGTGTGAAGTCTGCTTATGATAAGATCTATCATCAGCAAAATCTCAGTTCTCAACCTCACTGGCGGCATTTATGGCACTGGGATATTCCAGAAAGAGTTAAACTCTTTATGTGGCAAGTATTCCATGAGAGACTCCCAACAAACGATACTAGAGCGAGACATATCCCAAATGTCCCAAACACCTGCCCTTTTCAGTGTGAGAGTGAGGAGAGCATCCTTCATGTGTTGAGAGATTGTGACCAAGCCCAGAGGGTGTGGTCCTCTTTAACTAACCCCTTATACTATTCTATGTTTTTTAGTGGTTGTATGCAGGAATGGCTACAATGGAACATGCAGCACTCACCAGGCAGTAGTAGAACCTCTAGATGGTCATGGCAACGAGTTTTCAGCACAACGTGCTGGCTACTATGGAAAAACAGATGCAGCCAAGCGTTCGAAGGGGCAGCTGAGCAGCCGCAACAGATTGTACATAGATGCATGTTTCACCTCTCGGAAGGAGTACAAAACGGAAGAGTTCAGCAACAGATATTTCATGTTCCAGAGCGAGGGGCAGTCCGCTGGGAACCACCGGAACCGGATTTTGTTCGTATAGATGTTGATGGATCCGTACTCAATGGAGGTCAGGGAGCCTGTGGCGGTGTTATTCGTGATCATCAGGGCACATGGATACGGGGATTTCAACAAAAGTTAGGACATTCGTTCCCAACTGCTGCAGAAATCCATGCAATCTACAGAGGCCTTCATCTATGCAAGAAGATGGGTTTATCCAAAATCAAACTGTTCACCGATTCCCTCCAGGCTATCCAGTTATTACGGTCTACTTGTCCTGTTTCCCACCCATTATATGACGTTATCCTAGCAACTAGATCCCTTATTTTCTCTAACTGGGACTTGCAGATTTCCCACGCTTATAGGGATAGTATTAGCTGTGCTGATTATCTGGCAGTCCAGGCACACAGAAATGACCACGACTACGTCGAGCTAGGGTCTTCTTCTGCCACTTGTTCTTTCCTTTTTGCCCAAGACTGTGCTTTGGGCAGGCCTAATCAATAGGTCCAGAAACTCACAAGCTTTGCTTGCCTTTGTAATACAAAAAAAAAAAAAAAAAAAGAAAATAAATATCATACTAACTAATCCAATTAACTTCTTTAATATAATCAAATTAGGTAAACATATTTTATATTAAAGACCGGAGCAGTTTTAATTTTGTGCGAAAGATTCTCCTAATTAAGAAGGAGGGTTTTTTTAAACCGAAAAATTAAGGAGGAGGTTAATGTCTCAGAGAGGAAGAGAAATTATTGTCCCGTGTATTCCAACATTTCAAGTACTTAATCCTTGAATTCTTATTACAAAGCACTTTCTTGAAGGTGATTTTGATTTTTCAAATAAATCTTCGGTTTAAGTAAATTACATTATTCTTCTTAGCTGAGCAATCCTTTTTTTTTTTTGGATAAAAAATAAGGGCCTCCAACGGAAAACAAGCCAAAGGAAAGAATTAAAATACATTAAAGCCTTAAGAGGATTTTTTTAGAATCCATTTTCTTTTTTTGATTCTAGAATCTATACAAGATTTTGAAAAGAAAAAGAAAAAGAGAAAAAATAAGAGAACTCAAACCCCATCCATATCATTAAATTTAACTACGCAAACTCCTTATATATATTAATCTCCTCTCTTATCATCCTCCTCTCTATTTTTCCATTGTCATCAAGAGTTTCCAAGTATTATTGCCATCGAGAGTTCCCTCGTACGGACACCTGTACCATGCTTCCTTTCTTTAATTTACCCTAGCGCCATCTTCTACTTGTCTCTTTTTTTTTTTTTTTTTTTTTTTTCCTTTTTCTTTCTTTCTTTAACCTATTATGGTGCCATCTTCTACATCTCCTCGTCTTTTATTCACATGACAATGAAAACAGATATTCAAATATCTACTCTCCAACTGTAGAACCAAATCCAAATTTGTAGTCTTTTTTCTTCTGGTCAAGCTGCAATGAAAACAGAAACTGTGTTAAGAGGAAAGAAAGCATAAACCGGTAGGCAGATTCCCAACGGGATCCTTGAGGAATATATGTTTGAAGAACAAATGTGGTAGAAAACAATGTACCCTCACCTCTGCAGAAAGAATAAAATTAAGACCCATATTTAAACGCTCCTCCAAAAATGCCGAGACACAACCATTGGAATCAATCTTTCCTCTTAGTCGGCACTACAACAATCATAACAAAACGGAATGAGAATATATAAGATAAAAGAGTAAGAAAAATTAATTAAAAATTTTTAACCCCACTTCTCCAATTTTTTTAAATTCAGCTCAAAAAATTTTGGGAGAATTGCTTAAAAAGATCACATGGACAACTTATTTGCTAAATGGGACCTGGGAAGATATCTTGCACATGGAGGGAAGATATATGCACACAGAGAGAAGATTTCTGCACACATAGGGAAGAATTTTGCACACAGGGAAGATCATCTGCACACCAGGGAAGATATTCTGCACACGTGGAAGATAATCTGCACGCGAAGGTCCCATTTGGCAAATAAGTTGCTAATGAGGGATTTTTTTCACAATTTTCCCAAAAATTTTTCCTTTCCCTCCTCTCCCCTCAGACCAAACAAGCCCTAAGGGTGTGTTTGGTTTGACGGGAGGGGAGGGGAGACAAATTACAATTTTGGACGCGGGAAACCCAAAATTTACCCTCTCATTCATTCTAAATTTTGGATTCCTGCCCAAAATTTAAATACCTTCAACCCAAAAAGGTAATTTAACTCTCCTCCCCTCCCCTCAAACCAAACACGCCCTAAAGCAACCAGTTAAAGCTCAGCCAAAATCCGGTAGAAATTTAAAAAAAGAATATCTTAAAGGCGTATAGGAATAATAATTAATTAAAAAATAGAGAAAGAAGACATAACAAAATTAATGAATGAAAACAATAATGAACGAAATTTTTATTTTATTTTTGTACGTTAGAAAAAAAAATCTTGAATATTAGAAAGAAAATGTAAGAAAATGAGAACAAAATCTTCAATTTGGATAAATTTAAATATTAATCTTAGCTGAGCAGCAATCTGAATATTAGAGACCTGTAAGTCTACAACAGAAAAGAAGCCAATGAAAAAAAAAAATTAAAGTCTTCAAAGATTCTCTCATGATCTTTTTTCTATTGTGATTTTCAGAATCTATAAAATATTAAATATAAATCATCTATTTTTTTTTAAGTCTGACGGTGAATATAGGATTTTGAGGAACAAATTAATGAGAAAGAGAAAGATGAGAGAACTTAAATTTAACCCCACAAACTTCTTATATATTAATCGCTCTGTTACTATCCTCCTTTCCATTCTTCCATTGCAATCAAGAATTCCTAAGTATGTACTACTGCACTTCTTTAACCTACTCCTCCTCTTTCTTTTTCTTTCTTTCTTGTCTTCGTTTCTTTTTTCTTTAACTTCTTTTGGCGCCATCTTCTACTTCTCCTCTTCTTTCTTTAACCTACTGCGATGCCATCTTCTACTTCTCCTCGTCTTTTTATTTTTTTATAACCACATGAGTAGCTAGTTCTCCTTCTTCTCAATGAGAGATAACGTGATTTGATTCTTGTTCATTTTAATTACTTCTCAAGGGTTTTAGAAGGCATTAAAAGGAGAGGTATTTAAACATCCTCTAACATGAAATTATCCGTTTTGAGCCAATTACCTTTTATGGTCTTAAAACTCATCAAAAGGGGATATATTCAGACCTTTATAAGGCTTGGATCATATTAATATTAGTTTATATAATTTCTTTTGTATTCACCGTTGCAATAATGTTAGAAATGACATGAAAGAAGATTAATTAATTAGAAAATCTCCTGAGAATGGATGATTTTACAATGCTCCCACCGGTATTGTTGAGATAGGAGTAAGCACTTCCAAAAATCCAACCCAACATCATCCTGCTTTACTAATATTGTATTTCAAATCTTTAATATAAAATTGCTTTTACTGGTTAAAATTCTTGTTAAAATAAATCTATGAAGTCCCACCTTGGTTGGAGAGGAATAAAAGTTTGAATACCTTTTCTCTTATTGCATTACTAAATATTGCACTACTCTACATGGTATTGGATAATACCATCTAGGAAGCAATCCCTCAAATCAAAAACTCTTTTATGGTTTTCCAATCTTAATCTTAATCATTATCTCTCAACGGGGAATGAAAAACGTCTTATAAGGGTCTAGATATCTCTCCGCTCGAAACATTTTAAAACTGTGAGAGTCTCATTATCCTCACGGGGAGCTCACCAGTTATGAAATTAACGATTTTGAATATTAATGATAAATTTTATGTGCAAAAATAGAAAGAAATTTAAAAATAGCATTCGCATGTGTGGGTTTTTATTTTAGGACCCATTTGAAGATTCTACCCTAATGGATGAAAGTGCCTCACTGTTAGCCCCTACAACAAATCTTCTACCAAATTCAGCCATACAGGTATTTATATTTGAACTCTTTTAAGACAGGAAAATACAATACAATAATTTGATTGTTTGAGTTTATTTTTTGTTGTTTTCTTAATTGCTAGTGTGTTTTTGAGTATCACTAGATGTAACATTTTTTTTTAATAAAATTGAATTATGGTTATTGATCTTGTACATGCACCACATCGGAAAGAAAATTAGGTTTACTAGGGTTAAAAAGTTGGATTTAAGTTAGTCCCTTATTTGAGAGTGTTTAAATGACGTGATGTATCAATACGTCTAAGAATTATGTTCCAAGATTCCAAGATTCCAAGATTCCATGCCTTCCATCACTCAGCTTCGTCTTGTATGAAATGGATATTAATTTTGTGCAAAGGATCCTTCTTATTAAAAAGGAGGTTTTTTTTTCTCTACCGAAAAATTAAGGAGAGGCTGGGTGTATTTGGTTTGAGGGGAGGGTAGGGGAGGGAGGGGAGTTAAATTATCTTTTTGGGTTGAAGGTATTTAAATTTTGGGCGGGAACCCGAAATTTAAAAGGAATGATAGGGTAAATTTTGGGCGGGAACCCAAAATTTAAAAGAATGAGAGGGTAAATTTTGGGTTTCTCTTGTCTAAAATTGTAATTTACCAATCATCCCCTCCCTTCCCCTCCCCTACCCTACCCTCAAACCAAACACACCCTAAACTCCTTATATTTATTAATCTCCTCTCTTATCATCCTCCTCTCTATTTTTCCATTGTCATCAAGAGTTTCCAAGTATTATTGCCATCGAGAGTTCCCTCGTACGTACACCTATACTATGCTTCCTTTCTTTAATTTACCCTAGCGCCATCTTCTACTTGTCTTTTTCTTTTTGTTTTTCTTTCTTTCTTTAACCTATCATGGTCCATCTTCCACATCTCCTCGTCTTTTATTCACATGAGTAGTTAATTCCTTCTTCTTAAGGATAGATAACGTGACTTGAATTTTGTTTGTTTTGGGACCCAATTAATTCTCACGGTCTTAAAAGACGTTAAAAGGGAAGGTATCTAAACCACCTCCAACTCTAAATTATCCGCTTTGATTCCATTTCTTTTCATAGTCTTAAAACTCGTCAAAATGAGAAATATTCAGACACATATAAAGGGTCGATAATTTATATAACTTTTTTGTACTCAATCTTTAATATAAAATCATTTTTACTTGTTAATATTTTTTAAAAATAAATCTGTCAAGTCCAACCTTAGCTAGAGAGGAAATAAAAGACATTTTATAAGAGTTTGGATATATTGTCTTCTTATTTGTATGTGATGTCGCTTCTAGTTCTAGCAAGGCAAAGTGCCCTTGCTGGGATAAGACCAGCAATAATAGGAAAGGAGGGCGTTTTGGTTTTAAAAATCTCAATGCCCCGATTCAATTGCCTATACCACCGTCTCATGGTATTGCCTAATACCATCTAGCAAGAGATCCCTCAAACCAAACACTCTTTTATGGCCTTTCAATCTCAATCCTAATTCCTTCCTTAAAACCGTGAGAGTTTCATTGCCTCACGGTGGGGAACTTGCAAGTTGTGGGAATTCACAATTTTAAATATTGCTGATAAATAATTATGTGCAAAAATAATTTTTTTAAGGGGGAAAAAAAAGTAAACGTGCGTGGGTGTTTAAGTAATTAAGTCTGTGTGTTTCCATTTTTTATGTATTCTAGCAATATGTGTATGTATGAAAGAGATATGCTAATGTATTATAATTTATTTAAAATTTAGGACCCATTTGAATATTATACCAGAATGGATGAAAGTGCCTCACCATTAGCCCCTACAACAAATCTTCCTTCAAATTCAGCCATACAGGTATTTAAGATCTTTTAAGATAGGAAAATAAAATAATTTGATTGTTTAAGTTTACTTCTTCTTTTTTTCTTTTCTTCGTTGCGGGTATGTTTTTGGGTATCATTAGATCATTAGATGTAAGATATTTTAATGAAATTGAATATGTCTGGCTTCTTGTTTCTGTTTTGGGTTGGGCAATGGAAGGAGAGTACTGTACAGAGAAAAGGAACACCACACTTCATCGCATGAGTAGTATAGATGAATTGTTGAAATATTGCAATTTATTTTAATTTCAGGACCCAGTTGAAGATCACAGTGGGGAAGTTTGGTTTCTAATGGGTGATGAAGTTGACTCACCATCATCAACCGACTTATGGGATATGATTAACCTTGAACTGGATCGTTCTGAAAATCAAACTTTGAATTTGGAAGATCTCCTCAATGACCCTACTTCTCAGTCTTTAGAATCAGAAGTCACACCAAGCGAGATGCACAGTGCGTCTCAAGATTTGGAATTCAAGGATTATCCAAATCATCATATTTTTCAGTCTCCGGAGTTGGACGTTCCTCCAATATTTTCTTCTTCTCAATCTTCAGAATTGGGAGTTCATCCAAGCTATGTTAATTCTCAATCTTTGCAATCTTCTCAATCTTTGGAATTGGAAGTTCATCCAAGTCATCCTAACTCTCAATCTTTAGAATTGGAAGTTCATCCAAGCTATACTAATTCTCAATCTTTGCAATCTTCTCAATCTTTGGAATTGGGAGTTCATCCAAGCCATCCTAATTCTCAATCTTTGCCTCAACCTTTGGAATTGGAAGTTCATCCAAGCTATGTTAATTCTCAATCTTTGCAATCTTCTCAATCTTCGGAATTGGAGGTTCATCCAAGCCATCCTAACTCTCAATCTTTAGAATTGGAAGCTCATGCAAGCTATACTAATTCTCAATCTTTGCAGTCTTCTCAATCTTTGAAATTAGAAGTTCATCCAAGCCATCCTAATTCTCAATCTTTGGAATTGGAAGTTCATCTAAGCCATTCTAATTCACGATCTTTGGAATCGGAAGTTCTTCCAAATATCAATACTTCTCAATCTTTGGAAATGCAAGTTACTGAGAATGTCTCTACTTCACAATCTTTCCCAAATGTTTCAAATCAGCAGCATCTTCATGCCCAACAATATCAAATTGCGCCAACTTCTCCTCACTATCACCAATTCATCCAATTCCCACCTCCATCCAATAAAAGGTATGCTTCTTTAATCCATTCACTTGACAAACAAATTAATGCTTTATCTCAATTAAGCTTGAGTGAAATTTATGTGATTCCAAAAAAAATAAACTCAAGGAATGGGTTGAATCATTAGTTTTACCCCATTTTGTATTATTTATTTTTCTTGCTAGGGGGACCAAATGCTTAGTTGTTTCTTGAATTATTTTTATACCTCTTCTATAGGCAAAAGACATCAAGGAAGCAATGCAAATTGGAATATGAAAGGACAATGATCACGGAGAAAAGGACCAACTTCATATATCATAATCCCTCCGCACTTGTAAGTTTTCAACTCGATGAGTTTGAATTAGACATGACAAATTATTACCCATTACTTAGTTTCTTTGAACTTGTTATCTTAAGGATTTCATTAATGTGCTCCTACATATAGGACAAAATTATCAGTCAAGGAAAACCTAGAATAAGCTGTCACTGCGGAAAGACAAAATGCTCAAAAAGATATTGCTCATGCTATAAGGTAATTCTTTATTAAGCTGTTGTTTTTAATTGACATGATTGAATCTATTATTTAAAAAAGTTATTAAAAAATTCAAAATATATGAATTTCTACTAATGTTTTTATTTTTTTATTGAAGGCCGGAGTTGGATGTTCTGATCTCTGTCAGTGTAAAGGATGTAGTAATAATTATGGCGCTAAAAATAGTGGTAAGAATCTCTTGAGCATCTTGGGTTGTCAGAAATTTTATTGCTACTATAATAGTGGTAATAATCTTTTCTGCACATATATAGGAACTTCATCAACTTCTAACTCAAGTTTTGCTCCAAGAGAGCGTGCCCTCATCACAACTCCAAGCAACAATACTTCTTTAATCAATGAGAGGCACTCGGTAAGTGTCTGCTATTTCATAAAATTGATTTTTGTTATGACTCTTAATGTCACAAGTATACATGCAATTTTATGCCATTTTTTATATTCTTATTAATTCTTTTTGGTGTTCATGAATGTTATGTTAGGGTGGTGGATTCAACACACTCACTCATAACAACTTAAATAGATCATATACAAATCAACATGCAGTGTGTGGCACACCTGCCACAAATCCATCTGATTCACCGCCAATCGTCCAAATAGCCGCTGTGGCTCAACCTCAAGCGGATCCATTTGCCCCATCTACAAGTATCTCGCCACCACACGCTGTCCAAATGGCCGCCACAACTCGGCCACAAGTGAATCTATACACAGTTGATCAGCCTCAGCAGCAGCATATGTTGATGAGCCCAGCCAGTCTCCTTGTTGACGCAGGTGGATCATCATTAATGCGACTACCCCCAAGGTTTGTGGTACCCAAAACCTAAATCAATAAATATTTTATGAAAACCATATTATAATTTATTTTTCTTTGCTTTTATATATAACCCATATTTGTTTGTGCAGATTCCGTCAAGAAGTCAGCAACATATATTGGAAGCATGGTTCAAGGGGATAGTTTGATAAATTGGGGCCATAGTCTTTCATAAATTGTTTTTATGTATTATGAATCCACGTTGAATTATGTTTATACTGTTTTAATGTATTTTGAATGGAATGAATGAAATTACTCAATAAATAGCTTGTATTAAATTTGTAATTGTTGAATTGCGTTCATACGCCTTTTTGGAAATGATAATAATTACTCAATCAAGATAATATTAATAACTAAAATTTACCCTCTCATTCCTTTTAAATTTTGAATTCCCAACCAAAATTTAAATACCTTCAACCCAAAAAGGTAATTTAACTCCCCTCCCTCCCCTCTCCTCAAACAAAACAGGCCCTAAAGCAACCACTTAAAGATCAGCCAAAATCCGGTAGAAATTAAAAAAAATGGTAAAAAAAAGAGAATATCTTAAAGGCGTATAGGAATAATAATTAATTAAAAAATAGAGAAAGAAGACATAACTAATTAATGAATGAAAACAATAATGAATGAAATTTTTATTTTATTTTTGTGCGTTAGCAAAAAAAAAAAAAAAATCTTGAATATTAGAGAGAAAATGTAAGAAAATGAAAAAGAAATCTTCAATTTGGATAAATTTAAATATTAATCTTAGCTGAGCAGCAATCTGAATATTAGAGACCTATAAGTCTATAACAGAAAAGAAGCCAATGGAAAAAAAAAAAAACATTAAAGTCTTCAAAGATTCTCTCATGATCTTTTTTCTATTGTGATTTTTAGAATCTATAAAATATTAAATATAAATCATCTTTTTTTTTTTTTTAGTCTGACGGTGAATATAGGATTTTGAGGAACAAATTAATGAGAAACAGAAAGATGAGGGAACTTAAACCCATCCATATCATTAAATTTAACCCCCACAAACTTCTTATATATTAATCGCTCTGTTACTATCCTCCTTTCCATTCTTCCATTGCCATCAAGAATTCCTAAGTATGTACTACTGCACTTCTTTAACCTACTCCTCCTCTTTCCTTTTCTTTCTTTCTTGTCTTCGTTTCTTTTTTCTTTAACTTCTTTTGGCGCCACCTTCTACTTCTCCTCTTCTTTCTTTAACCTACTGCGATGCCATCTTCTGCTTCTCCTCGTCTTTTTATTTTTTTTATAACCACATGAGTAGCTAGTTCTCCTTCTTCTCAATGAGAGATAACGTGATTTGATTCTCGTTCATTTTAATTACTTCTCAAGGGTTTTAGAAGGCATTAAAAGGAGAGGTATTTAAACGGCCTCTAACATGAAATTATCCGTTTTGAGCCAATTACCTTTTATGGTCTTACAACTCATCAAAAGGGGATATATTCAGACCTTTATAAGGCTTGGATCATATTCATATTAGTTTATATAATTTCTTTTGTACTCACCGTTGCAATAATGTTAGAAATGACATGAAAGAAGATTAATTAATTAGAAAATCTCCTGAGAATGGATGATTTTACAATGCTCCCACCGGTATTGTTGAGATAGGAGTAAGCAATTCCAAAAATCCAACTCAACGTCATCCTGCTTTACTAATATTGTATTTCAAATCTTTAATATAAAATTGCTTTTACTGGTTAAAATTCTTGTTAAAATAAATCTATGAAGTCCCACCTTGGTTGGAGAGGAATAAAAGTTTGAATACCTTTTCTCTTATTGCATTACTAAATATTGCACTACTCTACATGGTATTGGATAATACCATCTAGGAAGCAATCCCTCAAATCAAAAACTCTTTTATGGTTTTCCAATCTTAATCTTAATCATAATCTCTCAACGGGGAATGAAAAACGTCTTATAAGGGTCTAGATATCTCTCCTCTCAACACATTTTAAAACTGAGAGTCTCATTATCCTCACGGGGAGCTCACCAGTTATGAAATTCACAATTTTGAATATTAATGATAAATTTTATGTGCAAAAATAAAAAGAAATTTAAAAGTAGTGTTCGCATGTGTGGGTTTTTGTTTTAGGACCCACTTGAAGATTCTACCCTAATGGATGAAAGTGCCTCACTGTTCGCCCCTACAACAAATCTTCTACCAAATTCAGCCATACCGGTATTTATATTTGGAACCTTTTAAGACAGGAAAATACAATACAATAATTTGATTGTTTGAGTTTATTTTTTGTTGTTTTCTTCATTGCTAGTGTGTTTTTGAGTATCACTAGATGTAACATTTTTTTAATAAAATTGAATGATGGTTATTTATCTTGTACATGCACCACATCGGAAAGAAAATTAGGTTTACTAGGGTTAAAAAGTTGGATTTAAGTTAATCCCTTATTTGAGAGTGTTTAAATGACGTGATGTATCAATAAGTCTTAGAAAGAAAGAGAAGTTATTGTCCCGTACATTCCAACATTTCAAGTCTTTCCTCGAATTCTTATTACAAAGCAATTTCTTGAAGGTGATTTTGGTCTTTTTAATAAATCTCCGGTTTAAGTAAATTACATTATTCTTCTTAGCTAAGCAATCCTTTTTTTATTTTGGATAAAAAATAAGGGCCTCCAACGGAAAACAAGCCAAAGGAAAGAATTAAAATACATTAAATCCTTAAGAGGATTTTTTTAGAATCCATTTTCTTTTTTTGATTCTAGAATCTATATAAGATTTTGAAAAGACAAAGAGAAATAGAAAAATAAGAGAACGCAAACCCCATCCATATCATTAAATTTAACTCCGCAAACTCCTTATATATATTAATCTCCTCTCTTATCATCCTCCCCTCTATTTTTCCATTGTCATCAAGAGTTTCCAAGAATTATTGCCATCGAGAGTTCCCTCGTACGTACACCTATACTATGCTTCCTTTCTTTAATTTACCCTAGCGCCATCTTCTACTTGTCGTTTTCTTTTTGTTTTTCTTTCTTTCTTTAACCTATCATGGTGCCATATTCCACATCTCCTCGTCTTTTATTCACATGAGTAGCTAATTCCTTCTTCTTAAGGATACATAACCTGACTTGAATTTTGTTTGTTTTGGGACCCAATTAATTCTCACGGTCTTAAAAGACGTTGAAAGGGAAGGTATCTAAACCACCTCCAACTCTAAATTATCCGCTTTGGTTCCATTTCTTTTCATATATAGTTTTAAAACTCATCAAAATGAGAAATATTCAGACACATATAAAGGGATGATAATTTATATAACTTTTTTGTACTCAATCTTTAACATAAAATCATTTTTACTTGTTAATATTTTTTAAAAATAAATCTGTGAAGTCCTACCTTAACTAGAGAGGAAATAAAAGACGCTTTATAAGAGTTTGGATATATTGTCTTCTTATTTGTATGCGACGTCGCTTCTAGTTCTTGCAAGGCAAAGTGCCCTTGCTGGGATAAGACCAGCAATAATAGGAAAGGAGGGCGTTTTGGTTTTAAAAATCTCAATGCCCCGATTAAATTGCCAATACCACCGTCTCATGGTATAGCCTAATACCATCTAGCAAGAGATCCCTCAAACCAAACACTCTTTTATGGCCTTTCAATCTCAATCCTAATTCCTTCCTTAGAACCGTGAGAGTTTCATTGCCTCACGGTGGGGAACTTGCAAGTTGTGGGAATTCACAATTTTAAATATTACTGATAAATAATTATGTGCAAAAGTAATTTTTTTAAGGGGGAAAAGAAAAAGTAAACGTGCGTGGGTGTTTAAGTAATTAAGTCTGTGTGTTTCCATTTTTTATGTATTCTAGCAATATGTGTATGTATGAAAGAGATATGCTAATATATTATAATTTATTTAAAATTTAGGACCCATTTGAATATTATACCAGAATGGATGAAAGTGCCTCACCATTAGCCCCTACAACAAATCTTCCTTCAAATTCAGCCATACAGGTATTTAAGATCTATTAAGATAGGAAAATAAAATAATTTGATTGTTTAAGTTTACTTCTTCTTTTTTTCTTTTCTTCGTTGCGGGTATGTTTTTGGGTATCATTAGATCATTAGATGTAAGATATTTTAATGAAATTGAATATGTCTGGCTTCTTGTTTCTGTTTTGGGTTGGGCAATGGAAGGAGGGTACTGTACAGAGAAAAGGAACACCACACTTCATCGCATGAGTAGTATAGATGAATTGTTGAAATATTGCAAGTTATTTTAATATCAGGACCCAGTTGAAGATCACAGTGGGGAAGTTTGGTTTCTAATGGGTGATGAAGTTGACTCACCATCATCAACCGACTTATGGGATATGATTAACTCTGAACTGGATCGTTCTGAAAATCAAACTTTGAATTTGGAAGATCTCCTCAATGACCCTACCTCTCAGTCTTTAGAATCGGAAGTCACCCCAAGCGAGATGCACAATGCGTCTCAAGATTTGGAATTCAAGGATTTTCCAAATCATCATATTTTTCAGTCTCCGGAGTTGGACGTTCCTCCAATATTCTCTTCTCCTCAATCTTTAGAATTGGGAGTTCATCCAAGCTATGTTAATTCTCAATCTTTGCAATCTTCTCAATCTTTGGAATTGGAAGTTCATCCAAGTCATCCTAACTCTCAATCTTTGCAATCTTCTCAATCTTTGGAATTGGGAGTTCATCCAAGCCATCCTAATTCTCAATCTTTGCCACAATCTTTGAAATTGGAAGTTCATCCAAGCAATGTTAATTCTCAATCGTTGCAATCTTCTCAATCTTTGGAATTGGAGGTTCATCCAAGCCATCCTAACTCTCAATCTTTAGAATTGGAAGCTCATCCAAGCTATACTAATTCTCAATCTTTGCAGTCTTCTCAATCTTTGAAATTAGAAGTTCATCCAAGCCATCCTAATTCTCAATCTTTGGAATTGGAAGTTCATCTAAGCCATTCTAATCCAAGATCTTTGGAATCGGAAGTTCTTCCAAATATCAATACTTCTCAATCTTTGGAAATGCAAGTTATTGAGAATGTCTCTACTTCACAATCTTTCCCAAATGTTTCAAATCAGCAGCATCTTCATGCCCAACAATATCAAATTGCGCCAACTTCTCCTCACTATCACCAATTCATCCAATTCCCACCTCCATCCAATAAAAGGTATGCTTCTTTAATCCATTCACTTGACAAACAAGTTAATGCTTTATCTCTATTAAGCTTGAGTGAAATTTATGTGATTCCAAAACAAAATAAACTCAAGGAATGGGTTGAATCATTAGTTTTACCCCATTTTGTATTATTTATTTTTCTAGCTAGGGGGACCAAATGCTTAGTTGTTTTTTAAGTTATGTTTATACCTCTTCTATAGGCAAAAGACATCAAGCAAGCAATGCAAATTGGAATATGAAAGGACAATGATCACGGAGAAAAGGAACAACTTCATATATCATAATCCCTCCGCATTTGTAAGTTTTCAACTCGATGAGTTTGAATTAGACATGACAAATTATTACCCATTACTTAGTTTCTTTGAACTTGTTATCTTAAGGATTTCATTAATGTGCTCCTACATATAGGACAAAATTATCAGTCAAGGAAAACCTAGAATAAGCTGTCACTGCGGAAAGACAAAATGCTCAAAAAGATATTGCTCATGCTATAAGGTAATTCTTTATTAAGCTGTTGTTTTTAATTGACATGATTGAATCTTTTTTTTAAAAAAAGTTATTAAAAAATTCAAAATATATGAATTTCTACTAATGTTTTTATTTTTTTATTGAAGGCCGGAGTTGGATGTTCTGATCTCTGTGAGTGTAAAGGATGTAGTAATAATTATGGCGCTAAAAATAGTGGTAAGAATCTTTTGAGCATCTTGGGTTGTTAGAAATTTTATTGCTAATATAATAGTGGTAATAATCTTTTATGCACATATATAGGAACTTCATCAACTTCTAACTCAAGTTTTGCTCCAAGAGAGCGTGACCTCATCACAACTCCAAGCAACAATACTTCTTTAATCAATGAGAGGCACTCGGTAAGTGTCTGCTATTTCATAAAATTGATTTTTGTCATGACTCTTAATGTCACAAGCATACATGCAATTTTATGCCATTTTTTATATTCTTATTAATTCTTTTTGGTGTTCATGAATGTTATGTTAGGGTGGTGGATTCAACACACTCACTCATAACAACTTATATAGATCATATACAAATAAACAAGCAGTGTGTGGCACAGCTGCCACAAATCCATCTGATTCACCGCCAATCATCCAAATAGCCGCTGTGGCTCAACATCAAGCGGATCCATTTGCCCCATCGACAAGTATCTCGCCACCACACGCTGTCCAAATGGCCGCCACAACTCGGCCGCAAGTGAATCTATACACAGTTGATCAGCCTCAGCAGCAACATATGTTGATGAGCCCAGCCAGTCTCCTTGTTGACGCAGGTGGATCATCATTAATGCGACTACCCCCAAGGTTTGTGGTACCCAAAACCTAAATCAATAAATATTTTATGAAAACCATATTATAATTTATTTTTCTTTGCTTTTATATATAACCCATATTTGTTTGTGCAGATTCTGTCAAGAAGTCAGCAACATATATTGGAAGCATGGTTCAAGGGGATAGTTTGATAAATTGTGGCCATAGTCTTTCATAAATTGTTTTTATGTATTATGAATCCACGTTGAATTATGTTTTTACTGTTTTGATGTATTTTGAATGGAATGAATGAAATTACTCAATAAATTGCTTGTATTAAATTTGTAATTGTTGAATTGGGTTTATACGCCTTTTTGGAAACTATCATAATTACTCAATCAAGATAATATTAATAACTAAAATTTACCCTCTCATTCCTTTTAAATTTCGAATTCCCAACCAAAATTTAAATACCTTCAACCCAAAAAGGTAATTTAACTCCCTTCCCTCCCCTCTCCTCAAACAAAACACGCCCTAAAGCAACCACTTAAAGATCAGCCAAAATCCGGTAGAAATTAAAAAAAAATGGTAAAAAAAAAAGAGAATATCTTAAAGCGTATAGGAATAATAATTAATTAAAAAATAGAGAAAGAAGACATAACTAATTAATGAATGAAAAAAATAATGAATGAAATTTTTATTTTATTTTTGTGCGTTAGAAAAAAAAAAATCCTGAATATTAGAAAGAAAATGTAAGAAAATGAGAACAAAATCTTCAATTTGGATAAATTTAAATATTAATCTTACCTCATCAGCAATCTGAATATTAGAGACCTATAACTCTATAGCAGAAAAGAAGCCAATGAAAAAAAAAACATTAAAGTCTTCAAAGATTCTCTCATGATCTTTTTTCTATTGTGATTTTCAGAATCGATAAAATATTAAATATAAATCATCTATTTTTTTTTTTAGTCTGACGGTGAATATAGGACTTTGAGGAACAAATTAATGAGAAACAGAAAGATGAGAGAACTTAAACCCATCCATATAATTAAATTTAACCCCACAAACTTCTTATATATTAATCGCTCTGTTACTATCCTCCTTTCAATTCTTCCATTGCCATCAAGAATTCCTAAGTATGTACTACTGCACTTCTTTAACCTACTCCTCCTCTTTCTTTCTCTGTCTTTCTTGTCTTCGTTTCTTTTGTCTTTAACTTCTTTTGGCGCCATCTTCTACTTCTCCTCTTCTTTCTTTTCCTTTCTTTCTTTAACCTACTGCGATGCCATCTTTTACTTCTACTCGTCTTTTTATTTTTTCATAACCACATGAGTAGCTAGTTCTCCTTCTTCTCAATGAGATATAACGTGATTTGATTCTTGTTCATTTTAATTACTTCTCAAGGGTTTTAGAAGGCATTAAAAGGAGAGGTATTTAAACAGCCTCTAACATGAAATTATCCGTTTTGAGCCAATTACCTTTTATGGTCTTACAACTCATCAAAAGGGGATATATTCAGACCTTTATAAGGCTTGGATCATATTAATATTAGTTTATATAATTTCTTTTGTACTCACCGTTGCAATAATGTTAGAAATGACATGAAAGAAGATTACTTAATTAGAAAATCTCCTGAGAATGGATGATTTTACAATGCTCCCACCGGTATTGTTGAGATAGGAGTAAGCACTTCCAAAAATCCAACCCAACATCATCCTGCTTTACTAATATTGTATTTCAAATCTTTAATATAAAATTGCTTTTACTGGTTAAAATTCTTGTTAAAATAAATCTAGGAAGTCCCACCTTGGTTGGAGAGGAATAAAAGTTTGAATACCTTTTCTCTTATTGCATTACTAAATATTGCACTACTCTACATGGTATTGGATAATAGGAAGCAATCCCTCAAATCAAAAACTCTTTTATGGTATGCACAGCCAGAACTACGTTGAACTGGGGTCTTCCCCTACAGATTGTATCCTTCTTTTTGCCCAGGAATGTGGTGTATCACCGCATGATCACTTTGTACGGCCTACTTTATAGGCCATGACAATCTACAAGCTCTGCTTGCCTTTGTAATACAAAAAAAAAAAAAAAACTCTTTTATGGTTTTCCAATCTTAATCTTAATCATTATCTCTCAACGGGGAATGAAAAACGTCTTATAAAGGTCTAGATATCTCTCCTCTCAACACATTTTAAAACTGTGAGAGTCTCATTATCCTCACGGGGAGCTCACCAGTTATGAAATTCACAATTTTGAATATTAGTGATAAATTTTATGTGCAAAAATAAAAAGAAATTTAAGAATAGCGTTCGCATGTGTGGGTTTTTATTTTAGGACCCACTTGAAGATTCTACCCTAATGGATGAAAGTGCCTCACTGTTGGGCCCTACAACAAATCTTCTACCAAATTCAGCCGCATACAGGTATTTATATTTGAAATCTTTTAAGACAGGAAAATACAATACAATAATTTGATTGTTCAAGTTTTTTTTCTCTTCATTGCTAGTGTGTTTTTTTTAGTATCATTAGATGTAACATTTTTTTAATAAAATTGAATTATGGTTATTTATCTTGTACATGCACCACATGGGAAAGAAAATTAGGTTTACTCGGTTAAAAAGTTGGATTTAAGTTAGTCCCTTATTTGAGAGTGTTTAAATGACTTGATGTATCAATACGTCTTAGAAAGGAAGAGAAGTTATTGTCCCGTACATTCCAACATTTCAAGTATTTCCTCGAATTCTTATTACAAAGCAATTTTTTGAAGGTGATTTTTGTAATATCCCAAAACATACTCAAGGGCTAAATGTACAGAATAGATAGTGGGATTAATGACAGAATTACCTCTGGAAATTTTGTTATAAATTTTGTTAAATTTCACATGCAAAATTGGTAACTAAGTATTATATTGCAAGATGATATTTTACAAGATCATCTTCTCCTTCAAAAGGCCATGATTCACGTATGACAAGGGGGAAAACCAAGAGAAAAATACCTATTGGCTATTAAATATGACATATGGAAGCAATTGGACCAAGTTATAAAAAGATGAAGACTTGGTCAAAAATATCATGCTAAGTCTTTTATCACTCTTCCTCTTCTTCATTTCGGTCAAGGAAATGCTAAGAGAGATAGAATAAGCATTTAATCAATATACTCCCTCACCTTTTGCTCATGTGGTACGTTGGCACAAAGAAAGAAGGAACTTGGTCAAAGACATACCGAAAGGGAGAAGAAAATATAAGTCAAACAAACCCCTCCCTCTTTGTCAATAATTACGGCTAAGAAGAAACAAGAAGAGTGAATGAATTGAAGCAATTAATTCTTCATCAAATATCTAAGGTAAAGTCGGCCAAGTGAGGAAGAGGTAGGAAAGAGAAAGGTTGACCAAATTGGATAAAGTATACAATAGAAATTACCATAGGATTTTAGCAAGAAAGAACAAATATGGACCACATATTTTTTTCTCTCCTTTATGTCCAACTTTTCGGTCAGGTTTTTAAGTGATAAGGGAAGGGAAAAACTGATTATTATTCACTCTCTCTCTCTCATTCTCTAAGTCGGTTCAGCAGTGCAACCCGAGAGAGCAAGAAGGAGCAAGTGAAGGTAAGACTTTAATCTTGATTTTCACCTCCTTAACCTCATCTATGGCTCAAGAGTCCTTCATGAAACTTGTTCCTCTCTTCCTTAGCTTCATTTCTATGGTTTTTGTTTGTGAAGAAGAGGAGTTTTCAGCCACCTTGCAAGAACAAAAGCTGAAGAATCAAAGAAAGAACTTAAGGAGAAGCAAGAGGTGAGTATTAGCATCAATTTGAGCTATTGGTTGTGTTGGTTGGATGAGTATTTTGGCATGTGTAAATCTGCCCTGATTTTGGCTAAACAAGGGTTTGGGTAATTCATGATGTTTTAGTTATGTTATTGGTGGTTTATGATGATTGGAAACCATTTGACATAAGTTTGATGCTGAAATTAGAAGTTGGTAATTGTTGGGATTTATTTTGAATTTTCTGCCAAATCAGGACATGGAGAATGAGTGGGAATTTGTTAATTTTGATGTTACCATTGTGTTCTACACGAAAAATTATGTGGGAATAGCCCTAGGTTGTGAATTTTGGGTCATTGGAACTCAAAGTGTAAATTTGGGTTTTCAGCCTGAACAGAATTCCAGCAAGGTACTCTACTTGTATGGTGTTTTTGGATAACCACATGATCTCTAAAAATTGTGAAACTTTCCAGTATTAAATTTCACATTCCAAGCTTCAAATTGGATATATAATTTGTGTCATTTCGTTTTTTGAGCTGTGAGTTCTGGTTGCCCAAAGTTTGATGTCGAAACTGGATTTAATTCTGGAGCAGTGTGGGATTTTGTGTAATTCTGGAATTGTGTGGTGATTTCCAGTAATGATCCATATTTTTCCTATGAAAAGGACTTCAATAGCTTTCCATAGGACTTAGGATCACCTCATTTAAATTTTTTTAGAATTAGTTATGATTTTTCAAAGTTTGGAGAAAATTCTGGCAGATTTGGTCTCTTATGCGAAAATTGAAGATGTAATGGCATAATATAGTATTGTTGAACTTTGAGGTTAGGAATTGGTCTTTTAGGTTAATTGACCACTTTAACACCTTAGTTGATTTGATTAAATGTCTCTAATGATAACCAACTTGAGTGTTTGAATTAAAGAATTGGATTAAGTAATGACCTATCGCCCGTAATTCTAATTATAGGATTTGACATTTGCCCTGCACGTGATAAACCAGTGCCATTGCACGAGCGGAAAGAACAAGGTAGTGACTCTTTCTCTTATTCTATGTATGATGCCTTGCATGTATGTCATTTCATTGAATATGCCGTGATGTAACATTGCCGTTGTGAAATATTGTTGTTGTGCTGTTGTGAAACATGCCGTTGTGAATGCAGCAAAAGCTATCACAAAAATGCCGTTGTGTTGTTGTTGTTGTGATTTGCTTACATGTTTTGTGATTGTACATGTTATAAGTGAATTGTTACTACTGAGATTCTTTTGAATCTCATTCTTTCCAATGACTAACCTATAGCAAGGGCGAGCGGTTCAAAGGAAAAGCAAGTGACAAAGGGCAGTTAGAGCTCCTAGCTAGGATTTTTAATTTTGGTAGTTGGTTGTCATATTTTGTTGGGGATTAGTTGCACATGTTGTATATATTGAATAGTATTGTGTAATCCCCTGTATGGGAAACTAATCGTTGTAAACCCTTTATTAAGTAACAAAACCTGAGCGTTGTCAGGAATTTTGGTTGCACCCTGATATGTATGAATGAAACCGAACTGGACAGACCAATTATCTTCGAGATGTGAACGTGAGACTGCACTAAACAAGTTTTGGAAAATTTTTAAGTTAACCACTGGTCTCTATTTTAACTTAATGACGCATTCTCGAACTATAAATTTGGCTATTAAGGTAGGGGGTTACAATTTTGGTCTTTTTAATAAATCTTCGGTTTAAGTAAATTACATTATTCTTCTTAGCCGAGCAATCCTTTTTTTTCTTTTGGATAAAAAATAAGGGCCTCCAACGGAAAACAAGCCGAAGGAAAGAATTAAAATACATTAAAGCCTTAAGAGGATTTTTTTTAGAATCCATTTTCTTTTCTTGATTCTAGAATCTATATAAGATTTTGAAAAGAAAAAGAGAAAGAGAAAAATAAGAGAACCCAAACCCCATCCATATCATTAAACTTAACTCCGCAAACTCCTTATATACATTAATCTCCTCTCCTATCATCCTCCTCTCTATTTTTCCATTGTCATCAAGAGTTTCCAAGTATTATTGCCATCGAGAGTTCCCTCGTACGTACACCTATACTATGCTTCCTTTCTTTAATTTACCCTAGCGCCATCTTCTACTTGTCTTTTTCTTTTTGTTTTTCTTTCTTTCTGTAACCTATCATGGTGCCATCTTCCACATCTCCTCGTCTTTTATTCACATGAGTAGCTAATTCCTTCTTCTTAAGGATACATAACCTGACTTGAATTTTGTTTGTTTTGGGACCCAATTAATTCTCACGGTCTTAAAAGACGTTAAAAGGGAAGGTATCTAAACCACCTCCAACTCTAAATTATCCGCTTTGGTTCCATTTCTTTTCATAGTTTTAAAACTCGTCAAAATGAGAAATATTCAGACACATATAAAGGGTCGATAATTTATATAACTTTTTTGTACTCAGTCTTTAATATAAAATCATTTTTACTTGTTACTTTTTTTTAAAAATAAATCTGTGAAGTCCTACCTTAGCTAGAGAGGAAATAAAAGACGCTTTATAAGAGTTTGGATATATTGTCTTCTTATTTGTATGCGACGTCGCTTCTAGTTCTTGCAAGGCAAAGTGGCTTGCTGGGATAAGACCAGCAATAATAGGAAAGGAGGGCGTTTTGGTTTTAAGAATCTCAATGCCCCGATTCAATTGCCAATACCACCGTCTCATGGTATTGCCTAATACCATCTAGCAAGAGATCCCTCAAACCAAACACTCTTTTATGGCCTTTCAATCTCAATCCTAATTCCTTCCTTAAAACCGTGAGAGTTTCATTGCCTCACGGTGGGGAACTTGCAAGTTGTGGGAATTCACAATTTTAAATATTACAGATAAATAATTTTGTTAGGGGAAAAAAAAAGTAAACGTGCGTGGGTGTTTAAGTTTGTGTGTTTCTATTTTTTATGTATTCTAGCAATATGTGTATGTATGAGAGAGATATGCTAATATATTATAATTTATTTAAAATTTAGGACCCATTTGAATGTTATACCAGAATGGATGAAAGTGCCTCACCATTAGCCCCTACAACAAATCTTCCTTCAAATTCAGCCATACAGGTATTTAAGATCTTTTAAGATAGGAAAATAAAATAATTTGATTGTTTAAGTTTACTTCTTCTTTTCTTTTCTTCGTTGCGGGTATGTTTTTGGGTACCATTAGATCATTAGATGTAAGATATTTTAATGAAATTGAATATGTCTGGCTTCTTGTTTCTGTTTTGGGTTGGGCAATGGAAGGAGGGTACTGTACAGAGAAAAGGAACACCACACTTCATCGCATGAGTAGTATAGATGAATTTTTGAAATATTGCAATTTATTTTAATCTCAGGACCCAGTTGAAGATCACAGTGGGGAAGTTTGGTTTCTAATGGGTGATGAAGTTGACTCGCCATCATCAACCGACTTATGGGATATGATTAACTCTGAACTGGAACGTTCTGAAAATCAAACTTTGAATTTGGAAGATCTCCTCAATGACCCTACTTCTCAGTCTTTAGAATCGGAAGTCACCCCAAGCGAGATGCACATTGCGTCTCAAGATTTGGAATTCGAGGATTTTCCAAATCATCATATTTTTCAGTCTCGGGAGTTGGACATTCCTCCAATATTCTCTTCTTCTCAATCTTTAGAATTGGGAGTTCATCCAAGCTATGTTAATTCTCAAGCTTTGCAATCTTCTCAATCTTTGGAATTGGAAGTTCGTCCAAGTCATTCTAACTCTCAATCTTTAGAATTGGAAGTTCATCCAAGCTATACTAATTCTCAATCTTTGCAATCTTCTCAACCTTTGGAATGGGGAGTTCATCCAAGCCATCCTAATTCTCAATCTTTGCCTCAATCTTTGGAATTGGAAGTTCATCCAAGCTATGTTAATTCTCAATCTTTGCAATCTTCTCAATCTTTGGAATTGGAGGTTCGTCCAAGCCATCCTAACTCTCAATCTTTAGAATTGGAAGTTCATCCAAGCTATAATAATTCTCAATCTTTGCAGTCTTCTCAATCTTTGAAATTAGAAGTTCATCCAAGCCATCCTAATTCTCAATCTTTGGAATTGGAAGTTCACCCAAGCCATTCTAATTCACGATCTTTGGAATCGGAAGTTCTTCCAAATATCAATACTTCTCAATCTTTGGGAATGCAAGTTACTGAGAATGTCTCTACTTCACAATCTTTCCCAAATGTTTCAAATCAGCAGCATCTTCATGCCCAACAATATCAAATTGCGCCAACTTCTCCTCACTATCACCAATTCATCCAATTCCCCCCTCCATCCAATAAAAGGTATGCTTCTTTAATCCATTCACTTGACAAACAAATTAATGCTTGATCTCTATTAAGCTTGAGTGAAATTTATGTGATTCCAAAAAAAAAAAAAAATAAACTCAAGGAATGGGTTGAATCATTAGTTTTACCCCATTTTGTATTATTTATTTTTCTAGCTAGGGGGATCAAATGCTTAGTTGTTTTTTAAATTATTTTTGTACCCCTTCTATAGTCAAAAGACATCAAGCAAGCAATGCAAATTGGAATATGAAAGGACAATGATCACGGAGAAAAGGAACAACTTCATATATCATAATCCCTCCGCACTTGTAAGTTTTCAACTCGATGAGTTTGAATTAGACATGACAAATTATTACCCATTACTTAGTTTCTTTGAACTTGTTATCTTAAGGATTTCATTAATGTGCTCCTACATATAGGACAAAATTATCAGTCAAGGAAAACCTAGAATAAGATGTCACTGCGGAAAGACAAAATGCTCAAAAAGATATTGCTCATGCTATAAGGTAATTCTTTATTAAGCTGTTGTTTTTAATTGACGTGATTGAATCTTTTATTTAAAAAATTTATTAAAAAATTCAAAACATATGAATTTCTACTAATGTTTTTATTTTTTTTATTGAAGGCCGGAGTTGGATGTTCTGAGCTCTGTCAATGTAAAGGATGTGGTAATAATTATGTCGCTAAAAATAGTGGTAAGAATCTGTTGAGCATCTTCGGTTGTTAGAAATTTTATTGCTAATAAGATAGTTGTAATAATCTTTTCTGCACATATATAGGAACTTCATCAACTTCTAACTCAAGTTTTGCTCCAAGAGAGCGTCCCCTCATCACAACTCCAAGCAACAATACTTCTTTAATCAATGAGAGGCACTCGGTAAGTGTCTGCTATTTCATAAACTTGATTTTTGTTATGACTCTTAATGTCACAAGCATACATGCAATTTTATGCCATTTTGTATATTCTTATTAATTCTTTTTGGTGTTAATGAATGTTATGTTAGGGTGGTGGATTCAACACACTCACTCATAACAACTTATAGAGATCATATACAAATCAACATGCAGTGTATGGCACACCTGCCACAAATCCATCTGATTCACCGCCAATCGTCCAAATAGCCGCTGTGGCCCAACCTCAAGCGGATCCATTTGCCCCATCGACAAGTATCTCGCCACCACACGCTGTCCAAATGGCCGCCACAACTCGGCCACAAGTGAATCTATACACAGTTGATCAGCCTCAGCAGCAACATATGTTGATGAGCCCAGCCAGTCTCCTTGTTGACGCAGGTGGATCATCATTAATGCGACTACCCCCAAGGTTTGTGGTACCCGAAACCTAAATCAAAAAATATTTTATGAAAACCATATTATAATTTGATGTTACTATTTATTTTTCTTTGCTTTTATATATAACCCATATTAGTTTGTGCAGATTCCGTCAAGAAGTCAGCAACATATATTGGAAGCATGGTTCAAGGGGATAGTTTGATAAATTGTGGCCATAGTCTTTCATAAATTGATTTTATGTATTATGAATCCACGTTGAATTATGTTTATACTGTTTTGATGGATTTTGAATGGAATGAATCAAATTACTCAATAAATAGCTTGTATTAAATTTGTAATTGTTGAATTGGGTTTATACGCCTTTTTGGAAACTATAATAATTACTCAATCAAGATAATATTAATAACTAAAATTTACCCTCTCATTCCTTTTAAAGTTTGAATTCCCAACCAAAATTGAAATACCTTCAACCCAAAAAGGTAATTTAACTCCCTTCCCTCCCCTCTCCTCAAACAAAACACGCCCTAAAGCAACCACTTAAAGCTCGGCCAAGATCCGGTAGAAATTAAAAAAAAATGGTAAAAAAAAAAAGAATATCTTAAAGGCGTATAGGAATAATAATTAATTAAAAAATAGCGAAAGAAGACATAACTAATTAATGGATGAAAACAATAATGAATGCAATTTTTATTTTATTTTTGTGCGTTAGGAAAAAAAAAACTTGAATATTAGAAAGAAAATGTAAGAAAATGAGAACAAAATCTTCAATTTGGATAAATTTAAATATTAATCTTAGCTGAGCAGCAATCTGAATATTAGAGACCTATAAGTCTATAACAGAAAAGAAGCCAATTGAAAAAAAAAAACATTAAAGTCTTCAAAGATTCTCTCATGATCTTTTTTCTATTGTGATTTTTAGAATCTATAAAATATTAAATATAAATCATCTTTTTTTTTTTTTTTTTAGTCTGACGGTGAATATAGGATTTTGAGGAACAAATTAATGAGAAACAGAAAGATGAGGGAACTTAAACCCATCCATATCATTAAATTTAACCCCACAAACTTCTTATATATTAATCGCTCTGTTACTATCCACCTTTCCATTCTTCCATTGCCATCAAGAATTCGTAAGTATGTACTACTGCACTTCTTTAACCTACTCCTCCTCTTTCTTTTTCTTTCTTTCTTGTCTTCGTTTCTTTTTTCTTTAACTTCTTTTGGCGCCACCTTCTACTTCTCCTCTTCTTTCTTTAACCTACTGCGATGCCATCTTCTGCTTCTCCTCGTCTTTTTATTTTTTCATAACCACATGAGTAGCAAGTTCTCCTTCTTCTCAATGAGAGATAACGTGATTTGATTCTTGTTCATTTTAATTACTTCTCAAGGGTTTTAGAAGGCATTAAAAGGAGAGGTATTTAAATATCCTCTAACATGAAATTATCCGTTTTGAGCCCATTACCTTTTATGGTCTTACAACTCATCAAAAGGGGATATATTTAGACCTTTATAAGGCTTGGATCATATTCATATTAGTTTATATAATTTCTTTTGTACTCGCTGTTGCAATAATGTTAGAAATGACATGAAAGAAGATTAATTAATTAGAAAATCTCCTGAGAATGGATGATTTTACAATGCTCCCACTGGTATTGTTGAGATAGGAGTAAGCAATTCCAAAAATCCAACCCAACGTCATCCTGCTTTACTAATATTGTATTTCAAATCTTTAATATAAAATTGCTTTTACTGGTTAAAATTCTTGTTAAAATAAATCTATGAAGTCCCACCTTGGTTGGAGAGGAATAAAAGTTTGAATACCTTTTCTCTTATTGCATTACTAAATCTTGCAGTACTCTACATGGTATTGGATAATACCATCTAGGAAGCAATCCCTCAAATAAAAAAACTCTTTTATGGTTTTCCAATCTTAATCTTAATCATTATCTCTCAACGGGGAATGAAAAACGTCTTATAAGGGTTTAGATATCTCTCCTCTCCACACATTTTAAAACTGTGGGAGTCTCATTATCCTCACGGGGAGCTCACCAGTTATGAAATTCACGGTTTTGAATATTAATGATAAATTTTATGTGCAAAAATAAAAAAGAAATTTAAAAATAGCGTTCGCATGTGTGGGTTTTTATTTTAGGACCCATTTGAAGATTCTACCCTAATGGATGAAAGTGCCTCACTGTTGGCCCCTACAACAAATCTTCTACCAAATTCAGCCATACAGGTATTTATATTTGAAATCTTTTAAGACAGGAAAATACAATACAATAATTTGATTGTTTGAGTTTATTTTTTTGTTGTTTTCTTCATTGCTAGTGTGTTTTTGAGTATCACTAGATGTAACATTTTTGTAATAAAATTGAATTATGGTTATTGATCTTGTACATGCACCACATGGGAAAGAAAATTAGGTTTCCTCGGTTAAAAAGTTGGATTTGAGTTAGTCCCTTATTTGAGAGTGTTTAAATGACGTGATGTATCAATACGTCATAGAAAGGAAGAGAAGTTATTGTCCCGTACATTCCAACATTTCAAGTATTTCCTCGAATTCTTATTACGAAGCAATTTCTTGAAGGTGATTTTGGTCTTTTTAATAAATTTTCGGTTTAAGTAAATTACATTATTCTTCTTAGCTGAGCAATCCTTTTTTTTTCTTTTGGATAAAAAATAAGGGCCTCCAACGGAAAACAAGCCGAAGGAAAGAATTAAAATACATTAAAGCCTTAAGAGGATTTTTTTAGAATCCATTTTCTTTTCTTGATTCTAGAATCTATATAAGATTTTGAAAAGAAAAAGAGAAAGAGAAAAATAAGAGAACCCAAACCCCATCCATATCATTAAACTTAACTCCGCAAACTCCTTATATACATTAATCTCCTCTCCTATCATCCTCCTCTCTATTTTTCCATTGTCATCAAGAGTTTCCAAGTATTATTGCCATCGAGAGTTCCCTCGTACGTACACCTATACTATGCTTCCTTTCTTTAATTTACCCTAGTGCCATCTTCTACTTGTCTTTTTCTTTTTGATTTTCTTTCTTTCTTTAACCTATCATGGTGCCATCTTCCACATCTCCACGTCTTTTATTCACATGAGTAGCTAATTCCTTCTTCTTAAGGATAGATAACGTGACTTGAATTTTGTTTGTTTTGGGACCCAATTAATTCTCACGGTCTTAAAAGACGTTAAAAGGGAAGGTATCTAAACCACCTCCAACTCTAAATTATCCGCTTTGGTTCCATTTCTTTTCATAGTTTTAAAACTCGTCAAAATGAGAAATATTCAGACACATATAAAAGGTCGATAATTTATATAACTTTTTTGTACTCAATCTTTAATGTAAAATCATTTTTACTTGTTAATTTATTTTAAAAATAAATCTGTGAAGTCCTACCTTAGCTAGAGAGGAAATAAAAGACGCTTTATAAGAGTTTGGATATATTGTCTTCTTATTTGTATGCGACGTCGCTTCTAGTTCTAGCAAGGCAAAGTGCCCTTGCTGGGATAAGACCAGCAATAATAGGAAAGGAGGGCGTTTTGATTTTAAAAATCTCAATGCCCCGATTCAATTGCCTATACCACCGTCTCATGGTATTGCCTAATACCATCTAGCAAGAGATCCCTCAAACCAAACACTCTTTTATGGCCTTTCAATCTCAATCCTAATTCCTTCCTTAAAACCGTGAGAGTTTCATTGCCTCACGGTGGGGAACTTGCAAGTTGTGGGAATTCACAATTTTAAATATTACAGATAAATAATTTTGTTAAGGGGAAAAAAAAGTAAACGTGCGTGGGTGTTTAAGTTTGTGTGTTTCTATTTTTTATGTATTCTAGCAATATGTGTATGTATGAAAGAGATATGATAATATATTATAATTTATTTAAAATTTAGGACCCAGTTGAATATTATACCAGAATGGATGAAAGTGCCTCACCATTAGCCCCTACAACAAATCTTCCTTCAAATTCAGCCATACAGGTATTTAAGATCTTTTAAGATAGGAAAATAAAATAATTTGATTGTTTAAGTTTACGTCTTCTTCTTTTCTTTTCTTCGTTGCGGGTATGTTTTTGGGTACCATTAGATCATTAGAGGTAAGATATTTTAATGAAATTGAATATGCCTGGCTTCTTGTTTCTGTTTTGGGTTGGGCAATGGAAGGAGGGTACTGTACAGAGAAAAGGAACACCACACTTCATCGCATGAGTAGCATAGATGAATTTTTGAAATATTGCAATTTATTTTAATCTCAGGACCCAGTTGAAGATCACAGTGGGGAAGTTTGGTTTCTAATGGGTGATGAAGTTGACTCCCCATCATCAACCGACTAATGGGATATGATTAACTCTGAACTGGAACGTTCTGAAAATCAAACTTTGAATTTGGAAGATCTCCTCAATGACCCTACTTCTCAGTCTTTAGAATCGGAAGTCACCCCAAGCAAGATGCACAATGCGTCTCAAGATTTGGAATTCGAGGATTTTCCAAATCATCATATTTTTCAGTCTCCGGAGTTGGACGTTCCTCCAATATTCTCTTCTGCTCAATCTTTAGAATTGGGAGTTCATCCAAGCTATGTTAATTCTCAATCTTTGCAATCTTCTCAATCTTTGGAATTGGAAGTTCATCCAAGTCATCCTAACTCTCAATCTTTAGAATTGGAAGTTCATCCAAGCTATACTAATTCTCAATCTTTGCAATCTTCTCAACCTTTGGAATGGGGAGTTCATCCAAGCCATCCTAATTCTCAATCTTTGCCTCAATCTTTGGAATTGGAAGTTCATCCAAGCTATGTTAATTCTCAATCTTTGCAATCTTCTCAATCTTTGGAATTGGAGGTTCGTCCAAGCCATCCTAACTCTCAATCTTTAGAATTGGAAGTTCATCCAAGCTATACTAATTCTCAATCTTTGCAGTCTTCTCAATCTTTGAAATTAGAAGTTCATCCAAGCCATCCTAATTCTCAATCTTTGGAATTGGAAGTTCACCCAAGCCATTCTAATTCACGATCTTTGGAATCGGAAGTTCTTCCAAATATCAATACTTCTCAATCTTTGGAAATGCAAGTTACTGAGAATGTCTCTACTTCACAATCTTTCCCAAATGTTTCAAATCAGCAGCATCTTCATGCCCAACAATATCAAATTGCGCCAACTTCTCCTCACTATCACCAATTCATCCAATTCCCCCCTCCATCCAATAAAAGGTATGCTTCTTTAATCCATTCACTTGACAAACAAATTAATGCTTGATCTCTATTAAGCTTGAGTGAAATTTATGTGATTCGAAAAAAAAATAAACTCAAGGAATGGGTTGAATCATTAGTTTTACCCCCTTTTGTATTATTTATTTTTCTAGCTACGGGGACCAAATGCTTAGTTGTTTTTTAAATTATTTTTATACCTCTTCTATAGGCAAAAGACATCAAGCAAGCAATGCAAATTGGAAAATGAAAGGACAATGATCACGGAGAAAAGGAGCAACTTCATATATCATAATACCTCCGCATTTGTAAGTTTTCAACTCGATGAGTTTGAATTAGACATGACAAATTATTACCCATTACTTAGTTTCTTTGAACTTGTTATCTTAAGGATTTCATTAATGTGCTCCTACATATAGGACAAAATTATCAGTCAAGGAAAACCTAGAATAAGCTGTCACTGCGGAAAGACAAAATGCTCAAAAAGATATTGCTCATGCTATAAGGTAATTCTTTATTAAGCTGTTGTTTTTAATTGACATGATTGAATCTTTTATTTAAAAAAGTTATTAAAAAATTCAAAATATATGAATTTCTACTAATATTTTTATTTTTTTATTGAAGGCCGGAGTTGGATGTTCTGATCTCTGTCAATGTAAAGGATGTCGTAATAATTATGGCGCTAAAAATAGTGGTAAGAATCTTTTGAGCATCTTGGGTTGTTAGAAATTTTATTGCTAATATAATAGTGGTAATAATCTTTTCTGCACATATATAGGAACTTCATCAACTTCTAACTCAAGTTTTGCTCCAAGAGAGCGTCCCCTCATCACAACTCCAAGCAACAATACTTCTTTAATCAATGAGAGGCACTCGGTAAGTGTCTGCTATTTCATAAAATTGATTTTTTTATGACTCTTAATGTCACAAGTATACATGCAATTTTATGCCATTTTTTATATTCTTATTAATTCTTTTTGGTGTTCATGGATGTTATGTTAGGGAGGTGGATTCAACACACTCACTCATAACAACTTATATAGATCATATACAAATCAGCATGCAGTGTATGGCACACCTGCCACAAATCCATCTGATTCACCGCCAATCGTCCAAATAGCCGCTGTGGCTCAACCTCAAGCGGATCCATTTGCCCCATCGGCAAGTATCTCGCCACCACACGCTGTCCAAATGGCCGCCGCAACTCGGCCACAAGTGAATCTATACACAGTTGATCAGCCTCAGCAGCAACATATGTTGATGAGCCCAGCCAGTCTCCCTGTTGACGCAGGTGGATCATCATTAATGCGACTACCCCCAAGGTTTGTGGTACCCAAAACCTAAATCAATAAATATTTTATGAAAACCATATTATAATTTGATGTTACTCTTTATTTTTCTTTGCTTTTATATATAACCCATATTTGTTTGTGTAGATTCCGTCAAGAAGTCAGCAACATATATTGGAAGCATGGTTCAAGGGGATAGTTTGATAAATTGTGGCCATAGTCTTTCATAAATTGTTTTTATGTATTATGAATCCACGTTGAATTATGTCTATACTGTTTTGATGTATTTTGAATGGAATGAATGAAATTACTGAATAAATAGCTTGTATTAAATTTGTAATTGTTGAATTGGGTTTATACGCCTTTTTGGAAACTATAATAATTACTCAATCAAGATAATATTAATAACTACGCTAAGAGTTGAAGAATATAAATCCAGTAACCCAAACAAAATGTCCAAATAAGAACATCCACGCCCAGCCTAATAAACTATTCATATTAAAAGAGTTACATCAATTGATAAGATATAAATAGTTTGACCATAGATAATCTCTTAACCACCCCCATCAAATAGGTAGAAAATGCATTAAACTGTGAAACGGCCAAAATGTAATGCGCTTACAATACCAATAAAAGAGTACTCATCCAATAGTATTTAACATCCTGAAAACTGCCAAATGAAATGCATCCCAAGCCGAAATATTACAAGTACCACATCATCTTGGACCATCGCAAGGAAAACTATAAAAAAAATAAAAAATTTACACCGCATTTACTTGGAACCACATGCATCCAAAGCCACTTAAAATAGAGTTGTTTACTTTACTAGATAAGTCTCATCTTATATAGTTATCATTGGAATCACAAAATTATTTAAAATAAGTTAATCCAAACACTGCTTTATGTATCAAATGGCATCAAATTGATAATAACTAATCATAATTAGGATAAAAAAAGGACAAAAAGGTTGTTCCAAATCTCCGTCTATGAACCCGATCGACAAACGGCATTCATGACACAGTGGTTCCTCACTTTTATAGAATTTGAAATGAATCTCAATATGAATTATTCTGATATCTCTACAACCCCTTCAAGGGAAGAAAACCAAGTCCTAAGAGGGACATATTTCTTTCTAGCCCTAGGTCCACATAAAAAATAATGCTTCTAAATTACTGCGGCAACTTGCTGATCGCGAGTAAATGTCTCGTGACATTAAAATTTACTTTTCCTCGTGTTGCCTTGTTTGACAAGAAGAGAAAATCTACAAGGACAATGAAGCACCATTGAAGACAAAACAGATATTCAAATATCTATTCTCCAACTGTCAAACCAAATCCAAATTTGTAGTCTTTTTTCTTGTGGTCAAGCTGCAATGAAAACAGAAACTATGTTGAGAGAAAAGAAAGCAAAAACCGGTAGGCAGATTCCCAACGGGATCCTTGAGGAATATATGTTTGAAGAACAAATGTGGAAGAAAACAATGCACCCTCACCTCTGCAGAAAGAATAAATTAAGACCCATATTTAAACGCTCCTCCAAAAATGCAGAGACACAACCATTGGAATCAATCTTTCCTCTTAGTCGGCACTACAACAATCATAACAAAACGGAATGAGAATCGCTAGAACAGAATTTTAGGAGTCATGACTCAAGATCATTCACAATTTTGTAAAACAAGAGGCATCTTTACGAGGCAGAACTTTCCAGATAAAGGGTGACTTGTTGACATTTGCTCACTTAGACACAGGTTTATTGTTAATGTAATCTTAAAGTGTGAGCCCATCTGCATGCATAGTGAGTGAAGTGAATCTGAAAATCCTTTTGTTTCTTTCCTTATAATTATAATTGATTTCTTTCTTGTTCTTCCCCCCCCCCCCCTAATTTCCCCCTTTATCCAAGAGGGGAAGGGGGAAGGCAGAGAGGTATTAAACCACCAGCTTATTCGTCTCTTACTTTTTAAAAAGCATAAAATACATGGAAACTTGAAGAAAGCAGCGCCAACTGATAACAAATGGCTAACACAGTAGATTTCCTAGTATAAAATTATTCACCAACACTCACTGTTTGTGATACAACCCCATATGTTTTCAATGGGCAAAGCAAAAACAGTTTGTTGATGAGAATGCAAGTTTTCCAGATAAATATTTGAACTGGCATGTTCTGCAGATTTTTCAAAATTTAGCTCACATTTCCCAACTTAATATGAAAAGCAATTTTGAAGCAAATGACCAATATACTGAAAATAATCTCAACTCAGTCACACAAACTGGCATTTAAACTCTAATAGCAAAGGTGATGACTGAAAAAGCACAAAAGCCAAAACGCTACCTGTCTCAGGATGTAATCATAACCAAAGCTGGCAGTGACAACTGACATCTCTTGACATGTGGTTATACATGAAGTCAGATCCTAGAGAGACTTGAAAATATATTTTATATAAGAAATTAATTTGGATTGATAAATGATATAATACTGCAACATTATGCAATTTACTCACCTTCTGAGATACCTTCTGAACATAGCTTAAAGCAACCAAACCAGTACTAGCAACTTGCCCGGTTGCAACCTGCATGCACGTTAGCAAGCACATAGGCTCCTCTTAGCATTTTAGGCACATTATCCTTTTACTTTTTCTATAGAAAAATTAGAGGAAAGAAATCTTGAGGATGATTTTGAGAATGCCCTTGTTTTAAGGAGAGACAATAGTGAGAGAGGGTGAAAATTCTATGATATTGGAAGGGGTGATTCAAACCTCAAACATTAAGGGTGTGTTTGGTTTGACGGGAGGGGGGGAGACAAATTACAATTTTGGACGAGGGAAACCCAAAATTTACCCTCTCATTCTTTTAAATTTTGGAATCCCGCCCAAAACTTACCCTCTCATTCCTTTTAAATTTTGAATTCTCACCCAAAATTTAAATACCTCCAACCCAAAAAGGTAATTTAACTCCCTTCCCTCCCCTCCCCTCAAACCAAACAATCCCTAAGGCTGTGTTTGGTTGGAGGGGAGGGTGGGGAAATTACAATTTTAGACAAAAGAAATCCAAAATTTACCCTCTCATCTTTTTAAATTTTGGGTTCCCGCCCAAAATTTACTTTCTTATTCTTTTCAAAATTTTGGATTCCCGCTCAAAATTTGAATTCCTTTAACCCAAAAAGGTAATTTACCCACCCTCTCATTCCTCCCCTCCCCTCAAACCAAACACAGCCTAAAGCAACCAGTTAAAGCTCAGCCAAAATCCGGTAGAAATTTAAAAAAAGAATATCTTAAAGGCGTATAGGAATAATAATTAATTAAAAAAATAGAGAAAGAAGACATAACTAAATTAATGAATGAAAAAAATAATGAATGAAATTTTTATTTTATTTTTGTGCGTTCGAAAAAAAAATCTTGAATATTAGAAAGAAAATGTAAGAAAATGAGAACAAAATCTTCAATTTGGATAAATTTAAATATTAATCTTAGCTGAGCAGCAATCTGAATATTAAAGACCTCTACGTCTATAACAGAAAAGAAGCCAATAAAAAAAAAAACATTAAAGTCTTCAAAGATTCTCTCATGATCTTTTTTCTATTGTGATGTTTAGAATCTATAAAATATTAAATATAAATCATCTATTTTTTTTTTAGTCTGACGGTGAATATAGGACTTTGAGGAACAAATTAATGAGAAACAGAAAGAAGAGAGAACTTAAACCCATCCATATCATTAAATTTAACCCCACAAACTTCTTATATATTAATCGCTCTGTTACTATCCTCCTTTCCATTCTTCCATTGCCATCAAGATTTCTTAAGTATGTACTACTGAACTTCTTTAACCTACTCCTCCTCTTTCTTTTTCTTTCTTTCTTGTCTTCTACTACTCTTCTTTTTGTTCCTTTTTTCTTTAACTTCTTTTGGCGCCATCTTCTACTTCTCCTCTTCTTTCTTTTCCTTCCTTTCTTTAACCTACTGCGATGCCATCTTCTACTTCTCCTCATCTTTTTCCGTGGGTAAATTCCGTCGGTATACTGACAGAATTTTTTCCATGGGTACGTAATTCGTCGGTAATTTTCGATCAAATAAAAACTCCGCCGGTAAATCAATTTGTCACGGATATTTTAGAGACAGAAAAAATTATGTCGGTAATTCCGTTTCTCTACCTAATCCATCGATAATTTGATTTTAGAGACGGAATTCTGTGGGTAATACGTTGTTTTTTTGTAGTGAATTCTCCTTCTTCTCAATGAGAGATAACGTGATTTGATTCTTGTTCATTTTAATTACTTCTCAAGGGTTTTAGAAGGCATTAAAAGGAGAGGTATTTAAACAGCCTCTAACATGAAATTATCCGTTTTGAGCCAATTACCTTTTATGGTCTTAAAACTCATCAAAAGGGGATATATTCAGACCTTTATAAGGCTTGGATCACATTAATATTAGTTTATATAATTTCTTTTGTACTCGCTGTTGCAATAATGTTAGAAATGACATGAAAGAAGATTAATTAATTAGAAAATCTCCTGAGAATGGATGATTTTACAATGCTCCCACCGGTATTGTTGAGATAGGAGTAAGCAATTCCAAAAATCCAACTCAACGTCATCCTGCTTTACTAATATTGTATTTCAAATCTTTAATATAAAATTGCTTTTACTGGTTAAAATTCTTGTTAAAATAAATCTATGAAGTCCCACCTTGGTTGGAGAGGAATAAAAGTTTGAATACCTTTTCTCTTATTGCAATACTAAATATTGCAATACTCTACATGGTATTGGATAATACCATCTAGGAAGCAATCCCTCAAATAAAAAACTCTTTTATGGTTTTCCAATCTTAATCTTAATCATTATCTCTCAACGGGGAATTCAAAACGTCTTATAAGGGTCTAGATATCTCTCCTCTCAACACATCTTAAAACTGTGAGAGTCTCATTATCCTCACAGGGAGCTAACCAGTTATGAAATTCACGATTTTGAATATTAATGATAAATTTTATGTGCAAAAATAAAAATAAATTTAAAAATAGCGTTCGCATGTGTGGGATTTTATTTTAGGACCCATTTGAAGATTCTACCCTAATGGATGAAAGTGCCTCACTGTTAGCCCCTACAACAAATCTTCTACCAAATTCAGCCATACAGGTATTTATATTTGAAATCTTTTAAGACAGGAAAATACAATACAATAATTCGATTGTTTGAGTTTATTTTTTGTTGTTTTCTTCATTGCTAGTGTGTTTTTGAGTATCACTAGATGTAACATTTTTGTAATAAAATTGAATTATGGTTATTGATCTTGTACATGCACCACATGGGAAAGAAAATTAGGTTTCCTCGGTTAAAAAGTTGGATTTGAGTTAGTCCCTTATTTGAGAGTGTTTAAATGACGTGATGTATCAATACGTCTTAGAAAGGAAGAGAAGTTATTTTCCCGTACATTCCAACATTCCAAGTATTTCCTCGAATACTTATTACGAAGCAATTTCTTGAAGGTGATTTTGGTCTTTTTAATAAATCTTCGGTTTAAGTAAACTACATTATTCTTCTTAGCTGAGCAATCCTCTTTTTCTTTTGGATAAAAAATAAGGGCCTCCAACGGAAAACAAGCCAAAGGAAAGAATTAAAATACATTAAAGCCTTAAGAGGATTTTTTTAGAATCCATTTTCTTTTCTTGATTCTAGAATCTATATAAGATTTTGAAAAGAGAAAGAGAAAGAGAAAAATAAGATAACCCAAACCCCATCCATATCATTAAACTTAACTCCGCAAACTCCTTATATGTAACACCCTGCCTTTAATCACGTAATTATAATTCGATATTAGGTAATTAAATTAGATTAGAGACCGTCGAATAGTTTACAAACTTATTTAAAATTCCCTTTAATAGTAGGGTCTTTACGAAATTTTCAAAATTTCATTCCTCTTCCGGTCTCAAGTTCGATTATCGAATATAATCACCTGTGCAGTTTATCTACATTTAAGTAGGACAGAGTGTATATCCAAAATCCCGGCAACCCCCGGGTTCAACTATAAATGTAGAGTTCAAATCCTGTTTAGGGAATTACAAAACCAAGTATTCAGACTATATACATCTCAAAATGTTATACAGTAATTCCCAATTAACTATCTAACTAACATGTCCAAAATAAATGTCCCTACGGAACTCTACCCGCTCCGGGTCACGCGCTTCTCCTTGGAGCCAGTCGCCCTGTCTGAGAGGTTAGTTCAAAGGAAAGAATGAGATTCAAGAGAATCCCAGTAGTAACTAAACATTTATACCACACATAAGCACATAACATGTAAGCAAATCATCATGCAGCAGCAGCACATATCACACTCCACCCTCATCCCCTTTCTCCGCCGGGAAGGCACACAGTCCTAACCCGAACCATTGCTAGCTACTCAGGGACTATTGGCGTGGCAGTGCATAAACATAGCCTGACAGCTCATACAGCTATCCGGCTCTCGCAAATGGCCCGTCGGCCTCACAAATAGCCTTTCGGCTCACATATCACATATATCACACTTCATCCTCATCCCCTTTCTCCGCCGGGAAGGCACACTGCCTAAACCCGAACCGTTGTTAGCTACTCAGGGACTATTGGAATGACAGTGCCAACACAAATCCACAAAGGTTGCAGCATACAAATCCATTTCCAATCAACGATAAAACACACATGCAATGCATCATATTTGGTACAAAAGAAAAGTCACTACCTGATCCTTTCCTGACGGTTGCTGGCACAGTAGGCTCACGAGGATAGCAGATGTCAAATCCTATAATCAAATAGGGACATTTGGTTAATTTCCTTTTCCAAGTTCTTAATTCAATAACACTCTAAGTTGGTATTCATTTGGACTCTTTAGATGGCCATTAAATGCCTAAACATATGCCTAAAGGGTTGGGTTAACTATCCCCAAAGATCCCCCTTTAGAAAGATAAACAATGATTTTTGGTCTCTTCACTCGAGCACAGAAGGCCGTGCTCGAGCATGACCCCATTTCTCACTCGAGCACACATGCGAGTGAGACGCAGGAAGTGCTTGCCCGAGAGCAACTCCCGCGACAAACCCACACTCTCACTCGAGCACAAGAGGCTGTGCTCGAGCAGAGACCTCACCAGCACCCGAGCACCACGGAAGTGAGGCTTGCGAGTGACGACCCGAGAGCATCTCTCAACATCTTCCTCCACATTTACTCGAGCACAAACACCTGTGCTCGAGCACAGATCCTCAATGCTCGCGAGCACAAGGAAGGGAGGTCCCGCGAGTGTCCACCCGAGAGCAACTCCACTCCCAGGCAACAGATTCACTCGAGCACAAACTCCAGTGCTCGAGTGATCTCCCAATGCTTGCTCCCAATACTCGCGAGTGCCAGCGCACTCTTGGCAACCACCCACGAGTGATCACCCGAGACGCTCACCCCCAGTGATTTCAGGCACCCTCACTCGAGCACAACATGCTCACTCGCGAGCACATTCATCCTGTGCTCGAGTGAGTTCTTCCCTCACTCGAGAAATCACCTCAGAAACCAGATCGCAGCAACTGGTAAACTTCTCCAAAATTCACCAAATGGACTCCAAGGGTTCTTAAACTTGTGTCAAGGCTCATTATCACTTATTTCAACACAAGGAACCCATTGGCAACCACAAACAACCCAAATTCAACTCATTCAACACATTCTCTCTCTAAATCATCAAATCACTCAAAACCTCCTTCTAACAACTTCCCTTATTCAACTTCGAATCGATTTCTAATCACTCCCAAATGTCAAAACTGACCAAATGAACAGTGACCCACTAATCCAAGCCTACCCTTTAATTAACATCATAATTAGGTCAAATTTCCAGAATTCTCATTGATTAGGCAAACATCTTGACATGTATATCAAAATGCATTACAAGCCTACCTCTTCAACTTGCTGAAATCAACACCTTGATTCCACCAACTTCCAGATTTATCCCACAATCAAACACCACCAATGGAAATTCTGAAATCATAGAAACCAAGCTCTCAACCTCTTGGTCAACATTAATGAAGGGTAGCTAAGCATATAAGATCATTTACCTTGACCAATTTCAAGCCCTTAGTTTCTCTTTCTTGCTTACACCGCCGGAAATGGAAGAAAATGGAGAGAGAATGAAGATGATCATTTCCTTCCCTTCCTCCCATGCACTTGGCCGACTAAGAGGGAGAGAGAAAGAGTTTGAAAATGTTGACTCATCCAATGGCTCTCATTTGGACACTTGTCACCATCTCATCCTTCCCACTTATGAGTGCATATAAACTCATTCACACTAGATTCCACCCCTTGATCTTCCAATCTCAACCATTGATCTTGATTACCAAAGGGTTTTCTCATCAATAACTAACCAGACGGTTGGTAAATTTACCGTTTTACCCCTGTTTAGCACAATACTTATTAAATCATGAATAATGATCTTATTATCACATTACACAACATATACTTCAAATATGATTAATTAACATTAATTACATCATTTGAAGTCATAATTCCTTGATTAAAATCCAGGATGTTACATTATATACATTAATCTCCTCTCTTATCATCCTCCTCTCTATTTTTCCATTGTCATCAAGAGTTTCCAAGTATTATTGCCATCGAGAGTTCCCTCGTACGTACACCTATACTATGCTTCCTTTCTTTAATTTACCCTAGCGCCATCTACTACTTGTCTTTTTCTTTTTGTTTTTCTTTCTTTCTTTAACCTATCATGGTGCCATCTTCCACATCTCCTCGTCTTTTATTCACATGAGTAGCTAATTCCTTCTTCTTAAGGACAGATAACGTGACTTGAATTTTGTTTGTTTTGGGACCCAATTAATTCTCACGGTCTTAAAAGACGTTAAAAGGGAAGGTATCTAAACCACCTCCAACTCTAAATTATCCGCTTTGGTTCCATTTCTTTTCATAGTTTTAAAACTCGTCAAAATGAGAAATATTCAGACACATATAAAGGGTCGAAAATTTATATAACTTTTTTGAACTCAATCTTTAATATAAAATCATTTTTACTTG
The DNA here is from genome assembly GCA_963855925.1 of Inga laurina. NCBI lineage: Eukaryota > Viridiplantae > Streptophyta > Magnoliopsida > Fabales > Fabaceae > Inga > Inga laurina. Next base: position 2,390,716 of record OY979712.1, on the reverse strand, counting down.
TTAATTTTTGTTAAAAATAAATCTGTGAAGTCCTACCTTAGCTAGAGAGGAAATAAAAGACGCTTTATAAGAGTTTGAATATATTGTCTTCTTATTTGTATGCGACGTCGCTTCTAGTTCTTGCAAGGCAAAGTGCCTTGCTGGGATAAGACCAGCAATAATAGGAAAGGAGGGCGTTTTGGTTTTAAGAATCTCAATGCCCCGATTAAATTGCCAATACCACCGTCTCATGGTATTGCCTAATACCATCTAGCAAGAGATCCCTCAAACCAAACACTCTTTTATGGCCTTTCAATCTCAATCCTATTTCCTTCCTTAAAACCGTGAAAGTTTCATTGCCTCACGGTGGGGAACTTGCAAGTTGTGGGAATTCACAATTTTAAATATTACAGATAAATAATTATGTGCAAAAATAATTTTGTTAAGGGGGAAAAAAAGTAAACGTGCGTGGGTGTTTAAGTTTGTGTGTTTCTATTTTTTATGTATTCTAGCAATATGTGTATGTATGAAAGAGATATGCTAATATATTATAATTTATTTAAAATTTAGGACCCATTTGAATATTATACCAGAATGGATGAAAGTGCCTCACCATTAGCCCCTACAACAAATCTTCCTTCAAATTCAGCCATACAGGTATTTAAGATCTTTTAAGATAGGAAAATAAAATAATTTGATTGTTTAAGTTTACTTCTTCTTCTTTTCTTTTCTTCGTTGCGGGTATGTTTTTGGGTACCATTAGATCATTAGATGTAAGATATTTTAATGAAATTGAATATGTCTGGCTTCTTGTTTCTGTTTTGGGTTGGGCAATGGAAGGAGGGTACTGTACAGAGAAAAGGAACACCACACTTCATCGCATGAGTAGTATAGATGAATTTTTGAAATATTGCAATTTATTTTAATCTCAGGACCCAGTTGAAGATCACAGTGGGGAAGTTTGGTTTCTAATGGGTGATGAAGTTGACTCACCATCATCAACCAACATATGGGATATGATTAACTCTGAACTGGAACGTTCTGAAAATCAAACTTTGAATCTGGAAGATCTCCTCAATGACCCTACTTCTCAGTCTTTAGAATCGGAAGTCACCCCAAGCGAGATGCACAATGCGTCTCAAGATTTGGAATTCGAGGATTTTCCAAATCATCATATTTTTCAGTCTCCGGAGTTGGACATTCCTCCAATATTCTCTTCTTCTCAATCTTTAGAATTGGGAGTTCATCCAAGCTATGTTAATTCTCAATCTTTGCAATCTTCTCAATCTTTGGAATTGGAAGTTCATCCAAGTCATCCTAACTCTCAATCTTTAGAATTGGAAGTTCATCCAAGTCATCCTAACTCTCAATCTTTAGAATTGGAAGTTCATCCAAGCTATACTAATTCTCAATCTTTGCAATCTTCTCAACCTTTGGAATGGGGAGTTCATCCAAGCCATCCTAATTCTCAATCTTTGGCTCAATCTTTGGAATTGGAAGTTCATCCAAGCTATGTTAATTCTCAATCTTTGGAATTGGAGGTTCATCCAAGCCATCCTAACTCTCAATCTTTAGAATTGGAAGTTCATCCAAGCCATACTAATTCTCAATCTTTGCAATCTTCTCAATCTTTGGAATTAGAAGTTCATCCAAGCCATCCTAATTCTCAATCTTTGGCTCAATCTTTGGAATTGGAAGTTCATCCAAGCCATCCTATTTCACAATCTTTGGGATCGGAAGTTCTTCCAAATATCAATACTTCTCAATCTTTGGAAATGCAAGTTATTGAGAATGTCTCTACTTCACAATCTTTCCCAAATGTTTCAAATCAGCAGCATCTTCATGCCCAACAATATCAAATTGCGCCAACTTCTCCTCACTATCACCAATTCATCCAATTCCCACCTCCATCCAATAAAAGGTATGCTTCATTAATCCATTCACTTGACAAACAAATTAATGCTTTATCTCTATTAAGCTTGAGTGAAATTTATGTGATTCCAAAAAAAATAAACTCAAGGAATGGGTTGAATCATTAGTTTTACCCCATTTTGTATTATTTATTTTTCTAGCTAGGGGGATCAAATGCTTAGTTGTTTTTTAAATTATTTTTATACCTCTTCTATAGGCAAAAGACATCAAGCAAGCAATGCAAATTGGAATATGAAAGGACAATGATCACGGAGAAAAGGAACAACTTCATATATCATAATCCCTCCGCATTTGTAAGTTTTCAACTCGATGAGTTTGAATTAGACATGACAAATTGTTACCCATTACTTAGTTTCTTTGAACTTGTTATCTTAAGGATTTCATTAATGTGCTCCTACATATAGGACAAAATTATCAGTCAAGGAAAACCTAGAATAAGTTGTCACTGCGGAAAGACAAAATGCTCAAAAAGATATTGCTCATGCTATAAGGTAATTCTTTATTAAGCTGTTGTTTTTAATTGACATGATTGAATCTTTTATTTAAAAAATTTATTAAAAAATTCAAAACATATGAATTTCTACTAATGTTTTAATTTTTTTATTGAAGGCCGGAGTTGGATGTTCTGATCTCTGTCAATGTAAAGGATGTGATAATAATTATGGCGCTAAAAATAGTGGTAAGAATCTTTTGAGCATCTTGGGTTGTTAGAAATTTTATTGCTAATATAATAGTGGTAATAATCTTTTCTGCACATATATAGGAACTTCATCAACTTCTAACTCAAGTTTTGCTCCAAGAGAGCGTGCCCTCATCACAACTCCAAGCAACAATACTTCTTTAATCAATGAGAGGCACTCGGTAAGTGTCTGCTATTTCATAAACTTGATTTTTGTTATGACTCTTAATGTCACAAGTATACATGCAATTTTATGCCATTTTTTATATTCTTATTAATTCTTTTTGGTGTTAATGAATGTTATGTTAGGGTGGTGGATTCAACACGCTCACTCATAACAACTTATATAGATCATATACAAATCAACACGCAGTGTATGGCACACCTGCCACAAATCCAACTGATTCACCGCCAATCGTCCAAATAGCCGCTGTGGCTCAACCTCAAGCGGATCCATTTGCCCAATCGAGAAGTATCTCGCCACCACACGCTGTCCAAATGGCCGCCACAACTCGGCCACAAGTGAATCTATACACAGTTGATCAGCCTCAGCAGCAACATATGTTGATGAGCCCAGCCAGTCTCCTTGTTGACGCAGGTGGATCATCATTAATGCGACTACCCCCAAGGTTTGTGGTACCCGAAACCTAAATCAATAAATATTTTATGAAAACCATATTATAATTTGATGTTACTATTTATTTTTCTTTGCTTTTATATATAACCCATATTTGTTTGTGCAGATTCCGTCAAGAAGTCAGCAACATATATTGGAAGCATGGTTCAGGGGGATGGTTTGATAAATTGTGGCCATAGTCTTTCATAAATTGATAGCTTGAATCCACGTTGAATTATGTTTATACTGTTTTGATGGATGTTGAATGGAATGAATGAAATTACTCAATAAATAGCTTGTATTAAATTTGTAATTGTTGAATTGGGTTTATACGCCTGTTTGGAAACTATAATAATTACTCAATCAAGATAATATTAATAACTAAAATTTACCTTCTCATTCCTTTTAAATTTTGAATTCCCAACCAAAATTTAAATACCTTCAACCCAAAAAGGTAATTTAACTCCCTTCCCTCCCCTCCCCTCAAACAAAACACGCCCTAAAGCAACCACTTAAAGCTCAGCCAAGATCCGGTAGAAATTAAAAGAAAATGGTAAAAAAAAAAAGAATATCTTAAAGGCGTATAGGAATAATAATTAATTAAAAAATAGCGAAAGAAGACATAACTAATTAATGAATGAAATTTTTATTTTATTTTTGTGCGTTAGAAAAAAAAACTTGAATATTAGAAAGAAAATGTAAGAAAATGAGAACAAAATCTTCAATTTGGATAAATTTAAATATTAATCTTAGCTGAGCAGCAATCTGAATATTAGAGACCTATAAGTCTATAACAGAAAAGAAGCCAATGAAAAAAAAAAAAAACATTAAAGTCTTCAAAGATTCTCTCATGATCTTTTTTCTATTGTGATTTTTAGAATCTATAAAATATTAAATATAAATCATCTATTTTTTTTTTTTTTAGTCTGACGGTGAATATAGGATTTTGAGGGACAAATTAATGAGAAACAGAAAGATGAGGGAACTATGCTGTCCGCAACGGTGCAAAATGCACTTATGGCTGCTAATGCATAACAGAATACTGACCAATGACGCACTCAGGTTAAAAGGGCTGCACCCAAATGGTCTGTGTACGTGCTGCCAAAACTCACCAGAGAACACTATTCATGTGATGCGTGACTGCATACAGGCTAAGCAGATTTGGTTAGCGTTGGGAATAAGACCTGGTGTCCATCAATTTTGGAGATGTGGATTAGAGATCTGGATAAGCTCTAATATTAGGCAAAATAAAATGACTGAGTTTGGAAGGTGGAGGGATCTGTTCGGGATCACATGCTGGATCTTGTGGCGTAGAAGAAATGAGCGTGTCCACCAAATGGTAAACACGAGCATTCATGAAGGATTGGCGGAGATAAAAGGGATCATGAGATGTATGGAACGTGCGGCAAAGTTAAATGCGCAGTGCCAGAGAACCTTTTCTGGAAGATTACACGGATCAGTATGCAGAAGGAATGAATCTTCAGGATTGGAAGTGTTTGTAGATGGGGCCTATTCTTTTGCCAACCATTCCGCTGGGTGTGGTGGGATTCTTAAAAACCCAGATGGTGAAGTTGTGGAATCATTTATGTGTCGAATTGATAGTAATGATAGTTTTACTGCTGAACTCTGGGGGTGTGTATGGGGGCTTCGACGAGCATGGGATGGAGGAGCAAGGAAGGTGAAGCTGTTTAGTGACTCTGCTGAGGTGATTCGACAATGTAATTCATCAGACCATGATCTTCACGCGGATAAGGATTTACTTATGGAAATACAGCAGCTCTTAAGCCGAGACTGGGACGCTACGGTGCACCTGATTGTTCGCTGGTCTAATATTCAAGCTGATGTCCTAGCAAAGCAGGCTTTAAACATGGGTTTCGGTCTACAGATTCTCTCAAGGGAGTCAACGTGGACGCTTCTGGCTGAGTTAGGAATTACTTAGTCCATTTATTTTCTGTTAGTTTATTTTCATTTGTATCAAAAAAAAAAAAGATGAGGGAACTTAAACCCATCCATATCATTAAATTTAACCCCACAAACTTCTTATATATTAATCGCTCTGTTACTATCCTCCTTTCCATTCTTCCATTGCCATCAAGAATTCCTAAATATGTACTACTGCACTTCTTTAACCTACTCCTCCTCTTTCTTTTTCTTTCTTTCTTGTCGTCGTTTCTTTTTTCTTTAACTTCTTTTGGCGCCACCTTCTACTTCTCCTCTTCTTTCTTTAACCTACTGCGATGCCATCTTCTGCTTCTCCTCGTCTTTTTATTTTTTCATAACCACATGAGTAGCTAGTTCTCCTTCTTCTCAATGAGAGATAACGTGATTTGATTCTTGTTCATTTTAATTACTTCTCAAGGGTTTTAGAAGGCATTAAAAGGAGAGGTATTTAAACAGCCTCTAACATGAAATTATCCGTTTTGAGCCCATTACCTTTTATGGTCTTACAACTCATCAAAAGGGGATATATTCAGACCTTTATAAGGCTTGGATCATATTAATATTAGTTTATATAATTTCTTTTGTACTCGCTGTTGCAATAATGTTAGAAATGACATGAAAGAAGATTAATTAATTAGAAAATCTCCTGAGAATGGATGATTTTACAATGCTCCCACCGGTATTGTTGAGATAGGAGTAAGCACTTCCAAAAATCCAACTCAACGTCATCCTGCTTTACTAATATTGTATTTCAAATCTTTAATATAAAATTGCTTTTACTGGTTAAAATTCTTGTTAAAATAAATCTATGAAGTCCCACCTTGGTTGGAGAGGAATAAAAGTTTGAATACCTTTTCTCTTATTGCAATACTAAATATTGCAGTACTCTACATGGTATTGGATAATACCATCTAGGAAGAAATCCCTCAAATAAAAAACTCTTTTATGGTTTTTCAATCTTAATCTTAATCATTATCTCTCAACGGGGAATGAAAAACGTCTTATAAGGGTCTAGATATCTCTCCTCTCAACACATTTTAAAACTGTGAGAGTCTCATTATCCTCACGGGGAGCTCACCAGTTATGAAATTCACGATTTTGAATATTAATGATAGATTTTATGTGCAAAAATAAAAATAAATTTAAAAATAGCGTTCGCATGTGTGGTTTTTATTTTAGGACCCATTTGAAGATTCTACCCTAATGGATGAAAGTGCCTCACTGTTAGCCCCTACAACAAATCTTCTACCAAATTCAGCCATACAGGTATTTATATTTGAAATCTTTTAAGACAGGAAAATACAATACAATAATTTGATTGTTTGAGTTTATTTTTTGTTGTTTTCTTCATTGCTAGTGTGTTTTTGAGTATCACTAGATGTAACATTTTTGTAATAAAATTGAATTATGGTTATTGATCTTGTACATGCACCACATGGGAAAGAAAATTAGGTTTCCTCGGTTAAAAAGTTGGATTTGAGTTAGTCCCTTATTTTAACGCCTTTCTTAGCCCTCGGGATAAAGATGGGGGGGCTGTTCCTGTACATAGCTCAATGCAGGAGTTTCAAAATTGTGTTCATGTTTGCAACTTGATTGAAATTCCTGTGGTAGGGGACAGGTTCACTTGGGAGAAATCGGGGGTAAAGGAGAGACTGGACTGGGCGTTCTGTAATTTTGATTGGGAGATTAAAAATCCCCAAGCCAAAGCATTTCACAATCTCAGGTTCAAATCAGATCATCGTGTTGTAGTGGTTTCGGCGGACACAGGTTCAATGCGTAATAGTAGAGGGCGGTCTAGATTTCTTTATCAGGCTGCATGGAATATGGAAGAAGGCTTCAGCGATGTGGTTATGGGCTCTTGGCAGGGGAAGGGTTGGCTTCAAGTTCTGGATCGGTTCACAAAGGTTGCTCGGATTGGAATGAGAAAATAGTGGGAAATGTGGTGAAGAAAAAGCGAGAAATCATAAGAAGATTGGAGGGGATTGACCGTATTAGACGTAGCAGAGGGTTTCAAAATGGTCTTCATAGACTAGAGAAACAACTTTGGGTTACATATCAAAAATGTGCAATGCAGGAAGAATTGGTATGGTACCAAAAATCAAGATGCAAGTGGCTCAGTGGTGGTGATAGGAACTCAAAGTATTTTCATGCTAGTGTCATAGCCAGGAGGAAGAGAAGTAGAATCGATGCTCTGCAAGATGATGATGGTAGCTGGGTTTCGGATGAGGGGCAATTGAGGAGTATGGCTTTGGACTATTTCAAGAAGTTATTTTCAGCAGAGGGCTCATCATCACCTTTTTCGCCTTGGCGGGCGAATTTTCCTTCTTTGGAAGCACGTCAGTTAGAACTTCTGCAGAGACAGGTCTCCCCTGTTGAGATTAAGAATGCAGCATTCGAGATGGGAGCATTTAAAGCTCCAGGACCTGATGGTTTGAACCCTCATTTTTTCCAAACGCAGTGGAATCTGGTTGGGCAGAAGATATGCGAATTGGTGAGCAGAACATTCTCTTTCCCGGAGGATATCCAAGCTATTAATGAGACGAATATTGTCCTCATACCAAAGACTGACCATCCTACCTCACTGAAGGATCTTAGGCCGATATCCCTCTGTAATGTCACTTTCAAGATTCTCAGTAAGGTTATTGCTAATAGGTTCAAGGGCGTTATGAGTCATCTGGTAGCAGAAAATCAGTGCAGCTTCATAGCAGGTAGACAGGGGGTGGACAATATCATTATAGCTCAGGAAGCTATCCATTCTATGAGAACCAAGAGGGGCAAGAAAGGTTATGTTGCGTTGAAGATAGACATGGAGAAGGCGTATGACAGGCTTGACTGGCGGTTCCTAGAATATACACTTCACAGTTTAGGCTTGAGTGCAGAATTTGTTAAGCTCATTATGCACTGTGTCACAACAGCTTCCATGAGTGTTCTTTGGAACGGTGTAGCTTCGGGAAGTTTTAGGCCATCCAGGGGAGTGCGACAAGGGGATCCTTTGAGCCCGTATCTTTTTGTTCTATGTATGGAGCTCTTAGGCCAACTCATTCATCAAGAAGTGGATTTAGGAAAGTGGAAGCCACTCCAGATGAGTAACTCGGGACCAAAGATTTCACACCTATTCTTTGCAGATGATCTAGTCCTATTTTGTGAAGCTAACATGGAGCAGATGGAGGAACTAAGGAATGTTATGGAAATGTTTTGCCGGGTTTCAGGACACAGGATCAACCTGAATAAATCAAAAATGTTCGTGTCCAGAAATGTCCACTTTAATAGGGCATATGAGATGAGTCGGAAGGTGGGGATTGGGCTAACCGCAGACCTTGGAAAATACTTGGGTGTCCCGATATTGTACAAACGTATGGTTAAGATGACATTCGCCCTACTTGTTCAGAAGGTGAGGTCGAAACTGATAAGCTGGAAAGGACGGTACCTGAGTATGGCAGGAAGAACGGTCCTGATAAAATCAGTCCTAACAGCAATTCCACAGTACCAGATGCAATCTACTATGATCCCGAAAGGGGTGTTGGCTTTGATTGAAAAATTGAGTAGGGATTTCTTTTGGAACCAATACGATGATTCCAAGAAAATGCATTTGGTAGCATGGGATGTTTTAAAAAGAAGGAAGAATGAGGGAGGCTTGGGCTTGAAAGATCTACATTGCCAGAACAGAGCTTTCCTCATGAAGTTGTGCTGGAGATTGGTGACTCAACCGGAATCCTTGTGGGTTAGATGTCTACGTCAGAAATACTTATGTGGAATTGACTGTTAACTGCAGGAAATTCTTACTAGAATTTCATATTTCATACTGTTTTACTTCACTTTGGGTGCATAAGTGGGCATTAGAAAGGATTAAAGTGATGAATTGTGTTTCTCTCATGCTATGCACAACAGAATGAAATTTTGGAGAACATTACTCCCAGATTGCTATGAATGTCTAACCTTGTGTGAAAGTCCTTTGTGTGAACTGGTACAGATTAAGGCAGGGCTAACCCAGAGGAAGTTGCAGGTGGTGAAAAAGAGAGGAAGGAAATGGAAGCTGATCACCAGTGAATGAAAGACCAGCTGGAAGATCAGAACAGAACAAACGGAGCCCAGAAGAGCAAAAAGGAGCCCAGAGAGTGTTGGGCCGCGGCCCAAGATGCCCACACTAGCACAGAAAGTTGTGGGCCGCGGCCCACCATCCCTTGGGCCGCGGCCCAGGATGCACAGAGTAGCACAGAGAGTGTTGGGCCGCGGCCCACCACCTCTTGGGCCGCGGCCCACAAGCATATACCTGAGGTCAGAGACTCTTGGGCCGCGGCCTAACCCCGAAAATGAAGATTTGCGTTTTTGACAGCTGAGATGATATAAAAGGCAAACCCAGGGTTTTGAAAGGGGGGATTCCGAATTGGGAAAGATTGACAGAGGCGGCTGGAGAGGTGCTGAGTGCTGGAACCTGCTAGAATCAAGGAGAATCAAGAGGGCTTGAAGATTAGAGGAGATTTCACTCCAGTTTTCTTAATCCTCTGTATTCATTCCCTTTCTCCACTGTGATTCTGCTATGGCTACTTTTATTCTTGTTATTTGTATTCCGTTTTTGAACATGAGTAGCTAGGTTTCTCATTCTAGGATTGTTCAATTCTTTTGTATGGATTAAACTCGAATTCTTCTTCCTCTTCTTTAGCTAATGGTATATATGTGTTAACTCTTCTCTATTTTCACTGATATTCATGAATTGCTAGCACTATGAATAACATGTTCAACTAGATTAAGCTTGAGAGAGTTAATCTAATTGAAGAACGTGGGGAGAGTTATGCTAGACTTGAAGTTTAAAGAGTTAAATGGATGGTTTGTTAATAACATAGAGATATAGTATTAACCTAGCATTGTCAAAGTAAGGAAATTGTTTGATGAGTATTTTCTGTTAAATGCAGCAAGAGATTGTGTATCTAATTGGAAAATATAAGTTGGTTATGACTCGAGAGAGCTTAACCATTGGCTATTGAACCTTAGACTGACATATATATATCCTATAAACAATAATATCGAAGAGGAAGTAGATTGAGTTTATGATATACAAAGGAAGCGAACAATCCTAGGTTCACTCTACTTGATTGAATTTACAAGAAGCTTATTCTGTTCAGTGTTTTTCTTAATTGTTATCAGCATATCTTTTTAAATTTGTTTTTCTCAAATTCAACACTTGTTTTGATTCAACTTAATCAAATACAACAAGCCCATTGTTTGACTAGATTGTTATTCAAATCCTCGAGGGAACGATCTCACTTATCACTGTATTACTTGACGCGATCCGTGCACTTGCGGTAGAGAACATTGACTCATTTCCTCAGGTTCATAAATGGCGTAATCTGTAACCCCCTGCCGTAATTAATATTCGGATTACACAATTAAAGTGAAATAGAGACCAATAAGGAACAAATAACATTTTACAAACCCAACTACCAGTCGGGGTTTTCATAAATACCTTTCGAAATCGTTCATAACCTGGTCTCACATTCACATTCCGAATACAATTACTACACAAAGATAAATCACATTTAAATATATCAGAGTATGCAATATAATAATCCCGGCAATCCCGGGTTCTCCTCATTAACTCAAGCTTCATAGGGGACATTAGCCCATACAAGCCCTCATATGGGGATTACACAATTCTCTTCTAATACATATACAAATCCTCATCCACATACATGTATATACATCCAAATACAAATATCCAATCTGGGATGATAACCAACTACCAAAACAACTACCGAAGGAAGTCCTTATCACCCTTGGCTGCATGCTCCATCCTCAATCTACTACCCTGTCTGAAAGGTTAGTAGGGGAGGGTGAGATTTGAGAGAATCTCAGTAGGATAACAATATCAATATGCATGTACGATAAATGTTTAATGCATGACATGCTTGCATCACACAACTCATAATAACACAATGACAATGTGCAAGCTCAATGCTTCGAACAATATACCTATGGCCATAGCATAAATTGAAACATAGCTTCAAATTACACACCATTATGCAAAGCTAAGACATGCACCAACACATTATCACATATATCAAATACAAGCAGAAAAGATATGTTCCCTACCCTCTTTCCACGTAAGCTCCAGCTTCGCTTACTCGTGATCAGAACGAATACCGAACCACGATCAGGGCGAATATCAACCCTATAACCAAAGCAAGGACATAGGGTTAATCCCTTTCTCCATTCCTCAACATACAAATACTTAATGTTGGTTATCATTTAACACCTTTAGGTGGCTAATCAAAGCCCAAACATATGCCTAAAGGCTTGGGAAATACTTGACCAAAGATCACTTTTAAAAAGTCCAATATGCTGATTTTTGGGGTTGGGCCGCGGCCCACAATCCTTCGGCTGCGGCCCAAGGCTGTCCAGAGACGCACAGAAACATTTGGGCTGTGGCCCAACATCCTTGGGCCGCGGCCCAAGAAAATCCAGTTTATGGCTGAACTTCCAAAAATCATAACTAATTCCACAAAAATCGAAATGAGGTGATCCCAAAGCCAAATGAAAGCTATTCAAGTCCTCTACACAGGAAAAATATTGACCAATACTGGAAATCACCACAAAAGTCCAGATTTACCAAAAACCTAACATTGTGCCAAAACAGGATCCAGTTTTGATGCCAGACTTTGGACAGCTATAACTCCCAGTTCTCAAAACGAAATGGCACACATTATATGTCCATTTTGAACCTTGGGAGGTGGAATTTAAGACTGGAAAGTTTCATAATTTTCTAACATCATTTGCCCAGTCAAAACGTCCACACAACAAGACTGCCCAACACAGACTTACACTGGACAGAATTTCCAGTTTTTCAACAATGATTCCAATGGTTCCCAAATTCATACCAAATACCATTTTCACATAAATTTGCACAAGGAATCCATTAGAAATACCAAATCAACCAAATTCACATTACATTGACATGTTTTACCAATAATCATAACATGTCATCACAAAACCACAACACAATCACACATTGTCATTCTTTTCATTCCAAGTTCTCAAACCAATTCCAATGGCCAAATACCACAACATAGCACCATTTCCAACATAAGACACAACCCAATTCATCCAATCCAAAATCACAAGAAAATCAGGGCAAATTCGAAATTTACAATACTCAACCATAATTCACAAAACTTAGATCAAAATGCTTCAAATGCTCACCTCTTCCTCTTTCCCAAACCAATTCTTTGATTCTCCATCTTTCCAAATTTCCTCAAGCCATCAAACACCACCAATCAAAAATCTAAAACCATAGCAATGAAGCTCTCATCACTATGAACAACATTATAGAAGGGTGTTTTAGCAATAGAGGACAAGAAACAAGGCAAATCTTACCTTTTTCTTTTCTCTTTCCCCTTTAAAGCATGGCGCCATGGAGTCTTGAGAGAGAGAGAGGGAGTGAAGATGAAGATGATGATCAGTTTTTGGGGCCTCAAAAACGTCCAAATAGAGAGGAGAGAAAATGAGTTGAATATTTGACCAAAATCCAAGGGCTCACAAAGTGCCAAGTGTCACCATCTTGACACACATCCCCTGAGCTCACATGAGCACAACCACATGGGATTCCACCCTTTAATCTCTACACAAATCAATCTCAACCATTGATCTTCAAGTTACCAATGAGTTTCCTTTTCGGTAACTGACCAATCGGTCGGTAACTTTACCGTTTTGCCCCTGATTACGGTAATTCTCATTGAACCACCACCAACACTTCATATCTTTTCATTTAGCCACAATATGCGCCTTCCCTCTATTTTAAGTCAATTTAGATGTTAATCCATAATTGAGCATAAATACAGGGTTTCGGCGCTGCCCACAACACATACGAATCACATCGGGTGCCAAATCACACCATAATCTCCAAAAGGGTTTATTTAACACTAACCACATCCACTTTTAGAGTCATTATCTCTTAATCACAAATTAGGATCCTGCTAAACCAGGGCTTAGCAGTCCACTAATCTCAGGCTTATTCTCTAGCCTCAAGTCTCAGAATTCGGGGTATTACATAATCAATCGGCTGTGTGGTGTGGGATAGTGGCAGTTTGGGAAGATTTCAAGAGAGGAGTTGGTAGTCTACTAAGAAGCGGAAGAAATACCCAGGCTTGGCACGACCATTGGGCCCCTCTAGACAGACCTCTAATGTTCTACATTGACAAAAACGAGCATCTACTAGACATAGAAGCGCGAATTTGCTCTTTTGTAACTCAGTCAGGACAGTGGGACAGAGCAAAATGGGGATGTTTTCTCCCCAATTGGGTTGTCGATAAAATCTTGACTGTCGTTCCTCCTACGGCGAATGAGGATGATAGGATTTGTTGGAGGAGATCATCTGATGGAAACTTTAGTGTCAATTCAGCATATGACAGTATCTATTTCCAACATGAGCACAGTCCTTTGCCTCACTGGCGGAATTTGTGGCGCTGGGATGTTCCGGAAAGGGTTAAATTTTTTATGTGGCAAGTATTCCATGAGAGGCTTCCGACTAATGAGTTGAGAGCGCACCATATTTTGAGTGTCCCAAACACCTGCCCTTTTGAGTGTGACAGGGAGGAGAGTTGTAATATCCCAAATTTAATGAAGGTTAAAATTTTCTAAAAAGAAAATTTAAATGGGAATTTGATAATAAGTCAAATTATGGAACCTACAAAATTTAAGGAATCTTAAATTAGACAAAGGGAAAAATTAGGGCCTAGTGTGTGTAATTAATAGGATAACAATATACCTATATATATATATATATATTAATAGCTGCCGACACTTTGTCTAAAACAAAACTGCCGACACACACACACACTAACATTAATCACTCCTTTTCCTTTTGTTTGCACATCCTTTTGACCCACACACACATTCACGGACAAACACTCTCATCACCTCACCACACTTATCCGGAAATATGATTCACACTTGCACCCACTCAGCCATTTAATTAAATATTCCCTCTGCTCTTCATTCGACCAAGTAGCTGGTCAAAGAGAGAGTGAAAGAAAGAAAGAAAACTGAATAGAGAAAGAGAGAACAAAGAGAGAGTCAAGAGAGCAAGAGTGATCGGTGCAATTGAGGAAGGAAGAAGAAGCTTCAAATTCCACATCCAACATCATAAATATATTTAGGTGAGTCTCCTACACATTTATCCTTATTTTCATGTTGGATTTGAGTGGTTTCTGTGGTGGTTTTGTGGCTGGAATAAGAGAAAATTCGTCGGAAAGTTTCTGCTACCGAAAAGTTGTTAAACCAGTGATTGTGTGACGATTTTGGGGTGAATTTTGGAGTTCTTTGATTATGAAATTCGATCATTAACCTCAGGAAATATGTGTCGGACAGTATAGAGTTAAAATTCGTGAGGTTTAGAGTACAAATTCATATATACATGCTAGTTTTCTAAATTCTGTTTTGCTATCCGAAAAACAGAGTACATACCTGAAACTTGTAAAATCTTAAACAGAGGCTATAGATGAAATTTTCGAATGGGTCTGTTTATATAGATAGTTTAGGATGTGTAGTTGATGATAGAATCAAGAAAAGTACAGTTTGGAATGAAAATGGATGAGTTATTGATTTTTGAAGTTAGACTGTCAAAACTGACGTTTTTTGGGAGTCAGTCAGATTCATGTTGCGTTTTGACTAGGAAAACCTTAGTGAAAAATTATGAAATTTTACATGAATATATTAGACATTCATAGCCTCCCAGTGAGTCCAAGAAATCATTATTTTGATATCGTTAGGGAGAGTTATGATTTTTGAAAGTTAAGTCAGTAACAGAGAACATTCTGGACGTTCAAGCCTGACAGTTATGATTTTCGAAAATTCTGGGAATGATTAGATAACATCTAGTAGTTTTTGATATTTTTTCATGAAACTAAACTTAAATAGCTTTCCATAGAATTTTAGAACACTCCATTTTGATTTTTGTAGAGTTAGTTATGAATTTTTGAAGTTTAGTTGCTGACAGATTATATTTCTGAAAGTTAGATTGGTTGTGGCGAAATTTTGGAAAACTAAACTTTAACAAAAAATTATGAAACTTTCCAGATTTAAGGAAGACATTTAGACCTTTAAATTGATGGGTAGAACATAATTTTTGGACTAGTAGATTAAAAGATATGGATTTTTGAAGTTGAGCTTTGTTTCTGAAATGCCATCTGGAACAGTAATTGTTGGCCGAATTTCTGGGTAATATATGTAGTCAGTAAGCATATTTGGATATTTTTCCATGAAAGTACATTTAAAGACCTTCATTTAGGCTTTGGAATCAGTCAATTTGGAATTTTCTACAATTAGTTATGAATTTTCAAAGTTGACTGAAAATATGTCAGTTTCTGGAAAATAGTGAAACTGTTGTTTGGCAGTGATTTTGTAAAAACCGAGGTTAAAAATGGATTCCTTGGATGAAAATATGTTAGAATAGCCTGGGTCAAAATTTCTGAAAAAGTATAGTCAGACCAAGTACAGTGGGGCCGGGACCGGGTCCCAGGGGCATTTTGGTAAATTTTCAGTATAGACTAATATAACCACCAAAAATATTATGGGAATCTCTGAAGGGGTACTTGAATGGGTTTTAACCTAATTCTTGTACATTTGGAATTTTAGGACCGAATTAATCGCCTGAGCCGTTGGCACATAGTTCGAGGAACTATTCTTGTGTAGCAAAAAGGGACAAAAGGTAGTAACTCTATCTCTCATACACTATGTGAATGTTGATATGCTATATGTTGCTATATTTTGTGATATGAACACGTGCCTTGGGCACATTACCTAGCTGTGGTATGGGACTCAGCTGAGGTACACGGACATGTAGGGGATCCAAACAGTCATTTGGCCCTGAGTATTGTGTACACACATGTTATAGTATAAATTTTTCATTTACATTATATGGTGCATTACATATTAAATTTTCGCATTTTATATGATGGATTATGTGTTACTACTGAGATTCCTTGGAATCTCACCCTTTTTCATAAATAATAAATGTTCCAGCGGGAACCAGTGGCTCCAAAGGCAAAGTGGAAGACATGGGCAATTAAGATGTGCAGGTCCTAAGATCAGAGTTATTTGGTTATATTAGTTTAATTTTAATATGTTGGATATTTTGGACAAAAATTTGTATAATTATCAAACCCTGCGGGGAAGACTCCTGTATGTAAGTTTGAACTTAATATCAGTATGTTTGTGCTATTTCTGTATGCCTGTGGAACTATGCCATTATTACTCTACGAATATCGAAATGTAAACGGGTGTTGACATTTTTGGTATCAGAGCATGCGGTTCTGGCATTATCAGAATAGTATACTGATATATGACTATGTGAAATTGTATAGTGAAACTTAAAGATGGTGATACTAAGAGGTGGACAAAGAGGTAGAGGCCAAGGTCGAGGAAGTGGCAGAACTGGGGGTCAGCATGGTAACGATGAAGAAAACCCGAGGGCCAGACCAGATCCATTTCAGCAGCAAATTCTTGATATGTTAGCACAACAGCAAGCTACTATGGATGGAATTAGAGAAGTGCTGCAGGAAGTACAACAAAGGCAAGACCGTCTGGAGAATCGCATGGACGAATACATGAGGGGTAATGGTGAAGAAGTACTAGTGGAACCTCAACCAGAGGATATACCACCAGAGCCGGAGGTAGACATTCAAACCTGGTTGAGCAGGTTCAGTAAACAACAGCCACCTATGTTTCGAGGAAAGTTTGATCCACAATTGGCTGAAGAATGGTTGGCACGTCTGGATAAAATTTTTGACATGTTGCAATGCCCAGACGAGATGAAAGCTCGGCTAGCCATTTACAAGTTGGAAGGTGATGCTGATCGTTGGTGGAAGGGCACAGATCTCACTTTGAGGGGAAGGAATATTCCTATCACATGGGAATTATTCCAGGAAAAGTTCAACGAGAAATACTTTCCCCCAACTGTCAGAAGAGAAAAAGAAAAAGAATTTCTGTGTATTAAACAACAAGACCAGGAGAGCTTTGACGATTATTTAGCCCGGTACATTCGACTGTCACGATACTCGTCATACCATAAACTGCATGATAATGAAGAATGGAATGCAGATATGATGATTGAAGGGTTAAGACACGAATTCAAAGAGAAATTGATTTCTCAACATTTTACCGAATTCAGCAAAGCAGCGGAAGAATGCCGCTACATCGAGAAACGTATGTTGAGTTTGGCTATTAGAGACAGTAACAAGGGTGTTTATGGCAGTGGCGGTTCATCACAGAAGCGAAAAGATCAAGGTGGACCTTCTAGGGGTGGTAACAAAAGGCCTAATCAGACTGGAGGCCGTGGGAACCAGGGATTCTCTGGAAACAGAACATGTTGGCATTGCCGTAAACCTTTCCATCCAGGAAAAACTTGCAGTGGAGCCCCATTGAATACAGATCCTAACAGACCTCCTACTTGTTTTATATGCGGTAAGCCGGGGCATATTTCTAGAGATTGTCCACAGAAGCGTCATCTGGATGAGGCAAGGCCTAAGGTTTCAAGCAGGGTCTACACGTTGACTCAAGATGAAGCTAAGAAGTCTTCAGAGCTGATTCAAGGTACAATTTCTCTTAATGGCAATCTAGTGCATGTTATGTATGATTCGGGCGCTAGCCACTCATTTATTGCATATGACTGTGTGAGGCGGTTAAGTTTGAATATGCATCAATTTCCGTATGATTTGATTGTATCGACGCCCATGGGTACTAAGATTGTCACAGCCGATGTGTGTCTAAATTGTGTGGTAAATGACGAGGGTCATGAATCAACTATAGATCTAATTTGTTTACCCCTACAAGGGTTAGAGGTGATTATTGGGATTGACTGGCTGACAGCGAATGGTGTATTGCTGGATTGTAAAGAGAAGAGGGTTATATACCCTAATTCTCAATTTCAAGCCAGTATAGTAACCAACCTTAACTTTCTTTCGGTTGCTGAAGCCGAGAGATATTTACAAAAAGGTTGTCAAGGATACATGGTATTCTTCTCTATACAATCAGAGGCCGGAGTACCTTTAGAAAGTATCACTGTAGCGAACGAGTTTCCTGATGTGTTTCCGGAGGATATTGGTGGATTACCTCCAGATAGGGAAGTGGAATTTTCTATTGATCTTAAGCCTGGAGCAGGTCCAATATCTAAAGCCCCATACCGAATGGCTCCAAGCGAAATGGCAGAGCTGAAAAAGCAGATTGAAGAACTACTTGAAAAAGGATTCATTCGGCCAAGTGTTTCACCATGGGGTGCTCCAGTGCTCTTTGTCAAAAAGAAAGACGGAAGTCTACGTCTCTGTATAGATTACCGGGAATTAAATAAGGTGACCGTCAAGAACAAATATCCACTCCCTAGAATCGATGATCTGCTAGATCAATTGTCTGGTTCCTGTGTATTCTCAAAGATCGATTTGCGATCGGGATACCACCAATTGAAAGTCAAAGCAGAGGACGTGTCAAAAACTGCTTTTAGAACCAGATATAGTCATTACGAGTTTCTTGTGATGCCATTTGGGTTGACCAATGCACCTGCCGTGTTCATGGATTACATGAATCGAATCTTTCGTCCGTATCTGGACCAGTTCGTAGTAGTCTTCATTGATGATATTCTGGTATACTCGCGGAGTACAGTCGAACATGAGCAGCATCTGAGAATTGTGTTGAACATATTGCGGGATAGGCAACTCTACGCTAAGCTGAGCAAGTGTGAATTCTGGCTTTCAGAGGTAAAGTTTCTGGGCCATGTAGTCTCTCAACAAGGGGTTTCTGTTGATCCTAGTAAAGTGGAAGCAGTATTAAACTGGAAGAGGCCAGAGACTGTATTTGAAATACGCAGTTTTCTGGGTCTTGCCGGGTATTACAGAAGGTTTATACAGAATTTCTCCAGAATAGCTTTGCCTTTGACAAAGTTGACGCGGAAAACTCAACGTTTTGTGTGGGACGATAATTGTGAAAAGAGCTTCATTGAATTGAAGCAGAGGTTAACATCAGCCCCAGTGCTGACGATCCCAGATCCACAGTTTATGTATGTTGTGTATACAGATGCCAGTGGGCATGGATTGGGATGTGTGTTGATGCAGCATGGCCAAGTGGTGGCATATGCATCTCGTCAGCTGAAACCTCATGAACTGAACTATCCCACTCACGATCTTGAGTTGGCGGCAATTGTATTTGCTTTAAAAATCTGGAGACACTATCTCTATGGTGTGACCGTAGAATTGTACTGCGACCACAAGAGTTTGAAATACCTGTATGATCAAAAAGAGCTCAATATGAGACAGCGCAGGTGGATTGAATTGTTAAAAGATTACAATCTTGAAATCAAATATCATCCTGGAAAGGCCAATGTTGTTGCTGACGCATTGAGTCGTAAATCAATGCAGGTGGCAGCCATGATGATCTATGAGCAGAAACTGATTGAGGATTTTAGAGATCTAAATCTGTCTAGTCAGATTCTGTTAGGCAGTAGTGTTAGCCAAGTATACAATGATCTGAGGGCAGCGATTGAAGAAGCCCAACTGCATGATGAGGATGCACTATCTATCAGAGGTATGATTGATAAGGGCAAAACTCAGGATTATGACTTGTCACCCAGTGGACTAGTCAGGTACAAGAAGCGAATTTATGTTCCACCACAACCGGAACTGAAACGAAAAATCTTGGAAGAGGCACATAAGAGCAGGTATACTCTACATCCAGGGGCTACAAAGATGTACCATGACATGAAGGCTCAATACTATTGGCCAGGAATGAAAAGGGAGGTGACTGAGTTCGTCGCTCGTTGT
This sequence comes from Inga laurina, assembly GCA_963855925.1. NCBI lineage: Eukaryota > Viridiplantae > Streptophyta > Magnoliopsida > Fabales > Fabaceae > Inga > Inga laurina. The sequence goes on along the minus strand of OY979712.1, from coordinate 2,370,771 downwards.
CTGACGTGTCAAAAAGTGAAAGTTGAACATCAACGACCATCAGGACTTCTACAAAACCCGGAGATTCCTGAGTGGAAGTGGGAAAGCATTACCATGGATTTCGTGACAGGGTTACCTAAGGTTAGAAATCATGATGCAATTTGGGTGATAGTTGATAGATTTACAAAAACAGCCCACTTCCTACCTATCAGCATCCACTATTCCCCTGACAAATTGGCGGAGATTTACATCAAGGAGATTGTAAGATTACATGGTACTCCAAAGAACATCATTTCAGATCGTGATCCTCGATTTACTTCCAAGTTTTGGAAGGCAGTTCACGAGGCTTTGGGTACTAAATTGAGATTCAGCACAGCATATCATCCTCAAACAGATGGGCAGACAGAGCGAACAATACAGACGCTTGAGGATATGTTGAGAGCATGCACTCTTGATTTTAAAGGTAGTTGGGACAAATTCCTTCCATTGGCAGAGTTTGCCTACAACAACAGCTATCATTCGAGCATACAAATGGCTCCATATGAGGCACTCTATGGGAGGAAGTGTCAATCACCAATATGCTGGACTGAGTTGTCAGAGAGGGAATTGTTTGGGCCAGATCTTGTTGATCAGACCACGGAGCAGATAAAGTTGATTAAGCAAAGGTTGTTAGCTGCTCAGAGCCGACAGAAAAGTTATGCAGATAAGAGGCGAAAATCTCTAGAATTTGAAGTCGGTGACCATGTGTTTATGAAAGTTTCACCATTTACAGGTATTGGCAGAGCACTAAGAGTAAAGAAGTTGCAACCGAGGTATATTGGACCATTTGAGATCTTGGCGAGGATTGGGCCAGTAGCGTACCGCATTGCTTTGCCACCAAATCTGAGCAGGTTGCACGATGTTTTTCATGTTTCCCAATTAAAAAAGTATCAACCGGATCCAGAGCATGTAATTGAATATGAAGACGTGGAAATGCGGGACGATTTGACTTATGAAGTCACACCTGACCGAATCATCGATTGGCAGGAGAAGAAGCTCAGAAGCAAGAGCATCTCATTTGTAAAAGTTGTATGGAAAGGGCTATCTCCTAGAGAGGCCACATGGGAAACAGACGCAGATATGAGGAAGTATTACCCAGAGTTTATGGCTATGTATTTGTAACAAATTTCGGGGACGAAATTTATTTTACGGGGGAAGAAATGTAATATCCCAAATTTAATGAAGGTTAAAATTTTCTAAAAAGAAAATTTAAATGGGAATTTGATAATAAGTCAAATTATGGAACCTACAAAATTTAAGGAATCTTAAATTAGACAAAGGGAAAAATTAGGGCCTAGTGTGTGTAATTAATAGGATAACAATATACCTATATATATATATATATATTAATAGCTGCCGACACTTTGTCTAAAACAAAACTGCCGACACACACACACACTAACATTAATCACTCCTTTTCCTTTTGTTTGCACATCCTTTTGACCCACACACACATTCACGGACAAACACTCTCATCACCTCACCACACTTATCCGGAAATATGATTCACACTTGCACCCACTCAGCCATTTAATTAAATATTCCCTCTGCTCTTCATTCGACCAAGTAGCTGGTCAAAGAGAGAGTGAAAGAAAGAAAGAAAACTGAATAGAGAAAGAGAGAACAAAGAGAGAGTCAAGAGAGCAAGAGTGATCGGTGCAATTGAGGAAGGAAGAAGAAGCTTCAAATTCCACATCCAACATCATAAATATATTTAGGTGAGTCTCCTACACATTTATCCTTATTTTCATGTTGGATTTGAGTGGTTTCTGTGGTGGTTTTGTGGCTGGAATAAGAGAAAATTCGTCGGAAAGTTTCTGCTACCGAAAAGTTGTTAAACCAGTGATTGTGTGACGATTTTGGGGTGAATTTTGGAGTTCTTTGGTTATGAAATTCGATCATTAACCTCAGGAAATATGTGTCGGACAGTATAGAGTTAAAATTCGTGAGGTTTAGAGTACAAATTCATATATACATGCTAGTTTTCTAAATTCTGTTTTGCTATCCGAAAAACAGAGTACATACCTGAAACTTGTAAAATCTTAAACAGAGGCTATAGATGAAATTTTCGAATGGGTCTGTTTATATAGATATTTTAGGATGTGTAGTTGATGATAGAATCAAGAAAAGTACAATTTGGAATGAAAATGGATGAGTTATTGATTTTTGAAGTTAGACTGTCAAAACTGACGTTTTTTGGGAGTCAGTCAGATTCATGTTGCGTTTTGACTAGGAAAACCTTAGTGAAAAATTATGAAATTTTACATGAATATATTAGACATTCATAGCCTTCCAGTGAGTCCAAGAAATCATTATTTTGATATCGTTAGGGAGAGTTATGATTTTTGAAAGTTAAGTCAGTAACAGAGAACATTCTGGACGTTCAAGCCTGACAGTTATGATTTTCGAAAATTCTGGGAATGATTAGATAACATCTAGTAGTTTTTGATATTTTTTCATGAAACTAAACTTAAATAGCTTTCCATAGAATTTTAGAACACTCCATTTTGATTTTTGTAGAGTTAGTTATGAATTTTTGAAGTTTAGTTGCTGACAGATTATATTTCTGAAAGTTAGATTGGTTGTGGCGAAATTTTGGAAAACTAAACTTTAACAAAAAATTATGAAACTTTCCAGATTTAAGGAAGACATTTAGACCTTTAAATTGATGGGTAGAACATAATTTTTGGACTAGTAGATTAAAAGATATGGATTTTTGAAGTTGAGCTTTGTTTCTGAAATGCCATCTGGAACAGTAATTGTTGGCCGAATTTCTGGGTAATATATGTAGTCAGTAAGCATATTTGGATATTTTTCCATGAAAGTACATTTAAAGACCTTCATTTAGGCTTTGGAATCAGTCAATTTGGAATTTTCTACAATTAGTTATGAATTTTCAAAGTTGACTGAAAATATGTCAGTTTCTGGAAAATAGTGAAACTGTTGTTTGGCAGTGATTTTGTAAAAACCGAGGTTAAAAATGGATTCCTTGGATGAAAATATGTTAGAATAGCCTGGGTCAAAATTTCTGAAAAAGTATAGTCAGACCAAGTACAGTGGGGCCGGGACCGGGTCCCAGGGGCATTTTGGTAAATTTTCAGTATAGACTAATATAACCACCAAAAATATTATGGGAATCTCTGAAGGGGTACATGAATGGGTTTTAACCTAATTCTTGTACATTTGGAATTTTAGGACCGAATTAATCGCCTGAGCCGTTGGCACATAGTTCGAGGAACTATTCTTGTGTAGCAAAAAGGGACAAAAGGTAGTAACTCTATCTCTCATACACTATGTGAATGTTGATATGCTATATGTTGCTATATTTTGTGATATGAACACGTGCCTTGGGCACATTACCTAGCTGTGGTATGGGACTCAGCTGAGGTACACGGACATGTAGGGGATCCAAACAGTCATTTGGCCCTGAGTATTGTGTACACACATGTTATAGTATGAATTTTTCATTTACATTATATGGTGCATTACATATTAAATTTTCGCATTTTATATGATGGATTATGTGTTACTACTGAGATTCCTTGGAATCTCACCCTTTTTCATAAATAATAAATGTTCCAGCGGGAACCAGTGGCTCCAAAGGCAAAGTGGAAGACATGGGCAATTAAGATGTGCAGGTCCTAAGATCAGAGTTATTTGGTTATATTAGTTTAATTTTAATATGTTGGATATTTTGGACAAAAATTTGTATAATTATCAAACCCTGCGGGGAAGACTCCTGTATGTAAGTTTGAACTTAATATCAGTATGTTTGTGCTATTTCTGTATGCCTGTGGAACTATGCCATTATTACTCTACGAATATCGAAATGTAAACGGGTGTTGACAAGAGTATCCTTCATATCTTGAGAGACTGTGAGCAGGCAAAGAGAGTGTGGCTTTCTATAACTAACGATTTATATTATACTATGTTTTTTTCTGGTAATTTGCAGGAGTGGCTCAAGTGGAATCTACAGTTCAGCCCGGGGAGTAGGAAGGTCGCAAGATGGCCATGGCAGAGAGTGTTCAGTTTTATATGTTGGCTCTTATGGAAGAACCGTTGCAACAAGGTGTTTGAAGGAACATCAGACAACCCGCAAGGGATTGTTCACCGGTGTCTGTATCATATGTCTGAAGGGGTGCAGAATGGTAGATTTCATCATCAAATATTCCAGGTCTCGGAGAGGAGTCGTGGGCGCTGGGAACCCCCAGATCCTGGCTTTGTACGTGTGGACGTGGACGGTTCGGCACTTGTAGGTGGTCAAGCAGCATGTGGGGGAGTCATACGTGACTATCAAGGCAATTGGATGCGTGGATTTCAACAGAAGTTAGGATACAGTTTCCCTACTGCTGCGGAAATCCATGCAATCCGTCAGGGTCTTCAAGTGTGCAAGCAGATGGGGTTGAAGAAGATCAAGCTCTTTACAGACTCCATACAGGCTATGCATTTACTTTCGGTTGATTGTGGGGTCGATCACCCATTGTACGATGCCATAAGTGCTACCAAAGCGCTTATCTATAGGGATTGGGATTTAGAGATTGCTCATGCATTCAGGGAAAGCCTTAGATGCGCTGATTTCTTAGCACGTGAGGCTCACATAAATAGTCAGGATTATGTTGAGATTGGGTTATCTCCTTGGCAGTGTGTGGATCTGTTCCACCAAGAATCCAGTGTGTACTCGCACGAGCCGTACGGGATCCCGAGTTAGTGGTCTTTGAAATCATCAAGCTTTGCTTGCCTTTGTAATCAAAAAAAAAAAAAATGACGTGATGTATCAATACGCCTTAGAAAGGAAGAGAAGTTATTGTCCCGTACATTCCAACATTTCAAGTATTTCCTCGAATCCTTATTACAAAGCAATTTCTTGAAGGTGATTTTGGTCTTTTTAATAAATCTTCGGTTTAAGTAAATTACATTATTCTTCTTAGCTGAGCAATCCTCTTTTTCTTTTGGATAAAAAATAAGGGCCTCCAACGGAAAACAAGCCAAAGGAAAGAATTAAAATACATTAAAGCCTTAAGAGGATTTTTTTTAGAATCCATTTTCTTTTCTTGATTCTAGAATCTATATAAGATTTTGAAAAGAGAAAGAGAAAGAGAAAAATAAGAGAACCCAAACCCCATCCATATCATTAAACTTAACTCCGCAAACTCCTTATATACATTAGTCTCCTCTCTTATCATCCTCCTCTCTATTTTTCCATTGTCATCAAGAGCTTCCAAGTATTATTGCCATCGAGAGTCTCCTCTCTTATCGTCCTCCTCTCTATTCTTTTTGTTTTTCTTTCTTTCTTTAACCTATCACGGTGCCATCTTCCACATCTCCTCGTCTTTTATTCACATGAGTAGCTAATTCCTTCTTCTTAAGGATAGATAACGTGACTTGAATTTTGTTTGTTTTGGGACCCAATTAATTCTCACGGTCTTAAAAGACGTTAAAAGGGAAGGTATCTAAACCACCTCCAACTCTAAATTATCCGCTTTGGTTCCATTTCTTTTCATATATAGTTTTAAAACTTGTCAAAATGAGAAATATTCAGACACACATAAGGGGTCGATAATTTATATAACTTTTTTGTACTCAATCTTTAATATAAAATCATTTTTACTTGTTAAGTTTTTTTAAAATAAATCTGTGAAGTCCTACCTTAGCTAGAGAGGAAATAAAAGACGCTTTATAAGAGTTTGGATATATTGTCTTCTTATTTGTATGTGACGTCGCTTCTAGTTCTTGCAAGGCAAAGTGCTCTTGCTGGGATAAGACCAGCGATGATAGGAAAGGAGGGCATTTTGGTTTTAAGAATCTCAATGCCACGACTAAATTCCTAATACCACCTTCCTATGGTATTGCCTAATACCATCTGGCAAGCGATCCCTCAAACCAAACACTCTTTTATGGCTTTTCAATCTCAATCCTAATCCCTTCCTTTTAATGGGAATAAAGGACAACTTATAAAGGTCTGGACATCTCCATTGATGCTTTTAAAATTGTGAGACTTTCATTGCCTCACGGTGGGGAACTCCAAGTTGTGGGAATTAACAATTTTAAATATTAATGATAAATAATTATGTTCAAAACTATTTTTTTTTCTAAAAAAAAAAGTAAATGTGTGTGCGCGTTTAAATTTGTTTGTTTCTATTCTTTATGTAGTGTAGCAATATGTATGTATATACGAAAGAGATATGCTAATATATTATAATTTATTTAAATTTTAGGACCCATTTGAATATTGTACCAGAATGGATGAAAGTGCCTCATCATTAGCCCCTACAACAAATCTTCTGCCAAATTCAGCCATACAGGTACTTATATTTAAAGATCTTTTAAGATAGGAAAATACAATAATCTGATTGTTTAAGTTTACTTCTTTTTTTTCTTTTCTTCGTTGCGGGTATGTTTTTGGGTATCATTAAATCATTAGATGTAACATATTTTAATGAAATTGAAATATGTCTGGCTTCTTGTTTTTGTTTTGGGTTGGGCATTGGAAGGAGGGTACTGTACAGAGAAAAGGAACACCACTCTTCAGTCTTCATCGCATGAATAGTATAGATGAATTGTTGAAATATTGCAATTTATTTTAATTTCAGGACCCAGTTGAAGATCACAGTGGGGAAGTTTGGTTTCTAATGGGTGATGAAGTTGACTCACCATCATCAACCGACTTATGGGATAAGATTGACTTTGACCTGGAACGTTCTGAAAATCAAACTTTGAATCTGGAAGATCTCCTCAATGACCCTACTTCTCAGTCTTTAGAATCGGAAGTCACCCCAAGCGAGATGTACAATGCGTCTCAAGATTTGGAATTCAAGGATTTTCTAAATCATCATATTTTTCAGTCTCCGGAGTTGGACATTCCTCCAATATTCTCTTCTTCTCAATCTTTAGAATTGGAAGTTCATCCAAGCCCTACTAATTCTCAATCTTTGCAATCTGCTTCTCAATTTTTGGAATTGGAAGTTCATCCAAGCTATGCTAACTCTCAATCTTTGCAATCTTCTCAATCTTTGGAATTGGAGGTTCATCCATACCATCCTAATTCTCAATCTTTCGAATTGGAAGATCATCCCAGCCATCCTATATCTCAATCTTTGACTCAATCTCTAGAATTGGAAGTTCATCCAAGCATCCTAATTCTCAATCTTTGCAATCTTCTCAATCTTTGGAATTGGAAGTTCATCCATGCCATCCTAATTCTCAATCTTTCGAATTGGAAGATCATCCCAGCCATCCTATATCTCAATCTTTCGAATTGGAAGATCATCCCAGCCATCCTATATCTCAATCTTTGACTCAATCTCTAGAATTGGAAGTTCATCCAAGCCTTCCTAATTCTCAATCTACGGAATTGGAAGTTTTTCCAAATGTCAATACTTCTCAATCTTTGGAATTGCAAGTTATTGAGAATGTCTCTACTTCACAATCTTTCCCACATGTTTCAAATCAGCAGCATCTTCATGCCCAACAATATCAAATTGCGCCAACTTCTCCTCACTATCACCAATTCATCCAATTACCACCTCCATCCAATAAAAGGTATGGTTCTTTAATCCATTCACTTGACAAACAAATTAATGCTTTATCTCTATTAAGCTTGAGTGAAATTTATGTGATTCCAAAACAAAATAAACTCAAGGAATGGGTTGAATCATTAATTTTACCCCATCTTGTATTATTTATTTTCCTAGCTAGGGCGATCAAATGCTTAGTTGTTTTTTAAATTATTTTTATACCTCTTTTATAGGCAAAAGACGTCAAGCAAGCAATGCAAATTGGAATATGAAAGGACAATGGTCATGAAGAAAAGGAACAACATCATATCTCATTATCCCTCTGCATTTGTAAGTTTTCAACTTGATGAGTTTGAATTAGACATGACAAATTCTTACACATTACTTAGCTTCTTTGAACTTGTTACCTTAATGATTTCATTAATGTGCTCTGTATGTATAGGACAAAATTAGCAATCAAGGAAAACCTAGAATAAGTTGTCACTGCGGAAAGACTAAATGCTCAAATAGATATTGCTCATGCTATAAGGTAATTCTTTATGAAGCCGTTGTTTTTAATTGACATGATTGAATCTTTTATTTAAAAAAGTTATTGAAAAATTCAAAATAAAGTTCTATTAACATTTTTATTTTCTTAATGAAGGCTGGAGTTGGATGTTCTGATCTCTGTCAATGTAAAGGATGTAGTAATAATTATGGCACTAAAAATGGTGGTAAGAATCTTTTGAGCATCTTGAGCTGTTAGCAATTTTATTGCTGATATTTATGTGTGTGGTCCTTTTCGTTTCTCCTCTAAATTTTGTTTCATATATACATATATAGCATTAGTTAAGTTTATTGGTTGTTCAGTAGATGATTAATGGATGTTATTTATGCAAATATATAGGAACTTCATCATTTTCTAACTCAAGTTTTGCTCCAAGAGAGCGTGCCCTCATCACAACTCCAAGCAACAGTATTTCTTTGATCAGTGAGAGGCAATTGGTAAGTGTCCGCTCTTTCATAAAATTGATTTTTGTTATGACTGTCACAAGTATACATGCAATTTTATGCCCTTTTTTATATTCTTATTAATTCTTTTTGGTGTTCATGAATGTTATGTTAGGATGATGGATTCAACACACTCACTCATAACAACTTATGTAGATCAGATACAAATCAGCATGGAGTGTATGGTACACCTGTCACGAATCCATTTGATCCACCGCCAATCGTCCAAATAGCCGATGTGGCTCAACCTCGAGCGGATCCATTTGCTCCATCAAGAAGTATCTCGCCACCGCATGCTGTCCAAATGGCTGCCACAACCTGGCCGCGAGTGAATCTATACACAGTTGATCAGCCTCATCAGCAGCAACATATGTTGATGAGCCCAGCCAGTCCCCTTGCTGATGCGCGTGGATCATCATTAATGCGACTACCCCCAAGGTTTGTAGTACCCAAAACCTAAATCAATAAATATTTTATGAAAAACATATTAAAATTTGATGTTACTTTTTATTTTTCCTTGCTTTGATAAATAACCTCTATTTGTTTGTGCAGATTTCGTCAAGAAGTTAACGACATATATTGGAAGCACGGTTCAAGGGGATAGTTTGATAAATTGTGGCCATAGTCTTTCATAAATCGTTTTTATGTATTATGAATCCACAATGAATTATGTTTATACTATTTTGATGTATTTTAAATCCACATTGAATTATTTTTATATGGAATGAATGAAATTATTCAATAAATAGCTTTTATTAAATTTGTTATTTTTTGAATTGGGTTTATACTCCTTTTTGGAAGCTATAATAATTACTGAATCAATTCTTGCCAATATCCACTTTAGGAGATTGAGAACATAAATCCAATAACACACACAAAATGTCCAAATAAGAGCTTCCACACCCAGACTGATAAACAATTCATATTAAAAGAGTTATATCAATTGATAAGTTGTGAATAATTTAAACATAAATAATCTCTTAACCACCTCATCAAATAGGTTGAAGATTCATTAAACTGTGAAATGGCTATAAGGTAATGCACTTCCAACGCCAATAAAAGAGTACTCATCCAATAGTATTTAAGATCTTGACAACTACCAAATGAAATGCATCCCAAGCCGAAATATTACAAGTACCACCTCGTCCTAGACCATCACAAGGAAAACTATAAAAAAAATAAAAAATGTACACTGCATTAACTTGGAACCACATGCGTGCAAAGCAACTTAAAAAAGAGTTGTTTAGTTTACTAAACAAGTCTCATCTTATATAGTTATCATTGAAATCACAAAATTATTTAAAATAAGTTAATCCAAATACTGCTTTATGTATCAAATGGCATCAAATTCATAATAACTAATCATAATTAGGATAAAAAAAGGACAAAAAGGTTGTTCCAAATCTCTGTCTATGAACCCGATCGACAAATGGCATTCATGACACAGTGGCTCCTCACTTTTATAGAATTTGAAATGAATCCCAATATGAATTATTCTGATAACTCTACAACCCGTTCAAGGGAAGAAAACAGAGTCCTAAGATGGACATATTTCTTTCTAGCCCTTGGTCCACATAAAAAATAATGCTTCTAAATCACTGCGGCAACTTGCTGATCGCGAGTAAATGTCTCGTGACGTCAAAATTTACTTTTCCTCGTGTTGCCTTGTTTTCACAAGAAAAGAAAATCTACAAGGACAATGAAGCACCATTGAAGACAAAACAGATATTCAAATATCTACTCTCCAACTGTCAAACCAAATCCAAATTTGTAGTCTTTTTTCTTGTGGTCAAGCTGCAATGAAAACAGAAACTATGTTCAGAGAAAAGAAAGCGTAAACCGGTAGGCAGATTCCCAACGGGATCCTTGAGGTATATATGTTTGAAGAACAAATGTGGAAGAAAACAATGCACCCTCACCTCTGCAGAAAGAATAAAATTAAGACCCATATTTAAACGCTCCTCCAAAAATGCCGAGACACAACCATTGGAATCAATCTTTCCTCTTAGTCGGCACTACAACAATCATAACAAAACGGAATGAGAATCGCGAGAACAGAATTTTAGGAGTCATGACTCAAGATCATTCACAATTTTGTAAAACAAGAGGCATCTTTACGAGGCAGAACTTTCCAGATAAAGGGTGACTTGTTGACATTTGCTCACTTAGACACAAGTTTATTGTTAATGTAATCTTAAAGTGTGAGCCCATCTGCATGCATAGTGAGTCAAGTGCATCTGAAAATCCTTTTGTTTCTTTTCTTATAATTATAATTGATTTCTTTCTTGTTCACCCCCCCCCCCCCGGTTAATTCCCCCTTTTATCCAAGAGGGGAAGGGGGAAGGCGGAGAGGGATTAAATCACCCGCTTATTCATCTCTTACTTTCTAAAAAGCATAAAATATATGGAAACTTGAAGAAAGCAGCGCCAACTGATAACAAATGGCTAACATAGTAGATTTCCTAGTATAAAATTATTTACCAACACTCACTGTTTGTGATACAACCCCATATGTTTTCAATGGGCAAAGCAAAAACAGTTTGTTGATGAGAATGCATGTTTTCCAGATAAATATTTGAACTGGCATGTTCTGCAGATTTTTCAAAATTTAGCTCACATCTCCCAACTTAATATGAAAAGCAATTTTGAAGCAAATGACCAATATACTGAAAAAATCTCAACTCAGTCACACAAACTGGCATTTAAACTCTAATAGCAAAGGTGATGACTGAAAAAGCACAAAAGCCAAAACGCTACCTGTCTCAGGATTTAATCATAACCAAAGCTGGCAGTGACATCTCTTGACATGTGGTTATACATGAAGTCAGATGCTAGAGAAACCTGAAAATATATTTTATATAAGAAATTAATTTGGATTGATAAATGATATAATACTGCAACATTATGCAATTTACTCACCTTCTGAGATACCTTCTGAACATAGCTTAAAGCAACCAAACCAGTACTAGCAACTTGCCCGGTTGCAACCTGCATGCACGTTAGAAAGCACATGGGCTCCTCTTAGGTCTTAGCATTTTAGGCACATTATCATTTTACTTTTTCTGTAGAAAAATCAGAGGAAACAAATCTTGAGGATGATTTTGGTACTTTAATAAAGAATGCCCTTGTTTTAAGGAGAGACAATAGTGAGAGAGGGTGGAAATTCTATGATATTGGAAGGGGTGATTCAAACCTCAGACATTAAGGGTGTGTTTCATTTGACGGGAGGAGAGGGGAGACAAATTAAAATTTTGGACAGGAGAAACTCAAAATTTACCCTCTCATCCTTTTAAATTTTAGATTAATAATTAAAATTTACCCTCTCATTCCTTTTAAATTTTGAAATCCCAACTAAAATTTAAATACCTTCAACTCAAAAAGGTTATTTAACTCCCTTCCCTCCCCCCACCTCAAACAAAACATGCCCTAAAGCAACCACTTAAAGCTCAGCCGAAATCCGGTAGAAATTACAAAAAAAAATGGTAACAAAAAAGAATATCTTAAAGGCGTATAGGAATAATAATTAATTAAAAAATAGAGAAAGAAGACATAACTAATTAATGAATGAAAACAATAATGAATGAAATTTTTATTTTATTTTTGTGCGTTAGGAAAAAAAATCTTCAAATTTAGAAAGAAAATGTAAGAAAATGAGAACAAAATCTTCAATTTGGATAAATTTAAATATTAATCTTAGCTGAGCAGCAATCTGAATATTAGAGACCTCTAAGTCTATAACAGAAAAGAAGCCAATGAAAAAAAAAACATTAAAGTCTTCAAAGATTCTCTCATGATCTTTTTTCTATTGTGATTTTTAGAATCTATAAAATATTAAATATAAATCATCTTTTTTTTTTTTTTAGTCTGACGGTGAATATAGGATTTTGAAGAACAAATTAATGAGAAAGAGAAAGACGAGAGAACTTAAACCCATCCATATAATTAAATTTAACCCCACAAACTTCTTATATATTAATCGCTCTGTTACTATCCTCCTTTCCATTCTTCCATTGCCATCAAGAATTCCTAAGTATGTACTACTGCACTTCTTTAACCTACTCCTCCTCTTTCTTTTTCTTTCTTTCTTGTCTTCGTTTATTTTTTCTTTAACTTCTCTTGGCGCCATCTTCTACTTCTCCTCTTCTTTCTTTTCCTTTCTTTCTTTAACCTACTGCGATGCCATCTTCTACTTCTCCTCGTCTTTTTATTTTTTTATAACCACATGAGTAGCTAGTTCTCCTTCTTCTCAATGAGAGATAACGTGATTTGATTCTTGTTCATTTTAATTACTTCTCAAGGGTTTTAGAAGGCATTAAAGGAGAGGTATTTAAACAGCCTCTAACATGAAATTATCCGTTTTGAGCCAATTACCTTTTATGGTCTTACAACTCATCAAAAGGGGATATATTCAGACCTTTATAAGGCTTGGATCATATTAATATTAGTTTATATAATTTCTTTTGTACTCACTGTTGCAATAATGTTAGAAATGACATGAAAGAAGATTAATTAATTAGAAAATCTCCTGAGAATGGATGATTTTACAATGCTCCCACCGGTATTGTTGAGATAGGAGTAAGCACTTCCAAAAATCCAACGCAACATCATCCTGCTTTACTAATATTGTATTTCAAATCTTTAATATAAAATTCCTTTTACTGGTTAAAATTCTTGTTAAAATAAATCTATGAAGTCCCACCTTGGTTGGAGAGGAATAAAAGTTTGAATACCTTTTCTCTTATTGCATTACTAAATATTGCACTACTCTACATGGTATTGGATAATACCATCTAGGAAGCAATCCCTCAAATCAAAAACTCTTTTATGGTTTTTCAATCTTAATCTTAATCATTATCTCTCAACGGGGAATTAAAAACGTCTTATAAGGGTCTAGATATCTCTCCGCTCGAAACATTTTAAAACAGTGAGAGTCTCATTATCCTCACGGGGAGCTCACCAGTTATGAAATTCACGATTTTGAATATTAATGATAAATTTTATGTGCATAAATAAAAAGAAATTTAAAAATAGCGTTCGCATGTGTGGGTTTTTATTTTAGGATCCACTTGAAGATTCTACCCTAATGGATGAAAGTGCCTCACTGTTGGCCCCTACAACAAATCTTCTACCAAATTCAGCCATACAGGTATTTATATTTGAAATCTTTTAAGACAGGAAAATACAATACAATAATTTGATTGTTTGAGTTTATTTTTTGTTGTTTTCTTCATTGCTAGTGTGGTTTTGAGTATCACTAGATGTAACAGTTTTTTAATAAAATTGAATTATGGTTATTTATCTTGTACATGCACCACATGGGAAAGAAAATTAGGTTTACTCGGTTAAAAAGTTGGATTTAAGTTAGTCCCTTATTTGAGAGTGTTTAAATGACGTGACGTATCAATACGTCTTAGAAAGGAAGAGAAGTTATTGTCCCGTACATTCCAACATTTCAAGTATCTCCTCGAATTCTTATTACAAAGCAATTTCTTGAAGGTGATTTTGGTCTTTTTAATAAACCTTCGGTTTAAGTAAATTACATTATTCTTCTTAGCGGAGCAATCCTTTTTGTCCTTTGGATAAAAAATAAGGGCCTCCAACGGAAAACAAGCCAAAGGAAAGAATTAAAATACATTAAACCCTTAAGAGGATTTTTTTTAGAATCCATTTTCTTTTCTTGATTCTAGAATCTATATAAGATTTTGAAAAGAGAAAGAGAAAGAGAAAAATAAGAGAACCCAAACCCCATCCATATCATTAAACTTAACTCCGCAAACTCCTTATATACATTAATCTCCTCTCTTATCATCCTCCTCTCTATTTTTCCATTGTCATCAAGAGTTTCCAAGTATTATTGCCATCGAGAGTTCCCTCGTACGTACACCTATACTATGCTTCCTTTCTTTAATTTACCCTAGCGCCATCTACTACTTGTCTTTTTCTTTTTGTTTTTCTTTCTTTCTTTAACCTATCATGGTGCCATCTTCCACATCTCCTCGTCTTTTATTCACATGAGTAGCTAATTCCTTCTTCTTAAGGATAGATAACGTGACTTGAATTTTGTTTGTTTTGGGACCCAATTAATTCTCACGGTCTTAAAAGACGTTAAAAGGGAAGGTATCTAAACCACCTCCAACTCTAAATTACCCGCTTTGGTTCCATTTCTTTTCATAGTTTTAAAACTAGTCAAAATGAGAAATATTCAGACACATATAAAGGGTGGATAATTTATATAACTTTTTTGTACTCAATCTTTAATATAAAATCATTTTTACTTGTTAATTTTTTTTAAAAAACAAATCTGTGAAGTCCTACCTTAGCTAGAGAGGAAATAAAAGACGCTTTATAAGAGTTTGGATATATTGTCTCCTTATTTGTATGCGAGGTCGCTTCTAGTTCTTGCAAGGCAAAGTGCCCTTGCTGGGATAAGACCAGCAATAATAGGAAAGGAGGGCGTTTTGGTTTTAAAAATCTCAATGCCCCGATTAAATTGCCAATACCACCGTCTCATGGTATTGCCTAATACCACCTAGCAAGAGATCCCTCAAACCAAACACTCTTTTATGGCCTTTCAATCTCAATCCTAATTCCTTCCTTAGAACCGTGAGAGTTTCATTGCCTCACGGTGGGGAACTTGCAAGTTGTGGGAATTCACAATTTTAAATATTACTGATAAATAATTATGTGCAAAAATAATTTTTTCAAGGGAAGAAAAAAAAAAGTAAACGTTCGTGGGTGTTTAAGTTTGTATGTTTCTATTTTTTATGTATTCTAGCAATATGTGTATGTATGAAAGAGATATGCTAATATATTATAATTTATTTAAAATTTAGGACCCATTTGAATATTGTACCAGAATGGATGAAAGTGCCTCACCATTAGCCCCTACAACAAATCTTCCTTCAAATTCAGCCATACAGGTACTTATATTTAAGATCTTTTAAGATAGGAAAATAAAATAATTTGATTGTTTAAGTTTACTTCTTCTTTTTTTCTTTTCTTCGTTGCGGGTATGTTTTTGGGTATCATTTGATCATTAGATGTAAGATATTTTAATGAAATTGAATATGTCTGGCTTCTTGTTTCTGTTTTGGGTTGGGCAATGGAAGGAGGGTACTGTACAGAGAAAAGGAACACCACACTTCATCGCATGAGTAGTATAGATGAATTGTTGAGATATTGCAATTTATTTTAATTTCAGGACCCAGTTGAAGATCACAGTGGGGAAGTTTGGTTTCTAATGGGTGATGAAGTTGACTCACCATCATCAACCAACTTATGGGATATGATTAACTTTGAATTCGAACGTTCTGAAAATCAAACTTTGAATTTAGAAGATCTCCTCAATGACCCTACTTCTCAGTCTTTAGAATCGGAAGTCACCCCAAGCGAGATGCACAATGCGTCTCAAGATTTGGAATTCGAGGATTTTCTAAATCATCATATTTTTCAGTCTCCGGAGTTGGACATTCCTCCAATATTCTCTTCTTCTCAATCTTTAGAATTGGGAGGTCATTCAAGCTATGTTAATTCTCAATCTTTGCAATCTTCTCAATCTTTGGAATTGGAAGTTCATCCAAGTCATCCTAACTCTCAATCTTTAGAATTGGAAGTTCATCCAAGCTCTACTAATTCTCAATCTTTGCAATCTTCTCAATCTTTAGAATTGGAAGTTCATCCCAGCCATCCTAATTCTCAATCTTTCCCTCAATCTTTGGAATTGGAAGTTCATCCAAGCTATGTTAATTCTCAATCTTTGGAATTGGAGGTTCATCCAAGCCATCCTAACTCTCAATCTTTAGAATTGGAAGTTCATCCAAGCTATACTCATTCTCAATCTTTGGAATTGGAAGTTCATCCAAGCCATCCTAATTCTCAATCTTTGGAATTGGAAGTTCATCCAAGCCATCCTAATTCACAATCTTTGGGATCGCAAGTTCTTCCAAATATCAATACTTCTCAATCTTTGGAAATGCAAGTTATTGAGAATGTCTCTACTTCACAATCTTTCCCAAATGTTTCAAATCAGCAGCATCTTCATGCCCAACAATATCAAATTGCGCCAACTTCTCCTCACTATCGCCAATTCATCCAATTCCCACCTCCATCCAATAAAAGGTATGCTTCATTAATCCATTCACTTGACAAAGAAATTAATGCTTTATCTCTATTAAGCTTGAGCGAAATTTATGTGATTCCAAAAAAAAATAAACTCAAGTAATGGGTTGAATCATTAGTTTTACCCCATTTTGTATTATTTATTTTTCTAGCTAGGGGGATCAAATGCTTAGTTGTTTTTTAAATTATTTTTATACCTCTTCTATAGGCAAAAGACATCAAGCAAGCAATGCAAATTGGAATATGAAAGGACAATGATCACGGAGAAAAGGAACAACTTCATATATCATAATCCCTCCGCATTTGTAAGTTTTCAACTCGATGAGTTTGAATTAGACATGACAAATTATTACCCATTACTTAGTTTCTTTGAACTTGTTATCTTAAGGATTTCATTAATGTGCTCCTACATATAGGACAAAATTATCAGTCAAGGAAAACCTAGAATAAGTTGTCACTGCGGAAAGACAAAATGCTCAAAAAGATATTGCTCATGCTATAAGGTAATTCTTTATTAAGCTGTTGTTTTTAATTGACATGATTGAATCTTTTATTTAAAAAATTCAAAACATATGAATTTCTACTAATGTTTTTATTTTTTTATTGAAGGCCGGAGTTGGATGTTCTGATCTCTGTCAATGTAAAGGATGTGGTAATAATTATGGCGCTAAAAATAGTGGTAAGAATCTTTTGAGCATCTTGGGTTGTTAGAAATTTTATTGCTAATATAATAGTGGTAATAATCTTTTTTCTGCACATATATAGGAACTTCATCAACTTCTAACTCAAGTTTTGCTCCAAGAGAGCGTGCCATCATCACAACTCCAAGCAACAATACTTCTTTAATCAATGAGAGGCACTCGGTAAGTGTCTGCTATTTCATAAACTTGATTTTTGTTATGACTCTTAATGTCACAAGTATACATGCAATTTTATGCCATTTTTTATATTCTTATTAATTCTTTTTGGTGCTCATGAATGTTATGTTAGGGTGGTGGATTCAACACACTCACTCATAACAACTTATATAGATCATATACAAATCAGCATGCAGTGTATGGCACACCTGCCACAAATCCATCTGATTCACCGCCAATCGTCCAAATAGCCGCTGTGGCTCAACCTCAAGCGGATCCATTTGCCCCATCGGCAAGTATCTCACCACCACACGCTGTCCAAATGGCCGCCGCAACTCGGCCACAAGTGAATCTATACACAGTTGATCAGCCTCAGCAGCAACATATGTTGATGAGCCCAGCCAGTCTCCCTGTTGACGCAGGTGGATCATCATTAATGCGACTACCCCCAAGGTTTGTGGTACCCGAAACCTAAATCAATAAATATTTTATGAAAACCATATTATAATTTGATGTTACTATTTATTTTTCTTTGCTTTTATATATAACCCATTTTTGTTTGTGCAGATTCCGTCAAGAAGTCAGCAACATATATTGGAAGCATGGTTCAAGGGGATAGTTTGATAAATTGTGGCCATAGTCTTTCATAAATTGATTTTATGTATTATGAATCCACGTTGAATTATGTTTATACTGTTTTGATGGATTTTGAATGGAATGAATGAAATTACTCAATAAATAGCTTGTATTAAATTTGTAATTGTTGAATTGGGTTTATACGCCTTTTTGGAAACTATAATAATTACTCAATCAAGATAATATTAATAACTACGCTAAGAGATGAAGAATATAAATCCAGTAACCCAAACAAAATGTCCAAATAAGAACATCCACGCCCACGCCCAGCCTAATAAACTATTCATATTAAAAGAGTTACATCAATTGATAAGTTATAAATAGTTTGACCATAGATAATCTCTTAACCACCACCCCCCATCAAATAGGTAGAAAATGCATTAAACTGTGAAACGGCGAAAATGTAATGCGCTTACAATACCAATAAAAGAGTACTCATCCAATAGTATTTAACATCCTGAAAACTGCCAAATGAAATGCATCCCAAGCCGAAATATTACAAGTACCACATCATCTTGGACCATCGCAAGGACAACTATAAAAAAAATAAAAAAATTTACACTGCATTTACTTGGAACCACATGCATCCAAAGCCACTTAATATAGAGTTGTTTGCTTTACTAGATAAGTCTCATCTTATATAGTTATCATTGGAATCACAAAATTATTTAAAATAAGTTAATCCAAACACTGCTTTATGTATCAAATGGCATCAAATTGATAATAACTAATCATAATTAGGATAAAAAAAGGACAAAAAGGTTGTTCCAAATCTCCGTCTATGAACCCGATCGACAAACGGCATTCATGACACAGTGGTTCCTCACTTTTATAGAATTTGAAATGAATCTCAATATGAATTATTCTGATATCTCTACAACCCCTTCAAGGGAAGAAAACCAAGTCCTAAGAGGGACATATTTCTTTCTAGCCCTAGGTCCACATAAAAAATAATGCTTCTAAATTACTGCGGCAACTTGCTGATCGCGAGTAAATGTCTCGTGACATTAAAATTTACTTTTCCTCGTGTTGCCTTGTTTGACAAGAAAAGAAAATCTACAAGGACAATGAAGCACCATTGAAGACAAAACAGATATTCAAACATCTATTCTCCAACTGTCAAACCAAATCCAAATTTGTAGTCTTTTTTCTTGTGGTCAAGCTGCAATGAAAACAGAAACTGTGTTCAGAGAAAAGAAAGCAAAAACCGGTAGGCAGATTCCCAACGGGATCCTTGAGGAATATATGTTTGAAGAACAAATGTGGAAGAAAACAATGCACCCTCACCTCTGCAGAAAGAATAAATTAAGACCCATATTTAAACGCTCCTCCAAAAATGCAGAGACACAACCATTGGAATCAATCTTTCCTCTTAGTCGGCACTACAACAATCATAACAAAACGGAATGAGAATCGCTAGAACAGAATTTTAGGAGTCATGACTCAAGATCATTCACAATTTTGTAAAACAAGAGGCATCTTTACGAGGCAGAACTTTCCAGATAAAGGGTGACTTGTTGACATTTGCTCACTTAGACACAGGTTTATCGTTAATGTAATCTTAAAGTGTGAGCCCATCTGCATGCATAGTGAGTGAAGTGAATCTGAAAATCCTTTTGTTTCTTTCCTTATAATTATAATTGATTTCTTTCTTGTTCTTCCCCCCCTAATTTCCCCCTTTATCCAAGAGGGGAAGGGGGAAGGCAGAGAGGTATTAAACCACCAGCTTATTCGTCTCTTACTTTTTAAAAAGCATAAAATACATGGAAACTTGAAGAAAGCATCGCCAACTGATAACAAATGGCTAACATAGTAGATTTCCTAGTATAAAATTATTCACCAACACTCACTGTTTGTGATACAACCCCATATGTTTTCAATGGGCAAAGCAAAAACAGTTTGTTGATGAGAATGCAAGTTTTCCAGATAAATATTTGAACTGGCATGTTCTGCAGATTTTTCAAAATTTAGCTCACATTTCCCAACTTAATATGAAAAGCAATTTTGAAGCAAATGACCAATATACTGAAAATAATCTCAACTCAGTCACACAAACTGGCATTTAAACTCTAATAGCAAAGGTGATGACTGAAAAAGCACAAAAGCCAAAACGCTACCTGTCTCAGGATGTAATCATAACCAAAGCTGGCAGTGACAACTGACATCTCTTGACATGTGGTTATACATGAAGTCAGATCCTAGAGAGACTTGAAAATATATTTTATATAAGAAATTAATTTGGATTGATAAATGATATAATACTGCAACATTATGCAATTTACTCACCTTCTGAGATACCTTCTGAACATAGCTTAAAGCAACCAAACCAGTACGAGCAACTTGCCCGGTTGCAACCTGCATGCACGTTAGCAAGCACATAGGCTCCTCTTAGCATTTTAGGCACATTATCCTTTTACTTTTTCTGTCGAAAAATTAGAGGAAAGAAATCTTGAGGATGATTTTGGTACTTTAATAAAGAATGCCCTTGTTTTAAGGAGAGACAATAGTGAGAGAGGGTGGAAATTCTATGATATTGGAAGGGGTGATTCAAACCTCAAACATTAAGGGTGTGTTTGGTTTGACGGGAGGGGAGGAGACAAATTACAATTTTAGACGAGGGAAACCCAAAATTTACCCTCTCATTCTTTTAAATTTTGGAATCCCGCCCAAAATTTACCCTCTCATTCCTTTTAAATTTTGAATTCCCACCCAAAATTTAAATACCTCCAACCCAAAAAGGTAATTTAACTCCCTTCCCTCCCCTCCCCTCCCCTCAAACCAAACAATGCCTAAGGCTGTGTTTGGTTGGAGGGGAGGGTGGGGAAATTACAATTTTAGACAAAAGAAATCCAAAATTTACCCTCTCATCTTTTTAAATTTTGGGTTCCCGCCCAAAATTTACTTTCTTATTCTTTTCAAAATTTTGGATTCCCGCTCAAAATTTGAATTCCTTTAACCCAAAAATGTAATTTACCCACCCTCTCATTCCTCCCCTCCCCTCAAACCAAACACAGCCTAAAGCAACCAGTTAAAGCTCAGCCAAAATCCGGAAGAAATAAAAAAAAAAAAAAAGAATATCTTAAAGGCGTATAGGAATAATAATTAATTAAAAAAATAGAGAAAGAAGACATAACTAAATTAATGAATGAAAAAAATAATGAATGAAATTTTTATTTTATTTTTGTGCGTTCGAAAAAAAAAATCTTGAATATTAGAAAGAAAATGTAAGAAAATGAGAACAAAATCTTCAATTTGGATAAATTTAAATATTAATCTTAGCTGAGCAGCAATCTGAATATTAAAGACCTCTACGTCTATAACAGAAAAGAAGCCAATAAAAAAAAAACATTAAAGTCTTCAAAGATTCTCTCATGATCTTTTTTCTATTGTGATTTTTAGAATCTATAAAATATTAAATATAAATCATCTATTTTCTTTTTAGTCTGACGGTGAATATAGGACTTTGAGGAACAAATTAATGAGAAACAGAAAGATGAGGGAACTTAAACCCATCCATATCATTAAATTGAACCCCACAAACTTCTTATATATTAATCGCTCTGTTACTATCCTCCTTTCCATTCTTCCATTGCCATCAAGATTTCTTAAGTATGTACTACTGAACTTCTTTAACCTACTCCTCCTCTTTCTTTTTCTTTCTTTCTTGTCTTCTACTACTCTTCTTTTTGTTCCTTTTTTCTTTAACTTCTTTCGGTGCCATCTTCTACTTCTCCTCTTCTTTCTTTTCCTTTCTCTCTTTAACCTACTGCGATGCCATCTTCTACTTCTCCTCGTCTTTTTCCGTGGGTAAATTCCGTCGGTATACCGACAGAATTTTTTCCATGGGTACGTAATTCGTCGGTAATTTCCGATCGAATAAAAACTCCGCCGGTAAATCAATTTGTCACGGATATTTTAGAGACAGAAAAAATTATGTCGGTAATTCCGTTCCTCTCCCTAATCCATCGATAATTTGATTTCAGAGACGGAATTCTGTGGGTAATACGTTGTTTTTTTGTAGTGTTCTCCTTCTTCTCAATGAGAGATAACGTGATTCGATTCTTGTTCATTTTAATTACTTCTCAAGGGTTTTAGAAGGCATTAAAAGGAGAGGTATTTAAACAGCCTCTAACATGAAATTATCCGTTTTGAGCCAATTACCTTTTATGGTCTTAAAACTCATCAAAAGGGGATATATTCAGACCTTTATAAGGCTTGGATCACATTGATATTAGTTTATATAATTTCTTTTGTACTTACTGTTGCAATAATGTTAGAAATGACATGAAAGAAGATTAATTAATTAGAAAATCTCTTGAGAATGGATGATTTTACAATGCTCCCACCGGTATTGTTGAGATAGGAGTAAGCACTTCCAAAAATCCAACCCAACATCATCCTGCTTTACTAATATTGTATTTCAAATCTTTAATATAAAATTGCTTTTACTGGTTAAAATTCTTGTTAAAATAAATCTATGAAGTCCCACCTTGGTTGGGAAGGAATCAAAGTTTGAAAACTTTTTCTCTTAATGCATTACTAAATCTTGCAGTACTCTACATGGTATTGGATAATACCATCTAGGAAGCAATCCCTCAAATCAAAAACTCTTTTATGGTTTTCCAATCTTAATCTTAATCATTATCTCTCAACGGGGAATGAAAAACATCTTATAAGGGTCTAGATATCTCTCCTCTCAACACATTTTAAAACTGTGAGAGTCTCATTATCCTCGCGGGGAGCTCACCAATTATGAAAATTCACAATTTTGAATATTAATGATAAATATTATGTGCAAAAATAAAAAGAAATTTAAAAAATAACATACGCATGTGTGGGTTTTTATTTTAGGCCCCATTTGAAGATTCTACCCTAATGGATGAAAGTGCCTCACTGTTAGCCCCTACAACAAATCTTCTACCAAATTCTGCCATACAGGTATTTATATTTGAAATCTTTAAGACAGGAAAATACAATACAATACAATACAATAATTTGATTGTTTAAGTTTATTTTTTGTTGTTTTCTTCATTGCTAGTGTGTTTTTGAGTATCACTAGAAGTAACATTTTTTTGTGTCCAGGAATGTTCACTTCAATAGAGCATATGAGATGAGCCAGATTGTGGGGGTTGGTCTGACGGCCGATCTTGGAAAATATTTGGGGGTCCCTCTACTACACAAACAGATGGTAAAGATGACCTTCGCACCCCTTCTCCAGAAGGTGAAATCGAAATTGACAAAATGGAAAGGGAAATATTTGAGTATGGCTGGCCGGACCGTCCTCATCAAGTCAGTGCTATCTGCAATACCTCAGTACCAGATGCAATCAACTCTTGTTCCGAAAGGAGTACTATTAACAATTGAAAAGCTAAGTAGAGACTTCTTTTGGAATCAACATGACGAGACCAAAAAGATGCATTTAATTGCATGGGATGTTCTAAAGCGAAGAAAGTGCGACGGTGGCTTGGGAATTAAAGACCTCCATTACCAGAACAAGGCCTTTCTAATGAAATTGTGTTGGCAGCTAATCACGAAGCCTGAAGCTCTGTGGGTTAAATGTTTACGTGCTAAATACTCTTGTGGCCTAGATTCAGTCCCCCAAGTGCAGAAGTGGCGCAACCAATCGGCGGTATGGAGTGGAATAGTGGCAGTTTGGGAAGACTTCAAGAAGGGCCTAGGGAAGAAATTAAGAAGCGGAAGAAACACGCTAGCTTGGCAAGAATGCTGGGCTCCGTTGGACAAGCCGCTAAAGTTTTACATTGAAAGAAATATGCACCTGGTTGATATGGAGGCTAAGGTTTCTTGGTTTACATCTCCGACAGGTCATTGGGATAGGGCCAAATGGGAGACCTTTCTCCCAATTTGGGCGGTTGATCATATAATGATGACTACCCCTCCATTGAGCACCGGAGTAGATGTTCCATGTTGGCGGAATGCCCCTGATGGCAACTTTAGCGTTAAGTCCGCCTACGATTATCTCTATCATCAGCAGAACCTTGGTCACCATCCTCACTGGCAAAATTTATGGCGCTGGGGAATCCCGGAAAGAATCAAAATCTTCATGTGGCAAGTTTTCCATGAGAGGCTCCCAACAAATGAGATAAGAGCGAGACATATCCCGAGTGTTCCAAATATTTGCCCCTTCCAGTGTGAGAGTGAGGAGAGCATCCTTCATGTGTTGAGAGATTGTGAGCAAGCCCAAAGAGTGTGGACCTCTTTAACTAACCAACTATACTATACTATCTTCTCTTCTGGTAATTTGCAGGAATGGCTTAGTTGGAACTTACAGAATTCGCCAGCAAACCGAAGGATGTCTAGATGGTCATGGCAAAGAGTGTTCAGCACCACATGTTGGCTACTATGGAAGAACCGATGCCTCCAAGCATTCGAAGGATCAGCTGACAGCCCAAAGCAGATAGTGCACAGATGCATTTATCATCTCTCGGAAAGTGTGGAGAATGGTCGTTTTCATCACCAGCTATTTAGAGTTCCAGAGAGAGGGCTTCTTCACTGGCAACCGCCAGAGCAGAACTTCTATCGCTTAGATGTCGACGGATCTGCCTTCAGTGGAGGCCAGGCTGCCTGCGGAGGTGTTATACGTGATCACCAGGGAAACTGGGTGCTTGGATTTCAACAGAAGTTAGGGCACTCTTTCCCAACTGCTGCGGAAATCCATGCAATACAACATGGACTTCGCTTATGCAAACAGATGGGTCTTAAGAAAATCAAGTTGTTCACAGATTCCCTCCAAGCCATTCACCTTTTATCTACCGACTGTAGGACAGATCACCCGTTACACGACGTCATTTTGGATACCAGGTCTCTTATCTATGCAGACTGGGATTTGGAGATCTCCCATACCCACAGGGATTGCATTCGCTGTGCTGATTACCTAGCACGTATGGCTCATACCAACACTCTGGACTATGTAGAAATAGGGGCCTCCCCTATGATTTGTACTCACCTTTTTGCCTTAGATTGTGGGTTGTTACCACAGGAACAGTCTATGGGGTCTACCCTATAGGTTTTGTAATCTCACAAGCTATGCTTGCCTTTGTAACCAAAAAAAAAAAAAAAAAGAAGTAACATTTTTTTTAATAAAATTGAATTATGGTTATTTATCTTGTACATGCACCACATGGGAAAGAAAATTAGGTTTACTCGGTTAAAAAGTTGGATTTAAGTTAGTCCCTTATTTGAGACTGTTTAAATGACGTGACGTATCAATACGTCTAAGAATTATGATCCAAGATTCCAAGATTCCAAGATTCCATGCCTTCCATCACTCAGCTTCGTCTTGTATGAAATGGATATTAATTTTGTGCAAAGGATCGCTCTTATTAAAAAGGAGGTTTTTTTTTTTTCTACCGAAAAATTATGGAGAGGCTGGGTGTGTTTGGTTTGAGGGGAGGGTAGGGGAGGGAGGGGAGTTAAATTATCTTTTTGGGTTGAAGGTATTTAAATTTTGGGTGGGAACCCGAAATTTAAAAGGAATGATAGGGTAAATTTTGGGCAGGAACCCAAAATTTAAAAGAATGAGAGGGTAAATTTTGGGTTTCTCTTGTCTAAAATTGTAATTTACCAATCATCCCCTCCCCTCCCCTCCCCTACCCTACCCTCAAACCAAACACACCCTAAACTCCTTATATATATTAATCTCCTCTCTTATCATCCTCCTCTCTATTTTTCCATTGTCATCAAGAGTTTCCAAGTATTATTGCCATCGAGAGTTCCCTCGTACGTACACCTATACTATGCTTCCTTTCTTTAATTTACCCTAGCGCCATCTTCTACTTGTCTTTTTCTTTTTGTTTTTCTTTCTTTCTTTAACCTATCATGGTGCCATCTTTCACATCTCCTCGTCTTTTATTCACATGAGTAGCTATAATTCTCCTTCTTCTTAAGGAGAGATAACGTGGCTTGAGTCTTGTTTGTTTTGGGACCCAATTAATTCTCATGTTCTTGAAAGACATTAAAAGGGATGTATTTAAACCGCCTCCAACTCTAAATTATCCACTTTGGGCCCATTATTTTTCATAGTTTTAAAACTTGTCAAAAGGAGAAATATTCATACCTATATAAGATATTGTTTATTTAACCTTTTTGTACTCAATCTTTAATATAAAATCATTTTTACTTGTTAATTTTTTTATAAAATAAATCTGCGAAGTCCTACCTTAGCTAGAGAGGAAACAAAAGACACTTTATAAGAGTTTGGATATATTGTCTTCTTACTTGTATCCGATGTCACTTCTAATTCTTGCAAGGCAAAGTGCCCTTTCTGGGATAAGACCAGCAATAATAGGAAAGGAGGGCATTTTGGTTTTAAAAATCTCAATGCCCCGATTAAATTGCCAATACCACCTTCTCATGGTATTGCCTGATACCATCTAGCAAGAGATCCCTCAAACCAAACACTCTTTTATGGCCTTTCAATCTCAATCCTATTTCCTTCCTTAAAACCGTGAGAGTTTCATTGCCTCACGGTGGGGAACTTGCAAGTTGTGGGAATTCACAATTTTAAATATTACTGATAAATAATTATGTGCAAAAATAATTTTTTTAAGGGGAAAAAAAATTTTGAACGTGTGTGGGTGTTTAAGTTTGTATGTTTCTATTTTTTTATGTATTCTAGCAATATGTGTATGTATGAAAGAGATATGCTAACATATTATAATTTATTTAAAATTTAGGACCCATTTGAATATTGTACCAGAATGGATGAAAGTGCCTCACCATTAGCCCCTACAACAAATCTTCCTTCAAATTCAGCCATACAGGTACTTATATTTAAGATCTTTTAAGATAGGAAAATAAAATAATTTGATTGTTTAAGTTTACTTCTTCTTTTTTATCTTTTCATCGTTGCGGGTATGTTTTTGGGTATCATTGGATCATTAGATGTAAGATATTTTAATGAAATTGAATATGTCTGGCTTCTTGTTTCTGTTTTGGGTTGGGCAATGGAAGGAGGGTACTGTACAGAGAAAAGGAACACCACACTTCATCGCATGAGTAGTATAGATGAATTGTTGAGATATTGCAATTTATTTTAATTTCAGGACCCAGTTGAAGATCACAGTGGGGAAGTTTGGTTTCTAATGGGTGATGAAGTTGACTCACCATCATCAACCAACTTATGGGATATGATTAACCTTGAACTCGAATGTTCTGAAAATCAAGCTTTGAATTTGGAAGATCTCCTCAATGACCCTACTTCTCAGTCTTTAGAATCCGAAGTCACCCCTAGCGAGATGCACAATGCGTCTCAAGATTTGGAATTCGAGGATTTTCCAAATCATCATATTTTTCAGTCTCCGGAGTTGGACATTCCTCCAATATTCTCTTCTTCTCAATCTTTAGAATTGGGAGTTCATCCAAGCTATGTTAATTCTCAATCTTCTCAATCTTTGGAATTGGAAGTTCATCCAAGTCCTCCTAACTCTCAATCTTTAGAATTGGAAGTTCATCCAAGCTATACTAATTCTCAATCTTTGGAATTGGGAGTTCATCCAAGCCATCCTAATTCTCAATCTTCGCCTCAATCTTTGGAATTGGAAGTTCATCCAAGCTATGTTAATTCTCAATCTTTGCAATCTTCTCAATCTTTGGAATTGGAAGTTCATCCAAGCCATCCTAACTCTCAATCTTTAGAATTGAAAGTTCATCCAAGCCATCCTAATTCTCAATCTTTGGAATTGGAAGTTCATCCAAGCCATCCTAATTCTCAATCTTTGGAATTGGAAGTTCATCCAAGCCATCCTAATTCACAATCTTTGGAACCGAAAGTTCTTCCAAATATCAATACTTCTCAATCTTTGGAAATGCAAGTTATTGAGAATGTCTCTACTTCACAATCTTTCCCAAATGTTTCAAATCAGCAGCATCTTCATGCCCAACAATATCAAATTGCGCCAACCTCTCCTCACTATCGCCAATTCATCCAATCACCGCCTCCATCCAATAAAAGGTATGCGTCTTTAATCCATTCACTTGAAAAACAAATTAATGATTTATCTCTATTAAGCTTGAGTGAAATTTATGTGATTCCAAAAAAAAATAAACTCAAGGAATGGGTTGAATCATTAGTTTTACCCCATTTTGTATTATTTATTTTTCTAGCTAGGGGGATCAAATGCTTAGTTGTTTTTTAAATTATTTTTATACCTCTTCTATAGGCAAAAGACATCAAGCAAGCAATGCAAATTGGAATATGAAAGGACAATGATCACGGAGAAAAGGAACAACTTCATATATCATAATCCCTCCGCATTTGTAAGTTCTCAACTCGATGAGTTTTAATTAGACATGACGAATTATTACCCATTACTTAATTTCTTTGAACTTGTTATCTTAAGGATTTCATTAATGTGCTCCTACATATAGGACAAAATTATCAGTCAAGGAAAACCTAGAATAAGTTGTCACTACGGAAAGACAAAATGCTCAAAAAGATATTGCTCATGCTATAAGGTAATTCTTTATTAAGCTGTTGTTTTTAATTGACATGATTGAATCTTTTATTTAAAAAATTCAAAACATATGAATTTCTACTGATGTTTTTATTTTTTTTATTGAAGGCCGGAGTTGGATGTTCTGATCTCTGTCAATGTAAAGGATGTGGTAATAATTATGGCGCTAAAAATAGTGGTAAGAAAACGCAAAGCCAATGGTTTATATCTCGTATTGGAAGTTTCTCTGACTTGAAATTCGTGCCACTTATTGGGTTCTATTCTGATGGAAGAGGCCAGTGGCCGGAAACTCCCGCCGGACAGAGTATTGGAACCAAATCTTGCTGCTGGAAATGGATTGAAAGCTAAAAAGGGTAGCACTGAGAATTCATCATCGTCCTCTGAAGTGTCTGCAACGGAGGAACAAGACTTGCATGCTGTGGCGAAAGGAAACGAAAGTGATTTGGTCATTTCCTACAAGGATTCGCTGTTAGGATTTAAGAGATCAGACTTCAATGGCATTGCTTTTGGAGGTTCAGAAAATGAGGGAGACTCATCTCTGGTGGATCTGGCAGATCAATCTTGGCAAATTCCTGAACCTTCTGAGGAAATAAAGAAGCTTATGGAGATCTATCCTACTCTCCATATGTCTCAGGAAGAGCTTAATAGATGGGCAAAACTGTGGAATAATGCGCTGGTCATAACTACTCTGGGCATAAGATTAAACTTCTATAGGCTAAAGGAACACCTATGCAGGATTTGGAAGTTTAGGAGCTTTGAATTAATTGATCTCCCAAATAATTATTATGTGATTAAATTCAATGATCCTGACAACTGGAGAATTCACTACAGAAAGGTTCTTCTTGAGGGTCCATGGACGGTAGCCCAACACTCAATTCTTGTGCAAAGGTGGTCGCCTCACTTCGATCCCTTCAGCAATCCCTTGGGTCGTGTGGCAATATGGGTCAGAATTCCTCATGTTCCTCTTTTGTGTTACAATAAAGAATGCATGTGGAGATTAGGAGATTTAATTGGAAAGACTCTAAAGGTCGACATGAACACCATCGCTAACCTGGAAGAGGACGAAGCCAGAATCCATCGCGGAAGATTTGCTAGGCTATGTGTTGAAATCGATCTGCAAAAGAAGTTGGTCCCCCGGATTATCTCAGCAACTAATCTCTTCAACATAGAATATGAGGGCCTTGGTCTCATTTGCTTCTCCTGTGGTAGATACGGGCACAAAAAGGAGCATTGCCCGTGGGAAATCTCTCAGAAAGGGGAGGACGTGGTTGAGCCTCTGAACCAGAACAGGGAAGCTGCCCCCAAGCGGACGCCGGATCAGCAAGTTCTTTCGGCGAAAGAAGCTCTTTTCGGGCCATGGATGTTGGTTCAGAAATCTGATAGAGCTCGGCCTACGAGGAAGATGATGAACAGGGGTCGAGAGGAAGCTCGAGGCTCTTCGGACAAGACCGCGGGAGTGGCTAAGGTCAGAACTGGCCTGTCACGGTATGCTGTTCTGGCTGACCCAGACCAGGATGTAGGTGATGATTTCGAGATGTGTTTGAAATCTGGGAGCGAAGAGACGGTGCTGAAGAACCAGAGTCATGGATCCCCTGCGCCTAAGAATAGCCACGGTCAGGGGAAGTTGGTGCCTGACAAGGTGGACTCCAAACGTATTGATACAAGACCCAACTCAGATGCTAAGAAATGGACCCAAGTTAAAAACAAAAGTAAGGCAAAGCCCATTGTTGTTGAAGCAAGTGACGTGGCCCACGGTAAGATCAGAAGCAATGGGAAGTCCACTGTGAGTAACGAGAGTGACGTGAGTGTTGTGGGCCAAGACTTGATTCAATTGAAGATGGACTCAAACAAAGTGGTGGACGTGCATACTCCAAGAAAGCCGAAGCCTTTAGGACCCCAACGTGTCCACCAAGTTGTTAAAGGAAATATAGAGTCATCTGGGCCTTCTATCCCCAAACAGCACACACAGCCCAAAAAGCACGCACAGCCAAAAAAGACCACGTTACCACATGGAAGGGATGAGAATTTGGCTTTGGTTTGTCCAGCTGAGACCGTGAGGGAAGTCAATGACGAGAGTGCTAGGGTCTTGAACAACTCGGTGGTGCCAACTTCCAAATCCAGCTATGAAAGTACTGATCAGCTAGGGAAAAACACAGAGATGCTTTCTACATCTCAGTTAGTTGTGGAGGTCCTCCTGGAAGGCAAGCCACCGGACGGGTAAGTTCTCTGGTTTTTGTTCCTGGCCTTTCTTGTTCTAATTATGATTATTTCATCCTGGAACTGTCGTGGGGCAGGAGGTAGAGTGTTCCCACGCATTTTTAAAGATGTTGTTAAAAGATATGGGATTAATGTCATGTGTCTTGTTGAACCTAGAATTAGTGGTAATAGAGTTGAGAAGGTTGTCAGGCTTTTGGGTTTCTCTGATTGGATTAGGATTGAGGCCACTGGGTATGCGGGTGATATTTGGGTTCTCTGGAATAATCGTGATATCCTGCTTGATTATGTTACATCTAGCACTCAACTCCTCCACTGCAGAGTCACTGACAAAGGAAGTCAACACCAGATGTTGGTGACTTTTGTCTATGGCGATACTAGTGCTTTTAAGAGGAGGGCCCTGTGGTCTGACCTTCAAGCCATTAGCCAGAATGTCTCTTCCGCTTGGCTTGTTCTGGGTGATTTTAATTCCTTCCTTGATCCCGAGGATAAAGTAGGTGGTGCTACTCCTCTAACTAGCGCTATGCTTGATTTCCAAAGTTGCATAAATGCTTGTAGGCTTAGTGGCATCCCTGTAGTGGGGGATCGTTTCACCTGGGAAAAATCTGGGGTCAAGGAGAGACTTGACTGGGTGTTTGGTAATTTTGATTGGGACCTTCAGAATCCCCAAACTAAAGCCTACCATTCACTCAAGTTCAAATCGGACCACCGTGTT
Source organism: Inga laurina (assembly GCA_963855925.1). Taxonomy (NCBI): domain Eukaryota; kingdom Viridiplantae; phylum Streptophyta; class Magnoliopsida; order Fabales; family Fabaceae; genus Inga; species Inga laurina. The sequence goes on along the minus strand of OY979712.1, from coordinate 2,339,237 downwards.
ATTGTTGTCGCCGATAATTCCCCGAGAGTTAACAGAGACTTGGTTAGAAGGTTTCAATACCAAGCAGCATGGTGCATGGAAGAGGGCTTTAGTGATATCGTCAAATCTTCTTGGGAGGGTAAAGACTGGCTCCAAGGTCGGCAGGAGTTCACAAAGGAGGCATCAGCGTGGAATGAGAAGGTGGTTGGAAATGTGGCGAGGAAGAAGAGAGAAATCATCCGGAGATTAGAAGGCATCGATCGTGCTAGACGAGCGTCCGGGTTTCAAAACGGGCTTTTCAAAATTGAAAACCAGCTTTGGAATCTGTATCATAAACTCGCCCTGCAGGAGGAACTCATTTGGTTCCAAAAATCGCGTTGCAAGTGGATTAGGGGGGGCGATAGGAACACAAGGTTTTTCCATGCATGCGCGTCAACCAGGAGGAAAAAGAGCAAAATCGAAGCCCTTCAGGATGGGAGCGGGAATTGGATTACTGAGACCAACCAATTGAGGGGTATGGCGCTGGATTATTTCAAGAATCTTTACACGGCTGATACTATGTCCTCCCCTTTCTCTCCCTGGCCTGCAAACTTTCCGATCTTAGATTCTTCTCAATTGGAATCCCTTCAAAAGCAGGTTTCGCCTGTTGAAATTAAGAATGCAGCTTTTGTTATGGGGGCGCTCAAGGCTCCGGGTCCTGACGGTCTTCATCCCCATTTCTTTCAAACCCAATGGAACTGGATTGGGCAGAAGGTGTGTGATATGGTATATAACATGTTTGAGAATCCGGAGGGGATTCATGAAATTAATCACACCAATATTGTTCTAATCCCTAAGATTGATCACCCTCTATCCATTAGGGACTTTAGGCCTATTTCTCTGTGTAATGTGAGCTACAAAATTGTTAGCAAAGTGCTTGCTAACCGGCTCAAGAATGTCATGAGCTATCTTGTCGCGGAAAACCAATGTAGCTTCATATCAGGAAGACTGGGTATTGACAATGTCATCATAGCTCAGGAAGCCATCCACACTATGAGAAATAAAAGAGGCAAGAGGGGCTTCGTGGCTGTGAAGGTGGATATGGAGAAGGCTTTCGATAGGCTTGACTAGCGGTTCCTGGAATTCACTCTTCACAGTCTGGGTTTGAGCCATGCGTTTGTTAATCTAATCATGACTTGTGTCTCTTCTGCATCTATGAATATTATCTGGAACGGGGTAGCTTCAGATAATTTTAAGCCTTCTAGGGGTGTGAGGCAGGGGGATCCGTTGAGTCCATACTTGTTTGTTTTATGTATGGAGCTTCTGGGTCAACTTATTCATCAAAAGGTTGATTTGGGTCTTTGGAAACCCTTAAAACTGAGCTCCTCGGGTCCGGCCATATCTCACCCCTTTTTTGCGGATGACCTAATCTTATTCGGTGAAGCCACCTCACATCAGATGGAAGTGATGAGGAATATCATGGAATTTTTTTGTAAGGTATCTGGTCACAAAATCAATCTGCAAAAATCAAAAATGTTTGTCTCCAGGAACATCCAGTTCAATAGGGCTTATGAGATGAGTCAGAGTGTGGGGATTGGACTAACTGCCGATCTGGGGAAATACTTGGGTGTTCCGCTCCTGAACAAAAGAATGGTAAAGTTGACCTTTGCACCTTTACTTCAAAAGGTGAGGTCAAAGTTGGCATCCTGGAAGGGGAGATTTCTAAGTATGGCTGGAAGAACGGTGCTTATCAAATCTGTCCTTTCCGTGATTCCCCAATACCAAATGCAATCAACATTGATTCCTAAGGGGGTTCTTTCGCTCATTGAGAAAATAAGCAGGGATTTCTTTTGGAACCAACATGATGACTCTAAGAAACTTCACCTTATAGCATGGGACGTGCTGAAGAAAGCTAAAGCGGATGGGGGCTTGGGAATTAAGGATCTCCGTTGCCAGAACAAGGCTTTTCTCATGAAACTATGCTGGGGATTGATCATGAAACCTGACTCTCTGTGGGTCAAATGCCTGCATATGAAATATTCCTGTGGAGTGAGTTCTATACCTCAGGTGCGGAGAAAGCGCAATCAATCCGTTGTTTGGAGTGGTATAGTGGCTGTGTGGGATGTCTTTAAACAGGGCTTAGGCAGGAGAGTTAAGAATGGGCGGTCTATAAAGGCATGGCAGGAAAATTGGTCCCCGATGGACAGGCCCCTAAAAGAATACGTAACCAATAATGTTGCTTCAGTGGACCTGGATGACTGTCTTTGCTCTTTTGTAACGCAGGATGGCCAATGGGACAGGAGGAAATGGGAGAGCTACCTTCCTGCCAGAGTGGTGGAAAAGATAATGCTGGTGACTCCTCCGTGTGGCCCTGAAGAGGATGGGATTTACTGGCGTCTATCTCCGGATGATTTGTTCAGTGTGAAGTCTGCTTATAATCATATCTACCACCAACAAGATCTGGATAACCAATCTCACTGGCGGAATTTATGGCGTGGCGGAACTCCTGAGAGGGTAAAATTCTTTATGTGGCAGGTTTTCCATGAGAAGCTTCCAACGGATCAATTGAGAGCGAGGTTTACTCAAAGTATTCCTAACACATGTCCTTTTGAATGTGAGAGCGAAGAGAGTATTCTCCATATTTTGAGAGACTGTGAGCGTGCCAGGAGAGTGTGGGTTTCTATTACTAACTCCTTATATCATAGTATGTTTTTCTTTGGTAATCTGCAGGAATGGTTGCAATGGAATTCCCAATACTCCCCAGGGAATAGGAGGATGGCTAGGTGGCCATGGCAGCGGGTGTTCAGCACTATTTGTTGGCTTCTGTGGAAGAATCGCTGCAGTCAAGCCTTTGAAGGAGCAGCAGATGATGCGAAGACGATTGTGCAAAAGTGTATGTTTCACTTACTGGAAGGAGTCGAGAATGGGCAGTTCCGTCACCAAATATTCCAGATGCCCGTAAGGGGGGAAGAGCGGTGGAGGCCTCCAGACGCAGGTTATGTACGTGTGGATGTAGACGGATCGAGGGACAATGGGGCCATGCAGCTTGCGGCGGTGTCATTCGGGACCATCACGGCACTTGGATATGTGGATTTCAACAGAAGTTGGGGAATAATACCTCGACTACTACGGAAATCCATGCAATTCACAGTGGTCTACAACTGTGCAAGCAGATGGGTCTTAACAAAATCAGGCTGTATACAGATTCTCTTCAGGCTATCCATTTATTATCGATTGACTGTGGGATTGCTCATCCTCTGTATGACGTCATATCAGACACTAGATCTCTTATCCTCTTGGATTGGGATCTAGAGATCCTGCATGCCTATCGGGAGAGTGTCAGATGTGCTGATCACCTAGCACGAAGGGCTCAGAGGAGCAACCATGTGTTCTCGGTGTTCAACACTTCGCCAGCGGATTGCAACGCGCTTTTTGCGTTAGAGTGTGGTGGGATACTCCCGGGTCAATGTTTGATGCATAGTTCCTAGCATCTCCTTTGTAAACTTCAAGCTTTGCTTGCCTTAGTACTTAAAAATAAAAAATAAAAATAAAAATAGTGGTAAGAATCTTTTGAGCATCTTGGGTTGTTAGAAATTTTATTGCTAATATAATAGTGGTAATAATCTTTTCTGCACATATATAGGAACTTCATCAACTTCTAACTCAAGTTTTGCTCCAAGAGAGCGTGCCCTCATCACAACTCCAAGCAACAATACTTCTTTAATCAATGAGAGGCACTCGGTAAGTGTCTGCTATTTCATAAACTTGAATTTTGTTATGACTCTTAATGTCACAAGTATACATGCAATTTTATGCCATTTTTTATATTCTTATTAATTCTTTTTGGTGCTCATGAATGTTATGTTAGGGTGGTGGATTCAACACACTCACTCATAACAACTTATATAGATCATATACAAATCAGCATGCAGTGTATGGCACACCTGCCACAAATCCATCTGATTCACCGCCAATCGTCCAAATAGCCGCTGTGGCTCAACCTCAAGCGGATCCATTTGCCCCATCGGCAAGTATCTCGCCACCACACGCTGTCCAAATGGCCGCCGCAACTCGGCCACAAGTGAATCTATACACAGTTGATCAGCCTCAGCAGCAACATATGTTGATGAGCCCAGCCAGTCTCCCTGTTGACGCAGGTGGATCATCATTAATGCGACTACCCCCAAGGTTTGTGGTACCCGAAACCTAAATCAATAAATATTTTATGAAAACCATATTATAATTTGATGTTACTATTTATTTTTCTTTGCTTTTATATATAACCCATTTTTGTTTGTGCAGATTCCGTCAAGAAGTCAGCAACATATATTGGAAGCATGGTTCAAGGGGATAGTTTGATAAATTGTGGCCATAGTCTTTCATAAATTGATTTTATGTATTATGAATCCACGTTGAATTATGTTTATACTGTTTTGATGGATTTTGAATGGAATGAATGAAATTACTCAATAAATAGCTTGTATTAAATTTGTAATTGTTGAATTGGGTTTATACGCCTTTTTGGAAACTATAATAATTACTCAATCAAGATAATATTAATAACTAAAATTTACCCTCTCATTCCTTTTAAAGTTTGAATTCCCAACCAAAATTTAAATACCTTCAACCCAAAAAGGTAATTTAACTCCCTTCCCTCCCCTCTCCTCAAACAAAACACGCCCTAAAGCAACCACTTAAAGCTCAGCCAAGATCCGGTAGAAATTAAAAAAAAAATGGTAAAAAAAAAGAGTATCTTAAAGGCGTATAGGAATAATAATTAATTAAAAAATAGCGAAAGAAGGCATAACTAATTAATGAATGAAAACAATAATGAATGGAATTTTTATTTTATTTTTGTGCGTTAGAAAAAAAACTTGAATATTAGAAAGAAAATGTAAGAAAATGAGAACAAAATCTTCAATTTGGATAAATTTAAATATTAATCTTAGCTGAGCAGCAATCTGAATATTAGAGACCTATAAGTCTATAACAGAAAAGAAGCCAATGAAAAAAAAAAAAAAACATTAAAGTCTTCAAAGATTCTCTCATGATCTTTTTTCTATTGTGATTTTCAGAATCTATAAAATATTAAATATAAATCATCAATTTTTTTTTTTAGTCTGACGGTGAATATAGGATTTTGAGGAACAAATTAATGAGAAACAGAAAGATGACGGAACTTAAACCCATCCATATCATTAAATTTAACCCCCACAAACTTCATATTTACTATCCTCCTTTCTATCCTCCTTTCCATTCTTCCATTGCCATCAAGAATTCGTAAGTATGTACTACTGCACTTCTTTAACCTACTCCTCCTCTTTCTTTTTCTTTCTTTCTTGTCTTCGTTTCTTTTTTCTTTAACTTCTTTTGGCGCCACCTTCTACTTCTCCTCTTCTTTCTTTAACCTACTGCGATGCCATCTTCTGCTTCTCCTCGTCTTTTTATTTTTTTATAACCACATGAGTAGCTAGTTCTCCTTCTTCTCAATGAGAGATAACGTGATTTGATTCTTGTTCATTTTAATTACTTCTCAAGGGTTTTAGAAGGCATTAAAAAGAGAGGTATTTAAACAGCCTCTAACATGAAATTATCCGTTTTGAGCCCATTACCTTTTATGGTCTTACAACTCATCAAAAGGGGATTTATTCAGACCTTTATAAGGCTTGGATCATAATAATATTAGTTTATATAATTTCTTTTGTACTCGCTGTTGCAATAATGTTAGAAATGACATGAAAGAAGATTAATTAATTAGAAAATCTCCTGAGAATGGATGATTTTACAATGCTCCCACCGGTATTGTTGAGATAGGAGTAAGCAATTCCAAAAATCCAACTCAACGTCATCCTGCTTTACTAATATTGTATTTCAAATCTTTAATATAAAATTGCTTTTACTGGTTAAAATTCTTGTTAAAATAAATCTATGAAGTCCCACCTTGGTTGGAGAGGAATAAAAGTTTGAATACCTTTTCTCTTATTGCATTACTAAATATTGCACTACTCTACATGGTATTGGATAATACCATCTAGGAAGCAATCCCTCAAATCAAAAACTCTTTTATGGTTTTCCAATCTTAATCTTAATCATTATCTCTCAACGGGGAATGAAAAACGTCTTATAAGGGTCTAGATATCTCTCCGCTCGAAACATTTTAAAACTGTGAGAGTCTCATTATCCTCACGGGGAGCTCACCAGTTATGAAATTCACGATTTTGAATATTAATGATAAATTTTTTGTGCATAAATAAAAAGAAATTTAAAAATAGCGTTCGCATGTGTGGGTTTTTATTTTAGGATCCACTTGAAGATTCTACCCTAATGGATGAAAGTGCCTCACTGTTGGCCCCTACAACAAATCTTCTACCAAATTCAGCCATACAGGTATTTATATTTGAAATCTTTTAAGACAGGAAAATACAATACAATAATTTGATTGTTTGAGTTTATTTTTTGTTGTTTTCTTCATTGCTAGTGTGGTTTTGAGTATCACTAGATGTAACAGTTTTTTAATAAAATTGAATTATGGTTATTTATCTTGTACATGCACCACATGGGAAAGAAAATTAGGTTTACTCGGTTAAAAAGTTGGATTTAAGTTAGTCCCTTATTTGAGAGTGTTTAAATGACGTGACGTATCAATACGTCTTAGAAAGGAAGAGAAGTTATTGTCCCGTACATTCCAACATTTCAAGTATCTCCTCGAATTCTTATTACAAAGCAATTTCTTGAAGGTGATTTTGGTCTTTTTAATAAATCTTCGGTTTAAGTAAATTACATTATTCTTCTTAGCTGAGCAATCCTCTTTTTCTTTTGGATAAAAAATAAGGGCCTCCAACGGAAAACAAGCCAAAGGAAAGAATTAAAATACATTAAAGCCTTAAGAGGATTTTTTTAGAATCCATTTTCTTTTCTTGATTCTAGAATCTATATAAGATTTTGAAAAGAGAAAGAGAAAGAGAAAAATAAGAGAACCCAAACCCCATCCATATCATTAAACTTAACTCCGCAAACTCCTTATATACATTAATCTCCTCTCTTATCATCCTCCTCTCTATTTTTCCATTGTCATCAAGAGTTTCCAAGTATTATTGCCATCGAGAGTTCCCTCGTACGTACACCTATACTATGCTTCCTTTCTTTAATTTACCCTAGCGCCATCTTCTACTTGTCTTTTTCTTTTTGTTTTTCTTTCTTTCTTTAACCTATCATGGTGCCATCTTCCACATCTCCTCGTCTTTTATTCACATGAGTAGCTAATTCCTTCTTCTTAAGGATAGATAACGTGACTTGAATTTTGTTTGTTTTGGGACCCAATTAATTCTCAAGGTCTTAAAAGACGTTAAAAGAGAAGGTATCTAAACCACCTCCAACTCTAAATTATCCGCTTTGGTTCCATTTCTTTTCATAGTTTTAAAACTCATCAAAATGAGAAATATTCAGACACATATAAAGGGTCGAAAATTTATATAACTTTTTTGAACTCAATCTTTAATATAAAATCATTTTTACTTGTTAATGTTTTTTAAAAATAAATCTGTGAAGTCCTACCTTAGCTAGAGAGGAAATAAAAGACGCTTTATAAGAGTTTGGATATATTGTCTTCTTATTTGTATGCGACGTCGCTTCTAGTTCTTGCAAGGCAAAGTGCCTTGCTGGGATAAGACCAGCAATAATAGGAAAGGAGGGCGTTTTGGTTTTAAGAATCTCAATGCCCCGATTAAATTGCCAATACCACCGTCTCATGGTATTGCCTAATACCATCTAGCAAGAGATCCCTCAAACCAAACACTCTTTTATGGCCTTTCAATCTCAATCCTATTTCCTTCCTTAAAACCGTGAGAGTTTCATTGCCTCACGGTGGGGAACTTGCAAGTTGTGGGAATTCACAATTTTAAATATTACAGATAAATAATTATGTGCAAAAATAATTTTGTTAAGGGGGAAAAAAAAGTAAACGTGCGTGGGTGTTTAAGTTTGTGTGTTTCTATTTTTTATGTATTCTAGCAATATGTGTATGTATGAAAGAGATATGCTAATATATTATAATTTATTTAAAATTTAGGACCCATTTGAATATTATACCAGAATGGATGAAAGTGCCTCACCATTAGCCCCTACAACAAATCTTCCTTCAAATTCAGCCATACAGGTATTTAAGATCTTTTAAGATAGGAAAATAAAATAATTTGATTGTTTAAGTTTACTTCTTCTTCTTTTCTTTTCTTCGTTGCGGGTATGTTTTTGGGTACCATTAGATCATTAGATGTAAGATATTTTAATGAAATTGAATATGTCTGGCTTCTTGTTTCTGTTTTGGGTTGGGCAATGGAAGGAGGGTACTGTACAGAGAAAAGGAACACCACACTTCATCGCATGAGTAGTATAGATGAATTTTTGAAATATTGCAATTTATTTTAATCTCAGGACCCAGTTGAAGATCACAGTGGGGAAGTTTGGTTTCTAATGGGTGATGAAGTTGACTCACCATCATCAACCGACATATGGGATATGATTAACTCTGAACTGGAACGTTCTGAAAATCAAACTTTGAATTTGGAAGATCTCCTCAATGACCCTACTTCTAAGTCTTTAGAATCGGAAGTCACCCCAAGCGAGATGCACAATGCGTCTCAAGATTTGGAATTTGAGGATTTTCCAAATCATCATATTTTTCAGTCTCCGGAGTTGGACATTCCTCCAATATTCTCTTCTTCTCAATCTTTAGAATTGGGAGTTCATCCAAGCTATGTTAATTCTCAATCTTTGCAATCTTCTCAATCTTTGGAATGGGGAGTTCATCCAAGCCATCCTAATTCTCAATCTTTGGCTCAATCTTTGGAATTGGAAGTTCATCCAAGCTATGTTAATTCTCAATCTTTGGAATTGGAGGTTCATCCAAGCCATCCTAACTCTCAATCTTTAGAATTGGAAGTTCATCCAAGCCATACTAATTCTCAATCTTTGCAATCTTCTCAATCTTTGGAATTAGAAGTTCATCCAAGCCATCCTAATTCTCAATCTTTGGCTCAATCTTTGGAATTGGAAGTTCATCCAAGCCATCCTATTTCACAATCTTTGGGATCGGAAGTTCTTCCAAATATCAATACTTCTCAATCTTTGGAAATGCAAGTTATTGAGAATGTCTCTACTTCACAATCTTTCCCAAATGTTTCAAATCAGCAGCATCTTCATGCCCAACAATATCAAATTGCGCCAACTTCTCCTCACTATCACCAATTCATCCAATTCCCACCTCCATCCAATAAAAGGTATGCTTCATTAATCCATTCACTTGACAAACAAATTAATGCTTTATCTCTATTAAGCTTGAGTGAAATTTATGTGATTCCAAAAAAAAATAAACTCAAGGAATGGGTTGAATCATTAGTTTTACCCCATTTTGTATTATTTATTTTTCTAGCTAGGGGGATCAAATGCTTAGTTGTTTTTTAAATTATTTTTATACCTCTTCGATAGGCAAAAGACATCAAGCAAGCAATGCAAATTGGAATATGAAAGGACAATGATCACGGAGAAAAGGAACAACTTCATATATCATAATCCCTCTGAATTTGTAAGTTTTCAGCTCGATGAGTTTGAATTAGACATGACAAATTGTTACCCATTACTTAGTTTCTTTGAACTTGTTATCTTAAGGATTTCATTAATGTGCTCCTACATATAGGACAAAATTATCAGTCAAGGAAAACCTAGAATAAGTTGTCACTGTGGAAAGACAAAATGCTCAAAAAGATATTGCTCATGCTATAAGGTAATTCTTTATTAAGCTGTTGTTTTTAATTGACATGATTGAATTTTTTATTTAAAAAATTTATTAAAAAATTCAAAACATATGAATTTCTACTAATGTTTTAATTTTTTTATTGAAGGCCGGAGTTGGATGTTCTGATCTCTGTCAATGTAAAGGATGTGGTAATAATTATGGCGCTAAAAATAGTGGTAAGAATCTTTTGAGCATCTTGGGTTGTTAGAAATTTTATTGCTAATATAATAGTGGTAATAATCTTTTCTGCACATATATAGGAACTTCATCAACTTCTAACTCAAGTTTTGCTCCAAGAGAGCGTGCCCTCATCACAACTCCAAGCAACAATACTTCTTTAATCAATGAGAGGCACTCGGTAAGTGTCTGCTATTTCATAAACTTGATTTTTGTTATGACTCTTAATGTCACAAGTATACATGCAATTTTATGCCATTTTTTATATTCTTATTAATTCTTTTTGGTGTTAATGAATGTTATGTTAGGGTGGTGGATTCAACACGCTCACTCATAACAACTTATATAGATCATATACAAATCAACACGCAGTGTATGGCACACCTGCCACAAATCCATCTGATTCACCGCCAATCGTCCAAATAGCCGCTGTGGCTCAACCTCAAGCGGATCCATTTGTCCAATCGAGAAGTATCTCGCCACCACACGCTGTCCAAATGGCCGCCACAACTCGGCCACAAGTGAATCTATACACAGTTGATCAGCCTCAGCAGCAACATATGTTGATGAGCCCAGCCAGTCTCCTTGTTGACGCAGGTGGATCATCATTAATGCGACTACCCCCAAGGTTTGTGGTACCCGAAACCTAAATCAATAAATATTTTATGAAAACCATATTATAATTTGATGTTACTATTTATTTTTCTTTGCTTTTATATATAACCCATTTTTGTTTGTGCAGATTCCGTCAAGAAGTCAGCAACATATATTGGAAGCATGGTTCAGGGGGATGGTTTGATAAATTGTGGCCATAGTCTTTCATAAATTGATTTTATGTATTATGAATCCACGTTGAATTATGTTTATACTGTTTTGATGGATGTTGAATGGAATGAATGAAATTACTCAATAAATAGCTTGTATTAAATTTGTAATTGTTGAATTGGGTTTATACGCCTGTTTGGAAACTATAATAATTACTCAATCAAGATAATATTAATAACTAAAATTTACCTTCTCATTCCTTTTAAATTTTGAATTCCCAACCAAAATTTAAATACCTTCAACCCAAAAAGGTAATTTAACTCCCTTCCCTCCCCTCCCCTCAAACAAAACACGCCCTAAAGCAACCACTTAAAGCTCAGCCAAGATCCGGTAGAAATTAAAAGAAAATGGTAAAAAAAAAAAAAGAATATCTTAAAGGCGTATAGGAATAATAATTAATTAAAAAATAGCGAAAGAAGACATAACTAATTAATGAATGAAATTTTTATTTTATTTTTGTGCGTTAGAAAAAAAAAACTTGAATATTAGAAAGAAAATGTAAGAAAATGAGAACAAAATCTTCAATTTGGATAAATTTAAATATTAATCTTAGCTGAGCAGCAATCTGAATATTAGAGACCTATAAGTCTATAACAGAAAAGAAGCCAATGAAAAAAAAAAAAACATTAAAGTCTTCAAAGATTCTCTCATGATCTTTTTTCTATTGTGATTTTTAGAATCTATAAAATATTAAATATAAATCATCTATTTTTTTTTTTTTTTAGTCTGACGGTGAATATAGGATTTTGAGGGACAAATTAATGAGAAACAGAAAGATGAGGGAACTATGCTGTCCGCAACGGTGCAAAATGCACTTATGGCTGCTAATGCATAACAGAATACTGACCAATGACGCACTCAGGTTAAAAGGGCTGCACCCAAATGGTCTGTGTACGTGCTGCCAAAACTCACCAGAGAACACTATTCATGTGATGCGTGACTGCATACAGGCTAAGCAGATTTGGTTAGCGTTGGGAATAAGACCTGGTGTCCATCAATTTTGGAGATGTGGATTAGAGATCTGGATAAGCTCTAATATTAGGCAAAATAAAATGACTGAGTTTGGAAGGTGGAGGGATCTGTTCGGGATCACATGCTGGATCTTGTGGCGTAGAAGAAATGAGCGTGTCCACCAAATGGTAAACACAAGCATTCATGAAGGATTGGCGGAGATAAAAGGGATCATGAGATGTATGGAACGTGCGGCAAAGTTAAATGCGCAGTGCCAGAGAACCTTTTCTGGAAGATTACACGGATCAGTATGCAGAAGGAATGAATCTTCAGGATTGGAAGTGTTTGTAGATGGGGCCTATTCTTTTGCCAACCATTCCGCTGGGTGTGGTGGGATTCTTAAAAACCCAGATGGTGAAGTTGTGGAATCATTTATGTGTCGAATTGATAGTAATGATAGTTTTACTGCTGAACTCTGGGGGTGTGTATGGGGGCTTCGACGAGCATGGGATGGAGGAGCAAGGAAGGTGAAGCTGTTTAGTGACTCTGCTGAGGTGATTCGACAATGTAATTCATCAGACCATGATCTTCACGCGGATAAGGATTTACTTATGGAAATACAGCAGCTCTTAAGCCGAGACTGGGACGCTACGGTGCACCTGATTGTTCGCTGGTCTAATATTCAAGCTGATGTCCTAGCAAAGCAGGCTTTAAACATGGGTTTCGGTCTACAGATTCTCTCAAGGGAGTCAACGTGGACGCTTCTGGCTGAGTTAGGAATTACTTAGTCCATTTATTTTCTGTTAGTTTATTTTCATTTGTATCAAAAAAAAAAAAGATGAGGGAACTTAAACCCATCCATATCATTAAATTTAACCCCACAAACTTCTTATATATTAATCGCTCTGTTACTATCCTCCTTTCCATTCTTCCATTGCCATCAAGAATTCCTAAATATGTACTACTGCACTTCTTTAACCTACTCCTCCTCTTTCTTTTTCTTTCTTTCTTGTCGTCGTTTCTTTTTTCTTTAACTTCTTTTGGCGCCACCTTCTACTTCTCCTCTTCTTTCTTTAACCTACTGCGATGCCATCTTCTGCTTCTCCTCGTCTTTTTATTTTTTCATAACCACATGAGTAGCTAGTTCTCCTTCTTCTCAATGAGAGATAACGTGATTTGATTCTTGTTCATTTTAATTACTTCTCAAGGGTTTTAGAAGGCATTAAAAGGAGAGGTATTTAAACAGCCTCTAACATGAAATTATCCGTTTTGAGCCCATTACCTTTTATGGTCTTACAACTCATCAAAAGGGGATATATTCAGACCTTTATAAGGCTTGGATCATATTAATATTAGTTTATATAATTTCTTTTGTACTCGCTGTTGCAATAATGTTAGAAATGACATGAAAGAAGATTAATTAATTAGAAAATCTCCTGAGAATGGATGATTTTACAATGCTCCCACCGGTATTGTTGAGATAGGAGTAAGCACTTCCAAAAATCCAACTCAACGTCATCCTGCTTTACTAATATTGTATTTCAAATCTTTAATATAAAATTGCTTTTACTGGTTAAAATTCTTGTTAAAATAAATCTATGAAGTCCCACCTTGGTTGGAGAGGAATAAAAGTTTGAATACCTTTTCTCTTATTGCAATACTAAATATTGCAGTACTCTACATGGTATTGGATAATACCATCTAGGAAGAAATCCCTCAAATAAAAAACTCTTTTATGGTTTTTCAATCTTAATCTTAATCATTATCTCTCAACGGGGAATGAAAAACGTCTTATAAGGGTCTAGATATCTCTCCTCTCAACACATTTTAAAACTGTGAGAGTCTCATTATCCTCACGGGGAGCTCACCAGTTATGAAATTCACGATTTTGAATATTAATGATAGATTTTATGTGCAAAAATAAAAAGAAATTTAAAAATAGCGTTCGCATGTGTGGTTTTTATTTTAGGACCCATTTGAAGATTCTACCCTAATGGATGAAAGTGCCTCACTGTTAGCCCCTACAACAAATCTTCTACCAAATTCAGCCATACAGGTATTTATATTTGAAATCTTTTAAGACAGGAAAATACAATACAATAATTTGATTGTTTGAGTTTATTTTTTGTTGTTTTCTTCATTGCTAGTGTGTTTTTGAGTATCACTAGATGTAACATTTTTGTAATAAAATTGAATTATGGTTATTGATCTTGTACATGCACCACATGGGAAAGAAAATTAGGTTTCCTCGGTTAAAAAGTTGGATTTGAGTTAGTCCCTTATTTGAGAGTGTTTAAATGACGTGATGTATCAATACGCCTTAGAAAGGAAGAGAAGTTATTGTCCCGTACATTCCAACGTTTCAAGTATTTCCTCGAATCCTTATTACAAAGCAATTTCTTGAAGGTGATTTTGGTCTTTTTAATAAATCTTCGGTTTAAGTAAATTACATTATTCTTCTTAGCTGAGCAATCCTCTTTTTCTTTTGGATAAAAAATAAGGGCCTCCAACGGAAAACAAGCCAAAGGAAAGAATTAAAATACATTAAAGCCTTAAGAGGATTTTTTTAGAATCCATTTTCTTTTCTTGATTCTAGAATCTATATAAGATTTTGAAAAGAGAAAGAGAAAGAGAAAAATAAGATAACCCAAACCCCATCCATATCATTAAACTTAACTCCGCAAACTCCTTATATATATTAATCTCCTCTCTTATCATCCTCCTCTCTATTTTTCCATTGTCATCAAGAGTTTCCAAGTATTATTGCCATCGAGAGTTCCCTCGTACGTACACCTATACTATGCTTCCTTTCTTTAATTTACCCTAGTGCCATCTTCTACTTGTCTTTTTCTTTTTGTTTTTCTTTCTTTCTTTAACCTATCATGGTGCCATCTTCCACATCTCCTCGTCTTTTATTCACATGAGTTGCTAATTCCTTCTTCTTAAGGATAGATAACGTGACTTGAATTTTGTTTGTTTTGGGACCCAATTAATTCTCACGGTCTTAAAAGACGTTAAAAGGGAAGGTATCTAAACCACCTCCAACTCTAAATTATCCGCTTTGGTTCCATTTCTTTTCATATATAGTTTTAAAACTCGTCAAAATGAGAAATATTCAGACACACATAAGGGGTCGATAATTTATATAACTTTTTTGTACTCAATCTTTAACATAAAATCATTTTTACTTGTTAATTTTTTTTAAAAATAAATCTGTGAAGTCCTACCTTAGCTAGAGAGGAAACTAAAGACGCTTTATAAGAGTTTGGATATATTGTCTTCTTATTTGTATGTGACGTCGCTTCTAGTTCTTGCAAGGCAAAGTGCTCTTGCTGGGATAAGACCGGCGATGATAGGAAAGGAGGGCATTTTGGTTTTAAAATTCTCAATGCCACGACTAAATTCCTAATACCACCTTCCTATGGTATTGCCTAATACCATCTGGCAAGCGATCCCTCAAACCAAACACTCTTTTATGGCGTTTCAATCTCAATCCTAATCCCTTCCTTTTAATGGGAATAAAGGACAACTTATAAAGGTCTGGAAATCTCCCTTGATGCTTTTAAAATTGTGAGACTTTCATTGCTTCACGGTGGGGAACTCCAAGTTGTGGGAATTCGCAATTTTAAATATTAATGATAAATAATTATGTTCAAAACGATTTTTTTTTCTAAAAAAAAAAAAAAAAGTAAATGTGTGCGCGCGTTTAAATTTGTATGTTTCTATTCTTTATGTAGTGTAGCAATATGTATGTATATATGAAAGAGATATGCTAATATATTATAATTTATTTAAATTTTAGGACCCATTTGAATATTGTACCAGAATGGATGAAAGTGCCTCATCATTAGCCCCTACAACAAATCTTCTGCCAAATTCAGCCATACAGGTACTTATATTTAAGATCTTTTAAGATAGGAAAATACAATAATCTGATTGTTTAAGTTTACTTCTTTTTTTTCTTTTCTTCGTTGCGGGTATGTTTTTGGGTATCATTAAATCATTAGATGTAACATATTTTAATGAAATTGAATTATGTCTGGCTTCTTGTTTTTGTTTTGGGTTGGGCATTGGAAGGAGGGTACTGTACAGAGAAAAGGAACACCACTCTTCAGTCTTCATCGCATGAATAGTATAGATGAATTGTTGAAATATTGCAATTTATTTTAATTTCAGGACCCAGTTGAAGATCACAGTGGGGAAGTTTGGTTTCTAATGGGTGATGAAGTTGACTCACCATCATCAACCGACTTATGGGATAAGATTGACTTTGACCTGGAACGTTCTGAAAATCAAACTTTGAATCTGGAAGATCTCCTCAATGACCCTACTTCTCAGTCTTTAGAATTGGAAGCCACCCCAAGTGAGATGCACAATGCGTCTCAGGATTTGGAATTCGAGGATTTTCTAAATCATCATATTTTTCGATCTCCGGAGTTGGGCATTCCTCCAATATTCTCTTCTTCTCAATCTTTAGAATTGGAAGTTCATCCAAGCCCTACTAATTCTCAATCTTTGCAATCTGCTTCTCAATCTTTGGAATTGGAAGTTCATCCAAGCTATGCTAACTCTCAATCTTTGCAATCTTCTCAATCTTTGGAATTGGAGGTTCATCCACACCATCCTAATTCTCAATCTTTCGAATTGGAAGATCATCCCAGCCATCCTATATCTCAATCTTTGACTCAATCTCTAGAATTGGAAGTTCATCCAAGCCATCCTAATTCTCAATCTTTGGAATTGGAAGTTCATCCATGCCATCCTAATTCTCAATCTTTCGAATTGGAAGATCATCCCAGCCATCCTATATCTCAATCTTTGACTCAATCTCTAGAATTGGAAGTTCATCCAAGCCTTCCTAATTCTCAATCTACGGAATTGGAAGTTTTTCCAAATGTCAATACTTCTCAATCTTTGGAATTGCAAGTTATTGAGAATGTCTCTACTTCACAATCTTTCCCACATGTTTCAAATCAGCAGCATCTTCATGCCCAACAATATCAAATTGCGCCAACTTCTCCTCACTATCACCAATTCATCCAATTACCACCTCCATCCAATAAAAGGTATGTTTCTTTAATCCATTCACTTGACAAACAAATTAATGCTTTATCTCTATTAAGCTTGAGTGAAATTTATGTGATTCCAAAACAAAATAAACTCAAGGAATGGGTTGAATCATTAATTTTACCCCATCTTGTATTATTTATTTTCCTAGCTAGGGGGATCAAATGCTTAGTTGTTTTTTAAATTATTTTTATACCTCTTTTATAGGCAAAAGACGTCAAGCAAGCAATGCAAATTGGAATATGGAAGGACAATGGTCATGAAGAAAAGGAACAACATCATATCTCATTATCCCTCTTCATTTGTAAGTTTTCAACTCGATGAGTTTGAATTAGACATGACAAATTCTTACACATTACTTAGTTTCTTTGAACTTGTTACCTTAATGATTTCATTAATGTGCTCTGTATGTATAGGACAAAATTTGCAATCAAGGAAAACCTAGAATAAGTTGTCACTGCGGAAAGACTAATTGCTCAAATAGATATTGCTCATGCTATAAGGTAATTCTTTATGAAGCCGTTGTTTTTAATTGACATGATTGAATCTTTTATTTAAAAAAGTTATTGAAAAATTCAAAATAAAGTTCTATTAACATTTTTATTTTCTTAATGAAGGCTGGAGTTGGATGTTCTGATCTCTGTCAATGTAAAGGATGTAGTAATAATTATGGCACTAAAAATGGTGGTAAGAATCTTTTGAGCATCTTGAGCTGTTAGCAATTTTATTGCTGATATTTATGTGTGTGGTCCTTTTGGTTTCTCCTCTAAATTTTGTTTCATATATACATATATAGCATTAGTTAAGTTTATTGGTTGTTCAGTAGATGATTAATGGATGTTATTTATGCAAATATATAGGAACTTCATCAACTTCTAACTCAAGTTTTGCTCCAAGAGAGCGTGCCCTCATCACAACTCCAAGCAACAGTATTTCTTTGATCAGTGAGAGGCAATTGGTAAGTGTCCGCTCTTTAATAAAATTGATTTTTGTTATGACTGTCACAAGTATACATGCAATTTTATGCCCTTTTTTATAGTTTATTAATTCTTTTTGTTGTTCATGAATGTTATGTTAGGATGATGGATTCAACACACTCACTCATAACAACTTATATAGATCAGATACAAATCAGCATGGAGTGTATGGTACACCTGTTACGAATCCATTTGATCCACCGCCAATCGTCCAAATAGCCGATGTGGCTCAACCTCGAGCGGATCCATTTGCTCCATCAAGAAGTATCTCACCACCGCATGCTGTCCAAATGGCTGCCACAACTTGGCCGCGAGTGAATCTATACACAGTTGATCAGCCTCATCAGCAGCAACATATGTTGATGAGCCCAGCCAGTCCCCTTGCTGATGCGCGTGGATCATCATTAATGCGACTACCCCCAAGGTTTGTAGTACCCAAAACCTAAATCAATAAATACTTTATGAAAAACATATTAAAATTTGATGTTACTTTTTATTTTTCTTTGCTTTGATAAATAACCTCTATTTGTTT
Organism: Inga laurina; assembly: GCA_963855925.1. Classification (NCBI taxonomy): domain Eukaryota; kingdom Viridiplantae; phylum Streptophyta; class Magnoliopsida; order Fabales; family Fabaceae; genus Inga; species Inga laurina. The sequence continues at coordinate 2,320,960 of OY979712.1, read as the reverse complement.
GTGCAGATTTCGTCAAGAAGTTAACGACATATATTGGAAGCACGGTTCAAGGGGATAGTTGATAAATTGTGGCCATAGTCTTTCATAAATCGTTTTTATGTATTATGAATCCACAATGAATTATGTTTATACTATTTTGATGTATTTTAAATCCACATTGAATTATTTTTATATGGAATGAATGAAATTATTCAATAAATAGCTTTTATTAAATTTGTTATTTTTTGAATTGGGTTTATACTCCTTTTTGGAAGCTATAATAATTACTGAATCAATTCTTGCCAATATCCACTTTAGGAGATTGAGAACATAAATCCAATAACACACACAAAATGTCCAAATAAGAACATCCACACCCAGACTGATAAACAATTCATATTAAAAGAGTTATATCAATTGATAAGTTGTGAATCATTTAAACATAAATAATCTCTTAACCACCTCATCAAATAGGTTGAAGATTCATTAAACTGTGAAATGGCTATAAGGTAATGCACTTCCAACGCCAATAAAAGAGTACTCATCCAATAGTATTTAAGATCTTGACAACTACCAAATGAAATGCATCCCAAGCCGAAATATTATAAGTACCACCTCGTCCTAGACCATCACAAGGAAAACTATAAAAAAAATAAAAAATGTACACTGCATGAACTTGGAACCACATGCGTGCAAAGCAACTTAAAAAAGAGTTGTTTAGTTTACTAGACAAGTCTCATCTTATATAGTTATCATTGAAATCACAAAATTATTTAAAATAAGTTAATCCAAACACTGCTTTATGTATCAAATGGCATCAAATTGATAATAACTAATCATAATTAGGATAAAAAAAGGACAAAAAGGTTGTTCCAAATCTCTGTCTATGAACCCGATCGACAAATGGCATTCATGACACAGTGGCTCCTCACTTTTATAGAATTTGAAATGAATCCCAATATGAATTATTCTGATAACTCTACAACCCGTTCAAGGGAAGAAAACAGAGTCCTAAGATGGACATACTTCTTTCTAGCCCTTGGTCCACATAAAAAATAATGCTTCTAAATCACTGCGGCAACTTGCTGATCGCGAGTAAATGTCTCGTGACGTCAAAATTTACTTTTCCTCGTGTTGCCTTGTTTTCACAAGAAAAGAAAATCTACAAGGACAATGAAGCACCGTTGAGACAAAACAGATATTCAAATATCTACTCTCCAACTGACAAACCAAATCCAAATTTGTAGTCTTTTTTCTTGTGGTCAATCTGCAATGACAACAGAAACTGTGTTAAGAGAAAAGAAAGCATAAACCGGTCGGCAGATTCCCAACAGGATCCTTGAGGAATATATGTTTGAAGAACAAATGTGGAAGAAAAATGTACCTTCACCTCTGCAGAAAGAATAGAATTAAGACCCAAATTTAAACGCTCCTCCAAAAATGCAGAGACACAACCATTGGAATCAATCTTTCCTCTTTGTCGGCACTACAACAATCATAACAAAACGGAATGAGAATCGCTAGAACAGAATTTTAGGAGTCATGACTCAGGATCATTCACAATTTTGTAAAACAAGAGGCATCTTTACGAGGCAGAACTTTCCAGATAAAGGGTGACTTGTTGACATTTGCTCACTTAGACACAAGTTTATTGTTAATGTAATCTTAAAGTGTGAGCCCATCTGCATGCATAGTGAGTCAAGTGCATCTGAAAATCCTTTTGTTTCTTTCCTTATAATTATAATTGATTTCTTTCTTGTTCTTCCCCCCCGTAATTTCCCATTTTATCCAAGAGGGGAAGGGGGAAGGCAGAGAGGGATTAAATCACCCGCTTATTCATCTCTTTGTTTTTTAAAAAGCATAAAATATATGGAAACTTGAAGAAAGCAGCGCCAACTGATAACAAATGGCTGACACAGTAGATTTCCTAGTATAAAATTATTTACCAACACTCACTGTTTGTGATACAACCCCATATGTTTTCAATGGGCAAAGCAAAAACAGTTTGTTGATGAGAATGCATGTTTTCCAGATAAATATTTGAACTGGCATGTTCTGCAGATTTTTCAAAATTTAGCTCACATCTCCCAACTTAATATGAAAAGCAATTTTGAAGCAAATGACCAATATACTGAAAATAATCTCAACTCAGTCACACAAACTGGCATTTAAACTCTAATAGCAAAGTTGATGACTGAAAAAGCACAAAAGCCAAAACGCTACCTGTCTCAGGATGTAATCATAACCAAAGCTGGCAGTGACATCTCTTGACATGTGGTTATACATGAAGTCAGATGCTAGAGAAACCTGAAAATATATTTTATATAAGAAATTAATTTGGATTGATAAATGATATAATACTGCAACATTATGCAATTTACTCACCTTCTGAACATAGCTTAAAGCAACCAAACACTACTATAAATAGGATAATTTACGACCCAAATTAACGACCGTTTTCAAATAACAATAGTAGTAAAGGGAAGAGGAAATCTGGGAAATGTTTCAATGACTGTTCTTAAAAAAACAGTCGTTGAAACTTAATATTCAACGACCGTTCTTAAGAACGGTTGTTGAAAGTGCCAAAATTTGGCATGGATGGCGGGCTTGCAGACCACTTTCAACGACTGTTCTTATAGAACAGTCGTTGAAAGATACTTTCAATGACTGTTCTTATAGAAAAGTTGTTGAAACAACTGTTCTATAAGAACAGTCATTGAAAGTATCTTTCAACGACTGTTCTATAAGTACAGTGGTTGAAAGTGGATTCCATTTTCACTTTTTGATATAATTCCCAGTGCCCGCTTCAAAGAAGTTCACTTTCCCTTTCCCGCCCCCATCCGACCTTGCTTACAGCTAGAGCCCTGTCACTCGATCCCTTTGTTTCTGTTTGCTGTGTCGCGCATCTCACTTCTCCTTGGGTCTCTTAGATAGCATTCTCCGACCCCCTAGCTCTTCGCCCCGTGAGCCTCTGTCTCGACCTGCATCTTCTCCTCTGTCAATTTAGGCATGCAACACTCCCTTCTTTTTCCTAGTAATTCCTCGAATCTACTATGTACGTTCTTGGCCTGGTCTGTTCTGCCTTTGTGATGGAAATTAAAGTTGAATGCTTGTATATATATTGTTCACAGAGTTGAAATTTAGTGTTAACAGACCAGAGATTCACTTACATTAGAATGATTTGTAGAGGGTGAAACTTAAAGGCAATAGCTAGCTGATGGAATTGTAAGTTTAAGAAGCAAAGATTCAGTTTTGATTTCATTTTTGGTGATGTCTATGTGATGGTCGTGGGTCTATCTGAAGACTTAAGTTTAAGGCAGATAGAAAGTAAGGCATTTATTCTTAATAATGTAACCCCCTACCTTAATAGCCAAATTTATAGTTCGAGAATACGTCATTAAGTTGAAATAGAGGCCAGTGGTTAATTTAAAACTTTTCCAAAACTTGTTTAATACGGTCTCACGTTCACATCTCGAATATAATTGGTCTGTCCAGTTCGGTTTCATTCATACATATCAGAGTGCAACCAAAAATTCCCGACAACGCTCAAGTTTCGTAACTTAATAAAAGGGTTTACAACACTTAGTTTCCCATACAGGGGATTACACAACACTATTCAATATATACAACATGTGAAACTAATCCCCAACAAAATATGACAACCAACTACCAAAATTAAAACTCCTAGCTAGGAGCTCTAACAGCCCTTCGTCACTTGCTTTTCCTTTGAACCGCTCGCCCTTGCTGTAGGTTAATTATTGGAAAGAATGAGATTTAAAAGAATCCCAGTAGTAACAATTCACTTATAACATGTACAATCACAAAGCATGTAAGCAAATCACAACAACAACAACAGTGCCATTACATAACAACATGTTTCACTGCATTCATAACGGCATATTTCACAACAACATGTTTCACAATAGCACAACAACGGCATTTCACAACGGCAGTGTTACATCACGGCATATTCAATGAAATGACATATATGCAAGGCATCATACATAAAATAAGAGAAAGAGTCACTACCTTGTTCTTTCCACTCATGCACTGGCACTGGTTTATCACGTGCAGGGCAAATGTCAAATCCTATAATTAGAATTACGGGGGATATGTTATTACTTAATCCAATTCTTTACTTCAAACACTCAAGTTGGTTATCATTAGGGACATTTAATCAAATCAACTAAGGAGTTAAAGTGGTCAATTAACCTAAAAGACCAATTCCTAACCTCAAAGTTCAACAATACTACATTATGCCATTACATCTTCAATTTTCGCATAAGAGACCAAATCTGCCAGAATTTTCTCCAGAATTTAAAAAATCATAACTAATTCTACAAAAATTGAAATGAGGTGATCCCAAGTCCTATGGAAAGCTATTGAAGTCCTATTCATAGGAAAAATATGAATCATTATTGGAAATCACCACACAATTCCAGAATTACACAAAATCCCACACTGCTCCAGAATTAAGTCCAATTTCGACATCAAATTTTGGGCAACCAGAACTCACAGCTCAAAAAACGAAATGACACAAATTATATGTCTATTTTGAAGCTTGGAATGTGAAATTTAATATTGGAAATTTTCATAATTTTTAGAGATCATTTGGTTATTCAAAAACACCACACAAGTAGAGTACCTCGCTGGAATCCTGTTCAGGGTGAAAATCCAAATTTACACTTTGAGTTTCAATGACCCAAAATTCACAACCCAGGGCTATTCCCACATAATTTTTCGTGTAGAACACAATGGTAACATCAAAATTAACAAATTCCCACTCATTCTCCATGTGCTGTTTTGGCAGAAAATTCAAAATAAATCCCAAAAATTACCAACTTCTAATTTCATCATGAAACTTATGTCAAATGGTTTCCAATCATCATAAACCACCAATAACATAACCAAAACATCATGAATTACCCAAACCCTTGTTTAGCCAAAATCAGAGCAGATTTACACATGCCAAAATTCTCATTCAACCAACACAACCAATAGCTCAAATTGATGCTAATACTCACCTCTTGCTTCTCCTTAAGTTCTTTCTTTGATTCTTCAGCTTTTGTTCTTGTAAGGTGGCTGAAAACTCCTCTTCCTCAAAAACAAAAACCATAGAAATGAAGCTAAGGAAGAGAGGAACAAGTTTCATGAAGGACACTTGAGCCATAGATGAGGTTAAGGAGGTGAAAATCAAGGTGGAAAGTCTCACCTTTTCCTTGCTCTTCTTTCTCTTTCGTTGGAGCTGCAGCACCGACTTGGAGAGTGAGAGAGAGAGTGATGAATAATCAGATTTTTGGCTTCCATTATCCCTTAAGAGCTGACCGAAAAGTTGGACCAAATGGAGAGAAAATTGTGGCTAATATTAATTCCTTGGTCATACATTTTTTTAGTAACTTGTCTAGGTGTAATTGGCACAAGAAGAGGGAGCTTTTCTCTTTCCTTCTTTCTTCTTTCTTGAAATGCTTGACCAACTTATGCTTGGGCAAAAAGGTGTGAATATCCCTTGATTAACTTCTCTTTCTCTTTCCCTTATGATTGAACGTCCAACATATGCATAAGGTCAAGAAATTATATTGATTAAATCCTAGCCACTTTTATTGACTTTTCATATGGAAAAGATGAAGTGTATGATATTAATTCTCTTTCCCTCATGTCATGCGAATTGTAGCCCATAGAATAGCCAAAAGGGCTTCTTCAATTTATCATAATTTTAACTCTTCAAATATTACTTATTTAGTTGAAATTGTTGACTTAGTCATCATCTTTTACAACTTGGTCAAATTGCCTTAACATATCATATGTAATAGCCTATATTGTTTCCTCTTGTCATACATAAGTCATGGCCCTTTGAAGAAGAAGATGATCTTATAAAATCTCATCTTGCAATATAATATTTAATTGCCAATTTTGCATGTGAAACTTGACTAAATTCATAACAAAATTTCTAGAGGTAATTCTATCATTAATCTCACCATCTATTCTGTACATTTAGTCCTTGAGTACATTTTGGGATATTACAAATAACGAGACTTAGAAGATGAGAATATTGTTTATATTTATGTGTGTGTATTCTAATGATGCATTGATTAGCCTCTTGCTCGCATTCTATGTGTAAAAGATTGAAGAATAATTTGTCTTCATTGACTAAGTGAATTATACTCTGAATAATTTATGGAAATTTGGTTGAGGTTCTAATGCTTTACGAAGTTGTGGTTATTATTAATTAGAGGAATTTTAATAAATGATATTATGAACTTCATAAGGTTATGAAGAGGAATAACAATGATTCTGTTATGGACTTTAGGAACTTAAAGAATGAATTTAATTCAGGAGCTGATATATTCGAGTAAGTTTTAATACATTTGGGAACTTTGTAGGTGAGTGAATAGCATCCCATTATAATCTTTATAAAAGATGTTTTACAAGTTATATTTGTATATTAATTAGCATATTTTAAGTATGGTTTTATCAAGAAAAGTTTATTAGGCTTATTTAGTTTCTTATATGAATTAGACCTTCCTGACCTTACAACTATATATATGTGTGTGTGTAATGTATGAACTAACCTATTATCTCTCACCCATACTGCTTTTCCTTCATTCTTGTCTCTCTACTTTGAATTCCCTTTTGGTGTTTCACCATAACTCTCCCTTCTACCAACTCACGTTTATTATAAGTGAGTATAACATGCCGTTAAGGGTATGTAGTATGTGTGTATGTGTATAAAATACTCACTTGAACTTTTAAATCAATTAAAACCTATTACAAAAAAATCAATTAAAAATTAATAATAAACTACGCCAAACTTTTAAATTCTCATTGAAATTTAAATTAAGTGCGTATATGCAATTAACAAAACTAATAACAAGAGTTATCTATATATATTTAAGATTTTATGAGGGATTCATTAAAAAATTTAAAAAATGAGAGGGAGGTTAATTAAATTTTTACATGACATATAGTTTAGTAGAGGTGTGTATAAATTAGCTTTACAATTTTTTAGTAGAGGAATTGTTTCTTGTTTGGAGAAAAGAGAAATTGAGGATTCGGTAAAATTAAACTTATTCTTCATTAATAGGAATATTATTAAAAAGATGTGATAATTTTAAAACCTTAAACTAATTTTATTAATTGATCTTGGTATATTGATAACAATTCGGTCCCAAAAGTGTTAAAATATGAGCAACGTCAGGCATACTCTAACGTCGGCCATAAGCTTTAATTTTTCCTTTTAAATTTTCTGAACAAGAATGTGTGTTTTGTTGTGATCACATAGAAATTAAAGTGGTATTCCATTAGTGATGCGAGATGGGTGAATTAATAAGTGTTATTTGCAGTTAAACTTGTGAATTAAAAAGTGCAAGATTAGTGGCGCATGTTTTCTAATTTGTAAACAATCAACAAGGTTAGTTCAACAATGCCTTTGAGTTCATAAAAGATGTTGTAGTTTTGGATAATATTATAATGTTTTGGGTAATAACTCTCATAAACCTGCAGGTATCACTACTGCCATCGTTCTCCCTTGGGTTGTCGGCCTACTACATCCTTGCCTCAGTAGAATCTTCTTCCAAATCCTCAATCACAAACATAGTGTCCTTGGAAGCTAAAGATTATCTGGTAAGTTATGTTATTGCTTGTTGATGAAAGTTTGTGAAACCTAAGGATATCATGGTGCTACTATTTGTTGTAAGCGTGATAAATTTGAATTACTAAACTTTGAAAATGGTAGTTGAACTGTTAGTTTTTACAGTGTGTCATGAGTGTTACATATAGCTGTTCTAAACTTGAGTGTCTGTGAAAATGGATTAGGTGGTAATAAAATGGATCACCGTTGGATGAATGCTTTGAGAATTAGTGAAGAATATGAGAATGGGGTGGAAAAGTTTATTGAATTTGCTAAAATGAATGCGCCTAGTAAAAATGGGAAGTATTTTTATCTATGTATCAACTGTTTAAATGATAGTCTACGGGATGTTGATGATATAAGGGATCACTTAATTTTTGATGGAATAAATCTTCGGTACACAAGGTGGATATGGCATGGTGAGGAAGTAACCGCTTGTGCGTCACACGAGAAGGAAGTTTTGGAGGTTGGAGATGACAATAGAATGGAGAACATGATTCACGATGTTGAGGTAGAATGTTTTGCACAAACGCCTGTATATGATAGCATGCGAAGTAATGCAGAGACACCTTTGTACCCTGGGTGTACTAAGTATACACGCTTGTCAGGCATTTTGCACTTGGTCAACTTAAAGGCAACTTGTGGGTGGACCGACAGTAGTTTCACATTGTTACTAGAATTGTTGTGTGATATGTTTCTAGAGGATAATGTACTTCCAAATCGTATGTATGAGGCCAAGAAAATATTATCTATGATGGGTATGGAGTATAAAAAGATACATGCTTGCCCTAATGACTGCGTATTGTACATAAATGAGTATGAAGGCTTAAGTGAGTGTCCGAAATGTAAAACTTCTAGATACAAAGTGAAGAAAGGTAATAGATATGGTGATGAGACAAATAAAAAGCAACCTTTAAAGGTTTTGTGGTATCTTCCAATCATACCACGGTTCAAACGAATGTTTGCTAATGCGAAAAAAGCAAAGAAGTTGAGATGGTATTATGATGATAGAGTTTGTGATGGAAAATTCCTTCAGCACCCGGCTGACTCTCCACAATGGAAGAAAGTAGATGAAATGTATCCCGGATTTGGCAGCGAGCCTAGAAACCATCGGCTTGGGCTTTGCACAGACGAGATCAATCCTTATGGTACTTTTAGCAGTACACATAGTGCATGGCCCATTCTGCCGGTAATTTACAACTTACCTCCCTGGTTGTGTATGAAACATAAATATATGATGCTTTCTATGATGATTTCGGGACCAAAACAACCAGGGAATGATATCGATGTCTACTTGGCACCTTTGATAGAGGACTTAAAGAAGTTGTGGGAGGATGGTGTAGATGTGTTTGATGCATATAAGCAACAGTTGTTTAAGCTACGTGCAATGATTTTCACCACAATTAACGACTTCCCTGCATACGGTAACTTGTCAGGTTATAGTGTTAGGGGTCATAAAGCATCTCCGATATGTGAAGCGAGCACACAGTTCCATCAACTCAAGCACGGTAGAAAAATGGTCTACCTTGGTCATAGACGATTTCTTCCTCGGTTTCACCCGTACCGTAGGCTAAAGAAGGCTTTTAACAGTTTGCCAGAGAATGAAATGGCTCCGAAGCCATTAACTGGAGATGAGGTTTATAGTCGGGTGGAAAGAATCAATGTCACTTTTGGTAAAAATCAAAAGACTACGGGTGAGAAGAACATATGGAAGAAGAGGTCAATTTTCTTTGATCTTCCATATTGGCGCAGTCTTGATGTGAGACATAGTATTAATGTGATGCATGTGGAAAAAAATGTATGTGATAGCCTTGTTGGTACGCTTTTGCACATACCAGGGAAAACAAAAAATGGAATTAGTGCAAGACTAGACTTGGTTGAAATGGGAATAAGAGAACGATTGCATCCACAACTAAGAGATGATGGTAAGAGAGTGTATATGGAGCCAGCAGCGCATACATTATCAAAAGCCGAGAGAAGAAGTTTGTGTGGGTGTTTGCATGGCATTAAGGTGCCACAAGGGTATTCTTCTAATGTGAGTCGACTTGTGTCATTGGAAGATTTGAAGTTAGTTGGAATGAAGTTTCATGATTGTCATGTCTTGATGCAACAACTATTACCAGTAGCTGTTAGAGGCATTATGAAAGATGATGTGCGAAGGACAATAACAAGGTTGTGCAGTTTCTTCAATGCTATTTGTAGCAAAGTTGTTGATATTGCAAGGTTAAACGAATTAGAAAATGAGGGTTATACTATTCTATCCCAACTAGAGATGCATTTTCCTCCCGCATTCTTTGATATAATGGTGCATTTAATAGTTCATCTGGTAAGGGAGGTAAGACTATGCAGCCCAGTTTATCTAAGGTGGATGTACCCTTTCGAGCGATACATGAATAACTTAAAAGGGAATTCTAAAAATCCTTATCAACCTGAAGCCTCAATTGTGGAAAGATATGTCGTTGAAGAGGCTATGGACTTTTACAAAGAATATCTATCAAGGTCAAAGACCCAATCTCGTCATGAAAAGGGTGCAAGTAAGGGAACACGAGGGCTTAAAGTGAAGAGTATGCGTCGTGAAGAGGTGTTGCAAGCACACCTGTATATCTTGAATAATACGGAAGAAGTTCAGCCGTACTTAGCAGAACACAGAAAGAGTTTAAAGGAGATCTATCTAAGGAAAAATGACATGCAGATAGCTAATGAGCAAAACAAGACTTTCATAGAGTGGTTCAAGGATAAGATAGTGCACAAGACCAATGTGTCTGAGACAATCAAATGGTTAGCTTGGGGGCCTTCTTTTGAGGTCATAACTTGGAGTGGCTTCGATATAAACGGGTATTCTTTCTATACAAATAGACAGGATAACAGAAGTACTATGCAAAATAGTGGGGTGATGGCGGTAGCCAAATCAATGCACTTTTCTAGTTCAAAAGACAAAAACCTCATTTTGGCATCCATGGTCTATTATGGAGTTATTGAAGACATATGGGAGATAAACTACACTAAGTTGAGAGTTCCTTTATTCAAATGCAAGTGGGTTAACAATAATGCTGTTGAAATAGATCAATTTGGATTCACCTCAGTTGATCTTGAAAGAGTCGGTTATAAAGATGAGCCATTCATTCTAGCAAGTCAGGCAAAACAAATGTTTTATGTCATTGATCCAGCAAATGAAAAATTGTCTATTGTACTCCAAAGTAAAAAACAGAAGGATGGTGATCCGAGTTTGAATCTTGACGACATGCTGCCTTTCACTACAAGTCTGCCTATGCCATCTGAAGTGGAATTGGTAGATGATGATGAATATGCAGCTAGAGTTGATCATTGTAAAGGAATTTGGGAAAACACTTAAAGTAAGATTTTGAATTGTTTAAAGTGTGCATGTAATTTCACTTTACTTATCATGTCACATTTATTTCTTAGCAGGATCATGGCAAGTTCAAATTCGGGCGACTTTGTTGGCTCACCGGTTAAGAAAAAGGTTAGAGGAAGTAGAACGTTCTGAAAATCAAACCTTGAATTTGGATGATCTCCTCAATGACCCTGCTTCTCAGTCTTTAGAATCGGAAGCCACCCCAAGCGAGATGCACAATGCATCTCAGGATTTGGAATTCGAGGATTTTTTAAATCATCATATTTTTCAATCTCCGGAGTTGGACATTCCTCCAATATTCTCTTCTTCTCAATCTTTAGAATTGGTAGTTCATCCAAGCTATGTTAATTCTCAATCTTTGCAATCTTCTCAATCTTTGGAATTGGAAGTTCATCCAAGTCATCCTAACTCTCAATCTTTAGAATTGGAAGTTCGTCCAAGCTATACTAATTCTCAATCTTTGCAATCTTCTCAATCTTTGGAATTGGAAGTTCATCCAAGCCATCCTAATTCTCAATCTTTGGCTCAATCTTTGTAATTGGAAGATCATCCAAGGTATGTTAATTCTCAATCTTTGCAATCTTCTCAATCTTTGGAATTGGAAGTTCATCCAAGCCATCCTAACTCTCAATCTTTAGAATTGGAAGTTCATCCAAGCTATACTAATTCTCAATCTTTGCAATCTTCTCAATCTTTGGAATTGGAAGTTCATCCAAGTCATCCTAATTCTCAATCTTTGGCTCAATATTTGGAATTGTAAGTTCATCCAAGCCATCCTAATTCACAATCTTTGGAATCGGAAGTTCTTCCAAATATCAATACTTCTCAATCTTTGGAAATGCAAGTTATTGAGAATGTCTCTACTTCACAATCTTTCCCAAATGTTTCAAATCAGCAGCATCTTCATGCCCAAAAATATCAAATTGCGCCAACTTCTCCTCACTATCACCAATTCATCCAATTACCACCTCCATCCAATAAAAGGTATGTTTCTTTAATCCATTCACTTGAAAAACAAATTAATGCTTTATCTCTATTAAACTTGAGTGAAATTTATGTGATTCCAAAAAAAAAAATAAACTCAAGGAATGGGTTGAATCATTAGTTTTACCCCATGTTGTATTATTTATTTTTCTAGCTAGGGGGATCAAATGCTTAGTTGTTTTTTAAATTATTTTTATACCTCTTTTATAGGCAAAAGACATCAAGAAAGCAATGCAAATTGGAATATGAAAGGACAATGATCACGGAGAAAAGGAACAACTTCATATATCATACTCCCTCCGCATTTGTAAGTTTTCAACTCGATGAGTTTGAATTGGACATGACAAATTATTACACATTACCAAGTTTCTTTGAACTTGTTCTCTTAAGGATTTCATTAATGTGCTCTCTACATATAGGACAAAATTATCAGTCAAGTAAACCCTAGGATAAGCTAGGGTCTAAACATGTCGTTGGACCATGGACACAAGTTAAGCCAGGGTAGCAAACATGTCGTTTGACCTTGGATAGTGTGCACACAACATGAGTTAGCATATTACATGACATGGTGCATTGCATATTTATTTTCACATTTTATATATCAAAAAAGCAAGTTACTAATGAGATGTACTCCAATCTCACCCTTTATCAAACTGAAAAACATTCTAGCAGAAACTAGTGGCTCTAAGGGAAAGATGGGGCTACCGGTGTGTACCAGAGCAGTTGTGAATGTCTATATTTATACTTCTGCTTTCTTTTGAGCACTCTGTACATTTGTGTATGTATTTCAAACCCTGCAAGGATTTTCCTATATTATAAATAAGTACCTAATGTCAGTATATATCCACTATTTCTGTATGTCTTATGGAACTGTGCATATCAAAATATTAAGGGGTTTAACATGTTACTTGTAATAATAAATGATGATTGATCTTAAAAAGAAAATTACCATATCTAGATAATTACGTTATCAGGTTCTTTATCGGATTTTTTTTTTTTTGACGACTTTATTGGATTGATTATATTAAAAAAAAAATCATTTTGTCTAATTCTTTTCTTGAAATAAGGACTATAGAAGTCAGAACCTTGTCAGTTTAAATTTTCAATTCGACTATTCACAGTGCACTCAGCAGTTCTGAATCTAAGCTCCAATGAAATGGTAAGATATCACAAAAATTTCATATTATTTACAATGAAATTGATTGAATCATATTACAAACATCTAAATAAATTAAGCTTCAAGTTAAAATTAACCTCACGTCTTTTTGTTTTCTTCTCCTAATTTTCTGATATCACTCACTTATTATATATTTAAAAGAACCTCACTCACACACACATTTCACTCAAAACTTAACTATATACAGACCTCTCACTGAGTTTTACAGACACCGTCAAAAGTGTATGAACAGCAGCTGAGCTCCTCAAAAATAAACCTTAGAATAAATTTTGATGAGCATAATTTACTCCTTCCTTGAAATTATTGTTTTAACACCCCTGAAAGTTTTAAAACAGAAACACAGAAGCTTCAGAAATCCAATGAAGAGAGCAATCTCTATCCCAGAGAAAATAGGGCTGGGCAAAATCATTAATGACATTAATAATAATCACCCAAACCCAGGGTTTACAGATCAAGAAAGAAATAAGGGGAAAGAACATATAGTTTGTTGCATACCTTCAACTTCTTCAAGTATGATTTCCTTTGGCAGGTTAGATGCGGCATGGTATTCAAAACTACAAATCAATTCAACACATGCTTATAGTGATGGATAAGAATATCAAGAAAGCTTCAAGAAATAATGAAACAACAGGTGACATAAAAGTAACAAGTGATAGTTTCATTACCAATTGGAGAAACCCAATTTGAGTTCATGATTAGAAGCATTCTTGGTGGCTTTAACTAACACAGTCATAATTTCTGTCTTTCGTGTACTAACCATGAGTAAATCATACTCTGTTGGGATTATTATTGCAAAAAAGTTATCACTTAGGACACTGAGATACATCTTCTCAAAAGCTGCAAGGGTAATCCTTCTTTTGAGTGCATCAGACTCCGGATCAACAATGTAAATGGAAAACTCGGTAATTAACAAGACACGGCGTTTCATCTTCCCAGAACTTGTTAACCTCAACTTTATCTGCAAAAAGAACTCGCATGTCTCCTGTGTTAAAAGGAAATGGAAAACAATTCAGGATTTCATGGATTGTTACCTTATTTGTCGTGCATCACTCCCTCTAGAGTCTCTGTATCATTCCCTCATTGACAAAAACTGAACAAAAAGCTTCTTGCTCGTTACTGTTTAAATGTCAGTAACTTGAATATTTTTAAATGCGCCTTAGCTTCCAGAAAGATGGTAGATGATAACCACATGAAATTCAAAGCCTTTATAAGTTTAAATTTTGCCATAGTATAACAATAGTTTTAGTTGTTTGTTCATATGATTAAAAATTAGCATCATCATCCCAAAAGCTTAATCATAAACTGCTCATCATGGTTGAAAACTTATAACATGGTCCTTTTACAATCAGTTGCAGCCAACAAAACTCTGGTTTTTAATGATTACATCACTTCAACCAATGCAATACTCAATGGTGAGATGATATTTGTTCAGACAATGGTGAGATTATAAAGAAGCACTAGAAATATCTCAAGCATTAAACTATAGCATGAAAAGATATTCACATTGGGGCATATATTTGGGAGAATCACATTTCAATCACCTGTAATGGGATTGTTGATATTTTGGCTCTTTGTTGTTGAAATTTACAACTACTATATACTGTACTGACAATTTTTTTTTGGGAAGTAGTGTAATATCCCAAATTTAATGAAGGTTAAAATTTTCTAAAAAGGAAATTTAAATGGGAATTTTTTAATAAGTCAAATTATAGAACCTACAAAATTTAAGGAATCTTAAATTAGACAATGGGAAAAAAATTAGGGCTTAGTGTGTGTATATAATAGGATAAAATTATACCTATATATATATATATATTAAAAACACACACAAGTATAAGCAATATAATATTCTTACTGACACACACATGGACAATACACACATTAACAAATAATTAAATCACTCATCCTTTTCTTCATTTGGATAGAGTCACACGAAACCCACAACACCCTCCCACTCTCTCAACACACGACAACACATGCTTCACTCTATTTCACTTTAATAATTGGACAACACCAACATACTCCTCATTTCTCCATTTTCTTTCGGCCATTTAGCTTCACATGTGTACAGTGGAAAGATAGCTCCTCATCACAATCAATTGTCCACACTTCTTTTTGTTTGAATTGGCAGATACCTCAATTCACTCTCAATCACATACATATTAATTAAAGCATTCTCTTACTCCCTCATTTAATCAATTCGGTCAAAGCAAAAGAAAGAAATAGAAAGAGTGAAAGAAATAGAGAAAACAGAATAGAAAAGAGAGGGAAGGACGTGAGAGAACCGGAGGAAGTTATGTTGGAGCGGAGGAAGAAGGAAGCTCTAAATCTTACATGCAACCACTGATCCTTGTATAGGTGAGTCTTCTACACATTTATCTTCATTTTTCCATTGGATTTGAGATTGTTTTCTGGGTTGTTTAGTTGCTGGAATTGAGAAAATTCACCGGAAAATTGTGTCACCGAAAAGTTGTTAAACCAGTGATTGTGACGGTGGCAGCGGCGGTAGAGGAGGAGATAGTGGTGGTGGCGGTGGGCGGGTGGTGGCGGCTGCGGCGTCGACGGCGATAGAGGAGGAGGTGGTGGTGGAGGTGACGGTGGAGGTGGCAGAGGGCGGGTGGCTGTGGCGGGGGAGGGGGAGGTGGCGGCGGCGGCAAGGATGGGTGGCGGTGGCGGCAGTGACGGAGGAGGAGAAGGTGGCGGTGGTGGTGGAGGTGGCAGAGGAGGGGTGGTGGTGGCGACGGCATTGATGGAGGAGGAGGGGGAGGTAGTGGTGGTGGTAGTGGGCTGGTGGTGACAGCGACAGCGGAGGAGGAGGAGGTGGTGGTGGTAGTGGGCAAGTAGCGGGGGAGGAGGAGGTAGTGGTGGTGGCGGCGGCGAGTGTGTGACGGCAATGACGTCAAAGGAGGAGATAGTGGTGGCGGCAATGGGCATGTGATGATGGCGGCGGTGGCAAAGGAGGAGGTAGTGGCGGCGGCGAGTGTGTGACGGCAATGACGTCAAAGGAGGAGATAGTGGTGGCGGCAATGGGCATGTGATGGTGGCGGTGGTGGCAAAGGAGGAGGTAGTGGCGGCGGTGGAGGAGGAGGAGGAGGTAGTGGTTGTGGTTGTTGCGGCGTGATACGGCAAGTGAAATGAGATAAGTAAAATAAAGACACTAGAAATTCAAGGGTAAATTGGACTTTTTAAACCATGCAATGGGATGGTAATGAGGATTCATAGGGGGGAGGTATGAATGAGGATTACCAATTTTTTGGTAATCATCATTATCATGGTAAACCCTATTATCATGCTAAAGAGCAACCAAACACTCTTATCTTGGTAATGTAATCATGATTACCATTGCAGGCATGCAATGGGGTTGAACCAAACGGATTCTAAGGTAGCTACAGGTTGGTCAAAAGAAAAAACAGAGCGAGCCGCACAGAAAATAGCAGTCATCTTCATCTATCGAAAAAACCAGAGGGAGCCAAGCAAGCGTGAGAGAGAGAGAGAATCTTCGTTCATCTTCTTCTCCATCATCAGCCACCAGAGTGAGGACGGAAGGAACTCCGGTGTGTTGTTGATATCCTCTGTTTTTCTTCTTCTTGACTGGAACCAGAGTGCCGAAGGAGTGAGTTCGAAGGAGAGCTAACAGTCGGCAACTGAGCTAAATCGGACAGAGCTTGGGAGTGGATCAGTGAACAACAAAGCCAGAGAGAGAGAAATTGCTTATTGAGGAAGTGTAGCCAATTCTTATTGTATTGCTTCAATTTCATTTTCCTTTCTCTATTTCGTTGAATTCCAGTAAGTTTCTGAGCGTAGAATTTCTTGTTGCTGCTATGATGACTCTGTTTAAAGCCATGTGTGGCTAGTTGTTTTTGAACCTTGAGTAGTTATGAACTAATTTGATGATTTGAGCATGTATGAACTAATTAATTGTGGTTAGTGTTATTTTTGTTTACTTAATCTTATATATATTTTATCTACTTTGTGCTTGATCACCACTAAATATGAATTTGAGAAATTTAGATTATTCTTGGGAGATGGATCTTAATTAGACCATAAGATTAAGTAATGTATGATTAGAATTTATTCCAATTTGCCAATAGGATAGGAATATACCTATTGGACCCATATAATCATATTAGAGTGAATTTGGACATTTATTGCCTCTTGAGTAAATTAGTTAGGAATAACAATTTTAACTTGAGAGAGGAGCATAAGTGATTGGAAGACACTTATATTCATTTAAACTCTAGATTAACAAATTAACATTAAGTGCTTTTAATTGGGTAAATACATACTCTAAAACTTAAATAAGGGATTAGCCACTCTAGGTTGTTTTTATCAATTGAAATCATGAATCATTAGTTTACTACTTTTTATTTTGTTTAAATTGACTTTCAAATTCATTTCCTTCTTTGATTTGCTCAACTTAAATGAAAATGAGAACTTCAATGCTTAATTATTTATTACCTTGAATCTCTGTGGGATGACCTTGATTTGCTATTATACTATTTCTACAGCCTGTACACTTGCGGTGCTTATTTAAAATTTAGTAGCATCATTCAAATAATTATTCATTTTATATAAAACTACATTTAAATATGTTATCAAAAAAATTTAAATATGTCATACTAATCGAAGCACTTAAAAATTAAAATTGATACAAAGCCTCTGGAAGTAATAAAATTGGAATCCGGATCCTCTCCATTGCTTTCCTATCCCTTTCTTCTCCTTTACCCCAAACTCACCGTTTTGGATGTCAAAAAAGGGGAAGTTGGAACCTTTTTTTTATCAAAAATAATATTCAACACCTTAAAATACTTTTTCAGTGTCATTCAATATTATAAAATAATTTTTGATGTACTGATCACCCTCAAATAGTTTTTTTAGTTGTAACTACTGTATAGTAAACTGCACTCTAAAATAATTTTTCGATAACATTTAGTATCATAAATTAATTTTTAGTTCACTTAGCATTTTAAATCATTTTTTCAATAATGCCCAGTATCTTAAAATAATTTTTTATCTAATCCTCTGAAATATTTTTTTCATCAACAATCTGCATTTTAAATTTAGACTGTTCATTGTAATTAGAAAAATATTTTAAGGTGTTAGATGCATAAAAAAATCATTTTAGGATAGTTAGTGTCTCTGAAAAAATACTTTAAAATACTGAATATTATTTTATTAAAAACAAAAAGGTCCCAACCTCCCACTTTTTTACACCCAAAACGGTGAGTTTGGAGTAAAGGAGAGGAACGGGATGGGAAAGTAAAGGGAGTGGATCCGGATTCATAAAATTAATTCAAAATGAATTATTTCCTTGAAAAAATTAGGAAACTCTTGAGATATTGCGTAGCAGGTCGTCATTGGGTCTAGGTACTTGTAATATTTATTACACACGGACCAATTCAAACCGCCTCAAAATTCCTATCCTATATAAAGGGTTAGGGCTAAAGCCTTCTTCGTTGTGGATGCAAATAGGCTTTATTTGCATTACATATCTATCTACCTGGTTGCTTCTGAGAATTAAGAGAGATGTCTCATATTGGGAAGGTTGAAATAGACGTCCACCTAAATGTCTCTGCTGAGCAATTTCATGACATCTTCAGCAACAAAGCTCATCACACGGCCAACGTTACTCCTGGTAAAATCAAGAGTGTGACTAAGCATCAAGGTGATTTCGGAAAAGTTGGCTCCATCATTGTCTGGAATTATGTTCATGGTAAGTCTAACTCTTATACTCATGCTTCACTTTTGAGATTTGTAGCTGTCCTGGTGTTTGGTATAGGAACCAAACTCAAATATGTTTATCCAAATTCTTGATGTCTTACAATGAAAAACAACCCCCTATTTATACTAAAACCAAAACCTTATAAATTCTTAAAATAATGAGAAAGTCAGTTCCGGCAACCACACACCAACCCTCTCCTCCTGTTCAAACGTCAGTGCTTACATCATAGCAAGGTCAACGTTGGCTGCTATTCACATTCTCTGTTTTCACATTCTCTGTTCTGTTTTCCGTTTCTGTTTCATTCTCCCGGGGTTGGACAAGACTCGTCCTCGAGTCACAAACAACATCATCATCAATAAATAGAGATAAATCCGAAACCCTATGCTTCAGTAAAAACGACTTGGACTTATTTTTGATTTTGATGTGTTTATCTGGTGGCAATGGTTCGAGCTGAATCTTCACATCATCCTTCTGAAAGGAATATGTGT
Organism: Inga laurina; assembly: GCA_963855925.1. Classification (NCBI taxonomy): domain Eukaryota; kingdom Viridiplantae; phylum Streptophyta; class Magnoliopsida; order Fabales; family Fabaceae; genus Inga; species Inga laurina. The sequence goes on along the minus strand of OY979712.1, from coordinate 2,301,610 downwards.
TTGCATAACCGTCGTATAGAGCTCGTCGATCATATTGCCAAGGTCTTCCCGGAAGAAGATGACAAGCATCCATCGGAACAACATCACACCAAACTTCATCGTGATACCTTTTTCCAATAGAAAAAGTAACAAGGCATCGTTTTGACACTTTCACTGCGCTTCCTTTATTGAACCATTGGAGCTTGTATGGGTACGGATGGTTGTGAGTTGGTAGTTGTAACTTTCCTACCATGTAGTTAGAGACTACATTTTCACAGCTTCCGTTGTCAATAATGACGTCACAGACTTTACCTTGAGTAGTGCAGCGAGTATGAAAAATGTTGTGACGTAGCCACGGTTCTTCTTTTACTGTGGCTGTATGCAAGCTTCGTCTAATCACAAGTGTTTCACCTTGATCAGGAGGAATGACTTCTTCATCAAAAATTGGCTCTTCATCAAAGACAGGTTCTTTGTCGGGTATGAGCTCCTTTTCTTCTTCAAAAACTGCAACAGTTTCCCCTTCAATAATAGTAACCACTCTGCGGGTAGGACATTCTGAAGCGATATGACCGAACCCTTGGCATTTGAAGCACTTAGGTGCTTTGGAGCTAAATTCCTTGATAGCCTTTGGTGGAGGCTTGCTTGAAGAGTTAGACTGATATTCTTGTGTATGCCTGTTTGAAGAGTTATGCTGATGCATTTGTGTAGGCTGATGCATGTGTATTTCATGTCGATCAAAAGGAATTTCAGTGGAGGAAGACGGTTGAAACGGAAACCTTTTGGGGAACTGTTTCTCAATACGGATGGCTAGACGAATGACGTCATCTAGAGTCCAGTATTGTTGTAGCTGCACTGGATGGGCAATGTTAGTATTCAACCCTCCAAGATAACGGGCTATTGTTTGCTCCTCCCTTTCTTGGATATCACACTTCATCATGAGCTTATCAAATTCCCTCGTATATTCCTCTACAGACATAGCCTTTTGGCGAAGATGATGTAACTGAAGGAAATTATCTTGATAATAATTTTCTGGAAGAAACTTACGTGAGAGCTCGCGTCGCATCTTGTCCCACATTCGTATCTTGCTTTTTCCTTCTCTTTCACGCCTTCTTTTGAGATTCTCCCACCATATGGAGGCATGTTTCTTTAATTTGATGGCAACAATTTTAACTTTCTGCTCATCTGGAATCTCTTTGTACTCAAAGACTCGTTCAACTGTTTGTAGCCAGTCAATGAATTCGTCCGGTTGGAGTCTTCCCTCGAATTCAGGAATGTCTACCTTAATGTCATTAAGGCGGAATGACTGTTGTTGAGGACGATGACGGTAGTCAGTGGAAGACGAACTATTGTTATCTGAATCATCCTCTGGATATTTACTGCGAGATTCTAGCATGGCTTGCTGCGTTTGTACAGTGGTTTCCAGTTCTTGTATCCGGCGTCTCATCTCGTCCATCTCAATCTCACGTGTGTTTCTGCGTCTTGGAGGCATTTTGGATTTGTTCTTGTGAGGTTAGATATAGGATGGAAAAGTACAAGGATAGGATCGGTTTTTTTTTTTTATGGCAAGTAAGGGGTAAAACTGGAAATTTTATGGATAAATGGGGTAGAAAGGTAATTTCTTAACTTTCAGGGATGGAAATGTAATTTTGGAAAAAAAATCTGGGGTCAAAATGTAATTTCAGAAAGTTTTGGGGTCCGAAACGTAATTTTGGCAGAAATTTGGGGCAAAAAAGTAATTTCAGAAAGTTTTGGGGTCCGAAACGTAATTTTGGCAGAAATTTGGGGCCAAAATGTAATTTCAGAAAGTTTTGGGGTCAGAAATGTAATTTTGGAAACAATATGGGGCCAAAATATAATTTCAGAAAGTTCTGGGGTCAGAAATATAATTTTGGCAGAAATTTGGGGCCAAAATGTAATTTCTAAACGTTGTGCTGACTGGGATTGATGACGTGGCGGTTATGACACGTGGCAGTCAGTGATGGGTCCACGTTGCGTTGACTGATGACGTGGCTGCTGATTGGACTGAGTGCCGTGGCAATGCTGACGGTGCCGCTGTCGTGGCGATATTGACACGTGGCGCAATCTGATTGGACAGCGTGGCGTTGACTGGTCAACAGTGATGACGTGGCAGATGACTGGGTCGTCTTCAACCTCTGGACTCCGGCGACCGTCTGAAATTCCGGCGACTTTCCGGCGATGTCCGTGGAGGCGCGTGGAGGTGTTTTTCGGCGGTGACAGAGGCTATTCCTAGGTTTTTCGGCCTTCTGAACACGATGGTGAGGTCGGTTTCTTCAAAAAACGCTCCGAGAGTGAAAATCCGACACCCCCTTTTTCTCACGTTTTTTTTTCTCACCCACTCCTCACTCTTTCGCTCTCTGGCTCTCTAGAACTCATCTCTGATACCAAAATGGTATAGGAACCAAACTCAAATATGTTTATCCAAATTCTTGATGTCTTACAATGAAAAACAACCCCCTATTTATACTAAAACCAAAACCTTATAAATTCTTAAAATAATGAGAAAGTCAGTTCCGGCAACCACACACCAACCCTCTCCTCCTGTTCAAACGTCAGTGCTTACATCATAGCAAGGTCAACGTTGGCTGCTATTCACATTCTCTGTTTTCACATTCTCTGTTCTGTTTTCCGTTTCTGTTTCAGTGTTTGCTCTGGAACTTGAACTTTGATCAAAGAGATTTAGCGGGGCTTACACCGCTAGACCAGCTGGTTTCACTTTTGCGTTGTTCGTTGAATACATACTGAAGAATGTTGGTGTTACTGCATATAAAACCTTGTATTAATCACGTACTTAATTATATATATATATAATACTTCACAGATGGGAAGCACTGTGTGTCGAAGGATGTGATTGAAGATGTGGATCCAGCGAAGAACTTGATAAGTTTCAGGGTGATAGAGGGAGATGTCCTGAACAATTACAAGAGCTTTAAGGTGACAATCCAAGTGAATCCAAAGGCAAAGGGAAGTGTTGCTCACTGGACTCTTGAGTATGAGAAGCTACATGGGAGAATTCCAGATCCACACTCTTTGACACAGTTTGTGACAGAATTGAGCAGAGAAATTGATGTGAGCCTCACAGGACAGGGACATGAAGAACATTTAATGGGGAAGATGGAAGTTGATGTGCACATTAATGCTTCTCCAGAGAAGTTTCATGAAATGATCGGCAGCAAGCCTCAACATATTCCCAATGCTTCTCCTGGAAGAATTAAACATGTGATTGTTGAAGGAACTTGGGACAAGGTCGGTTCTGTTATCACCTGGCACTACGTCCATGGTAACTTAACTCTCTCTCACACGCACACGCACAATTAATTCAGTTAATTAAATTATATTCAGAGCAAAAGTGGTATAGAAACCAAAACTCAATATGTTTATTCAAACTCAGATGATTACAATGAAAAACAATCCCCCTATTTATACTAAAACCAAAACCTTATAAATTCTTAAAATAATGAGAAAGTCAGTTCCGGCAACACACACCAACCCTCTTCCCCTGTTCAAACGTCAGTGCTTACATCATAGCAAGGTCAACGTTGGCTGCTGTTCACATTCTCTCTTCTCTGTTTCATTGTTCTGTTTTCCGTTTCTGTTTCATTCTCCCGGGGTTGGACAAGACTCGTCCTCGAGTCTCAAACAACATCATCATCAATAAATGGAGATAAATCTGAAACCTTATGCTTAAGTAAAAATGACTTGGACTTATTTTTGATTTTGATGTGTTTATCTGGTGGCAATGGTTCGAGCTGAATCTTCATATCATCCTTCTGAAAGGAATATGTGTTTGCATAACCGTCGTATAGAGCTCGTCGATCATATTGCCAAGGTCTTCCCAGAAGAAGATGACAAGCGTCCATCGGAACAACATCACACCAAACTTCATCGTGATACCTTTCTCCAATAGCAAAAGTAACAAGGCATCGTTTTGACACTTTGACTGCGCTTCCTTTATTGAACCATTGGAGCTTGTATGGGTACGGATGGTTGTGAGTTGGTAGTTGTAACTTTTCTACCATGTAGTTAGAGACTACATTTTCATAGCTTCCGTTGTCAATAATGACGTCACAGACTTTACCTTGAGTAGTGCAGCGAGTATGAAAAATGTTGTGACGTAGCCATGGCTCTTCTTTTACTGTGGCTGTATGCAAGCTTTGTCTAATCACAAGTGTTTCACCTTGATCAGGAGGAATGACTTCTTCATCAAAAATTGGCTCTTCATCAAAGACAGGTTCTTTGTCGGGTATGAGCTCCTTTTCTTCTTCAAAAACTGCAAAAGTTTCCCCTTCAATAATAGTAACCACTCTGCGGGTAGGACATTCTGAAGCGATATAACCGAACCCTTGGCATTTGAAGCACTTAGGTGCTTTGGAACTAAATTCCTTGATAGCCTTTGGTGGAGGCTTGCTTGAAGAGTTAGACTGATATTCTTGTGTAGGCTTGCTTGAAGAGTTATGTTGATGCATTTGTGTAGGCCGATGCATGTGTGCTTCATGTTCATCAAAAGGAATTTCAGTGGAGGAAGACGGTTGAAACGGAAACCTTTTGGGGAACTGTTTCTCAATACGTATGGCTAGACGAATGACGTCATCTAGAGTCCAGTATTGTTGGAGCTGCACTGGATGGGCAATGTTAGTATTCAACCCTCCAAGATAACGAGCTATTGTTTGCTCCTCCCTTTCTTGGATATCACACTTCATCATGAGCTTATCAAATTCCCTCGTATATTCCTCTACAGACATAGCCTTTTGGCGAAGATGATGTAACTGAAGGAAATTATCTTGATAATAATTTTCTGGAAGAAACTTACGTGAGAGCTCGCGTCGCATCTTGTCCCACATTCGTATCTTGCTTTTTCCTTCTCTTTCACGCCTTCTTTTGAGATTCTCCCACCATATGGAGGCATGTTTCTTTAATTTGATGGCAACAATTTTAACTTTTTGCTCATCTGGAATCTCTTTGTACTCAAAGACTCGTTCAACTGTTTGTAGCCAGTCAATGAATTCATCCGGTTGGAGTCTTCCCTCGAATTCAGGAATGTCTACCTTAATGTCATTAAGGCGGAATGACTGTTGTTGAGGACGATGGCGGTAGTCAGTGGAAGACGAACTATTGTTATCTGAATCATCCTCTGGATATTTACTGCGAGATTCTAGCATGGCTTGCTGCGTTTGTACAGCGGTTTCCAATTCCTGTATCCGGTGTCTCATCTCATCCATCTCAATCTCGCGTGTGTTTCTACGTCTTGGAGGCATTTTGGAATTGTTCTTGTGAGGTTAGGTATAGGATGGAAAAGTACAAGGATAGGATCGGTTTTTATGGCAAGTAAGGGGTTAAATTGGAAATTTTATGGACAAATGGGGTAGAAAGGTAATTTCTTAACTTTCAGGGATGGAAATGTAATTTTGGCAAAAATCTGGGGTCAAAATATAATTTCAGAAAGTTTTGGGGTCTGAAATATAATTTTGGCAGAAATTTGGTGCCAAAATGTAATTTCAGAAAATTTTGGGGGTCCGAAATGTAATTTGGGCAGAAATTTGGGGCCAAAATATAATTTCAGAAAGTTTTGGGGGCGAAATTGTAAATTTTACCAAATTTAGGGGTCAAATTGCAATTTCTGAAAGTTGGGCTGACTGGGATTGATGACGTGGCTGTTATGACACGTGGCAGTCAGTGATTGGACGACGTGGCGCTGACTGGTTAGACAGTGATGACGTGGCAGATGACTGGGTCGTCTTCAACCTCTGGACTCCGGCGACCGTCTGAAATTCCGGCGACGTTTCCGGCAACTTTCCGGCGATGTCCGTGGAGGCGCGTGGAGGTGTTTTTCGGCGGTGACTGAGGCTATTCCTAGGTTTTTCGGCCTTCTGAACACGATGGTGAGGTCGGTTTCTTCAAAAAACGCTCCGAGAGTGAAAATCCGACACCCCCTTTTTCTCACGTTTTTTTTTTCTCACCCACTCCTCACTCTTTCGCTCTCTGGCTCTCTAGAACTCATCTCTGGTACCAAAATGGTATAGAAACCAAAACTCAATATGTTTATTCAAACTCAGATGATTACAATGAAAAACAATCCCCCTATTTATACTAAAACCAAAACCTTATAAATTCTTAAAATAATGAGAAAGTCAGTTCCGGCAACACACACCAACCCTCTTCCCCTGTTCAAACGTCAGTGCTTACATCATAGCAAGGTCAACGTTGGCTGCTGTTCACATTCTCTCTTCTCTGTTTCATTGTTCTGTTTTCCGTTTCTGTTTCAAAAAGAAAGTGCCTTCTCTCAGTGTGTTTATTCATGCCAAAAGAACCTAGGACCTCTATAAATTCTAATGAAAGGCTTAAAAATATGATACATTAATAGACAAATCGAGTAAGAAGAGCCTTGGTGATAATAAAGTTGTTACAATGTGATCATCCCAGATGTCACCATTAGTAGGTTCAAATCCCGGAAACACAGCCTCGCCCCTTACGGGGTAAGGTTGTATACACTTATCCCAAAATCCTACCTGGTTGAAGCCTTATACATTGGGCCGACTTTTTAATAGACAAGTTGAGAACTGATTAAGATCCAATGGTATAATTGAATATGTTTTATAGTGATCATGATGCTGATTGAAGAACAAATTAAATTTGTGGTTTATGAATTGTGCAGAAGGGAAAAACTGTGTGGCTAAGGTTGTAATTGAGGCCATAGATGTAAACAAGAATTTGCTCACTGGGAGGGTTGGGGAGGGAGATCTCCTCAAGGATTACAAGAGCATGACTGTTACCTTTCACGCAATTCCAAAGGATAAAGGGAGTTTGGTGCACGTGGCTATGGAATATGAGAAGCAGAAAGGTCACATTCCTGACCCTCACTCTCTCATGGACTTGGCTGTTGAACTTGCCAAAGACATTGATGCCCATCTTGTTGCCTAGTAGTAGCCATCTTTGGCTGTTATGGGATCTGAGTCTCGTTAATTTCTTAGAGCATCAATTAAGGCGTTAATTTCAGAGAGGAAAAGTACAATAATGTGTGTGCGACATGGTGAATCTCACATTATTGTATCTTTTTCTTTTGTTGAAATCAAAACTGTTAATTTCTTAAGAGATTGAGAGATTCCCCCTCAATTCCTGTCCAGTCCAGTGTGCCTTTTTGTGGATGTTAAGTAAAGCCTTTTGTATGTAATAAAAACAGCTTCAATCACAAGCTGTTGGACTACTTGTAATAATGCTTGTGTTGCTTGTTCTTATGTATTGCGATCGGTTGTATTATTCTTTTCTCGTTTCTGTGATTGTAAGGTATAAAATCTATGGTTGAGTGTTTATTTCCTTCTGTCTTCTAGTCTCTGGTTTATCATCTAACTCTAGTTTTTCTTTTAATTTATTAATATATATATATAGTTTTCCATACCCTAATTAGCTTCATTTAATAAGAATAGATAAATAATACCAAAAAAATATTTTTTTCTCGGAAGATGTCTGAAGCATAAGTAGAAGAAATTATTTCAACTATAAGAACAGGGAATTGTAATAATACAAAAATTGTTACTAGAACGTCCGCTAGAAAGCAAAATAATAGGGAAAAAAACCATGTGTGTGATCTTTATGGCAGCATCATAATAATGGTTGCTGAGAAAGCCATCACAAATATCTTTCATCCATTTTCTCCTTCATTCCTTAAGGGGGAAAATTGGAATAATTCATGTACTTGTCTAAAATAATATTCATCGTTTCCCTATTGCCATTTACGTGGATTCATTCTAGCATTTTGAGGTATTTTCATGCGACTACTCTCTGGTCTTGAGCTGCTGCTTATCACCTTCCAAATATCTTTAGATATTAGATGGTTCTTTACCCATTCAGACCAATCTTTATATATAGTTTTCCTTCGTAAGTGGCTCTGCATCTATTTCGTTGAAGGGGTGGCTCCCTTCCATAACTACAATATAAATATATATATATATATATATATATATATATATGCACCTTCCCTCCTCTGACGAAAACTAAAAATATATTTAGTTGAATTTATTGATAACTATAAATATTTTCTGTTCAAAGGAACAAAGATATGTGAAAGCCAAGAACCTGGCACCCCCACACTTAACACATGGCATGAAAGGAGATTTCATTGATTGGAAACTGAGTGCACATGGTCTGGAACCATAGATTTATACACAAACTGACCTAGAGAATTGGGCCATTAACATGGGCCTCACAAAACAAAATGTGGACCCTGTAAATAACTTCTACAATATAAACCCAAATATATTGTAGCAAACTAATTATGTCTTGCAAGCCCAAAACCCCACTAATACTATTTCTTACGCTCCTCTCAAGTTGGGGATTAAAAATATCAAAAGTTTCCAACTTGGATAATAAATTTCTCTTTACATGTCCTCCAACTGCCTTTTGTTAGAAGAACTGCTTGCTGGTTCCTTGAGGCCACATGCTTCAAGTCTATCTCCCTTGACTCCTATCTCTCTAGCACGAAGTGGTAGTCCAGTTTTATGTATTTTGTGTGCTCATGATACACCGGATTGGCTGCTCTGTGGATTGCTGGCTTATTGTTGCAATAAACATTGACTGATTTTAAATATTTGATCCCCAAATTAAATCATTCAACAATCCATGGGCCTATACAATTTTCAAAAACAACCATGCTTAGCTCCCTACACTTGGCCTCCGTGAAGATTTTGACACTGCTGCTTGTTTATTGGTCTTCCACATGACTAATGAACCTCCCAGTTTCAAGAGGTGGGCCATAACCAACCTTCTAGTCATTCCACAAGCAACTAAATTGGCATCACAGTAGTATTCTAACTCTAGTTTGATGAGAATCCCAAGGCTAGGGAGTCCCTTCAAATAGTGAAGCACATTCCTTGTGGCTACCATGAGGTGTTTTGTAGGTAAATATATAAATTGACTAAGTACCTGTACCAAAAAATAAATGTCAGGACAAGTTATAGTTAAATATATTAGTTTGCCTACCAGATTAGGATATCTCTTCAGATTTTTCAACAACTCTTTAGGTTTGTTCTTCCATTCATCATATTCCATTAATTTCATATTCTGTGCCATGGGAACACTTAGTGGTTTACAACCACTCATACTTGTTTTAGCAAGGAGATCCAAAACATATTTCCTTTGATATAGTATTTCATTATCCCAAGATCTTTTATTTTGAAATGGTCATGTAGAAACCTTTTTACTTCTACAATTCCATTTTTGGAGCTCCCTGTTATCAACAAGTCATCCACATATACCAAAATCAAAACAATTCCATCAGCACAATTTTTAATAAACAAAGAGTAATCATTCTTACTCTATTTAAACCCACATTCTATTAGTTTTGACAGCTTTCTATTCCACTGTTTTGAGGCTTGCTTTAAGCCATAAAGGCAGTGAACAAAAAACCAAACCAAACAGGACTGGCTGGTTGAACCGGCAACTGGTCAGTGGTTCATTCTTGTTCACCCATTGGGCCATGAACTAGTCTGAAACTTGTTGGACTAGTCTGATCCAGTCAAAACTGATGGTTCAACTAGTTGGACTGTTTCATTTTTTTATTTTTCTAATTATTATTTTGTGCTATTTTTTAGGAGAAAATGAAAGGTTGAAGATCAAGATGAAGAAAAAAGTGGGTAAAGAAAGAACAAATCTAAAAAAAGAAGAAGAAGATAATGAAAAAAAAAATCATTTAAAAGGATATAATAATTATAGGAAAGGAGATATCATTGCATAAGTATAGGCATTATAACTAATATTAATAGATTTTAAGCATTTTTTTTCTAAATATCTTCATTTTTATCTATAGAAGTTTAAAAAATATATTAATGTATATATTGCCACGAATAAATTATAATATTTTAATATAGCCGGTCTGACCGCTAGTTAGACCACGGTTGACCCATTAACCCTTGAACCTATATCATAATCGATTCATTACCCAGTCCGGTTTTTTGTTCCTTGCATAAAAGGACTTGTTTAACTTACACACCAAGTGCTCCCTCTCACTTTCAAACCCTTGAGGTATTCTCATATATACCTCCTTATTTAAACCACCTTGTAAGAATGTATAGTGTACATCAATCTGATAAAGATTCCAATTATTAATAGCTGCCAATTTAAGCACAACATGCACTGTAAAACATTTTGACAATCGGGGAAAATGTTTCATGTAATCTATGCCCTCTTTTTGTGTACACCCCTTTGCTACTAATTCAACTTTGTAGTTATCCATGGTGTTATCATATTTATATTTAATTTTATATACCCACTTACAACCTATTCCCTTTTTACCTTTAGAGAGTGACACTATATCCTATGTTTTATTAGCCTTGAGTGCCTCCATCTCGGTTTTCATAGCCTCCACCCACTCTTGGGCTTTCTTGGAAGAAGACCTACACGGTTATCATGTAAAAGCCCAGAACCCACATGGTACGAAAGGAGATTTCATTGATTGGAAAATCTGAGTACACATGGTTTGGACCAATACATTTATACAGAAACTGACCTAGCAAATTGGACCGTTAATTAACATAGGCCTCACAAAATAGAGCATGGACCCTGAAAATAAATCATACAATAGATCCCTAAACATACTGTGGCAAACTAATTATAAGTCTTACAAGCCCAAAACGCCACTAACACTATTTCTTACAAGATCAATCATACCCACTAGTTACCAGTTGAACTTGGCTATAAATATGTGTGTTCCCTCCTGTGACGGAAACTTTGAAACTGTACGTCAATGGCTCAGCCTTCTTTGGCAACGTAACTCATATTTTGCTTTCTGTCTTCTGGCTTTTTGAGCCTCCTAATTAATCTATGAAAAAGAAAGAAAAGGTGATTTGACATGGGCTTGAATCCTATCCACGGTGTTTTCTTAATTATTGCTCTTTCCTTTACCCCGCCACGCCTTTGGACAGTCTGATTCCCCTAGCTAATGCGGAGTATCTTTTACTCATTCAAATATATATATATATATTTAAAAAAAAAAGATAAATAAATACCACTTCAACTTCAAAATTTTAAATTGATTTTATTAATAATAGGAGTAATGAGATTGACAAAAAGAATATAACAATTGACAATTTATATTTTTAGGAAATCATTAATTTAGGATTTTGAAGTTTAAATGTTATTTATTTGTTTTTTTTTTCCTATATATTTTTGATGTGGGTCGCATGGCACAATCTGGAGCGTTGGTGACTCCAATGGCTTGGATTTGAATTGATGATTATCAGTTAACTAAACGATTAATTAACGCGATGTGCCATATCTTCTGAAAATGTCTACTTTTAGTAATTTTTGCACCAAACTTCCAAACTTCTACATGATGTTTAACTGTTTGTGCCTGTTTGGATTTGTGCAAACTCAACATATGCACTTGTTTGACTTTGTAGATATAGCTAGTGCTGAATAAGAATGTGTTTTAATATATATTTGTCATAGTGGAATAAACATATTGCGTGCAAGAATGGCCATAATTATGCATGACAACTAATATATTTTTTCCCAAACTACATCACCAATAATCAAAAGAACCTTTCAACGTCTGATTTGTTCCCTTTAAAAATAAATAATTCATCCAGAAATGTCCTGAAATATGGGTAGTCATCGGCTAAATCAAATTACTTCGGCAGATCAATAATATAATATATGTTTTTGTTCTAAAAATGTAAAGGCTGATACACATATTTCCAACTCGGTAAAAGTAAAACAGTTGGTATTATCACACGGTTATGATTCAAGAGGAAAATCTTTATTCAATAGAAAATACATAAAGTAATATGTGGATTAAACAAACAGCTCACGGCCACCTCTCCACCTTCTTCTTGAATATGCCTGGACCATAAGTATAATAAATTATTTCAACAAGAGAGAGGGAATTGTAATAACACAAAGAGGGTTATTGGAACACCAGGAAGCAAAATAAGAGGGAGAAGAGTCCAAAACCGTGGTGAAGTATGTTGAAATGTGATAATTATGGTTGCGGAAAAGGCAATCATCATAGTTGCAATAGAGAGAAAAAATGTAGAAAGACCTATTATCAGGTTTTTAGGCAGTAAGTAAAGGAAGTCTTCTTCTCCACAGCGAGACGGGAGGATTCCTAAAAATGTGAGCACTGAAGTAGTTGAACAAAATAAGGAAAGTGTGTTTGCAATTAAGAAAACCTTGAACAACTTTTTCTCCAAAAATATTGGATACCCTGAAGCCTGATCGTTCCCTCCTGGCACAGTAAAAGCTACCGCAAACATGATGGTAACAATTAGAGTTCCAACAACTGAGCAAGAAGATGAAGTGTCTTTCATCCATCTATCTCCTTCTTCCCTGAGTTCTTTGTGATTTTCCTTGAAAAGATCAAGAGGGGTTAAGCCACTCGTTGTTTGAAAATTACTATATCCAGGATCCACCATACTCTCTGCAGCCTGTGGTTAGAAAAAAAAAAAGATTCATTTCCATTTATTAATATCTCCTCCAAAATTCATGGAAAAGCCTTAGATTTCATTTCTAACCTTGAACCATTGTAGTTCTCTTTGCATTTGTAAGGCGGCACCAGATATGTGGTTAAGACAAGAAGGAGGAGCCAACGAGGCTGCCACATGCAGCAAGGTATTGTTGCCACCTCATGCTTAAAGCGAAAGCCACGGAGGAGGTTGAAAATCTCAGCTCGACGATCTGTAACAGCATCGAAGAAGACGTGCCCTTTTCGTTGAGAAAAAGTGACTAGCGATACTAATTCGGGGTTTGCCTTTGTCACTCGCAACAAAAACTCAACCTTCTCTGCTCTTGCCGCAGCAATCAGGGCGTCTGCAGTCTTATCCTTCTTTTCTTTGTTCAAAAATATCACATTCTCACAAACTAGGTTCAGAATTTCAGCTGCTTGAGCGTGTTGCTGCTTCATCTTACATATTTCCTTCGTTCCTGCTCCATTTGGTTACTCAAATAACACTTTATGTTTTTAATCACAACAACTAAAATACTAAAGACATGCGCGTGCGCACATACCTGACAACTTATTAATTCTGGAGATGAGCCTATGGAGCAGACCTGGCCCTGTTGGCATTGTTTTTTGAGCAAATATTGAGCAACTAATGCATAAATTAAGGTTAGGATTTTTCATTATGCACAAATAATTGAGCTTACAAAAATTAATTTTTAATTTCATATTATTTGGGTGTGCCTGATCCATGCGTGATAAATAAAAGGAAGAACTTTACATCATTTACTCTGTGCAAAAAAATACTTTTATTTTATTTTTGTAATATACGCAAATTAAAATAAAAGAGTGAGTTTTATTTTTCAAAATTTTTTGATACAATAGTGTCACTATTGATTTGAACACGAAACCAAGATTCATGCTTAAGCAATCATAACTTCCATTAAGACTAATAAAGAAAGGTAGCTTAGTGCACAAGACTCCTTTTAAATAAGTTTGAGGAGAGTCAGATGAATACAACTTACAGCTGCTCTAAAGCTGTATTTGAAATTATACTACAATATAACACAATCTCTGTAATTTTTATAATTTTAATATAATTTTCAGAAGAAGAAGAAGGGTTAAACTCCACAAGGACATAAGGAAAGAGCGGACTTCAAGAGTACATTTAAAATGCATGCATATTGGAAGCAATTTCGTTTTGAAACACTGTCCATAACATAAAAGATGTCAGTAAAATTTTAACAGATTTCTGTGTAATCAGCCTCATCAAAAGTCATGTAAGACAAGTTAACAGTGTTAATGCCAGATAAGCAAATTTAACATAGCTAATTTCAGGTCCAAGTCCTTTTAAAAACATAGAGACCAACATATTGGATGATAAAAAGAAGAGGGACAAAAACAATGAGAAAAAATATATATGCACCAAAACCAAAATTCAGTAAAAGTATAGAAATATGGAATGGAGTTAACCTTGTTATTTAATTTGATTTAATGTTCTAAAATGACAGAGAATAATGTACCTTGACGAGCTTGGTTACTCTCACCATCTTGTTGGACATCTGTGTAGAAATGCTCAGCGGCTGTCGTTGATAGTATTTTGATATCTTCCACCCACGATCAAGAGATGGAGAAATATAAGCTTCTTCAAATAATAAATTAATAGATAGCACAATAACCAAGAAGAACTATTCCAATGTCTGAAGTGCTACATGGTTAGGCCCAAACTAAGTTGTACACAATGCCTAAGTTAAGGAGCTATGTTTATTCCAATGATTAAATTGGTGATTATTACTCTTTCAATCTATAATGTAAGTCATTTTCTCTTATGTAGACTTGGTCTAAAGTATAAGTCAAGTTTCATACTCCCTCTAGTCCTTGCTATAAGGACCCTCTAACCATCTCATTAAAAATAAATAGAAGTGGTTAAGTCATTAACTTTATTTGAAAATAACCAAAAAAAAAAAAACTCTCAAATTTACCATTTAATACCATAAGCCAGGACAACAATTTATGAGATTTTAAATGGGAACAATTAAAAAAAAAATGTAATTATCTATTTTTCCTCGTAGGCACTTTTTTTTTTTTTTTTTTTTGCCCGCTCCTAGAAGGCACCAAATACTAAGAACCGGATCTCTCGAGCATTTAATATATTTTTTTCCATATTTTTCCTTCAATACAATTTATTCATTATAATTAATATAGTGCTCTCTCTGGTCCTTAATAAAAGACCTGTTTATCTAATATGATTAAATTAAGGAAGTTAATTACATTATTTAATATGACATGCTTTTTTTGTAAAATATCATAATCATTTTCCTTAATTCTCTCTATCTCTCTCTTACTTTATTATTGTTGATAGAGCATTAATAGGGCTATAAAAAAATTAGAAAATGATTGACAAATATAAAAAATAGATTTTATATTCAGGACCAAAATCAATTTTCCAATTAGATCATTGATGAATATATATTTTATAATTAAATAGATACAGATTTTAAGACACAATTGGTTAAATTTAGTAATATTTTATAACTATTTAATTATCTTTTATATATTTTCTATCTTTTAATTAAGTTTAGGGTAATAAGAAAATTTAATATAAAATCTACTTATATCATATTTTGTTGTGTAGGAGATATGATACGAAGTAAGAGATAAAAAGAAATCAAATAAAGAAAAAGAACAGGAAGCTTTATCAATCATAAATACAATATATATGTATTTACATATATTATATTAGATAAGAGAAAAAAGGGCGTGGAGCTTCAGCTGGCATTAAATTGAAGGCATAAAAGAAGTGGACCCCACGCAAGGAAAAAGAAGACAAATTCAGTTGTGATTTGGTGGATGAAAGAGATTCGGTCAATTACATGATATATCTTTTGAACGAAAGATTTGGATAAAGAATGAAGATAAGCACGCAACTGGAGACGCAAGCAAAGCAGCGTGAACTTGTATTTATTTAAAGGAAGCAATACGCACAGAAAGGGGTGGAATCGGAGGAACGAAGCAACGGCAAAGACGCATAGTAGAGAGGATCAATGCTGGAAGAAGGGAGCTTTTGACAGATTTGTTCTCTTTATTTCTTGTTTTTCTTGTTGTTAAATCTGAATTTAATATTTCTGTTATGGATTTTAGTATAGCTATGTGTGGCTATTTTTTTTTTTTTTTTTTGACCTAGAGAAACTATAAACTCACTAGTGAACTAAATTTTATTTTCATGATTTATTAGTTATGATTTATGTTAATTTTGTTTCCGTTTGATGATTGGCTACCATTAGATGTGAATTTGAATATTAGAATTTACCTTGATGAAGAGAATTTTAATTAGGCTATGAGATCAAGTAATATAGGATTAAATAACGATTTAATTTACGATTAGGATAGACATATACCTAATAGCCCCATATAATTGTTGAAGAGTGTGTTTGAATTATCTTACCTCTTGAGTAATTTGGTTAGACATAACAATTATACTTAAGAGAGGGTTGTGAGTGAACCGATAGGCATGCGCACTTATAACTATTTATACTCTAGATTAACAAAATTAACATTTGAGATTAACTAAATATATGGATTTGAGATTTGGGGTGCTAGTGAGGGATTAGTAACTCTAGGTTGTGTTTGATATTGATAGTTTTTGTTAATTAATTTCCTTTGAATTTACTCATAAATAGATTCGTTTAACTTAAAAGAAATTGAGATTTTAATACTTAAAAATTAATTGATTGATTCCTCTTGGGACGATACTCTACTTATCATTTTATTACTTGGCACGACCCATATACTTGCGGAGTGCATCAAGTTTTTTAGATCATACATTAAGGAGTAGAGGAGTATTGACTTTTGGTAAGAGCATATTTGAAATTGTTACAAAATATTTACATATTTAATGTTATACTCTTCTTATCCTATTTACATAGCAATTCTAATATATTTCACACAAACCAAGAAAAACCTTAAATTTCATTTACTTTGCTTTAAAATTTAACAACTTTTCAACTTTATCTATATTTAAATATCCACTATTCTTTAGGAAAACAAAGTCCGCACTATAATAAATAAAGGGCAAAATTGTTAATTCACGTCAAAAATATAATGATGTGCTTGACTAGAGGAGTAACTACTTTTTAACTAATATTTTTGCTCCTATCGTTCCAATTATGCTTGATTAAGAACACAGAAGCAAAACAGACCACTTTTATTACCTCTTTACTCTTCACTGGGTTTACATTGGCACTATTACTGTAACAAATGAAAACACATGTTCACACATCATTTGTATTATGTCTGTCAAATTATAATGTTTATTACAGTTCAATTTGTCAACAAAATAAAATTCTGTGTCATACAGTTTAACTGAAGTACACAGTCTAGAAAAAGGATTCAAATTTGTCAATAATATTGAGGGCCTGTTTTCTTATTTTTATGAAACATAAAGTCAAAGATAATATTTCCCAATAAATTGAGGGTTAATTACGTACATGGAATTTTCGGAAATCCGTGATAAATGTTTCATCAAAGATTACAAAAGAGCCTTGTATAATGATATAGTAGAACCTCCCCACTTATCTACTTCCTTCCGCTTCATCTTTACTATTAGATCAACTCTCAACAATTGAGCGAGAAATTCTTGCGTACATCTATTGTGCCAACTCATTTGTGCTCTAGCCAATAAGAATGCGCCAACTCAAATTATTTTAATATGTATGTTATCGTACTCATTTTCAGTAATTTGTTGTTTTTTTTAAACAAATGTTTAGGGTTTGAGAATTGCCTCTGCTGCCCCTTTCTTTACTCTCTCAGACCCACTCCTCACTCAATTTGCTCTCTCATATCCTCTCTCCTTCTCCCTTCATCCACCATCAAAGCACATCCTTCATCTCTGATTATCTTCTCAAACGCCAGTGGTGTTGGTGGCATCTTCCATTACGAGTTCATAAAATAATAGAAGAAAAAAAGTCTGTATTCTATTATTAAGAGGTGAAAGAAAAAATATAGAAGTAGAGAATGGACTAGCGTACCGGAGCGAATCCATATTCGGATCTGGGTCAAAGCTCAAATACTCCATAATAGTACCCACACAATTATTAGACTACTAGAGTCTAATTAAGATTAGCACATTCGGATCTGGGTTAAAGCTCAAATACTCCATAATAGTACCTACACAATTATTAGACTACTAGAGTCTAATTAAGATTGGCACAGCAGATAACCAGAACAAGAAAGATGGTAGGAGAGAAAATATTGCTAGAAAACTCAATAGCAGGGGTGAGGAATAACTGAAGGAGGCACCTCCTATTTATAGTGGTTTAGGGTGGTCACTAATTAGGAAATGATGTCCACCCTTCTTGCCTTCCAAGTTAGTAATCAGGAGAATTAATTCTCAATTAATTTCTTGAATTATAATGACTTGTTTCTTAATTAACAATATCATAATTAATACTAACTTATTCCCCAATCTGCAATTAATGCTGATTTAATTCTTATTTGATTAGGCTACTTGTATCCTAATCAAATAGTCTGGCCCATCAAGGGCGAACTTGGACCTAAAGTCCAACAAGAGGAAATGAGGGAAACTGGCATGGATGGATTAATTCTCACCAAGGAATGAAAGGAAAGAAAAAATCCTTTACGAGTCCATTAATCACCGTCGCTGTTGATATAATAATAGAAGGTATAATAAATTATTTTCAGATCGAGTAAAAAGGCTCCTTTATATGGTTATGGTGCAGAGCACCCATAGATTATCATTTTTCAATGCGCAGGGGCGATGGAGGATAAGTAGAAGAGTTAACATCTCCATCACCATCATCAACGCTTGAGAAGAAAGAAAGGCACACTTGGTGTGTGCAAGAATTTCTCCAATTGAGATTAGATATTTCTTATAAAATATTTTAATAAAAGTATAAAGATATGAACTAATTTAGATCAAATTTTAATGATTTAAATTTATTTATATATTTTGTGATTTGATATTATAGTAATACTTTTGTAGGACATTAAATATCAATCTTTTAAATTTGATCTAACAACGAGAATAAATAAGTGAAGGAAAGTGGATGGTATAAGAAAAGTGGAGAGGTTCCCTTAATGAACCGTGAAAATGTTCTACAAGGTACTCATTTGGTTCTATTTATAGGGCTGAGAGAGAGAGAGAGAGAGACTTTTTTTTTGTTCTATTTATAAGCACATCATTAAATTTTTTGCATTGATGTGCAATTTTATCGTGTAGATTTTATACTCTTGTGGTAGACTATATATATTAAACAAGGGTAAAGTTAAAAAGTTGTTGAATTTTAAGATAAAGTTAATTAGGTTTAAGACTATTATTCGCTCTTGTGAAATATGTTAACAGTAACTTATAAGTAGGACCATATGAGTATCTTATGAATTGGATCTAGTATAATTATAATAATCACTGTTATTATGCTGATAATAAAAATGAATTAGCAGATGACAGTATTAATTGTAAATACATGTAGAGTTGTGCATTGCAAGTGATTAAGAAGATGGATTTTGAAAATTTTGAAGCAATCATCTTGCAAAAGGATATAAGGGCATTCAGTGAAAAAAATTAATCAAATTACTGAACTGGCTTGGAAGAGAGAAGATCAACGGAGGAGTCTTCTAATTTTTATTCAAACTCAAACATTCCTAAACACACAATCAGAAATTTAGAGTTAAAAAACTAAATCTAAATACTCTAAGACTCATTATTAATTGTAGCATACTTATTGTTTGAGTTTACACTTCCCAACATATACTGTAACCAAAGTTTATTTTGGAATGAGTATATATATGTGTAACAAAATATTGAAGAATATAACACGACCGAAAGTAATAAAACTGCATCTTCACCATCTTTATCCTCATCATCATAATTTATCATTTTAGCTAGTGTATAAGTAAAAGCTGGAAACAAGCATATGGCAAATTGTAAGGGAAAAAAGAAAGCAGTCGAAAGTAATAAAACGTACTAACAGTCATAGACCCATCGTTTTCAAAAAGGAGTTGACTTTTGTCAAGAGGATCAGGAAGATAGAATGCAATCATCACAATTGTTGAGAAATTCGAGAAGCCAACAGCAAAAAGCAGCTCCTTGCATAGTTGAAGCAAATCCAAGACGATATCTATTTATATATGCATCAAAATCATATACATGAACAAACAGAAGAATTGAAATGAAAATGAAAATTATATTATGCTTTGTTGATATAATTATTATCTACAAGTTACGTATGCTACCAAGTTCTCCAGTGACGAGACAGGTTCCGAGGAAGGAAGAACCCAAGTTGCAGTTTTCTGTGAAGAGTTGCAAAGGAGTGACAGAATAGAGATAGCGTCCCATTTCTTTGAGGCCAGCACGAAAAGCCAATTGAACAGAAATTAGCCATTTATATGGCCTAGTTGGAATTGCTATTGCAGGGCTAGTTTTGTCGATCAAGCATTTTGCTGTTGGAATAACTCCACTATGTTCTGCAGCTATTATAAGTGGAGTATTGCCTAAAGCATCGTATATTTCAAGATACTCAGGTGCAACTAATCTAACCAATTCCTCTACTATGTCCACATGTCCAAACTTTGCAGCCACATGAAGAGGTGTTTCGCCTCTTGAAGCACCAAATTCTACATTTAAGACTATAGGATAGCGATCAATTAATGCTTTTGCAGTAGACCAGTTATTGTCAGATATGGCCTTGTACAGAATATCCATCTCTATGTCGTTAAAATTGCTGCTTTATTCCATAACTCAATTAAAGCTCTAGTTGGAGATGGCGATGGTACTCTATGTAATATAGCTGCGCATTTGAAAATTGAAATTGTAGCTAGCAATTAATTAATGGGAAATATTTCTTGGTGATATATAAATAACTAAAAATATTTTCTGTTGAAAGGAACAGAGATTAATCATACACACTTGCCAGTTGAACTTAGCTGTGATGGAAACCTCGAAACTGTATGTCGTCAATGGCTCAGTCCTGTTTTGCAACTCGTCTACTGCGAATAAAATATGTCTGGTTTGTTAGATGTGGGAAAAGTCCCATATCCCATATATTGACAAGGAGGGGGCGGAACTTTGAGTATAAAAGGAAGGCCCCCTCCCTCATTTCCTCACCCCTCAAGAACTGTCTCTTAAGGCATTTGTATCTTTTCCTCTCTTATAGAATTTCACTTATAAATTATTTAAAGTGAAAATTAGATTATAGTATTTCTTTTATTATTGTCATATTTATTATTTATTAGCTGATATGAGATATAGTAGTTGTGATTTATTATATTATTAAATTACATCTAGAAACTCTGTTTTCTAGTATTGTGCTTTTTTAGTATAATTGGTTACGCTCTATATATCCCGCTTTCGCAATAATTGGTATCAGAGCCAAGGTTCTGTCTAAATATGCTCTATGGTTACAGTGTAATCTGAACTTCCACATCAGAAAAGAATTACTTTGGGCTTTTGTATTGATAGCTATTAAATAGTATCTGGAGCAGAAATGACAGATAAGAAGATTGAAGAATCCATATCAAATGTCAACAACTTATAGTTGGCATATTCACTTATGACAAGAATTGTGTCCAATGTTCACTTATGACAAGAATTGTGTCCAATGTGAACATTGTAGTAGAAATATTTGACGGATTTGGACATTTTGGGATGTGGCAGAGCGAAGTTTTTGATGTCCTTTTGCAACAAGGACTAGACTTTGCTATTGAAGAGAGAAAACCAGATAGCGTGGGGAGGAAGGTTGGAGTAGGATCAATCGTGTTGTTACCATTCAATCGTTGAGAACAGAAGTATCCACACACAAAGGAAACTTTTGGATATAGGCTGTGAAGGAGGCAATTTGTCTTCAAGAATTGCTTGGAGAACTTGGTATTGGTGATTTAACCGTGTCTTTATGCCTTAGGGTCAAATGCAAAATATTTTTAATCCAAAAATTCCAGTACAATGCAACACTCGGGTCTCAATTACTCCTATAGCATCTTCAAAGTACTAACAGAATCTCATGGAAATTGAGTGACCAAATCACAGAAAAGAGGGCATGGGGCTATCAGTTTTGCTGAGAAAATTGAAGGAAATGGCAGAGACAAACGCTGGTATGGAGGAGGAAGAAAGGAACAGTAAAAGCATGAAGAAAGGAGGCCGTGGATGCTGTGGTGGTGGAAACCAAGAACAGAGGAAGATTGGTGGTTCACGGTGGTGTTAAAACAGGAGTCAACGGTGGTTTTCGTTGGTAGAGAGACACTGTGGTGGTAGTGACAGTGCTTCCTCCATCTGTCACGTCCCAGCTCTGCTTCACCGGCAATGGAGGACGGTGGTGGTGAGTTTCGATGGTTGGTGTCAATAGAGAATGGTGATGGGTTGAAGCTCTTCCTCCATGGTTGTCCTCTCTGATCTCGACCTCCGGCAAAGCTCCCTCATGCTCTCGGCCAGGTCTCTGTCCACGGCTCTGGTGGATGGTGATGGGAAGCTAGCTCGCCGGCGACCATAATGGAAGAGGAAGCCGCCGGCGAGGTGGATGAAGGACGAAGGAAGAAGATGAATGTGATGATGTGATGTTCGATCATGTCCCTGTGCGGCGCCTCTCCTCTCTTTATAAACCTCCAGCTCTCTTCTGTATCGGGTCCTCCACGTCCATTTTCCCATGTCCACCGGGTCCGGGTCAAGCTATCGTATCCATGGGTCTGTGATTTTTTTTTCTGCTTTCAACTGTCAAAATGTTTTAGCCTTTGGGCTTCTTTTTTTTCAGTTTAAGCCCAAAAATTATGTCCAGCCCAGGAAAAAGCCCAGCTGCGTTTTTTTCGTTTTCTTTTCCTTGTCTTTAATTTCTTTCCACTTGGCCCAATAATTTAAACCTCAAAAATCTCAAATTTCCTTCTTGAGCACCTACAATGTAAAAATTAAGCACACAATAATATCACAAGTACAAGAAAATATTTGTATGAATAATTAACAAATTTATGACCATTTTACCCCTATTTACAATTAATTCAATACAAATGTCTCTAATTAAAAATAGTGGTTAATCATGCAATTATATTCTAGAAAATGCATTAAAAATCCCAAATTAACCTTGAAAAATCATATAAAATTATGGTTCAATCAATTGGTCAAGAAGACATCATAGTATTTTGTGACAGCCAAAGTGCTATTCAATTAGCAAAGAACCAAGTTTACCATGCAAGGACGAAGCACATTGATGTTCGATATCGCTTCGTATGAGAAATTTTAGAAGAAGGTGGAGTCATGATATAGAAGATACGGACAAGTGAGAATCCTGCTAATATGCAGACAAAGGTGGTGACTCCTGTCAAATTTCAACATTGGATCTAATCAACATTGTTGATCATTAAGAAAATTGTAAGTGAAAATTGTAATTAAGAAAATTAGGAATGTCAGAATTTTCCCAAGGTGGAGATTTGTTAGATGTGGGAAAAGTCCCATATCACATATTGGCAAGGAGGGGGCGGAACTTTGAGTATAAAAGGAAGGCCCCCTCCCTCATTTCCTCACCCCTCAGCAACTGTCTCTTAAGGCATTTGTATCTTCTCCTCTCTTATAGTATTTCACTTATAAATTATTTAAAGTGAAAATTAGATTCTGGTATTTTTCTTATTGCTGTCCTATTTATTATTTATTAGCTGATATTAGATATAGTAGTTGTGATTTATTATATTATTAAATTACATCTAGAAACTTTGTGTTCTAGTGTTTTGATTTTTTTAGTATAATTAGTTACGCTATGTATATCCCACTTTCAAAACTTGGTTTACTTTATATATATAAGATTATGGTGGAATAATCCAGGATGTAAAGTAAGCGCTGATCTTTGACCAAAAATGAAAAAGTAATCATGTATTAATCATACCTCTATTCTGGACCGCTTATAATCCAAATCCAGGATGTGCTGTAATAAGCACTTATCAAGGTGGAATTATATTGATAAATATTTTTTAATTAATATTCTTTTAAACTCTTATAATAGCCTTTTCTTTTTTATTTAGCTATGTCACTTTGTCAAATTTGAGCACTTTTGGCATTTACACGGATTTGAATACTAGATCAAGTATTTGAGTGACTAAAGCCCTATTCATTAGCAACAACACTTACTGGGGAACTAGTTTTCCTTCTAAGCACTTTGCTTAGAGCTAATCATGTCTGGATTGTCTAAATCTGATTTTTTTTTTAAATTTTACATTTTAAAAAATATTTTAATGGGTATAGAATCTAAAATAAAGATAATCTCTTAATTATTATTTTTTTTAAAAATAATTTTTTATTTTAAAAATCATCATGAAAAAAAAAATCAAATATGGATAGTTTAGATCAGATCTAGATGGTCCAAATCTGATTAGCTCTCCCTATTAAACAAAGTGCTTCGTACAAAAACCGGTCCCGATTGTTGGGGTATATGGGTTTTTTGGTATCTTCTTGTATCAATTATGAATTTAAAAATTATAAGTTAGAACCTTAATATTCGAAAAACGCTTAAAAATTTAAAACTTATTAAACCACGATTATAGTTACGAGCTTCCATTAACCTTACCATTTTTAAAAATCTTTATAAAACAATAATAATATTAACACAAAGTGCACAAATATAATTAAAAAAGAATTAATTACGAAAAATCAGTATAATAAACTATTACATAAAAAAGGACTAAACAGAAAACCAAAACTATAAATTCCAAAAGAGATTGTAAATCTTAACCAGATTTAAAATTTTAATCCACATACAGCATCGCTAAATATAAATCAAAATGACCTTTGGGGACCACAACAGCGAAATCATCATATGCTAATCTTCTGAATTAAACTGCTGCTAATAATGATTCCAAATTACTTACACAGACCCCACTAGATCAGTAGATCCTTTTGGGTCTTGAGTTCGAGTCTCAAAAGAATCACTTTTGTTAATAGGGGTAGCGACGAAACTCGATGCAGGATATTAATATTAAAAAATGGATTCCAAATTTAAAAACACGTGGGACCCATATAAAAGCCAACCAAAATTACACCTGACCTCAATTAGTAAAGCATAAGCTACTTCTTATATTTTGTGTTTAATATTCTCCAAAAATATAAAAAGTAATACTTCTAGTCCTTAATATCAGACCCAATTGACTAATTTCAGAAAGTTTTGGGGTCTGAAAATGTAATTTTGGCAGAAATTTGGGCCAAAATGTAATTTCAGAAAGTTTTGAGGTCCGAAATGTGATTTTGACAGAAATTTGAGGCCAAAATGTAATTTCAAAAAGTTTTGGGCCAAAAATTGTAATTTTTACCAAATTTAGGCGTTAAATTGCAATTTCTGAAAAGTTTGGCTGACTGGGATTGATAACGTGGCAGTTATAACACGTGGCATTCAACAAGTAGCTGACCTGTCGCTGACGCAGCAGATCAGGATGACGTGGATGATGACGTCATCATCTTCAACATCTGAACTCTGGTGACTATCTGAAATTCCGACGACGTCCGTGGAGGCGCGTGGAGGTGTTTCACTGCAGTGACCGAGGCTATTCCTAAGTTTTTCGACCTTCTGAACAAGATGGTGAGGTCGGTTTCTTCAAAAAAAGCTCCGAGAGTGAAAATCCGACACCCCCTTTTTCTCACGTTTTTTGTTTCTCACCCACTCCTCACTCTTTCGCTCTGGCACTTTGGAACTCAGCTCTGGTACCAAAATGGTATATGAACCAATCTCAAATGTAATTATTCAATACTCAGATGTCTTACAATGAATCTCATTCACCTATTTATACTACTAAAATACCTATTAAAATATTACAAGAGTCACGTTAGGCTTCACCAACTCTTCTCCCACCTACTTCCACAGCCACCAACCCCCTTCAGCCATCGTTCACTATTGTTGCTGTCATGCCCTACATCATTCATGCTCTGTTTTTTTTTTCTGCTTCACGTGCTGGAACCTGTGTGCTGTGTTTGAATAAGAACACATACAAGCATCTCAACTTGTGTAGGATAGCCAAAGGCTTTAATGAGTTTCTGCTGGCACTGACCCTGCTACGTACAACGCGGAGAGATAGGTGCTAATGCTAATATATGGGACTCATTAGGAAGATTCAACGGCTGATGAATTTGGAGTGGCAGGTCGATATGAAGCACATTGATCGTGAAGGCAACAAAAAGTGGTTTGAGTTTAGGCTTAGAGTATGTCCTCCTAGAACACCCCCTGAAGATCTCCCAAGGATTATTTTACATGAGGATGCTACGGGTGTTGAGATTGGGAATATGAGAGTTTGCTATTGGGTTTTGGGCTCCCTTCCTATGTGAAGAAAAGCCCAGTTTAAATTGTTTAATTTAATAGATTTCCTATTTTATGAATTTCCTATTTTATGAAAAGAAAAGAAAGGAAAGAAAAGGAAAAATAGGAAAGAACGAAAAGAGTGAGATTATGAAAAAAGGAAAGTTTTCTTATTGTCTTTATAGGAAAGAATATTCTCTCGAAGTTTTCTAATTTGAGATAGTGTCTTACTTCTTTAAGTGGAGATGGGGCATATTAGGTGCTTGGGTAGAGAGTGCCCGCTGAGGCTGGAGATGTTGAAGAAGTCTAATGTTGCAGCCATGTGAGAGGAACGCAGCTTTACAGGTCAATATTGATACTCATTGGTTGTTGGATCGAGCTGAAATTTGGTCAACAGGTTGAGAACATAAGGTTTGTCTTTTTCAACAATAGGATCATCGTTTGGAGGCCTAGTTTGAGAGAAGATGTGTTCGCAGTCAGTGACCTTTTTCTGGTATTTTCAGCTACTTTGTTCTCTATTGTAAGCTTGTATTTTTTTATTGTTTGGTTGGGTGATTGCACATGTTTGTGAATTTGGTTGAGAATCTCTTGTACCATATTTTTATCATATATAGTGGATCATATTTTCATTAGTCTGAACGACACTTGGTTTTTACCCTTAAATTGAAGGATTCTCCTCTCCATATTAATAATTCTTGTGTCTCTTGTGCCATTTAATTTCTGCCATATATTTGTTTATTTGTTTTCTCATAGGCTCTTGCAAGTGATAAGAAGGTTTGATATCCGCTACGCTATTCCTAACATTTTCTCTTTTGTTACTGATTCATGTTGATTATTCCCTATTTCAACCAAAAAAAAAAGAATATACATATATATATATATATGCTCATGGATGTTGGAGAAATAAAAATATAAGATAGCTAATACATCTCCATCTTAGACAAAATATATATCTATATATATTAGCATTTGGTTATTTACACGATTACGATTCAAGAAGAAAATTTTTATTCAATAGTAAATACATATAATAAGTGTAATATCCCAAAATGTACTCAAGGGTTAAATGTACAAAATAGATGATGGGATTAATGACAAAATTACCTCTAGAAATTTTGTTATAACTTCAGTTAAATTTCACATGCAAAATTGGCAACTAAATATCATATTGCAAGATGATATTTTACAAGATCATCTTCTTCTTCAAAAGGCCATGATTCACGTATGACAAGGGAAAACCAAGAGAAAAATACCTATTGACTATTAAATATGACATATGGAAGCAATTGGACCAAGTTATAAAAGATGAGGACTTGGTCAACAATCTCATGCTAAGTCTTTTATCACTTTTTCTCTTCTTCATTTCGGTCAAGGAAATGCTAAGAGAGATAGAGTAAGCATTTAATCAATAAACTCCCTCCCCTCAAGTCAATTATTTCGGCTATGTCATCAAGAAAGAAAGATAAAAGGTGAAGCAAAGATTTCTTGGCACATTTTGGACGTCCAACACATGAATAAAGAAAAGACTTGGTGAATCAATTTTAACCACAACTTTTTACCACCTTTGGACCACAATTTCGGCTGCCTCTTTAAGTGATAAGGGAAAGGAAAATCTGATCAGTTATTCACTCTCTCTCTCTCTTATTCTCTAAGTCGGTTCAGCAGTGCAAACCGAGAGAGCAAGAAGGAGCAAGTGAAGGTAAGACTTTAATCTTGATTTTCACCTCCTTAACCTCATCTATGGCTCAAGAGTCCTTCATGAAACTTGTTCCTCTCTTCCTTAGCTTCATTTCTATGGTTTTTGTTTTTGAAGAAGAGGAGTTTTCAGCCACCTTGCAAGAACAAAAGCTGAAGAATCAAAGAAAGAACTTAAGGAGAAGCAAGAGGTGAGTATTAGCATCAATTTGAGCTATTGGTTGTGTTGGTTGAATGAGTTTTTTTGGCATGTGTAAATCTGCCCTGATTTTGCCTAAACAAGGGTTTGGGTAATTCATGATGTTTTAGTTATGTTATTGGTGGTTTATGATGATTGGAAACCATTTGACATAAGTTTGATGCTGAAATTGGAAGTTGGTAATTGTTGGAATTTATTCTGAATTTTCTGCCAAAACAGGACATGGAGAATGAGTGGGAATTTGTTAATTTTGATGTTACCATTGTGTTCTACACGAAAAATTATGTGGGAATAGCCCTAGGTTGTGAATTTTGGGTCATTGGAACTCAAAGTGTAAATTTGGGTTTTCAGCCTGAACAGAATTCCAGCGAGGTACTCTACTTGTGTGGTGTTTTTGGATAACCAAATGATCTCTAAAAATTGTGAAACTTTCCAGTATTAAATTTCACATTCCAAGCTTCAAAATGGACATATAATTTGTGTCATTTCGTTTTTTGAGCTGTGAGTTCTGGTTGCCCAAAGTTTGATGTCGAAACTGGACTTAATTCTGGAGCAGTGTGGGATTTTGTGTAATTCTGGAATTGTGTGGTGATTTCCAGTAATGATTCATATTTTTCCTATGAAGAGGACTTCAATAGCTTTCCATAGGACTTGGGATCACCTCATTTCGATTTTTGTAGAATTAGTTATGATTTTTCAAAGTCTGGAGAAAATTCTAGCAGATTTGGTCTCTTATGCGAAAATTGAAAATGTAATGGCATAATGTAGTATTGTTGAACTTTGAGGTTAGGAATTGGTCTTTGAGGTTAATTGACCACTTTAACTCCTTAGTTGATTTGATTAATGTCCCTAATGATAACCAACTTGAGTATTTGAATTAAAGAATTGGATTAAGTAATAACATGTCGCCCGTAATTCTAATTATAGGATTTGACATTTGCCCTGCGCGTGATAAAGCAGTGCCAGTGCACGAGCGGAAAGAACAAGGTAGTGACTCTTTCTCTTATTCTGTGTATGATGCCTTGCATGTATGTCATTTCATTGAATATGCCGTGATATAACATTGCCGTTGTGAAATGCCGTTGTTGTGCTGTTGTGAAACATGCTGTTGTGAAATATGCCGTTGTGAATGCAGTGAAAGCTATTGCAGAAATGCTGTTGTATTGTTGTTGTTGTGATTTGCTTACATGCTTTGTGATTGTACATGTTATAAGTGAATTGTTACTACTGGGATTCTTTTGAATCTCATTCTTTCCAATGATTAACCTACAGCAAGGGCAAGCGGTTCAAAGGAAAAGCAAGTGATGAAGGGCGGTTAGAGCTCCTAGCTAGGAGTTTTAATTTTGGTAGTTGGTTGTCATATTTTGTTGGGGATTAGTTGCACATGTTGTATATATTAAATAGTGTTTGTAATCCCCTGTATAGGAAACTAAGCGTTGTAAACCCTTTATTAAGTAACGAAACCTGAGCGTTGTCGGGAATTTTTGGTTGCACTCTGATATGTATAAATGAAACCGAACTGGTCAAACCAATTATATTCGAGATGTGAACGTGAGACCGCACTAAACAAGTTTTAGAAAAGTTTTAAATTAACCACTGGTCTCTATTTCAACTTAATGACGCATTCTCGAACTATAAATATGGTTATTAAGGTAGGGGTTACAATAAGAGGTGAATTACACACATGGTTCATGGCCACATCTCAACCTTTTTCTTGAAGATGCTTTGACCATAAGTAGAAGAAATGATTTCAACAAGAAGAGGGAATTGTAATAACACAAAGAGGGTTATCGGAACACCAGCAAGCAGAATAACAGGAAGAAGAGTCCACAACCGTGGTGAGTTATGTTGCAACATGATCATTATGGTTGCGGAAAAGGCAATCATCATAGTTGCAATAGAGAGAAAAAGCGTAGAAAGACCTATTATCAGTTTTTTAGGTAGTGAGTAAAGAAAGTCGTCTTCTGCATAGCGTGACGTGAGGATTCCTAAAAATGTGAGCACTGAAGTAGTTGAAGAAAACAAGGAAAGTGCATCTGCAATTAAGAAAACCTTGAACAACCTTTCCTTCAAAAATATTGGGTACCCTGAAATCTGATCATTTCCTCCTGGTAAAGTAAAAGCCACAGCAAACATGATGGTAACAATTAGTGCACCGACAACTGAGCAAGAAGATGACGTTGCTTTCATCCACTTTTCTCCTTCTTTCCTAAGTTCTTTGTGGCTTTCTTTGAAAAGGTTTAGAGGGTTGAACCCCTGATTGTTTATAATCATCCTAATTTTAGGATCCACCATGTTCTCTACTGCCTGTGTAGAAAAAATGAAGAATAAATAAATGACACATAGAAGCTAGATAGAAGTGTTGATCAATTGTGTTTAAAAGCATTTGTTGCATATAGGCTAATATGACTCATTTTCATATGGAAGCGGGTGTGTTAATATGACTCATTTTCATTTATGAGTCTCTCCAAGATTCTAACCTTGAACCATTGTAGTTCTCTTTGCATCTGCAAAGCAGCGCCAGAGATGAGGTTAAGGTAGGAAGGAGGAGCCAACCTGGCTGCCCCATGCAGCAAGGTATTGAAGTCATTCGGTATCACTGCTGCTATCACATGCTTAAAACGAAAACCACGGAGGAGGTTAAACATCTCAACTTTACGATTTGCAACAGCATCAAAGAAAAAGTTATCGTTTGGGTTAAGAACAGTGAAAGACGAGATTAATTCCGGGTTTGGCTTCAATACTCGCAACAAAAACTCAACATTCTCTTCATCAGCTGCAACTCTTAGTGCTTTTGCAATCATGTACTTCTTTTCTTCATTCATAAGTATCAGATCCTCACAAATAAGGTTTAGAATTTCAGCTGATTGCGCATGTTGTTGCTTCATCTTACGTATTTCTTTCATTCCTGCTCCATTGGTAGCTCAAATAAAACTTTATGTTAGTCAAATTTAATCATGACAACTAAAATATTAGTATTAAAGTTCTAGGGAACTTTTTGGCACACATACATACGATCATACATACCTAACAAATTATAGATGCGGGAGATGAGCCAAAGGAGTAGACCTGGCCCTGTTCACATGGATTCTTTTAGCCCAATCTTTCGAAAGTTCTACACATAGTTTGTATGTTCTGTCTTTTCTCTTGGGCCAAAAGTTAGGCGTGCAACTTCATTAAATGCACATCTTATGCATAAATTAAGGTTAAGGCTTCTCATTATTCACAAATTGAGCTTATAGAATTAATTTTTAATTTCAAATTTCATAATTTAACATACCTGGTTTCATGTGTGACAAATAAAATGAAGAACTTCAATTTATAATGTTTAATCTGTGTTATATAATTGTTGTGTAATGTTATTTGATTACATCAATTCTAATTAGAGTGATGACAGAGCATATTGTACCTTGATGACCTTTGTTACCCTCCCCTTCTTGTTGAATATCTACGAGAAAATACTTAGTGGCCGTGGTTGACGGTGTTTTGATATCTTCCACCCAAAAAGTGATCCAAGAAATGGAGAAACATAAGCTTCTTCAAATTATATAAAAAAATAAATAACCAGAAGTACAAGTAAATTGGGTGAAGCTATTCCATATTAAACACTACCTCCATCACTCAATATAAGATCTAGTTTGAAATGTACTATATCTTATATCAAGGATATGAGGTAGTATTCAATATCCAGAGGCTACTTATGCTCATTTCATTCTACTTCACAAAGATCCACGAAAAGTAATAGAAACTCAACTATTCCATTGTCTGCCTTATGATTGAGGCCCAAACTAAAAAGTAGTTAACAATTTCCAAGCAAGTGAGTCAGGTTTATTTTGATGACTTCAATTAGTAATTATTACCCCTCCCATCCATCATTGACCACTAATTATTATATTATACCGGTGATAGTTAAAATAACTTCATCTTTCAGCACCTTTTTGCTCATCAATCACCACAGTTCAGCGAGTGTATAATTAAAAAGAGAAAACAACAGATATAGAAAATTGTAGGGAAAAACATGCACTGACAGTGATAGATCCATTGCTTCCAGAACGGAAGTTGACTTTTGTTGAGAGAAGAAGGAAGATTAAATGCAATAGTCTCAACTGTTGATACGTCCTTACTGTCAACAGCAAAAAGCAGCTCCTTGCATCGTTGAAGTAAATGCAAGACAATATCTATTTATGCATCAAAATCATATAGTATGATGAGATGAAATGCCAAAATGACAACATATACAAATGACGAAAATGAAACAGACATATTTGTGTAGAAGTTATGTTACCAAGATCTCCCGTGAATAAACGGTCTTTGAGGAAGCCGGGACCATAACGGCCGTTTTGTGGTTGGAAGACATGCAAAGGGGTGACAGAATAGAGATAACGTCCCATTTCGTTGAAGCCAAATTGAAAAGCCACAGTAACAGGAACAAGAGTTTTAGAGCTAGCACGTGGAATTGCAAGTGTATTGCTATTTTTGTCGATGAGGCATTTAGCAATTGGAATGACTCCACTGTATATTGCTGCAACTAAAAGTGGAGTATTGTGAGAGGAATCGAGTGTTTCAAGATATTCAGGGCGAACTAATCTCACCAACTCCTCCACTATGCCCACATGCCCAAACTTTACAGCAACATGAAGAGGAGTTTCGCCTGTTGTAGCAACAAGTTCCGGGTCCAAGGAACTAGGATGGGCATCGATGAATGCTTTTGCGTCAGGCCATTTGTTCTTGGATATGGCCTTGTATAGATTGTCCATCTCTAATTCTTCTGCGCCTCCATCATAAATAAAGGATTAGTGAATGCATTGAGTTGTCTGTAAGAAGTTGTTGGATTTTAATAATTACAGGGCACTGACCTTGGGGGCGAGGAGGTGGTGATGGTGATGGTGATGGTGCATTGTAGGTACGATAGAGAATATCCCATGCAACTTTGGCTTCAGAGGCTCTTCTTATAAGAGGGAGATTGTGAGACCCACAAGAGATACGAATGACGTGCAAAGCAGCAGCATTGTCTCTTCTCCATCTCGCAAATTCTTCCACAGCATTTTCGTCTGGTCTTTCGCTACTACTACTTGTCACTTCCCAAAGAACTTTAGATATTAGATAGTTCTTTACCCACTCAAACCAATCTTCACTTGTTTCCTTGGTAAGCGGCTTTGCAAATATGTCGTTAAAATTGCGGCTTCCTTCCATCACTCAACTTAGTTAAAGCTCTTGTTGTTGGAGATGGTGATGATACTATCTGTAATATATACAGCTGCACATTCGAAATTTGAAATTTTGTATAGCTAGCAATTAATTAACGGGCAATATTTCATGATAACTAAAAATATTTTCAGTTGAAAGGAACAGAGCTAGATCAACCGTACACACACTTACCTCCTCTGACGGAAACTTTAAACTGTATATATATATATGCTCAGTCTTCTTTAATCCTGTACCTCTCTCCTCATCACTCTGTAATCACCAATTCTTGCAATTTGAGAAACAAAGAGCAAGTACACTTACCTGTTGTTGCTTGCTTTCTAAGTGTGAATCTGTGGTGGCAGTATTATTATTGGCTTGTTACTTCTTTTGCAGCTCGCTCACACTTCACTAACTCTCTTCACACACCCTGTATATTTATTGCCATTTCGTTTATTCTTTGCGTGTTCGTGTGGTTTAAGATATTTATTGTATAATTGGGGACCAAGAAACGCATCGTGATTCTATTCTTTCCCTCAATAAGCGAAAGCATCATATATGAATTAAGTTCCTTAAAATTGAATTCAATAATTAGCTTGTTTGATATAGCGATTTGAGCCTTGCACAGTTAAAAATTTATTGTTAGTTTTAGTTTATTTAATATTTTCAGAAATTTCAAATTTTATTTTTCTTCTTGACAAAATGTGCAACAGCTACGTGAAGTCGGGAATAGAGCTAATCAATTTTTGCCCATTTTCAGTTGTCAAATGGCTTCAATTTTTTTTTCCCCCGTTCTAACCCTTTTCTAGTTAAATAATGCTTCAAGGAGACAAGAAGCAAGGAATGGAGACAAAAGGTTACTAACGTAATTTGCCGTATGTAATTACGGCACAAAAAATTTGCTATTATTTTCCAAACTATTGAGCAATTTTTAAAGGAAAAAATAAAATAAAATACCAACTGAACTTCAAAATCTTAAAAAAAATCTTGTTGCCTATAAGAGTATAGGCATTAACTACATTTGTGTAGCAATTGATAACTCATTTTAGTAGAAAATCATTGACTTGAGATTTTTAAGTTCAAATGGTATTTTTTGGTCATTTTCCCTTTTTTATACTCACTTTTAATTTTTATGATGCTTTCAATAATTAAAAATTGTGAGTATTGTTAAGTTGTATATTTTTTTTTAAAAAAATTGTTATGTATTTTTATATATAATGAACAAAATTTAACTGATGACGAGCATAATCATCTGCATATATTAAAAAACTTGGGAGGTTCAATATTGACATCCAAAAAACGGATCTACACAAAGACATTTTGTCTATGAACTATGCTTACATCAAGTTCTCCAATCATATATGACCATATGTCTTATTTTATTTCATACATGTTTATAGTTAAATGATAATAATTCAAAAATAGGACGCATGGATGATACATGTGATTGGAGAACTTGACGAAATGGATATAAGAAACTTAACCTAAATATTTTCCTTCGTTTATTTCTGATTCGTTTGGAATTTTGAATTCAGTTGATGAGGGAACGAGGGAGATATGTGCTGCGGCTTCATGAACTTTTTGCATCAATACGAATATATTTAATATATAAAGTCCTCAACCATTTTATTTCTAAAGCAACGCAACTGCTATTGGTGTGTCATAATTCGTACCGATAAAGTGACCGTAGGTTATGTGATCTCACATGCTATGATGAGTGGGGAGGGAAGGAAAATTAATTTTGGGAACATTGCACCTAAGTCCCAAGTAAAAGAAAATATCATAAAAAGATCCCTGAAAATCTTAAATTTGTAACGAAGTCTCGTAGGATATTTTTGTAATATATTCTAAATGTAAAAAGTCAAAAATAACCCTATTGATTAAATAGAAAGAGAACGGATGATTGTGTATTCATTAAGGATATTTTGGACTTTTCATATTTGAAATATATTGCAAAAATGTCCCACGGGGCTTCATTGTAAATATGAGATTTAAAGAGACCTTTTTGTTATATTTTCTCTTATTTGGGACTTGTATATAATTATCTCTATCCAGCTTAAGCATGGGATCAGGGAATTGCAAAACTTTGAATGACATGATTTTCAAATGAATTGTACTAACTATGAATTATAAATAATATATAAATTGTTAGAATTTGGAGGATTAAAGTTGAGAGGAAACAAGCCTCTGAATATTATTGAATCCTTAATTAAAAGAGAGTATATATGAGCCTTTATATAGGCAAATCAAAGGCTAAAGTCTAACCCTCTAATCTAATCTAATCTAATCAAATATTAAATATAATAATAAATCTAATAATATCTAAGATATATAGAATATATTAAATAATGATATAAGATATAATATAATATCCATATCAAATATCTAACACTCCTTTCAAACTTAAGATGGCTTGATAGAAAGTAACTTGAGTTTGTCTACTAAAAACTTCAAGCGATCAAGATTAAAAGATTTAGTAAACAAGTCGGTTAATACTTACAAACTTGATAGTGCCTCGCACAAGATGTTGTCAAGAAAAATGATAGTCAATCTCGATATATTTTGTTCACTCGTCGAACACATCATTGCGAGAAATCTTAATAGCTAAATGGCTATCACAATATATATCAGGAGACGTGTCTAAGTGAATCTTATTAAAATGTTGTTGCTTGCTCTCTAAGTGTGAATCCGTGGTAGCAATATATTATTGGCTTGTTACTTCTTTTGCAGCTCGCTAACTCTCTTCACACACATTGTGTATTTATTGCCATTTCGTTTATTCTTTGCGTGTTCGTATGGTTTAAGATATTTATTATATAATTGGGGACCAAGAAGAGCATCGTGATTCTATTCTTTCCCTCAATAAGCGAAAGCATCATATATGCTTTTTAAGTTCCTTTAAATTGAATGCAATAATATATCTCAAGCAGACAAGAAGCAAGGAATGGAGACAAAAGCCTACTAATGCAATTAGCTGTATGTAATTTCGTCACAAAAAAGTCATCTTCGTTGTCATATTGTTGTTGTTATTGTTGTTGTTGTTGCTGCTGCTGCTGCTGTTGGTGTTGCTGTTGATGCTGCTCTACTACTATTACATAGTGGCATGGGATTAAACCTGTGTAGGGGGAGGGGGAGTGACCTAAGGCCATGTAGGTAACCACTGCGCCTAGTGGCGCTGGTCATTCGTTATTATTTTCCAAACTATGGAGCATTCTTTATTTATTTTTTATAATTCTATCAATAATTAAAAATTGAGAGTATTGTTAATATCTATAATTTATCTTCATTTTTAAATTTATTCAATAAATAATTAATGTATCCAATACTCGTATTTTAGTAACATTATATTTAATATAAATTTATTGTTAATTTTAGTTTACCAAACATTTTGCAATTTTTAATTAACCAAACATTTTGCAATTGGTATGTCTCCAATGTATGATGCAACTATTGTAAGTGGATCACAATTTTCTTGCAATATATTATCAAGATCAAATGCAACACTTCAACATGTATAAAACAACCTTAACATCCGGGCTTTATCTTCCTGCATTCTCCTCTCTATTCACTTATAGATCATTACACACAATTTTAAAATCAATGGAACTTCATGGGCTTGTAATGTGGCCAATTGGTTCAGCTCAGTAGAAGAATGGAGAAATGGAAGCTTCAAATCTCGAGGTAAATGACAATATATAATTTCTTTCTTTGTACTACATGAAATTTTCTTTCAAGAAGCTCACATATTTCCCCAAACTTATCTAAAATTGATGTCTTTGTACTCAAAGTTTTATTGAACTCTTCTTTTTTTTCAACATCAAGATATAACTTAGGAGTACAGACTGCTTGAGAACATGCACCACCTTCCGTATGCCCATCTTAATAATAACATATATCTCTTAATCAACAAACCAATCCTTACTACCAATAATCATCACCAAATAGTCATTTATCTCAAGATAAGAGTAATTCATGTTTTTTCGGGCTATACAGGTTAAGGCCTGATATTAGTCTTTGGAAATGAATTACATTTTTTTTAAAGGCTCAAATGGGGTGTAAATGAATCTAATGTCATTGGTCAGTTTGAAAGGCACAAACGTATTTAAAATAATGCCCAAATCACTTTTCAAAAATATGTGAAATTGCTAATTCATTTCAAGAAATTCTAATGCAATTTCAAAAGTCCTTTAATAAGAAAAGATCATACACATCAATTTGCTAAAAAATCTCCTAACAAAAGCATTCAAATCATTTCCAACTCTTGTGCGTAATGTTTATTCCGAAGATTATTAGGAAGTAGGTTTTAAAATGAAAACCCAGAATCCATGAATATTTACTATCTTTTTCCTATAAAATATACAATCTAAGTGTCCTATCTGTAATATCCCAAATTTAATGAAGGTTAAAATTTTCTAAAAAGAAAATTTAAATGGGAATTTGATAATAAGTCAAATTATGGAACCTACAAAATTTAAGGAATCTTAAATTAGACAAAGGGAAACATTAGGGCCTAGTGTGTGTAATTAATAGGATAAAAATATACTTATATTAAAACACACCACAGATATTCACATCTGCATCTTGATTTTTTTAGTGGAGCATCGAAAGTGGACAGCTCCATCCACTCCTCTTTCAATTAGGTAGCACGTTGCACACACACTTACACCTACATGTTTCACCTAACCACAATTATCTAACCTTCTTCAACCATATAATCCACACTTCATGCACTCCCTCACTCTCCGTTGCTTCAAGTCAGAAAAGAAGAGAGAGCTGGTCAAAGAGAGAGTGAAAGGAAGAAAGAAAACAGAATAGAGAAAGAGAGAACAAAGAGAGAGACAAGAGAGCAAGAGTGATCGGTTCAATTGAGGAAGGAAGAAGAAGCTCCAAATTCCACATCCAACATCATAAATATATTTAGGTGAGTCTCCTACACATTTATCCTTAGTTTCACGTTGGATTTGAGGGGTTTCTGTGGTGGTTTTGTGGCTGGAATAAGAGAAAATTCGTCCGAAAGTTTCTGTCACCGAAAAGTTGTTAAACCAGTGATTGTGTGACGATTTTGGGGTGAATTTTGGTGTTCTTTGATTCTGAAATTTGATCATTAACCTCAGGAAATATGTGTAGGAGAGTATAGAGTTAAAATTCGTGAGGTTTATAGTACAAATTCATGTATACATGCTAGTTTTCTCAATTCTGTTTTGCTGTCCGAAAAACAGAGTACATACCTGAAACTTGTAAAATCTTAAACAGAGGCTATAGATGGAATTTTCGAATGGGTCTTGTTATATAGATAGTTTAGGATGTGTAGTTGATGATAGAATCAAGAAAAGTACAATTTGGAATGAAAATGGATGAGTTCTTGATTTTTGAAGTTAGACTGTCAAAACTGACGTTTTTGGGAGCCAGTCAGATTCATGTTGCGTTTTGACTAGGAAAAACTTAGTGGAAAATTATGAAATTTTACAGTAATATATTAGACATTCATAGATTTCCAATGACTCCAAGAAATAATTATTTTGATATCGTTAGCGAGAGTTATGATTTTTGAAAATTAAGTCAGTAACAGAGAACATTCTGGACGTTCAAGCCTGACAGTTATGGTTTTCGAAAATTCTGGGAATGATTAGATAACATCTAGTAGTTTTTGATATTTTTTCATGAAACTACACTTAAATAGATTTCCATAGAATTTTAGAACACTCCATTTCGATTTGTTTTGAGTTAGTTATGAATTTTTGAAGTTTAGTTGCTGACAGATTATATTTCTGAAAGTTAGATTGGTTGTGACGAAATTTTGGAAAACCAAACCTTAACAAAAAATTATGAAACTTTCCAGATTTAAAGAAGACATTTAGACCTTTAAATTTATGGGTAGAACATAATTTTTGGACTGGTAGATTAAAAGATATGGATTTTTGAAGTTGAGCTTTGTTTCTGAAATGCCATCTGGAACAGTAATAGTTGGCCGAATTTCTGGGTAATATATGTAGTCAGTAATCATATTTGGATATTTTTCCATGAAAGTATATTTAAAGACCTTCATTTAGGCTTTGGAATCAGTCAATTTAGAATTTTCTACAATTAGTTATGAATTTTCAAAGTTGACTGAAAATATGTCAGTTTATGGAAAAGGAAATGGTGAAACTGTCGTTTGGCAGTGATTTTGTAAAAACCGAGGTTAAAAATGGATTCCTTGGATGAAAATATGTTAGAATAGCCTGGGTCAAAATTTCTGAAAAAAGTATAGTCAGACCGGGTACAGTGGGGCCGGGACCGGGTCCCAGGGGCATTTTGGTAAATTTTCAGTATAGACTAATATAACCACCAAAAATATTATGGGAATCTCTGAAGGGGTACATGAATAGGTTTTAACCTAATTCTTGTACATTTGGAATTTTAGGACTGAATTAATCGCCTGAGCCGTTGGCACATAGTTCGAGGAACTATTCTTGTGTAGCAAAAAGGGACAGAAGGTAGTAACTCTATCTCTCATACACTATGTGAATGTTGATATGCTATATGTTGCTATATTCTGTGATATGAACACGTGCCTTGGGCACATTACCTAGCTGTGGTATGGGACTCAGCTGAGGTACACGGACATGTAGGGGATCCAAACAGTCATTTGGCCCTGAGTATTGTGTACACACATGTTATAGTATGAATTTTTCATTTACATTATATGGTGCTTTACATATTTAATTTTCGCATTTTATATGATGGATCATGTGTTACTACTGAGATTCCTTGGAATCTCACCCTTTTTCATAAATAATAAATGTTCCAGCGGGAACCAGTGGCTCCAAAGGCAAAGTGGAAGACATGGGCAATTAAGATGTGCAGGTCCTAAGATCAGAGTTATTTGGTTATATTAGTTTAATTTTAATATGTTGGATATTTTGGACAAAATTGTAAAATTATCAAACCCTGAGGGGAAGACTCCTGTTTGTAAGCTTGAACTTAATATCAGTATGTTTGTGCTATTTCTGTATGCCTGTGGAACTATGCCATTATTACTCTACGAATATCGAAATGTAAACGGGTGTTGACACTATCTATCATTGGATTTTGCATTCACTAGCAGAGATAATTCATCAATCTAGCTTAGTTTTTGAAATAGAGGACAACAAATCGT
This sequence comes from Inga laurina, assembly GCA_963855925.1. NCBI lineage: Eukaryota > Viridiplantae > Streptophyta > Magnoliopsida > Fabales > Fabaceae > Inga > Inga laurina. Next base: position 2,261,699 of record OY979712.1, on the reverse strand, counting down.
TAACATTTTCAAACTTGAAATTCTTATCAAAATGCATATGGACATTCAAAAACACCCCAAACTTAAAATAGACAATGTCCCTACTGTCAAAAGTGAACAATAGAGGGGTAGTAGTCATGCACAAGAATGACATACAACACCTGCACTAAGAACAGATAAAGCCACCAACCAGGAACATGAAAAATGACAGTGAGGTGTGTGATGCACAAAAGAAGTAAACTGAGAATATGCACTAAGTAGAGAACACAACGATTATCCAGTAAGCAATAATAGTGGAAACAAGAAAGTTAAAATAAAAACTAACAAAAGAACTAAAATGAAATGAGAAAAGAGTCTAAAAAATTCCACAATATGAAAAAGAAACAAAATCCAGCGAAATCAGCCAAGCGGCCAATAGGAACCCCCTAATCATCTCTACCATCACTGCCACCATCATCAACCTCATCATCATTGGCAGCGCCCTGAGCTTGTTGAGTAATGAAAGCTTCGATTCGGCTGAGTCTAGCCCCTTGATCGTGCAAAGTAGAGAGGCATTGTCCGACATTTTTGTCAATATTTTACATCATAGCAAAGATTTGGTGCATTGTCAGTTGGGGCTGAGACGAGGAAGATTCACCAGAGTTTGACCAAGGTTAAGGTGAGACTTAGAGGGTTCACTGGGAATATCATAGGCTGGGTCATATGAAGGATGTTAGGTGTCCTGATCTGGTTGAGCCACCTTCTGTTTGATGCTAGTATATTGGAATTTTTTTATCGGTTTGAAGGTGACATCGGTCGAAAGGACTTCGACACAAATGGAAGTACAAAAAGTTGAGATAAGATGAGGGATCATAAGGCCGCTGGTGTGATCATGAATGTGATCTCGTATAGAGCTATGAATTAGATGTCCAATATCCACCGGTTCCTTTTTCATTAGAAGGTAGATAAGGAGGGCTTGGTCCCTATTGAGGTGGTTTCGGTTGGAGGAGGGTCAGAAGTAGTCCTTTCCAAAATGTAGCCAAATGCGCGCCTCCACTGATAAAAGCTTTTGCAGCAAATATTTCTAAAGTCAGGCTTCAGGCCTATTTAAAGGCCTTTTTATTTAAATAGGCCATGCTTTTTCTTGAAAGGCCTGGCCTACGAGCCTGCATGCTTGGCCTGCTTAATGTATACTATAAATACATAATATTTTATTATATAAAATATGTATATTATTTATTTTCAATTATATTTTAAGATGAGTTTTAATTTTGTTAAATTTATATTATCTTTTTTGGGATAAAATCATATTTACAATATTTGTGATGGGATAATTGTTGACTTATCACATTCTATTGTGAAGGTGGCGGCAGTAGAGGAGGAGGTAGTGGTGGTGGCGGTGGGCGGGTGGCGGTGGCGGCTACAGAGGAAGAGGAGGTGGTGGAGGTGGCGGAGGGCGGGTGGTGGCGGCGGTGGTGGCGATGGAGGTGGGCGGGTGGCGGTGGCAGAGGAGGGGGAGGTGGTGCCGACGGCAGGGATGGGTGGCGGTGACGGCAGGGACGGCGGAGGAGGAGGTGGTGGTGGTAGTGGGGAGGTAGTGGGGGCGGAGGAGGTAGTGGTGGTAGCAGCGGCGAGTGTGTGATGGTGACGACGGCAAATGAGGAGATAGTGGTGGGGGTAATGGGCATGTGACGGCGGCGGCGGCGAAGGAGGAGGTAGTGGTGGTGGTAGTTGCGGTGTGATACGGCAAGTGAAATGAGATAAGTAAAATAAAGACACTGGAAATTCAAGGGTAAATTGGACTTTTTAAATCATGCAATGGGATGGTAATGAGGATTCATAGGGGGGAGGTATGAATGAGGATTGCCAATTTTTTGGTAATCATCATTATCATGGTAAACCCTATTACCATGCTAAAGATCAACCAAACACTCTTATCTTGGTAATGTAACCATGATTACCATTGCAGGCATGAAATGGGGTTGAACCAAACGGGCTCTTAGGCTTCTGAATCAGTCAATTTGGAATTTTCTAAAATTAGTTATGAATTTTCAAAGTTGACTGAAAATCTGTCAGTTTCTGGAAAATGTGAAACTGTCATTTGGTAGTAATTTTGCAAAAACTGAAGTTAAAAATGGATTCATTGGGCGAAAATATATTAAAATAGCCTGGGTCAAATTTTCTAAAAAAGTATAGTCGGACCGCGTACGGTGGGGCCGGGACCGGGTCCAGAGTCATTTTGGTAATTTTTTCAATATAGACTAATATAACCACCAAAAATACTATGGAAGTCTCTAAAGAGGTATATGAATGTGTTTTAACTTAATTCTTGTACATTTGAAATTTTAGGACCGAATTAATCGCCTGAGCCATTGGCACGTAGTTCGAGGAACTATTCTTGTGTAGCAAAAAGAGACATAAGGTAGTAACTCTATCTCTCATATACTATGTGAATGTTGATATGCTATATGTTGCTATATTTTGTGATATGAACACATGCCTTGGACACTCTACCTAGCTATGGTATGGGACTCAGCTGAGGTACACGGACATGTAGGAGATCCAAATAATCATTTGGCCCTGAGTATTGTGTACACACATGTTATAGTATGAATTTTTATTTTTACATTATATGGTGCATTGCATATTTAATTTTCTCATTTTATATGATAGATTATGTGTTACTACTGAGATTCCTTAAAATCTCACGTTTTTTCATAAATAATAAATGTTCCAGTGGGAACCAGTGGCTCCAAAGGCAAAGTGGTAGATATGGGCAATTGAGATGTGCAGGTCCCAAGATCAGAGTTATTTGGTTATATTAGTTTAATTTTAATATGTTGGATATTTTGGACAAAATTTGTACATATTATCAAACCTTGTGGGGAAGACTCCCGTATGTAAATTTGCACTTAATATCAATATGTTTGTGCTACTTTTGTATGCCCGTAGAATTGTACCATTATTACTCTATGAATATCGAAATGTAAACAAGTGTTGACAAGTAGAATCATGCATCAGAAACATTTCTCATCAACTCAGTGTTAAAAGCAATAATGTGGAACAAAATGGGCAGACATTAGAGATCCATGCGCCCCTTTTAGGGACTTGGGATTATGTGTTATGAACCGTTTGCAATAATAACCTGAGGATAATGACCTTAATTACGTGTAGTAGTATGCTTCTTAAGCAACTCAAACCTTGTAAACCTCATGAGTCATTACGCTCAACCCATGGATGCAACTTTTTCCATTATATAAAGGAAAACACAGTGAAGGAGCTTTAAAAATATAAGACATAAACAAGCCATTCTTCAAACCAAGTCTTCAGGATCCAATGGGCAAGATTTTTCTTATTTACTACGTATACGACAAATAAATTTAGAAACACCATATTCAAACATCTTATGAACAGATTTATATAGCCATGAAGATTCTGGACTCTACAACCTACGAACAAGAGTTCCAAATTACGTAAACGCAGGCAAGGAATAAGTAATTGCATTTAATTAGACCTAACCTTGTTTCTGCAAAATCTTCAAATGACAGCGGATGAGAAGGCATGTCAATGTAATCTCCTTTGTAATCCGAAACAAAGGAGGCCGCTCTTCGAAGCTTTAATCCCATGAACGGGTCTTCATCGTCGGCGTAGACATGGCTATTGGTAGCTTCAAGTCCGCGGTTGCTTGGCGTTGATCGTCGCAGTCGGGAATGTTGAGCTTAGGAGGGAAGGGATCATCGGCAGGCAAAACGACGTCGTCGTTTTTGGAATCGGGCTCAGATTTGAAATTTGATATCGGATTCTGTCTCTTCAACCTGAAACTTTCCATCATCTTGATGCCTTTCCTCGGGGATGTCGCAGAAAGCAGCAAGTTTGGCGAATGCTATTATGCATGCAGGCTGTAACGGACTTCTTTCTGAGATCGTCTTCAAATTCACATGGTGTAATATCCCAAAATGTACTCAAGGGCTAAATGTACAGAATAGTTGGTGGGATTAATGACAGAACTACCTCTAGAAATTTTGTTATGAATTTAGTCAAGTTTCACGTGCAAAATTGGCAATTAAATATTATATTGCAAGATGAGATTTTACAAGATCATCTTCTTCTTCAAAGGGCCATGACTTATGTATGACAAGAGGAAACAATATAGGCTATTACATATGACATGTGAAGGCAATTTGACTAAGTTGTAAAAGATGATAACTAAGTCAACAATTTTAACTAAAAAAATAATATTTGAAGAGTTGAAATTATGATAAATTGAAGAAGCTCTTTTGGCTATTCCAAGGGCTATATTCACATGACATAAGGGAAAGAGAATTAATATCATACACTTCATCTTTTCCATATGAAAAGTCAATAAAAGTGGCTAGGGATATGATGACTCCCCATTTTTAATAGAATTTGAGATATATTTTGATATGTTTTGGGAGTCATTAATGCTGAAATAAAGGGATTTATTGGAGATTTTGATAAAATATCAATTTGGTGCATAATTTGGGGATTTTATTTTAAATATTATAATTTTAATAAAAAATAAAAATAATTTAATATAGGATGATGATAATAATAATTCATTGTTTTGAAATTACACTACAAAAAAAACGTCATTTAATAGCGGTTAAAAATGGGTATTAGTAGCGGTTCTAACCGCTACAAACAAGGTTAGTAGCGGTTACAAGAACCGCTACTAAATCGTATGTTGCAAGCAGTTTTGTAGCGGTTATATAAAACCGCTATTCAATAAAAAATAACCGCTACATCATTTATAGCGGTTCAACTTCACCGCTACAACACCCACATGGATGAAATTTTTTTCAGAAATATTTGTCGCGGTTATATAACCGCTACAAATATAAAAAATTGAAATTTTGAGAGCGAAAAAAATGACTCAAACAGCTACAAATATAAAAAATTGAAATTTTGTTGGCGAAAAAAAATGACATTTTTTTATTTTGTAGCGGTTAAGAAACCGCGAATATTTTTGAATCTCATGAAATTAGTAGTGGTTTTGAAAACCGCTACTAATTTCATGAAATTCAAATTTGGCGCCAAAAAAATTAATTTTAGTTGTAAAAAGGCGCGTTATTTAGTAGCGGTTTAATAACCGCTACAAATATTTAAAAAAATTTAAAAAAATATACAATTATTTGTTTCTATTTTTTCAATATTAAATTAAATAGTTTATTTTGTTATTATTTTATCTATTTCAATTAGGTTATTATTTAATAGTTTAACTTATTAATAAATAAAAAGGAAAAATGTAATTGAATTGGATTAGTATGAAATTTATATTAATAATAATATTATTAAGGATAGGTAGGTAATAAGGAACTATTATGTTATCTAATATAATGTAATTGTGTATGAAAAATAGATGAAAATGAGATACAGTTATGATATATCTAGAAAAAAAAATGGTTAGAATAAATTTTATAGAAAGGAAAGAAGTATTGTAAAAAAAATTAAAAATCTTGTTACCATATTTGATCGTATTATTCAGCTCCTCCACTCATACGAAAGAAGTTGTAAATGAGAGAAAATGAAAGAAAGGTACGGTGCAAAGAAATTGGGGAGTGTTTGAAATGAGTTGTGGTAAGGGTATTTATAGGGATCCACTATTTGTAGCAGTTAGTGTAGCGGTTATTAGTTAATAGCGGTTATTTGTATTTTTGTAGTGGTTTAATATTTATAGTGTTATTTGTAGCGGTTATATCCATTTTGTAGCGGTTTTTGTTTTTATTTGTAGCGGTTTAATAACTGCTACAAATATTATTTTAATTTTTTTTTAAAATTTTTTTTACATTTTATTTTAAAAATTTCTTTGCATTTTTGGTAAAGACAAAAGCATAATTTGAATTTGATCACCCATCGTCGCCATCCTTACAGAAATTTTTTTGAAAAATTATTGTTATTGATGTATTATTAATTTTAAAAAATTTAATTCAAATGACGTTGACTTAAAAAAACTCATCGTAGTAGAGGTAAATTGTCATCGCCTTCAGGGAAGTAGTTTTCAAAATCAGCTGGCTGAAATGGCTCACTCTCGTAGGCGATGTTATCGCCTTCACCCATGTCGTAAAGGTCTCTTGGCTTTAAATGAACGACCATGTGCCAATCCCTATGCCTCTCATCCTCGACATAATAAACCTGATGTGCCTCTGAAGCTAGAATATACGGTTCATCATCTTGAGAAATACCAGTATGAATCGGCCGTGAGAAATTGATTGATGTGATCCCTAGGTCGTCAGTTGTCAGTCCCCGAGAAGTAGTGGTATTTGCCCACAAACACTTGAACAGCGTCACCGTGAAAGGCCTTGGTAATTAAGCTCGACCACATCAAGAAGCTTGCCATAGTAAGGGACGCCTCCGAACTGCATGTTGGCGTCACTGCTGCTCGCATAACTCCTTGTCCCAAATGTGCCATAAACACCCGAATTCTGTGTTTGCAATCCTTGATCCCGTGAAACTGTGCAAAACTTAAAACCATTTACATTGTATGCTGTAAACCGTTTTGCATGATCAAGAGGGCCGATTGCGAGAGCTCTGAAATCTGGTGAGTGTAGGTTGTGGTCATTTAGTATTCTGCGCGCAAACTAGCTCGCGAATTCTCTGTGGACCCTCCTATCAACTTCCGAGGATGTCTGTGTACGGATCCTGAGTTGACGCTTAACATGACTTCTGAATTCCCTGCAATTAATAATGGAAAGGTGTTAGTGAAATGAAAGTGAGAAATGTTACGAAAGATATAGATCAAATAACATGTGAGTGTACAATTCTTACCGTATGAAAGGTTCAACTTGAGTGCAATTAATCAATACATGTCTATGTGCTTGCAACTTCTCAGTTGCCGTTAGTTTGAAGTTCTTAATTGCTCCAACTAGTTTACCAACACGAGGGATAAATTCTCCTGATGTCGGCGCAGGTTCAGGACAATCGTCAACACGAGGTGGGCGGTTGAAAGCCGTCTCAAGATCATCAAAGTACCTTGAGCAAAAATATAGCACCTCATCTCCTATATAGCCTTCAGCTATAGAACCTTCTGGCCACGCCTTATTCCTCACGTAAGATTTTAATTTCCCAAGGAACCTACGAAGTACAGAAGAGAAAATTGATATAAAATGATGAAAAGGACGACTAGCAAACATTAAAAATGGACAATAAATTAAAGCACATATTTAAAATGAGTACCTCTCAATCGGATACATCCAACGATATTGTACTGGTCCAGTGAGGTTTGTTTCATGAACGAGGTGGACTGTGAGGTGAACCATCACAGTAAAAAAGGACGGAGGAAATATCATCTCTAAATGACAAAGCGTAAGAATGATTTTCGACTGTAGCTGATCGAGCTCCTCAAAGATCAAAACCTTAGAACACAACTTCCGAAAGAAAGAACAAAGTTCCACCAAAATGATGGAAACATCGGGAGGAAGTGTATTCTTTATAGCCAGAGGGAGTAACTGCTGCATAAGAACATGTGAGTCATAACTCTTCAGACCAGCAACCTTTCGAGCCTGCAAGTCGACACATCGAGAAATGTTGCTTGAATACCCATCAGGAACTTTTAATTTCTTCAACGTCGCGAGGAACACTTCCTTGTTCAGTTTTGTGAGGGTAAACTTTGCCGGTGGAAATCTGTCATGCTCATCTGGCCAAGCGTCTCCACGAACTCCCATGTCGCGTAAATCTTTCCTCGCTTGAAGGTGATCTTTTGTCTTGCCAGGTTCGTTAAGCAACGTATACAGCACATTGTCGCAAACATCTTTTTTAATGTGCATTACATCAAGACTATGGCGAAGTAAATTAGATCTCCAATATGTAAGCGTGAAGAAAATACTTATCTTCTTCCGCTGCTGAGGTGCCGAAGTCCTGCGCGTCTTTTGGCGAGTTTGTGCTGAATCGTCGCTTTTTCCAAACTCGAAGTCAACATGCTCAAGCTGCTGTAAGATATCTGTACCGGACAAAGTCTGAGGTGGTCTTCTTTTTTCTGGTTTCCCATTGAAGCAATTCCGTTGCAATTTGAACTTATGCGTTCCATCGAGAAACCTCTGATGCCCCATAAAGCACCACTTTCGACTGTGGGGAAGGCGCAATGCGTCAGAGTCAAAATTGCAAGCTGGACACGCCGACCCAGTATGTACATTCCAACCAGATAATGTGCCAAGGCCAGGAAAGTCACTAATCGTCCACATCAAGGCTGCACACATGTTGAACAAAGTCTTGCTGTAAGCGTCGTACATCTCCAAGCCGACATTCCACAGGTCAAGCAATTCCGCAATAAGCGGTTGGAGATACACATCGATGTCATTGCCCGGTGCCTTTTTGCCTGGAATGATCTTAGACATAATGAAAGAGCTTTGTTTCATACACATCCAGGGGGTAAGTTGTAGGGAACTAAGACCAACGCAAGCCGAACATTTTTGGGGTCAGTCGCAAAATTTGGAAAGTCGTTGTCAAACGTTTTCCAAGCAACTGCATCCCGCGGATGTCTTAATTTACCGTCTTCGCTTTTATCAACGGCATGCCACCTTATGTGCTCAGCAGTTTTAGACGACATAAATAATCTTTGTAGATGAGGTTTCAAAGGGAAGTACCTAAGAATCTTTGCAGGTTTCTTCTTCTGCTTTTTCCCTTTCCGAATTGTCTTGTACCTCGATGTGTGACATCTCTTACACGTCTCCCTGCTGGAATCGTCTCCCCAATACAGCATACAATCATTTGGGCATGCATCAATCTTTTGATAATTCAACCCCAACCTGTTGATAATCTTCTTGGCCTCGTAGAACGTTATGGGAATCTCGGCGTCGGGGAATGCATCTTGTAATAAGTCGAGCAATATCGACATTCCCTTATCTGTGATCCCACACAAGCACTTGATATGATACAATTTCATCAAGAAAGATAATTTAGAATATTTGGGACAACCTTGATATAAAGGACGATCTGCTTCATCCATCAAGCTGAAAAAATCCCGAGCTGCTTCATTCCCTATAAAAACCGGCTCAGAGCCGTGTACTTCTTCGTTGAAGTTGTCGCCTTGAAATCCAAACGCATCACGCACAGCATCATTCACAGGATCATCTTCATCTACTTGAACGCCTACTTGAGAACTTCGAGGAAGAGCATCGTCATATCTAATGCCGGCCTTCTACCATTAACTGCCCAGAACGTATAGTCCTCAGGGAAAGGCTTCACAAGCAAATGTTCCTTCACAAAATTTCGTGTATGCCACTTCTTGAACTTGCATTTCTGACATGGACAGACGATCTTGCCGTTACAGCTGGCATGAGTGAATGCGAAATCCAAGAAACTGTCTAATCCGTACAAATATTCAGGAGAATTGAGCGGCAACCTGATCCATGATTTATCCATAGCTACAAGTGAGAGAGAAGAAAGTATAGAGAAGAAGATGAGTGAGAAGATAATGACGAATGCCAAGAACCTTATATTCTGAAATTCCAACATTTATAAATTTGTAGCGGTTTTAAAACCGCTACACTAACCGCTACAGTTATAAAATATTAGTAGTGGTCATATATAAAAAACCGCTACTAATTTTCAAGCCGTTACACATTGGTGGGAAATGCAAAATTTATATGTTGAGTATTTGTAGTGGTTATGTATAAAAAACCGCTACTAATTTTCAAGCCGTTAACATTGGTGGGAAATTCAAAATTTACTTGTTGAGCATTTGTAGCGGTTATATATATAAAACCGCTACTAACATTAAAGCCGTTGGATAGCAAATTTAAAAATAATTTTTAATTTGTAGCGGTTATACATAACATAACTGCTACAAACGTGCATAAAGGCGGTAAATTTCAAAATTCAAATGATGAGTATTTGTAGCGGTTCTTATTGTAAAACCGCTACAAATATACACATATTTGTAGCGGTTTCTATTGTAAAACCGCTACTAAGATATATATGGTTGTAGCGGTTTCACAAGAGAAACCGCTACAACTTTATATACCTTAGTAGCGGTTTCTATTTGAGAACCGCTACTAATATATATATTTGTAGCGGTTTTAACTAAAAAACCGCTACAAATATATATGCTTTATTTTTTTAAATTTAGAGATATAAATAATTATTGCAATTAATTCATAAATTAAACAACGCAATCTAATAATATAAATATAATTATATTAAACATAGTAAGAAAGTTCTGAAATACAAACTTATATATATTTACAAATGTTTCAACAAAAAAAATGTCTTAAACTAAGTAGCTGGGGGCTTATCATCTGGTGCTCCCTCAGGTCCTGCTGGATCAGGCCGCTGCGCAGAGTGAACTGCACCATCGTCATTAGCAGGAGGAGGAGGAGGAGGAGGAGTAGTAGTACTCAGGACAACATAGCGAGGGACAAGGGGAACCACTGGATGCTGCTTGTCCGGGAACATGCGACTCCATGCCCCCTCGAGCATGTTGTTCGCGATATCACGCCACTGCGTCTGCTGAGCGTAGATCATATCAGCGTGCAGCTGCATCTGCTACATATGCTGCACCTGCATCTGCTGCATCCGCTGCTCCAAATCTGATCGCAGCTGGTCAATAAACTCGTCCCTCGGACGTCTGACCCCTCTAGAGCTGCCAGCCTCAGAGGCAGCGCTCCTGCAGTAGACCATGCTGGGTCTGGTGCCTATCCCCATCCCTCACAAGCGTCCGGGGTGCTCAGCCTGAGCCAGACTCACCTTCAAAGGAGCCGTCGGGTCCACTGACCCCTGTGACTCCTCAGGCTGGGTCTGTCGTAGCTCAGCCTGCGACTGCTGCTCAAGCGGACAGTATGTCCTTAGTTTCAGTCTCTGGAACACATCTCCTAATAACTTGATCATTGCATAGTCTCCATAAATAGGGCTCATCCCAAATGTAGTGTTCAGCTTCTCGTCTAAGTTTCTGAGCCTGAAAGGAAGACATATGCTCAGGGATGAGACCGGTCACAATATAGTTGACAAGACTAGCAAACCAAGGAACATAAACATAAATAGACATTAGGGTTGCATCAGGAAAGTTATCACAAACAAGATCAGAGTCAAGTACTCCCCTTGTGCCATCAGGTAGTCTACTCAAGTGATCCGCTACAAGGTTTGCAGTTCCAGGCCTATCCTTAATGCTAATGTTGAACTCTTGTAGCAGTAACATCCATCTAATAAGCCTAGGCTTGGACTGAGGCTTGGTGAAGAGAAACTTCACAGCTGCATGATCTGTATACACAACCACTTTTGAATTGATTAAATATTGTCTGAACTTGTCTAATGCAAATATCACAGCAAACAGTTCTTTTTCAGTAGTAGTGTAATTCCTTTGTGCACTATCTAGGGTTTTGGATGTGTAAGTAATCACATGGAACAACTTGTTATGCTTTTGCCCTAGCATGACCCCCACAGCAGAATTGGAGGCATCGCATGCTAGTTCAAAAGGTAAGGTCCAATCTGGTGCACTCAGAATAAGGGGCGAAATCAAGTGTGATTTTAATTCATCAAATGCTTGTTTACATAAATCATCAAAGATGAAATCAACATTCTTTTGCAATTATTTGGATAATGGTAGAGCTATCTTGCTGAAATCTTTTATGAATCGTCGGTAAAAACCCGCATGCCCTAAGAAAGAATGAAGTGTTTTAACATTAGTGGGGTAGGGCAAGGAGGCAATTACCTCAATTTTAGCTCTATCAACTTCAATGCCCTTACTAGATATCAAGTGACCAAGTATTATTCCATGATCAACCATGAAATGGCACTTCTCATAATTCAAAATTAAATTTTTCTCAATGCATCTAGCAAGAACCTTGTCCAAACTATTTAAACAAGTATCAAATGAATTGCCATACACTGTAAAATCATCCATAAAAACTTCCATACAATTTTCTAGGAAATCGCTGAACAGTGACATCATACAACTTTGGAAAGTGCCAGGTGCATTGCACAATCCGAACAGCATTCTCCTATACGCATAGGTTCCAAATGGACAAGTAAAGGTGGTCTTTTCTTGATCTTCTGGAGCCACTGGGATCTGAAAATATCCTGAATAACCATCTAAAAAATAATAGTGACTCTTACCAGCCAACCTTTCAAGCATCTGATCAATGAAAGGCAAGGGAAAATGATCTTTCCTAGAGGCTTCATTCAATTTTCTGTAATCTATGCATACTCGCCAAGCATTTTGCATCCTGGTAGGTATCAATTCATTATTTTCATTTTTTATCACAATGATCCCACTCTTCTTAGGTACAACCTGTACTGGACTAACCCATTCACTATTAGAAATTGGGTAGATGATACCCGCACTCAATAATTTTGTCACTTCTTTCTTGACCACATCTAGAATCAGGGGGTTGAGTCACCGTTGAGGCTGCCTAAGAGGTTTGGATTCCTCATGCAAGAGGATCCGATGGGTACAGACAGCAGGATTGATTCCAGGAATATCAGCTAAAGTCCAACCTAGAGCTTTTCGATTTTTACTCAAAACATCAAGCAATCTCTCCTCCTCACTCACAGATAAAGAATTTGAAATAATCATAGGCAATTTCCCATTAGCAGCAAGGAAAGCATATTTCAAATTAGGGGGGAGAGGTTTAAGCTCTAATTCAAGAGGTTGAACAATAGAGGGAATTAGTGTAGGAAGATTAGTGAAAATACTCCCTTTTTCGGACTTAGAAGATGCATGACTTGCGCTAAGCTCCGTAGATTCTACCAATTGAGCATTGGTCTTCCCAAGTCTTGAACCAACATTCGGTTGGTCTACAGCAGCAATATGCTTGGGGAAAGTAGCTTCCTTCATACCTACTTCACAAGAAGTGATTAGTTCATTCAAAAATCGTAAGGTATGAGGAGTAATCTTTGTTCGAGGCTTAGATGATGAGTTAAGAAGTGGCCCTTTAACCATATTGCGTTTAGCATCAAAATGAGTCACACAAGAGGAGGTCTTGATTGGCGTAAGGGCTATCTCATGCAAAGTGTCCATGTCTTGATTACCAACCTCGCATTCAGACTCTTCAGCTGGTTTATGACCTAAAACATTGGCAAGAATACCTTCCTCACAAGCATCATCACTAAAGCATGAATTATCAAATGAGTTACGTTCCCATGAATCAAGAGAAGTAAGAGAAAAATCACTTAGGGAAGATAACCAACAATCAACCATTGAAGAGTTAAGGTTTGAAATACCACTCCCCTGTGAATCATAATTATCAACAGAAGAAGGAGGAGAGATTTTATCATCACATGAATCCAATGCAATGCCACAATTAAGATCACAATTATCAGTGTGCAAGTTGAGCTCACATTCATTAACCATATCATCAAATGCTAAGTCAATCGAATTCACACCTAATAAAGAGCAATCTTCAAAAGGGTGTTTCATGGCTTCATATATATTGAAACTTAGCTTATGGTTACCCACTTCCATGGTAATTAAACCATGTTTCATGTCTATCAAGGTACCGGTTGTCATCATAAAGGGTCTCCCTAAGATAAGGGTGGATTCACTAGGTTCTTGAGACACCCTTTTGAAGATAAGGGTGGATTCATCATAAAAGGTCATCGATTCGGGGAAGAGGGTACTTGTTCTTAATAGTAACTTTATTTAGTTCTCTGTAGTCGATACACAATCGAAGACTCCCGTCTTTCTTCTTTACAAACAACACTTGAGCTCCCCAAGGCGACACACTGGGTCTAATGAACCCTTTTTCAAGTAAGTCTTCTATTTGTTTCTTTAACTCCGCCATTTCATTTGGGGTCATCCGATATGGGGCCTTAGATATAGAGCCAGCTCCAGGCACGATATCGATTGGAAATTGAACTTCCCTTTCTGGAGGTAATCTGCTCAAATCATCCGGAAACACCTCAGGAAATTCATTTACCACGGGTATATTATTCAAGGTTTCGCCAGTTTCCCCTTGCACAGAGAAAAACACCACATAACCCTGGCAACCCTTTTCAAGATACTTTTCAGCTTTGGCTGCAGCAAGGAAATTCATACTAGAATCCACAACTTCAGCCCTCTGAGAAACAGGATATACTATCCTCTTGTTCCCACAATCAAGTAATACATTATTTGCCGTTAACCAATCAAAACCCAAAATAACTTCCAATTGGTAAAGTGGCAAACATATAAGATCTACAACAGATTGGTGCCCTTCCACAGTTATGACACAACTCAAACAAGCTTCTGTGGTTAAGGCCTTAACACCCATTGGAGTTGACACTACTAATTCAAATGGTAACTTATGTACATGCATTCCCAGGCGTTTCACACAATCATAGGCGATGAAGGAGTGACTTGCACCCGAATCATACAAAACTTGCAACAGATGGCCATTAAGAAGAATATTACCTTGTATCAGCTCAGGAGATTTACGGGTCTCTTCGTGGGTCATAGCAAATACTCGGCCTTGTGTCTTCGGTCTCTGGTCTGGTCGTGGCTCTTTGCAGTTAGCAGTTGTATGGCCCACACGCTTACAATTGTAACATATTATTTTGCCATCACATGTTTTACCCTGGTGTGGTTGATTACAGTGACGACAAATCCACGATGGAAAATATGTTCTTTGCTGGTCACGGCTCCCAGATTGGTAGGGCTTCTTACCACTTCCAGATGAAGATCCTTGCCCCTTTCACTTCTGTGAGGTAGCACCCTTACCGGGTTCACTGCGATGGCCAGTAGCTTTAGCAGGATACAGGTCTCTCAAGTTGTTCTCTGTAATCCTGCACTGCTCAACCGCCTTGTTGAACTTGGTAAATTGGTGAGTAGCTAGGCGTTTCCTCAACTCTCACCTCAGACCGCGAATTAGCATATCAGAACTCCATTCTTCGTCATCCTTGTACCGGAGGTAAGAGGAGTACCGAGCCAACCAAAAAAAACGGGACAAGTAATCATCGAAGTTCTCTGTGTCCCCTTGTCTAATGTTGAGAAATTTTGTCTCCTTCTCGAGTCTCACCGATTTGGGAAAATACTTCTCGTTGAACTCTTGCTGAAATAGTTCCCAAGTCAATGGCATTTCCTTGCTTTTCAATGTTAGGGCGATATTTCGCCACCAACGATCTGCATCCCCTTCGAGCTTATAAACGGCCAGTCGTGCCTTCACCTCATCCGGGCAACCAAGAACCTCAAATATTTTCTCCAACCTTTTCATCCAATCTTCGGCTGCTTGAGGGTCAAACCTTCCTCTGAACGCCGGAGGCAGATGCTTGCAGAATCTGGTGACCTAAAATTGAAGGTCTCTATCCTCTCTAAGCGGCATCCCATATGATTCTTGATTTGGAATAGCATGAGCTGGGGATTCTAGTGGTCTTGTTGATCCTTCTGCAGTGTCCTCATGTCGAGTTTCTTCTTGAGTTTCCTCCAGAGTGGACTGAACTGGACCTTCCTTGTTCTTCGCTTTCTCTGCTCTGAGCTCTTCTCTTAGCTCAGTTATCATATCTCTTTGATCCCGGATTAGACCCATCAGCTCTTGCATAGGATCTGGTGGATTATCATTGACGACCTCCACCTCTGGGTCTACACGCGGAATATTGGGGCGTCCTCTAGTTTTCTTCATTCTACAAACAACTTGCCCCATTAATTTAGCAGAGATAGTATGCACATATAGTCACAAAACTCATATATATATATCCATGTCAATAAAACATACATGTGCATACACAACAATCATTCACAGATATCCCTACTACTATCTAAGGGATCTATCCTAGCTACCTCTACCCTTGCCAGGAACTACAGCTCTGATACCAAAATGTAATCCCCTGACTTTAAACACGTAATTATAATTCGATAACACATATTTAAATCGGATTAGAGACCATTGGATGCTTTAAACTCGTTTTAAACTTTCTGTCTCACAGTAAAATTTTCACAAAACTTTCAAAACTCTTTTTCCCATCCAGGTCTCAATTTCAATATTCGAATATAATTACCTGTGCAGTTAATATACATTCAATCATATCAGAGTGTATAACCGCATCCCTGGCAACTCCTGGTTTCTATACATAAAAACCTGAAGGTTTATAAGTATACACTAAGGGATTACACAACCAAAATCGTATGTAGTGTTCCTGATTCAGAATATATAGTAATCCCGAGTTCAAAATACATAACCATAACCAACGTTTCCAATTCAACTATATACCCCCAAGGGTCCTAATTGCTCCGAGTTGGCCGCTTCTCCTTTGAGCCACACGCCCTGTCTGAAATGTTAGTCATAGGAAAGAATGAGATTCGAGAGAATCTCAGTAGTAACAAACCACTCACACAATGCATAAACACAAAGCATGTACATAAATCACAAACAGCAACAGCAGCAGCAATTCACAGATACATGGTTTTCACCACAAACGATAGCACTCACGGCTGTATGCACAATACGACAGCTCTCGCTGTAATAATAATCACGACAGCTTACGCTGTAATCACAATAACGACAGCTTACGCTGTAAACGACAGCTTGCGCTGTAAACGACAGCTATCACCAGCTGTAATCGTAGCAGCATCAAAGAATCATCACATAACAGTGATAACACACACATACAGAGCATTATACATAGTATAAGAGAGAGAGTCACTACCTTGTCCTTTCCTGACATCCTTCGGCGCAATTGGCTCCCGAGGGCGGCAAATATCGAATCCTACAATTGCAAATGCACCATTTAGACACTTCCATAGTGTTACTTAGGGTTATATGAGTCTATAATGAAAATTTACAAAACTACACCCGGGGACCCGGCCCGGGCCCGCCTTACCCGGTCCGGTTGCACTTTTTCCGAAATTCTAATCTGGGCTATCCTAACATATTTTCACTCAAAGAATCCATTTCCGTACTCAGAATTATCAAATTCAATGTTAAATTACTAATTTACCCTTGGCAGCCCCACTTTAAGGGTTTTAGGGCCGTTTTCGTAATTATGCTTTTTCGGCCTTTTCCGAAAAAGTGACCAATTGTAACCCCACCTAATTTTCGCCCCTGAACTCAATGGAACCATCAAATCATTGAAAGTCCAACTCTAAGACCCATTTATAGAGCTGGCCGAAATTTATGAGTTCTCCGGGGAAAATCGGGGTTTTACGATTTCGGCTCCGTAAATGCGTTCCTTTCTACTCCTAACCACTTTATTAACCATCTAATTGAGTTATAACAACCATTTGAACTAAAATTGGGCAGCATAACCCTTAGGAACACACTTTTCCAAAATTTAAAACCAATGGCAATCCGGTGAAATTTCACCGATTAAATTGCCCACAGCAGCCAGAATAGACAATATACGAAGGTTTGGAAGTTACCTCAAGCTCCCACAAGTTTTTCCCAAATATTGCTGAAAACCCTAAGTGCTCAACAACATATTTTGAGCTTCCAAACCTTAAAGAACAAAGAGGAGTAGCTTAGGATCGGAGTTACACGCGTTAGGAGTTAAATCATCGGAGAAATCGGCTTACCTTGTGAGATTTCTTCTCCTTTCTCTCTCTAAAAATTCTGAACGTTCTCTCTCACTTTCAGCTGCTGTTTTGTGTGTGAAATGCTGAATGAAGAAGATGAGAATGATATATTATAATATTATATATCATTTTAATGATTTATGGAATTTTCCAACAATTCCAAAACTAATTTTTATTACATAACTTCCTACATTCATGTAACCATGCCATCATGTCCAACCAATATTTCCTTATTTATGCCACATGTAGGAGACACCTAGGGGTCCCTCCCTAAGGTCTCAATTGGCTTCACAACTTGTTTCGGTTACGTATACACGTAAAGTCTCAATTTTGGTCAAAATTGCATTTTTGCTCAAATTTTCCATAAATTCATATTAAATTGACCAAAATATTCTAAATATATTTTTCCTTAATTAATTGAAATTATCTTCAATTAATCGGAAAAATAATTAATTTTGTGATAATTTGGCAAAATTACGATTTTGCCATTACCTTTTTAATCCAATTTCTTCTCTTATTTTTCTTTGGCCAATTTCTATCTATTTTTGGACCAAATATTTTCTCTAATATTTCTTCATTTTTGGACCTTAATATTAGGCTTTTTAAATCACCCAAATTAATTCCATATTCATTTTTGCCCAATTTCCCGTGAAATTGAACATTTATAAAATTCATAAATTTCAAATTCATGAATATTCACCATTTTATTGAGTTTCCTCAAATAATTACAATATATTTGGTGAATATAAAATTTGGGGTGTTACAATGAGAGAAAGCTGCGAAGTGAGTGTATCCATTTTAGACTCAAGTGCGATCATCCTTTGGTTAGATCCGATATCACAGACACTTATGATCTCTCTTACATTGTATTGTTGAGTGTTTTGAGGTCTCATTTTAATTTGAGCCCATGCTTCCTCTGCAGTGCAATCTTCTAAGAAACCCCCAGCTGAAGCATCTAGAATACCCTTTTCATTAGGTAAAAGACTATCATGAAAGTATTGGATTAATTGCTCATTGTTGATTTGATGGTGTGGGCACTTAGCCAAAAGCTCCTGAAAGCGTCTCCAAGACTCATAAAAAGACTCTGAGGGGTCTTGTTTGATAGAGTAAATCTCCTTCTTGAGCTCAGCAATCCTTACAGCGGGAAAGTACTTTTCCAAGAAGGATTTTTTCAGATTTCCCCATGAATGAAGAGCGTCATTAACCTGCCTTGGTAGCATCATATACCACTCTTTCGCCTTCCCTTCCAAGGTGAAGTAAAACACCTTCAGTTGTACATCTTCTAGGCGAGCACCGACAGGCTTCATATTTGAGCAAGCCACATGTAATGCATTGAGGTGGTTGTAAGGATTTTCCTTCTCAAGTCCATGAAAACGAGGTAGTGAAGCAAGCAAAGGTCCCTTAAGCTCGAAATTGACATTAAGGTTAGGGCATGCGGCACTAAAAGGATCAATAGTGACGTCTGATCTTGTCACATCCCTAATAGTTCTTCTCCTTGGTTGTCCTTCACCATTATTTGCCATAGTGGTACCTTGAGAAGCACAATCACTTAAGTCAATGAACAATTCAAGATTAGAAGAATGATCTAATGTCTTTTCAGATTGATCAGACATACAAAAGAAAAAATTAAGAAAACAATGGATTAATGAAATTCCAAAACTATTTTGCACACAAATTTTAAGGGGGGAAAACTACAAAGAGAAAAAAAATGCAATTTTATGTAAATATTTAAATGCAAAAGTCATATCACTAATGAACGAGAATTACAATAAAAGCAAGTTATTACAATGAAGCCACTAAAAGGGAATGAAATTTTTTTTTTTTTGAATTAACTACTAATTAAATTCAAACCACTCAACACAGCTAAATGAAAGACACATAATGAACTTAACGAAATAGAGTGAAAATGCAATGATGAGTATGCATGTAGTGGTAAGGATCTAAATGCACCTATGTGTGGGGAAAAAAAATTAAAACAGACAGAATTTTTTTTTTATATGAAAAATATGGAAATGGTATGAAACTATTGTAAAAATCAAGAAGCTCACACAGGCAGCCCCAAATCAATTTCTCAATTGACACTTAGTTAACCATGGAGTCAAAAATGACTCCCTGGCAACGGCGCCATTGATTTGACCGAGTCTTTGCGTCTTGGGGTCAAATAAAAGATTTTTAATCCAAGAATTGCAGTATAATGTAATACTTGGGTTGTCTCTCTTTTCTCAAGGAGCCTTTAATTGAATCCTAGGTAATACTAAATGTCATGCAAAAGAAAATTCAATAAAACAAGGGAAAATTGATTTTTGGGTTTTCTTGTTAAAAAAAGACAATAAAAAAATAAAAGAAAATACAATTTAATTAAATATATAAATAAGCACACCACTCAAATTAATTTAAATCATAGGCAAAGTATATTTATAAATCCCACAACACAGATTTAATCACACATTATTCAAACAAAATATTGGAATAGGAAAAATAAAAACAATAACTCCCCTGATTCAGATTCCATGTTCACGCATGAAGTCAAAAGTTGCAATATGTATGATAATGTCAGCATACATGTATGATGATGTCATCATGCATTAATCCAATGAATTGCAACACGTATTGACAATGAAAACGCATTTCTCATTCGTAGATCCTCAAACTCGTGGCTCCAGGTGGTGTAACTCGAAATTTCAGCTGCCTCAGTTTCTGCAACTCGAACTGGTGGTTGATGATGAAGAGCTCGCTGGAGTTGAGGAAGAGAGTGATGAGAGGTCGCCGGAAATGGGGACCAGAAGTTTCACAGACTTCGCCGGAAAATTGGAAACCACACGGGAGTCACAGAAAAACCGATGAAGAATGATGGTGCTGTATTAGCATGATGAAGGGACGATGGTAGGAAGAAAATAAGACATGGAGGTGAAAAATGGGTCACAAGAATTGAAACTCACCAGAAGTGGGGGCCGAAAAACTAGAATAGTTCGCCGGAAAATGCAAAACTTGCTGAACTATCACAGAGAGGAGATGAGGGTGCTACACTTGTAGTTTTCGATGGCTTTTGGTGGAGAAAACAGAGAAGACAGAAGGTGATAGTGGTTGGGATGAAGGTGCTGCTAGACTGTGAACAAGATGATGGTGTGGTGATGCAAATGAACAACGTGGTGGTAAGGAAGGTGCCGAGGCTGGTAAAGGTGAATGGTGGTGATGAAGGGAAGAGGTCGGTGGTGTAAGTGGTGACCTCGTTCTTACTTCAACTCCCCGTCCTGTAGTACCTCGGCAAAAGAAAATGGAAGAGGAAAATTGAAGAAGGAAGAGCTGCAGTCTGGATGCCCTCATGGTGGTGAAGATGGGGGTATATATAGTGAGATTGCCGCCGTCCATTTCCCTTCACCAACCATAGCCACTACTAATTGTTAGGTGCAGTCTGAAAGCAAGCTGCAACACAAATCTTTTCGTGATATGCGCGCGCATGTAATTTCTACATATTCCAGAAGCGCACATGACAAAACCCCCCAGATTATGCTTTTCTGTCGGTTTGAATGTTGAATTTGTGGCTTGGGTATTGTTCTGTAATTTTCTCCAATAAATTTTCTTCATGAAAAAGCTTATGGGTACTTTTCTGTAATTTGCTCTGGCCCTTTTCTATAATTTTCCTTGTCTTCAAAATATTAATTCAGACTCCAAAAATCACCAATTGTGTCCCAAAGCACCTGCAATGCAAAATTAAGCATAAGGTAGTATTAAAAATTCAAGAGATCATATGTATAAATATTTAATAATTATGGCCATTTTACCCTTTTATTACAATTAATTCAATACAAATGCCTCTAATTAAAATGAGTGCTTAATCATGCGATAATGCCCTAGAAAATACATTAAGAGTCCCTATTTAATTAATTAAAAATATATAAAATTATGGTTAAATCATGGGCCATGGGAGGTTGGACCAATTTCGTTGAATAGAAGACTCCTTTGGGCTGCTACATGTGACGACACAATTTGGGCTTTGGAGGGCATGCAGAATTTTGACCAGGTCTAAAGGAATAACCTGAAGAGGAGGGCGAGAGTTTAAGAGGAGGCGGCTGTTTTTCAATAGAGGGCACCATTCATCATCTTCTCATCGGCTTCATTGAGCTAAAAAACAGAAGGGAGAGACCAGAGGAAGAGCTGAGAGGCAAATTCACTGGTTTTCCATCTTAGTAATCAGATTTGGGGAGGCAGCCATCATCTTCTTCATTCCCTGAACCAGAACGAGAGAGCAAGAAAGGAGGGAGGACGTCGACGATGGCTGCAAGCACTAGCTGGACCAGAAAACGAGACCAAATCTGAGAGGAGAGGGAGCGAGAGACTGGTCTTCTTCTTCCTTGGAAAGAGAGATGGAGCTGAGAGCAACTGATTCAGGGGAGGTCGACACTGCTGGGCTTGAAGGGTGAGTAGAACCAGAGGAAAGAGAGAGGGAGATATGACTACAATCTGTTCTTCATCTATGCGATTCTGAGAGTAGGAAGCTGGGTTCGTCTTAGGTGAATCATCTCCTCTTGCTACTGGAACAGAACTTATATTCCGTGGTTTATTTTGTTGTTTCAGTTCCCCTGTTCCTCGCCTTTAGAGTTCGTCTATGACTTTTAACTCTAAATTGATTGTGGTTGAGATGAATTTTGATTATGATGATGAGTAGCTAGTTAATTTGCATTAGGATTATTTCAAAGCATTGTAAGGATTGAGACTTAATTATTATTATTCTCTTTAGTTGTTAATGGCAATTATTTGTTAATTTTATCTTGTTTCTAATGCTTCTATGTGACTGGCCATCACTTGGATTGTTTTGTTCAATTAAATGAAGCTTGAGAAAGTTAATTTAATTGTAGAACTTAGGTAAAATTATGCTAGACTTGAAGTTTAGGATTAAATTGATAGTTTGTTAGTAACATAGAGATATAGTTACTAACCTAGCATTGTCAAATTAAGGTTGTTACTTAATGATTATTTTCTCTTAACTGTAGCAAGAGATTGTACATGTTAATTGAGGATATAAATTTGGTTTTGACTTGAGAAAGCTTAATCAAATGCTTTTGAACCTTAGACTAATATGTAATGTCATTTAATCACTAATGGAGTGGTAATTATTTAAGTCTCATGAATTGCACTGGTTAGAAATAATCCTATGCTCCTCTTGTTTTGAAGTAGAGTTTTAATTTAGTTTTAATCAAATTGTTTTCCTTTTCTTGAATTCAAATAATCTTTAGGATATAAACTCTTCAAATGGTTTTACTCAACCTAATTGATAGCATAATCATGACAATTAATCCACTTTTGCCTTAGTCCTCGTGGGAACGATCTTTACTTATCACTTTATTACTTGACGCGATCCGTGCACTTGCGGTGGCGAACAGGATATAAGAGAAAAAGAGAGAAAGTATTATCCATATATTTCCTCATCTTTCTCAAACTTTCCGTCCAAGAATTCTAAAGGCAAGAGAGGTGAGAGAATTAAAGTTGAAGTCATCTTATATTTATCATCAACTTTTATCAAGAAGGAATAATTATTCACCACACATATTCTTTATTTCTTTTGGCCCACTTTCGGTCAGATATTAAGGACCAAGGAAAGAGAATTTCTGAATGCTTTCACTTCCTCTCATTTGTCTTAAAGTCGGTTTACAGCAGCAAAAACGTAGAGGAAGAAAAGCAAGGTTTCAAGGTGAGCTTAATCTTGATTTTTCACCTTCTTAACCTCATCTATGGCTCAAGTGACCTTCATAAAACTTGTTCCCCTCTTCCTTAGCTTCATTTCTATGGTTTTTGTTTTTGAAGAAGAGGAGTTTTCAGCCACCTTGCAAGAACAAAAGCTGAAGAATCAAAGAAAGAACTTAAGGAGAAGCAAGAGGTGAGTATTAGCATCAATTTGAGCTATTGGTTGTGTTGGTTGAATGAGAATTTTGGCATGTGTAAATCTGCCCTGATTTTGGCTAAACAAGGGTTTGGGTAATTCATGATGGTTTGGTTGTGTTATTGGTGGTTTATGATGATTGGAAACCATTTGACATAAGTTTGATGCTGAAATTGGAAGTTGGTAATTGTTGGAATTTATTTTGAATTTTCTGCCAAAACAGGACATGGAGAACAAGTGAGAATTTGTTAATTTTGATGTTACCATTGTGTTCTACACGAAAAATTATGTGGGAATAGCCCTGGGTTGTGAATTTTGGGTCATTGAAACTCAAAGTGTAAATTTGGGTTTTCAGCCTGAACAGGATTCCAGCGAGGTAATTTACTTGTGTGGTATTTTTGGATAACCAAATGATCTATAAAAATTATGAAACTTTCCAGTATTAAATATCACATTCCAAGCTTCAAAATGGACATATAATTTGTGTCATTTCGTTTTTTGAGTTGTGAGTTCTGGTTGCGCAAAGTTTGATGTCGAAACTGGACTTAATTCTGGAGCAGTGTGGGATTTTGTGTAATTCTGGAATTGTGTGGTGATTTCCAGTAATGATTCATATTTTTCCTATGAAGAGGACTTCAATAGCTTTCCATAGGACTTGGGATCACCTCATTTCAATTTTTTTAGAATTAGTTATGATTTTTCAAAGTCTGGAGAAAATTCTGGTAGATTTGGTCTCTTATGCGAAAATTGAAGATGTAATGGCATAATATAGTATTGTTGAACTTTGAGGTTAGGAATTGGTCTTTTAGGTTAATTGACCACTTTAACTCCTTAGTTGATTTGATTAAATATCCCTAATGATAACCAACTTGAGTATTTGAATTAAAGAATTGGATTAAGTAATAACATGTCGCCCGTAATTCTAATTATAGGATTTGACATTTGCCCTACACGTGATAAACCAGTGCCAATGCACGAGCGGAAAGAACAAGGTAGTGACTCTTTCTCTTATTCTGTGTATGATGCCTTGCATATATGTCATTTCATTGAATATGCCGTGATGTAACATTGCCGTTGTGAAATGCCGTTGTTGTGCTGTTGTGAAATATGCCGTTGTGAATGCAGTGAAAGCTGTTGCTGAAATGCCGTTGTGTTGTTGTTGTTGTGATTTGCTTACATGCTTTGTGATTGTACATGTTAAAGTGAATTATTACTACTGAGATTCTTTTGAATCTCATTCTTTCCAATAATTAACCTACAGCAAGGGCGAGCGGTTCAAAGGAAAAGCAAGTGACAAAGGGCGGTTAGAGCTCCTAGCTAGGAGTTTTAATTTTGGTAGTTGGTTGTCATATTTTGTTGGGGATTAGTTGCACATATTGTATATATTGAATAGTGTTGTATAATCCCCTGTATGGGAAACTAAGCATTGTAAACCCTTTATTAAGTATCGAAACCTGAGCGTTGTCAGGAATTTTTTGTTGCACTCTGATATGTATGACTGAAACCGAATTGGATAGACCAATTATATTCGAGATGTGAATGTGAGACCGCACTAAATAAGTTTTGGAAATGTTTTAAATTAACCACTGGTCTCTATTTCAAATTAATGACGTATTCTCGAACTACAAATTTGGCTATTAAGGTAGGGGGTTACACATGGCTTCTTCCCATTAATATTATTTTTTTATCCAATTTTTTTAAAAAAAGGGATATTTAAAGAAATTAAAGGATAGAAAATAAAAGTTATCGTAAATTACTGTAAAATTTGTAGTTATATAGATGAACCAAATATTGACACATAAATTTAAAAGTACTAAATTACACTTAACTAACATGCTGGTTATCCTTTTTATTTAGGAAAATTTTACTCAATGACCCCGTAGGCAATTAATATCGAGTGGGTCTCAATAAATTCTGAAACTTCATTATAGGACTATTGGGTAAAATGAAATTAAAATTATGCTAAAAAGGCATCACTACTCTTGCTTTTTTTTGAAAAAAAGTCAACATTTTCCAACCAAGTTCTTACTCATTTCTAAGTATCTTAAACATCAGGAATAAGTATAATAGTCTTATGAACAAGGTAAATTAATTTATTAACAATTACTCATTTGACAGTGTCTTATACATCATCATAAATAAGTGGAATAGTCATATAAACAAGTGAAATATTTTTCTTAAGATAAATTAATTTTGTTAACAAGATTGAATTTGTAAGTGTCCTATGCATTATGAACAAATTGAATAGTCCTACAAACAAGTGGAAGAGTTGTACCCTATGCGAATAATTGTTTAAAACACTTATAAATGAGTAATTATTAAAAAAATTAATTTATCATGCTTATATGATTATCCTACTTGTTCATAGGGCTATTCGACTTGGTCATTTTGCAGCATAAAATTTGATTTCATTTTTCCTCATAGTCCTGCAATAAAGTTTCAGAATTTCTTGAGGCACAATTGGATATTAAATTGGCAAGGTCCTTGAGTGAAATTTTCCCCTTTTTATTTTTGGTTTTAGGCCTAGTACAGAGTCCTGAAAAAATAAATATAGAACATGTTTGATGCATAATCTTTTAATTACATTTTCATTCACACTGTAAGAAATGAATGAATATGTGATTATTGAAACATTTTACTTTAAAAACATCGAGTTATTGAAATTTGATGGTAGTTTTTTGGATGAAATGGATATTAATTTTGTGCAAAAGATCCTTCTTATTAAGAAGGAGGTTAAATGTATACCAAACAGGAAGATAGATCAGTGTCTTGTATATTCCAATAATTCAATTACTCCCTCTAATACTCATTATAAGGCACTTACTTGATAATTCTCATTATAATGCACTTTTTTGAGGGCGATTTTGGTACTTTAATAAAGAATTCCCTTGTTTTAATGAGTGACAATAGTGAGAGCGGGGTAGAAAATGAAATTCTATGATATTGGAAGGGGTGATTCAAACCTCATACATCAAAGCAACCGGTTAAAGCTCAACCAAAATCTGATAGAAATTAAAAAAAAATGGTAAAAAAAGAATAGGAAAATGACATAAAAAGAACTTTAAAATTGCAAAATCCTAAATCAGGTTTATTACCAAAAGTTGATTAGAGAATTACGATAATTGATAAGCAATTCACAACTCTTTTTTTGAAAAAATACCTTATTTGAGATTTTACGATTTGAAAGTTTTTTTTTCTATTATTTTCCCAAAAGAATAGCTTAAAGCGTGTAGGAATAATAATTAATTAAAAACAGAGAAAGAAGACATAATTAATGAATGAAAACAATAATCAATGAAATTTTTATTTTATTTTTAAGCGGTAGAAAAAAAAATTTCTTGAATATTAGAAAGAAAATGCAAGAAATGAGAACAAAATCTTGCGGTCAGATAAATTTAAATATTATTCTCAGCCAAGAAGCAACCTAAATATAAGGATATTTTCAACAAATATAAAGACTGTAGTATTTACAATAAATAATCAAGGAGGAGATGGAAGAAAAGAATTAAAGATGAGTAGGGTGTTTTAGAAAATACATATCATACTAACTAATTCAACTAACTTCTTTAATATAATCAAATTAGGTAAATACATTTTATATTAAAGACCATACGAGTTTTAATTTTCTGCGAAAGATTCTCCCAATTAAGAAGGAGGGTTTTTTTAACCGAAAAATTAAGGAGGCGGTTAATGTCTCAAAGAGGAAGAGAAATTATTGTCTCGTGTATTCCAACATTTCAAGTACTTAATCCTTGAATTCTTATTACAAAGCACTTTCTTAAAGGTGATTTTGATTTTTCAAATAAATCTTCGGTTTAAGTAAATTACATTATTCTTCTTAGCTGAGCAATCCTTTTTTTTTTTTTTGGGATAAAAAATAAGGGCCTCCAACGGAAAACAAGCCAAAGGAAATAATTAAAATACATTAAAGCCTTGAGAGGATTTTTTTAGAATCCATTTTCTTTTTTTATTCTAGAATCTATATAAGATTTTGAAAAGAAAAAGAGAAACAGAAAAATAAGAGAACCCAAACCCCATCCATATCATTAAATTTAACTCCGCAAACTCCTTATATATATTAATCTCCTCTCTTATCATCCGCCTCTCTATTTTTCCATTGTCATCAAGAGTTTCCAAGTATTATTGCCATCGAGAGTTCCCTCGTACGTACACCTATACTATGCTTCCTTTCTTTAATTTACCCTAGCGCCATCTTCTACTTGTCTTTTTCTTTTTGTTTTTCTTTCTTTCTTTAACCTATCATGGTGCCATCTTCCACATCTCCTCGTCTTTTATTCACATGAGTAGCTAATTCCTTCTTCTTAAGGATAGATAACGTGACTTGAATTTTGTTTGTTTTGGGACCCAATTAATTCTCACGGTCTTAAAAGGCGTTAAAAGGGAAGGTATCTAAACCACCTCCAACTCTAAATTACCCGCTTTGGTTCCATTTCTTTTCATAGTTTTAAAACTCGTCAAAATGAGAAATATTCAGACACATATAAGGGGTCGATAATTTATATAACTTTTTTGTACTCAATCTTTAACATAAAATCATTTTTACTTGTTAATATTTTTTAAAAATAAATCTATGAAGTCCTACCTTAGCTAGAGAGGAAATAAAAGACGCTTTATAAGAGTTTGGATATATTGTCTTCTTATTTGTATGCGACGTCGCTTCTAGTTCTTGCAAGGCAAAGTGCCCTTGCTGGGATAAGACCAGCAATAATAGGAAAGGAGGGCGTTTTGGTTTTAAAAATCTCAACGCCCCTATTAAATTGCCAATACCACCGTCTCATGGTATTGCCTAATACCATCTAGCAAGAGATCCCTCAAACCAAACACTCTTTTATGGCCTTTCAATCTCAATCCTAATTCCTTCCTTAGAACCGTGAGAGTTTCATTGCCTCACGGTGGGGAACTTGCAAGTTGTGGGAATTCACAATTTTAAATATTACTGATAAATAATTATGTGCAAAAATAATTTTTTTAAGGGGAAAAAAAAGTGAACGTGCGTGGGTGCTTAAGTTTGTGTGTTTCTATTTTTTATGTATTCTGGCAATATGTGTATGTATGAAAGAGATATGCTAATATATTATAATTTATTTAAAATTTAGGACCCATTTGAATATTATACCAGAATGGATGAAAGTGCCTCACCATTAGCCCCTACAACAAATCTTCCTTCAAATTCAGCCATACAGGTATTTAAGATCTTTTAAGATAGGAAAATAAAATAATTTGATTGTTTAAGTTTACTTCTTCTTGTTTTCTTTTCTTCGTTGCGGGTATGTTTTTGGGTATCATTAGATCATTAGATGTAAGATATTTTAATGAAATTGAATACGTCTGGCTTCTTGTTTCTGTTTTGGGTTGGGCAATGGAAGGAGGGTACTGTACAGAGAAAAGGAACACCACACTTCATCGCATGAGTAGTATAGATGAATTGTTGAAATATTGCAATTTATTTTAATTTCAGGACCCAGTTGAAGATCACAGTGGGGAAGTTTGGTTTCTAATGGGTGATGAAGTTGACTCACCATCATCAACGGACTTATGGGATATGATTAACTTTGAACTCGATCGTTCTGAAAATCAAACTTTGAATTTGGAAGATCTCCTCAATGACCCTACTTCTCAGTCTTTAGAATCGGAAGTCACCCCAAGCGAGATGCACAATGCGTCTCAAGATTTGGAATTCAAGGATTTTCCAAATCATCATATTTTTCAGTCTCCAGAGTTGGACGTTCCTCCAATATTCTCTTCTCCTCAATCTTTAGAATTGGGAGTTCATCCAAGCTATGTTAATTCTCAATCTTTGCAATCTTCTCAATCTTTGGAATTGGAAGTTCATCCAAGTCATCCTAACTCTCAATCTTTAGAATTGGAAGTTCATCCAAGCTATACTAATTCTCAATCTTTGGAATTGGGAGTTCATCCAAGCCATCCTAATTCTCAATCTTTGCCTCAATCTTTGGAATTGGAAGTTCATCCAAGCTATGTTAATTCTCAATCTTTGCAATCTTCTCAATCTTTGGAATTGGAGGTTCATCCAAGCCATCCTAACTCTCAATCCTTAGAATTGGAAGCTCATCCAAGCTATACTAATTCTCAATCTTTGCAGTCTTTTCAATCTTTGGAATTGGAAGTTCATCCAAGCCATCCTAATTCTCAATCTTTGGCTCAATCTTTGGAATTGGAAGTTCATCCAAGCCATTCTAATTCACCATCTTTGGAATCGGAAGTTCTTCCAAATATCAATACTTCTCAATCTTTGGAAATGCAAGTTATTGAGAATGTCTCTACTTCACAATCTTTCCCAAATGTTTCAAATCAGCAGCATCTTCGTGCCCAACAATATCAAATTGCGCCAACTTCTCCTCACTATCACCAATTCATCCAATCACCGCCTCCATCCAATAAAAGGTATGCGTCTTTAATCCATTCACTTGAAAAACAAATTAATGCTTTATCTCTATTAAGCTTGAGTGAAATTTATGTGATTCCAAAAAATAAAAAATAAACTCAAGCAATGGGTTGAATCATTAGTTTTACCCCATTTTGTATTATTTATATTTCTAGCTAGGGGGATCAAATGCTTAGTTGTTTTTTAAATTATTTTTATACCTCTTCTATAGGCAAAAGACATCAAGCAAGCAATGCAAATTGGAATATGAAAGGACAATGATCACGGAGAAAAGGAACAACTTCATATATCATAATCCCTCCGCATTTGTAAGTTTTCGACTCGATGAGTCTGAATTAGACATGACAAATTATTACCCATTACTTAGTTTCTTTGAACTTGTTATCTTAAGGATTTCATTAATGTGCTCCTATATATAGGACAAAATTATCAGTCAAGGAAAACCTAGAATAAGTTGTCACTGCGGAAAGACAAAATGCTCAAAAAGATATTGCTCATGCTATAAGGTAATTCTTTATTAAGCCGTTGTTTTTAATTGACATGATTGAATCTTTTATTTAAAAAAGTTATTAAAAAATTCAAAACATATTTATTTCTACTAATGTTTTTATTTTTTTTATTGAAGGCCGGAGTTGGATGTTCTGATCTCTGTCAATGTAAAGGATGTGGTAATAATTATGGCGCTAAAAATAGTGGTAAGAATCTTTTGAGCATCTTGGGTTGTAAGAAATTTTATTGCTAATATAATAGTGGTAATAATCTTTTCTGCACATATACAGGAACTTCATCAACTTCTAACTCAAGTTTTGCTCCAAGAGAGCGTGCCCTCATCACAACTCCAAGCAACAATACTTCTTTAATCAATGAGAGGCACTCGGTAAGTGTCTGCTATTTCATAAACTTGATTTTTGTTATGACTCTTAATGTCACAAGTATACATGCAATTTTATGCCATTTTTTATATTCTTATTAATTCTTTTTGGTGTTAATGAATGTTATGTTAGGGTGGTGGATTCAACACACTCACTCATAACAACTTATATAGATCATATACAAATCAACATGCAGTGTATGGCACACCTGCCACAAATCCATCTGATTCACCGCCAATCGTCCAAATAGCCGCTGTGGCTCAGCCTCAAGCGGATCCATTTACCCCATCGCTTCTCGCCACCACACGCTGTCCAAATGGCCGCCGCAACTCGGCCACAAGTGAATCTATACACAGTTGATCAGCCTCAGCAGCAACATATGTTGATGAGCCCAGCCAGTCTCCTTGTTGACGCAGGTGGATCATCATTAATGCGACTACCCCCAAGGTTTGTGGTACCCCAAACCTAAATCAATCAATATTTTATGAAAACCATATTATAATTCGATGTTACTCTTTATTTTTCTTTGCTTTTATATATAACCCATATTTGTTTGTGCAGATTCCGTCAAGTCAGCAACATATATTGGAAGCATGGTTCAAGGGGATAGTTTGATAAATTGTGGCCATAATCTTTCATAAATTGATTTTATGTATTATGAATCCACGTTGAATTATGTTTATACTGTTTTGATGGATTTTGAATGGAATGAATGAAATTACTCAATAAATAGCTTGTATTAAATTTGTAATTGTTGAATTGGGTTTATACGCCTTTTTGGAAACTATAATAATTACTCATCAATCAAGATAATATTAATAACTAAAATTTACCCTCTCATTCCTTTTAAATTTTGAATTCCCAACCAAAATTTAAATACCTTCAACCCAAAAAGGTAATTTAACTCCCTTCCCTCCCCTCTCCTCAAACAAAACACGCCCTAAAGCAACCACTTAAAGCTCAGCCAAGATCCGGTAGAAATTAAAAAAAAAAGGTAAAAAAAAAAAGAATATCTTAAAGGCGTATAGGAATAATAATTAATTAAAAAATAGCGAAAGAAGGCATAACTAATTAATGAATGAAAACAATAATGAATGAAATTTTTATTTTATTTTTGTGCGTTAGAAAAAAAAAATCTTGAATATTAGAAAGAAAATGTAAGAAAATGAGAACAAAATCTTCAATTTGGATAAATTTAAATATTAATCTTAGCTCAGCAGCAATCTGAATATTAGAGACCTATAAGTCTATAACAGAAAAGAAGCCAATGATTCTCTCATTAAAGTCTTCAAAGATTCTCTCATGATCTTTTTTCTATTGTGATTTTTAGAATCTATAAAATATTAAATATAAATCATCTTTTTTTTTTTTAGTCTGACGGTGAATATAGGATTTTGAGGAACAAATTAATGAGAAACAGAAAGATGAGGGAACTTAAACCCATCCATATCATTAAATTTAACCCCACAAACTTCTTATATATTATTCGCTCCGTTACTATCCTCCTTTCCATTCTTCCATTGCCATCAAGAATTCGTAAGTACGTACTACTGCACTTCTTTAACCTACTCCTCCTCTTTCTTTTTCTTTCTTTCTTGTCTTCTACTACTCTTCTTTTTGTTCCTTTTTTCTTTAACTTCTTTTGGCGCCATCTTCTACTTCTCCTCTTCTTTCTTTTCCTTTCTTTCTTTAACCTACTGCGATGCCATCTTCTACTTCTCCTTGTCTTTTTCCGTGGGTAAATTCCGTCGGTATACCGACAGAATTTTTTCCATGGGTACGTAATTCGTCGGTAATTTCCGATCGAATAAAAACTCCGCCTGTAAATCAATTTGTCACGGATATTTTAGAGACAGAAAAAATTATGTCGGTAATTCCGTTTCTCTCCCTAATCCATCGATAATTTGATTTCAGAGACGGAATTCTGTGGGTAATACGTTGTTTTTTTGTAGTGTTCTCCTTCTTCTCAATGAGAGATAACGTGATTTGATTCTTGTTCATTTTAATTACTTCTCAAGGGTTTTAGAAGGCATTAAAAGGAGAGGTATTTAAACAGCCTCTAACATGAAATTATCCGTTTTGAGCCAATTACCTTTTATGGTCTTAAAACTCATCAAAAGGGGATATATTCAGACCTTTATAAGGCTTGGATCACATTGATATTAGTTTATATAATTTCTTTTGTACTTACTGTTGCAATAATGTTAGAAATGACATGAAAGAAGATTAATTAATTAGAAAATCTCTTGAGAATGGATGATTTTACAATGCTCCCACTGGTATTGTTGAGATAGGAGTAAGCACTTCCAAAAATCCAACCCAACATCATCCTGCTTTACTAATATTGTATTTCAAATCTTTAATATAAAATTGCTTTTACTGGTTAAAATTCTTGTTAAAATAAATCTATGAAGTCCCACCTTGGTTGGGAAGGAATCAAAGTTTGAAAACTTTTTCTCTTAATGCATTACTAAATCTTGCAGTACTCTACATTGTTCATTTTAAAATATATCTTGCAGTACCATCTAGGAAGCAATCCCTCAAATCAAAAACTCTTTTATGGTTTTCCAATCTTAATCTTAATCATTATCTCTCAACGGGGAATGAAAAACATCTTATAAGGGTCTAGATATCTCTCCTCTCAACACATTTTAAAACTGTGAGAGTCTCATTATCCTCACGGGGAGCTCACCAATTATGAAAATTCACAATTTTGAATATTAATGATAAATATTATGTGCAAAAATAAAAAGAAATTTAAAAAATAACATACGCATGTGTGGGTTTTTATTTTAGGCCCCATTTGAAGATTCTACCCTAATGGATAAAAGTGCCTCACTGTTAGCCCCTACAACAAATCTTCTACCAAATTCAGCCATACAGGTATTTATATTTGAAATCTTTAAGACAGGAAAATACAATACAATAATTTGATTGTTTAAGTTTATTTTTTGTTGTTTTCTTCATTGCTAGTGTGTTTTTGAGTATCACTAGAAGTAACATTTTTTTTAATAAAATTGAATTATGGTTATTTATCTTGTACATGCACCACATGGGAAAGAAAATTAGGTTTACTCGGTTAAAAAGTTGGATTTAAGTTAGTCCCTTATTTGAGAGTGTTTAAATGACGTGATGTATCTAAACAAAGGAAAAGCGAGGGTGGCTTGGGAATAAAAGACTTACATTGCCAAAATAAAGCTTTCCTAATGAAGTTGTGCTGGTCCTTAATAAAAAAGCCGGATGCCTTTTGGGTTAGATGTTTACGAGAAAAATACTCATGTGGATCTTCTACTAATCCCCTCATCCAGAGACGGAGGAAGCAGTCAGCTGTTTGGAGTGGAATTGTGGCTGTCTGGGAAGACTTCAAGAGTGGGCTTGGCAAATGTCTGAAAAGCGGCC
Organism: Inga laurina; assembly: GCA_963855925.1. NCBI lineage: Eukaryota > Viridiplantae > Streptophyta > Magnoliopsida > Fabales > Fabaceae > Inga > Inga laurina. The sequence continues at coordinate 2,227,731 of OY979712.1, read as the reverse complement.
GGAATACGTTAGCTTGGAAGGATTGCTGGTCCCCTGTTGATCAGCCGCTCGAATCCCTTATTGACAAAAACATTCACTTAGTCGATAAGAGCGCCTCTGTGCGTTCTTTCACGACTCCATCGGGTCATTGGGATAGAGCTAAATGGGCTTCTTTTCTTCCTACCTGGGTGGTCGATAAAATAATGTTGGTATCCCCACCAATAGGAAACAAAGATGATAAGGTTTGCTGGAGGATTGCTACTGATGGGAATTTCAGCGTAAGATCAGCATATGATGCTATCTATCATCAGCACAGCCTTAGGCTTCAACATCACTGGCAGTCTCTATGGCATTGGGGAATTCCTGAAAGAGTCAAAATTTTCTTGTGGCAAGTCTTCCATAACAGGCTTCCGACTAACGAGCTTAGAGCAAGACATAACCCGAGCGTTCTAAACAAATGTCCGTTTCAGTGTGACAGTGAGGAGAGCACCCTTCATATGCTGAGAGATTGTGAGCATGCACAGAGAGTTTGGTCAGCTTTAACTAACCCTCTATATTATAGTATATTTTTCTCTGGTAATTTGCAGGACTGGCTCAATTTGAATCTACATCAATCACCAGGAAACAACAAGATGGCGAGATGGCAATGGCATAAAGTTTTCAGCTACACATGCTGGCTCCTTTGGAAGAATCGTTGCAGTCAAGCCTTTGAGGGGGTATCAGACAATCCAAAAGGAATAATCCACAGATGTCTATACCATCTCTCGGAAGGGGTGGAGAACGGCAGGTACCACCATCAGATATTCCAATTTCCAGAACGAGGTCTTCTCCATTGGCATCCCCCAGATCCAGGATTTCATCGTATTGATGTGGATGGTTCGGTGATTAGGGATGGTCAGGCTGCTTGCGGGGGTGTTATCCGGGATCACCAAGGTATCTGGATTCGCGGATTCCAACAGAAGTTAGGTCATACCTTCCCAACTGCTGCTGAAATCCATGCAATCCATCGAGGTCTTCTACTTTGTAAAAAGATGGGGCTTAAGAAAATCAAGTTGTTCACAGACTCTCTACAGGCAATCCACCTGCTATCCACTCATTGTGATCCTGATCATCCTTTGTATGAGGTTATTCTAGATACCAGATCTCTTGTTTACAGCGACTGGGAGCTGGAAATTTCCCACACTCATAGGGAGAGCATTCGTTGTGCAGACTACCTGGCTGGAATGGCGCATGGGGTTCCACAAGACTATGTGGAATTAGGACTTCCCCCAATGGAATGTATTCATCTTTTTGCTTTGGATCGTGGATTGTTACCACATGATCACTTATAGGATCTAGCCTATAGATTCTGTCATCTTCAAGCTTTGCTTGCCCTTGTAACAAAAAAAAAATGACGTGATGTATCAATACGTCTAAGAATTATGTTCCAAGATTCCAAGATTCCATGCCTTCCATCACTCAGCTTCGTCTTGTATGAAATGGATATTAATTTTGTGCAAAGGATCCCTCTTATTAAAAAGGAGGTTTTTTTTTTCTACCGAAAAATTAAGGAGAGGCTGGGTGTGTTTGGTTTGAGGGGAGGGTAGGGGAGGGAGGGGAGTTAAATTATCTTTTTGGGTTGAAGGTATTTAAATTTTGGGCGGGAACCTGAAATTTAAAAGGAATGATAGGGTAAATTTTGGGCGGGAACCCAAAATTTAAAAGAATGAGAGGGTAAATTTTGGGTTTCTCTTGTCTAAAATTGTAATTTACCAATCATCCCCTCCCCTCCCCTCCCCTACCCTACCCTCAACCCAAACACACCCTAAACTCCTTATATATATTAATCTCCTCTCTTATCACCCTCCTCTCTATTTTTCCATTGTCATCAAGAGTTTCCAAGTATTATTGCCATCGAGAGTTCCCTCGTACGTACACCTATACTATGCTTCCTTTCTTTAATTTACCCTAGCGCCATCTTCTACTTGTCTTTTTCTTTTTGTTTTTCTTTCTTTCTTTAACCTATCATGGTGCCATCTTCCACATCTCCTCGTCTTTTATTCACATGAGTAGCTAATTCCTTCTTCTTAAGGATAGATAACGTGACTTGAATTTTGTTTGTTTTGGGACCCAATTAATTCTCACGGTCTTAAAAGGCGTTAAAAGGGAAGGTATCTAAACCACCTCCAACTCTAAATTACCCGCTTTGGTTCCATTTCTTTTCATAGTTTTAAAACTAGTCAAAATGAGAAATATTCAGACACATATAAAGGGTTGATAATTTATATAACTTTTTTGTACTCAATCTTTAATATAAAATCCTTTTTACTTGTTAATTTTTTTTAAAAAACAAATCTGTGAAGTCCTACCTTAGCTAGAGAGGAAATAAAAGACGCTTTATAAGAGTTTGGATATATTGTCTCCTTATTTGTATGCGACGTCGCTTCTAGTTCTTGCAAGGCAAAGTGCCCTTGCTGGGATAAGACCAGCAATAATAGGAAAGGAGAGCGTTTTGGTTTTAAAAATCTCAATGCCCCGATTAAATTGCCAATACCACCGTCTCATGGTATTGCCTAATACCACCTAGCAAGAGATCCCTCAAACCAAACACTCTTTTATGGCCTTTCAATCTCAATCCTAATTCCTTAGAACCGTGAGAGTTTCATTGCCTCACGGTGGGGAACTTGCAAGTTGTGGGAATTCACAATTTTAAATATTACTGATAAATAATTATGTGCAAAAATAATTTTTTCAAGGGAAGAAAAAAAAAAGTAAACGTGCGTGGGTGTTTAAGTTTGTATGTTTCTATTTTTTATGTATTCTAGCAATATGTGTATGTATGAAAGAGATATGCTAATATATTATAATTTATTTAAAATTTAGGACCCATTTGAATATTATACCAGAATGGATGAAAGTGCCTCACCATTAGCCCCTACAACAAATCTTCCTTCAAATTCAGCCATACAGGTACTTATATTTAAGATCTTTTAAGATAGGAAAATAAAATAATTTGATTGTTTAAGTTTACTTCTTCTTTTTTTCTTTTCTTCGTTGCGGGTATGTTTTTGGGTATCATTAGATCATTAGCTGTAAGATATTTTAATGAAATTGAATATGTCTGGCTTCTTGTTTCTGTTTTGGGTTGGGCAATGGAAGGAGGGTACTGTACAGAGAAAAGGAACACCACATTTCATCGCATGAGTAGTATAGATGAATTGTTGAGATATTGCAATTTATTTTAATTTCAGGACCCAGTTGAAGATCACAGTGGGGAAGTTTGGTTTCTAATGGGTGATGAAGTTGACTCACCATCATCAACCAACTTATGGGATATGATTAACCTTGAACTCGAATGTTCTGAAAATCAAACTTTGAATTTGGAAGATCTCCTCAATGACCCTACTTCTCAATCCGAAGTCACCCCTAACGAGATGCACAATGCGTCTCAAGATTTGGAATTCGAGGATTTTCCAAATCATCATATTTTTCAGTCTCCGGAGTTGGACATTCCTCCAATATTCTCTTCTTCTCAATCTTTAGAATTGGGAGTTCATCCAAGCTATGTTAATTCTCAATCTTTGCAATCTTCTCAATCTTTGGAATCGGAAGTTCATCCAAGTCCTCCTAACTCTCAATCTTTAGAATTGGAAGTTCATCCAAGCTATACTAATTCTCAATCTTTGCAATCTTCTCAATCTTTGGAATCGGAAGTTCATCCAAGTCCTCCTAACTCTCAATCTTTAGAATTGGAAGTTCATCCAAGCTATACTAATTCTCAATCTTTGCAATCTTCTCAATCTTTGGAATCGGGAGTTCATCCAAGCCATCCTAATTCTCAATCTTCGCCTCAATCTTTGGAATTGGAAGTTCATCCAAGCTATGTTAATTCTCAATCTTTGCAATCTTCTCAATCTTTGGAATTGGAAGTTCATCCAAGCCATCCTAACTCTCAATCTTTAGAATTGAAAGTTCATCCAAGCTATACTAATTCTCAATCTTTGGAATTGGAAGTTCATCCAAGCCATCCTAATTCTCAATCTTTGGAATTGGAAGTTCATCCAAGCCATCCTAATTCTCAATCTTTGGCTCAATCTTTGGAATTGGAAGTTCATCCAAGCCATCCTAATTCACAATCTTTGGAACCAAAAGTTCTTCCAAATATCAATACTTCTCAATCTTTGGAAATGCAAGTTTTTGTGAATGTCTCTACTTCACAATCTTTCCCAAATGTTTCAAATCAGCAGCATCTTCATGCCCAACAATATCAAATTGCGCCAACTTCTCCTCACTATCGCCAATTCATCCAATCACCGCCTCCATCCAATAAAAGGTATGCGTCTTTAATCCATTCACTTGAAAAACAAATTAATGATTTATCTCTATTAAGCTTGAGTGAAATTTATGTGATTCCAAAAAAAAAAAATAAACTCAAGGAATGGGTTGAATCATTTGTTTTACCCCATTTTGTATTATTTATTTTTCTAGCTAGGGGGATCAAATGCTTAGTTGTTTTTTAAATTATTTTTATACCTCTTCTATAGGCAAAAGACATCAAGCAAGCAATGCAAATTGGAATATGAAAGGACAATGATCACGGAGAAAAGGAACAACTTCATATATCATAATCCCTCCGCATTTGTAAGTTTTCAACTCGATGAGTTTGAATTAGACATGACGAATTATTACCCATTACTTAGTTTCTTTGAACTTGTTATCTTAAGGATTTCATTAATGTGCTCCTTACATATAGGACAAAATTATCAGTCAAGGAAAACCTAGAATAAGTTGTCACTGCGGAAAGACAAAATGCTCAAAAAGATATTGCTCATGCTATAAGGTAATTCTTTATTAAGCTGTTGTTTTTAATTGACATGATTGAATCTTTTATTTAAAAAATTCAAAACATATGAATTTCTACTAATGTTTTTATTTTTTTATTGAAGGCCGGAGTTGGATGTTCTGATCTCTGTCAATGTAAAGGATGTGGTAATAATTATGGCGCTAAAAATAGTGGTAAGAATCTTTTGAGCATCTTGGGTTGTTAGAAATTTTATTGCTAATATAATAGTGGTAATAATCTTTTCTGCACATATATAGGAACTTCATCAACTTCTGACTCAAGTTTTGCTCCAAGAGAGCGTGCCCTCATCACAACTCCAAGCAACAATACTTCTTTAATCAATGAGAGGCACTCGGTAAGTGTCTGATATTTCATAAACTTGATTTTTGTTATGACTCTTAATGTCACAAGTATACATGCAATTTTATGCCATTTTTTATATTCTTATTAATTCTTTTTGGTGTTAATGAATGTTATGTTAGGGTGGTGGATTCAACACACTCACTCATAACAACTTATATAGATCATATACAAATCAGCATGCAGTGTATGGCACACCTGCCACAAATCCATCTGATTCACCGCCAATCGTCCAAATAGCCGCTGTGGCTCAACCTCAACCGGATCCATTTGCCCCATCGGTAAGTATCTCGCCACCACACGCTGTCCAAATGGCCGCCGCAACTCGGCCACAAGTGAATCTATACACAGTTGATCAGCCTCAGCAGCAACATATGTTGATGACCCCAGCCAGTCTCCCTGTTGACGCAGGTGGATCATCATTAATGCGACTACCCCCAAGGTTTGTGGTACCCAAAATCTAAATCAATCAATATTTTATGAAAATCATATTATAATTTGATGTTACTCTTTATTTTTCTTTGCTTTTATATATAACCCGTATTTGTTTGTGCAGATTCCGTCAAGAAGTCAGCAACATATATTGGAAGCATGGTTCAAGGGGATAGTTTGATAAATTGTGGCCATAGTCTTTCATAAATTGATGCCAGGAGTACTTCACCGGTCAGAGTGTTGGAACCTGTTTTGGTTACTGGGCGAGGGAAGAAATCTAAGAAGGGGAACGTTGACGTTTCTTCAAGGGCCGATAGGAGGGCTGTTGCGATTGATCCTCCGGAGGCAGATGTGAGCAAGAAAATGGATACCATATCTGGCATGGTAGGAATTGGTATCTCTTATAAGGAATCCTTGTTAGGATTTAAGGGGTCAGAGTTCAATGGAGTTGCTTATGGATGCGTAAGCGGGGAGGAGGACTTGAATATCACTGACTTAGTGGACCAATCTTGGAATATCCCAGAACCATCAGAGGCTTTAAAGCAACTCAAGGAGATATACCCAACGCTTCACATGACACAGGATGAATATAATAGATGGGCAAAGCCTTGGAACAATGCTCTGATAATTACTACCTTGGGTACCAGATTAAATTGTTACAGGCTGAAAGAACACCTAATTAGGATTTGGAATATAAATTGCTTTGAGCTAATAGATCTGCCTAACAATTATTATGTGGTGAAATTCAAAGACCCAGTGAGCTGGGAGAATCATTTCAGAAAGGTCCTGTTCGATGGTCCATGGACGGTGGCTCAGCATTCCATTCTTGTGCAAAGGTGGTCGCCTTATTTTGATCCTTTTTGTAATCCTCTTGGCAGAGTTGCTTCTTGGGTTAGGATTCCCCACGTTCCTTTATTGTTCTACAACAAAGAGTGTATGTGGAGATTAGGGGATATGATCGGGAAGACTATTAAGGTTGATCTGAATTCTATTGCAAACCTGGAGGATGAGGGAACTAATATTCGTAGAGGACGTTATGCCAGGATCTGTGTTGAGTTGGATCTACAGAAGAAGCTTATCCCAAGGATTATTTCTGCAGATGCTCTGTTCAACATTGAATATGAGGGGCTTGATCTTATTTGTTTCTCCTGCGGTAGATATGGTCACAGAAAGGAGAAGTGCCAGTGGAGTCTGTTACAAGAAGACGCAAGCACAGTGGAAGTCTCAGGCCAGGGAAAGGGAGCGGTTCTGAAGATGCCATCTGAAAATCTTATTCCGGTGAAGGAGGATCAGTTTGGGCCATGGATGTTTGTCCACAAGCCAAGCAAATTTCGTCGTCCAAGAAAGGAGGTTGGTAGAAGTAGGGTGGGTGTTAGAGGGCAGCCCAGGTTTGCAGAAGGAAAGGCTGATGGCGTTACTACTCAGTCTCGTTTTGATGCGTTGGTTGATTCGGATCAAGATGTGGGTGAGGACCTCGAGATGTTTATGAATGTTGTGAGTAAAAAAGGAGACGTTGAGGTAGAGGAGGGGAAGCATATTGCGCAGGAGATGCTGTCGGCTAAAGACAAGGATCTGGTCAGAAGGAATAAGAAAAAGATGGCTGGAGGGAATAAATGGGATGTTGTGTTGGGTAATATTAAACCCATATCCCTCGGTCAAAAGGCTAAGATTCACGCTTTGGGTGTGGATTTGAATAAAGAGAAAGTGCTTGGGAGTCAAAAGGGGGACAAAGAAAAATTAGGTGGGTCCCTTAGAGAGCATCGTATTGTGAGAGGAAGCTTAGAGAATAATGGTCCTTGTGAAGCCAAAAAGCAAATAGTGGTGGAGAAAGTGAATATTTCACGTGGTGTAGGGAATAAGAATTCTTTGTTGAATTCTAATGGGAAAGGCATCGGCTCTAACTCAGAATTTTCCATAAAAAATAGTGAAATAGTGTTGAATCCACTAAATCACGTGGAGAGCTCTCTAGATCAGCAAGGGACGGTTTCATTGATGCATCCAACGTCTCAGCTTGTTGTGGAGGTTTTGCTGGATAGTGAACCTCCTGACGGGTAAGTTTCCATAATTTTTCCAAGATGCAATTTATTTTATTTTCCTATGATAGTGTCATCTTGGAATTGTCGTGGAGCTTGTGGTAGAGCTTTTTCACGTATTTTTAAAGATATTGTCAAGAAGTATGGTGTTAATGTCATGGGGTTATTAGAGCCAAGGGTCAGTGGCAATAGGGCGAATAAAATTGTGAGAGGACTGGGTTTTATAGATTGGTTGAGGATTGAAGCTACTGGGTATGCCGGAGGTATTTGGGTGTTATGGAATAGTGGGGATGTCCAGGTTCATTATATTACTTCGAGTACTCAACTCCTTCATTGTAAAATTTCCGGGAAGAATAACCAGGATCCAATGTTGGTGACTTTTGTTTATGGGGATACCAGTGTTTTGAAGAGGAGGGAGTTGTGGTCATCTCTTCTGGCAATTAGCAGAAATGCTCTTATTGCTTGGCTTGTCCTTGGAGATGGAGGCATTGATCATCCTCTGATTGATGTAATCTTAGAGATGAGATCCCTTATTTACAGGGACTGGGACTTGGCAATCACTCATGCCCACAGAGAAACTATCCGATGCGCTGACTATCTAGCGAGGAAAGCTCAGTTGAGTAATCAGGAGTTCTTGGTGATAGAAACACCTCCAGTGGAATGCAACCAGCTATTTGAGAGCGACTGTGGTGGAATGCCACGAGATCATTCGGTGATGCTGACTTCGTAGCATTCTTGTAATTCATCAAGCTTCGCTTGCCTTTGTACGCAAAAAAAAAAAAAAAAAAAAAAAAAAAAAAAAAAAAAATTGATTTTATGTATTATGAATCCACGTTGAATTATGTTTATACTGTTTTGATGTATTTTGAATGGAATGAATGAAATTACTCAATAAATAGTTTGTATTAAATTTGTAATTGTTGAATTGGGTTTATACGCCTTTTTGGAAACTATAATAATTACTCAATCAAGATAATATTAATAACTATGCTAAGAGATGAAGAATATAAATCCAATAACCCAAACAAAATGTCTAAATAAGAACATCCACGCCCAATCTAATAAACTATTTATATTAAAAGAGTTATATCAATTGATAAGTTGAAAATAGTTTAACCATAGATAATCTCTTAACCACCCCCATCAAATAGGTAGAAAATGCATTAAACCCTGAAACGGTCATAATGTAATGCGCTTCCAATACCAATCAAAGAGTATTCATCCAATATTATTTAGCATCTTGAAAATTGCCAAATAAAATGCATCATAAGCCGAAAATATCATAAATACCACCTCATCCTAGACCATCACCAGGGAAAAAAAATCTTTTGTATACCGCATTAACTTGGAACCACATGCATCTAAAGCAACTTAAAACGTTGTTTGCTTTACAAGAGAAGTCCCATCTTATACAGTTATCATTGGAATCGGAAAATTATTTAAAATAAGTTAATCCAAACACTGCTTGCTTTATGCATCAAATGGCATCAAATCGATAATAACCAATCATAATTAGGATTAAAAAACGACAAAAAGGTTGTTCCAAATCTCTGTCTATGAACCCGATCGACAAACCGCATTCATGACACAGTGGTTCCTCACTTCTATAGAATTTGAAATGAATCTCAATATGAATTATTCTGATACCTCTACAACCCGTTCAAGGGAAGAAAACAGAGTCCTAAGAGGGACATATTTCTTTCCAGCCCTAGGTCCACATAAAAAATAATGCTTCTAAATTACTGCGGCAACTTGCTGATCGCGAGTAAATGTCTCGTGACATTAAAATTTCCTTTTCCTCGTGTTGCCTTGTTTTCACAAGAAAAGAAAATCTACAAGGACAATGAAGCACCATTGAAGACAAAACAGATATTCAAGTATCTACTCTCCAACTGTCAAACCAAATCCAAATTTGTAGTCTTTTTTCTTGTGGTCAAGCTGCAATGAAAACAGAAACTGTGTTAAGAGAAAAGAAAGCATAAACCGGTAGGCAGATTCCCAACAGGATCCTTGAGGAATATATGTTTGAAGAACAAATGTGGAAGAAAACAATGTACCCTCACCTCTGCAGAAAGAATAAAATTAAGACCCATATTTAAACGCTCCTCCAAAAATGCCGAGACACAACCATTGGAATCAATCTTTCCTCTTAGTCGGCACTACAACAATCATAACAAAACGGAATGAGAATCGCTAGAACAGAATTTTAGGAGTCATGACTCAAGATCATTCACAATTTTGTAAAACAAGAGGCATCTTTACGAGCAGAACTTTCCAGATAAAGGGTGACTTGTTGACATTTGCTCACTCAGACACAGGTTTATTGTTAATGTAATCTTAAAGTGTGAGCCCATCTGCATGCATAGTGAGTGAAGTGAATCTGAAAATCCTTTTGTTTCTTTCCTTATAATTATAATTGATTTCTTTCTTGTTCTTCCCCCCCCCCCCCCCTAATTTCCCCCTTTATCCAAGAGGGGAAGGGGGAAGGCAGAGAGGTATTAAACCACCAGCTTATTCGTCTCTTACTTTTTATAAAGCATAAAATACATGGAAACTTGAAGAAAGCCGCGCCAACTGATAACAAATGGCTAACATAGTAGATTTCCTAGTATAAAATTATTCACCAACACTCACTGTTTGTGATACAACCCCATATGTTTTCAATGGGCAAAGCAAAAACAGTTTGTTGATGAGAATGCAAGTTTTCCAGATAAATATTTGAACTGGCATGTTCTGCAGATTTTTCAAAATTTAGCTCACATTTCCCAACTTAATATGAAAAGCAATTTTGAAGCAAATGACCAATATACTGAAAATAATCTCAACTCAGTCACACAAACTGGCATTTAAACTCTAATAGCAAAGGTGATGACTGAAAAAGCACAAAAGCCAAAACGCTACCTGTCTCAGGATGTAATCATAACCAAAGCTGGCAGTGACAACTGACATCTCTTGACATGTGGTTATACATGAAGTCAGATCCTAGAGAGACTTGAAAATATATTTTATATAAGAAATTAATTTGGATTGATAAATGATATAATACTGCAACATTATGCAATTTACTCACCTTCTGAGATACCTTCTGAACATAGCTTAAAGCAACCAAACCAGTACTAGCAACTTGCCCGGTTGCAACCTGCATGCACGTTAGCAAGCACATAGGCTCCTCTTAGCATTTTAGGCACATTATCCTTTTACTTTTTCTATAGAAAAATTAGAGGAAAGAAATCTTGAGGATGATTTTGGTACTTTAATAAAGAATGCCCTTGTTTTAAGGAGAGACAATAGTGAGAGAGGGTGGAAATTCTATGATATTGGAAGGGGTGATTCAAACCTCAAACATTAAGGGTGTGTTTGGTTTGACGGGAGGGGGCGAGACAAATTACAATTTTGGACGAGGGAAACCCAAAATTTACCCTCTCATTCTTTTAAATTTTGGAATCCCGCCCAAAATTTACCCTCTCATTCCTTTTAAATTTTGAATTCCCACCCAAAATTTAAATACCTCCAACCCAAAAAGGTAATTTAACTCCCTTCCCTCCCCTCCCCTCAAACCAAACAATCCCTAAGGCTGTGTTTGGTTGGAGGGGAGGGTGGGGAAATTACAATTTTAGACAAAAGAAATCCAAAATTTACCCTCTCATCTTTTTAAATTTTGGGTTCCCGCCCAAAATTTACTTTCTTATTCTTTTCAAAATTTTGGATTCCCGCTCAAAATTTGAATTCCTTTAACCCAAAAATGTAATTTACCCACCCTCTCATTCCTCCCCTCCCCTCAAACCAAACACAGCCTAAAGCAACCAGTTAAAGCTCAGCCAAAATCCGGTAGAAATTTTTTAAAAAAAAAAAGAATATCTTAAAGGCGTATAGGAATAATAATTAATTAAAAAAAATAGAGAAAGAAGACATAACTAAATTAATTAATGAAATTTTTATTTTATTTTTATGCGTTCGAAAAAAAAATCTTGAATATTAGAAAGAAAATGTAAGAAAATGAGAACAAAATCTTCAATTTGGATAAATTTAAATATTAATCTTAGCTGAGCAGCAATCTGAATATTAAAGACCTCTACGTCTATAACAGAAAAGAAGCCAATAAAAAAAAAAACATTAAAGTCTTCAAAGATTCTCTCATGATCTTTTTTCTATTGTGATTTTTAGAATCTATAAAATATTAAATATAAATCATCTATTTTCTTTTTAGTCTGACGGTGAATATAGGACTTTGAGGAACAAATTAATGAGAAACAGAAAGATGAGAGAACTTAAACCCATCCATATCATTAAATTGAACCCCACAAACTTCTTATATATTAATCGCTCTGTTTCTATCCTCCTTTCCATTCTTCCATTGCCATCAAGATTTCTTAAGTATGTACTACTGAACTTCTTTAACCTACTCCTCCTCTTTCTTTTTCTTTCTTTCTTGTCTTCTACTACTCTTCTTTTTGTTCCTTTTTCCTTTAACTTCTTTCGGCGCCATCTTCTACTTCTCCTCTTCTTTCTTTTCCTTTCTTTCTTTAACCTACTGCGATGCCATCTTCTACTTCTCCTCGTCTTTTTCCGTGGGTAAATTCCGTCGGTATACCGACGGAATTTTTTCCATGGGTACGTAATTCGTCGGTAATTTCCGATCGAATAAAAACTCCGCCGGTAAATCAATTTGTCACGGATATTTTAGAGACAGAAAAAATTATGTCGGTAATTCCGTTTCTCTCCCTAATCCATCGATAATTTGATTTCAGAGACGGAATTCTGTGGGTAATACGTTGTTTTTTTGTAGTGTTCTCCTTCTTCTCAATGAGAGATAACGTGATTTGATTCTTGTTCATTTTAATTACTTCTCAAGGGTTTTAGAAGGCATTAAAAGGAGGTATTTAAACAGCCTCTAACATGAAATTGTCCGTTTTGAGCCAATTACCTTTTATGGTCTTAAAACTCATCAAAAGGGGATATATTCAGACCTTTATAAGGCTTGGATCACATTGATATTAGTTTATATAATTTCTTTTGTACTTACTGTTGCAATAATGTTAGAAATGACATGAAAGAAGATTAATTAATCAGAAAATCTCTTGAGAATGGATGATTTTACAATGCTCCCACCGGTATTGTTGAGATAGGAGTAAGCACTTCCAAAAATCCAACCCAACATCATCCTGCTTTACTAATATTGTATTTCAAATCTTTAATATAAAATTGCTTTTACTGGTTAAAATTCTTGTTAAAATAAATCTATGAAGTCCCACCTTGGTTGGGAAGGAATCAAAGTTTGAAAACTTTTTCTCTTAATGCATTACTAAATCTTGCAGTACTCTACATGGTATTGGATAATACCATCTAGGAAGCAATCCCTCAAATCAAAAACTCTTTTATGGTTTTCCAATCTTAATCTTAATCATTATCTCTCAACGGGGAATGAAAAACATCTTATAAGGGTCTAGATATCTCTCCTCTCAACACATTTTAAAACTGTGAGAGTCTCATTATCCTCGCGGGGAGCTCACCAATTATGAAAATTCACAATTTTGAATATTAATGATAAATATTATGTGCAAAAATAAAAAGAAGTTTAAAAAATAACATACGCATGTGTGGGTTTTTATTTTAGGCCCCATTTGAAGATTCTACCCTAATGGATGAAAGTGCCTCACTGTTAGCCCCTACAACAAATCTTCTACCAAATTCAGCCATACAGGTATTTATATTTGAAATCTTTAAGACAGGAAAATACAATACAATAATTTGATTGTTTAAGTTTATTTTTTGTTGTTTTCTTCATTGCTAGTGTGTTTTTGAGTATCACTAGAAGTAACATTTTTTTTAATAAAATTGAATTATGGTTATTTATCTTGTACATGCACCACATGGGAAAGAAAATTAGGTTTACTCGGTTAAAAAGTTGGATTTAAGTTAGTCCCTTATTTGAGAGTGTTTAAATGACGTGATGTATCAATACGTCTAAGAATTATGTTCCAAGATTCCAAGATTCCAAGATTCCATGCCTTCCATCACTCAGCTTCGTCTTGTATGAAATGGATATTAATTTTGTGCAAAGGATCCCTCTTATTAAAAAGGAGGTTTTTTTTTTTCTACCGAAAAATTAAGGAGAGGCTGGGTGTGTTTGGTTTGAGGGGAGGGTAGGGGAGGGAGGGGAGTTAAATTATCTTTTTGGGTTGAAGGTATTTAAATTTTGGGCAGGAACCCGAAATTTAAAAGGAATGATAGGGTAAATTTTGGGCGGGAACCCAAAATTTAAAAGAATGAGAGCGTAAATTTTGGGTTTCTCTTGTCTAAAATTGTAATTTACCAATCATCCCCTCCCCTCCCCTCCCCTACCCTACCCTCAAACCAAACACACCCTAAACTCCTTATATATATTAATCTCCTCTCTTATCATCCTCCTCTCTATTTTTCCATTGTCATCAAGAGTTTCCAAGTATTATTGCCATCGAGAGTTCCCTCGTACGTACACCTATACTATGCTTCCTTTCTTTAATTTACCCTAGCGCCATCTTCTACTTGTCTCTTTCTTTTTGTTTTTCTTTCTTTCTTTAACCTATCATGGTGCCATCTTCCACATCTCCTCGTCTTTTATTCACATGAGTAGCTATAATTCTCCTTCTTCTTAAGGAGAGATAACGTGGCTTGAGTCTTGTTTGTTTTGGGACCCAATTAATTCTCATGTTCTTGAAAGACATTAAAAGGGATGTATTTAAACCGCCTCCAACTCTAAATTATCCACTTTGGGCCCATTATTTTTCATAGTTTTAAAACTTGTCAAAAGGAGAAATATTCATACCTATATAAGATATTGTTTATTTAACCTTTTTGTACTCAATCTTTAATATAAATTCATTTTTACTTGTTAATTTTTTTTAAAAATAAATCTGCGAAGTCCTACCTTAGCTAGAGAGGAAACAAAAGACACTTTATAAGAGTTTGGATATATTGTCTTCTTACTTGTATCCGATGTCACTTCTAATTCTTGCAAGGCAAAGTGCCCTTGCTGGGATAAGACCAGCAATAATAGGAAAGGAGGGCATTTTGGTTTTAAAAATCTCAATGCCCCGATTAAATTGCCAATACCACCTTCTCATGGTATTGCCTGATACCATCTAGCAAGAGATCCCTCAAACCAAACACTCTTTTATGGCCTTTCAATCTCATTCCTATTTCCTTCCTTAAAACCGTGAGAGTTTCATTGCCTCACGGTGGGGAACTTGCAAGTTGTGGGAATTCACAATTTTAAATATTACTGATAAATAATTGTGTGCAAAAATAATTTTTTTATGGGGAAAAAAAATTTTGAACGTGTGTGGGTGTTTAAGTTTGTATGTTTCTATTTTTTTATGTATTCTAGCAATATGTGTATGTATGAAAGAGATATGCTAACATATTATAATTTATTTAAAATTTAGGACCCATTTGAATATTGTACCAGAATGGATGAAAGTGCCTCACCATTAGCCCCTACAACAAATCTTCCTTCAAATTCAGCCATACAGGTACTTATATTTAAGATCTTTTAAGATAGGAAAATAAAATAATTTGATTGTTTAAGTTTACTTCTTCTTTTTTTATCTTTTCATCGTTGCGGGTATGTTTTTGGGTATCATTGGATCATTAGATGTAAGATATTTTAATGAAATTGAATATGTCTGGCTTCTTGTTTCTGTTTTGGGTTGGGCAATGGAAGGAGGGTACTGTACAGAGAAAAGGAACACCACACTTCATCGCATGAGTAGTATAGATGAATTGTTGAGATATTGCAATTTATTTTAATTTCAGGACCCAGTTGAAGATCACAGTGGGGAAGTTTGGTTTCTAATGGGTGATGAAGTTGACTCACCATCATCAACCAACTTATGGGATATGATTAACCTTGAACTCGAATGTTCTGAAAATCAAGCTTTGAATTTGGAAGATCTCCTCAATGACCCTACTTCTCAGTCTTTAGAATCCGAAGTCACCCCTAGCGAGATGCACAATGCGTCTCAAGATTTGGAATTCGAGGATTTTCCAAATCATCATATTTTTCAGTCTCCGGAGTTGGACATTCCTCCAATATTCTCTTCTTCTCAATCTTTAGAATTGGGAGTTCATCCAAGCTATGTTAATTCTCAATCTTCTCAATCTTTGGAATTGGAAGTTCATCCAAGTCCTCCTAACTCTCAATCTTTAGAATTGGAAGTTCATCCAAGCTATACTAATTCTCAATCTTTGGAATTGGGAGTTCATCCAAGCCATCCTAATTCTCAATCTTCGCCTCAATCTTTGGAATTGGAAGTTCATCCAAGCTATGTTAATTCTCAATCTTTGCAATCTTCTCAATCTTTGGAATTGGAAGTTCATCCAAGCCATCCTAACTCTCAATCTTTAGAATTGAAAGTTCATCCAAGCTATACTAATTCTCAATCTTTGGAATTGGAAGTTCATCCAAGCCATCCTAATTCACAATCTTTGGAACCGAAAGTTCTTCCAAATATCAATACTTCTCAATCTTTGGAAATGCAAGTTATTGAGAATGTCTCTACTTCACAATCTTTCCCAAATGTTTCAAATCAGCAGCATCTTCATGCCCAACAATATCAAATTGCGCCAACTTCTCCTCACTATCGCCAATTCATCCAATCACCGCCTCCATCCAATAAAAGGTATGCGTCTTTAATCCATTCACTTGAAAAACAAATTAATGATTTATCTCTATTAAGCTTGAGTGAAATTTATGTGATTCCAAAAAAAAAAAATAAACTCAAGGAATGGGTTGAATCATTAGTTTTACCCCATTTTGTATTATTTATTTTTCTAGCTAGGGGGATCAAATGCTTAGTTGTTTTTTAAATTATTTTTATACCCCTTCTATAGGCAAAAGACATCAAGCAAGCAATGCAAATTGGAATATGAAAGGACAATGATCACGGAGAAAAGGAACAACTTCATATATCATAATCCCTCCGCATTTGTAAGTTTTCAACTCGATGAGTTTTAATTAGACATGACAAATTATTACCCATTACTTAGTTTCTTTGAACTTGTTATCTTAAGGATTTCATTAATGTGCTCCTACATATAGGACAAAATTATCAGTCAAGGAAAACCTAGAATAAGTTGTCACTGCGGAAAGACAAAATGCTCAAAAAGATATTGCTCATGCTATAAGGTAATTCTTTATTAAGCTGTTGTTTTTAATTGACATGATTGAATCTTTTATTTAAAAAATTCAAAACATATGAATTTCTACTAATGTTTTTATTTTTTTATTGAAGGCCGGAGTTGGATGTTCTGATCTCTGTCAATGTAAAGGATGTGGTAATAATTATGGCGCTAAAAATAGTGGTAAGAATCTTTTGAGCATCTTGGGTTGTTAGAAATTTTATTGCTAATATAATAGTGGTAATAATCTTTTTTCTGCACATATATAGGAACTTCATCAACTTCTAACTCAAGTTTTGCTCCAAGAGAGCGTGCCCTCATCACAACTCCAAGCAACAATACTTCTTTAATCAATGAGAGGCACTCGGTAAGTGTCTGCTATTTCATAAACTTGAATTTTGTTATGACTCTTAATGTCACAAGTATACATGCAATTTTATGCCATTTTTTATATTCTTATTAATTCTTTTTGCTGCTCATGAATGTTATGTTAGGGTGGTGGATTCAACACACTCACTCATAACAACTTATATAGATCATATACAAATCAGCATGCAGTGTATGGCACACCTGCCACAAATCCATCTGATTCACCGCCAATCGTCCAAATAGCCGCTGTGGCTCAACCTCAAGCGGATCCATTTGCCCCATCGGCAAGTATCTCGCCACCACACGCTGTCCAAATGGCCGCCGCAACTCGGCCACAAGTGAATCTATACACAGTTGATCAGCCTCAGCAGCAACATATGTTGATGACCCCAGCCAGTCTCCCTGTTGACGCAGGTGGATCATCATTAATGCGACTACCCCCAAGGTTTGTGGTACCCGAAACCTGAATCAATAAATATTTTATGAAAACCATATTATAATTTGATGTTACTATTTATTTTTCTTTGCTTTTATATATAACCCATATTTGTTTGTGCAGATTCCGTCAAGAAGTCAGCAACATATATTGGAAGCATGGTTCAAGGGGATAGTTTGATAAATTGTGGCCATAGTCTTTCATAAATTGATTTTATGTATTATGAATCCACGTTGAATTATGTTTATACTGTTTTGATGGATTTTGATTGGAATGAATGAAATTACTCAATAAATAGCTTGTATTAAATTTGTAATTGTTGAATTGGGTTTATTCGCCTTTTTGGAAACGATAATAATTACTCAATCAAGATAATATTAATAACTAAAATTTACCCTCTCATTCCTTTTAAAGTTTGAATTCCCAACCAAAATTTAAATACCTTCAACCCAAAAAGGTAATTTAACTCCCTTCCCTCCCCTCTCCTCAAACAAAACACGCCCTAAAGCAACCACTTAAAGCTCAGTCAAGATCCGGTAGAAATTAAAAAAAAATGGTAAAAAAAAAAGAATATCTTAAAGGCGTATAGGAATAATAATTAATTAAAAAATAGCGAAAGAAGGCATAACTAATTAATGAATGAAAACAATAATGAATGGAATTTTTATTTTATTTTTGTGCGTTAGAAAAAAAAACTTTAATATTAGAATGAAAATGTAAGAAAATGAGAACAAAATCTTCAATTTGGATAAATTTAAATATTAATCTTAGCTGAGCAGCAATCTGAATATTAGAGACCTATAAGTCTATAACAGAAAAGAAGCCAATGAAAAAAAAAAAACATTAAAGTCTTCAAAGATTCTCTCATGATCTTTTTTCTATTGTGATTTTTAGAATCTATAAAATATTAAATATAAATCATTTCTTTTTTTTTTTTTTTTTGGTCTGACGGTGAATATAGGATTTTGAGGAACAAATTAATGAGAAACAGAAAGATGAGGGAACTTAAACCCATCCATATCATTAAATTTAACCCCACAAACTTCTTATATATTATCCGCTCTGTTACTATCCTCCTTTCCATTCTTCCATTGCCATCAAGAATTCGTAAGTATGTACTACTGCACTTCTTTAACCAACTCCTCCTCTTTCTTTTTCTTTCTTTCTTGTCTTCGTTTCTTTTTTCTTTAACTTCTTTTGGCGCCACCTTCTACTTCTCCTCTTCTTTCTTTAACCTACTGCGATGCCATCTTCTGCTTCTCCTCGTCTTTTTATTTTTTTATAACCACATGAGTAGCTAGTTCTCCTTCTTCTCAATGAGAGATAACGTGATTTGATTCTTGTTCATTTTAATTACTTCTCAAGGGTTTTAGAAGGCATTAAAAGGAGAGGTATTTAAACAGCCTCTAACATGAAATTATCCGTTTTGAGCCCATTACCTTTTATGGTCTTACAACTCATCAAAAGGGGATTTATTCAGACCTTTATAAGGCTTGGATCATAATAATATTAGTTTATATAATTTCTTTTGTACTCACTGTTGCAATAATGTTAGAAATGACATGAAAGAAGATTAATTAATTAGAAAATCTCCTGAGAATGGATGATTTTACAATGCTCCCACCGGTATTGTTGAGATAGGAGTAAGCAATTCCAAAAATCCAACCCAACGTCATCCTGCTTTACTAATATTGTATTTCAAATCTTTAATATAAAATTGCTTTTACTGGTTAAAATTCTTGTTAAAATAAATCTATGAAGTCCCACCTTGGTTGGAGAGGAATAAAAGTTTGAATACCTTTTCTCTTATTGCATTACTAAATATTGCAGTACTCTACATGGTATTGGATAATACCATCTAGGAAGCAATCCCTCAAATAAAAAACTCTTTTATGGTTTTCCAATCTTAGTCTTAATCATTATCTCTCAACGGGGAATGAAAAACGTCTTATAAGGGTCTAGATATCTCTCCTCTCAACACATTTTTAAACTGTGAGAGTCTCATTATCCTCACGGGGAGCTAACCAGTTATGAAATTCACGATTTTGAATATTAATGATAAATTTTATGTGCAAAAATAAAAATAAATTTAAAAATAGCGTTCGCATGTGTGGGTTTTTATTTTAGGACCCATTTGAAGATTCTACCCTAATGGATGAAAGTGCCTCACTGTTAGCCCCTACAACAAATCTTCTACCAAATTCAGCCATACAGGTATTTATATTTGAAATCTTTTAAGACAGGAAAATACAATACAATAATTTGATTGTTTGAGTTTATTTTTTGTTGTTTTCTTCATTGCTAGTGTGTTTTTGAGTATCACTAGATGTAACATTTTTGTAATAAAATTGAATTATGGTTATTGATCTTGTACATGCACCACATGGGAAAGAAAATTAGGTTTCCTCGGTTAAAAAGTTGGATTTGAGTTAGTCCCTTATTTGAGAGTGTTTAAATGGCGTGATGTATCAATCCGTCTTAGAAAGGAAGAGAAGTTATTGTCCCGTACATTCCAACATTTCAAGTATTTCCTCGAATCCTTATTACGAAGCAATTTCTTGAAGGTGATTTTGGTCTTTTTAATAAATCTTCGGTTTAAGTAAATTACATTATTCTTCTTAGCTGAGCAATCCTCTTTTTCTTTTGGATAAAAAATAAGGGCCTCCAACGGAAAACAAGCCAAAGGAAAGAATTAAAATACATTAAAGCTTAAGAGGATTTTTTTAGAATCCATTTTCTTTTCTTGATTCTAGAATCTATATAAGATTTTGAAAAGAGAAAGAGAAAGAGAAAAATAAGAGAACCCAAACCCCATCCATATCATTAAACTTAACTCCGCAAACTCCTTATATACATTAATCTCCTCTCTTATCATCCTCCTCTCTATTTTTCCATTGTCATCAAGAGTTTCCAAGTATTATTGCCATCGAGAGTTCCCTCGTACGTACACCTATACTATGCTTCCTTTCTTTAATTTACCCTAGCGCCATCTTCTACTTGTCTTTTTCTTTTTGTTTTTCTTTCTTTCTTTAACCTATCATGGTGCCATCTTCCACATCTCCTCGTCTTTTATTCACATGAGTAGCTAATTCCTTCTTCTTAAGGATAGATAACGTGACTTGAATTTTGTTTGTTTTGGGACCCAATTAATTCTCAAGGTCTTAAAAGACGTTAAAAGAGAAGGTATCTAAACCACCTCCAACTCTAAACTATCCGCTTTGGTTCCATTTCTTTTCATAGTTTTAAAACTCGTCAAAATGAGAAATATTCAGACACATATAAAGGGTCGAAAATTTATATAACTTTTTTGAACTCAATCTTTAATATAAAATCATTTTTACTTGTTAATTTTTTTTAAAAATAAATCTGTGAAGTCCTACCTTAGCTAGAGAGGAAATAAAAGACGCTTTATAAGAGTTTGGATATATTGTCTTCTTATTTGTATGCGACGTCGCTTCTAGTTCTTGCAAGGCAAAGTGCCTTGCTGGGATAAGACCAGCAATAATAGGAAAGGAGGGCGTTTTGGTTTTAAGAATCTCAATGCCCCGATTAAATTGCCAATACCACCGTCTCATGGTATTGCCTAATACCATCTAGCAAGAGATCCCTCAAACCAAACACTCTTTTATGGCCTTTCAATCTCAATCCTATTTCCTTCCTTAAAACCGTGAGAGTTTCATTGCCTCACGGTGGGGAACTTGCAAGTTGTGGGAATTCACAATTTTAAATATTACAGATAAATAATTATGTGCAAAAATAATTTTGTTAAGGGGAAAAAAAAGTAAACGTGCGTGGGTGTTTAAGTTTGTGTGTTTCTATTTTTTATGTATTCTAGCAATATGTGTATGTATGAAAGAGATATGCTAATATATTATAATTTATTTAAAATTTAGGACCCATTTGAATATTATAAAGAATGGATGAAAGTGCCTCACCATTAGCCCCTACAACAAATCTTCCTTCAAATTCAGCCATACAGGTATTTAAGATCTTTTAAGATAGGAAAATAAAATAATTTGATTGTTTAAGTTTACTTCTTCTTCTTTTCTTTTCTTCGTTGCGGGTATGTTTTTGGGTACCATTAGATCATTATATGTAAGATATTTTAATGAAATTGAATATGTCTGGCTTCTTGTTTCTGTTTTGGGTTGGGCAATGGAAGGAGGGTACTGTACAGAGAAAAGGAACACCACACTTCATCGCATGAGTAGTATAGATGAATTTTTGAAATATTGCAATTTATTTTAATCTCAGGACCCAGTTGAAGATCACAGTGGGGAAGTTTGGTTTCTAATGGGTGATGAAGTTGACTCACCATCATCAACCGACATATGGGATAAGATTAAATCTGAACTGGAACGTTCTGAAAAACAAACTTTGAATTTGGAAGATCTCCTCAATGACCCTACTTCTCAGTCTTTAGAATCCGAAGTCACCCCAAGCGAGATGCACAATGCGTCTCAAGATTTGGAATTCGAGGATTTTCCAAATCATCATATTTTTCAGTCTC
The DNA here is from genome assembly GCA_963855925.1 of Inga laurina. Taxonomy (NCBI): domain Eukaryota; kingdom Viridiplantae; phylum Streptophyta; class Magnoliopsida; order Fabales; family Fabaceae; genus Inga; species Inga laurina. The sequence continues at coordinate 2,205,631 of OY979712.1, read as the reverse complement.
CGGAGTTGGACGTTCCTCCAATATTCTCTTCTTCTCAATCTTTAGAATTGGGAGTTCATCCAAGCTATGTTAATTCTCAATCTTTGCAATCTTCTCAATCTTTGGAATTGGAAGTTCAATCCAAGTCATCCTAACTCTCAATCTTTAGAATTGGATGTTCATCCAAGCTATACTACTTCTCAATCTTTGCAATCTTCTCAACCTTTGGAATGGGGAGTTCATCCAAGCCATCCTAATTCTCAATCTTGGCCTCAATCTTTAGAATTGGAAGTTCATCCAAGCTATACTAATTCTCAATCTTTGGAATTGGGAGTTCATCCAAGCCATCCTAATTCTCAATCTTCGCCTCAATCTTTGGAATTGGAAGTTCATCCAAGCTATGTTAATTCTCAATCTTTGCAATCTTCTCAATCTTTGGAATTGGAAGTTCATCCAAGCCATCCTAACTCTCAATCTTTAGAATTGAAAGTTCATCCAAGCTATACTAATTCTCAATCTTTGGAATTGGAAGTTCATCCAAGCCATCCTAATTCACAATCTTTGGAACCGAAAGTTCTTCCAAATATCAATACTTCTCAATCTTTGGAAATGCAAGTTATTGAGAATGTCTCTACTTCACAATCTTTCCCAAATGTTTCAAATCAGCAGCATCTTCATGCCCAACAATATCAAATTGCGCCAACTTCTCCTCACTATCGCCAATTCATCCAATCACCGCCTCCATCCAATAAAAGGTATGCGTCTTTAATCCATTCACTTGAAAAACAAATTAATGATTTATCTCTATTAAGCTTGAGTGAAATTTATGTGATTCCAAAAAAAAAAATAAACTCAAGGAATGGGTTGAATCATTAGTTTTACCCCATTTTGTATTATTTATTTTTCTAGCTAGGGGGATCAAATGCTTAGTTGTTTTTTAAATTATTTTTATACCCCTTCTATAGGCAAAAGACATCAAGCAAGCAATGCAAATTGGAATATGAAAGGACAATGATCACGGAGAAAAGGAACAACTTCATATATCATAATCCCTCCGCATTTGTAAGTTTTCAACTCGATGAGTTTTAATTAGACATGACAAATTATTACCCATTACTTAGTTTCTTTGAACTTGTTATCTTAAGGATTTCATTAATGTGCTCCTACATATAGGACAAAATTATCAGTCAAGGAAAACCTAGAATAAGTTGTCACTGCGGAAAGACAAAATGCTCAAAAAGATATTGCTCATGCTATAAGGTAATTCTTTATTAAGCTGTTGTTTTTAATTGACATGATTGAATCTTTTATTTAAAAAATTCAAAACATATGAATTTCTACTAATGTTTTTATTTTTTTATTGAAGGCCGGAGTTGGATGTTCTGATCTCTGTCAATGTAAAGGATGTGGTAATAATTATGGCGCTAAAAATAGTGGTAAGAATCTTTTGAGCATCTTGGGTTGTTAGAAATTTTATTGCTAATATAATAGTGGTAATAATCTTTTTTCTGCACATATATAGGAACTTCATCAACTTCTAACTCAAGTTTTGCTCCAAGAGAGCGTGCCCTCATCACAACTCCAAGCAACAATACTTCTTTAATCAATGAGAGGCACTCGGTAAGTGTCTGCTATTTCATAAACTTGAATTTTGTTATGACTCTTAATGTCACAAGTATACATGCAATTTTATGCCATTTTTTATATTCTTATTAATTCTTTTTGCTGCTCATGAATGTTATGTTAGGGTGGTGGATTCAACACACTCACTCATAACAACTTATATAGATCATATACAAATCAGCATGCAGTGTATGGCACACCTGCCACAAATCCATCTGATTCACCGCCAATCGTCCAAATAGCCGCTGTGGCTCAACCTCAAGCGGATCCATTTGCCCCATCGGCAAGTATCTCGCCACCACACGCTGTCCAAATGGCCGCCGCAACTCGGCCACAAGTGAATCTATACACAGTTGATCAGCCTCAGCAGCAACATATGTTGATGACCCCAGCCAGTCTCCCTGTTGACGCAGGTGGATCATCATTAATGCGACTACCCCCAAGGTTTGTGGTACCCGAAACCTGAATCAATAAATATTTTATGAAAACCATATTATAATTTGATGTTACTATTTATTTTTCTTTGCTTTTATATATAACCCATATTTGTTTGTGCAGATTCCGTCAAGAAGTCAGCAACATATATTGGAAGCATGGTTCAAGGGGATAGTTTGATAAATTGTGGCCATAGTCTTTCATAAATTGATTTTATGTATTATGAATCCACGTTGAATTATGTTTATACTGTTTTTATGGATTTTGAATGGAATGAATGAAATTACTCAATAAATAGCTTGTATTAAATTTGTAATTGTTGAATTGGGTTTATACGCCTTTTTGGAAACTATAATAATTACTCAATCAAGATAATATTAATAACTACGCTAAGAGATGAAGAATATAAATCCAGTAACCCAAACAAAATGTCCAAATAAGAACATCCACGCCCAGCCTAATAAACTATTCATATTAAAAGAGTTACATCAATTGATAAGTTATAAATAGTTTGACCATAGATAATCTCTTAACCACCCCCCCATCAAATAGGTAGAAAATGCATTAAACTGTGGAACGGCCAAAATGTAATGCGCTTACAATACCAATAAAAGAGTACTCATCCAATAGTATTTAACATCCTGAAAACTGCCAAATGAAATGCATCCCAAGCCGAAATATTACAAGTACCACATCATCTTGGACCATCGCAAGGAAAACTATAAAAAAATTTACACTGCATTTACTTGGAACCACATGCATCCAAAGCCACTTAATATAGAGTTGTTTACTTTACTAGATAAGTCTCATCTTATATAGTTATCATTGGACTCACAAAATTATTTAAAATAAGTTAATCCAAACACTGCTTTATGTATCAAATGGCATCAAATTGATAATAACTAATCATAATTAGGATTAAAAAAGGACAAAAAGGTTGTTCCAAATCTCCGTCTATGAACCCGATCGACAAACGGCATTCATGACACAGTGGTTCCTCACTTTTATAGAATTTGAAAGGAATCTCAATATGAATTATTCTTTTTTTTTTTTTTTGTTACAAGGGCAAGCAAAGCTTGAAGATGACAGAATCTATAGGCTAGATCCTATAAGTGATCATGTGGTAACAATCCACGATCCAAAGCAAAAAGATGAATACATTCCATTGGGGGAAGTCCTAATTCCACATAGTCTTGTGGAACCCCATGCGCCATTCCAGCCAGGTAGTCTGCACAACGAATGCTCTCCCTATGAGTGTGGGAAATTTCCAGCTCCCAGTCGCTGTAAACAAGAGATCTGGTATCTAGAATAACCTCATACAAAGGATGATCAGGATCACAATGAGTGGATAGCAGGTGGATTGCCTGTAGAGAGTCTGTGAACAACTTGATTTTCTTAAGCCCCATCTTTTTACAAAGTAGAAGACCTCGATGGATTGCATGGATTTCAGCAGCAGTTGGGAAGGTATGACCTAACTTCTGTTGGAATCCGCGAATCCAGATACCTTGGTGATCCCGGATAACACCCCCGCAATATGAATTATTCTGATATCTCTACAACCCCTTCAAGGGAAGAAAACCAAGTCCTAAGAGGGACATATTTCTTTCTAGCCCTAGGTCCACATAAAAAATAATGCTTCTAAATTACTGCGGCAACTTGCTGATCGCGAGTAAATGTCTCGTGACATTAAAATTTACTTTTCCTCGTGTTGCCTTGTTTTCACAAGAAAAGAAAATCTACAAGGACAATGAAGCACCATTGAAGACAAAACAGATATTCAAATATCTATTCTCCAACTGTCAAACCAAATCCAAATTTGTAGTCTTTTTTCTTGTGGTCAAGCTGCAATGAAAACAGAAACTATGTTGAGAGAAAAGAAAGCAAAAACCGGTAGGCAGATTCCCAACGGGATCCTTGAGGAATATATGTTTGAAGAACAAATGTGGAAGAAAACAATGCACCCTCACCTCTGCAGAAAGAATAAATTAAGACCCATATTTAAACGCTCCTCCAAAAATGCAGAGACACAACCATTGGAATCAATCTTTCCTCTTAGTCGGCACTACAACAATCATAACAAAACGGAATGAGAATCGCTAGAACAGAATTTTAGGAGTCATGACTCAAGATCATTCACAATTTTGTAAAACAAGAGGCATCTTTACGAGGCAGAACTTTCCAGATAAAGGGTGACTTGTTGACATTTGCTCACTTAGACACAGGTTTATTGTTAATGTAATCTTAAAGTGTGAGCCCATCTGCATGCATAGTGAGTGAAGTGAATCTGAAAATCCTTTTGTTTCTTTCCTTATAATTATAATTGATTTCTTTCTTGTTCTTCCCCCCCCCCCCCCCCCCCCCCCCCCTAATTTCCCCCTTTATCCAAGAGGGGAAGGGGGAAGGCAGAGAGGTATTAAACCACCAGCTTATTCGTCTCTTACTTTTTAAAAAGCATAAAATACATGGAAACTTGAAGAAAGCAGCGCCAACTGATAACAAATGGCTAACATAGTAGATTTCCTAGTATAAAATTATTCACCAACACTCACTGTTTGTGATACAACCCCATATGTTTTCAATGGGCAAAGCAAAAACAGTTTGTTGATGAGAATGCAAGTTTTCCAGATAAATATTTGAACTGGCATGTTCTGCAGATTTTTCAAAATTTAGCTCACATTTCCCAACTTAATATGAAAAGCAATTTTGAAGCAAATGACCAATATACTGAAAATAATCTCAACTCAGTCACACAAACTGGCATTTAAACTCTAATAGCAAAGGTGATGACTGAAAAAGCACAAAAGCCAAAACGCTACCTGTCTCAGGATGTAATCATAACCAAAGCTGGCAGTGACAACTGACATCTCTTGACATGTGGTTATACATGAAGTCAGATCCTAGAGAGACTTGAAAATATATTTTATATAAGAAATTAATTTGGATTGATAAATGATATAATACTGCAACATTATGCAATTTACTCACCTTCTGAGATACCTTCTGAACATAGCTTAAAGCAACCAAACCAGTACGAGCAACTTGCCCGGTTGCAACCTGCGTGCACGTTAGCAAGCACATAGGCTCCTCTTAGCATTTTAGGCACATTATCCTTTTACTTTTTCTATAGAAAAATTAGAGGAAAGAAATCTTGAGGATGATTTTGGTACTTTAATAAAGAATGCCCTTGTTTTAAGGAGAGACAATAGTGAGAGAGGGTGGAAATTCTATGATATTGGAAGGGGTGATTCAAACCTCAAACATTAAGGGTGTGTTTGGTTTGACGGGAGGAGGGGAGACAAATTATAATTTTGGACGAGAGAAACCCAAAATTTACCCTCTCATTCTTTTAAATTTTGGAATCCCGCCCAAAATTTACCCTCTCATTCCTTTTAAATTTTGAATTCCCACCTAAAATTTAAATACTTCCAACCCAAAAAGGTAATTTAACTCCCTTCCCTCCCCTCCCCTCAAACCAAACAATCCCTAAGGCTGTGTTTGGTTGGAGGGGAGGGTGGGGAAATTACAATTTTAGACAAAAGAAATCCAAAATTTACCCTCTCATCTTTTTAAATTTTGGGTTCCCGCCCAAAATTTACTTTCTTATTCTTTTCAAAATTTTGGATTCCCGCTCAAAATTTGAATTCCTTTAACCCAAAAATGTAATTTACCCACCCTCTCATTCCTCCCCTCCCCTCAAACCAAACACAGCCTAAAGCAACCAGTTAAAGCTCAGCCAAAATCCGGTAGAAATTTAAAAAAAAAAAGAATATCTTAAAGGCGTATAGGAATAATAATTAATTAAAAAATAGAGAAAGAAGACATAACTAAATTAATTAATGAAATTTTTATTTTATTTTTGTGCGTTCGAAAAAAAAAATCTTGAATATTAGAAAGAAAATGTAAGAAAATGAGAACAAAATCTTCAATTTGGATAAATTTAAATATTAATCTTAGCTGAGCAGCAATCTGAATATTAAAGACCTCTACGTCTATAACAGAAAAGAAGCCAATAAAAAAAAACATTAAAGTCTTCAAAGATTCTCTCATGATCTTTTTTCTATTGTGATTTTTAGAATCTATAAAATATTAAATATAAATCATCTATTTTCTTTTTAGTCTGACGGTGAATATAGGACTTTGAGGAACAAATTAATGAGAAACAGAAAGATGAGAGAACTTAAACCCATCCATATCATTAAATTGAACCCCACAAACTTCTTATATATTAATCGCTCTGTTTCTATCCTCCTTTCCATTCTTCCATTGCCATCAAGATTTCTTAAGTATGTACTACTGAACTTCTTTAACCTACTCCTCCTCTTTCTTTTTCTTTCTTTCTTGTCTTCTACTACTCTTCTTTTTGTTCCTTTTTTCTTTAACTTCTTTCGGCGCCATCTTCTACTTCTCCTCTTCTTTCTTTTCCTTTCTTTCTTTAACCTACTGCGATGCCATCTTCTACTTCTCCTCGTCTTTTTCCGTGGGTAAATTCCGTCGGTATACCGACAGAATTTTTTCCATGGGTGCGTAATTCGTCAGTAATTTCCGATCGAATAAAAACTCCGCCGGTAAATCAATTTGTCACGGATATTTTAGAGACAGAAAAAATTATGTCGGTAATTCCGTTTCTCTCCCTAATCCATCGATAATTTGATTTCAGAGACGGAATTCTGTGGGTAATACGTTGTTTTTTTGTAGTGTTCTCCTTCTTCTCAATGAGAGATAACGTGATTTGATTCTTGTTCATTTTAATTACTTCTCAAGGGTTTTAGAAGGCATTAAAAGGAGGTATTTAAACAGCCTCTAACATGAAATTGTCCGTTTTGAGCCAATTACCTTTTATGGTCTTAAAACTCATCAAAAGGGGATATATTCAGACCTTTATAAGGCTTGGATCACATTGATATTAGTTTATATAATTTCTTTTGTACTTACTGTTGCAATAATGTTAGAAATGACATGAAAGAAGATTAATTAATTAGAAAATCTCTTGAGAATGGATGATTTTACAATGCTCCCACCGGTATTGTTGAGATAGGAGTAAGCACTTCCAAAAATCCAACCCAACATCATCCTGCTTTACTAATATTGTATTTCAAATCTTTAATATAAAATTGCTTTTACTGGTTAAAATTCTTGTTAAAATAAATCTATGAAGTCCCACCTTGGTTGGGAAGGAATCAAAGTTTGAAAACTTTTTCTCTTAATGCATTACTAAATCTTGCAGTACTCTACATGGTATTGGATAATACCATCTAGGAAGCAATCCCTCAAATCAAAAACTCTTTTATGGTTTTCCAATCTTAATCTTAATCATTATCTCTCAACGGGGAATGAAAAACATCTTATAAGGGTCTAGATATCTCTCCTCTCAACACATTTTAAAACTGTGAGAGTCTCATTATCCTCACGGGGAGCTCACCAATTATGAAAATTCACAATTTTGAATATTAATGATAAATATTATGTGCAAAAATAAAAAGAAATTTAAAAAATAACATACGCATGTGTGGGTTTTTATTTTAGGCCCCATTTGAAGATTCTACCCTAATGGATGAAAGTGCCTCACTGTTAGCCCCTACAACAAATCTTCTACCAAATTCAGCCATACAGGTATTTATATTTGAAATCTTTAAGACAGGAAAATACAATACAATACAATACAATACAATAATTTGATTGTTTAAGTTTATTTTTTGTTGTTTTCTTCATTGCTAGTGTGTTTTTGAGTATCACTAGAAGTAACATTTTTTTTAATAAAATTGAATTATGGTTATTTATCTTGTACATGCACCACATGGGAAAGAAAATTAGGTTTACTCGGTTAAAAAGTTGGATTTAAGTTAGTCCCTTATTTGAGAGTGTTTAAATGACGTGATGTATCAATACGTCTAAGAATTATGTTCCAAGATTCCAAGATTCCAAGATTCCATGCCTTCCATCACTCAGCTTCGTCTTGTATGAAATGGATATTAATTTTGTGCAAAGGATCCCTCTTATTAAAAAGGAGGTTTTTTTTTTTCTACCGAAAAATTAAGGAGAGGCTGGGTGTGTTTGGTTTGAGGGGAGGGTAGGGGAGGGAGGGGAGTTAAATTATCTTTTTGGGTTGAAGGTATTTAAATTTTGGGCGGGAACCCGAAATTTAAAAGGAATGATAGGGTAAATTTTGGGCGGGAACCCAAAATTTAAAAGAATGAGAGCGTAAATTTTGGGTTTCTCTTGTCTAAAATTGTAATTTACCAATCATCCCCTCCCCTCCCCTCCCCTCCCCTACCCTACCCTACCCTCAAACCAAACACACCCTAAACTCCTTATATATATTAATCTCCTCTCTTATCATCCTCCTCTCTATTTTTCCATTGTCATCAAGAGTTTCCAAGTATTATTGCCATCGAGAGTTCCCTCGTACGTACACCTATACTATGCTTCCTTTCTTTAATTTACCCTAGCGCCATCTTCTACTTGTCTCTTTCTTTTTGTTTTTCTTTCTTTCTTTAACCTATCATGGTGCCATCTTCTACATCTCCTCGTCTTTTATTCACATGAGTAGCTATAATTCTCCTTCTTCTTAAGGAGAGATAACGTGGCTTGAGTCTTGTTTGTTTTGGGACCCAATTAATTCTCATGTTCTTGAAAGACATTAAAAGGGATGTATTTAAACCGCCTCCAACTCTAAATTATCCACTTTGGGCCCATTATTTTTCATAGTTTTAAAACTTGTCAAAAGGAGAAATATTCATACCTATATAAGATATTGTTTATTTAACCTTTTTGTACTCAATCTTTAATATAAAATCATTTTTACTTGTTAATTTTTTTAAAAAATAAATCTGCGAAGTCCTACCTTAGCTAGAGTGGAAACAAAAGACACTTTATAAGAGTTTGGATATATTGTCTTCTTACTTATATCCGATGTCACTTCTAATTCTTGTAAGGCAAAGTGCCCTTGCTGGGATAAGACCCGCAATAATAGGAAAGGAGGGCATTTTGGTTTTAAAAATCTCAATGCCCCGATTAAATTGCCAATACCACCTTCTCATGGTATTGCCTGATACCATCTAGCAAGAGATCCCTCAAACCAAACACTCTTTTATGGCCTTTCAATCTCAATCCTATTTCCTTCCTTAAAACCGTGAGAGTTTCATTGCCTCACGGTGGGGAACTTGCAAGTTGTGGGAATTCACAATTTTAAATATTACTGATAAATAATTGTGTGCAAAAATAATTTTTTTAAGGGGAAAAAAAAAATTTGAACGTGTGTGGGTGTTTAAGTTTGTATGTTTCTATTTTTTTATGTATTCTAGCAATATGTGTATGTATGAAAGAGATATGCTAACATATTATAATTTATTTAAAATTTAGGACCCATTTGAATATTGTACCAGAATGGATGAAAGTGCCTCACCATTAGCCCCTACAACAAATCTTCCTTCAAATTCAGCCATACAGGTACTTATATTTAAGATCTTTTAAGATAGGAAAATAAAATAATTTGATTGTTTAAGTTTTCTTCTTCTTTTTTATCTTTTCATCGTTGCGGGTATGTTTTTGGGTATCATTGGATCATTAGATGTAAGATATTTTAATGAAATTGAATATGTCTGGCTTCTTGTTTCTGTTTTGGGTTGGGCAATGGAAGGAGGGTACTGTACAGAGAAAAGGAACACCACACTTCATCGCATGAGTAGTATAGATGAATTGTTGAGATATTGCAATTTATTTTAATTTCAGGACCCAGTTGAAGATCACAGTGGGGAAGTTTGGTTTCTAATGGGTGATGAAGTTGACTCACCATCATCAACCAACTTATGGGATATGATTAACCTTGAACTCGAATGTTCTGAAAATCAAGCTTTGAATTTGGAAGATCTCCTCAATGACCCTACTTCTCAGTCTTTAGAATCCGAAGTCACCCCTAGCGAGATGCACAATGCGTCTCAAGATTTGGAATTTGAGGATTTTTCAAATCATCATATTTTTCAGTCTCCGGAGTTGGACATTCCTCCAATATTCTCTTCTTCTCAATCTTTAGAATTGGGAGTTCATCCAAGCTATGTTAATTCTCAATCTTCGCAATCTTCTCAATCTTTGGAATTGGAAGTTCATCCAAGTCCTCCTAACTCTCAATCTTTAGAATTGGAAGTTCATCCAAGCTATACTAATTCTCAATCTTTGGAATTGGGAGTTCATCCAAGCCATCCTAATTCTCAATCTTCGCCTCAATCTTTGGAATTGGAAGTTCATCCAAGCTATGTTAATTCTCAATCTTTGCAATCTTCTCAATCTTTGGAATTGGAAGTTCATCCAAGCCATCTTAACTCTCAATCTTTAGAATTGAAAGTTCATTCAAGCTATACTAATTCTCAATCTTTGGAATTAGAAGTTCATCCAAGCCATCCTAATTCTCAATCTTTGGAATTGGAAGTTCATCCAAGCCATCCTAATTCACAATCTTTGGAACCGAAAGTTCTTCCAAATATCAATACTTCTCAATCTTTGGAAATGCAAGTTATTGAGAATGTCTCTACTTCACAATCTTTCCCAAATGTTTCAAATCAGCAGCATCTTCATGCCCAACAATATCAAATTGCGCCAACTTCTCCTCACTATCGCCAATTCATCCAATCACCGCCTCCATCCAATAAAAGGTATGCGTCTTTAATCCATTCACTTGAAAAACAAATTAATGATTTATCTCTATTAAGCTTGAGTGAAATTTATGTGATTCCAAAAATAAAAAATAAACTCAAGGAATGGGTTGAATCATTAGTTTTACCCCATTTTGTATTATTTATTTTTCTAGCTAGGGGGATCAAATGCTTAGTTGTTTTTTAAATTATTTTTATACCTCTTCTATAGGCAAAAGACATCAAGCGAGCAATGCAAATTGGAATATGAAAGGACAATGATCACGGAGAAAAGGAACAACTTCATATATCATAATCCCTCCGCATTTGTAAGTTTTCAACTCGATGAGTTTGAATTAGACATGACGAATTATTACCCATTACTTAGTTTCTTTGAACTTGTTATCTTAAGAATTTCATTAATGTGCTCCTACATATAGGACAAAATTATCAGTCAAGGAAAACCTAGAATAAGTTGTCACTGCGGAAAGACAAAATGCTCAAAAAGATATTGCTCATGCTATAAGGTAATTCTTTATTAAGCTGTTGTTTTTAATTGACATGATTGAATCTTTTATTTAAAAAATTCAAAACATATGAATTTCTACTAATGTTTTTATTTTTTTATTGAAGGCCGGAGTTGGATGTTCTGATCTCTGTCAATGTAAAGGATGTGGTAATAATTATGGCGCTAAAAATAGTGGTAAGAATCTTTTGAGCATCTTGGGTTGTCAGACATTTTATTGCTAATATAATAGTGGTAATAATCTTTTCTGCACATATATAGGAACTTCATCAACTTCTAACTCAAGTTTTGCTCCAAGAGAGCGTGCCCTCATCACAACTCCAAGCAACAATACTTCTTTAATCAGTGAGAGGCACTCGGTAAGTGTCTGCTATTTCATAAACTTGATTTTTGTTATGACTCTTAATGTCACAAGTATACATGCAATTTTATGCCATTTTTTATATTCTTATTAATTCTTTTTGGTGTTAATGAATGCTATGTTAGGGTGGTGGATTCAACACACTCACTCATAACAACTTATATAGATCATATACAAATCAGCATGCAGTGTATGGCACACCTGCCACAAATCCATCTGATTCACCGCCAATCGTCCAAATAGCCGCTGTGGCTCAACCTCAAGCGGATCCATTCGCCCCATCGGCAAGTATCTCGCCACCACACGCTGTCCAAATGGCCGCCGCAACTCGGCCACAAGTGAATCTATACACAGTTGATCAGCCTCAGCAGCAACATATGTTGATGAGCCCAGCCAGTCTCCTTGTTGACGCAGGTGGATCATCATTAATGCGACTACCCCCAAGGTTTGTGGTGCCCAAAACCTAAATCAATAGATATTTTATGAAAACCGTATTATAATTTGATGTTACTCTTTATTTTTCTTTGCATTTATATATAACCCATATTTGTTTGTGCAGATTCCGTCAAGAAGTCAGCAACATATATTGGAAGCATGGTTCAAGGGGATAGTTTGATAAATTGTGGCCATAGTCTTTCATAAATTGTTTTTATGTATTATGAATCCACGTTGAATTATGTCTATACTGTTTTGATGTATTTTGAATGGAATCAATGAAATTACTGAATAAATAGCTTGTATTAAATTTGTAATTGTTGAATTGGGTTTATACGCCTTTTTGGAAACTATAATAATTACTCAATCAAGATAATATTAATAACTATGCTAAGAGATGAAGAATATAAATCCAGTAACCCAAACAAAATGTCTAAATAAGAACATCCACACCCAGTCTAATAAACTATTTATATTAAAAGAGTTATATCAATTGATAAGTTGAAAATAGTTTGACCATAGATAATCTCTTAACCACCCCCATCAAATAGGTAGAAAATGCATTAAACTCTGAAACAGTCATAATGTAATGCGCTTCCAATACCAATAAAAGAGTATTCATCCAATATTATTTAGCATCTTGAAAATTGCCAAATAAAATGCATCATAAGCCAAAAATATCATAAATACCACCTCATCCTAGACCATCACCAGGGAAAAAAAATCTTTTGTATACCGCATTAACTTGGAACCACATGCATCTAAAGCAACTTAAAACGTTGTTTGCTTTACGAGAGAAGTCCCATCTTATACAGTTATCATTGGAATCGGAAAATTATTTAAAATAAGTTATCATTGGAATCCAAACACTGCTTGCTTTATGCATCAAATGGCATCAAATCGATAATAACCAATCATAATTAGGATTAAAAAACGACAAAAAGGTTGTTCCAAATCTCTGTCTATGAACCCGATCGACAAACCGCATTCATGACACAGTGGTTCCTCACTTCTATAGAATTTGAAATGAATCTCAATATGAATTATTCTGATACCTCTACAACCCGTTCAAGGGAAGAAAACAGAGTCCTAAGAGGGACATATTTCTTTCCAGCCCTAGGTCCACATAAAAAATAATGCTTCTAAATTACTGCGGCAACTTGCTGATCGCGAGTAAATGTCTCGTGACATTAAAATTTCCTTTTCCTCGTGTTGCCTTGTTTTCACAAGAAAAGAAAATCTACAAGGACAATGAAGCACCATTGAAGACAAAACAGATATTCAAATATCTATTCTCCAACTGTCAAACCAAAACCAAATTTGTAGTCTTTTTTCTTGTGGTCAAGCTGCAATGAAAAAAGAAACTGTGTTCAGAGAAAAGAAAGCATAAACCGGTAGGCAGATTCCCAACAGGATCCTTGAGGAATATATGTTTGAAGAACAAATGTGGAAGAAAACAATGCACCCTCACCTCTGCAGAAAGAATAAAATTAAGACCCATATTTAAACGCTCCTCCAAAAATGCCGAGACACAACCATTGGAATCAATCTTTCCTCTTAGTCGGCACTACAACAATCATAACAAAACGGAATGAGAATCGCTAGAACAGAATTTTAGGAGTCATGACTCAAGATCATTCACAATTTTGCAAAACAAGAGGCATCTTTACGAGGCAGAACTTTCCAGATAAAGGGTGACTTGTTGACATTTGCTCACTTAGACACAAGTTTATTGTTAATGTAATCTTAGAGTGTGAGCCCATCTGCATGCATAGTGAGTCAAGTGCATCTGAAAATCCTTTTGTTTCTTTCCTTATAATTATAATTGATTTCTTTCTTGTTCTTCCCCCCCTTAATTTCCCATTTTATCCAAGAGGGGAAGGGGGAAGGCAGAGAGTGATTAAATCACCCGCTTATTCATCTCTTACTTTTTAAAAAGCATAAAATATATGGAAACTTGAAGAAAGCAGCGCCAACTGATAACAAATGGCTAACATAGTAGATTTCCTACTATAAAATTATTTACCAACACTCACTGTTTGTGATACAACCCCATATGTTTTCAATGGGCAAAGCAAAAACAGTTTGTTGATGAGAATGCATGTTTTCCAGATAAAATATTTGAACTGGCATGTTCTGCAGATTTTTCAAAATTTAGCTCACATTTCCCAACTTAATATGAAAAGCAATTTTGAAGCAAATGACCAATATACTGAAAATAATCTCAACTCAGTCACACAAACTGGCATTTAAACTCTAATAGTAAAGGTGATGACTGAAAAAGCACAAAAGCCAAAACGCTACCTGTCTCAGGATGTAATCATAACCAAAGCTGGCAGTGACATCTCTTGACATGTGGTTATACATGAAGTCAGATGCTAGAGAAACCTGAAAATATATTTTATATAAGAAATAAAGTTGGATTGATAAATGATATAATACTGCAACATTATGCAATTTACTCACCTTCTGAGATACCTTCTGAACATAGCTTAAAGCAACCAAACCAGTACTAGCAACTTGCCCGGTTGCAACCTGCATGCACATTAGCAAGCACATGGGCTCCTCTTAGGTCTTAGCATTTTAGGCACATTATCCTTTTACTTTTTCAGTAGAAAAATTAGAGGAAAGAAATCTTAGCATTATCTGGTGCAGCAGAGTATGCCTAAAATAGTAAGAAATAGCAGGGAAAAATAAAAATTAAACAAGCAAGCAAGCAAGAAATAAGTAAGATAAGAAAATACAAAGAACAGGTGGCCGGCAATGTAAATAAAGACTGTTATTAAGTCACCATACCATTTTATCAGTGTTGTAGCGAGCGGCATAGCCAATACCAGACTTCCGATGCTGACCAGCCCAAAACACTTCCCCACCCAAAGATAAATGCGGTGTAACACTCTGTAAAACAGACATTTCATTCAGAAAAAACACGTCAACAATATATACAGTTATTGTCCCTCACCATGCATCCAGTAAAGTCAAGAAAATGATGATCAGGTTTGACCACAATCAACATTAATACTCCTCCAGTACTTAATATAAGATATATTTGGATAGTTGATCTTTGTCCTAAATATAAGACATAATTTTCATATTTATCAATATTTTCCTGATTTACCCTAATTGTTGCTCCCTCAACAATAATCAAGTAGGAGAGGAGATAAGGGAATTAAGGAAAATTACTAAGGTATTTTAGAAAATACATACCATATTAACTAACTTCCTCAATATAATCAAATTAGGCATATACATCTTCTATTAAGGACCGGACAGAGTACTTGGCAATAGACTAAATACAACAGCAAAAAAGAAAATGATGCATGGAACAGTTAAAAGGGGGAAAAAATAATACATTATCATAAGCAACAAATGTTTATTGAAGCAAAGCCAACAAATTAATTCCAAGAAAGAAATAGACAGACACTGATAAATTGGACCATTCCCAACTGTCAGCATTGACAATTTATTCCCTCTGGTCTTAAATATAAGAAACTAATACTAACCTTACACAAACCAATAAAATTGGTCAAAGTTAGTTAAAAGAATTAGGCTTGCAACAAAAGATAATTTTTTTCTCAGATTTACCCTGAATTAATGTGTTCTTCATCCTCTTTATCACTATATTCCCCCTCCCCATCTCTCTTAATTAATAAGCAGTAAAAAATGGAAAAACTCAACTAATAAACCATATTAAATAGAAGAGTGTCTTATATTTTGAACAATGTAAGTTCTCCCCTCAAAGTCTTATATTTGAGCCCCGAGGGAATAAAAGTTTCAAAAAATTATGAAATTTTCTTGTACCAAACATCAAGACAAAATTTATGTAACTTGTGAGCTTATTCTCAATTGCTTATATTGTGACAAGAAAAACTTTTTGTTAACAAGGACGTCCAAGAAATATCACTGAGGAAAAAAGGAAAAGAAGAGAAAAGATAGATGTCATTTTTTGATATTCAGATAATATACTCCCTCTAGTCTTAAATATAAGATTCTCTTAACTAATTCGTAGAGACCAAGAAAAGTTGGTAAGTTGGTTATTTGTAATTTATAAGTAGAGAATTTGACACTTCTCCAAAAATGCCCCTTCCATTTCATGATTTTTTTCCAAAAATGCCCCAATCAATAAGGGTATGATGGGAAAGAAAAATTTGAAATAGGAGTTGAGGGAATGGGATCTTATATTTAGGACCGGCATGTATGTTACAAACTAACGATAACAATTAGCTAAAGACTAATACATAGTATAAGAGAAATTTGTTATCACTGATTTTAGTTGACTTCTGCTAGAAGTATGCAAATGTTTCATTCTTATACCACCAATAAACTGAAAAAGAGACACGATATCAATCATAATAAATAAATAAATAAAGGGAACGTAGACACAATCAGTACATAAATTCAATTCAAACATTAATTCACTTCCAGACAAAGGCAATCAAATGATATGTCAGATTTCTCTCCAAACTACTCCAAATAGTAGCCAAACCCAATCCATTAGCCCCATACATCAGTACATAAATTCAATTCAAACATTAATTCACTTCCAGACAAAGGCAATCAAATGATATGTCAGATTTCTCTCCAAACTACTCCAAATAGTAGCCAAACCGAATCCATTAGCCCCATATATCAGAACACCCAAATAATTAATGATATCCCTTCTGATTATGCAATTTCATTGCTAACAGATAGATGTTTAGAAATTCCCAGAGCAAAACACAAGCTATGACTAAAATTGAAAAAAGAACAAGAGCTACACCAAAAGTGGAGGAACAGGTATTTTTCTTCCTCTCGTGCACTTATTTTAAGATCACGATAGGTCTTTAAAACTGTGGATCACTAACACAAAAATATTTCCAAAAAGGAAAACAAGAGGTATCAAAACTCTAGCACATTGAAAGAAAGTCCTGCACCTGAATATAACTGGCTCCAAACAGGGCTCCATTCCCAAGTTGCAATTGTGTCCGATAGTCTTTACCCTGCGAAAATAGTATGAAATATAACATGGAAAAAACTCAAAGGTATTAAAAACTGCTTGGACAGATAGTTTGTCAAACCAACCATCTAGAATCTCCAAACAGAGAATGTAAAACAAAGGAGGAGGAGATTTTATTTTGAGGGAAGAACATTGCAAAAACCAAAACAGCTGTTGGAGTTCATATGAAAAAAACACAGTCCCAAAAGCCATGGGATGAGTAATTTACCTTATAATCAAAGTTGACCATTCCATGAGACATGTGCGGCTCATTCGTAAGCTGTACAGACAAAAGAGAAATAGGAAAGGTTATGCCAAGTAAAGCAGAAGGGAATATTATACAGTAAATTGGAGTGTCAGCACAACTTTTGAGGATGCAAAACTATTCGATGCCACATAAGTTCCCAGAATTAAAACGAGCATACCTGAGCATTTGCCTTCAATGTGAGATTTTCCGTCAAATCACACTTTACTCTTGCATTTAGCCTCCCATCCGTAAGTATTCTCCCAAGGAGCATCAGCTGCAGACATTCGATGAGATGACGTTTTGAACAGAAATGACCATAAGCTAATTTTAATCGAAGGAAACTTACCTTTGGATCGATGAAGTTTGCACCAAACTCATAGTGAGCCGTAGGGATTTTAATGGTCTCCGTGGACTGAGAAGGAATCTCAGTAGGTCCCATAAACACACTAATTAGAAAATAAAATTAATTAACTAAATAAATAAACACGCATAATTCAAGAAACACGAAACTGAAACCAGAGGCTTACCTATGACTGAGGGAGAATTTCTGATTAAGCCCCTTGGTGAAATCAAAGCGCATTCCCTCAAAAAGCTCAGGTTTTAATGACACTGCAACAAGCATACAGAAATGGGTTTCGCCAACAGAAAACATATCTGAACTAAGCTTCCTTCGTCATCGTGGGACGAAACGCGTACAAAATGGCAAAAAACCAATTTCTCAAAATCAACAATGTTTAGCATAATATTCGGCAAACAGGGACAACAAAAATCGAAGAGTAAGAGAGACTGACTGAGAGCTTCACGGTGGATTTCTTCATAGGGAATTGGACAAGGAAGGTTCAAGTAATCCACTTTCTCTTCCACCTCCTTGTGGGGGATAGTGTCAGTCTCAGTAACGGGAACTGGGGGGGTAATGGCCGCCATTGTGAGCAGAATCAGAGCAGAACAAATCAGACCTGGAAGGAGTGTCGCTTGACCCTCAAATCTCTCGCTGAGCCGAGAGATCGAAGATGCCTAAAACCCAAAGTAGTTTTCTAAAACCCTAGTGCCACATATAACACCGTAGTCATTTTTGACTTGATGCCTTGCAAGAAATGTAAACACTCTATTAGTGGATATTGGTCCGTATTCAACGTTTCAAATTGCAATCTTCAAATGATAACTCAAAATTTTTGGGTAAAGATCACAATAGCTCAAAATTCAGGTCATAAAAAATTATAACTCTGTATTTTTGTTAAAAAAATGATCACTCAAAATGCCCTCATGTATGTAAATACTTCTACTTA
The DNA here is from genome assembly GCA_963855925.1 of Inga laurina. Taxonomy (NCBI): domain Eukaryota; kingdom Viridiplantae; phylum Streptophyta; class Magnoliopsida; order Fabales; family Fabaceae; genus Inga; species Inga laurina. The sequence continues at coordinate 2,187,140 of OY979712.1, read as the reverse complement.
TTTGATTTTTTTTTCTCCCCCTGTCATTAATATGGCATATTTAATTGTATTTTTAAAAATATTCTAAATATCTTCTTTAGTTCTCTTATTTTATTTTATTTTATTATTATTATTGAAAAAGCATTGCTAGGAATATATTAGGAAAATATTGACAAATATAAAGAAAAAAACAAATTTTATATTTTAGACTAATATCAATTCCCTAAATAGATCCTATATTAAACACCAAGAGAGTAATTAAGAGGTCCAATGCTAAATTCACACCAAAATTGCTTTCGTCAATAATAGTTGTTGGGAAAATGGTTCGGGGTCAATTTTTATTTACTCCCTCTTGTCCTCAATATGACCTATTTATCTAATTTAATAAGATTAAGAAATTTAGTTGGGTTAGTGAATATGACATATATTTTATATATCTCTCTAGTCATCTTTCTTAATTTTCATATTTTCTCTCTTCCTATAAATAGGGGTAAATTAGGAAAATATTAATAAATATGAAAAATATAAGTTATATTTAGTATTAATATCAACTCTCTAAATAGATCATATAGCTATGTTAAAAACCAGGGAAGTAATTAAGAGGTACAATGCTAAATTCACACCAAAATTACTTTTGTTAATAACAAATCGATCACTTTAGTGTGATGCATAGGAGCTGTGTTTACCACTGATATGAAAAACCTAAATGAGGATATTAGATTTTGAATTTCAAATTTTAAATACTAAGACAAACACAAGTTTAATGCTTGGAATTTATTGTGGATAAAGGAAAATTGAATTAAAATAACCAATAAAAATGACCCTGAATATATGGATAATACACATTAACCAATCAAGAAATAGCTAGCACTATGAATGAAAGATATATATTGATATATCGATGGTGGTGGTGATTGTTGTTGAGAAAAATGGTTCCGAGTCCATTGATGATTAGTGAGAATAACCTGATATATTTGTATATATTGAAGGTGTTCGTCCTTTGCACATTTTGTATATATAAAGTTCTGGCATTCTCATTTAAATTCTCTTCACTAATAAAATTTTTAAACATAAACTTTTTCCTGATTTTCTCAAAAAATTATCTAGATAACTACTTTGGAATATTTTTAAGGCTATGTTATACAAAACCCCCGAATTTTGATTTAGTTATATATGACCCTTAACATTTTAGGTTTAACCCCCCATCTTTTATTTATTTATTTTTATTAGCACCTTGTCATTAGATTGATAGATGCCACATGCTATCCTATGTAAATAAATAATTTCATAAAACCCCTATAAACTTTAACCAATTATAGATAAACCCCCTAAACTTTGATCAATTATAAATAACTCTCGTGACATTTCAAAATTTAAATTTAACTTTCTTAAGATTTTGATTTATAATATTAAACCAATTGTCTTTACTTTTATCATGTTAATAATTTTTTTAAGATTTTTACTATGATTTGTCCATTAAAATAGCTTTTTTGTATGGTAAAAATTAGAAGAATAAAACTTAAAAAAATATAAAAATAAAAATGTCATCATTTATATAACATCTACTTATTTTCTTGAGATAATTGGGCATTGACACTGATAGTATAAAAATGTCATTATTTATTTTAAATATATTATTGAGGTAATTGCACATTGATTACATTTGTGTTAGAGGATAACATTTTTACCCTCATTAATTCTTTGTTATTAACACATGTTTTTCTTTGGAAAAATCTTATATAAAACCAATTAAATTACCCAAATTCTAATTTGGATCACTCAACTTAACAATTTATATATCAGGTTATGTGTCATGATTATGAATTTAAAATTTAGGTCAAATTACCTCCATATTCTTTTATTAAAAAAACATGATTAAAAATATAATCATATTATGGGTTAAGGTGCAATTTTACCAATAAAATTTTGCCCGAAGAGCATTTGACATAAATAAGTTTTGGAATGATAAAAAATACTAATAAATAATTTAAAAGGGTGCAAATTCACCAAAACCGTTAAATTTGATCAAACGGTTATTAAATTATAAGAGAATAAAACCCTAATGGTGTTTAGTAAAATTTAACGGTTTTAGTGAATTTTCACCCTTTTAAATTTTTTATTGCCATTTTTGCCCCTTCCAAAACTTATTATGCTAAACGCCCCTCGAAAAAAAACTCTTTTAGTAAAATTGCACTTTAACCTTTTATTATTTGCTCTGTCAATTAACTCCTTCAATATATAATCTGTCTTTGGTTGTGCTACCAATTAATTGAAATAAATTATAAATTACCTCCGTTCTGATAGCTATAGTGTTAAACTATATAGCTAGAAACTTATTTTTAAAAAAAAAAAAAACTTAGTAGTAGTAAACTTATTGGTTGATCTTAACCAGTTTATCGGATGTGATTATTTGTGAAACATTGTAGCACACAAAAATTCACCTCTTTCAATTATATATACTCCTACTTTCCTATAAAACTAAATATTGCATAAAAAAAGAATATTATGCAAGATTAATGTTTGAAAGAAAGTCAGAAAACAAAAGGTGCTCCATCATAAAGTACTTCATAAGGAATTAATTGATAGAGCAAATAATACGGTTATATTTTTAATTTTTTCGTTTTAATAATTAAGGGATATAGAAGTAATTTGACCCAGATTTTAAATCCCTAATTATAACACATAATCTAATATATAATTTGTTAAGTTTAGTAACCCAAATTAAAATTTGAATAATTCAGCTATCTTTATATGGGATTTTTCCTATTTTTTCTTGAATAAGAGGTTCAATGTTTATTTTTATATTTTTAAAATATTATTCTTATAGTTTTTGCCATATAAAAAAGTTTTTTTAATTGAAAAATGATAGTAAAAATATTAATAAATTTATCAAAATGATAAGAGTAATGACATGGTGTTTAATATTGTAAATAAAAAATTTAAGGGAGTTAAATTGAAATTTTAAAATGTTGGGTGATTATTTATAGCTTATCAAAGTTCAGGGGTTTTTATAAATTTATTGATTTATATAAGATTCCACGTGTCATCTGTTAATCTGACATGATAATTTTCATTAAAAAGATAATGATCAGTTAATGGCATGAGATTAATAATAAAAAATAAAAGGTTAGGGGTTTAAATTTAAAATTTAAAATATCAGAAAAATTATATACAACTGACCCAAAATTTAAGAAAATTGTATATAATTTAGTTTATTTTTAATGTTAAAAAAGCTAGTTTGTTTTAATTGGTCGACACTAATGTCAGGACTCTTGATTGGAACTTGAAAGGGTAGTCTCAATTTTGTTTTAAATTGGACCGCAGATACAAATCCTTGTGAGCCCAAAGTTGAACAAGTCGTATTTGGGGTGCGTGTAATTAAAAAGGGGTTTGTAACCAAAAAAAAAAAAAATAAAGAGGGGGTTTTTTTTGGTCGAAATTTCAAAAGGGGCTTAAGGTTCAAATTTCAACCCCACAAGTTTGGCAATGAAGTTATCGATAGGCCCAAATTTTTTGGATCAATTTGTTACGAAAGTATTAAACAAAATGAATAATGTTTTTTTTTTGTTGCCTGCAACAAAATGAATAATATTGCCTTTTACCACTAAACATTATTAATGGTTAATATTAATTTTTTAATGGGAGTAACAATTTTATCCCTTGTTAATACTTATGTGACAAAATTGATCCAATAATTTTTCTTTTTTGCTACAAATTGATCCAACAAAATTTTTAAATGCCCACAACTCATACACAAAAGCTTCTAAAATAAAAATTGAACTTTGGCCTAGGGCTGGTAATGCGGGCTCGCCCGCGGGTTGCAGGCCAGCCCACGCGGGTTGAAAACTTAGATGGGGCGGGCTACACCTTCATGGGCTGGCTTTTGCCAGCTTGAGTCCTTTTAGATGGGTTGGTGGGCCAGCCGCCATTCTTTTTTTTTTTTTAATTTCCCTTTTTTTCAAAAAAAAAACTACTTTCTTTCTCTTTCACTTGCTCATATTATGCTTTTTTTTATACATTTGTGTTATGAAGTCAATTTCATTCTTACTTTCCTTTTTTTTTCATCTACTCATACAACAAAAACATATAAACACATCTCTTTTAAATTTAATAATAGTAGAATAAATAAATATAATATAAAAATAAAAATGTCAAATAAAAAATATGAGGAATTAATTAAACACGGCATCAAATGAAAGGTAATAAGGGTATTTGAATTTATTTTATTTAAAAAACAAAAAAACGAAAAAAAAAAAGATGGGTCAGCCCACATCAACCCGCGGGCTAAATGGGCTTAATCCATTTAGCCCGAATTTAAACAGACAAACAAAATGGGAGATCGTTTAAGTTTTTTTTGGGCGGGCTGGCGGGCCAACCCGTCTGTCCAACCCAAATTAAGGCTCTACTTTGACCCACCTCAAAAGGACCAATCATGAGCTAGAGCTAAAGGCATAGGATTTCGTTAATTTCTGAGTGCAAAAACGACAAATTACCCCATCAGAAGATAACTTTGGTATGAAACTGAGGATATTTTTTAAAATATTATTTCTTTTTATGGTCTCTATTCTTTGCACACTTGTTCATCTCCATTCTCGTTATTAACGAAACAACTTCTTTGTAGTCGTAGCCACGACGGGGCCCATGACCAAACAAAAACCACCCTCAGTTGTTAAAGTCGTCACATCCTAAGCCTCCCAACTTCCAATTATATTGAATAAACGCATATACATTCCAACAAACAACATACTCTCCTCTTGTCGTTATTATAAAGCTCTTCTGACTACACCATTAGAATTAGGGAAAATCCCAGATAAATATCTTTTGAATTAATAAAACCCCCAAAAGTTTATTAACACTTCAAAAAGACTTAAAGGTACCAAGTACCAAATTGGATTTTTCAAGTTTTGACACATTTACCATTTTACCCCTCAAGTTTTTTTTTTTATAAAAATAACAGTGGTGCCCCCACCGGAGCACCACCGCCGGCCGTCCGCCGCCGCCCCGGTGGCCGGCCGCCCAGGACCCCCGACGGCCGGAGCTCCGGCCGCCGGTGGTAGGAGCTCCGGCCGGTGGAAGCTTTTTTTGTGGGGAGGGAGGTTTTTTTTTTCGAAAAAAAGTTTCAAAGAAATGGCAAGGGGTGGGATCGAACCCATCCCACCCCTTTACAAGGCAAGCATGGTGGCCACTGGGCCACTAAAGCATCTTTGTTATATATATGCATTATTAAATATGTATAATATAATTAAACGTGTAGTAGCTTTGACAAAGTCAGTAATGGCGTTGACAAATTCAATAATGGAAATAACAAGATTCGTAATGGTATTAACAAAACCGTTTGCTGTTGCATGTTTTCATCAGCATTTTTGCACAAAACGTTTTTGTCAAAACCATTACCATTCTTGTCAAAATCATTACTAAACTTGTTAATCTCATTACTAAATTTCTTAAAATCCTTTTATTTATATTATGAATATTTTCATAATGGAATTGTCAAAACTATTACAATTCTTGTCAATCTCATTACTAAACTTGTCAATCTCATTACTGAATTTGTTAAAATCCTTTTATTTATGTTATGAATATTTTCATAATGGAATTGTCAAAACTATTACAATTCTTGTCAATCTCATTACTAAACTTATCAATCTCATTACTGAATTTGTTAAAATCTTTTTATTTATATTATGAATATTTTCATAATGGAATTGTCAAAACTATTACAATTCTTGTCAATCTCATTACTAAACTTGTCAGTCTCATTACTAAACTTGTCAATCTCATTACTGAATTTGTTAAAATCATTTTATTTATATTATGAATGTTTTCATAATGGAATCTTATAATGAGATTGTCAAAACAATTACAATTCTTGTAAATTTCATTACTAAACTTGTTAATATAAATAAAAGGATTTTAACAAATTCAGTAATGAGATTGACAAGTTCAGTAATGAGATTGACAAGTTTAGTAATGAGATTGACAAGAATTGTAATAGTTTTGACAATTCCATTTTGAAAATATTCATAACATAAATAAAAGGATTTTAACAAATTCAGTAATGAGATTGACAAGTTTAGTAATGAGATTGACAAGAATTGTAATAGTTTTGACAATTCCATTATGAAAATATTCATAATATAAATAAAAGGATTTTAAGAAATTTAGTAATGAGATTGACAAGTTTAGTAATGATTTTGACAAGAATGGTAATGGTTTTGACAAAAACGTTTTGTGCAAAAATGCTGATGAAAACATGCAACAGCAAACGGTTTTGTCAATACCATTACGAATCTTGTTATTTCCATTATTGAATTTGTCAACGCCATTACTGACTTTGTCAAAGCTACTACACGTTTAATTATATTATACATATTTAATAATGCATATATATAACAAAGATATTTTGGTGGCCCAGTGGCCACCATGCTTGCCTTGTAAAGGGGTGGGATGGGTTCGATCCCACCCCTTACCATTTCTTTAAAACTTTTTTTCAAAAAAAAAAAACCTCCCTCCCCACCAAAAAAGCTTCCACCGGCCGGAGCTCCTACCATCGGTGATCGGAGCTCCGGCCGTCGGGGGTCCTGGGCGGCCGGCCACCGGGGCGGCGGCGGCCGGGCGGCGGGGGCACCACTGTTATTTTAAAAAAAAAACTTGAGGGGTAAAATGGTAAATGTGTCAAAACTTGAAAAACCCAATTTGGTACTTGGTACCTTTAAGTCTTTTTGAAGTGTTAATAGATTTTTGGGGATTTTGTTAATTCAAAAGGTATTTATCTGGGATTTTTCCTTAGAATTAAGGATAGGTAATTAAGCTATTAGCTTTATTTGATGATGACAAAATAAATTCTCAATTTTGCTCATATTTAAATTAAAAAAATTTAAATTGGAGTATTATATTATCTCTCATAATAAATAGCTTTAAACAAGGGTGATGTGGGGAAAATATTTAATTAATACCTTATCAGAGGACAACGATCTAATCAATAAAGGTTAGTATGATTAGTAAAGAGGTTAGCCCTTAACCATAAAATTATAGGTTCAAATTTCATCGATGTAACGACTTTGTTGGTGGGCAATCTATAAATACATCTATAAACTTTTTTTAAACTCGAAAGTATACCTAAATCTTAATGTGTTCGGACCCAACTCACCTAAACTTTTTATTAAAAAAAAAAAAAAAGGACATTCATCTATCACTTCTAGAAGGCCAACAACCGGTGGAGTAATATATTATCTCCTATATTTTTAATGTAAGATCCACTTTTTCTTTGCAAATGAAAGGTGTGTACAAATAAAAAGTGTGTAAAAAGGGGGAAATGAAATAAGCCAAGTCATAAGTGTTTATAATTTCTTGTCAAAATATACAATTCCAAAGGGCCATAAAGGATTGTTTTTGTTTACAACTCATTGTTCTTACTGCCACCAGCAAATCCTCCACCATCTTGTGAAATTTGAAAATAAATAATGGTTGTTTTATTTGAATATTAAAGAGTCACATACATGTTCACCAACAAATTAAACCCTCCTCCTCCTTCATCTTTCCCTAGAGAGAGAAGAAGGCCGCCGGAGAGATAGATAGAGAGAGAAAACAAAGATGCAGAGGAAGCTCCGGCAAGTAGGCACCGCTCTGAAAGAGCACAGCTACGTCAGCTACGCCAAGATCGCGTCAGCCTCAGGATTTTCGGATATCAATCTCATCCTTATCAAAGCAACACCACCAGACGATTTCCCTCTTCGTGACAAATACATACACGAGCTCTTGAAAATCTTCTCCTTGTCCCCTTCTTCCTTCAACTCTTTTGCCCTCAGCTTCACTCGCCGCTTCACCGCCACCGGAAGCTGGCGCGTCGCCCTCAAATGCCTCCTCCTCCTCCACCGCTTGCTCCGGTCCGTCCCCTCCGACAGCCCCTTCCGGCCCGAAATCCTCTGTTCTCGTTCTAACGGTCTGCTTTCTCTCTTCCCCTGTCATTTCCGCGCCAATTCGTCTTCGTCCTCTGCAGCCGAGTGCACCGTTTTCATCAGATCCTACGCTCTGCTGCTTGATGAAGCCTTAGATAGTGTTTTCTTGCATGGCAAGAAACTATTCTGGGAAGCAGAAGAAGAAGAAGGAGAGAGTGATGAGACTGAGAAGTTACAATTGAAGATGAAGGAGATTGGTGACATGCTTGAGATGTTACCAAAGCTTCAAAGCATTATAGATAGAGTGATGGGTTGTGTTCCGATGGAGAAATTAACACGAAGTTCCATCGTTCGATCGGCGATGACGCAGATAATTCGAGACAGCTTCGTTTGCTACACAAAGTTCAGGAGAGAAATCGTGGTGGTTTTGGACAATCTTCTTCAAATGCCTTATGAGAATTGCATAGCTGCTTTCTCTATCTACAAGAAAGCTGCTGTACAAACAAGTCAACTTTCTCAGTTCTATGATTGGTGCAAGTCTAAGGGATTTTGTGGTTTCTATGAGTACCCTTTGGTTGATAGAATCCCAATTATACAAATTCAAGCTCTCGAAACTTTCCTTGAAGGCATGTGGGAGCTAACCCAGTCCTCATCGCCACCGTCGTCACCGGCAACAACACCGAGCTCTGCGTCATCCTACTCGGCGGAGTCAGAAAAGCTGGTGGCGGCGATAAGAGATAAACATGACGATAATAAGAAGATTGGTGATAAAGAGGAGAAGCCATTGATTGATCTTGAAGATCATGATGGTAAAAAGGAGGATGATGATAGCTGGGAGGCATTGTTGGAATCTTCTATTAGTTTTTCTCATGATGATGATCATCATCAGAGTGATTTTTGCTTTTGGGATTCAAATAATGGATTCAATAACAAGCAAGGAGACGTGGATGCAGGCGAATCATGGAAAATGCAACTTTATCAACCTGTGGGTAATAATAATAATAGTAACCCTTTTCTCAGCCAAATTTCGACATGTTCTATTACCACGCAAAGCACTACACTAGCTCGTGATGATGACTATACATGTACTCCAATATGAAGGGAATTTTAATTTCTTTATTATTTTTTTCAGAAAGGAGAGGAGTGAATGAGTGGATATACATATATGTTGTATTTTATTAGAAATAAATTTTGAGGAAAAAGTAATTTTATACATTTTTCTGTATGAATAATGATTATTAATTCATGATCATGATCGATCAATAATATGTAATAAATGACACTCACTTGTCAAATCGATCTTGCCTTATATAAGTGAGTTGATATGTGCGAGCCCAATATTATTATTTTTTTTAGTACATAAGTAATGTCAGGTTTAAAAATTAATTCATGGGGAGCATGATTTAAAATTTAAACATAAAAATGTTGACATTGTTGGCATGTTAATGATTTTCTGGCATAAGTTCTTGGGTAATTAAATTAGAAGGAGGGGAGTTGGTAGACCAAGTTAATAACTGAATTAATCCGATCTGGTAGAGCCACGGCTTGAGACTAGAACATCAATTTTCACGATTGTAACAGCTTTATCAAGGAGTAATAATATACAAATCCCTCGCTAAATTGTTGTTTTCCCTCAATTGAAGTGATCGAACATAAGCTGAAAAGAATATAACTCTATATAGCTAAGCTCTCTAACAGTGAATTCATGATATATAACATTATTTTGTGACAAGTGATTGAGAAGCAGATCCTTTGACAAATATTGAACTGCTTTGTCCTTCCAAAGATTGCCACATTCTAAGAGCTTGAGGCAAAGTCATATCAAGATCAATGCCATACTTGCCACCACTATCATCAGAACTTGACTCCATGATTGGCTTCCATGCTGCCTGAACGAGAGGCGATAGTATGTTCACAACGTAACCCATGTTGGGACGATGATGAGGCTCATTTGCACAGCAAAGGCCGGCCAATTCTGAGACAGTCCTAATGCTGCACATGGTTGCTTCATCATCTGCATTAATGATAGGATCAATGACCTTTCGAGACGAATCCTTGTTCTGCATCATTCGTCGGAACCACATAACCAGGTGGAAGTCTTCCTCTGGTAGGCTATGGTCAAGCACTCTCCTCCCCGTAATCATCTCCATCAGAACTACTCCAAAACTATACACATCAACCTTTGTAGTGACACGCCCAGTTGCTGCATCAACAAATCATTCATACCATTTTAGTGCCTTGTCTATAACTCTACTCCTCTGGTCCTTGATATAAGACATATGTTTACCTAATTTGATTAGATTAAGAAAGTTGGTTAAGTGAGTTAATACGACATACATTTTCTAAAACATCCTAGTCACCTTCCTTAATTTCCTCCTTCCCTCTCCTCCTTGATTATTATTGAGGGAGTATCAATAAAGGTAAATTAGAAAAAGATTGACAAATATGAAAACTTTGTCTTATATTAAAGACTAAGATCATTATATACAGAGTGGCCTGGCTTGTATAATAATCTATATATAATGTGTAGAGATAAAAACATTACAAGGTAAAATCAATATATTGAATCTCAAACTCTATGATGTTCTAGAGGACAAATAAGTTACCACAATACAAATGACAGTCTGATGACATTTTCATCATTCTCAAGGTTAGCCGGAAAATGCTCAAGTGGGTTTACATTTTAAAGGACAATGTTGAAGGGCATATTCTTCTGCTTTCCAGAGTTGATGGATTTTTTAATTTTTTGCAAATAACAAGTTTTTTGTTTAGGCCACAGAGAGCACATATTTTTTAAGAATTTTACAGCCAACTCACCTGCATACTCAGGTGCAAGATACCCGAAAGTTCCAGCAAGCCTAGTTTCAACTGAATTTCTTCCTTCAGGAGCAAGCCGGACTAATCCAAAGTCTGATACTTTCGCTCGCATATCATCTCCAAGAAGAATGTTGGATGGCTTAAGATCTCTATGAACAAAACTTTGTTGAGCCAAGGCATGCAGATACTCAACACCTCTAGCTACATCCAAGGCAATGTTTAGTCTTCTTGTCCAATCCAGAGGTTCCAATCCATTCTCTTTCCATCTAAACAAATGCTTACTAAGTGCTCCTTGGGACATATATTCATACACAAGAAGCCTCTCATTTCCATCCAAGCAATACCCTAAAAGTGCCACCAAATGTTTGTGTCGAGCTTGAGTAAGCACTGCGATTTCAGCTCGGAATTCACTCAGTCCCTTCTCCATCAACAATCCTGAATCCATTCTTTTCACTGCAATCTTTGTTCCATCATGTAGTTCACCTCTGTACACAGTGCCAAAACCACCCTTCCCAAGTATGTTTGCATTACTAAAATTGTTAGTGACTTCTCTCAGTACTTGAATTGGAATTACCATACCTTGGACATCAGCTTGATTAGGAGCACCAGCACCTTCAACGTAAATCTTCATAGCTTTTCCAACTTCACCATCATGAGGATGTACCAACTTCATTATTAGACCACCAAACTTGCCAAAAGACTTAAGTTTTTTAACAAACATGTAAGACACTATCACTACTATAAGAAGTAAAATCATTAAGCCAACCCCAATACCCCCAATGAATATGGAAAGTTGATGTTTCTTCTTAATACCATTACCTCCAGAATTTGAGCTAGGTGATTCAAGAGGTTTTCCAAGATCAGGATTCCCATCTATTCTAATAACCATGCTTTTTTTAGGAAAAGATGGTAACTGACCTCCTAGCTTGTTATTTGAAACATCTAGCTCTCGTAGGTTGGGCATGGTAGTTAACTCATTTGGTATAGGACCTGTGAGTGAATTATTGGCAAGAAGCAGTCTAGTCAGAGAGGTAAGTGAGGCAAAAGTTGGGGAAATCGAGCCTGACAAGCCCATATCCTGAAAATTAACAATTGTAATGTTTCCCCCAGAGCACACTATTCCTGTCCAACTATCATTACAGGGATCATTGCCCTTCCAATTTTTAGCCAAATTCACAGGACATCCGAAAGGTTGAACAATAGAGAGTAAGGCATTCACAAGAGGACTACATTGCTGATGTGGGACGTTCGAGCAAAACCGATTAATCCCAGACATATCAACAACCACACCTGATTTAAATGTTGGAATGGGACCTTGAAGGAAATTGTCAGTCAAATTCACAACCTGTAAACTTGGAAGAGCCATGAGAGATGCTGGGACAGCACAGGCCAATTGGTTGCCCCTTAAACTCACATCAGACAGCTGATCATGGTTTGACAAGTCTGGTATTGGACCTGTAAATGAATTACCATGTAGCCAAACTTGTTTCAAGGATGTCATGTTCTGCAGCACCTTAATTGTGCCATTAAGTTTATAGCTACCATTTTGTGAATTCAACAAAAGTTCCTCGATTGAACTATTCGCAAAACTGGCAGGAAGGCCACCTTCAAGACTATTAGAATTCAATACTAAAGAAACTAAACCTGGCATAGTGCCTAAAAAATCTGGGATCCTTCCAACCAAACTTGCATTTGATGCCACAAATGTCTGGAGTGCCACACTATCCTTAAGACTAATTGGAAAAGACCGTGGCGAAAATGGGTTATTCCCAATTCTTACTTCCTGTAACATTGTCATTCCCTTGAAGAAATCCTTGGGGATAGAGCTGAACTTGTTATCTTGGATCACAAGTCTTTGTAGCGTCTTGGATAGATATGGAACTTGACCCGTCAGATTATTCTGCTGGCATTCGAATAGCTGCAACTCCGAAAGATTCTCCAGTTCTTTTGCAAGAAAACCTTGCAAATTCAAGTTCCCTATTTGTATGGAAATGACACGGTGTCCAGCGTTGCAATCCACACGTCGCCATTTGCAAACGTCAGGATCCGTCCATCTGAGACTAGGCGGGGCATTGATCGCCTTCTTAAGAATGTTCATCACCTCTGCATCATACTGAGAAAAAGCCGAAATCGCCACAGATAACACCAAAATAAGACGATAAATTATGAAAGAAACCCCAAAACCAGGTTGGGGTTTCTCCATCATGTTATTTCCCAGGTAAATTGATGAGCTTAGAAAGCGAAGGAGAACGAAAACAGAGAATTAATAATGACCACATCACTGCATAGTTTCGTGGAAAATTAATTGGGTTCGCTTTTCGTTGGAGGAAGGATAGAAATGTGGGAGAGAGAAGTTGGAATGTATATGAATTGTTGTTACGAAACACATTCAGGTGTAACAGCCAATTCGTTGATGGTTTCAGAATAAGTGGTTTGCGAGGCATTTTGTTCAGAACGGATCGCGATGGGGGTGATGGATTTCCTCCTGAAATGTGATAATTAACAATAAGCTTGATGATAAGGATGAGAAGCCATTGATTGATCTTCAACACCAGCGCATATATATACGGAAGTTGTTCCCGCTAATAATACTAATATACATTTAATTTTTTGCCAGCAAATAATATACATTCCTTTTGCTTCGAGTGATTTATTTTTTTGCCAACCTAATTTTTAATGAATTATTATGGTATATCTTTTATTGATATAATTTGTATTCGAAGTTTCTTAATATATTTAAAAATCTTATTAAAATAATTTATTTTCTATTTATATTATTGATATTGATTTTTTTAAGAAAAAGGCCAAATGACATATTAGAAAGGTTTAATATAACTTTTGGTCCCTGAAGTTTGATTCACTTTTGGTTTTGGTCCTTCAAGTTTGAAATCAGTGGTTTTGGTCCCTGAAGTTTCACACGATTTTGGTTTTGATTCATCAAGTTTGAAATAAGTGGTTTTAGTCCCTAAAGTTTCATCCGATTTTAGTTTTGGTCCCTTAAGTTTAAAAAGAACTTGTTTTTCGAGTCGGGTCGGATCGAGTTTCATAATCAGGTCACTAAGTCCTTTTCAAACTTAAGAGACCAAACCCAAAATCGAGTGAATCTTCAAGGACCAAAACCACCGATTTCAAACTTGAAGGACCAAAATCACCGATTTCAAACTTGAAGGACCAAAACCAAAATCGGGTGAAACTTTAGGGACTAAAACCACCGATTTCAAACTTGAGGGATCAAAATCAAAATTGGATCAAACTTTATGGACCAAAAATTATATTAACCCTATTAGAAATTATAAAAAGTTACATTGTTCCAGGGATTTGGGAATATGCAACATACATAGTTGAATATATAATATATCCAAAGTACACATGTCTATATTCAGAAGACCAAATTGATTAATCTAATGCAGTAGAGCTCTTGGATAGTCAAGAATAAAATTTGAGCCTTTTATCTTCACCCTTTTTCAAGCAAACACATGTAAAGAAGATCATAAAAACAGATATAACCATAACATAATACGACCCATATTATTGATATGGATTAATTAACTCGTGAATATATAGTGGTACTTGATTGCATAAGTTAGCCTTTTTAAAATAAAATAAAACATTAAAAGAGCAAATATCAATTAATATAAAAAATTGAGCATTTAATTTTATAATATTTCAAAATTTATGTTCCAATCATTAATATGCAATGACATAAGAAAATGTACTAAAAATATGAAACTTGTATGTATTGTATTATTTATATTTTTAATAATAAATATAATAGATATATAACCAGCCTGTACATTTTCTTAAAAAAAATCAAATATTATATAAATATTATAATTTATTATTCTCCAAAAATATTTTCAGTCATAAAATTATGTAAACAAAATTAATCATTATAAAATATTTAACAAAGTGATTAATTGGTGATAAACTAAAGATATCAATTAATCATCAACTTTATATATAAGAACCCATAGTACATAGAGAAATACTTCCATATTATAGAAGTATTAAGTTATCTAAATTATGTCCAATAAAATTAAAAACAAGAAAAGGGCCTCTCCATTTTTTTTATTATCCATTTTCCTCTACTTTTTTATTTATGCAGTTAAATTATCTATGATAGTTGAGATTAAAAGCAAGCTTTTAAAGTATTTTTTTTCTAAGAAACGGATGTTAAAAATCAGGTCAAAATTTCAAAGATGTCATCATCTACTTTTTTACCTTTCTTTTTTAAAACCGACATTAATTGATGACATTAAAACTATATTAGGTGTGTTTGGAAGAGCTTAAATTTGAGAAATAAGTCCTTATTACGCAAGCCGAGAAAAAACTCCTCTCACATACTTACCTCGTATACCGTGAATCACGAATTATAAGCACTTATTGCCCAAAAATAAGCTCTTCCAAACGAACACATTATGTAGTAGTGCTAATTAAGCCTCCTATATTTACTCTTACATTTAGAACTAAAAAAACTAATAAATAATTGTAGAACTTAAATTATATTGATTCCATTAAAAAATCCAAAATTATTTTTTAATTCAATTTTTTAAAACTATACTTGGATTAGCTTTTGAAGAATATTTTTTATGATTTATAAGATAAGTATATGAAAAGAATTTTATCTCAACTTATGAAAAAAAGATTCTAAAATTATGATTTTATGATTTCCCAAACACTCAAAACATATATAATACAACGCCTATCAAATCAAATTAATTAGATATGAAATCTTTATAAAACATCCTAGGACTATATCATTTAAGTGTCATACTTAAATTTTGTTTTCGACTTTGCTCACATCCAAATTAAAGAGGTAGTGTTAAAACCAGTGTATTAAAAATCGGATCAAATCGACCGATTTAGATTGGAAACCGGTGAATCAGACGCCGGACCGGTTCGATTGGGGTAAAAAAATCGGGTCTAACTGACCCGAGGTGAACTGGTTTGCCCTTCTTTTTTATTTATTTTTATTTTTGAACTTTTTTATATTCCAAACGACGTCATTTTGCCTTTTTTTAAATTTTTTTATTTGCAAGAAGTTTTAAAAGTATTATGGAATATTTTTGCTATTTTGCATTGGTTGGAGAAAAATCTTTATATACTTAATGATACTTTTGTGGGTATTAAGTTTAGGAGGTTATATTTGACTATTAGTTGGAAAAAAAAAAATCTTATGTAACTTTTTGAATGGCATACATGAACATTTAAATTATATAATTTTTTTTAATTGACCCCGGTTTGACCCCCAGGTTGACCCTGGTCTAAATCACTGACCCTTGATCCAGTGTCTTGACCGGTTCAATGTCCGGTCCGATTTTCAGTACCTTGATTAAAACTAAGGAAAAAGATAGGAAATATCATTTGAATTTTCTAATTTTTAAATCAGTAATTTCTTACTAAAATGAGTTATCAATTACTATATTTTTATAGTTAATACGTATATTCTTATAGATAATAGAAGTTCAAGTGATATTTTATTGTCTTTTTTCCTTAAAACTACTATCACAGCTAACACATCCAAGAAAAACACTCCCAGTACAAAGAACCGGAGATATATCAAGTTGATTATGAAATCGGGAATCAGCCGGGAATACATATATACATACATACATATATACACAAGAAGAGGTTGATGTTGGGGAAAAAACCAAGAGGTTGATGCCTTGATGGTCATCGGTACTTTGCTGAAGCGCCTATCATTTCTGGATTTATTACTTGAAATAATAATTTTGTTAAAGGAGCGAATAAAGAAAGAAATCATAAATCACACTCACCAGTGTGGGATTTCAAACAATGATATGATTTCCTTTTTAGCAAAAAAAATCTGATTTGGGTGTGTGGAATATAGTCAATTTTATTTCCTTGTACATAAACAATTTTAGAACTTAGAGATTAATTTTGCCTTAGTAATTTGATCGAGTTAAATTACCAATAAAATAATTCTTCCTCATGATTTAAAATATGTGTCATTTTCATTAGCCATGTACTAATAACTTGATTTTCCATGGAACTAATAACTTAATTGTCCATGTAAGAAGGTATTCCCTCTGGTCCTTATTATAAGGCACCAACTACCAATTCTCATAAACCAATAAAAGTAGTTAAAAGCATTAAAGTTTTTCTAAAATTCAAATAGTTTCCAATATTACCCTTACCAACTACACTAAACTCAAATATCCATTAATTATTACTCTCTCTCACTACCCTTATTAAATATGGGCATACATGAAAAAATAAATTAAATGCTTCTTGGAAACTTGCAAGTGCCTTATAAAAAGGATCAAAGGCACTTATTAGTTGGTGCCTTATAATAAAGACTAGAGGGAGTAGCTAATAAACGCTAAGTGCAAATAAACTCCACCTAGGATCCTCCAAAGTCTCCTTTGCAGAGTCTAATGCATAAATGCAGGAGACCATTCGGTCGCACATGTTCAAATTCAATCCCCAACTCTTCATTAGGCTCTATGCCTACCATGCAAATTCCCAAAATAAAAAGGTATAATGTATAAAGAAATCTACCATTTCTCTTTTCATCCATCCATCCATCCATTCCTTGAAATTCATAGAAAATAAATTTCTCTTGTAGCGATTAAGAATTCTGAGACGTCAAATTGTGAATCCACAACATATTATTTTGTGACAAAAGATTGAGAACCTGATGCATAATCAATTGTTGTGCTCTTTCCTTCCCAAGACTGCCACTTTCTGAGTGCCTGAGGCAAACTCATATCCAAGTCAAGCCCATACTTGACATCCTCACCACTCTCCTGCGGCTTCCATGCCTGAACCAGAGGCGATAGTACATTCACCACATGCCCCATGTCAGGTCGTTGATGAGGCTCGTTTGCACAGCAATGCCCGGCCAACCCCGAAACAGTCCTAATGCTCGACATGGTTTCTTCGTCATCAGCATCAATGCTTGCATCAATGACCTTTCGTAGTGACTCATCATTGTTCTGCATCCTTCGTCGGAACCATGTTACTAGGTGGAAGTCTTCCTCCGGTAAGCTGTCGTCAAGCACTCTTCTCCCCGTTATCAACTCCATCAGAATTACTCCAAAACTATACACATCAACCTTTGTCGTGACTCGCCCAGTTGCTGCATGCATAAATCATATCATTTTTAGTGCCTTGTCTATCATTGTGCTTTATGTACAACCCCACAACTTATTTTACTATGTGGCTTGCGTAATCTATGTTTATGTATAAGGTGTATATAGAGCTGAAGACATGACAAGGTGCAATCAATATATGCAAACACAAAAAGATCCATTCACTGGTGTTTTTTCAGGGCTTCTTTGAAGTTGGGTGAGAGTCAATTAGTGTTATGCGATTTATGTTTAGATGGACTTTTATAAAACAAAGTCAATTTGACATAAACTTATTTGGATGATATAGAGAAAAAGTCAATTTCCAAAGACTCAAATTTGAAGAAAAACCAAAAGTTAAAAAAAGTCATTTCATCTATAAATTAACTTATAGGCAAAAAAATCAGTGAACCACAAAATCATGTCAGACATAATGTTTTCATCTAGGTTTTTTTTTTTGTCCAAACTAATTTATGAGGCTTCCTAAAGCTATCCCAAAACAAACTCTTAATTTGTTTATTATAATCAAGCTCTCCCCTTGTGTGGAAATTTTCATGAGAACAAATCAGGTAAAACATTTGTTAAGTAAAAGGTAACACATTTAAAAGAATCAAAAGCCAACTCACCTGCATACTCAGGTGCAAGATATCCGAAAGTTCCAGCAAGCCTAGTTTCAACTGAATTTCTTCCTTCAGGAGCAAGTCGGACTAATCCAAAGTCTGATACTTTAGCTCGCATATCATCTCCGAGAAGAATATTGGATGGCTTAAGATCTCGATGAATAAAACTTTGTTGAGCCAAGGTGTGAAGATACTCAACACCTCTAGCTACATCCAAGGCAATGGTTAGTCTTCTTGTCCAATCCAAAGGTTTCAATCCATTCTCTTTCCAGCTAAACAAATGCTTACTAAGTGCTCCTTGTGGCATGTATTCATACACAAGAATCTTCTCGTTTCCATCCAGGCAATATCCCAGAAGTGCCACCAAATGTTTGTGTCGAGCTTGAGTAAGCACCGCAATTTCAGCTTGGAATTCACTCAATCCCTTCTCCATCAACAATCCTGATTCCATCCTTTTCACTGCGATCTTTGTTCCATTTCGCATTTCACCTTTGTACACAGTGCCAAAACCACCTTTTCCTAGTATGTTATCACTATTGAAATTGTTAGTGACTTCTCTCAGAACTTGAATTGGAATTACCATTCCTTGGACATCAGCTTGACCAGTTGCACTAGAACCTGAAACATTGATCTTCATACCCTTTCCAGATCCACCATCATGAGGATGTTTTAGCTTGGCTATTAGCCCTCCAAGCTTGCCCGAATAATTACGTTTTTTAACAAATCTAAGGAACACAATAGTTGCTATAGCAAGTAAAATCACTAAGCCAACCACAATGCTAGCAATGATTTCAATGAGATTGTTATTCCCATGGCCACCATTGCCTCCATCAGAATCTGAGCCACTAGGTGATTTAAGAGGTTTTCCAAGATCAGGATTCCCTTCTGTTTTAAGTTCAATACCTGTTTGACGAAAAGTTGGCACATAACCTCCCAAATTGTTATTTGAAACATCTAGCTTTTTTAGATTGGGCATTGTAGTGAGCTCATTTGGTATAGGACCCGTGAGTGAATTATTAGCAAGAAGTAATTCTGTGACAGAAGTAAGTGAGGCAAAATTAGGAGAAATAGTGCCTGACAAGCCCATGTTCTGAAAATTGATAATTGAAATGTTACCCCCAGAACACACTATTCCTGTCCAACTACCATTACAGGGATCATTGCCCTTCCAATTATCAGCCAATTTCACAGGACATCCTAAGGTTTCAACAACAGAGAGTAAAGCATTCACAAGAGGACTACATGGCTGATTTGGGATGTTTGTGCAAAACCGATTAATCCCTGACATATCAACAATTACACCAGATTTAAATGTTGGAATGGGCCCTTGAAGGAAATTGTTGGTCAAATTCACAACCTGTAAACTTGGAAGAGCCATAAGAGATGATGGGACAGCACAAGCCAATTGGTTGTCCCTTACACTCACATCGGTCAACTGATCATGGTTTGACAAGTCTGGTATTGGACCTGTAAATGAATTAACATGTAGCCAAACTTGTTTTAAGGATGTCATGTTCTGCAGCACCTTAAGTGTGCCATTAAGTTTATTGTTACCATTTTGACTGTTCAACCAAAGTTCCTCAATTGTACTTTTCGCAAAGCTGGGAGGCAACCCACCTTCAAGACCATTAGAATTTAGGAGTAAAGAAACTAAACCTGGCATAGAGCCTAAAAAATCTGGGATTGTTCCAACCAAACTCGTATTTGTTGCCACAAATGTCTGGAGCGCCACGCAATCCCCGAGACTATCTGGGATAGACCATGGTGAAAATGGGTTATTTCCAATTCTTACTTCCTGTAACATTGTCATCCCTTTAAAGAAATCATTTGGGATGGAGCTAAACTTGTTATCTCGGATCACAAGTCTTTGCAGTGTCTTGGATAGATATGGAAATGGACCTGTCAAACCGTTCTGTGGACAATCAAATTTTTGCAACTCTGAGAGATTCTCGAGTTCTTTGGGAAGCATGCCTTGCAAATTCAAGTTCCCAATCTGGATGGAAATGACACGTTTCCCAGAGTTGCAATCCACACGCTGCCATTTGCATACGTCCGTGTCCGTCCATCCGAGACTAGGTGGGGCATTGATCGCCTTCTTAAGGATGTTCATCACCGCTGCATCATTCTGAGACAAAGCTGGAATCGCCACAGACAACAGCAAAATAAGACGATAGATTACAAAAGAAACCCCAAAACCGATTTGGGGTTTCTCCATGTCATTTCCCGCGTAAATCAACCTAGAAAGCGAAGGAAAATGGAAGCAGAGAGAACTAATGGCAGGGGTTTAAGGACGCCATTAATAACCACATCACTGCAAGAGAAATAAAAAGCGCTTGTTTCGTGGAAAACGAATAGGGTTCGATATTTTTTTTTTTTTGGTTGGAGGAAGTATCGTAATGTGGGAGACAGATAGGAATGAAACGTTGTTCGGGGAAAAGGAGAAAATGGTGGAGGCAAAGAAGAGATCCATGTATGTGTAATAACTGATTTGATTCAATGGTGGTTGAGGCATTTTGCTATGAGGTTACGAGGGAAACTCCGCGTAAGTTGAGCAATGCTAAGTGTTTTCTGTCCAGAGCGGATCGCGCCATTGTAGGGGATAATGCAGTCAGAGTCAAGTGTAAGAAGTTGAAGAAGGGGTCGCTTGACGTGTGTCTCCTTTTATTGTGATTTTGGTGTGAAAAACAAAAATTCCTTTAATAAGAAATATGTTTATATACCTATAAAAAAATTTTAAGTTATTATTCATAGGAACCCGGCTAGATCGGTCGGTTCGGTCCAAAAATCGGTGGACCGGTCTGGTTCCTTGTCCAGTCCGGGTTATAATTTAAAAAAAAAATTATATATATATTTTTTAAAATTTCATACTATAAACCTAAAATCTTCAATTTCTCATCAGGTTGGTTCTGGTTTAGCCCCGATCTGATCCACTAACCCTTAATTCAATACTTCGACTGGTTCAATACCTGGTCCGAGTTTTAATACCTTACAAAATTTAGATCTATTTGCTTGAGTTGATTGGATTTAATTCTCCAATTAACCGACTTATGTGCTTTTTGTTATTAATGATGGATTAACAAGATTTTAAAATTTTATGATTTTATATCTACATATATTTTCACAGATACACGTATATCAATTTCACTTGAACTGTTTTTATTGAAATTATTATTTTCCTCATGTGGTCTATAAATACATGGGGCTTTGAGGATTACTATTTTTTTTTCCCTCGCATGCCAATTAGCTAAATTTCATTCTCAAAACTCAAAAGGTTATTTTATGAAATCAAAGGGGAGTTTGTTTTGTTATAAATTATAATCCTTTTTTAATGAACTTAGGTAAAATGGGTTCCAAAAGTTACATTGGATCTCCAAACTCATTCTTCATTAGCAAATCACTGCCTCACATTTATCATTCTTATACTCCTCTAGTCCTATGAATTAGGTAGAGTGAAAGATTTTTTTTATCCTATTTATAAATCATATTATTACAAGTTTCATAATTTATCATAAATCACATCATTAGATTCTATATTAAATAGAGATGAAGTTATAAAATTATTAAATCTTGATAAAAAGTTAATTAGATATAAGAAATTTTTTTTTTTTATTCAGACAAAACATATTACAAGTGGCATATAAATAGGTTTAGACAAGTGATTCCGCTTTTATCACATTCTTCGTCATTTTGGTCCCTATAAAGCTCATTCTTACTATGAAGCAAAGCAAGACCCTTTTTCCTCTCTTATTGCCATTAGATTTGAATCCTCCACATAAATTATGAAGTCTCTTGAAGATGAAACAAAAAATAATCAATTTTAGACACTCATTCACTCCTTGATATGGGCTCTAACGTAGGGGTTAATATTGGTATCATGTAAAAACTATTTCGCATATTTATCATTTTCCTCCTCAAACTAGCCATATTATTGTTTTCTCAACAACACACACATATCTATATTTATGTATCTTTAGACAACTTTTCTCGCAAACTAGTACATGCTTTTGCTTCTATTGTCTTCTCTTTTCTTCAAAGGCGTTTCATCTACTCAATTCGCCAAATACAAATTAATTGAGATACTATGGTAAAGAACTTTACCGGTATATCTTATTAATTGAACTCGAATCATACATTTGTAACAGTTTGTATTTATCAATAAATATGTATTAATAGTGTATAATTAAATAATTAAAATATAAAGTGACAACTATTTGATTTAAATATTTTTTAAATCCACATGATTGAAATTAAATCTATCAATATTCATAATTTATTATATACATCAAAGAAATTTCTATAAAATTCATCTATAAAGTCATCGAGTATGATAAAAATAAAAAAATTTGTACGAGTTTAAGAGCAAGTTAACATGATTTAAACGATAAATTCAAAAAATCAACTCACAAGTTTGATAACAATGAATCCAAACAGTTAGATGAAGTTTCTTGTTCTATCATTCTAGTGGGGAGTACATTAGCACTATTTGGACCAAGAAAATTAAGGTGAAGAAATCTTCTTTCTAGTGCATCAATAGGTTTTATGGGAAATTGATTCAAAATCTCATGTGGGCTAAAAATCAGACTTCTTCATCACAAACTTTTTACATCTTATCTTTGTCAAAGATTTTCACTTGCATAATGAATTATAACTATTCAAGGAATTTGTTACCTTTAGGGTGTGTTTGGTTTGAGGGGAGGGTAGGGGAGGAGAGGTGGATAAATTACAATTTTGGATAAAAGAAACCCAAAATTTATTCTCTCATTTTTCCAAATTTTGGATTCCCGCCCAAAATTTACTTTCTCATTCTTTTTAAATTTTGGATTCCCCCCCCCCAAAATTTAAATTCCTTCAACCTAAAAAGATAATTTACCCACCCTCCCATCCCCTCCCCTCCCCTCCCCTCACCTCAAACCAAACACACCTTAGGAGAATGTCTTGTGAAAACAAGCTACAATCTCTTATCCACCCTAATGCCATAGCTGAATATTTTATTGCATTGGCTAATTTCTTGATCTTCGTTTATATTTTCAGATTATATTACTTTTTTTTCTTTTTTTTTTACTATGATGCCCATATTTTTATAAAATGGGAGTTTATTTTGTTGTATGTTTTTATCTTTACTTATAAATTGTTTTTTTATTCAAAAATAATGCTCCTTAGTTAGTACTAGTTCTCATATGTCCTGGTCTTGGGCTCAAAAGCTATGATAGCCCTTACATGGATCCAATGTCCTATCCACAACTGCATTATCAGTATTTAACGAAATATGGTCTTTTTTTTTTTGTACAGATGTCTGGCAAATCTGAACTAATTTAAATGACATAAGCTTCCGGCCCAAAAGGAAGACATAAGCTCGTGACCCAAAAAACTGGACCCTCGAACGTTACAAAAACCCGATCCATCCTTCCCACTCATCACCATTCATTTGCTGCTCCTAAACCCTAGTCTCTGCGCCTGACTGGCTACACGTTTGAACGGACTCGGTGAGTAGGCTCTGAATCAAACTCTTTTTGAGCTTCCATGATCGATTTACGGTCCTCTCTTTGCTTAATTCTACAGTCTAGATGTGGCATTTATGTGTTTACTTCAATTAATTGCTTTACATTGTGACATTGTTGATTTGATTTCTCGCTCGGTCATCATGAGATAGGAGGGATTTCACTTCTGAAGGAAAGGGAATGATTTTGGTGAACAATCCCCCCCCCCTTTACTTAGCTTGGATGAGTAAATCTCCATTGATAACATTGGTTTTGTTTGTGTTTTGTGTTCATTTTATAGGTTCTGTGTATTATTTTGCTCCGCCTTCTGCTCTGGGAAACTTAGATTAGATAGGTTTAAGTTGTGAAGGGTGGTGGACCATTGTAACCATTATTTTCTTTTTCTTTTTGGTTCTAAAACAAATCATTGATTAGCTCCTCGTTAAGATCATTGAAATTTTATGAGTAAAGCTTGTACGAGTCTGCTAGTGTCTACTTTTTTTTTTCTTTATGGTTAAATGTTTCGGCTCAATCGTCCACATATTATTTCATTGTAATCAAACTTTGTCTATTCATTTTCTTTTATAGATGGGTGAGGAGGTTAAGGCTATCGTTCCAGAGTCTGTCTTGAAGAAGCAGAAGAGGGAAGAGGAATGGGCAGTGGCCAAAACACAGGAGCTTGAAGCTGCTAAGAAGAAGAGAGCAGAGAGCCGGAAGCTGATTTACAACAGAGCTAAGCTGTACGACAAGGAGTATGAGGAACAAGTAAATATCATTAGCCCTTTATTATTGGTTGATGATCCTAATTTATGGTGGCGCCTGAGTTTTGCTCTTTTATTTTAAATCTGGTTGTTTAGGAGAAGGAGTTAATTAGGTTGAAACGTGAGGCAAAGCTTAAAGGTGGATTTTATGTTGATCCAGAAGCTAAACTTCTATTTATCATTCGCATCCGTGGGTATGTGTTTCATTTACTTATAATGGTTCTCAATTCATATGTATTCTTCTCACACACTGAAACTATGATTTTTCAGTATCAATGCCATGCATCCAAAGACCAGGAAGATATTGCAGCTCTTGCGTTTGAGACAGGTACCATGACAAGCTTAGAATGAGAAATTGATTTTTCCGTTATTCAATTTTATGTTTTCATGTCACCACAAATTTTAGTGTAAGCTTAGTTAGATACTTGTGATGTAAAGTGGTTGGCTATCTGTCTCTGTGATTGATCAATAGGGCATGTTTTGGTTGTGTGGTGCTGCATTTAGTTAAACATCCAGATTTCAAAATTCATGCCTCTGAAGTCTGAGGGAATCCTTTATTAAGCTATGGAAGGCAATAGTAGAATCTTGAAATCTTGTATTCTGTTGGTACCAAGATTGTAATGTCATATCCAGGGGTTTTTTCTTACACAGTTTTAGAGATAGTTTATATAAATCTGTGTACTCTTCTATACTTAGTCAATGCAGTCATCCTAATTCATTCAACTTCTGGAACAGATCTTCAATGGTGTATTCCTTAAAGTTAACAAAGCCACAATGAACATGCTGCACAGAGTCGAACCTTATGTGACTTATGGGTATGGAAATTTCCTGTGATTTATGTTTGCTTATGCTGTTTATATTCTCTAATGGTAAAACCTGTCTTGTTTCAGATACCCAAATCTTAAGAGTGTTAGAGAACTTATTTACAAGAGGGGTTACGGTAAGCTCGACAAGCAGAGAATTGCTTTAACTGACAACTCCATCATTGAGCAGGTTTGTTAGTTTTCTTTGCTGTGAGAGAGCATGTAATTTGAAATTGATGATTGCATGCTGCTAACTTGCTATGATGATCACTCCTTTAGGCACTGGGCAAGCATGGAATCAACTGCGCTGAAGATCTTGTCCATGAGATCATAACAGTTGGGCCCCACTTTAAGGAGGCTAACAACTTCCTTTGGCCATTTAAGCTCAAGGCTCCTTTGGGTGGATTGAAGAAGAAGAGAAACCACTATGTTGAAGGAGGGGATGCTGGAAACAGAGAGAATTACATTAATGAGCTTATCAGGAGAATGAACTAGATTGTCGCAGTGTTTGGTTATGACTTCAGAACAACTTCAAACACCAATTTTCTTCTCTCAAGTTTTCAAAATGATATTCCTATGTTCAATTTGATATTTGTTGTTCATTTCCATGTGAGAAACTGAGAATTATGAAGTGCCTTACAAAATATTGTTGTAGGGAACGTTTTATTATGCCAAGTTTTGTGTATTATTATCTGGTTATTTTCATGGAGATATTTGATATTTTATTAAAAGTACAAGCATACGAAGCGTTTGCAAGTAAATGTTCCTGCCTTGCGCAGTGT
This sequence comes from Inga laurina, assembly GCA_963855925.1. NCBI lineage: Eukaryota > Viridiplantae > Streptophyta > Magnoliopsida > Fabales > Fabaceae > Inga > Inga laurina. Next base: position 2,160,912 of record OY979712.1, on the reverse strand, counting down.
AAGGATCGCTTCAAAGTTAGACCGTAACAGTGAAAATCTTGAGATTGGTATCTACATTGTGTTCTGCAAATTCTCTCTTCTGATTGTTAATAGCAAGTCTAATTGTAATTCTCCTTCAAGGTTTTAATACAAGGCTCAACAAACTTGGGAAATGAGATAAATTATAGTTATAACAAATGTGATATGGTTATTCTAAATTATAGTTAGTTCTCCTTTCAGGTTTTGTTAATAGCAAGTCTATTTGTAATTCTCCTTCCAGGTTTTAATACAAGGCTCAACAAACTTGGGAAATGAGATAAATTATAGTTATAACAAATGTGATATGGTTATTCTAAATTATAATTAGTTCTCTTTTCAGGTTTTAATATAAGTTGAGCTGTAATTCTCATTCACGGGTATTTTTTGCAGTAATAGTAAATTTCTTAATTTTTTCAGTCTTATTAAAGTTATCTAAATTTAAATCAGAAGTATATTCCATAATTTTTTAAGAAATATTTAGTACATAAAAATTAGTTTATGTATACTGAAATTGAAAACAAATCATGTAAAGAGTTGTACAATTTAATTTGATACAATGCGATATAAAATATTAACTTATTATAAAACTATATTTATCTTTAATATTAATAAATATAATAGCAATGATTTTTTTTTTTTTTTTTGCTAAATCTTCTTATTAAAAATAATCCTGCTTCAGGCGTTGTGAGGTCCTAAATGTGGACACCTCACATTTATCTTTAATATAAAACTATATTTATCTTTAATATATCATGCATTAAGAATATATAAAACGAGTCAAATTGATATCCGACAAGGCCCGTTTTAAATCCCAAAATAATTTTTACATTCAAGATGTAGTACCAGTGATGAGACAGTATGGTATCATCATACTCATACCTACTATACACATTCTGTTATCGCAGCTTTCACAGATTGTCAAACAAAAGGTCGTGATACCTAAATTATGTTACATCCTACATAGCAGCATTAGCGCAAACTAGTTTTTCCACCCTAAACAAACAAAAGGTAAAAGCTTTTTTTAAAAAACATAATTTCACTCTTCTCACTCAATTTTGGTGCCGAATATTCGATATTTTCTACTGCCCCAGACATCATGTTCAGATTTGTAGTAAGACTTGATGCAGAATTGAACCCATGGTGGGTTTCTTAAAGCACAATCTGTTACTGCACTAGTGCTGCCGTCAGAATCAGATGGCTCTACTCCCAGTAGCATGTTCATCTTCTGCGTCAAAATGCTGTTGCCAGGATAACCATCAAATAGTTTTTCCTGTCATAAATTAAATGAGAAATGATCAGGCTCTTAGAATATGAATTGACCAAGTAACAGACCAGACTTGGTCTTTTGGGAAAATTCCATTCCAAATTCTCTGGCAAAGAACAGAGTCTTCTCCAAGTGCAGCAAAGACTAGAAAGTAAAAGATTATCTGAATGCAAGTAAAATTTTTAAAAGGGTTTATATTATTATTTGTTAGTTTGATTGAATTTTTATTTTGGTCCCTATAGCTCCATAAAATTTTGGCTTGAGGTTAACAATTGGTGTTTATACTTTTAACAATTTTTAATTTTGTTCCTTGTACTTGAACTCATACTAAATCCTTATGAAACTTAGGGGTGTTCAAAGTGTCTGATTCCGGTTGCCCACACCCGGTCCCGGGCATACATCTTGTGATCCCGGTCCCGTTTTTTTTAATTTATTTTTTTCCTTAAAAACTAAGCTATTCTTGTATTTTTTTATCCCATAGATTAAATTATCATTTGATAAAATGTGTTTCACATATTTAGTTGTAATTAAACTATATATATCGTGATACTAATCCTAATTATCTAATGTATAAAGATAATAACGAAAATGATGAAGGTGGTCATAATAATAATAATAAAATGTTATTCTTCAATTTTAGATCAATTTGTGTAATTATTATGGCCTTATTAAGTGTTAAACAATCACTTTAAACATTAGATTATAGAAAATTTAATTAATATAATAATATATTTTAAATTTATTTATAAAAAAAAAACCGGGATTTCCCAGTTTTGTCCTGGTCCCGTTCCGAGATTACTCGGACCGGAACCGGTACCGGGATGCAATTTGTATCCTGGCAAAAAACTAGGACTGGGACCGGGAGTGGGGTATCCCAGTCCCGGATTTGAATACCCCTACATTGAATCTACAGGGATTAAAACCAAAATTCGATCAAACTATAAGGACCAATAATGATATTAACCCTTCTTAAAAAAAAAATTAACCAGGAAATTAAGGGAGTTGCCAAGAATCTTCAATAATGAAAAAGGTACATAAAGAAATATTCCTTACCCCATCGTCAGCATACACATACGCATGTATTCTAGCTGTAGGATCCTCTAGTGTCAGCCGCATCCTATAAATCCCATCCTGAGAGCGGAAATTTTCAGCTAGCCATGGCAATGCCGCTACTACTCGAACAAGACACTTGTACTTGGCTGTCACCTACTCATGCATAGAGAGCGTCGGGTCAGGGGAGCCGGGTTTTAACATCAATAAATGCAAATGTCTAAGATCAGCATTATTATTCTTTAACAAGTAAGAGCATTAGCAGGCAGTAGAGATAATTTTATCTGGGGGGAAAGGAAAAGAGAGAGAAAATAAAAGGTATAACTGGGTATTTCACGACAGAGTAAGTTATGGAACCAAAGCCTGCATGCATATAGGGCCGAAGAAAATGCAATATAGTACCTGTGAATGGGTGAGGACATCCATTAAGGTAACAAATGGGGCATCTTCATGATCAACCACTGTAGGGGCAAGCACAACCATAATCTATCTTGTAAGAAAAATACCCATTATATGATAATCATATTGTTTAGGAAAAATAAGAAACAACGATGAAATGTGCAAGTGAAACCTGTAATACATGAGGTCCCAGGTAAGCTCGCAAAAGGCGCTCTTCCACGATTTAATGACATTCGCCCCCCATACAATCTGACTCAAATAAATACAAATAGAGAATGCATTAAAACATCAGTCAAATATATTCAACCATCTAAAGAGTCAACAGATTTGAAACGAAAACCACCTTTCCCGCTCTTGTACGAGATTATCGTCCTTTGGTGTGTACCGAAGCTTGGTAGTGGTAGTCAACACACCATGCCATAGTCCTGCACGCACTTGAAGATGCATATTGACAAATTTGACCCACTTGCCACCATCTAAAAATTTTAGGTGTTCCTTCTCAATGCCCTTGTCATATGTTATCCTCAAGATGGACCCAACAGTAGGGAAAGTACACAATAACTCTCTTGGAAGAGGTTCAGATTCTAGATGTAAAGGAAGAGGATTGTCCAATTCATCTTCCAGGCTGAAATTTATAAAAATGCCATGAAATTTCTCCGGCAATAATGCAACACAATTAGTGACTAGTGTATGCCAAACCAAAATATAAACAGATTGTGTTATTTCATCCAGCCAAATACTTTTATGGAAGAAATGCAAAGGTCTCTACAAGCATAACATGAATTCACCATCGATAAAATCCCTAGTCCATCAATAAGCAATTGTTTGTTAAGACTCACTCATTTATGCGAAGATAGAAAATCATGTGCAAAATTAATTGGGATAGATATCTAGTATATAAGTTTCCTAATAATGTAAAATGAAACTAATTTGGAGCAAACTTGAGGGGCAATATCAGTAAAAGGTTCTAAGACCAAGAAACATTGAGCCTTACAATGTACACGTCCCAGCGCGATAAACCATGGAAGACAAAAGAACCAATTAGGACCCTCATAAGGAACATTTCATTTACTTCATATTTGAGTACAGAGAAAAGTAGCTTCAAATCATTGTGTTTGAACTGCATCCAATAAGGAACACAGTGCAATTCAGCAGCACTAAGGTGTGATAGACTTCCATATGATTCCTCCAAAATTAACACTGACACGGGGCAAGGGTTAACATAGCAATATAAAACTAAATTTAAATTAACTCACCTTGCACTTATACTGTTTGGCGGCAAATCAGTGCCATCCCAAATGAAGGCCATCCATTCATGATTTGCAGTCTCACAGCAATGAAGTACCTTAATTTGCAAAACAAGAAAGATTAGATTATCAGAATTATATAATGGTAAAATGATAAAGGTGTTCGTCTTGTTTAACCACCACAGAGAGGGGGAAGGGATGTAAGAGAACATTGGCATGTCTTGATAAAGCAAGCTCAAATGTGCATAGCAACCTTAAATATTACAATATACAAAGGTCTCTCATAATCAGATACAAAAATCAGAACAAGAAAGATACCTTGCATGCCAGATCAACAAAGTAGTCTCCTTCCTTGATTTCACTTAACATTGGAAATTTACTGAAATCTACACAGCATATGCAAACCTTATTAAATATTCACAAATACGAAATGAGCACCAATATAGCATGTATGGTGATGAAATTAACAACAAAACCAATCAATGGCTTGTCACACGTATTGATTTCAGTAGTAGGTAGTTCTTGATTGAGCAAAAGCTAAGCAATCTATAAACACATCCAAAGGGCTATTTCATAGCTTATCTGATTTCTGAAACAGATATGTGTGTGTATACAGTTTACAGTTATTTGGATTAGAAAATTTATGTCATTCTCATGGTAGTACAGCGCCACAATGTTGCAACACTTGATGCAATATGCTGTGTACCTTGAGCAGTATGAGCATGCATATCAAGTACAGTTTGGAGTAAACTACTTAAAAATGAATCAGCTGCTTTCAAGACATAATGAATGTTGCCATCATAGACTACCTTCAATAAGCTTAAAACTGATCAGCCACTTTCTGAGCATGTCTACGAGTGTTATGTCCGTAACTCTTGGTTGAAATTTCGAAGAAACTTGGCAAGGGACAAAATGATCATCGTCTTTCCCATTGTATAATGCAAAAGAGGAGAACTTTTTATTGAAGACGGCATTTATTTCTTCACCATATTTTCTTATCTACAAAATTATAAAGCATATATTAAAAATTTAAAGAATAAAGAAAAAAGAAGAGCCTCTTAGAGTCTTAGTTTATCACACACTTGACAGAGTTTACAATATAACGATGCACTCAATCAAAATTAGAGTTTGTCTTCAACATATTTATTTTCTATAAGACAAACTGATGCACTGTAAGTGAAATCAAATTCAGAAACATAAGCTATTTAAAGCTGGGCTATTACAAAAATTAAATTGATAGAATTTTCAAAGCCCCTTCACGTGCAGGGTGAAATGTAAAATATTTTAAAACAGATATGCATATTTTTTCTATAATATTAAAAGAAAATCAATAATATTATGCATATTTTATCTAATTAGACAACTGTTGAAGCAGTTCTGACTTCTGAGTTCTGATACTCTCACTCTAGTCCTAGAAGGAAAGTGAAGATGAAGTCCATGTTGTGAAAGAACTTAAAATGGGAGACTGAATGTAAAGATAAGATAATAAACCATTTGTAATCAAACAAGACTGAAATTTGAAATTAAAAGATTGAAGTAAGAAGGTGAGTATTATTCAAAGAAAAAAGTTAACAGCATCCAGTAATATAAAGTTAAATGTGACTAATAAAATTGAGCATATAATAGCCATCTATAGCCCTCCTTCCATCAATATAAGCTGGAGATCCATGACCTACAGGAAGGTCATATGCTGAATTTTTTTTACTTCATGTAATGATGAAAAGAAATATTTTTAACACAGCATATCAACAAATTAAGTAGAATATATTCAAAACTAACCTAAAACATCATATACAATATTCTTAAAGAAGTTTCACTACCATATACATGCAAAAGTCCCCAAATATGTCTTTGGGATATTGAGCTTATTCACCAAAAGGTTCTCACAATTTCACCTATTGAACTGACAATAATTTAATATCTAGTCTGTCAAATTTTGATTATTAAATTTATTCAAGGTGTTTGACCATGATGGCTAGTTGCTTTCTTTCTTTCACTCTCATTATTCTTCCCCCTTTTGTGTTTCCTTTCAGGGAAACTGAAGCGCTCCTCGACTTCATTAAAGCGAAAACCCTCCTGGTCAAAAGGGATAAGCATGAGTCGTATCATAAAACTGGAAAATCTAAGACCCTTACCCTGAGAATTTAGGGGGGAAATAAATTTTCCTTCACTTAACAGATTAGGCAGAAGCATAACATTTATCATAAAGTCAAACTCAAAGCATATGATATGGCAGACGTTGCTGATTTCGTTATTTACAGGCATTGAAGTTAGAGAAAGAACAACGGAGAAAACCAGCATATCGCCAGGCTTTACTTAAATTAGGTACCATGTGATAAATACTACAGTTCACAGAAACGGAGCAAAAATGTATTCCATGACCAGCACTAATCCAGAAAAACAAAGCAAGCATATTTCTATAGAATGTATCATCAAATCTTGGACTAAGAAGACACTTACCACAACATTGCATAACAGAACTACATCTCCACATGCAACAACATGAGGAAGTATATCTGATGTTTCAGCAAAAATATTCACTGATATTCCTGGTTTCCCATAAGATTCATCAATTATTCTTAGGGCACGACAGTAATCTGCAGAAATTATTCAAGTAAGCCAACCAGCAAGAGAAGAAATAACCTGGGACTTCCAGTTTTCCAACTCAACCAAAATTACAAACAAAATCCTAGCCTTTTTGAAGTAACATTCATTAAAACTAAGGTAAGCTTGGAAAGGCACAAATATGCAAACAGGACAAAGAAGAAAATAGTAAGGTGTAACGAGTTCACGGAGAACCAAAAGCAACCAAACACTACACAATAAAATAGAGGACTTTTATACACATTGGCATCAGCCAGAACAGAATCATGAAACTTGCTGAGAACTTGCACCTTTTAAAAAAATCGTCAATAAGTGGCAGCGGTAAGTCCGGCCTTTGATTAATCATTGCCAGTTAATATAACAAACCAAACTTCACTCTCCAAGTGCTTTACAAATCCTAAAGACATGATTTCTTTTGGAAAAAAAAAAGTGAAATTTAAAAAACCCTTGCTCCGTTTTAAGCAAAAATTCTTCAAACAGAAAGAATACCAGTGCCCCTAGTATGCCATGGGAAGCCAAGATCAAGTATAACGCCTGCTATGTTCACTCTTTGAAGATTGATAGATTTCATGGCATCTCGTATGGGAAGAAATCTGGAGCGGTCCGGCGTTCCCATTTCTCTCTGTATTAATTCGTTGCTTCAACTGCCCGGGAAGAACACAGCCCAGTCGCCTCGTTGAATAAATATTATATCTGAACGAAGGGGTAAAAAAAGAATCAAAGCACTCCGTTTGTGTTGATATATTTTTTCTTTTGAATTATTTCACTACTTATCTGACAAGCCACGATCGTACCTTTTGGCTTCAGTTTTCAATTATCTCTGTGCTCGAGAATCGTCTCATCACATCACATCACATCGCGGCTCGCTCGGATTTCCAGGCTTCAAGTTTTTCAACTTGGGGTTCTTCAAATAAATGATGGTTTGCGGACTTGGCAGCCCCATTTGTTGCTCATCAATGAAGTATCCATCACTCTGTGTCTTATAAACAACAGGAAGAAGCAGATGAGGGAAACTTTCTGCATGCGTTAATTGGGTAGTAGAAATGATGGCCTTCAAAATAAAGCTGGTCTCCAATTTCATATTCTCCAACAGCTTCAAGCAATTTCATGAAGTATGAACTCATTCTTTCCACTCTATTGTTCTCCTCTCTTGCTAGCCCACATCTTCTTTACCCAATCACCTATCTGCACCACACTTCAATCCATCACTCTTCACGTTAAAAAATGCGGTGGCCTGTTTGGATAAACAAAAAAAAGCACTCGTGTAAAACCATGATTTGCTGGAAAATTATGCAAACACATGAAAAATTGGAGAAGTATTTTTGGATCCAAAACTGTGATTCTGGGCTCAAAATCATGGTTTTAAAAAAAGTTAATTTTTTCTCCTTTTTCTCGTTCATGCTTCCCTTCTATCTTCTTTTTCGTCCGGCTTCTCTTTCTTCTTCTGACATTTTATCAGTCCTTTTATCTTCTGCTATTTCGTCTTTCCTCGCATCCCAAATATATATATATATATAATTTACTAACTTCTGTGCTAATTTGAAGATGAAGGATAACGCTCCGAGCTTTAGAAAAAGGAATCTAGGAACTTTCTATATCAGAAGAGCTGATTTGGAACACATTCTTTAGGGCAAATTTCATTTGAGTCCTGTAAAAAGGATTTCATTTTCAATAAGGTGTCATTTGTCCTTCTCTTCAAAATAATACTCCATCCGATCCTAATTATAAAACATAATTACCTAATTTTGAAGAAATTAAGGATAATAGTTAAATTAGTTAATCATATTTAATTTCCTAAAATGCTCTTATCTAAAATTTAAAATGGCATCAATTACGTTGTACCTCTACTTTTTATCGTACATCTCCTGCCTCTCAAATTTTTCTACCAAGAGGATGTATATTTAATTGGGCATAATACAAAGGCAAGGTTTTTTTTTTTAACCAAGGGAAACTGATAATGAAATTAATATTTTATTAGATTATTTTTAATAAAAAATCAATCATTTTGGACGGATAATTATAGAAACATATTTTTAAATAAATATTAAAATTATTTCATTTAAAAATAAAAAAAGAAAGTTGAATCTCTCACTTGATAGAATATAAGCGTGTTATTAAACTAATTATTGTGTTTAATTATTATTGAGAAAATATGAATACGGGATAGTTTGGGAATAAATTGATAAAAATTAGAACTTTATCCTATAATTGGAACCAATATCAACTTTTAGATGTTGTCCTAATTAGGACTGGAGGGAGTAATAATAATAATAATAATTTTCAATAAAGCCTAAATATTCTGGAATTTGAGTATAGTGTCTTGGGTCCCAAATGAAAATAAGTTGGGAAGTGGAAATAGGGGTGGAAACAGGTCAGACCAGTTGACAGGAGCCTACAGCCTGACCTGTTAGAGGCCTATTCAAGTCTGACCTATCAGGCTAAAAGGTCAGGCCAAGACCTCTTTAAAAACCTGTTTATCTTAATAGGTCAGGCCAAGACCTATTGACAGACCTATCAAACTCGCCTAAGCCTCTTAAGGTTTATTAAAAAAAAAAAAATTTATGTAGGTAATACAAAATTATAATTCTCCCACTGCCACTGCACTTCCCCTAATTCTCTATTTCTAATTCCTCATGTCACATTTGTTCAGTTTTGAAAGAGGCTCGCGAGCGACTCCTTCTCCCTCCCGACTCGGCGACTCCCGACTCCCGTAGGCCGTAGCTCCAGCGTGAGTGACCGGCTGACCACAAGTCCGCAACCCTCGTCGGTTATCAGTCCGCCGACCGTCCTCCAGTCGCAGTCTGACCGTCGTCTCTCACCCTCAGTCCGTCAGATCGGTGGTCCTCTCCGTCAGATCGGTCCTCTCTCCGTCGTCTCTCACCCTCAGTCCACCGTCGAACATTCCTTCCCGCAACACTACTCTCTCGGTCGTCGAAGATTCACTCTCAGTCCACCGAAGAACATTCGTTGTGTTTCAGTTCAGCTATTAGGTAAGTATTGGTTATTTTATTTTGTTTGTTTATTATTGAAATGTGCTCTGATTCAAGGCTTGAAATCGTTAGGCTTAAGCTCTGTTTCAGTTTGTCCCATATTCTGGGTGTGGTTATTGTTTATTCTGTTTCAGTTCGTCCCATGTTCTGGGTGTTTCAGTTCAGCCATTAAAATTGTTTATTTTGTTTGTTTCAGTTTGTTTTTGGGTGTGGTTATAGGAATATTTAAAAATAAAAAAGCAGGGTTGGTCTGAATATGAAGAAAGAAAAGTTGGGGGCAGAGGACCCCTCGGTCTGGGTCTGTGTCTGTCCATGGTAGTCTCATTCAAACGGCTTTGTTTTTTTTTTTTTTTTTTGTGGCTTTAAACTTTGGCAGAGAGAGAGAGAAGGACATGCAAAGAAGAGAAAGGAGTGGGGGAGTGCTTCCTTTGGGTCATGCACTCATGCCACTTGAAAGAACACTGTCATCTTTAACTAAAGCACTTTCAACCTTCTCACGTTTGAAACACACATTTGATATTTCAGTTCGAGTCATTATTTTTGCACAGAGTTTGCTTTCTTAAAGATGTCTCTTGGTCATGAGGGATGTGGGGCCTCGGTCAAACACAGTCTACCAAACCCAAAGTGTTTCGTCCCAAAAAAAAAAAAAAGATCTTCATTTAATTTGAATCTGTGATTAGAGTAAATTGGAGTTTCCTTTACTAGAAAATGAGCAGTAATTATAGAATGAAAAATGTGGAGTTCTATAAATGGTGTATTTTCTTCAGTTTTTAAGTCTGTATACCTGGGTTTACCAAAGTGACTTGATGCAGATTTAGCTTGCAGCTTTGCTGGAACTTTCATTTACCTTTGTTGTCTGCTATTTTGATCTTTACTCGTTAAAAAGAAGGAAAAAAATTTCTTGAGCATTTAGTTATTTTAGTTTCCTTTCCTCAGGATGACGATGAAGCTGATACTGTTAGTTGCTGCACATTGAATGTGGAACATGTAACAGTAGAAGCCCCCAACGAGTTGCAGGTGTTATGGCTTTCAAATCATCACGTTTTTTGTTTCTTTTTTTAGCTTGGAATGACTGATTAGATTATCAGTCCCAAGGTTCAAGGATTTAAAATTTCTATTTCATCTTGATCTCTAAATCTTTTAATGATAGCGTCTCTCTTAAAACTGATAGATTCAATGGCTGTGATTAACTCAATGTTCCCTTTGCTTGTGTCATTGTTGGTTGGCTTGTCTTTATCTCCATCATAGGTCCGTTTACACGCACCCATGCGTATTTAACACCTAACCCCAGCAAAACTAACCACAGCAAACCTGTAAAAAGAAAAAACAAACACCACAGCAAACTAATAAGTGTTGGTAAGAAAATTTGAAAATTCTAATATATATACAAGTGGGTTCTAATATAAAAAAAATTACAAATATTCATTCATGTGTTTATTTAGCAACCAACCATAACAAAATAATGTTACTCTGGTCCTAAATATAAGATTCAGTTGACATTTTTAGGGAAATTAAGGAAACTAATTAAATTAATTTAAAGTATTTATATTTATTGTTTTTTCTCAAAATTAGTTTGAGTTATAAACTAATATATAATTTAATTATACACAACATATGGTATGATTAAGTAACTTATTTAGCTTCCTTAATTTCTCAAAAAAAAAGTCAACTGGATCTTATATTTAGAACCGGAGGTAGTATCTCTATTCTCTGACAGGTTCTTATACAAACAATAACAATAATAAAATCTTATCCTATTAGGTGGAGTCGGCTAAATGGATCAAACGACGTCATTGAGCTTAGTTAAAAACCAAACCTTGGAATAAATTGTTAGCTAAAAGATATCGCTTAATAACCTCATTGAACCTTCTCTTCAATCATCCTCCACCCCTCTAATTGATTAGGCTCAACAGGTTCTAATATATATATATATAGGTGTTTATATGAAAATTTACTAGTACACTTGCTTATTTTAACAACTACACATTGCAAAATAACGTTAATATAACTTTTGGTCCATGAAGTTTGATCCGATTTTGGTTTTAATCTCTCAAATTTGAAATCGGTGGTTTTGGTCCCTGAAGTTGGACCCGATTTTAGTGTTGGTCCTTTAAGTTTGAAATAAGTGGTTTTGACCCATGAAGTTTGATCCGATTTTGGTTTTAGTCCCTTAAATTTGAAAAAGACTTGGTGACCCGATTATGAAACCTGACCCGGACCCCAAAACAACCAAGTCTTTTTCAAACTTAAGGAACCAAAACCACTGATTTCAAATTTGAGGGACTAAAACCAAAATCGAATCGATCTCATGAATCAAAAGTTATATTAATAAAAAAAATGGTAAGTTGGAGATGGAGGCCCAATTTTGGCGGGGCCTGGCTTCTCGCCGGACTCAGCCCCTCCTCTAAAACGACACCATTTACAGGTAAAATAGTTTTGCCTAACTTTCAACTTGCCTTCGTCTCACTCGTATCTTTCTTTCTAGGCTTTCACTTCCCATCCCAATTCACAGCAAAATCACGCACTCACAATCGATATTTCTTTTTCTATTCATTGGTCTTTGATATCGTCGAGTGGTTGCGTAAACATTTGAAGGATCACAATCTATATTTCTATGATAGCAAGCTACCAATAACTTCCAATCAATCACATTTTCTTTTTGTCTGACTCTTCCACTACTCGCAGCCATTCATCGGGACTGTCACACACTCTGGAAGGAGCAGCAGATTCATATTTTGTTCGGCATTCCACACTTGGTCGAGCTCGCCGTCCACCCTGCGTGGTTGTTCTCCGACAAGCATTGACGAAGGTACAAACCCTTGGTTTTTGTCTTCTCCCAAAATCCGGTGAAATTGATTTGTTCAATCTAGCTTTGAATCTAGATTTGAATTTGTTCCCCGCGCCATCTGTTCATTGCCAACCCTGCGTTGGACGCCTTCGTACTGTTTCTCGCTTTGTTTTAAATTTGTTGAGTTTAATTAATAGGAAGATTGTCAATTACAAGAGTGTTATCATTGTCATTCTTCAGTGGCTTGGAGGATGGGGGAGCTGGTGACTGAAAAACATGTTAAATATATCTTGGCTACTGAAAAGGTGAGCTTCCCATTTATGCATTGTAACTGAAGAAAAGATGTAATCTTGAGTGGCTGGCTACTTTCAAAGTTTCTTTATCCTTACGATTTTCATGTCTTTTGTTTTATCAATTTTTCCTCTATCCTTTTCCTTTCTGGGCTCTCAGAGGAAAGATGACTTTGAATCTGTGGTGATGGAGCATCTAAGAATGAGTGGGGCATACTGGGGACTGACTACCCTTGATCTTCTGGGAAAGTTAGACACTGTGGACGTCAATGAGATTGTTTCATGGGTCATGAGTTGTCAACATGAATCAGGTTAATTGAAATTTTATCTGATCTCTTACTTTCTTGGGTCAGGGTTGGATATTTTTTTAATGTCTCTTTTCACATTGTGAATTTTTTATTTGATGAGATGCTTGGTGATATTTAGGGGGATTTTCTGGTAACGTTGGACATGACCCACACATTCTGTATACGCTAAGTGCTGTTCAGGTTTTGGCTCTGTTTAATAAGCTTGACATTCTTGATGTGGATAAAGTGACGGAATGTATCCTCTAGCATATAAATTGTTTGACTCTGGAACTGCTTTGCATTCTCAAATCCTTTCTTGTGCAGAAGCTTTGTTTCTTGTAAAGCATTTAATGCTCAATAATTCAACTGTGACACTTCTGTTTGCTTATCAGGATAGGATACGCATCTTTAGTCAGAAATATATCTATTTTTCAGTTCTGTGCTAAACTAGCTCCTTATCATTATAAAAATTTATTTGAAAGTTTTAATTTGCAAACAAAAAGCTAGTAACCATCAGTGAAATATTTTCTTGGCCAGAAAGCATGTTAGATACTTAGATCCTATGTTTCTTAACAATTATGTTAGATATTGTTAGCCTGCAAAATGAAGATGGATCCTTTTCAGGGGATATTTGGGGTGAAGTTGATACACGGTAATTTACCCATCTCTATTTTATGATACCTTGGAAGATCGAGCCTTTTTGTGCCCTTTGTCTTCATGATGTAAGCTCACCAATATCTGCCTCAGGTTCTCATATATTGCTTTGTGTTGTCTATCAATACTACATCGTTTGGATAAAATTAATGTGGAGAAGGCCGTGAAATACATTTTAAGCTGCAAAAATATGGATGGTGGCTTTGGTTGCACACCTGGTGGGGAATCTCATGCTGGGCAAAGTATGTTAAAATGTTAGATGTCTCATGCTGTCGATTACTTTCAAAAGTAACTTAGATCAGCTTCTCAAAATAATCAGAAATATGTTTTCTGTTTTTTTCTTGTTACATGTTATGATTTTTTTGAAAACTTAAGCAGATATCCTAAAATCCTATTATTTCTCAAAAATCCAGTTTTCCTTGAAAAAGTGATTCTTTTTTTCATGAAAAAGGCTGAAACAAACAGGCCCTTAAAATGACTCGTAGATTTGAAGCTAAGTATGATCTCTGCCTTCTGTCAGTTTTCTGTTGTGTTGGAGCTCTTGCTATAACGGGTTCACTGGATCTTATTGACAAGGACCTACTTGGTTGGTGGTTATGTGAGCGACAAGTCAAATCTGGAGGTTTAAATGGCCGTCCTGAGAAACTACCTGATGTGAGTAAAAGCTACTATAAGTTGAATGTATTACTACGATTGCTCCTGTGGACATTGTTTATTTCTCTAACTTGTTTTTGGATCATATCAGGTTTGCTACTCATGGTGGGTTCTTTCTAGCTTGATCATGATCGATAGGGTTCATTGGATTAACAAGGCGAAGCTTATAAAGTTTATCTTAAACTGCCAGGTTATTTTAGCTGAATTGCTTTGTTGTGATTTTAAATCAGTATGTTACTGATTCTTTACTGGAAGTATATATTAATTTTGGTTTTGCTAGATTTTCTTAAGTACTCTCTCTTGAATTTAAAGGACATGGAAAATGGAGGAATTTCAGACAGACCCGAAGATGCTGTGGATGTCTTCCATACATATTTTGGGGTGGCTGGTAATTCAGCTCCACTTTTCTGTCTCCATCTTTTATTCTTCCCTTGAGTTATTTGATCTAATATTCACTATTTTTCCTGCTGATATATTGTCCTCTGGGCATTTTGCCATGAGTGGTATGGGAACTTCCCCACTTATCCGATGTTGTATGTTGAATATCAGACAAGATTTATGATATTAATTCAACATGCCTTCATTAAATAACAAGTGAACTGCAATTAGCATGTGGTCTTAAGTCCTCCCTCTCTCTCTCTCATATTATTTTTGGAAACCTTACCTTAGTGGGATTTTAGGCCGAGTGATAAGATTTTGGGATTGTCTTTTCATTGAACCATACCTTCTTCCCTGCCTTTCATGCTTTCCGTTTTGTGTCTTCTTCCAGTCTGGATCATCTGAAGTTGAGTACAGTTGAAGTTGAACATAGAATACGAGACTGTTGTATTCGGTATCAATTTTTCTTGGATCCATGAAGAAAGGTGAACATATGGTTTTGGGGTGTTGCGTTCAACTTCACTAACTATGCATATTCTCTACTTCAAATCTGAATTTGTCTTCACTTATATACCCTTGATTATTAAAATTGTATGAGTCATAATTCAAGACACTCAGCGATTTGCATGGCCAGCCATTCTATCTGGCTGGCGATTGATGTATGATTCCTAATTAAACATATCTTGACAGGCATCCCTGTCTTCTTTCTGCTTTATTTTGTTTACTTCATTTTTGTTATTTTGGTCAGCCTAGCCTCTACCCTCTCTAGTTATGACACAACCTTTAGGTGCGCTCTCCAACTCCATATCATGGTAACATATAAGATTTTGATTCTAACATGCTCTCAAAAAGAATCAAACCCCAATTCTTTAGGAGAGCCAAGAATTAACCTCTTTGGATTAGTTCATTTTCTTATTAATGGGTTTTCTTAATTCCTTTTGTTTTAAAGAACTTGCTCACGATTCTCAGTTTGTTTTATGTTTGTTCTTGCAGGACTTTCACTACTTGAATATCCAGGAGTGAAACCAATAGATCCAGCTTATGCTTTACCTGTTGATGTTGTAAACCAAATTTTCTTCAATAAATGAGGGATTTTATTTCAACACTTTGTCTGCTAAAGACGAAACTCTGTCACACTAAAGATCTAGATTGGTTTCTTTTTTGCAAACCGGGTAGTTTGATGATCTTTTGGAGATGGTACCGTCCATATCGAATCATGAAACTATTCTCCATTGTATAACCTAAACTCAATGTGGGGCTTTGGTTAATCCTTTGAAGTTCATCACTGTATGCATAAAAAAATACTACTTGATATGTTGATTTTGTCTTCCCTGCTTAATTTTTCAACTAACTATTTATCTAATATCTTCTCAAGTTGATAGTACCATTTTAGGCTTTTTATGATCTCAATCAATTGGATGGAGATCAAGAGCCTCATTTCAAGTGGCACCATTTCGTTTCTTTGCTTTACTTGTGATTAACAAAAAAGAAGTACTAATAATTTCAGCCAGGGGAAAAAAAAAAACTAGTACTCATGCTTGATTTATCCTTGTATTAAAATACGATCCAGAATTTCCGAAAGTGCTCTACATTTTCTTTACATTTTGCGTCAGCACATAAAAAAAAAAAAAAGCCAAGCTACTTATTGCAAGCTGTGTAATTTACTTTTTATTTTGTCCATAATATAATTCAAACTTTGGTGATTTTATCAAATAACTAAATTTAGTTATCATGTATAACAAAAAGTTCGCTTCCCGGCTCAAAAGAGAAATACTTAAATATTTTCAGAACATCACTTTATCTGTACTCTGACTAATTAAAATATAACAACTCATTTTATTTTAATCCTACATGGCAGATGAGTCATCTAGAAAAATTCAAATTTTATAATTTTGAAAAAAATAAACGTCATAATTTAGAAAAGCAAAGGACGCAATTTCCTCCCATGAGTTGTTGATTTTCAAAAATCATAAAATTTGAATTGCTCCAGATGACTCATATGCATTTATAAGATTAAAATAAGATGAGTTGTTATTTTTTAATTAGTCACAATACAGATGAGGTGATACTCTTACATATAAGTATTTCCCCAATTCTAATTCCTTGTGGTTCTATAGTCTTAACAGAACTATCTCGTATTTCAACTATTTAACTTATTAATAATAAAGCCATGCATTCCAATTTTAAACAAGTGTTGACTTAGATTGTAAATTTTAGCAAGAATTGTGGATCTATTAAAATAACAATTACGCAATTTTCAGTTTTTTTTAGTACTCCCTTCTATCTCGCTCAGATCTGACCAGAATCACAACAATATTCAGTAATATAAACCAGCATTTAAGAAAACAAGGGGGGAAAACAGATCTCACATCCCACTCTCATCACTCGTCACGTTCCTCACAAGCGATCAAAAAACGAAAAAGCTCTCTCTCCCCTTATCTGCGTTGTGGTCGTTGAATACGATGAAACCAGAGGATGAATCCGTATCTCCTTGAACTCTGTATTCTTTGTCAACTTTGCAGGCATGTCTTGTTAATTTTCTTTCTCTTTTTCTTGTTTTTTTAAGTTGTTATGTTCTGTGAACTTTTCATGCATCTCCGCTTAAAAGTTTGCAGTAACCAGAAGTATAATCACATATTTTTCATTATAAATTCGATAAATTGCATATTACTATTAGAATTTTTTTTGACAAATTCCTTTATTTATTTAACTTTTAGGTAGTCATACAATTTACCAAAACTAGGCCAGATGAACCTTGACATGGATCATTTCATTGATATGACATAACGTTGCCCAGAATTAGCCTATGCTCGGGAGAATTGGCCAAAGAATCTATTATTTTAATTGTCGGATGACAGTTGAAATTGCATTAAAATATTTTACTACCTTTATACTTGATATAAAAGCCATTTAATTTATTTTGAAAATATTAAAAAAACTAAATAAATCACTTAATTATAATATATATAATGTCAGTTGGCAAATTCGTTTGGTGATTAATTATAAATATAACTTATTTGATTTTCTTAATCTTTAGAAAAAAATCAATTGACTCTTATATTAAAGACCGCAGGAATAGTATTAGATAGTCAAATTGAAAAGACCATGGCATTCTGAAAACTAGTTTACTCCAATCTTCAACATTTTAGAAAGATATTGTGCCTGTTTGAGAACCGAGACAAAACTCTTCCCAAAGCACGTTCAAGCAAACTGAGACAAAACTCTTCTTATATACTTGCTTCGTACACCATAAATCACATTGAAAAAGTAATTCTACCGCTGACCCAAACTGGCATCTTTTTGTTTAGAAGTTAGAATACCCTCTAGGTGGCATGGAGCAGAACAGTGAAACACGAGGGGCCTGTTAAAGGAAAGGGGAAAAACCTGCAAATAATAAATATGGAAGAGAAAATCACACAGAATCAACTCGTTGGCATAAGATCTCAACATAAAACTTTGATGTATCTTTATACAACCAAGGGCAGAAGAATAATACGCAAGCACAAATGCGACTTGCAGCAGCCATATACTGTTCTGTTTTTGGATTACAAATAGAAAATAATATCAAGAATGACGGTAAAAAAAATAAAACCTATGGGTGACACATATCTCATAGGGTAGGTGAGGGGAAAAAAATTAGGCCTTTATAATCATCACCATTATTTCCAAGCTACAGAATCAATATCATCCCTAGCTTGTTTGTATAATTCAAGCCTCTTAGCTATTTGAATCCTCCTTTCCATAAGTGCAGGGTCTTCATCCAACATGGCCCCCAATTGCTCCTTCTGCAAAATAACCAGATAACATGATGCTCCTTCCAGTCTTTAATATAAGACACATTTAATTAATTTGATTAGATTAGGAAAGTAAGTTAGTTAGTTAATAAGACATGTGCTTTCCTTAATTCACTCATTCCTTCTCCATCTTGATTATTGTTGAGGGATCATCAATAGAGGTAAATTAGAAAAAGATTAACAAATATAAAAACTATGTCTTATATTTAGGACCAAGATCAACTTCTTAAATAAGTTCTATGTTAAGGACCGGTGCAAGTATTCTGTAGCATAAAATGTTTTGGCAACATAAACTTACATCAAATAACTGTCTAGCTTAACCAATCCCAGTAAGGCAAGAGGCCAGCTTCACGTTAAGCAAATATTAAGCAGATTACCAGAAGATATCATATCGTACCTCTTTCTTTCCAACTTGAACATAGAACTGGTTAAGCAATGATCTCTTGGCCTCCCTTACTTGACAATAAACCACAGCCTTTGGTATGGAATTTCTTAGTGTCTCACAAACCATGTTGATGTAGGAACTAACATTTGATCCTGAAACAAGGAACAGAGTAAATTTACGGAATCAACAATCTATTCCCATCTCCCCGAGGAAAATAAAAATAAAAATTATGAATGCATGCATGCATTTCCATGTCAATGAATGAATTAAGGTTAAATTATTAATTATTAATATCCAGAATAAGTAGAGATGTGAAATTTAAATCCAAACACAGCAAAAGACCCTAAAGCAACGAGATTTCAGCGCACTAAACTCTTAATTTTATGGGATAAAGAGCTCATGAAAAATACATGAGATAACAGGAGATATTCAAAGTCCTAATTCACTTAATATAAACCTGTATGTGTCACGCGTGTTATGAGAAGGCTTGTGGGAAATTACATACCGATCCTTCTGAGGTGAGTATCTGTGAAACTGTCCTGACCATTCCGATTAGGAGGATTCTTTTCTGATTCCATATGATGAATCTTCCGGAAAAATTCTGCTGTTAAATAGCTAGACTCCATATCAACCAGCCGCATAACTGTCTTCCTACCTTCTTCTCGAAATCTTTCCAATGCTTCATTTGCGGCAGCTGCTATGTCAGATTGAAGTGTTGGAAATCTTCTTAATTCCTGCATTAACAAGAAAAAAGCACTCTTGTAAAATAATCCCTTTTAGCATCTATCTGTCCAATATATGTTATATGGTTCTGTTTATGAGAAGAATGCCGTTGTAAAAGTAACGCTGATACTAAATAGCAAATTGACCAAACAGAAACAGTATACACAGATAACATCGCAAATCTTATTGATATGGGATTCTGGGTGCATTTAAAGGAGGGGAAAATTTAAAAGTCCACCATGAACTGATGAGGATGAATTCTGCTCCAAAACGAGTCCTTATTGAGTTAAAGATGATTTAATAAAACATTGCTCTTCCCTCACATTAGCCTAACCAACACACTTAACTCACTCAAGAAAGGGCCACGCTGCAACAACAAGAAGTAGCCTTATCCCACTATGTGAGGTTGGCTATAGGGATCACATGGCACCTTTCATCAACCAAATATTTGAATAGATTGTAAAACCAAAAGATCTTGCAAAGCAGAAGATTCACACTAGAGTGTTGTTCTTTTCTTTTCCCCCTTTAATTTCTTTTCCGAGCAAAAAAACGTTTATTAAATATTCTCAACAGAATAAGGAAATGTTTAATGAAATCTAACAAACATAACATTAAACGTTGAATAACATGGTCATTCATTCAACACGTGCATTAAATGAAAATACTAGGATAGTCTGTAAGAGTAGTATCATCTCAAAGCACTGTTTACCTCTGTTTCAGAAATTGACTTCCGTACAAGTTCCTTTAGAACAAAATGAACCTGAGGAAGAGGGGAAAAAATCAGATCACATGTATATGGAGAGAATTAGGCCATACAATTGGATAACACAAAATGACAAACAAATTAAGAAAAACCATTTCTTATAGAGTATCTTTTTTAAAAAAAAAACTTACACCTGAGTACCAAAAGGGGGATAAAAAAAATCACAGATTAAAAAGTGAAAACATGTGATAGACTGAAACCTGACAGAATCATCTTTTAAGGAATCTAAAGGTTTTCAAAATATATGGTTTTTGAGGTCAAGAATAAATGGGACAAATTTGCTGCTTGGGAAATGATTTGTGGTCATCCTATCACACTTTGTCATGAATAGATGAGATTGTACGTGGTTTTTAAGGCATGTTGGATAGATGAGATTGTATGCCCATGAATAGTTAGATAATAACACGGTTCTCACTTAGAATAACTTGCCCTTTGAAATGCTTCAAAAATGCCTTCTCATAACCGAGAAAAACACAGTTACAAGTAGATAAAGGAACCCTTTGAATGCTATATTTGAAATATTGATAAATTTATAGATTTGTGGGTGGTTATATAACACACAATCAAATGTATTTAGCGTATATTAATATTTGAACACTCAATTGTGTAACGGACCAAGAGAATGGAATGCATTTGTTGTAGCCACATCAAACAAATACGATAGAGTTTGAAAAAAAGATTACAGCATCCACTGAGGCTTCAGCTGGGCCTTTGAAATAGCTGATAGATCCATCTATAAGTCTTCTATATCCTTGTTCTGGAGCAATCAGATGGGGCTGATACCCATCAGCTTCTGTAACAACTCTCTGGACATTTTTTAAAGAAAGATGACGATCAAATGGGAGCTTTTTTAAAGCAGCTGGTAATTGGTGGTCAAAAACTCCATATATCCGGTCACCACCTGGACGCCTGAGAACAGCAGTTGAGTATAGATTAACTCCCTAAAAATACTAAATATTAAGAAAAAAAGATTAGCTGTCAGATTGAGACGTACCTATACTTACTAATGCTAAAACCTAGCACTAACCTTCATCCAGATGTTCCTTAAACACTAAATAAAAGAACACAAGGCCTATCTTCTATTTTACCACACAAAAGTGAAGTAATATTTCACTAGGAAGCATAAGGTAATAAACAGTCAAACACTCGAACATGCATGTCGAACATGGGATATTTAAGACAAGGGAAACTTCTGGACAGAAGAGAGCTCTGCCCCATATACTACAATGAATTCATAGGCTGACAGACTGCTTGAGTATTGTACATTCGCTTGACCTCATGATAGCATGAATATCCAACAGATGCATTTGCAACAAATAGTTATAGAAAGGTTCTTAAGCAAAAAACCCGTTCAATGTCACTCTACTATGAAAGAAGCGGCATTAAATAGAAGAGAAGTTTTCTTTTTTCTTTTAGATAAATAGAAGAAAAGTTTTCTAAAATCAATCCACTTAAGCTTGGTACTTACCCTCCATCCAGGTGTTCCTTAAATACTTTATCAAATGCACGACACATCTCTAAAATAGTATACAGCTGGGCCTATAAAAACAAGCAGCACAATTTTGTATGAGCAGGAATCAAATAATTTTAAATCCAAGGAAATAAATTTCAGCATAAACTCTCAGTTCTTACCCCCGAGTCAACAGCAATGGGCCTTCCAATACGATCCAACTCAGCATTAAGCTCATCAATGGTTTTATTTATTAAGGAAATGATGCTAGGTATTTTCTGCCTGATAACTTGCTCCAGATGCTGAATAGATGAAAACCAGGGACGGCAAGAAAATGAAATAACTCATAAAAATTTCAAATCCGTCAAAAAATAATTGTACCACAACCACAATATTAAGCAGAAAAATAAAAACAAGTTATTAAACACAAAACCTGGGATAGCAGCTTTGCAAGGTATTCTGAGCCCATTTTATGTGCCAAATGTCCATATTCAGGGCTTGTCTCAAAATATTCACGTTCCTTCTTACGAGCAACAATCATGTCAACATTTCTATTAATGTCAGCTTGTGAACGGTTCACAATTCCAACCCAAGGATGCTGCAACCTGTATTGCCTTCCTTCAAGAACCTACAAGATTCAATTAAGAAAATGAATCACATTTGAAATTTTGTCATTAACTGCCTGTTATGATAAATTACAAATTATGAACATGAAAATATTGAAAATAACTGATCCATTGTAAGGAATTCATACATCAACAGCATTGGTTCCTTTATCCATAAGGTCAAGTTTAGTCAACACTCCAAATGTTCTTTCACCTGATACAATGGAAATAATTTGATGAATGAGTATTGCCTAAAACAAAGAAAGTCATTCATTGGAGGAAACACAACATACACCCTAGAAATTCCTTTCTGACATAACAATCATACCTGAAGGATCAACTTCCCTTGCAAGTTTTATAGCATCTGAAGTGGCAATATCTTGATTTGCAGGAGAAATAGCTAGTATAATGCAGTTTGGCTTCATAACCAGAGCGCTCAATCAGATAACATTGAAAAGGTACGAAATGAGAAGTAATGTATATTGACATAGAATGGTAAATTAGAAACCAATTCAAACAAACCAAATTACCCACTTTCTTCAATTTTGACACGAATAAGAGGGATAGAGCCATTATTATACATATTAAACTTTCATATTTATATTTAACTTGATTGACGTACATCCATAGACACAGGATACCTAGCTAAGAAAGTAACCCCCTTTAGTATTATTCTTTCTTTCCCAATAGAAATAGAACATCCTCCTCTTAAAACCTTCATTTAGTCACAGTTTTAGTTCTTTATCTCATGCTCATTTAATAAAAACAGGTTTTTTGGGTTAATCTTGGCTGACTGTGATTCAAAATCTAATTCTTCAGTCCAGAGATGACACAATGTCACTAAGCCAGAGCTTTTCGACTTGTGCAATAACATTTTTAATCATATTTGATTACTTCATCTTGCCATTTATACCAAGCGTACAAATTACCTTCTCAACATAAGACCGAACCATGTTTTCAATATCTTCAACAATACTGTCTGGTTGTCCCTCTGTAAAAAAAGCCAAAATTTCATCAACCATTAGACATTCTAGTGATTCCTCTGAAAAAACAACCACTTGATTTGCCTATATATACTCGAACATATGTTGAAATTTACCTACTGCAACCTTGGTCAGTCCAGGAAGGTCTATAAGTGTTAAGTTTACAACTGCATACAGAGCCATGAAGGCATTATTAGTGAAGGAGGAAAAATAAGTATTTCTCATGCCAATGAGGGTGTAGTGTAAAAGAAAAAACATAGCGTTCTGCAGCTAATAAAAACCATTTGAGTCATGTTTAGCAAAATTGTGTATGCTTTTAAAGCAAGAGAAAATTTTCCGAGGAAAAAAATGAACAGACAGATCTGAAGCCAACTGCAAACTATATCAAAGCTATCCATCCGAACAAATAATTGTTACTGCTCGGTATACAATCATCCTTAATAAGATCCTCACAAAATCTTTTCCTCCAGAACTTAAGATTAGATAGAACTTTTACGCAATAAAAATTGCAGAAACTAATAGCAGTTAAAATTTAAAACACAGTCAGGGTCCACAATATCACCTTAGCAAACAAATTAACCACAATAGTCATTTGGTGGGTGATATTACTTTGTACAATAATCTGATAGGAAAGGGCAAGAGAACATAATATTGCGAGCATTGCATTTATAATATTATCAGGGTGCAGTGCCGTTACAAACCATGAGGAGAATATATGCTGAGGTGAATTGGAATGTTAGAAATTTGCTTTGTCTTTCCAGTAACACGCTCTGTTTCATCTGCAATTTCTTTTCTCACAGCAGCTGTAAGAACAGGAAAATTTCCACAACAATTAAATATTTACAGTTCTAAGCTTTATTACAGTTAACGGTTAAAATTTAAATAATTATATACTGTTCTAAGCTTTATTGTTGATAACAGTTGAAATTTCAACAAACAAGAAACCACTAGTTATCAGTAAAAATCAATTGCCTGTCAATTTTCTATTCCCCTCTGAAAACTTTTTTTGCTGGTTCGATTTTTTTTAAAAAAAAGTATGTCAGTATATCAAATCTTATGATCTGTAACAATTTTTTTAAAATAACAATATTTTTTAATATGGAAAATCATTGAAAACTTGATCAGAATGGTACAATAAATAATGCATGATAAGTCATTATATTTATCACTGTCTGTGGGAGGTTGAAAGCTACCTTAAGCCCAATTGAAAATAATTTTGAAGTTATTGACACTGACAAGTATTTTTTCCTAGACCAACATTGATCCTAACTAATTTGGTAATTTGAGATAGGCAGGCTAATAATAAAAATGACATGCGGTATATGCAAGCGACTGGACATGATGATTCTCAATTCCCATCATTGCTGCATATCTTAATTGGACAGAAATCAAAATTTAGTTTTAAATGCATATACCAAAGTCAGTCAATCTCTTTCTTGGGGCATGAAGAAACTCCGCATATTCTGCCCCACCCTCTGTCTTGTGAAGTTGCAGCACTAGTGGCCTTCGTGTGACAATGCCTTACAAATAAAGAAAATCGATATCATAAAACCATTCATAGAAACTAAAAAAAATATTCTGCAAAAGTGGAAAAATGTTTGAATTACTAGAGAAGACAAGATAGCTTAGCAAATGGTACTTCACAAAAGCAACCAGTTATCTCTGAGAAAAAATCCCAAAAAAAAAAAAAAAACTTCTTGCAATGTTCAAGACAAAGCGAGAAAGGCAAGTAAAAAGTGCTTAAAAAATTCTGCAGTCTCTTTTGCATAAGCTCAAACTATCCATTTCAGACTTGGAATCAACTTTCAGTTTGTACAAAACACCAAACTTGCCCATACTTATTCCTTGTAACATTTCCTCAACTACACTGCAGATGATATAGATAATAACGAATGAAATCACGAGATACTCAAGATAAGCACTGAGCATTACCAGATCCACGAGGCAGAAAATCTCTTCCTACCACACTTTCCAAGACTGAAGATTTCCCTGAACTCTGATTTTCACAACATACAAGCACAAAATCAAAACATTCATTTTCAAAACATTAAAGAACAACGCCGCAAGATTTGACATTTTAAAAGAAAAAAGAAAGAACTTGAAGACTCTACATACCTGGCCACCAACCACAGCAACCGATGGGAGAGCCTCCCAGAGGGACAAACCCTCGCCACCGTGGTCACCCAAGACAGTACAAGCTCGTTGAATCTTATTGATAAGCCCGATCAAGCTCGTCATGGTCGCCATTTTTGGATATTAAATGATTAAATGAAGCCAAATAACGAGATCTGAGAAGAGAATGCGGGATCTAAGAAAATATTATCAGATCGAAGCAGTGATGGATGTCGATGCAGAAAACGCGTCCAAAGAGGTGGGAGACGAACGTGAACGGAAAGGAAGAGACAGAAGAAGAAACCAAACAGAAGGAAAGCAAGAACGTTTGTTCGGAAGGAATAAAGATGCTCACTCCCCAGTTTACAAATTTGTGCAAATTAACTTTTTGTTTGGAAAGTTCCGTCAAATGGGAAGAGATTAGTTCTTACATCATTTTTCAAAAATTCACACTTAATCACACTTTTGTTAAGTGTGTTAGGATTAATTTTGGAGAATAATTTTTATGATTTATAAGATAAATATGTAAAAGAAATTTTATCTCAATTTATAGAAAAGGACTTTTAAAACCGCAGTTTGAGGTTATTTAAACACAGATTAAGTTTTAAATATTTCTATTGCTCCAGGTCAAAACAAAAAATATTTGTATTACTAAAAAAGAGAACAACCAGAAGCTGTAGCTTTAAATGACAATTTTGTAATGTGAAAGTTAGACATGAGGTGGATATTTTTTATTGATTGATTAGATTAAGAGTCTCAGATTTAATTCACCTAAATTTTTTCTAATCAAAAGAGAGAGAGAAAAGTTAGATATAAGGTTAAATCATATATTTACGGTCTTAGACTTGCTGAACTTGTTAAGGTTACACATGTAAATTTTATTTCAATATTATGATTTAAGCTTGTTAATTTTTTTATTTTTACCTGAATTCTAGTAACACATACATTTTTAGCACTTTTCTCTCATCATGTTCATTCTTTTTTTTTTTGGGGTCCATTTGGATAAATTACCCTAAACTCCTGAAGTTTTAGTTAAGCTTTTTGTTATGAATCTTGTCTAATAGTCTTGTTAATCCATCATTTAATATATTTTCTAATTTTAAATTTATTTTTTAACATAGACACGCTGTTGCCTTTTTAAAAAAAAAATGTTTTTATCAGCTTAAGTAAAAATATCAAAATATAACTAAATTTGAATGTTTAGTTGATTATTCTTAGTTGATCTTTACAACAATTGTATTTGAAGGTGCCATGATTTTTTTAACAGGATACGGATATATATATATATATATAGCTCTTAAAATCTAATATTTTTTTGCAAATTGACATTCATATGTGTTTTTGTATTATTTGATTATTGCTTGCCTCCAAAACATTATTCTTACCATATTAGTAACTTATAAGGTCAATGGCTCTATGTACATAATTAAATACTCGTACAATGCAAATAGGAACATGGAATTAAAGCGAAGCACTCTTCAACTGCCAAGTGCATAAGGTTATTTTTAATCATAAAATTATTTTTCAAATAAATATATTTTGGATGAAAGTAAATATTTTTTTTCTCTTTAACTTTTTTAATTAAACCTTCATTTTACATTGGGTCAAAACCCGTCTCGCTCTGACATTGATATGGTCCCCCCTCCCCCAGTTGTCATTAGGGGAGGCAGGATGGGGGTAAGCCTGATTCAGCTAGCTCATGTCATGTATATCTAGTAAAATGGATTAATCTATATAATGAATAAGGTTGGAATCTTTATTGGGAAATGTGTTCATATTTAGTGCCGAACAATACCTTAAACACAATCACCTCTAATAGAATGATACACGCATGTAGCCAAAAGAAAAGAAAACGAAAAACGCAACCAACGCTTTGCAATATACTTTTCTTTTTTTATGTAATACAGTAGTCAAGTAAACTTAGATATTACAAAGGAAATTCAAATCTTGACATTAGGCCATTGGATTAAATCCTAGGCCATATAGACATTACATCCAAGGTGTGGTGCCAATAAGATCACCAATTCCGCATCAAACTGTTGAGCATCATTTACCAAAAAATCAACACGCTTAATAATGTCTTGTGACACGTATCGAAGCTTAATATCCCAGTTGGAATAAAGTAAGTCCCTTATAGCATTGATCTCTAATCTCTGATCTCAGCTGGTGATTATGACCCCCATCTCACATTATGAGATGATAGATCTCAAGAGAATATGTATAAGCAACAACCTTACATAAATTCTGTTGCTTACAAATTTGGAGACCAGTTAAAAGGGCAAGCAATTTCGCTGTGGTGGATGGAACAAAACTCAACTTCAACTGGAATCCTAGAACCCAGTTTCCCTATTCGTCTCATATCAAAACCCCACAAGCTGCATATTCCTGATGATTTACAGATCCGTCTGTGTTTAGTTGAATAGCTCCTTCCAGAGGGGGTTGCCACAGCGCTTCTTCATCACCATTGAATTGAAAAACCTGGTGCTTGAAGGCATCATACAAGCTAGACTCCATCACTAGATACATAACACCATAGATGATTTCATTAGGATGAGCCCGAACTCCATCAATAATTCTGCGGCATCTATTCTTCTATAATAACCAACAAATGAGATTGAAAGCCTTGGGCCATAGCCATTTATGAAAGCGGCCCATGACCATATTTTTGGATATGTTCTCCTTAAACCATACATACAAATCAGACTGAGAAAAATCTAAAACGTGAGTTAGGATTAATAAAATGTAACCACACCTCTCTAACAATCTTACAGTCATGAAGAATGTAAAGGATATTCTCAACTCTCTGACATTGAAATGGGTGCTCATCGCTAATAGATAAACCTCTCATATCTCTAAGTGAACTACTAGGCAATCTCTCATGAAGAACTTGCCATAAAAACATCTTAACTTTCTCTAGCATCGGCAGCTTCCACAGACCATTTTGTTCCCACTGGACAAACACAAATCTATAAGGTGCTTAGACATTGAAATTGTCATCAAAAGCGTTCCCCCAACAGAAAATATCCTCTCTAATCTCACATGGTGGTTTTACCTTACTGATAATGTCAACCACTCAATATGGAAGGAATTCTCTCCACTCGCTTTGCAATATACTAATATAAGGTCTTATACTTCATTCTCTATGTGATATTAAATCTAGTTGACTTTTTAAATAGATTAATAAAGCTATAAAAATTAATTTAAATAATTTATATTTATTTATTTTTTCAAATTAATGTGTTTGATTTAAAAATTGATATATAATTTAATGATTGAAACAAAGGCTAAACTTACAAGACTATATTAAATGATGTGTAATCTAATAATAAACAACGTATGTTATGATTAACTAATTTATCTATGTTAACCTGGAAAAAAAAAGTTCCAGAGTCAAGAAACAAATGATTATGATTGACTAGAAACAAATGATTGTGATTGTGATTTGAGGCAAAATCAAAATCTACCCATCTCCTTTGAAATTGTGTATATTAGAAGAACACTGAGTGAGTGTTTGGGGAACGCTCAAACCGAGATTTTAAAAATTATTTTCCGTAAGTTAAGATAAAACTTCTCTCACATATTTACATCATAAATCGTAAAGCTTATCCTCCAACACACGGAGTTTGCCCAGAAACAAACGATCATAATTGTGATTTGAGTCCAAATACTTCGGTGTGGAGGTCAATGTGATGAAAGCAGATTTTGACTTGGTTCGTTTAATTGATAAACAAATATTCAGTTTGATCTGAAACATAGCCAGAATCTGCTGAAACAAAAGGTGACTAAAAAAATAAACCGATAAAAATAAACGGATAAACTATTGGGATTGGCCCCCACAAAAGGTGGGGCTGTATTGGAGGCCTTTTGTTGCACCAGGAGAGAAAACTGGAGGGAAAGGCCTGCAGAGAATCTGGACGGCGCTGCTCTTCATTCCAGTACTGCGCTGGCGGACAACAACCATCACACTCGACCTTCTGATCATCAGCAGCGTCCGCGACGATAAGGAGGAAATCACTCCGGCCACCGTCACTTCGATGTCTAGCTAAGGTTGCGCACTTTGATTAAGAAACACTAGCCATGGCCATAGAGTGTCTCGTCCTGGGTAATCAAGCTCTTTCCCTTTCCCTTTTCTATTTTCTATTGCTTGTTATATTTATGTCAGTTTTTTTTTTAATATTTCATTCCTGCACTTCTTCAAAGTGTTTTGTTGGTTATTACCGTAGGTGCTGGGCAAGAAGTTGGGAAGAGCTGTGTGGTTGTGACTATCAATGGCAAGCGAATCATGTTCGATTGTGGAATGCACATGGGCTATTTGGACCACCGTCGATACCCTGATTTCTCTCGCATCTCTAAGCTCGGAGATTTTGACAATGCTCTCACTTCATCATCATCACTCATTTGTATGACAGAAACTCCCTATTTTTGCTATTCCATTGAGTGCAGTTATTTAGGCTTGACCACGTATTCATTTGCAATTATTCAGTCACTTGGATCATGTTGGAGCATTACCATATTTTACGGAAGTTTGTGGTTATCATGGTCCTGTTTATATGACGGTGAGTACTTTTTCATGCTTGATGAAAGTTTTTTCCGAATTTTCTAAAGAATTTGATTCATGTGTTCGTGAAGAGAGTTCAGGAACACAGGCATTTGAAGTTATTTCTGCCTTATGTTCCCCTTTCCTCTCTATTCTGATATATACGAGTTAATACCCGAGCTGAAACTCCAAAAAGAATAGAAAGTGTAGTCTTTCATGCTTCATGAACTGATCTTGCACCAGCAGTTATTATATCATGGTATTTTATGGATACTACGAATAAAGCATAACTCTTCTCCTATGTAAGTTGCGTAACTTGAAAAAGAATATAATTTCTACCACTTACGAGTTGTCTTGGTGAAACTATCAAGTTTGCCATATTAATACAGAGTCTAGTTTCATTTAATAATTTCTTTATACTTCTTCTATGTTTTCCCCCTCAGAGGATGTATAAACTATATAGCTTCTGAATTCTAGTTGTATTTTATATATACTGATTTGATGTGCTTGTTATTCCATTTGGAATGCAGTACCTGACGAAAGCCTTGGCTCCTTTGATGTTGGAGGATTATCGTAAAGTGATGGTTGATCGTAGGGGAGAAGAAGAACAATGTACTTCTGACCATATTGCGGAGTGTATGAAGAAAGGTAACGTTTGATTTATATTTTCTGGACACAAAATATTTCTTTTATATTAACTGGCCGCAATTACATTCTTGTTTGAGGGTGTCATATCTTCCTCTTTATGTCATTTCTATACTTATTAAAGCTTACACACACACATATAGTGTATGGCACTACCAAACCAGATTCAAGCATTGCGGGCTCATGAAGGGTGTCGCTCTCCCAGTGTAGTTGTTACTTATTTTATCCCCAAAAATATCTCGGAGTTGCAAAGTGATTGGGCTGGTTTAATAAGCTTTTGAGCATGTAGATTGCTATTCCAAATTGTCTAATTGCCTAATCTCTTAATATAGCACCTCATTTTTATTATTTTATTTTGGTTGTTGTGTGCAGTTGTAGCTGTGGATCTAAGGCAGACTGTGCATGTCGATGAAGATCTTCAGATTCGTGCCTACTATGCTGGCCATGTAAGGCTTTTGAGCTTCATGTTTGATGCAGTATAGACTTAGCCATTTAGTTCTGGATAATGTGGTAGAATTTTCACAACAAATGTTCTGTTTTCTTTATTGTTATACTTTTGGTAAATAGAAGACAGTAACAGAAGTTGAGGGAAAAATAAATTTAAGTGGAAGGAAAGAACCTTCTCGAATTTGACATATGAAAAGTAAGGTATTATCTGAATAAGTTGAATGACCTCTGATAAACCGTCTGAATGTGTCAAAGTCAGATTATTTAGTATGTTTCCACCCTCCCACATTTTTTCCTTATGTGATCAATGTGAATTGAATAGAATTTTGTTTGTTCTTACTATAATCTAGTGTGTTTCTATCCTCAGCCAATGATCTCTCCTTTGTAATTTGATTAGGTTATTGGAGCGGCAATGTTCTATGTAAAGGTGGGGGATGCAGAAATGGTTTATACAGGTGACTATAACATGACACCAGACAGACACCTTGGAGCAGCTCAAATCGATCGATTACGACTTGACCTTGTTATAACTGAGTAAGAATGCCTATATCTTGTGTGAATGCTTCTTGTGATGGCATTGGCAATTCATTTTAGTAGATGCTATAATGGTTATATTTCTTTTCTGTTGCTTTCATAATTCATATTTAAGGATCGTTTTTAAAACTCTATGATCTTTGTATCGACTGATTTATTTTCCAATATGTATTTTTATTTATATTAGAGAGATGGATAGCTGTCTTGATGAGCCACAAGTTTACAGTGCTTTTTCTTAAATCCTTTAATGAATATTGTGTGTCTCAATAACATACGACAGGTCCTATATCTTTTCTTTTGGTATAAGAATATTGTCCATCAAAAAATCATGGCTTTGGTCATGAGAAAAGATTTAAACTGCCTTTTTCTTAGTAATAATTCCTTGAGTAGTTGAGTAAGGGAAAAACTACAGGCTGACTTTGCAAGGTCAAGACCATTAGATTTAGTTGATCAGTGAGTTCAAAAGTGGGATGCCGGATATACTGGCTACTTTATTGACAAAGATAAATTGTGAGAATTCCTTTCAAGATGGCAAACCTTGTAGCTGATTTCCAACCTGAAATATTTTGGACTAATCCTTCTCGTTGCTTTATGTTAATCAAAACTTGAGAAATTGCTGTGAGCTTCTCACTCTGCATTCTTTGGAATATAGGATCGTCCTTAACATCTAAATTTTGACAATGTCCATAGTTATTTTGAATGTTTATCACACACTAAGGTGTTCTATTAACAATGTGATGAGTTTTGAAAGTAATATATTTAACTTTTATTAGTAGAATTTTGGCCATCAACTCAAATTTGATATATGTAAAATGATTTTGGGTTTTCCTATTCCATTTTTATGATGGCTTTAGGTTGGACAGGTTATTGATATTTTTATGAAATACTTCTATTGAATCTTTCGTTTTATGATGGCTTCAGCCAATGTAAAATTTTGTCGAATTTTTTATGACTTCTATTGCAGATCCACATATGCAACTACAATACGGGATTCAAGATATAGCCGTGAGAGGGAATTCCTGAAAGCCGTATGTATTTAGCTGCATCCACTTTAAATTAATTGTGCATTAATATTGTTCTTCTTATTCATGTTGTAAAAATTAATACTCTAAAAGGGACTTTTATTCATGCTGTAAAAATTAATACTCTAAGAGGGCGTTAAGTGACTCACTTAATCTGGCCTCCTCTCATGTGTCTAATCATAATGGTAAATTATGTCGTGCGCGCGCACACACTTCTAGCATAGCTTTGTTCTTCATAATAGTTAGTTTGTATTCATCTTGAGGAAAGCAAGGTACTGATTGGCCAAGTTAGCTTTGAATTTACATGAAATAATATCCAGTTACAAATTGAATTAGTATGGTGCTTACCAAAATTTCTGCTAGTGTTTATTTTACTTCATATTTTGCATTTTATCCAAGTGCATTTGATTTACAGTAATTGTCATATTGGGTGTTAAGTTTCTTAATTGATTTAGGTTCATAAATGCATTTCTAATGGAGGGAGGGTACTTATTCCAACATTTGCTCTTGGAAGAGCTCAGGTACATTTTCTAAAGTGATCATTAATCTTGCTGATTGTAATTTATGATTTCATAGGCTCGCAACTATTGGACAAAGTTCTAGCGGTTATTGTTCCTATTGTATAGTTGATGATGAAATTCACAGTTTATTTATGATAGATCAAGCAGATACGTCAAATAACCATTGTGTCGGAAAACAGAAATTTAACATCTATTTGGTCAAAGTCTATAGAGCCTCTGCTTTGTTTTTTATATTTCATTGGTATTAGTGTATGTAGTCATATTTTTAATTCAATATGGTTTTCAAATTTATATATGATCTGTAGGAATTATGCATTTTGTTGGATGACTACTGGGAACGCATGAATTTGAAAGTTCCTATATATTTTTCAGCAGGTTCCATATTTCTTTCTTTTTACCTATTAAGCAAGCATCCAGTTATGAGATTTCTGTTGGTTATGATTTTATTATTATTATTTAATTTCATAGTTTTCTCATGTCAGCTATATTTATGATTTATTTCCTTTGTTATTCCAACATTATGATTTTCTATGATTTATTTTGTTTCTTGATTTGTTGGGGCCAGAGGCCTGCTTGTTTCAGCTTTTTTTAATGAAAAATTTCTTCTTGAAAAAAGCACTTTTGAATTTGCCATTCCAAATTTGTAAGATGCCTGTCAAAGACAGTACAAGTCATAGGCATTTGAAATTTTAATTATAAAATCATCAAAGAACAAATACTGATGAAATTTGTGTTTGCTGCAAATAGTTAGCTCCAACTTTGCTCAGCATGCGGTTACACTGTATGCTAACCTGTGCCCTGGGTCTTATGAAGTTGAAACCATATAGAAAGTTTGTTCCATTATTAGATATCTGCATGCTGTAATCTTTAAATTTGTACTTGAAAAAAATAACGTGTCATTTTATTTATCACTTTTGTCTTTGATTTTGACAAGACATCTATGATAACATTGTTGGCAATGTCTCAAATATGTTAATTGCAAAAGGTGCCCTATCATGATCAGTTTCGACCCTATGCATGCCATGAAAATTGTTTATTTCAAAAAATGCCTATTATCCTGACTGGCTGCACTCCGTGCCTGTGTGGCAACTGTGCAATGTCTTGTGTTAAATTCTTTTTTTTTTTTTTTGGTAAAACTTGTGTTAAATTCTAATATTATGGTAATGCATTACAAATAATTTATGCTGCTTCTTGACCAGTCTGTCTTCCCTGTGGTATTTCTCCTAATATTTGTTGGCAGCGATTCTTCATGTTGGCAGTTTAGCACTAATTATTTGAATTTGTTTTCTTTAAGGTTTGACAATCCAAGCCAATATGTATTATAAGATGCTCATTAGTTGGACAAGCCAGAAGATTAAAGATTCGTATTCTACCCATAATGCATTTGATTTCAAAAATGGTAATTTAGTTCTTGGTTTTGACTTGGAAGCATCAAAATTGTATGTGGTATCAGTTATACATGCATGTGATTGATTATAAAAAAATCCAAGCATGCGTGCATGTTTTCCCCTGGGCATGCAATTTTATCAACAATTATATTGTATTGGGACGTTTTGATTCCAGGTTCTTGGCATTGTTGCCTTGCTATGGCTAAAAATTATAGTACTATATATCTAAGTGCCTGTTTGGATAAGATGTGGAAAAGTAACTTTTTTTTCAATCTGACTTTTGCAAAAGTCATATTGAAAAAAAGTCAAATTGTAAATGTGATTTGTGTTTGGATTGGCGGTAGCAGAAGTGGTTTTTTTTCTAATATTGAACCTGTTTGGATTAGCGTTTAAAAAGTCCGTTTAAGTGGAAAATGACTGAAAAGGTTATGAACCTTATTGAATACTACATATATATATTGTTTGTATATATTGTGATAATTGATGTGAAAAAATGTAAATAAAATTTTATAAAATAAAAAAAAAGTTCAGAAGCAGTAAAGAATTTGAAAGGCAATAAATGCCCCCAACGGTCGGAAGTCGCTCAGAAGCAGTAAAGAAGCACCTAGAGGCAGCTTATTGTAGAAGCTGCTTTCTTCTTTAAAGCCCAGTGGATAATAATGCATTCCCAAACGGTACATTATATGCCAACTGGGCTTCTCATGTCCAACTGAGCTTTTTTCCTTCTGTACTGTGTTCCCAAACAGACCCTAAGTAGGCACGTTTTTCTGTGTGTTGTATGGATATGAGGAATAAGCTGCACTTTTTAATGGCTTTTTAATAATGCAACTTATTATAGATTTTAATCTATATTTTGATATTGATAAGTATAAAACTTTTAAAATTGATATGAATAAATTATTTTGATATTTGATTAAGGCAAATTTTCTCAGATTAAGGAAGAATGGGGGTTTTAGGTCTCATCATTTTTCATACCCTGTTAAGGTACTGATTAGTAACTCGACAGAAAAATAGAAGTAGACGAAGGATAATATCTGTTGAAGGGAGAAAGTAAGGATCTTACAATTCTCACAATAACAGCTCTCTGGAGTATCTCCTGTACCAATATATTCTCTGAAAAAATCCGTGCTTTATTGATGAGGCTCTTAGCCTATTTATAATAGCTACTTACAGAGAATTTGACGCAACAATGAATTCAAATGAATAACAACCCATAGATTTAGCAACTACTCCCTAACAGACTCCTAGTGGATCTTCCATTTTCTGGACATGGCATGAGAAGAAGTACACAGTGTCTGAGGAACATGTCATATTATTCATTGCTTATAAATAGTATGGTTTGCTATAGATATTATATTGCATATTGGTTGATATGCTGATATTGCTTCTTTGTACCAAGGAGGAAATGAACCCTTGAATCTCTATTATACTGAACTGTAATTGGGAAAGAGAGAGAAAAAGGGAGAGAATTGGAGAGAAAGAGTAGAGAGATGAGAGGGAAATAGGAAGAACAGGGGGAGGAACAGAGAACAAGAGTAATTGGTCTTTCAAGTGGAGTTGTTAGTGATATAAGAATAAGGAGGTGAGTGGCTGAAAATAAGCAGAATACATGTTTCAAGTTTTTGTTATGTTGTCTATGTTGGTATCGTGCATTTTTTCAATTTAATGATTCTTGACTTTCAAGGATTTATTTTTCCCCTTGATTGATAAATAACTGATGTTCTATTCTTTCCCAGACAAGAGGAAAAGTGAGAGGTTTACATGTATTTTTTCATAGAATGATAATCTTATATCTCAATCATTGTGATCAAATTCTTCAGGTCGAGCCATGAGGCCGTGAAGATCTTCTAGCAACCGGGTTTAAGCCTGTAGTATCATGTGAAAATGTTTAAAGTTGTACTCCATACCAATTAACTATGTTGAACTACCATAAA
The DNA here is from genome assembly GCA_963855925.1 of Inga laurina. Lineage (NCBI taxonomy): Eukaryota > Viridiplantae > Streptophyta > Magnoliopsida > Fabales > Fabaceae > Inga > Inga laurina. The sequence goes on along the minus strand of OY979712.1, from coordinate 2,124,446 downwards.
TCATTGTGCTTTTTCATATATCATCCCATATGACATCTTTGATTTTACTTATATGAAATTATATACTTGGTTGTGGTGATTTTATTATCCATTAAGTTCTCATTCATCTGATCTGGATGTTGCAGTTCACAATTTTGAACGGTCTATGATAAATGATCCTGGTCCTTGTGTTCTTTTTGCCACCCCTGGGATGATAAGTGGTGGGTTTTCACTCGAGGTGTTTAAGCATTGGGCACCTTCAGAGAAGAACCTTGTCATTATCGGCGATGAAGAATTTGGATTTGAGAGAAATATAGAGTGGCAGCAGGCTTCCCAATTCATGCTAGCTGTGAAGTGTATGAATCAGCAAAAAGATGTTTGAAAGAGTATTAGCTTGAACACAACTTTATGGGTTAGTTGTTTAGAGGACGCTGCAAGTGAGAGCTCAGGCATGAGAGTGGTCGAGACTAAGAGAACGAGATGCAACAACCGCCTCTGTCTTCACAGTCCGGCGACGTCCTTCCTTTACGCCACCGGAAGTCACCTTCAAGCATCACCGTCGAGCCTCACTCCCTGGCACCGCAGAGCACCACTCCTCCGTTCTCACCTCTCCATTTCTGTCAGACCACTGTGCCGTGACTTCGGACCAGTTTTGGGGAGCTCAGACCACAACCGTTTCTCCATACAACCACTGTCCTTCCTAGTCCTTCTACACTGCCGGGTGACGCCTTCGAACAAAAGAGAAGCAGAGCACCAGTCGACTTTCTTCCATTGTTTCCGGTGAGTTTCCAACTTTCCGGCGACCTTATTATCTCTAAACTTCGTCGGAGACATTCCACCTTCTTCTTCAGAGACACAGTCGACATTTTTTCAGTGTTCATACTTGAAACTTGAAAGCAATCATTTTCTAAGGTCTTGCTATGGTTTTTTTTTTTAAAAAAAGCAGCAATTATTAGTGAATAATTTGATCCTCCTCCCTGAATCTGAATCAGATAACTGGAGAGATACCAATGGAACTTGAAGGAGGAGAGAAGAGCAAAAGGACTATAGGTTAAATCACACAATTGACTTTTAATGGCATTTTCCCTAAATACATCGTCACTAATTGAGGCTTATAGGCATTCAGGCTTTGATTAATTAACATATATACAGAACGTTGAAATATTCGAACCAATGATTCAACACACTTGCCACAACAATGACAACGAAAAATCCCATAAAAAGTTTGTAATAAACAAGGGCAATAAATTTAAAAAGTCGCAAGAAATATATAGAATAGAAATATTAGTTATACATTGCATCCTAATTTGAGTATTGTTGGACGCATCGGAAGGACCCGTTTAAACTTTTACATAATACAATCTTGAAAAATACAAACACACACAAACTGTGACTACTTATTAAAGCCCAATACTAAATGGCCTAATGCGGGAAGACTGTATGGCTAATCCAATCTTCAAATTCTCGGTCACAATTCTGATCACAAATATGATCACAATTCTGAAGAAGCTCATCCATATCAGTCGTGGAAGCTTCTGGAAGGTGAAGATGCGACATGTCATGGTACGAAGATGATGGTACTACTGGTGGAACGAAAATAGGATTATTAATATGTTGTTCACGCAGCTGTCTCTCCTCTCTCTCTTCTTTTTTCCTATGTTTCTGAAAGTATAGAGAAGAAACCATAATTAGATTGGTATGTAAGATATATCTATATATATAAAATAAAACATAATTAGATTGGTATGTGAGATATATATTAAATAATAATAATAATGAAGAGAACCATGCATGTCTCTCAACCTGTAGGTGGCTCCCAACAATTTCTCTCGTCAGACCTGGCTCCTTGTCTTTCATAGCTCGAAAGATACTTTTAGGCAACGCATCTGCCATACAAGGAAACAGAAAACTAAACTATTATTATTATATTCATAATTATAATAGAAAATTTATTCATAACCGACGCTCTTATATTCATAATTCATAAAGTACAAATACACAGATTAATGCATCTGAGATACAAGGAAAACAAACTATTATATTAATAATTATAAACAGAATCTCAAAATAAAAAGCTCAAGAACACAAATAGTTCCCAAATTTTTAATTTGTTTCCATAAAATATTGCATATATTAATTAAAGGGAGTTCTCAGCTCATCCGTTACTCCCTCTTGGTCATTAAATTAAAAACTTTATTGCAATAGTAAAGAATTTTTCTAACAAAAATTATAAATAAATTATCTGGTTAGAGGTCAATGAATAATAAAAATAAACTAAGAATTTTTTACCCGGTCCAAGTTGCGTCACAACTTCAACAAACCGTGCATGGCGTTCAACGGACCAGACGAACCGTGCTCTCTTCTTCGAAGAAGGTTCTTCGCCATGATTCATAAACTCGTTTCCTCTTTCTTGACTTTCTTGTTGGGAAGAAACAAGAGAAGAAGAACCCTCATTCTGAGCCCTCGTCCTTAACACATGTTGATATAAATTTGTAACCTCATCAGACGGTTCACGCAATGGCTTCCGCAAAATATAACATGCACCCAATGTAATCGCCCTGCTTATTTCATGACCTGATCTTTCAGCTTCAAATATTACTGAAAAATATAAACATAATGTAAACTCTCTCATTAACAGACATATATAGACATATATATATATAGAGAGAGAGAGAGAGAGAGAGAGAGAGAGCTTACCAACGTGCGGAATATTTTTTCTTAAGCGTTGGACTTTGAAGATGAATTCATAGACATTCATGTCTGTCAAAGAGCAGTCACTGAGAACCAAGTCAAAGTTTAAACATCCTAAGAGCTGTAATGCCGTAGTGCAAGAGGGAATTATAGAGATTTGATAATGAGACTTGGGAAGCTGATTCTGAATACGGCTATGGATGACACTATCAGTACTGGCTAGGAGAACCTTTAAGGCCTGAGGAGGAGGAGGAGGAGGAAGAGGAGGTTGGGCTTCGGATAACAGCATCTTAGCCGAATCAATCAAATGTAACAGCCGATTTGGTGGGTGATGAGAAAGAAATGAGAGAAAAGAAGGAAGCTTATTATATTGAGTGTAAGGGAGGAGTAGTGGTTGATGAGAATGAAATGAGAGCAAAGAAGGAAGCTTATTATATAGAGTGTGAGGGAGGAGTAGTGGCTGTGTCTTTTGGAGCCATAGGTAAAGCAGATGGTTTTCAGGATCCATGATAATATCAATATAGATCATAATAATATCAATATAAATCATAATAATATCAATATATGTTACTGCATGAGTGAGTAAGAAAAGTAGCGAGTAACTAAGGCGGAGTGTCCAAAGATCGGACTGTTCCCGGCAACTTGTTTAGTTTACGAAAATGTCCCTCGAGGGGAGTATGCACTCGGGTGGAAACGGAAATCATGGGTAATCTCAGTCGTAGTCCTCAACTTTTGTTTTTTCAAAAAATAGTAAATTAAGGGGTCTGGCGACTAGGATTAGAATTTGGAATCGAACTCACGAATGACGTCATGAAGATCAGGTTTTCATGGGATTAAGTTTTCCTGTTCGTCCTTTCTCTGGACCGTACATATCAATTTAGACAATTCAGATTTAATTTTTTTACTTTCTATTTTTTTTGAATTTTTTTTAATGGATACAGAATCTAAAATAAAGATAATATCTTAAGTAACAGTTTTCCAAAAAATAATTTTTTTATTAAAAAATCACTCATTTTAAAAAAATTCAAATCTGAGCCGTCCGTCCTTATCAGATCAGATCTACAAGTGCTTGGAAACGGGTTCTGTGGTCCATGAGTGTGAGAGTGATGATTGGATTTCATTCTCTCATGTGGGCCCAACCAGCAGCAGCAAGACAAAAGCTGTTTCTATATTTTCCCTTACCTTTTCTTTATTCAAAATTTGACTTTTATAAATTTTAATATTATTGTTTTCCCTTAAAATTGGAATCTGTAGATGCTTTTGGATAATAGAACAAGGAAAAGAGATACTCCATAATTTTTTTTAATTATGCAAAACAAATTGATAGTTAAAAATAGATAAGTGTGTAAAAAATATCATGTTTTTTTCCATATATGATCATATTTATGAAAAGAGTATATGAGAAAGAATAGATAAAAAGTATGAGAGATAATTAGTATAAAATATGAGAGAGAATGAGTATTTAATAAGAGTAAAATAGGAAAAAGAAGCTTACATTTTCAGACAAAAAGTGAAAGTTGTTTATAAAAGGGACCAGCTCTAAGAAAGAGAAAATTGTTTATAAATAGGACCGGAAAGAGTATTGTTTTTTTTTTTTTCATATATTGACTTATTTTTCCAGTAGTCACATTAGGCCCAAATAATTTGGTTCAAGTTAATTTGGGTTCAATATCATTGATACAATGTACTCTGGATGACAACATATTCCCTCCTATCCTTAGTATAATATGCAACACAAATAAGACATTATATTAAGGATTTGTGATATTATTTTTTTATTTATAAAACTAAAATGTAATCCCTCTTTAAAAAAAAATCTTATGTGCGAATTACACATACATGTATATATGAAGATATAAAAAATTAATTAATTGCATAGGAAAAGGCACCGGTTGTGGCCATTGATTTATTTAATTAATTGTCAAAAGAGAGATCATAATAATATCAATATAGATCATAATAATATCAATATATGTTAGTGCATGTGAGTAAGAAAAGTAAACTCGGCTTGAAACGGAAATCACGGGTAATTCTCTGTGTCTTTGTCCTCAACTTCCATGTCCTCCATGGGATTAAATTTCCCTGCTCCTCCTTTATCTGGATTGTCATCTAGACGATTCAAAATTAATTTTTTTTTTGTTTTGTTTGAAAAAATTTATTTTAATGGGTAAACAGTCTAAAATAAGATAGTATTTTAAGTAACAGTTTTCCAAAAAATAATTTTTTTTATTAAAAAAATCATTCATTTAAAAAAAATCAAATATAAATCGTCCTGATGAGACCAGATCAACAAGTGCTTGGAAACAGGTTCTGTCGCCCGTGAGTGTGAGTGAGTGTGTGTTTGGAACAACGATTGACAATTGAGCTTGTTTCAATTGGTCTTATTCTAATATTACTTTTGATAAAAACTAAATTATATAATGTGATTTATGTTTGGATCGACGATTGTCAATTGAGCTTTTGTAAAAATAAAACTTGTTTAGATTGACTTAAGTATAAGGGCTTTTGTGATAATGGTAAGAGAGAATGGGCGGAAAAATATTTAAAAAATCAAGTAAATATTTAAAAATTACTTTAAAATATTAGGTACTACGAGAAAAATATTTTAGAGTGGGTGGAAATCAATAAATTAGTATTATAAGTTTTGGATGCTCTTTACTACTAAAATAAAATACATTAAAGGTAAAATTGTAATCAGTCTCCTAAGACTAGATACAATTGAAAAATTATTTTAAAGAGTTAAAAGCACCAAAAAAATATTTTAAAGTAATTTTTGGAGCTGAAAAAGTACATTAAAGGTAAAATTGTAATCAGTCTGATAACACACTGGATACAACTGAAAAAATATTTTAAGGGGTTAAAAACACCAAAAAAATATTTTAAGGGGTTAAAAAAACTCAAAAAATATTTTTTGAGTGGATACAACTAGATAGTGGGTAAAATTGCAATCAATCTGATAGCACACTAGATAGTGGGTATAACTAGAAAAATATTTTAAGGGGTTAAAAACACTCAAAAATATTTTTGATACTACATACAATTTAAAAAATATTTTATGGGAAAAATCAATATCATATAACTTATTTCTAGACAACATAATCTAGCATAAAATATCATTAGCTTTTAACAAGAGCTCTATTCTCTAACTTCTCCCAATTGAGCTTTCACCAATTGGACTTTGGCAAAAGTTCAATTGCCAATAGGCCTCCCCAAATACTAAAAAAAATGCTTACTTCCAATTGGGCTTTTGCTTCCCTCAATTGGGCTTATTGCCCTCCCCAAACACACCCTGAGAGTGAAAGACAAGCTTTTACTAGTTTCCATCCCTAACCTTTTCTTTATTCAAAATTTGACTTTTATAAATTTTAATATTATTATTTTCCCCTTAAAATTGTAATCTATAACAAGATGCGAACAAGGAAAAGAGATTTTTTTTTTCCATATATTAACTTATTTTTCCAGTAGTCACATTAGGCCCAAATAATTTGGTTCGAGTTAATTTGGGTTAAATATCATTGATGCAAAGTTCTTTAGAGGGCAAAATATTCCCTCATATCCTTAGTATAATATGCAATACGAATAAGATATTAAGGATTTGCGATATTATTTTTTTATTTATAAAACTAAAATGTAAACCCTTTTTTTTTAAAAAAAAATCTTATGTGCGAATTACACATACATGTATATATGAAGATATAAAAAATTAATTAATTGTATAGGAAAAGTCGCTGGTTGTGGCCAATGATTTATATAATTAATTGTCAAAAAAGCGATCATAATAATATCAATATATGTTACTGCTGATCCTGCTAATATCAATATATGTCACTTACTTGTCTCAATCTAAAACTGTGGTGGTTCCTATGCCTTTCACAACTTATACTTACATTGCTGATCCTGCTAATGTTGAACATGTCCTTAAGACCAACTTCAACAATTATCCCAAGGTAATGTCATCTCCATTTCTTCGTCTAAAACATTACCCCCTCTTTTCCTTAATATATGATATATTTAGAGAGTTAATCTTGGTCCTAAATATGAGATATATTTATTTTAAAAAATATATGTCTTATTGACTAACTTAACTAACTTCTTTAATATAATCAAATTAGAAATATATGCTTTATATTAAGGACCAGAGGGAGTACTATTTCTGATCCTTTCAATAACACCCAGTTGACTAGTTTGGATAGATTAAGAAAGATAAATATATTACTTTAAATTATTTGTGTTTAAAATTTTACCAAGCTAACTAATTCATCTGACTTATAAATTGATATATAATATAATGATATATGTAAATATTTCAAAGAGATATTGTAACATATACTTTAATCAAGTAATTTATTTAGTTTTTTAAATCTTACCAAATTAGTCAACTGGCTCTATATTAAAGACTGGAAGTAGTATTACCTCTGATCCATCATGTAAAGGCTAGTTGAGAGGTTATATTTGATCCTAAATAAATATAAGATCTCAATACATTATTTTGTCTCATATATTTATCATTTTCCCCAAATGATATATAATGCGATGTTATACATCAATGTTTGAGAGAGATCATGTCACATTTATTCAAATTAATTAGCCAATTTGTTTTATTTCCTTAATGTACCCAAACTGATATATATATATATATATATATGGTTGTGAATTAATTATATGATGAAGGGGGAAGTGTAGCATTCATATATGGAAGTGCTGCTTGGAGATGGCATATTCAATTCAGATGGTGAAATTTGGAGGAAACAAAGGAAGACTGCCAGCTTGGAGTTTGTGATAAATCCATTTTATTACTATATTTTCTGTGGAATTTCATGAGTGTGGTGTGCATTTTATGGCTGAAAATCATGGCATTATTAATTAATTGAGAGTGCATGGTACTTCTGAGCATTTATAATTAATGCAGGGTAAAATAAGAGAATTGCCAAAAATGCTGGAACAATAGGAAATGAGCTGAAGGAAAGTTAATTAGAATTAACCAAAGTAAAGATGAGGGATCCAGCTGGTTTGCGTTTTGCTCCTTGGTGATATTTGTTGCTTGACACATGGATGGAAGAAAGACTTTTCAAAGATAATCTAAAAGCTTACCATCGTTGAAATATACTTGGTGGGCCCAGCCTTTTTTTTGTTTCGTTTGGTTTTGGGGAAAGAAAACAAAATGACGCACAGGAAATATTTTGGGGAATCTCGGTCATTTGGGGAGGCGCTGGAAAAAAAACTGGGACGAAAAGACGGACGGGAGATTTGGGGGGCTATTAGAGAACAATCTGGATTATTTTTTTCTGGTGGATGCAAGCCTCGACGACTGGGCGGAGGATCTCTCAATCACCTACGTTCAGTTCTGGATCGTCAATACTTTTGGGATTCCAGCACAGTAGCGATGGCCGAAGCATTTCCTCAGCTCATTGAAGCTAGTTCAGCATCCATGAGTAGCTAAAATTCTCCTCTTCCCTAAGAGAAGAGCCGATGCCTGAGTCTCAGAGCTAGAAAGGGAGTTTAATCGATATATATATGCAGATTAGGATTTATTGTTACTGTTCAGGAACTTGAATGTTGATCTGTGACTATTCTCTGATTGTGTGTTCTTTATGGTTGTTAAATCAAGATTTATGGACTATAATGAGTTTAGGAGTATAATGCTTCCTGTTTCAGAGTAGAATTATTGATAATGTTTGCCTCGTTTGAATTAGATTTTATCGCTGGTTTGATTGATTTTCAATGAGTATGGTTCCATATTCATTAAGGAGTTTTAAGCACATTACATTCCTTAAATCTTTGGATGCATAATCAGAATCTCTTCTTCAGTTTAACTCCAATAATTTGAGAGGTAATGAAGGCTAGGTGAAGCTCTTAGGGAAGACCATTTGAACTTGATTTCTTCACAATCATACTGCTCTGTTGTCTGTCATTTTCATTTCTTAACTCTGAAAAATCAATAAATAGTAGGAAATAGGATATATGTTCACCAATAATTCAGCAAGATGAACTCATTCACTTAATTTGTTTTAGTGCTTTTACAATTGAGATTTAAGGATTTTTAGCTCCTCAAGAGAATCGACCTAGGTTGCACTACTATATTGTATATTTAGTGTCTTAGTATTTTGATAAACTCATACGACAAGGTTAATCAGTTTGCTTCCAAGAATTTAAGAGATTTCAGTGCCAAAGTCTTTAGAGACTACAGCCTCAAACTCTCTTCTATTATCTCCACCTCTTCTTTCCTCAATCAACAAGTCGACATGCAGGTATATATAGTGGGCCCGGATTATCTCAGGGTCAAATCAGATGTACACAAAATAGGGTGTTATAAGTCCCACACGTTGGGAAGCTCACAAGAGTAGTAAGGTTCACAAGTTTAAAGACTCTTTATCACTCAGAAAGCTAGTTTTATTTTTAAGTGGACTCTCCTTTCAACTTGTGCATATAGCATAAAAAAGGTTTGACTACTTCACACCACATTCCGTTTCTTAATTATTTATAGGATCCTTATAAATACTTCATATTAGAGAATCAAGTATATAAACAAAAGTGATTATTGGCAAAACTTGAATTTTCACATTTTAGAGTTACATCTAAAAAGTCATAGAAGTTAAAATCAATAGTGCGACTTTAAATAAGGACAAATCTTAAAAAGAATGTAATTAATACCCCACTTGGATTTAGAATAAGGACCATCTATTTCTTCGAGAAGGTGACTTATTATAAGGATTGAAGTGATTCTTTATATGACTACTTTAAACACTTCCCATTTCCTAATTATTTATAGGAACCTTATAAATATTTCATATTATAGAATCAAGTAAAGAAAAGAAGCGATTGTTGAAGGAACTTGAATTTTTCTCGTTTTAGGAGTTACTGATGAGGATGACTTTAGACTCCATATGCAAGGTGGGATTTGGTGTTGAAATAGGAAGCTTGGCTCCCAGTTTACCAGACAATCTTTTTGCTAAAGCCTTTGATGCATTCTTGAAAATCAAGAAGTTTGTTAACATAGGCTCTGAAGCACAACTTGACAGAGCATCAAGATCATTGATGATTTCACTTACTCAGTCATTCGAACAAGAAAGGTTGAGATTGAACAAGACAAGAACAATGGCCTACATGATAAGGTGCGTATACTGTAATAACACCCTACTTTAGGAGGTTCCACTAGATGTTTCTAGTTATTGAATTAAGTCCCTGTGTCTTTAAGTTCATACAACTTTGATCCTTTAAGTTTAAAACTATATTTCAAAGTTTTATAAGTCAGTGATCGGCCCTTCTTTCTTTTCGAGTAACCTCATGTGTTTTATGGTTCAAAATTGATTTTGCCAATTAATTAACAGCACATTATGCAAAGATATGATCTTGTAAACTTTTCAGTTCTTTATCTGGACATTTCTCTCTCTCTCTCTCTCTATATATATATATATATAAGGCTTTATAAAATCTCTTCTCACTTTCTTATATGATAAATGTACATCCTCTCCCATCCCTTCATTTCTGTCTCCTGTAATTTATCACATCTTGAAATAATTCTTTTCCCTTGATATAATTATATGGTAAAATCCCATTTACATTTATCCTCTTTTACTAGTACTACGACAAATATTCATAAGTTTTTGTCATCCTTAATTAATCTTGTACTTTTTCTTCTTGCAATAACATTTTAATACCTTAAGAATACATTTGGAATCTATTTATCACAACTAAGGCTTCCCCTTATTTTTCCTTGATATTCTTAGGCATTTTCAATTTTTTTAACATTTCTTATGTCCTTACTCATCGTGATTTATAATCTAACAAATCATGTAAAAACAATTGGACAAAGCTAACTTTCCTATAATTAGCTATTGGGATCTCTTTCTTTCCTCTTTTACTTGTTTCGAGTCCCTAAGCTCTTACCAAAATTTACCGCTTGCACCTACAAGCACTCTAGTCTAATTTTTGGGATGTTACACGTATGTACTAAACAGCATATTTAATTACAAGTAGTTTCTAAGTCTAACATCGATATTAACATTAGATTTTAATCTAAACTCAGATCAAACACGACATTCTATCGAGATTCATAGAACTGGTGGGAGAGGGCAGTGATGATGCAACAGAGAAGTGTCCAAGAGTTGTGGTGTTGAACTTTGTAATTGCTGGTAGAGACACAACAGCAACAACTTTGTCATGGGCCATATATATGACATTGACACATGAACATGTTGCTGAAAAACTTTACTTAAAACTCAAAACTTTTGAGGAAGACCAAGCAAAACTACGTAATGCTTCATTGCTTCACTGTGACACTGAAGATCCTGAATCATTATTCAACAGAAGAATACACCAATTTTCTGAGCTGCTTACAAAAGATTCATCAGAAAAGCTTCCTTATTTGCACGCAGTCATAACAGAAACACTAAGACTATACCCAGCAGTTCCTCAGGATGTTTTTATATGTTGTACATTTCATTATAAGATTCATAGTTCAATCACACACACACACACACACAGGGACATTTTGTGTATGTAGGACCCAAAGGGCATATTGGAGGATGATGTGTTACCAGATGGAACAAGAGTAAGAGAAGGAGGGATGGTGACTTATGTTCCATACTCAATGGGGAGGATGGAGTATAATTGGGGTCCTGATGCTTCCTCTTTCAGACCTGAGAGATGGTTCAAAGATGGTGTTCTTGTACATGAATCTCCTTTCAAATTCACTGCTTTTCAGGTTAGTGTTAGGTGAACCAAAAAGAAGTAAAATTAAATATGAAACATGATGATGGGAAGATTGCAAGTCATTATTTAAGGCATTACAAAAACAAATCAGCTCTTATTATTGGGTGTAATTAATGACTAAGGTATACTTTTAGTTCTTTAAGTTTACATGAGTTTTCATTTTTGGTCCGTCAACTTTATAAAGTGTACTTTTAGTCCTATAATTTTAACATTGTTGGTATCACTAACGGAAAATACTGATTTAGCTAAATCAAATGATAACTATGTAGCTGATAAATCATGCTTAAAATTTCACATAGTAGAAAATTCATTTATGATATTTGTTTTACCTAATGAAACTATGACATGTATGCTTTTTATTTTTAGAGTAAAACATAATATATATTTTTTAATTTCTCTCACAATCTAATTATCTACTCTTTTCCTCAATTTAAAGAATTTTAAATAATTAAGTATGGTCACATTTAAATAAAATTTAAAAATATTAAATTAAGAATACAGTCTGCCGCAACAAAAATCCCTTAAGTTGTAGCTTTAAATAATAAACTTAAAGTTTAATCAAAATTATGTACAAAAAAAAAAAAATTAAGCATACTTTGTCGGCTATATAATATAATCTTCACTTAATTTGTTGAGTTAGCATTATCCGTTAATATCACTAACGGCATTAAAATTATGAGTAAAAATATGCTTTATAAAGTTAAGAGATCAAAATGAAATATCAAGAAAACTTAAAAGACTAAAAGTGCACTTTATATCATAATATAAATTACGGTCACTAATTAATACACACAAGATCTTAACTAATTAGTCTAAAACCTTAACTATCTAATCTTATCTTAATATCTCGAACAGTTAGCTAACAATTTGTTCCAAGATGATTGAATTTGAATTTGATTACAAATTAATGATGGGATCAATATATATATGCAGGCAGGGCCAAGGATATGTCTGGGAAAGGATTCAGCTTACTTGCAGATGAGAATGGCGCTTGCAATTCTGTGCAGATTTTACAGATTCCAGCTGGTGGTTGGCCACAATGTCAAATATCGCATGACGACTATCCTTTCAATGGCTAATGGATTGAAGCTTACCATACACAGACGTCCTTAATGAATTCACAAGCTTATACCAGGGATTGTGAAAGATGTTCCACTAGAAATAAGCCTAACAAGGAATTAAGATGATATATGTACATAGAGTGGTAAAATGAATTATACCCAGGAAAAAATTGTCAGCATGTTCATGAAAGTTATTCTATAAGGAGAGAATGTCATTTGGTAATTTGTAGGAAATTAATAACATTTTTATCCTACTTTAAGAAAAAATTATTATATATTATATTATAGTTGTTGATCTTACAGTAGAATCTCTTACTTTTAATATAAGATCTATAATAATTAATTTGAGTAGATTGAGAAAAAGTTAAATTAGTTATTTGTCAAAAAATATGTATCGTTTTCTCTAAATACCTTTCTAAATCATTTACATTAAAACTACCTTGAATGCAAGCTGAGAAATACTTATATATTTCGGGAGTGCCATGTCATCTAATCTCTGTCTAATGAAAAATAATAATTCGAAACATAATAATCTAAGTTGGCCAATGACTTATCTAAAACTATGCACATTTTATTTTGTTTTGAAGAAAAATAAACATATTAATTTAAAAAAACAAAAACAAAATGATCAGCCAATATTTTTCCTTAAAACAAAATAAAATGTGAATTATTTTATATGAGTCATCAGCCAACTAGTATTAAAATGATATGAATTATTGTGTTTTCATTGTACAGAATTTAGATGACATACATAACACATACTCTCAGAGTATGTAAGTATTTCTTATGCAAACCTTCTAAACATGTTGGGATATTTTTTTTTATTTTTGGGGGGAGGGTAAATAGGCTTTTGCTTATCAAGTTGAAGTCCAAAAGATTGGATCCAAAACCAATTATTCACTTGAAGAAATTCAAAAAATGCTTGTCAAGACTGGGGTGTAGCTAATGGCACACAAGATGTCCCCTTTTTAGCACCAAGTTTGGAATTCAAACCCTACTAATTAAGGAGATACGCTTGCTATCCAAATTAAAAAATAAAAAAAGAAATAGGTTTTGCACATCAAAACGCAGATAACAAGAACATGAGTTGCTGTCCAATTCCTGCTAAGATTAAATGAAAAAGGAAAACGCTGTTGAACAAAATCAAAAGTTACTAAATAATGCACATTATAAATGGAGATACTCGAAGATGTCTTTACGACTTTACCTTACTTTCAATAAGCAAGTGCACCTTTTGCTGACTATAGATTCTGAAAAATCTCTTTTGCATATAGAGACAACATTATCCATATATGATACAAATGTGTGTATTATACCTCCTTGTATCAGTAACACATAAAGCATGAGATTATAAGGACGTCTGTGTATTATACCACCTTGTACGTGTATTATGTCACAATTGGATCTTATATTAAGAACTGGAGATAGTATATCCTATAGTAAAAGAATAATCAGCAAATCTAAAATGTACTGCGAAAGAAAAGTTAGTGGAAGAATAAAAAAATGGGCTTTTTAAGGTGACTTAAAATAGGCAAATCCAAAATCACGTCACTAATTCAACAAATTCCTAATTAGGTTATGAGTCCAATTTCATGCCCTTCCCTCTCCTCCCTATCAATCACAAATCGCTCTTTCTCTACTACAATCCAAGCTGCAGCCCCACTACTTACAGTTTTGCTGGGTCTTTATATACACACTAGTTTAGAGTTTACAGTTTAAGTCAATTAAGTTTTAATGCTCAAATTTGTTTTTGGACCTTATTATGCCTTTAAAACTATGTATAACTTTCTCCTTTCGTTTGATTTTTACTCCAAGCTTAAGTGCCTATTTGGATTAGAGGTAGAAGCAACATTTACAACATGATTTATGATGTATGAAGTAAATATATATGAGGAATTTTATTTCGACTTGCATGAACATCTTTTTGCAACTCTAATTCAAATTAGCCCTAAATTTGAGTTATTCACTTAACTTTTTCATTAAAATTAATTATATTATGCTGGAGCAATATTATATACCATCATAATCGTTCTCCACTATCATGTCGTTAATACTTTGAAAACCAAATAATTTTATCAATCTTATTAGGGTTGAAAATAGGTTAGACCTCTAACTAGGACCTATGACCCAGTCTACATAAAGCTTAGCCGAGCCTATTTAGTAAATGAGCCATGTTCAGACTCAATCCTATTATTGCTAGGCCTATTTAGATAAATAAACCTAGCTTATTTTCATAAGGCCTTGCCTATTTTTTTTTTAAAATTTATACTATTATATAAGTATATATAATATCATTTAAATAATTTATAAATTTACTAACTTAACCTTAATCCTAAGTTTTTTTTACCTTGACCTTAATCATAAATTTCACATCTATCATCGTTACACTCAACCCTTACTTAATTCTCATAAATCATTCACCCTTCTATAGCTTGGCAATGCTAACTCGCTTCCTTCCATCTGATTTGCATCGTCCACTAAAGCATAATAATTGTTGAGTTTATTTTAGTGTCAAATGAAATATTATAATCTTAGTAGGAGGAGTTTGTCCCAATTTATGTGGGAAAAGTAAAAGAGGTAAAATTTAGTTTTACATATTATATGTTATGTTAAGAATAGGTGTTGTCGGCTTTCGTGCCTTCGTAACCTCTTCAAAATTAAATCAAGGATTACAATAAAGGGTACAATCCTGGATAGTCTTTCGAAGAGCCTTTTATTGATTACCTAGAAACTAAATGTAATGATTGACCTAAAATGATAAAAAGGGAAAATTTGATCTTTTGAAACTACTTTATGCAATTTAAAATTAACTTGTTCTATGCTAATTCTTTTTGTGACTTGTCTTTACAAAATGAAATCGAATGATGATGCAATTAATGAAATGAAAGAAACAAGAAATCAACATTGGAATAAGCAATCCCTCATAACAATGGCGCAAGGAATCCTCACTTAAAATGATTATGAGAGATTTAATCATATTAGTTCCAAATAACTCTAAGGGCTATCCCTTAGATTAGGCCTAACTTAGATTGATTAATACCAAGTTACCTTGCATATTAATCTCTCTAATTTAGGTTGATTAAGCACTCTAGCAACTAAATAAACTTAAAAATCGTATTTAGATTTTAATCCAATAACCAAGCCACCTCACATTACCACTTAATTTTCTCATTAATCTTAATTTAACAATGACCATCCATATGAAAAATCAAGATTAATGATGCTAAATACAATTAATAAATTCACATTTAGTTAACCAATGCAAATATAAGACATCATTGATCCACTAACCAAGCTACCTTGAAATTAGCACAATATGTTCACAAAATCATCATTCAATGACTAACTAGCATAAAGAAATGATAATTAAAGTAATTAAATACAATGTCAAGTATCTAACAAAAGTTCAAATCACATTCAATTCTCTAAATACATCAAAATAAATCAATTCAACATTATAAAATTCATTCTAAAACCTAAGAATCACAAATATAATGTAGAAATAGATAATTGAAAGAGCAAAACTTCCCTGTTAAAGCTCCAAATCCATGCCATTACCTCCTGCTACAAAAAATCATGAGAAATTTTAGCCACTGCTGGCCATCAACATAGCTTCACCAAACAGTTCCACAATTTCAATTTCAGACATTGAAGCTCAGCAATTAATTAACCGATTAACACTGATTTGGAGAAAATTCTCTTGATTGAATATGAACCAAAATCAGGGAATCACGGCTTGTGGTGATTTCAGAACAGAGGAAGCTTGGGTGTGGAATAGTGAAGGAACATAAGATGATGATGGAAAGAATGGAAGAAGCCAGAAACCAAAACAGCCATGAATTAAAGTGAAGTGCCGAATGAGTTAAGAGAATTGAAAAGTCTGAATATGCTGCCCTTCCTTAAGCTCATGGCTGTGGAGAAATTATTTGTTATGGTGATATGAAACAGAGAAATGAAGTCCGGCGAAGGAGGATGTTGAAGAGGAATCAAGCTCACTGCATCAGCTCTGATCCTCGCGGCCACTCACAGTTCTCGCCTCCCTCAGTGCTTTACGGGTCTGTGCAGAACAGAGCAAGACCGGCTACACTCTGACGAGAAGGTGGTGCGGCGGTGGTGGATAACGGAAGTGGAAGGTGGTTATGGTGAGGTGCTTCCCAGCTCTCTTCGGCCTCACTCCTCTCACGCGGCAGCTCCCCTCTTCTCACGACTCTTAGCTTACTCTCTTCAGCTCTCCACTGCTTCTCTGCAACGGCTGTGGTCCAGAACGATTCTCGCCGGCGGCCTGTGGTGCTGGATGACGCCGCCTGCGAGAGAGGAAGAAGAAGGTGAAGGTGTTGCTTGAAAGGAACAAGCTCTTTCGGTCTCAATTCTTGATCTCTTCGCCGCCTCTGCCTCTCGTCTCCCAGCTCTGCGATTCAATTCTCTCCTTAATTCAAATTCTCACCTACAGCTGCCAAAAACGCTGAGTTTTGGCAAGACTAAAATGCCATTTTTTAAAGGGCTAAGGTGCAAATCTACCAATGAAATATCATCCAACGAGTGTTCAGCGCAAATATCTTTTAAAAGGGTAATACCAATGAAGTTTTAAAAAGGGGCATTCACCACAATTTCCGTTAAATTCGTACTAACAGATTTTTACCCCTTTTAAAAGATATTTGCGGTGGACGCTCGTTGGATAATATTTTATTGGTAGATTTGCACCTTAACCCTTTTCTAAATTCATGGTACCAAAATGTCATGCATGAATTTCAAAACCCCAAATTGCCATTTTCAGATTTAGTCCAAATTTTCAAGGATTTTCAATTAAAAAATAGTTAAACCAACATGAAATATTTTCAGAACAAATCAATGGTTAGAGTAATTAAAATTATTTTGACAAGTTTGTCCTTTTTAGTCCCAAGTTAATTTATTTACTCTTAATCCCAATTTATCTCAAGAAACGTATTTTAGGCTTAATAACTATGTCAAAATCCCCAATTAAAGTATAAAAATATATAATAAAAATAGGAATTTATCAATTTCCCCATACTTAAACTTTTGCACTCCTAGGCAAAACACTAATCAATTCAAAACTAAACACAAATGAAAACTTCAAATGCTCAATATTGAAGTCAATGAATTAATTAATCATCACTAATCAAGCTAACATAAGTCTTAGCATGAGGTAATATAGATGAATTAGATTAATGCACAATTAATCAAAGAAATGTACACAAGAGAATACTCAAGGATTTAGGTGTTTAATTACTCTCACAAGTATAGGAAATTTCGCTCAATACCACCTAGACTAGGTCCTACCATATGCTTGTAGAAATTCTACTTTCTCTATCACTATGCAGCACCTAGACTCATGAATCAAGGGACTTTTAAAAGGGTTGTAATGATGAAAATGGTCTTATAGAAAGGATAATGAAACAACAAATATTATGTATGCAAAAATGTATACAATGGCATTCACTCTTTTTTTTATTTATTCTTTTCTTTCTTTCTTTCTTTTTTCTAATTCTTGTTTTTTTAATATAATGTATGTAGATGGCATTTTTTTCTTACCTACAATATTAATGGCAATTCAATGTATTTGGATGTCAATCTAATGCAAACGGGATACATATATAATGCTTGTTAATAAATGATACATTTTTAAATGTGAAGGGCTTAAAGTGGGTTCACAATGGATTAGTGTATAGGGTTTGTGTTTGGGATAAATGATGATGAAATCAATGCTCCTATCATATTCATTAATCCAAATGCAAATGTGATTTTAAAAAAGAATTTAAACAAATTCTAGAGGTACACTAGAATAGGTGGTAATCACACATTAATGAATGAAAATTAGGCTCAAAATCCTTTCAACAAATGTTTTCTTCTCAAATACACATTCACAAAGATTAATTGAACATTAGTTTAATCAAAATGCATTGACCCAACAATCCAAATGCTAACTCTAAGAGCAATAGCAAATTAATTCATTCAAAATCAACCAAGAGCATAAGCAATTTCTATAAGTATTTAGAGAAAATTCTAAATCAAGAAGTGGCAAAAATTTAAGAGTGTGGTTTGGATCAAGAACTTTTTTTTTTTGGAATATGACACATTTTTGCAACTAGACACAATAAAGCACACAAAACCAAAATCTTAATCCCTCCCCAATACTTAAATCTTGCATTGTCCTCAATGCAAAACCTAAGGACAAAGGAATGACAAGAGCTCAAAGCTTAGGAGGTGAACAACAAAAGAAGTCTACCTTTTACTACTGGATTATGTCCCTCCCTCACACTTATCTTTCTCATACAACAACTAAGCCCAAAGAATCATAAAAATTAGAAAGAAAACAAGTGAGGAAAGAGACGGCCTTTGTTAGAATCTTTTAAGACACTTGAAAGAGAAGTTCTCATCCAATATGAGAAACATGATGGTTTTCATAGTGCACACTTCTCTATGCTTGGTTTTCATAGTCTTATTAATCCATCATTTAATATATTTTCTAATTTTAAATTTATTTTTTAACATAGACACGCTGTTGCCTTTTTAAAAAAAATGTTTTATCAGCTTAAGTAAAAATATGAAAATATAACTAAATTTGAATGTTTAGTTGATTATTCTTAGTTTTTTTTTGGCCAGTAATTATTCTTAGTTGATCTTTACAACAATTGTATTTGAAGGTGCCATGATTTTTTTAACAGGATACGGATATATATATATATATAGCTCTTAAAATCTAATATTTTTTTGCAAATTGACATTCATATGTGTTTTTGTATTATTTGATTATTGCTTGCCTCCAAAACATTATTCTTACCATTTTAGCAACTTATAAGGTCAATGGCTCTATGTACATAATTAAATACTCGTACAATGCAAATAGGAACATGGAATTTGGGATTCTGATGGGTTAAAGCGAAGCACTCTTCAACTGCCAAGTGCATAAGGTTATTTTTAATCATAAAATTATTTTTCAAATAAATATATTTTGGATGAAAGTAAATATTTATTTTCTCTTTAACTTTCTTAATTAAACCTTCATTTTACATTGGGTCAAAACCCGTCTTGCTCTGACATTGATATGGTTTGCCCCCCGGTTGTCATCAGGGGAGGCAGGATGGGGTAAGCCTAATCCAACTAGCTCATGTCATATATATCTAGTAAAATGGATTAATCTATATAACGAATCAGGTTGGAATCTTTGTTGCAAAATGTGTTTATATTTAGTACCCAACAGTATCTTGAACACAATTACCTCTAATAGAATGATACACGCGTTTAGCCAAAAAGAAAAATGCAACCAACACTTTGCAATATACTTTTCTTTTTTTATGTAATACAGCGGTCAAGTAAACTTGGATATTACAAAGGAAATTCAAATCTTGACATTAGGCCACTGGATTAAGATCTTTGGTCATACAGACATTACATCCAGGGTGTGGTGCCAATAAGATCACCGATTCCGCATCTAACTGTTGAGCATCCTTTGCTAAAAAATCAACACACTTAATAATGTCTCGTGACACATATCAAAAGCATAATATCCCAGTTGGAATAAAGTAAGTCCCTTATAGTATTGATCTCTAATCTCTGATCTCAACCGGTGATTATGACCCCCATCTCACATTATGAGATGATAGATATCAAGAGAATCTGTATAAGCAACAACCTTACAAAAATTCTGTTGCTTACAAATTTGGAGACCAGTTAAAAGGGCAAGCAATTCCGCCGTGGTGGATGGAACAAAACCCAACTTCAACTCGAATCCCAGAACCCAGTTTCCCCATTCGTCTCATATCAAAACCCCACAAGTTGCATATTCCTGATGATTTACAGATCCGTCTGTGTTTAGTCGAATAGCTCCTTCCAGAGGGGGTGCCACACTGCATCTTCATCACCATTGAATTGAAAAACCTAGTACTTGAAGGCATCATACAAGCAAGACTCCATCATCAGATACATAACACCATGGATGATTTCATTAGGATGAGCCCGAACTTCATCCATAATTCTGGGGCATCTATTCTTCTATAATAACCAACAAATGAGATTGAAAGCCTTAGGCCATAGCCATTTATGAAAGCGACCCATGACCATATTTTTGGATATGTTCTCCTTAAACCATATGTACAAGTCAGATTGAGAAAAATCTAAAACGTGAGTTAGGATTAATAAAATGTAACCACACCTCTCTAGCAATCTCACGGTCATGAAGAATGTGAAGGATACTCTCAACTCTCTGACATTGAAATGGGCACTCATCGCTAATAGATAAACCTCTCATAGCTCTAAGTGAACTGCTAGGCAGTCTCTCATAAAGAACTTGTCATAAAAACATCTTAACTTTCTCTGGCAACGGCAGCTTCCACACTTTTTTTCACATAATTGGACCATTCTGTTCCCGCTGGACAAACACAAATTTATAAGCTGCTTAGACACTGAAATTGCCATAAGAAGCGTTCCTCCAGCAGAAAATATCCTCTCCAATCTCACATGGTGGTTTTAACTTACTGATAATGTGATAATGTCAACCACCCAATGTGAAAGGAATTCTCTCCAGTCGCTTTGCACTATACTAATATAAGGTCTTATACTTCATTCTCTATGTGATATTAAATCTAGTTGACTTCTTAAATAGATTAATAAAGCTACATAAATTAATTTAAATAATTTATATTTATTTTTTTTCAGATTAATGTTTTTGATTTAAAAATTGATATATTATTTAATGATAGAAACAAAGGCTAAGCATACAAGACTATATTAAATCATGTGTAATCTAATAATAAACAACGTATGTTATAATTAATTAATTTATCTATCTTAATCTGAAAAAAAAAAGTTCAAGAGTCAAGAAACAAATGATTATGATTAACCAGAAACAAATGATTGTGATTATGATTTGAGTCAAAATCAAGATCAAAATCTACCCTTACTACTTTGAAATTGTGTATATTGGATGGACACTGAGTGAATGTTTGAGAAACATCCAAACCATAGTTTCAAAAGCTATTTTTCACAAGTTGAGATAAAACCCCCTCACATATTTACATAATAAATCATAAAGCCTTTTCTCCAACACACAGAGTTTGTCCAGAAACAAACGATCATGATTGTGATTTGAGTCCAAATACTTCGGTGTGGGGGTCAATGTGATGAAAGCATGACTTGGTTCGTTTGATTGATAAACAAATATTCAGTTTGATCTGAAACAGCCAGAATTTGCTGAAACAAAAGGTGACTAAAAAAATTGTCCCAAAAAAAAGGTCACTAAAAAGCAGAAAAACCGATAAAAATAAACGGACAAACTATTGGGATTGGCCCCCACAAAAGGTGGGCCTGTATTGGACGCCTTTTGTTGCACCAGGAGAGAAAACTGGAGGGAAAGGCCTGCAGAGAATCTGGACGGCGCTGCTCTTCATTCCAGAACTGCGCTGGCGGACAACAAGTCAACAACCATCACACTCGACCTTCCGATCATCAGCAGCGTCCGCGACGATAAGGAGGAAATCACTCCGGCCACCGTCACTTCGATGTCTAGCTAAGGTTGCGCACTTTGATTAAGAAACACTAGCCATGGCCATAGAGTGTCTCGTCCTGGGTAATCAAGCTCTTTCCCTTTTCCTTCTCTATTTTCTATTGCTTTTTATATTTATGTCAGTGTTTTTTAATATTTCATTCCTGCACTTCTTCAAAGTTTTTTGTTGTTTATTACCGTAGGAGCTGGGCAAGAAGTTGGGAAGAGCTGTGTGGTTGTGACTATCAATGGCAAGCGAATCATGTTCGATTGTGGAATGCACATGGGCTATTTGGACCACCGTCGATACCCTGATTTCTCTCGCATCTCTAAGATCGGAGATTTTGACAATGCTCTCACTTGCATCATCATCTCTCATTTGTATGACAGAAACTCTCTATTTTTGCTATTCCATTGAGTGAAGTTATTTAGGCTTGACCACGTATTCATTTGCAATTATTCAGTCACTTGGATCATGTTGGAGCATTACCATATTTTACGGAAGTTTGTGGTTATCATGGTCCTGTTTATATGACGGTGAGTACTTTTTCATGCTTGATGAAAGTTTTTCCCGAATTTTCTAAGGAATTTGATTCATGTGTTCGTGAAGAGAGTTCAAGAACACAGGCATTTGAAGTTATTTCTGCCTTATGCTCCCCTTTCCTCTCTATTCTGATATATACGAGTTAATACCCGAGCTTAAACTCCAAAAAGAATAGTAAGTGTAGTCTTTCATGCTTCATGAACTGATCTTGCACCAGCAGTTATTATACTATGGTATTTTATGGATACTACGAATAAAGCATAACTCTTCTCCTATGTAAGTTGCGTAACTTGAAAAGGAATATAATTTCTACTACTTAGGAGTTGTCTTGGTGAAACTATTAAGTTTGCCTTATTAATACAGAGTCTGGTTTCATTTAATAATTTATTTATAGTTCTTCTATGTTTCCCCCCTCAGAGGATGTATAAACTATATAGCTTCTGAATTCTAGTTCTATTTTATATATACTGATTTGATGTGCTTGTTATTCCATTTGGAATGCAGTACCCAACAAAAGCCTTGGCTCCTTTGATGTTGGAGGATTATCGTAAAGTGATGGTTGATCGTAGGGGAGAAGAAGAACAATTTACTTCTGACCATATTGCGGAGTGTATGAAGAAAGGTAATGTTTGATTTATATTTTCTGGACACAAAATATTTCTTTTATATTAACTGGCCGCAATTACATTCTTGTTTGAGGGTGTCATATCTTCCTCTTTATGTCATTTCTATGCTTACTAAAGCTCTCTCTCTCTCTCTCTCTCTCTCACACACACACACACACACACACAGTGTATGGCACCACCAAACCAGATTCAAGCATTGTGGGCTCATGAAGGGTGTCGCTCTCCCAGTGTAGTTGTTTCTTATTTTATCCCCAAAAATATCTCGGAGTTGCAAAGTGATTGGGCTGGTTTAATAAGCTTTTGAGCATGTAGATTGCTATTCCAAATTGTCTAATTTCCTAATCTCTTAATATAGCACCTCATTTTTATTATTTTATTTTGGTTGTTGTGTGCAGTTGTAGCTGTGGATCTAAGGCAGACTGTGCATGTTGATGAAGATCTTCAGATTCGTGCCTACTATGCAGGCCATGTAAGGCTTTTGAGCTTCATGTATGATATGCAGTATAGACTTAGCCATTTAGTTCTGGATAATGCGGTAGAATTTTCACAACAAATGTTCTGTTTTCTTTATTGTTATATTTTTGGTAAATAGAAGACGGTAACAGAAGTTGAGGGAAAAATAATTTAAGTGGAAGGAAAGAACCTTCTCGAATTTGACATATGAAAACTAAGGTATTATCTGAATAAGTTGAATGACCTCTGATAAACCGTCTGAATGTGACCTCTGATAAACCGTCTGAATGTGTCAAAGTCAGATTATTTAGTATGTTTCCACCCTCCCACATTTTTTCCTTATGTGATCAATGTGAATTGAATAGAATTTTGTTTGTTCTTACTATAATCTAGTATGTTTCTATCCTCAGCCAATGATCTCTCCTTTGTAATTTGATTAGGTTATTGGAGCGGCAATGTTCTATGTAAAGGTGGGGGATGCAGAAATGGTTTATACAGGTGACTATAACATGACACCAGACAGACACCTTGGAGCAGCTCAAATTGATCGATTACGACTTGACCTTGTTATAACTGAGTAAGAATGCCTATATCTTGTGTGAATGCTTCTTGTAATGGCATTTGCAATTCATTTTAGTGGATGCTATAATGGTTATATTTCTTTTCTGTTGATTTCATAATTTATATTTAAGGATGGTGTTTAAAACTCTATGATCTTTGTATCGACTGATTTATTTTCCAATATGTATTTTTATTTATATTAGAGAGATGGATAGCTGTCTTGAAGAGCCACAAGTTTACAGTGCTTTTTCTTAAATCCTTTAATGAATATTGTGTGTCTCAATAACATATGACAGGTCCTGTATCTTTTCTTTTGGTATAAGAATATTCTCTATCAAAAAATCATGGCTTTGGGCATGAGAAAAGATTTAAACTGCCTTTTTCTTAGTAATAATTCCTTGAGTAGTTGAGTAAGGGAAAAACTACTGGCTGACTTTGCAAGGTGAAGACCATTAGATTTAGTTGATCAATGAGTTCAAAAGTGGAATGCCAGATATACTGGCTACTTTATTGACAAAGATAAATTGTGAGAATTTCTTTCAAGATGGCAAGCCTTGTAGCTGATTTCCAACCTGAAGTATTTTGGACTAATCCTTCTCGTTGCTTTATGTTAATCAAAACTTGAGAAATTGCTGTGAGCTTCTCACTCTGCATTCTTTGGAATATAGGATCGTCCTTAACATCTGAATTTTGACAATGTCCATAGGTATTTTGCATGTTTATCACACACTAAGGTGTTCTATCAACAATGTGATGAGTTTTGAAAGTAATATATTTAACTTTTATTAGTTGAATTTTGGCCATCAACTCAAATTTGATACATGTAAAATGATTTTGGGTTTTCCTATTCCATTTTTATGATGACTTTAGGTTGGACAGGTTGTTGATATTTTTATGAAATACTTTTATTGAATCTTTCGTTTTATGATGGCTTCAGCCAATGTAAAACTTTGTCGAATCTTTTATGACTTATGTTGCAGATCCACATATGCAACTACAATACGGGATTCAAGATATAGCCGTGAGAGGGAATTCCTGAAAGCCGTATGTATTTAAACATCCACTTTAAATTAATTGTGCATTAATATTGTTCTTCTTATTCATGTTGTAAAAATGAATACTCTAAAAGGGGTTTTTATTCATGCTGTAAAAATTAATACTCTAAGAGGGCGTTAAGTGACTCACTTAATCTGGCCTCCTATCATGTGTCTAATCATAATGGTAAATTATGTCGTGCGCGCGCGCGCAGTGCTAGCATAGCTTTGTTCTTCATAATAGTTAGTTTGTATTCATCTTGAGGAAAGCAAGGTACTGATTGGCCAAGTTAGCTTTGAATTTACATGAAACAATATCCAGTTACAAATTGAATTAGTATGGTGTTTACCAAAATTTCTGCTAGTGTTTATTTTATTTCATATTTTGCATTTTATCCAAGTGTATTTGATTTACAGTAACTGTCATATTGGGTGTTAAGTTTCTTAATTGATTTAGGTTCATAAATGCATTTCTAAGGGAGGGAGGGTACTTATTCCAACATTTGCTCTTGGAAGAGCTCAGGTACATTTTCTAAAGTGATCATTAATCTTGCTGATTGTAATTTATGATTTCATAGGCTCGCAACTATTGGACAAAGTTCTAGCGGTTATTGTTCCTATTGTATATTTGATGATGAAATTCACAGTTTATTTATGATAGATCAAGCAGATACGTCAAATAACCATTGTGTCGGAAAACAGAAATTTAACATCTATTTGGTCAAAGTCTATAGAGCCTCTGCTTTGTTTTTTATATTTCATTGGTATTAGTGTATGTAGTCATATTTTTAATTCAATATGGTTTTCAAATTTATATATGATCTGTAGGAATTATGCATTTTGTTGGATGACTACTGGGAACGCATGAATTTGAAAGTTCCTATATATTTTTCAGCAGGTTCCATATTTCTTTCTTTTTACCTATTAAGCAAGCATCCAGTTATGAGATTTCTGTTGGTTATGATTTTATTATTATTTAATTTCATAGTTTTCTCATGTCAGCTATATTTATGATTTATTTCCTTTGTTATTCCAACATTATGATTTTCTATGATTTATTTTGTTTCTTGATTTGTTGGGGCCAGAGGCCTGCTTGTTTCAGCTTTTTTTAATGAAAAATTTCTTCTTGAAAAAAGCACTTTTGAATTTGCCATTCCAAATTTGTAAGATGCCCGTCAAAGACAGTACAAGTCATAGGCATTTGAAATTTTAATTATAAAATCATCAAAGAACAAATACTGATGAAATTTGTGTTTGCTGCAAATAGTTAGCTCCAACTTTGCTCAGCATGCGGTTACACTGTATGCTAACCTGTGCCCTGGGTCTTATGAAGTTGAAACCATATAGAAAGTTTGTTCCATTATTAGATATCTGCATGCTGTAATCTTTAAATTTGTACTTAAAAAAAATAACTTGTCATTTTAAAATAACGTGTCATTTTATTTATCACTTTTGTCTTTGATTTTGACAAGACATCTATGATAACATTGTTGGCATTGTCTCAAATATGTTAATTGCAAAAAGGTGCCCTATCATGATCAGTTTCGACCCTATGCATGCCATGAAAATTGTTTATTTCAAAAAATGCCTATTATCCTGAGTGGCTGCACTCCGTGCCTGTGTGGCAACTGTGCAATGTCTTGTGTTAAATTCTAATATTATGGTAATGCATTACAAATAATTTATGCTGCTTCTTGACCAGTCTGTCTTTCCTGTGGTATTTCTCCTAATACTTGTTGGCAGCGATTCTTCATGTTGGCAGTTTAGCACTAATTATTTGAATTTTTTTTCTTTAAGGTTTGACAATCCAAGCCAATATGTATTATAAGATGCTCATTAGTTGGACAAGCCAGAAGATTAAAGATTCGTATTCTACCCATAATGCATTTGATTTCAAAAATGGTAATTTATTTCTTGGTTTTGCCTTGGAAGCATCAAAATTGTATCTGGTATCAGTTATAAATGCATGTGATTGATTATAAAAAAATCCAAGCATGCGTGCGTGTTTTCCCCTGGGCATGCAATTTTATCAACAATTATATTGTATTGGGACGTTTTGATTCCAGGTTCTTGGCATTGTTGCCTTGCTATGGCTAAAAATTATAGTACTATATATCTAAGTGCCTATTTGGATTAGATGTGGAAAGTAACTTTTTTTCAATCTGATTTTTGCAAAAGTCATATTAAAAAAAAGTCAAATTGTAAATGTGATTTGTGTTTGAATTGACGGTAGCAGAAGTGGTTTTTTTTCTAATCTTAAACTTGTTTGGATTAGCGTTTAAAAAGTCCGTTTAAGTGGAAAATGACTGAAAAGGCTATGAACCTTATTGAATACTACATATATATATTGTTTATATATATTGTGATAATTGATGTGAAAAAATGTAAATAAAATTTTATAAAATAAAAAAAAAGTTCAGAAGCAGTAAAGAATTTGAAAGGCAATAAATGCCCCCAACGGTTAGAAGTCGCTCAGAAGCAGTAAAGAAGCACCTAGAGGCAGCTTATTGTAGAAGCTGCTTTTTTCTTTAAAGCCCAGTGGATAATAATGCATTCCCAAACGGTACATTATATGCCAACTGGGCTTCTCATGTCCAACTGAGCTTTTTTCCTTCTGTACTGTGTTCCCAAACAGACCCTAAGTAGGCACGTTTTTCTGTGTGTTGTATGGATATGAGGAATAAGCTGCACTTTTTTATGGCTTTTTAATAATGCAACTTATTATAGATTTTAATCTATATTTTGATATTGATAAGTATAAAACTTTTAAAATTGATATGAATAAATTATTTTGATATTTGATTAGGGCAAATTTTCTCAGATTAAGGAAGAATGGGGGTTTTAGGTCTCATTGTTTTTCATACTCTGTTAAGGTACTGATTAGTAACTCGACAGAAAAATAGAAGTAGACGAAGGATAATATCTGTTGAAGGGAGAAAGTAAGGATCTTACAATTCTCACAATAACAGCTCTCTGGAGTATCTCCTGTACCAATATATTCTCTGAAAATATCCGTGCTTTATTGATGAGGCTCTTAGCCTATTTATAATAGCTACTTACAGAGAATTTGACGCAACAATGAATTCAAATGAATAACAACCCATAGATTTAGCAACTACTCCCTAACAGACTCCTAGTGGATCTTCCATTTTCTGGACATGGTATGAGAAGAAGTACACAGTGTCTGAGGAACATGTCATATTATTCATTGCTTATAAATAGTATGGTTTGCTATAGATATTATATTACATATTGGTTGATATGCTGATATTGCTTCTTTGAACCAAGGAGGAAATGAAACCTTGAATCTCTATTATACTGAACTGTAATTGGGAAAGAGAGAGAAAAAGGGAGAGAATTGGAGAGAAAGAGTAGAGAGATGAGAGGGAAATAGGAAGAACAGGGGGAGGAACAGAGAACAAGAGTAATTGGTCTTTCAAGTGGGGTTGTTAGTGATATAAGAATAAGGAGGTGAGTGGCTGAAAATAAGCAGAATACATGTTTCAAGTTTTTGTTATGTTGTCTATGTTGGTATCGTGCATTTTTTCAATTTAATGATTCTTGACTTTCAAGGATTTATTTTTCCCCTTGATTGATAAATAACTGATGTTCTATTCTTTCCCAGACAAGAGGAAAAGTGAGAGGTTTCCATGTATTTTTTCATAGAATGATAATCTTATATCTCAATCATTGTCATCCAATTCTTCTGGTCGAGCCGTGAGGCCGTGAAAATCTTCTAGCAACTGGGTTTAAGCCTGTAGTATCATGTGAAAATGTTTAAAGTTGTACTCCATACCAATTAACTATGTTGAACTACCATAAATCATTGTGTTTTTTCATATATCATCCCATATGACATCTTTGATTTTACGTATATGAAATTATATACTTGGTTGTGCGGATTTTATTATCCTTTAAGTTCTCATTCATCTGATCTGGATGTTGCAGTTCACAATTTTGAACGGTCTATGATAAATGATCCTGGTCCTTGTGTTCTTTTTGCCACCCCTGGGATGATAAGTGGTGGGTTTTCACTCGAGGTGTTTAAGCATTGGGCACCTTCAGAGAAGAACCTTGTCACATTGCCTGGGTAGACCCCAGTTTCTCCTCCTTTATTTTTGTCTCCCCTTTTTTAATTTTCTGCTGATGAGAAGCCAAAATGGATATTTTTTTACTGTCCATCTACCTAGATTTTAGAGCCTCTTCTGTTTAAAAACATGTATAGGTCAAAAACAAGAAGTTTAAAAACATGTAGAAGTCTTATTTTGTATTCCATGATGGGATTACTTTTCATTAATCAAGTACTTCGTTTGTCTTGTAGGTATTGTGTTGCTGGAACAATAGGACATAAGTTGATGTCAGGTAAGCCCACCAAAATTGACCTGGATCAGGATACACAGATAGATGTGCGTTGCCAGGTACATGGTTATCTCCTACCCAACTTTTTTTTGGCAAATGTTTCTTTATCTATAGCACTCCATTAAGGGATGTTTATGTTATTGCGCAACCCTATTCGCATAATATTATTCCACTGAAACTGATCGATACATATAGAGGGAGAGAGGTCGACTAAATCGCATAAAACCCTCTCAGTAATTTCCAAACAGGTATATATACTAGTCAGTTAATTTACTCTCTAAAATACTTACAATTTTTTATTAAATTGACAGGTTCATCAACTTGCTTTTAGTCCTCACACTGACTCTAAAGGTATAATGGATCTCATAAAATTTCTCTCCCCTAAGCATGTTATACTAGTCCATGGCGAGAAGCCTAAGATGGCTTCTCTTAAAGAAAAAATCCATTCTGAGTTGGGGATTCAGTGTTATGATCCTGCAAATAATGAAACTGTATCCACCCCTTCATGTCAATATGTAAAAGCAGGAGCCTCTGACACTTTTATTAAAAGTTCCCAAACTCCAAACTTTAAGTTTCAGAAATGTAGTTCATCAGGAGCCCCTGGCACTTCTATTCAAAGTTGCCAAAATCCAGACAGAAGCTTGACGCCTTATCTCCAAGTTAAGGATGAAAGAGTAGCAGAAGGAATTTTAGTATTAGAGAAAAGCAAAAGAGCAAAGGTTGTACACCAGGACGAGCTTTTACACAGGGTGGGAGAAAAGAAACACGATATTCGGTTTGCTTATTGTTGTCCCGTACGTGTTAGTGACTCAACAGATATCTCAAGTAAAAGCGACAGAAACTCTTGCCTTCAAATCTTACATTCAAAGCTTAATGGTGAACTATCTGGAGGAAACATCCAAAATTTTGGTGAAAATCTACAAATGGACTCATGTCATATCTCTGTCTGTCCAAAGGATTATTGTCCATATAGGATTCAGGAAACTTCTCTTAGTGAAACTCAAGCTGTGTATTTTTGCTGCTTTTGGGAGGCAGTAGATGAAAAGCTTGCATGGAGAATATTATCGGCGATGAAGAATTTGGATTTGAGAGAAATATAGAGTGGCAGTAGGCTTCCCAATTCATGGTAGCTGTGAAGTATATGAATCAGCGAAAAGATGTTTGAAAGAGTATTAGCTTGAACACAACTATATGGGTTAGTTGTTTAGAGCACTTCTTTCTCATGTTCTTATGCAATGGGGTATGAGGGATCGTGGGAAATGACTGTTAAATGGGTGAATTTGTAACACCCTTTTTTATTGAACAATTATAATCTTATTATTGTCATTGTCTATTTAAAACAGCAGCAAGTTTTTGTTTTGTTTTTCTCATAACTGTGTGTCGGTCTGGTTATATGGGAGAAGTTGACGTAATTAACTTTATTCCACATATATAAGAATGATATCACATACTCCCTCCAGTCCTAATTATAAGATAAAGTTGACTTTTTTAGAGAAATTAAGAAAACCAATTAAATTACTTTAGAGTGTTTATTCTTTTAGTATTCTTGGATTATATATTAGTTTATTAGTTAAATTAATTAGTTTAGAGAAAAAAATAAAAATATAAATACTCTAAAGTAATTTAATTGGCTTTCTTAATTTCTCCAAAAAAATCAACTTTGTCTTATAATTAAGACCGGATGGAGTATATCTTTTTGTGCTCAACCTGATACGAATATGAATTATGGCATCTTGGTTAACCTTGACAAAAATGAGAAGTGGGATCACATTAGACGGATTGTTTTGAACATCTTTTGAGGAGTTTAACTTGTAAATATTTCCTGTTGTTGTAACTAGTTGGTGATGCAGTTGTTTTTGGATTCGCATCCCTTTTGGTAAATTCTTTTTTCCCCTTTCCTCAAAAAAAAAAAACAAAAGGAAAAGGAAAAGGAACCCTAAGCAACAGAGAAACATAGCACTTAAGGCTAAATAGTGTAAAATAATACATAAGTTCACTATTTAAAAGACAAAAAATTAAAAAACCACCCACAGCTATCCATAGCAAGCAAATTATATTAAAATAAGGCCCATAATCAATATAAAATATAGTGTTTTATATTTTCCAAGAGGTGCAACTCGTAATTTAGGAAATCTGCAGTATGGTCCAGAGGAAATAATTAGCATATCAATACATATAATATATAATAAAATATATTGCAAATAATGAAAAATATGAACAATACGGCCTATGCATTAAAACGCAAGCAGTCTTGATTTTAGCGGCAATAAATTAAACAAGCTGCATAAAATAAGATTTAAGGAAAATTGCAATTATAAACATAAAAATAAAAGACTGCAGGAAAATTAAACATTTAAGTTGTTTGCTTCAATATTTTTTTACAAGGATGGTTTAACGCTTACAAATATTGCTTATGAAGAATCAAACCCACATCTCGTAAACAATGAGTAAGAAGCCA
The DNA here is from genome assembly GCA_963855925.1 of Inga laurina. Taxonomy (NCBI): domain Eukaryota; kingdom Viridiplantae; phylum Streptophyta; class Magnoliopsida; order Fabales; family Fabaceae; genus Inga; species Inga laurina. The sequence continues at coordinate 2,092,469 of OY979712.1, read as the reverse complement.
GAGCGACATTATTATTCAGCTTGCTCCAATGCATTGCCTTGATAACACGAAACGTCCAAGATATTTCAGCATCTCTTCTTCACGAGCTAAGCTACAGAACAAATTCACCAACAATGCCAAGAGTTTCATAGCTCAATTGGCACCCCATGCCTCCTCTCATAGAAGAGGTCATGGATTCTATACGCGATGTGTGTGTGATGGGCGTGTGGGTCCCTCCCCTATTGGGGTGTTTACATTGTCAAAATAACAACAAAAACAAATTCACCAACAACAAAATTTTGGAGGCCAGAGACAACACATGAGCCTTCAAATGGTCCCAATAAGGCGGCGTACCAGATCAGCATGCAATGCATGGCCACCCTACACCAAACATACAAGACTTAAAGCTGTTTAGTACATACAATAAAGAGCAAAATACAAAAACCTCTCCCTTATATTGCTTCAACACTTCAATCATTAAAATCATTTTTCTTTTAATTTCTAAAGCTCACACAGACCTCAAAAATAAATAGCAGAGTCGGAAAAATAAATAGCAATATTCACGGCTTATGATGCACCATGATAAATTTCTTTATATTATCTAGAGTATACTTCTATGTCCCTTTTGTTAACAAGCTATTATGTGATCAAATTACCTCTCCTCTACATAAAAATATTAGTTTATCCTACCTCATCGCTCCACTTTGGCACAAAAATAACCATTTGCAACTAAGGTCTCTGTAAGTAATTATATCAGTATTGGCCTATCCTACCTCATCTCTCCACTTTGGCACTTCATAAAAAAAATTCGAGTTGAAGTATGCAATACAAAAGATATACAACTATGTGTAAGTGATTATATGGTACTCAACAATTTTGAATTTCTTAAATAAGAATAAACATAATAATAATTCTAATCCAATTCAAATTATGTGCAAGTTAAGGTTGTGTTGTCCTTCAAAGGTCCAATCCTACAATCATGGCGAGTAGCAACAACTAAGGCGCCAGAGTAACAGTTAAAAAAGGGGCAGTAGCCACTTAAAGAGGATGGTTAAGAGTTCTACCTGAATTAATATTCTTGCATAATGAAGCAAGGTGTAAATTCAATAAAATATTTTGGGTTAAGGTGCAAAAATATCCATGAACTTTTCCCAAAAATGCGTCTGACACCATAAACTTTTTTTGGGCGCCAAAATAACTTTTCCAAACGAAACAAACATGCTATCTCCGTTAACTTATATGGATGGCTGTTACTTTTTAATGTGTGGGCCCCACCAATGGCCACATGTCAGCTCCTAACATTTTCTCTCATCTTGGTCCAACTTTCTCTCTCTCCCTCTCACCCTCCCCCCCCCCTCTCATACATCATGAACTTTGAAAGCCCTCCGTATTGACCTTTGAACTCCAAACAACAACCTTGTTTTCAAGTTAAGTAATCGAACCATGGCTCCCTTACCGGTAGCATCTTGTTCTACAGCTTGAGCTGCTTAGTGTTGCTCATCTACACTGCTTTTTATTGTCTCAGACATTTTTTTGGTTCTTCTAAAATTCTGGTTTGAGTTGGTGTTTTTCAGAGGAAGCGAGTCCTGAGATTGGAAAGTAGTGTGTGAGGAAGAAGAAAGAGGAGTTGAATATGAAGCAATTAACTTGTCAGTTATATTTGAGAATGAAAGGCACGGGGCTTGCAAGTAGATTAATGATAGTAAAATACAGTATATATTGTTGTCTGTCTGAATAAAATTAATGTATTTCTGGCTTTGGTAATTGGTTTTAAATTTGAGCTAATCTTTTTTTTCTATCTCTTACCAAATATTTTTTGTTCCTTCTATATACTAGTAATTTTATTCGCAAAGTTCTTTGAAAAAATATTTATTTCTTTTCTAACACTTACCCTATAAATATTTGATACATACATTATTATCTTCTTTTGATTACCTAAATGCATATTCATTCTAATTAAATAAAATCCAGGAATTATTGACCAAGACCATTTGATTTTATTTTATGCAATAATTAAAATAGTAAAGTGGATATTCTTATATTCATTATCTGGGCCCTGTGTTTTCTTAATACCATGATCAGGTTTTTGCCAAATACGGTTTTCAATGTACATGGTTTTTTCTGGTACTCTGTTCTCCGATTTTTCTAGTACAGAGTATATGGTTTTTTGACTTTTTTTCCACTTCGATTTTATTCTTCAGTGTGCTTTCTTTCAGAGTTCAAGGCGAGTGAGAGAGAGGGGAGAGAGAGAGAGTTGAACCAAGATGAGAGAAAATATTAGGAGCTGACATGTAACCCTTGGCGGGACCCAGACATTAAAAAGTAACGGGCATCCATATGAGTTAATGGAGATGGTATTTTTGCTCCATGTGAAAAAGTTTTTGGGTATTTTTGCAAAAAAAAAAAAAAAAAAAAAATTTATAGTGTTAGATACACTTGAGAAAAATTCATGGGTATTTTTGCGCCTCAACCCAAATACTTTAGCATATTTAACAAAAGACAAAATGTGGCTAAATTTAACATGTCTTGCCTTCTTAGTTGGCACCATTAGTTTTCTCAGAATCTATACTGATAAAAAATTCCAAATTCTTCCAAAGCATACTCAAATTCATAAATGTAGTTTTTAAACTGACACTGCTAATTTTCTCAGAATTTAAGCTGAACCAAATCCTTTCAAGGTATACTCAAATGTCAAATCCACAAACAAGAAATAAAGACACTTGCCTTGTAAGCGACAAAGTGTGCCACTGGAACTCCTTGATTCCCAAACTGAGCAAAAAGGGAAAGATCTCCTATAAGATCTAGGACCTTATGACGGCTCGGTTCATCATTGAAACGCAAAGGTGGATTCAACCAACCTTTATGGACACTGCACAAGTAGATAGTACTCTATTCATAGAATCAAATAGTATCAAGAAATGATATGTATGATCAGATAACGTTTCTCCTAACTCATTTAGACCCCATGGAACTTCTGTTTCACCATGCAGATCATTTAGCTAGCATATTTTTGCACCAAAATTTTATGCAGATTCCAGCCTAATCTACAAATTCAATGTCATCAATTTCATCGTAAGTCTACCACCTCCATCAGATATGTATAGTCCACTACAATCAAGTTGTTAGTTTCCACAAATGCACCAGTATAATCTTTCAAACAACATATGATTGTACTTAGTATTTATGATCCGGAGGTTCAGAAAAGGAAGGTTAGCATGCAATTTCCTGCTTTAGTACCACAGGCTAGGACCCCAGTTTCCAGCAAGCGTACATCACTAGAATAAAGTAAACATAAATTATCTTACAGACTGTAGAAAAGCAGCTACCTGCAAACAATGGCATTTTCTAGACTACCTCCTTTAATCAGTCCAGCATTGCGCATTTGTTCAATCTGCGATATATTTTCAATCAGATCATCCAGCATTAGACTGTTAATTGTCCATTAATCCACGTTTACAGTAAAACAGGTGAAACAACAGGCACCACTCAAACTTGAAGAATGATTCACAAGTCATGTGGCAATGTAGAAGATTCGTCAACTGGTCCTACATCATGCAATGCAAGGGAATTCAGTCCCTTTGATTATTAATCAATCAGCAGTAGATTGCATTTTCTTACTATATGATTCTGAAAAAATACAAATCAAAATTTTTCTGTATAAATACTGAAGATTGAGGCTCGTCCCTATGAGTTTATTATTTGTTTAGATTGATTAAACATATGCTTTTTCAGCTAATCATTTAGGCAACAAAAGAAGCAACTAACAAGACTAGAAATAGCAAAACTTTAGATCAAACCTCTTCATAAATGCAGAAGGTTCTTGAAAAAGCTATCTGTTCAGAATAAAGCAAATTGTCCACAGGGGTTGAAAACCACTGGCATCCAATAGAACTTGCCTACAATGGGAAGATATTCTCCGTTAGTCAAAGCCTGAGTAAGAATGATGCAGAAACATCATACCACATTCTACTGCTTTGTCGTATTCCATAATTGTCAAATTAGCATATCAATATATCTTTACCTGTGGAAAGTTAATTCCATAAGTCATTTGAACGATTGTTGAAGGAAATGCAGCAACAAAAGAATCATTTCTAAACACAAATGTTGGTTCATTCAGATGTGGAGCTAATTTTTCACAACTATCGCCATGGTGATCAGTTGCCACCTTTAAACCAACTTCTTCCACTGCTGCAACCCATTCACTAGCTGACCCATCAAATATAGGGACCTGCATGAACAATTGTGAAATGATCAATTTTCTATTTTATGTTGTAACTAAATTATTTAAATTGCAAGTTTATATTAGATAGACTCACCTTAAATTTTTTATTAGGAGAAAAATTCTCAAGGATACGTAATTTTTTTACCAGAAATCAAGGAGGAGTAAATTAAAACAGAGGGGAAGAAGACATGCTCAAAAAAATTAACTCACCTCACAAACTGATTCTTAAGGTTAATAAAGCCCAAAAACGACTTTTTTCTCCAATTACCCATAATCTAAGGGGTTAGAGTTTTCAATAATCTTTAGAGCATGTTTGGTTTCACATTGAAAAGCATCAAAACCATAGTTTTGGTATAAGCAAGTAACTACATATTTTTACCAGAACTTTGGGTTCTGTGGTCTCCAATGTGAAACCAAACACGCACTTAGACTATCCCATTCAAGGGGATGAAGCAACCTGACGCAATATTGATGTGTTCTTTGACAGGCAAACAGAATGTTAGTTTCCAGGAAAAGTTAAAAATCACAAAGACCTCATATCAAATTGCATGCTTTATAGTATTATGAACTAAGTCTATTTGGGGCCAAACTTTGATAAACCTGGCAAAATCTGTCAAAACAATAGGAAAAATTCTGTTAAGATATTAGGATTTTCAATCAACTAAATGCTTATGACGCTTTTGACAACATCAGACAAAGGTTGATGACTAAGTTATCTTAATATTCATGACATGGCAAACATAACATCAGACATGAAGCATACTAGAATAAAGGACTAATGCTCGGAAATCAAAAGGCTCAAGGTTTTTATATTTAAGCTCCAGGTTTAATGTACACAAATGGAAGCACATATATCAGAGATTTTCCGTTTCGATAGTTGTCCTGATAGGAAACACGTTATTGTAGGCAAAATGAGTAGAAATGAAGATTCAATATTTAAAAATCAATGGATGAGACATTTAACATATTCACCTCAGCACAATCTCCTTCAGTATCCAAATTTTGCATCTCAATTCTGCAATTATCAACACCAGTCGCCTCCAAAGCAGAAAGCAAGTGCTCAACAGTCCGTACTCTGAAACCATCTTTACACAATGTGGTGCAGAGAGGCGATTCGCGAGCATAATCAATCGACGCTGGTATCAAATTGGACCGGAAATAGAAATACCTCCCTTCTCCTGCAAATCCAGGACAAAGTTTGACAACTGAAGCCCTTCCAGAGTGTAAAGTATTACCTCGCCGCTCTACGCAACTAGCTAAAGTTTGCTGAAGCCTGCCAGTCTGCTATCAAAGTTGGAAATATGAATTCAATTAAATTAAAATTTGATAACAGGAAATAAATAAAATCGAAGAAATGGCCTATCATTTCGAACAGTCCGGTTTCCAACATTTGGTGTTCATTTCACAAGAAGATATAAACAAAATACAGAGAGATGCAGCTTACAAAAGGCGATTTAGCTCGTCAGGAAGGAAGCAGGGAGAGAAAGAACGGACCGGTTTCCAAGAGATGAACTTTGAAGATCTGAGAGCGGCTAAAGCAACCATGCTCAGAGAGAGTAGTCTAGTTCGGCGTAGCGGCTGGCGTTTCCACAGAAGCGAGTGAGACAGTTTGGTTTCGGCGGGACAGAACAAGGAGGGCCATTGCTTTGCCTTCGCGGTCAACCCCGCCAAATTGAAAGAGCTAGGCCTCTTGCTCACACCTTCACCTACACGACCCCGAATCTGAAACAAGCTTGGAACTGGAATATGGGCCTCCTATATGAGGCCTTTTTTCAGGCATAAGCCTAAAAAAAAAATACGTCTGTATTCATGCTTAAGCAGGCTCAGCGTAGGCATGGAAATAGCTCAAGTCAGGTCAGGCTTTAGTTAAATAGGTCTGAGCCTGTAATGGGAATCTGAAACCTGAGCCTACATGTAGGCTTTTTTTTAGGCTCAAGCATGAGCCTACATGAGGCCTAACTAAGCCTGAAGCCTTTTTACAGACCTATTTATAATGTAGGCCTTTAAAAAGGCCTCATGTTGCAGGCCTTGAAGACTACAAATAGGCTTTGAGCCTACAAAAATCAAAATAAATGTAGGTTTTTGGTAGGTTTCAAAGCCAACATATTTATAAATTGTAGGCTTTACACAGGTTTAAAGCCTATTTAAATCCTGCATAAAATTAAAATAATCTTAATTATTAATAATAGAAAAATGCATCCATTATAATTCAGTATTAAATATACTCATATCAATATAGTGATAAACACAAAAATTCAACATCCACAATGTATAAAAATATCATAAAAAGATACTATCACTCTAATGAAAATTGTGTATAAAAAAATCAAACAACATAATAACATTAAGATCAAGGCTTCAGTATAATCTCCTCCTGTTCAGATGGCTCATACACAATAAAAGAATTAATTTAATATAAATAACTAGTTCCAACACAAATCCAACCAACATGCAACAAATATAAAAATAAATAAGTATATAATATAATATTCATACCTTCAATTTCCTTTTCAACCCATATTTGTGATGAAGCCAATTCCCACCACATAAAAGAACTTCAACAGATTCTTCATTCAATCTAGCACGATATTCATCAATTATCCTTTCCCCAGCACTAAATGTGGATTCTGATGCCACAGTTGAGATAGGGACAGCTAGTATATCAGATGCCATCTTTGATAAAACTTTAAACTTTGCACTATTGTTCTTCCACCACTCTAGAGCACAAAAAGATGAAGATTCAGAAGAAGGAATATAAGGATCATCAGCAAGATAAGTTTCCAACTCCAATTTTGTAGGAGGAATCGAATGCCTTTGACGAATCATGTTCAGCATTCGTTGCATTCCTTTATCTTTTTGTTGTGCACTAGTATCTGCTAAGGCAACGCTATCAACATTGACTTCATCAGATGCAAAAGATGAGGAATACAAATCCACATACTCAAGATATAATTCCTCTAATGCATTTTTCACCTTTTCCATATTTCGTATAGCCTCACTTTCTGATTTATATATTAAAGGGAAGCTTATCTCAATAGCCAAGAATTTGATCCTTGGATCCAAAACACTTGCAATAACCATCAATAAGTTGCATTCTCCCCAATATTTATCAATTTTTTCTTTCATAGGTTTTGCCATCTCATACATGAATGGGTCAAGAGACTCCATTGCATCATCAATCACTTGTTCACCTGATGAACTTTAGCAAGCTATAAATTAGAAGTAGGGCATTCACTACCTGAGATGACATGAGTGGCATCATTAAAAACTTCTAAGAAATGACAAATCTTCTCAATCTTTTCCCAGTGCTCAGGATTGGGTGCATAAGTATAATGGGGCTATTTTTCATTATAAGCAGAAAATGCATGCTTGAATTTTATTGCAGTCATCAACATCAAGAATGTAGAATTCCACCTTGTAGGACAATCAAGAATAAGCTTCCTTTCTTTCAATCCCTTTAACTCCACAACTTCACAAAAAGATTTCAGCCTTGCATTTGAGGCATTTATAAACTTGACACTTTCACGAACTTTGTGAATGACATCTTTAATGGCGCCAAGGCCATCTTGCACCAACAAATTTAGAATATGTGCGCAGCATCTAACATGAAATAGTTGCCCGTCAAGTACCAACTTATTGTTCAATGACAAACTCTCTTTCAAAGTTCTTAAACAAGTGTCATTGTAGCTAGCATTATCAATAGAAACTGAGAATATTTTGTTCTCAATACCCCATGATCTCAAACACTTGAAAATTGCATTAGCTATATCTACTCCTCGTCTTGGAGCAGGAACTTTAACAAAACTCAAAACTCACTTTTGAAGATTCCACATATCATCAACAAAATGGCCAGTAACAACCATATATTTAGCTACTTGATGACTTGACTTCCACATGTCTGTTGTAATCCTTACCTTGCTCACATTTTTCAATACGTTTTTTAAAGTATTCTTTTCATCTTCATACAATTTGAGGCAATCACTTCTAACAGTCTTACGAGTGACTTTTCTAAAATCTGGATTTGCATATTCAAAGGCCCACATCAAAATATCATCTTCCACCATGCTAAAAGGACGCCATGCACCATAATAGCAGTAGCTAAGATTTCTCTCATCTTTTCATTAGAGTACTTAGTGCCAGGAACAATAAAAGGATTAATTCCTAATTCACTTGGAGAAAATTGTATAATGGTTTGCTTATTTTGTCGAGAGACAAACAACCTACATTTAAAGCAACTCGCCGAATGCCTCTTAAGATGGCTAGTGCTAGCCCCCTTCCACCAGTGGCTAGTTTTTCTTTACAGTACAAACACATTGCTTTCTTGACACCATCAGCAAGTTGAACTTCTTCAAAATCTTTCCATACCACTGAAGTTTTTCGCCGTTTTTGTGTGATAACAGAATCTTCTTCACCCCCAGTTACTACCTGTTGAGAGGCATTATTGTTAATGTTCATTGAATCATTTGAAGGAGTTGCCACATGCCCACTAATTTGTTGACCGGTTTGAGGTCCTTGAGGTTGAGGAGGAGCATATTCACTTGTGTTGTTGTTGCGGCTATCCATTACAAGGACTTGTTCTATATTAAAAAAAATAACAAAGCAAAATAATTATACACCATATAAAGTAGGAGTCATTTTTATTTACATGATTGTACACCTATCTCTTGAATAGAAAGAAAGACATATTTTTCAAACTATGCTTTTGAATTTTCCCAAACTTCAAATCATTCTCTAAAATCTGTGAACTAATTCAATTGGGTTACAACTTCCCTTTAGCAAGTAAAATAAATAAAAACAAACAAATCAAAATAAAAGAAAAAATTTTGTTCCAATGAGTTTGTCTTTATTTAAATAAACTCATTGAAACAAAAAAAAAAGTCAAATAAAATAAACCAAAAAAGGAAGATCACATACCAATATCATAAAACCTTGAAAAGACAACGCATGCTGAAAATTAGATCATATATCAAAATGATGCCAATACGTATAGTGAATATGATGTAGACCATATGCACTTTTCCACTAAGGGGACCACTTTTGACATTTTTTTATGCTTGATTATGAGTTGAAAATAAATTTTATTAATAAATTATGCACAAAGTCGTCATCAGTTTTGAAAAGCTACAATGAAACAATATTGAACAACAAATAATGGTTGAAGTGGCGAGAGATATTTGAGTGGAAAAGAAATACAAATAGTGAGATACCTGAAGCAATGCTGATTAGTTTTTATGTGTTGCACATAGCAAAGCGAGAGATCTGGGTTACGATAGAAGGAGCGAAGAGGAGTAGCAAGCATGAACAAGCATACTTGAAAAGATGATGAGATGACGGCTAGGTCTAATTGTCTAAGTCTTTGAGTAAAAAAGGTATAATAGAAAACAATAAAAAAATCATTAAATCAACAACATTGGTAATATAGTAATTACCTATTATAACTTTAAATTAGAAATTACAATATGATAGTAGTTGACAAATAAAATTAAAATATAAGAATGAAAAACATATAAATTAAATATTGTTTGTATATACATATGTGATGTAAATAAAATTATATTTTTTTGTGTAAATAGGCCAGGCCTGGAGGCTTACAGGCCAGGCTTTAACAAAATAGGCCTAGCCTATTTATACATTTAGGCCTTTAGATAGGCCTTGGCTTGGCCTTTTTAATAAACAGGCCAGGCCGTAGGCCGCTTGATAGGGGCCTGGCCTATTTCCACCCTTAGGCTCAGGATTTATATGTTCATTGCTTATTTGATTAAAGTCTAGACTAGTAAAGCTTAATCTACTTCCACCTCTAACTCCTGTAGCTCGTACTCTTGACTCTTGTTCTACTTTCCTTTTTTTAAATGGAAATACTTCTTCGCTCTTTAATATAAGATATATTTATTTAATTTGGTTAGATTAAAAAAATTGGTTAAGTTAGTTTGTATGACATGTAATTTCTAAATCATCCTAGTCATCTTTCTTAATTCCCTCATTATCTCTCTTCCTTGATCATGGTTGAGGGAGCATCAATAGGAGTAAATTAGGAAAACATTGATAAATATGAAAATTATATCTTATATTTAGGATCAAGATAAACTTTTCAAATATGTCTTATATTAAAAATTGGATGATTATTTTCCTTTTTTAATGTTTTATCTCCTCTCCTTATCAGTCTTGTTGGATTAAATTTAAGGGTTAACTCCACTCTTTATCATTAATTAGTGTTCAGTACTCTAAAATATTTTTTTTATAGTATTCAATATCTTAAAATAATTTTTAGTGCATTTAGCACTCTAAAATATGTTTCTTGTAACAAGGTATCTTAAAGTAATTTTTGATAAGATTTTATCATTAGAATTTTTTTTAGTAGGAATGAGTACCATATACTTAGCATAATAAATGCTACTAGAAAAATACTTTAGAGTTTGGGATGCGAAGGGCACCAAAAATTAGTTTAAAATAATAAGGGCTACTCCAAAAATACATAAGTGTTCGATGCTATTTAACTAGATATAAATGTTTGAGATCCAACATTAGGCTATATTATACTCCCTCCGGTCTTTAATATAAGACATGCTTGAAAAGTTGATCTTAATCCTAAATATAATACATAGTTTTCATATTTATCAATCTTTTTCTAATTTACCCCCTATTGATACTCCCTCAATCATATCAAGGATGAGAGAATGAGAGAATTAAGGAATGTGATTTGGGTGTTTTAGAAACTACATGTCATATTAACTAACACAACTAACTTCATTAATCTAACCAAATTAAGTAAATATATCTTATATTAAGGATCAGATGGTGTACTATATTTCAAAACAGTGTTGGATGCTATTTAACTAGATCTAAATGTTTTTGAGATTCAATGTTATTCTAAGTTTATTATCTCTTCACACTATTTATGGATCGTTGGTCAAATTCTTTCTGGTGCACATGATTCTCTTAGAAGAGGCAAGAGTAGAGCATACTCAACTTTCTAGATATAAGAATGAGAAGTTATAAACTCAGGTTTTCAGGAGAAGGAGAGAACTTAAAGGGAATTCATGGAAACACACTTCTATTATGATAAAAGAGAATACAACTTATTCTGCCTCTTCCTTGAGAAGGCTCTCCTTATATAGACTCTCGAACTCAAAACAAGAAAACTGGACCATTGTTGCTTGTTACAGACATTTGACATACATCTCATAGACTTAAGGCAAAAGCCTACTAAAGAGAATTAGATGACAGAATAATTGTTGTGAGTATTATTCAAAGAAGGAACGATTACATTTATACACAAAGAGAGAATCGGATCATTTAATGAAATCCTGATTTGATACTATACAATCACTATATAATCAGGAAAGAATATGAAATAATAATCCTAATTATCAATCCCTATCATCATGGGATTCCTATAATTATGGGATTCTATATTTCCCCTCAAGTTGGACTATAGATATCTATCATGTTCAACTTGTCAATAAGATATTCAAACTTGTCCCTAGGTAGTCCTTTAGTGATGATGTCTGCGTCCTGTTCCTTGGACGGTATATAACATAGATCAATGATACCTTCATCAACCTTCTCTCTTATGAAATGTCTGTCTATCTCAACATGCTTGGTTCTATCATGTTGTACCAGATTGTGGGCAATATTAATTGTAGCCATGTTATCACAATAGACCTTGATTGACATATTTATGCATTTCCTTAAGTTTTCAAGAACATGTTTTATCCATATGCCTTCATAAATTCCAAGTGTTATAGCTCGGTATTCCGCCTTAGCACTGCTTCTTGCAATTAGACTTTGCTTTTTACTTCTCCATGTGACCAAGTTACCCCTACACATATGTATAGTATCCATATGTGGATTTCCCATCATCTTGGTCACCTGCCCAATCAGCATCTATAAACAATTCTACATTCCGTTTATCAGACTTCTTGAACAATAAGCCACATCCTGGTGATCCCTTCAAATAATGAAGGATCCGATATACTTCATTTAGATGCTTCTGTTTATGATTATGGGAGTGCTGACTGACTACACTAACGACAAATGCAATGTCTGGTCTGGTATGAGACAGGTATATTAGTTTGTCCACCATTCGCTGATAGTTCCTTATGTCCACACCCTTGTCAAGGTCTACTTCATCTATTTTATCAACCCAAATAGGTGTGTCACTAGATCTGTAGCTTGTCATCCCTGTTTCCTTTCAAAGATCCAGTATATACTTTCTTTGGGAAATATAGATTCCTCCTTTTGATCAAGCAACTTCCATCCCGAGAAAGTACTTCATTTCTCCAAGGTCTTTGATTTGAAATTCTCATGCAATGGCTCCCTTGATTTGATTGATCTCTACCTCATCATCTCCCGTGAGGACTATATCATCAATATATACTACTAGAACAACCATCTTACCCTTATGATGTTTAAAGAACAAGGTATGCTCGCTCTGCCTCTGAATGTATCCATGTCTCTTAAGGACCCAAGTGAATCTATCAAACCCAAAAACTACACAGATGACACTATACCTTGGCCTCCATCAAAGGCTCTGACAGCCTCTCACTCTCCTATGGTCCCTACCTCTGTCTTTGAAGTTATATGATCTGTAGAATGGCGTCAAGCGATGAGTGAGGAATTTCAAGCTCTTCTTGATACTCAAACATGGAGTCTAGTTTATAACACCCTCAAAATAAATTGTTATTCATATATGATTTTATAACTAAGGAAAAAAAAACAAACAACATTTTATATATATTTATATATAAAGAGAATGTATACAGAAGGGGTAAAGCCACGTGAGAAAGTAGGTAGTAAATAAAGAATTGACTATTAGATTGAAATGGAAGAGATCATGTGAAGAAAGATATGAGAGATTAAAAGAAAGAAAATTAGTATGAGGCATGGGAAAACGTGGAAGTAGGAGAGAGAAGGGAAAAATGCATAAGTTAAATAGAAGAAAAGATCTGACGTAGGGAGCAAGGTGAAGACATCATAGTACAGTTAACAAGCAACAAATGATGTCATCACTTGGAAAACAAGTTGGTTCTGGATGACTTGAGAAAAAAGAAAGGAATAGGATAAGAATATAATAATTGAAAAGGATAGGGATGCACGCAATGGTAAGGTCGGCGCATGAGTTCTATAAAATGCTACACCTCTCACTATCAGCAGAGCACAGTCCGTATGAGTTCAGGAAAAAAATAATAATAAGAAACTCACACAAAGACCTCTCACGTGTTGTAGCGAAGTAAGAATTTCTCTTTCTGAGTAATAACACCCTGTAAAGTATTACTTTCTGATTCATCTTATTCTTATTATTTTCTTTCTAAATTAATAAATTTTATCTATGTCTCTACCATATATTTAAACTAATATTTTTTATTTTTGAGAAAAGTGCCAGATATTGTTGCTGTGTGAAGACATTATGTTCACCCATTAGTACTATGTGATTAATTGTGGATCCACTTTAGGGGACGCCCTAGCATATCTATGTGATGTAAATTGATGGGTGCTCAGGAAATCAATTTATCTGTGCTAGTTTTCTCACTGCATGAAATCTGGTGTTTTCTTGTTGTTTCTTTTTCTTGTGAAAATTAGAGACAGGGTTAAATATATTTTTTGCTTAAGAGCAGCTGGGCATTATTAGTTGAAAATTTTTATTATTATTACTTACCTTTGTTTATGTAATGCCCAGATGCTAGTCACTAAGATTACGGTTAGGATCGAATGGGTCCAGGTCGAGGATCTCTAAGTCATACATAGCATCAATGTTCATACCACCAACCCTATTGATCCTCTCCCTTTAAATTCGAGTCCACCGCCATCTTTTAAAAATTTCTATGAGCCTAATGATGACGTGGTTGTCATTTCTCTTGAAGAGGTTATGTGTTCCGTATGTGGAAACTATCCCCAGGATTTCCTAGACCTCCCAATAGACTTTTTCACAACTGAAGATCCAACCAACTAGTCGAGTATTAAAAAACACTAAGTAAGAATAATATAGAATAAAGTGCTTTAGTTTTATTAGGAGCCATGTGATGGGATGTTGCTTTAATTTCCTTTTGAATGACGTAGCATATGATGTATCTAGGGGTGTATGTTCCCTACCTTTTATATGGGCTTATGAGAAAAATCTGGTTTAATATTTAGTTTATTATCTTTATGAATTATTTGGTTGGTTGTTTTATTATAAATTGCACTCCCACCGAATAAACATGAACTGTACTGCCTTCAAATACACAGATAAGAGCAAAAAAGGAGGGAAGAAAGAAAGACATACGTGTATTTATATGTGTGTAATCACAAGAGTTGTGTTCAAAGAGGGGCCCACGTCACAGCAATCTATGAAAGTAGCTATGGTTCTCATGAATATTATGGGAAAAAATGTGAGGGGAGAGGGAAGTGTCAAATAGAAGTGTGGGGGTGTGTGTGTGTGTCTTAAACGACTTATAAGAAAACAAGGAGGTGGGTCATGATATAAGGGATAAAAGCTAAAACCACTAGAAATTAAGGTGATCCCTAGCATTTGTCCTCTTTCAGAAAAAAAAAACTATGTTGCCAATAATTCCTTAATAAATAAAGAATGAGTTTTGGGGTTTTACATAGTTCCTCCCAAATCCTCCCACAATGTCATAGGCTAAAAATGGATTTTTCGGCTTAAATATTCACCTTCTGGCCATATTGATATGTACAAAGCCCGACTAGTAGCTAAAGGGTTCCATTAACAAGAGGGCATTGATTTTTCAGAAACATTCTCACCAGTGGTTAAACCTACCACCGTCCAATTGATCATCTCCATTGTCGTCTCTCGGGGCTGGTCACCTCATCAAATCAACATTCATAATGCCTTTTTACATGGCTCCCTTGATGAAGATGTCTATATGGCTCAACTACCCGGTTTTGTTCACCCTGACTATCCCCTCCATGTTTGTAAGCTCAATCAATCTCTTTATGGCCTCAAGCAAGCACCCAGGGCCTAGTACTCCTGTCTAAGCACTTGCTTCTTACAACTAAGTTTCACTGCCTCCAGGTTTGATCCGTCCCTCTTTATCTGCAATTCAACAGCATATTAGTTGTATGTTCTTATTTATGTCGATGATATCATTTTAACCGGGTCCTCTGATGCTGCCATCACTGACCTCATCAGCTATCTCAGTACTATCTTTCATGTTAAAGACTTGGGATTTCTCAATTATTTTCTTGGTGTTGAAGTTCACAAAACCTCTGATGGTCTTATTTTATCTCAACAAAAATACATTTTGAACTTGTTAAAACGCACAAATATGTTAAATCATGGATGTTAACTCCAAACTTGATCTCACTGGTCCTGATTTCTCTTATTCTCAACTATACATAAGTGTCGTTGGAAGTCTCCAATATTTATCCTTCACTGGACCAGACTTATCTTTTGTTATGAATCGTGTCTGCCAATTTATGCATAGTCGTGAGGAACATCACTGGTTGACTGCTAAACGCATCTTGCGTTACCTTTGTGGCACTTATTATTATGGTCTTCATATTACTCGATCTGGTCCTCTTCAACTTTGTTCTGTTGCTGGCTCATTTAAACCTCTTCCAATTCAAGCTTACTCTAATGCAGATTGGGGTGGATGCCCTGTTGAATCCCGCTCCACTGCTGGTTTCCTTGTCTATCTTAGCTCCAATCCTATATCTTGGAGCTCTAAGAAACAACAAACTGTCTCCCGATCTAGCACTGAAGCAGAATACAAATAATTGGCTAATGCTACAAGTGAGCTCAATTGGGTCCAAAACCTTCTCAGTGAACTTCACATCTCACTACCTCGCCCTCCTGTTCTCTACTGTGACAACCTAGAAGCCACTTATCTCGTAGCTAATCCTATTTTCCACTCCCGCGCCAAACATATTGCTCTTGACTATCACTTTGTTCGGGAACAAGTGGCTGCAAAGCGACTACGGATTGCTATAGTCTCCTCCAAAGACTAACTGGCTGATATCCTTACAAAACCATTGGTTACTCATCGTTTCCTTTGACTACGTTCGAGTCTTCATGTCACTCCAATTCCATTTGACTCGCGTGGGGCTATTAGTAGACTACAATCATCAACAATTACCAAAGCCCAAGAATCCACAACAAAAGCCCAGTCCAAATAATGTTGTGAATATCTATACAGCTAAGCCCTAGAGTAGAATACTCTAGAATCAAAATTGTATTCTATAAATACGCAAATTGTAAACAGTTAATACACAATTGGAAATATACAAATTCATTACACCTACGTTTTACATTTTAACCTTTTCTTTATGCTCTAATAATCTGAATCGTTATTTTATGATAAGGAATCTATCTTTATGAGTTATATATGAATATGATTCTTTCTCACTTTGTTAATCTGTTGCTCACCAATATGTATTTTGTTGCAGAATATATCGGCTTCATTTTGGAAGGTTTACTTGTACAAAAATCATTTTTATGGTTGTTCCTCTTGATACACTCAGACTCACACTCATCTCCTTTCTTCACATTATTGGTCCGTGCGAAACTTATCCAACCCTTCCCTGTTTAGGGAATTGACATGTATTTAGGATAATTCATCAAAATGGAAGGTCAATTATGTTAAATACATGTCAATTCTTCGAATAGCTAAGGGTCATATCAGTTTCACAACGGCCAACAATGTAAAGGAAGGAGACGAGTGTGAGTTTGAGCGTATCAAGAGGAACAACTATAACAACGATTTTGCACAGGTAAACCTCCCAAAATGAAGACGACACATCCTGTAACATAATACACATTGGTGAGTAACAGATTAACAAAGTGAGAAAGAATCATATTCATATATAGCTCATAGAAATAGATTCCTTACAATATAATGACGATTCAAAACAACTAGCCTTATTATTGCAGTAAAAGATGGAGGATTTTTTGATTCGGAATTCTGGGTAACTTCCATAGCTCTTTGCCTTTTCCTTTTCCTAAAAAATGCGTCATTTCTCCGAATAGGGAAGGGTCAGATCAGTTTCGCAAGGGCCAACAATGTAAAGGAAGGAGACTAGTGTGAGCTTGAGCTTATCAAGAGGAACAACTACTTTGTATTTCAAGTTGCCACAAAGTGATCATGTAACACAAAAACTTGTTTAGGCTCTTATTATTTTGCATTCTGCTTGTACTCTTTCTTCATCTTTCTATTCCTCTCCGTTTGTAGCTTTTTAATGGTTATGGCAGGAGAGTTCTGCAACAGAGCATTGTAACATCATTTAAAAATGCTTCAAGGATACATTAAGGGCCCGTTTGGTATGTTAGAATTGATTTTGATGGAAATGGATATGGATATGGAGATGGATATGGAAATGGAGATGAGATTTAAAAGTATGATTGATGTGTCATAGAAATGAGACTTAATTTTTACATCAAAAGTCCAAAATGCCCTCCTATTTTTTTTAAAAAAATTCTTCAACATATCAACCCTTCTTCATCTTAACCAAAACGGGCCCCACGTGGAGATTTCTAAATCTTCATCTTCAGACTTCACACAAGACTGAGCCAAAAAAGCAACAGACCCACGCATGAACCCATCTTCATCACCACATCAACCCACCATCTCCACTCATAATCTCCAACTCAAGCTTGCATCCATCGATCCCCTCCATCTGCACCACGCCATCGCAAGTGGAGTGAGAAGCTTACTGGCGGAGGGACTCGAAGAAGGAGTTCAGATCTGGTGCCTCCGTCGAAGGGGATGAAGAAGGAGTAGATCTGGCGGCCGTTGTTGTCGTTCGCCTGGATCAGTGGAGGATTGTCATTGCCAGTGGCAGGGTGAGACAACGTGAGCGTGGTGAGTCCAGGTGGTTGGCCGGTCGAGCATAGTGACTGAGAAGGGAGGGGTCGAGCTTGGTGACTAAGAAGGGAGGGAGGGTAATGTGGGAAATGAGAACATGGAATTACAAATCAAAGCTTTTTTGGTGGAACCCATTTTGATGGAATTGGGCAAATTGAGTTCCACATGGAAATGGAATTGAGGCTCAATTCCATCATACCAAATAAAGCATCTTCATGGAATTGAGACCCAATTCCATTTCCATCCTCCCCAATTCCATCATACCAAACGTACCATAAGATTTGGGGAGTTGATTCTAGATATGAGGCATAATTTTTATATTTATCAATATTTTTCTAATTTATTCTTATTGACACTCACTCAATAGTAATTAAAGAGGAGGAAAAATTCGGGAATTAAAGAAAATGACTGAGTTATTTTAGAAAATATATATTAAATTAACTAACTCAACTAATTAATTTAATCTCAAAAAATTAGATAAATTTGTCCTGCATTAAAAACCGATTAACCACTATAAGGTGTATGGTGTTAGTTGATTCCTCTGATAAAAACTAATTTGTGTAATTACAAATGCAGAGTGATCGATGTACTTACTTGTACTCTTTGTTTTCAATAGTTTTACGTGTTCTCAAATGGTTTATTCAATCAACAAATATTATAAGCACAAAAGAGTTAGGAATTTAAAGGTTTTACTGCGTCTCCAGATTCCAGATACTATTGTGACACTGATAGCTATTTTTAACAAGGCAACTCTGTAACATCCCAAATTTTATTCACCAAGAATATATTGTAATTATTATATATATTCAATGAAATGGTGAATATTTAAGGCCAAAAGAATTAAATATTGAAAATTGAAGGTGGAACAGTGTTTTCAGTGAAATCGCCTACGAGGCAGTGAGATTGTCATATAGTTTTGGAAGACCAAATGATGACCAAAAATTATGAAATTTTATAGAGTGAAAGTAGACATCCTAAGCTTTAATTTGATAGGTCATATGACTCAATTGAAGCTATAGACAAAAAGATATGAATTTTTGAAGTTGATCCAGAAAATCTGGAAAGTTTCTGGAGCAGAGATCAAAGATTGAAAATCTGGGAATAATATGATCATTTCCAGTAAAATTCCATATTTTTCCTTGAAACTAGACTCAATGAGGGTGCCATAGGCTTTGGAATCGCCTCGAAACGATGTCTACAAAATTAGTTATGATTTTTCAAAGTTAAGGCAGAAAATCTGCCAGAATTGGCATTATTCCGAAAATTGAAAATGAAATGTGTTAGAAATGGATTAATGAAATTAAAATGCCAAGTGTCATGAACATATAAGGAGATAAGACCCAAGTACACACATGATCACAAGGGATGGCATAAGGTTGAGTGAGTTGGTAGGTTAATGTTGAGTGTAAGAATGGAAAGAAAAGCTTGAGTGTAGGAGTGGAGTACTTGGGTGGTTGGAAGAGGACACATGATTGCATGAAGAGTGTGAACATCGGAAAAGAAGCATGGACTAATGGAGAAAAGAGAGGGAGAGGGACGGATTTCTTGGAGCAAGAAAGGGAAGACATTGACTCAACTTAATGGGAATAAAGTGTAGAAATTATGAAGAAGAGAAGAGTGTGACAAGTGTCACATTAGAAGCCCTTGATCAAATCAATGGCCAAGATGAAAGATGACAAGATTAGTACATATTTTCCCTTCCTCTTTCATGCACCTCACGCACAAGCCATAGAGAAAAGAGGAAAAAGTGAGTTGGTGGGGTTCTTGAAGCTAAAGAGAGAGAGGAAGAAAAATCAAGGTAAGAGCTTATGTTTCAAGGTGATTTAAGCTTCTTATTTTGTGTAGTTCATTCTCTAATCTCTTATTCTTCATGGAAATCATGAATTAGCAAGCTAATCTTCAAGGTTGGGAAGAGAGAGAGGACGTCCTAGAGAGAGAAACACCAAGGATCAAGAGGTAATCTCCAAAATCTCAACTTCTTTGTGTATTGAAGTTGTTGTTGGTGATTGTTGTTTGATTTATGTGATTTTTGGTTAAGTTGTAAAATTGGAAAAGTCATAATCCTAAGGGGTTATGCTGCCCAAAATCCTTTAAATCATGATTATGAAGTTTTTAAATGAATTAATCAAGGATTAGAAGTGGAAAAGTACAAGTTTTGGAAGCTAAAACACAAAGCTTCATTTTTCTATTTTCCCTTCAATATTTCGGCCAGACCAGAACTGGTACAAGGAGTTGGATTTTCATGAAATAAATGGTTCCATTGGACTCAGTGGGCAAAAATAGGTGGGGTTACAGTTGGACACTTTTTCGGTAGAGGCCGAAAAAGCATATTTACGAAAACGCCACTGAAATCACTAAATAGGGGCTGTCAAGGGTATTTTCGTAATTTGACAGTGAATTTGGTGATTTCGAGGCCGGAAATGGGTTCCTTGGGCGAAAATAAGTCAGAATAGCCCTAGTCAAAATTTTGGGAAAACGTGCCATCGGGCCGGGTACGGCGGGGCCGGGCCGGGTTCCCGGGGGCATTTTTGTAAATTTTCACCATAGACTAATATAACCACAATAAACACCATGGAATAGTCTAAAATGATACTTGGATAGGTTATGACCTATTTCTGGTACATTTAATATTTTAGGACCGAGTCAGACGCCGGGACAGCACGCTTCTCGAGACACTATTAAAAAGGGGATATCAAAGCTTTGAGGTAGGGACATTATCCTTCATACACTATGCCATAAGTTATGTGATTGTGTGGATGCCAATGTTTTGTAAATGCACTTTATTAATCAACATGATTTGCCTAGAGAGGGGCTGTTAGTGCCAGATGTGCACTTACACTGGGAGTTGGCAGAAGTCCAACCGGTGTAGATTGTGGGGCTGGGCCCTACTCATGTATACATGACGATGATGTGTTTATATTGTTCATTAATTTGTGCATACCTTGGCGCATGACATATTTACTTTTCGCATTTTCTATGAACGATATTATGTCTCTACGGAGATTCTTCGGAATCTCACCCTATTTTTAGACAAATACCTCAGTGGGTACCAGTGGGTCAAAGGACAAAGACGTTGACGCTGAAAAGTGAGTGGCACGTGTCTCAAGGCGAGGATATGAACGTGGTTATGCTTTAGTCTATGCCTTAGTATTTTGGATAATTTGTAAATATTAAAACTTCCGCTGTATTTTCTGTTTCCGCCGACGAACAATATCGGAATTGTAAACGAACGACGTTGGGATTGTAAACAAATATTTTTATCAGTATAATTGTACTTTTCTGTATGCCCATTGAATTCCGTCTTTATTACTCTTTGATTATCGAAATGGAAACGGGGGTTGACATTTTTGGTATCAGAGCTAATAAGCGGTTCTGGCATTATCAGAATTGTATACTGATAAGGTTTTGTTTGCATTACGACCGGACTATTCATAGATGGTCCGAGTGAGTCGATGATCGTGATCGTGGATAGTAACAGCGAAACGATGGTGAACCAGCGTGTTCCAGACAGAGGGCTAATGATCGACCACTTCAAATACGGCGGTATGCGTATCATTACACAGTACGGAAGAGCGTGCCGAGATTGCCCGTGTACAGTCCGGAGCCAAGGCTGACATCCCCAGGAGTGATAGAGGTTGGTGAGACCAAAGATGCGCCAGAGGAGTACCCAGAATGGGATTCTGACTACGAACTGGAAGAGATTCCGTTGGTGAGGCAAGTGACCGTGATTCTTAGACAGAGCTGGTACAGGTGCCGTATCACCTACAGCTGGACATAGAGTTGTCCTTTCTTCTCAAGGCCAAGTATTACAAGGCACTACGGGAGCACGATACCCCGAGAGGCCAGTACTTAGTAGTCATTGACGACGTCGAGACAAGGATACCAGGGGAGCAGGATCGTGACAGAGCGGTATCGAGACGGTAATCGCGATATCAGGGAATGGGGTATCAGAGTACTCAGAGATGATATCAGTACCCAGTTGATGGTATCGATGTTTCGAGTGCATATAATAATGATAGCCGCTATTGTGATAGTGGTATCAGGAGGGTATCAGTGGTATCAGAATGATATCAGTGGTATCAATGCATGCAGAAGTAGTACCAGTACCCAGTTGATGGTATTGGTGGTTCCTGTGCATATAGTAATGATAGACGCACTTGTGATAGCGGTATCAGAATGGTGTTAGCGGTATCAGAATAGTGTTAACGGTATCAGAGGACAATAGAATCAGCACAAGCTAAGGAGGTACCAGTGCCCAGTCAACAATATCAGTGAGACTAGTGCGCTGGATAAAAGAATCGATACACGTAATGATGTTATCAGAGTACCAGTAGTAACTATTCTGATAATAGTATCAGAATTAATATCATGATGTACAGTAGTTAGAACAACTTGTTGAGTTTGCATCCTGACAAAAGTGACAACTACAAGGATATGTTTGGCAGTGGGAATTCTACCCAGAAACGTAAGAATCAGGAAGTCCCTCTGGAGGCAATTAAAAAAAAAAGAATGGTATCGGGATGATAGCGATAGCGAGCAGAGATCCTCTAGAAATGAGACGTGTTGGCATTGTTGCCAGCCACATAGTGAGGAACCATGTCCCTTGGGCCTGGATTGGGCTTATTGACAGGGGGTAGACTTACTGAAATTGATGCATAGTGCCTATAGGTAGATCGAATATAGTACCTATGAGTACACTGAACTGAATTGAGTACCTACGGGTACACTGAACCATGCATTATCGATAATAAGTGGTATGTAATGATCAAGGATCATAGTAATGAGCTGTGAGAGATGTAGTAGAACCCAGACCAGGGGAAGATTAAAAATTCAATATTATCCAGGAAGGGTCAATGTAGTAACTCTATCCTCCAAACACTGTGAATGTTTATATGCTTTGTATATGCCATCTTCTGCAATATGTATGATATGCAGTGCCTTCGGGTACACTGATGAATAATGCCTACGGGCAGTGCCTTCGGGTACATTGATGAATAATGCCTATGGGCAGTGCCTTTGGGTACATTGATATGCCTAGTCGAGGACTGAGGTACGGAATGTGTAGGGGTTGCAACAATGGTTGGCTTTGAACACATTTCCGACTGAACTGAGTTATGTGTTAGTATAATATTGCATTATATGGTGCAAGGCATATACATTATCGCATGTTTTATGAACGATGGAGTGTTACTACGAAGGTCATATGGGATCCAACTAATGGGGTAAGCAAATGTGGGATTTGGCTTTTAAAAGATAGACTTTTGGGCCAAGTAGTCTCGTGGCAAGGGATCTTGGTGGACCCTGGTAAAGTGGAAGCAGTACTGAACTGAGAAGGCCGGAAACTGTGGTTGTGATACGTAGTGTTCTGAGTCCTGTTGATTATTATGAGTAACTCAATGGTAGTAGCCTTAGTCAGGACAACGATCTTATGCCCTCAGGGTCGTGTGTTCGAGGCTGCTGGAGGCAAAAGAAATGCGGTTGAGTTGGAGGGGCCGCAAATTCCTGATGAGTCCACGCTCGTAGTCTGCTCGTAGTCCCTGGGATTGGGGAAGTGCGGGGGAAGTGCGGGGTGTGACAATAAAAAGGATGAGATGTTTATATCAAAATTTCTCAGAACTCAACATTATGCATGGGATGATGATTGTGAGAGGAGCTTCAGAGAGCTGATGATGAAAATTTATTAAAGTACCAATGTTGATAATCCCAGATCCATAGTGGGCCTTGTTGTCTTCACTAATGCTAGATGGCATGGATTGGGAAGGGAGTTGAGTCCCGGATGCAAGAAGGCATAGATTGAGATGAGAATTGATGCAAGCCGAGTGAGGGCGTATGCATCATGTCAGCTGAAGCTTCAGGAATCGAACTATCCCATCCATAATCTTGAGCAGATGGTAATAATGTTTGCTTTGAATATGAAAATGTTGCCTTTATGGCGTAGTTGTAGAGTTGTACTGTGACCACAAAGATTGAAAGTTGTGAACGGAGAGGGCTACCTACGGTGAAATCTGATCGGAGAGGGCTACCTACGGTGAAATCTGAACGGAGAGGGCTACCTACGGTGAAATCTGATCGGAGAGGGCTACCTACGGTGAAATCTGAACGGAGAGGGCTACCTACGGTAAAATCTGAACGGAGAGGGCTACCTAAGGAAAGTTCTGACCGGAGGGGGGCTGACCAGGTGTATGGGCGCCTGTGTAAAGCACCGAGTACAGAACCCTAGAGTGGAGCCACCGTGACGACAAACCCTAGAGTGCAGCCACTGTGATGACTAACCCGCGAGTGCAGCCACCGTGACGACAAACCCTAGAGTGCAGCCACCGTGACAACAAACCCTAGAGTGCAGCCACTATGATGACTAACCCGCGAGTGCAGCCACCGTGACGACAAACCCTAGAGTGTAGTCACCGTGACATTGAATTGTAGAAAAGAGCTACAGGAGCGTTGGCTCTCAATGATGGTGCGTTGTAATAAGTTCCATATAAAAGGGGTTTTGATAAGAGTTTCTATGGCTCTGAATGATTCAAGTGGAATAGGACCAAGGCGTGGCATAGAGAAACACCAGTTTTGAGTATAGTCAGGTATTATGGAGATTCCTGTGGGACTCCTATTTAATTAGCCTGACATTGTTGATGCACAAAGGAGGAGTAAAACCTCAAAGTACGTACCGTATCACTTTGCCGCCGAGTCTGAGCAGGCTACACGATGTTTTCCATGTTTCTCATATGAAAAGGTATCAACCTGATCCAGAGCATGTGATAGAGTACGAAGATATGGAAATTGTGAGAATACTTGACTTATGAAGTCATGCCCGACCGAATCATTGATAGGCAAGAAAAGCAGCTCAGAAATAAGAGCGTTCTGTTTGTCAAGATCGTCTGGAGAGGGTTATCACCCAGAGAGGCTGCGTAGGTAACAGAAGAAAGTATGAAGAAACGTTACCCGGAGTTTATAGCTATGTAAGCGTAGCAAATTTCGGGGACGAAATTTAATTAAGTGGGGGAGAACTGTAACATCCCAAATTTTATTCACCAAGAATATATTGTAATTATTATATATATTCAATGAAATGGTGAATATTTAAGGCCAAAAGAATTAAATATTGAAAATTGAAGGTGGAACAGTGTTTTCAGTGAAATCGCCTACGAGGCAGTGAGATTGTCATATAGTTTTGGAAGACCAAATGATGACCAAAAATTATGAAATTTTATAGAGTGAAAGTAGACATCCTAAGCTTTAATTTGATAGGTCATATGACTCAATTGAAGCTATAGACAAAAAGATATGAATTTTTGAAGTTGATCCAGAAAATCTGGAAAGTTTCTGGAGCAGAGATCAAAGATTGAAAATCTGGGAATAATATGATCATTTCCAGTAAAATTCCATATTTTTCCTTGAAACTAGACTCAATGAGGGTGCCATAGGCTTTGGAATCGCCTCGAAACGATGTCTACAAAATTAGTTATGATTTTTCAAAGTTAAGGCAGAAAATCTGCCAGAATTGGCATTATTCCGAAAATTGAAAATGAAATGTGTTAGAAATGGATTAATGAAATTAAAATGCCAAGTGTCATGAACATATAAGGAGATAAGACCCAAGTACACACATGATCACAAGGGATGGCATAAGGTTGAGTGAGTGGGTAGGTTAATGTTGAGTGTAAGAATGGAAAGAAAAGCTTGAGTGTAGGAGTGGAGTACTTGGGTGGTTGGAAGAGGACACATGATTGCATGAAGAGTGTGAACATCGGAAAAGAAGCATGGACTAATGGAGAAAAGAGAGGGAGAGGGACGGATTTCTTGGAGCAAGAAAGGGAAGACATTGACTCAACTTAATGGGAATAAAGTGTAGAAATTATGAAGAAGAGAAGAATGTGACAAGTGTCACATTAGAAGCCCTTGATCAAATCAATGGCCAAGATGAAAGATGACAAGATTAGTACATATTTTCCCTTCCTCTTTCATGCACCTCACGCACAAGCCATAGAGAAAAGAGGAAAAAGTGAGTTGGTGGGGTTCTTGAAGCTAAAGAGAGAGAGGAAGAAAAATCAAGGTAAGAGCTTATGTTCCAAGGTGATTTAAGCTTCTTATTTTGTGTAGTTCATTCTCTAATCTCTTATTCTTCATGGAAATCATGAATTAGCAAGCTAATCTTCAAGGTTGGGAAGAGAGAGAGGACGTCCTAGAGAGAGAAACACCAAGGATCAAGAGGTAATCTCCAAAATCTCAACTTCTTTGTGTATTGAAGTTGTTGTTGGTGATTGTTGTTTGATTTATGTGATTTTTGGTTAAGTTGTAAAATTGGAAAAGTCATAATCCTAAGGGGTTATGCTGCCCAAAATCCTTTAAATCATGATTATGAAGTTTTTAAATGAATTAATCAAGGATTAGAAGTGGAAAAGTACAAGTTTTGGAAGCTAAAACACAAAGCTTCATTTTTCTATTTTCCCTTCAATATTTCGGCCAGACCAGAACTGGTACAAGGAGTTGGATTTTCATGAAATAAATGGTTCCATTGGACTCAGTGGGCAAAAATAGGTGGGGTTACAGTTGGACACTTTTTCGGTAGAGGCCGAAAAAGCATATTTACGAAAACGCCACTGAAATCACTAAATAGGGGCTGTCAAGGGTATTTTCGTAATTTGACAGTGAATTTGGTGATTTCGAGGCCGGAAATGGGTTCCTTGGGCGAAAATAAGTCAGAATAGCCCTAGTCAAAATTTTGGGAAAACGTGCCATCGGGCCGGGTACGGCGGGGCCGGGCCGGGTTCCCGGGGGCATTTTTGTAAATTTTCACCATAGACTAATATAACCACAATAAACACCATGGAATAGTCTAAAATGATACTTGGATAGGTTATGACCTATTTCTGGTACATTTAATATTTTAGGACCGAGTCAGACGCCGGGACAGCACGCTTCTCGAGACACTATTAAAAAGGGGATATCAAAGCTTTGAGGTAGGGACATTATCCTTCATACACTATGCCATAAGTTATGTGATTGTGTGGATGCCAATGTTTTGTAAATGCACTTTATTAATCAACATGATTTGCCTAGAGAGGGGCTGTTAGTGCCAGAGGTGCACTTACACTGGGAGTTGGCAGAAGTCCAACCGGTGTAGATTGTGGGGCTGGGCCCTACTCATGTATACATGACGATGATGTGTTTATATTGTTCATTAATTTGTGCATACCTTGGCGCATGACATATTTACTTTTCGCATTTTCTATGAACGATATTATGTCTCTACGGAGATTCTTCGGAATCTCACCCTATTTTTAAACAAATACCTCAGTGGGTACCAGTGGGTCAAAGGACAAAGACGTTGACGCTGAAAAGTGAGTGGCACGTGTCTCGAGGCGAGGATATGAACGTGGTTATGCTTTAGTCTATGCCTTAGTATTTTGGATAATTTGTAAATATTAAAACTTCCGCTGTATTTTCTGTTTCCGCCGACGAACAATATCGGAATTGTAAACGAACGACGTTGGGATTGTAAACGAATATTTTTATCAGTATAATTGTACTTTTCTGTATGCCCATTGAATTCCGTCTTTATTACTCTTTGATTATCGAAATGGAAACGGGGGTTGACAAACTCAACGTGGGAATTAATGAATGTTTCACTAAAGAAAGTAATTCAATTAGCTTTAAAAAACTTGATCTTATACAGTGACTTTGGTCATATTCAACATCATTTCACAACACTCTTGTGCTGATCCATATAGGGATGGAGGGAGTGTATAACTATTATTAAAACATTCAATTATGAAAAATAAATGAATATAATTATAAACTGTTAAAATTTTATTCAAATAGCTCAATACTATAGTACTGAAGATGTGAAAAAAAAACATCACTTTGTAAAAATATTAAATTTAAACCGTCTTATTTCTAGCCAATAAGATTGAAGAAGTTGATGGAGAAGAAAACGAGACAATCTATACATGGGGAGGCTTAAAATTGAGTTAGATTTCGTCCTACCTAAATAAAGTTATATTTATGATTAAGTAGCATACAACACCTGAAGTATTTTTTTAGCATTACTTATTACTTTAAATTAATTTTTAGTGCATTCGACCAAGGTTTTGAAACCCGGACCGGTCACTAAACCGGTCAGGATGTTGGATCAAGGGTCAGTGAGTCAGATAGGAGTCAAACCGGGCTTAGGCCGGTGAGGTATAAAAAATTTAAAAATAATTTCAACCAATAGAGCAATACTTGTAGTAAGAATCCCGAACCAAATGGCAATGACAGAAAGTAAACTAAGGATATCTATTAATCAACTACTATATTATAGTAAGGGAAACAACTAAAATTTGTCAGGTGCTGAGGGAGAGGGCTTAAGACGAAGGTGCAGAGAAGAGAAGACGGAGTGAGGTGCTGAGAGTGAGAAGTGAGAATTGAATTGAGAAAGCGAAAACCTCAGTTTAGCCATTCAGGTTTTTTTTTTTTTTAAAAAAACATCGCTTGGTTTAGCATTCAGAAAAAAAAAGTCATCGGGTCAACCCGGGTTTGACTCTCTAACCCGGCCGAGTCAGGCAGGGTTAGTCGGGTCAACCCGGGTTGACCCAGTGACTCTGGTTTAGTGGCAAACCGGACTGGTTTTCCGGCCGGTCCGGGTTTACAAACCATACATTCGACATTTTAAAATATTTTTTCAGTAGCAACTATTATTATAAAATAATTTTGATTAATCCAATATTTTAAAGCATTTTTCAGTAGCACTTGTTATGTTAAGTTTAAGGCGCTCATTGCTAATTTCCTAAAGAAAAAAAAATTTAGTGACATAATTTTTTAAAGCGGAAAAAGATTAGAGTCTGTGATCAACAAAAGTATACTCATCAAGTTAAGGATGATGAGAAAAGTACCAATAATAAAGAAAGACGTATCCAAATGGTTATTTAAGAAGTTCATTACTATATTCACAAATGAGATGGCTACTGTCTTGGCGCCATCAATTTTGGACCAAAAGAAAAGGGACCCAGGATTTGTAGGTTTGCCAGGCGATTGAATGGTCCCATGTTTGTTCATTTCTTTTTTTGTTCTTTCTCAACGAAAGAGATTTAGATAAATTTTTCTCAGTTTTGGATATAATGATATCCAATTTATTAGGTCCATGTCTTATTCATTATCCACAAATGAAAATTATGTTATTTTATTGGCCCGGCCGGCAGTTAGAGTCAAAGTGTTTTTATTCTTTGGTCCTCCTTCTTTTATATATTTACGTTATAAATTTTAGCGCTTTGACATTTTCAACCTTCCCGTGAATTGGAGAAAAACACTTACTCCGCCGTTGGGAATTGAACCAAGCTGGAAAAAATGAATCAAATCAGCTTAAATTCGGTTTTATTTGATTTGGGTCAAACAAACATAAATTAACCCAACCAATCTACCACAATACTTAGAATAACCGATATTAATTTTGATCAGTATAATATACTTCTTCTGTATTTAATATAAAATATATTTGGAGAGTTATCTTGATCTTAAATATAAGACATGATTTTCATATTTATTAATCTTTTCCTAATTTATCTTTATTAATGCTTCGTCAATAATAATAAAAGAGGAGAGGGAATGAGGGAATTAAGGAAGATGACTTAAGTGTTTTAGAAAATATATGTTATATTAACTAACTTAACTACCTTCTTTAATCTAATCAAATTAGATAAATATATCTTATATTAGAGATCAGATGGAGCATTAAATTAATATTTAATACTCCCTTGGATCCTTAATGTATGAATCTAATTGAGGAGTTAATTTGTTCTAAAATGTTCACGTGTGTTAGAAGACAACAAACATGAAGGACATAGCTCTAACATATAAGAGAGTCTGTAATCTATGAAATGGAGAACCACAATATGAGGAAATTCCAAAAAATCTTAACAAAAGGTTAATGTCTTAGTGAATAATACTTTATTTGGTCTTTGATATAAGACAAGTTTACCTTTTTTTTGCGATGAATTCTCATTTTATTAGACCTTTTTACCTAATTGGACTAAAAAAGTTAGTTAAGTTAATTAATATGACATGCTTTTTTTAAAACACCTTAAGCATATTCCTTTTCCTTCATATCTTTTTTACTTGATTATTATTGAGGGAGTATCAATAAGTGTAAATTAAAAAAATATTGACAAATATAGAAAATAGGTCTTATATTTATGACTAAGATTATTTCTAATTAATTTATATATTGAGGACCGAGGAAGTATTTGAGAAATCTTTGATGGCTTCTTCTTTTGGCAAGAATTGCATCTTAAGATAGAAAATTTATTTGAAATGTTGCCTACTGTTTTTTTGCCCAGTGAAATTTTAAAATAAATAATAAGTTAATGTAATTTGGTTACCCTCTTTTAAACAAATAATTTAAACACATCTAGACGAGGAGAAGAGGAAATTTAAGGAAAAATTACTCATAACTTCTATATAAAAAAAATTCTTATTTACATTAAACGTGCATATTTTTAAGATAAACCTAACAAAGTTAAACTTTCATATCTGAAACATGAATTTTCAAATTTCTGAACATTTATTTATTTTTACATCAAAACGATGACAGGACGACTAACTTTCTCAAAATTGAACTGTGTTGAGTATTTCCTCCCATGATGTGTACTTAACGATTCAAGGGTATATGTGTAATTTCGTACGTGGCCAGTTTCAACTTCGGACCTGAGCTCCAAGCTGATAGAAAGCTGAACCGATGGAAATTCATGGGACTATATTATAGCCCCATAGTTCTCATTACAAACAACAAATCAGACATCTCGCTTAATAAAATAAAATTCATAGTACAAAATCACAACAAGGATTTAGGCGAACGAATTCTGCTCTCTACTGAAAAATTAGGTTTCAATTTCAATTACTCACTTCAAATTTCCTATTTTATCAGATCTGTATTATGCCCTACCCAATTCACATTACACGTCAAACACCATATTTGTACTTCGATTTCAGTCTGATCCTCCTGGCAAAAAAAGAAGAAAAAAATTCCCTTCAAAAAGAAGGATGTTTCGTTTCGAAGATGAAGTGATCCGAAGACGAAGTTGATTGCGCGTTTTATTTACCCTTGCCAAAGGAAAAAAATCACTGAGGCTATCGCAATGGCGGATGCGTTCTTAGTGATTCCTGCTGCAGTGCTTCGCAACCTTGCTGACAAGCTCTACGAGAAGCGCAAGAATGCTGCTCTTGAGGTCAAACCTCAATCCCTTTATCTCTCTCAATTTTCATTCTTGAGTTTGATAAATTTGAAGTTTCGTGGTTTTGGGTATTTTTATTGAGCTTTACTTGATCATAGGTTTATATTGTTTGTGTGTGTGTGTATAGGTTGAGGGAATAGTGAAGCAGCTTGTTGCTAATTCAGAACTTGATAAAATAACCGCTGTGATCAATATGTTGACTGCGGAATACACTGGCTCGGTACAAGCAAATCACCGCAAGGTGTGAGTTCTTTGTTTTTTTCCCTTTAATTACATATTCATTATATGTTCATTTTATTTTATATTAAATTTGTGTGAAAGGATAATTGAAAAGTGATTTTAGTTTTGGTTTGATTCTATTTCATGTTATGCTGGTTGAATTCTTTTCAATTTTTTATGAAGGGAGGATTGATAGGATTAGCTGCTGCGACTGTTGGGTTGTCTACTGAAGCAAATCGGTATCTTGAGGTGAGGAGTTGAGTAAAATAACGCATAATATGGATGCAAATGTTTTTCTGTTTTTTTCGTCTGACTTTGTTATTCTGAGCTTACAGTTTGAACTCCTTCCCCAATAGAATAACTTTAAAATCTCTTGAAGTGTGTGCCAGAACCATGCTAGTGGTTGCTGGGTCTGGTGGCATTACCTTCCTCTCTTTATAACAAGATGAAAGAATAGATGAATAGACAGACAGACAGACAGATAGATTCATAGTTAGAGAGAGAGAGAGTATATAGAATGATTATGCGTCCCAAAGCAATGTTCATTGTATTATCATCTGGAATTATTTCTGGTGGATTGAGGAAAGCATTGTGGATTCTCAAGGTTCCTTTCAACCTCCTATGGTATTCTCTCCAAATAGGATGATAAATCCTCAGATCCCTTTTCTTCTCATAAGCAAAAGTGGAAAATAAATCTTTATATAATAGCATGTTCTGTAGCATGTATGTTCATCTTTTTGCAATTTTTTAACCGCGTTCATGTCAAATCTTTGACATAACTTGTAATATTTGGATGTAGTCTCTAATAATTTTGGCTTGCATAGCTGCTTCGGTTGAATTTAACAAGAGAAACTACTAATGTTGCTGAATAGCAATTTATCTTGCCTTTAGCCTAGTCTTAGAATAGAAGGAACCTTGGGCAGGTTATTTAAAATGAACTTTGTTTGGAAATTTAATCTTTTTTCGTCTTTTTCTCCTTCCTAGTTATCTTGAGTATAGATGTACAAGGGCATGGTATTATTTGCTTTTTCATGAATATGATCTAAATTTCGGATTACTGGTCAGTTACGTTGTCTCAATAAGTGAAATTGCCCTTCTGGATCGTCCAGAGCACTTCCTCATGATTTATGCAGCATGGATTTTACTTTGAGATATAGACTTTTCCTGTGCATACTGTAGTCTGAGTCTTCTGGTTCATGATTCCAGATCTCTGATGCTGCTTCTCATCACATGTGATTTTATTGACTTTATTTAGACATCTTGTTTTATATTCAGTGTTATCATGGAAAGTTTTCATATGATTTTTCGTATTGGATGTATTCCTACTGGGTTTTATTTTGCACATAACATTCTTTTCCTAGGATGCCAGTTGGTTATTAATGGAGTCCAAGTAAGGAGTATGTATTTTGTTCTTGGGGCATTGGGTTACTTGACCTGCTTGTGCACAAAATAGAACTTTTGATGCAATTTTTTAAATTTGAGTGAATAGATTTATTAGAATTTGCTTTAAGTCTGAAAGACATAACAATTACTCTTGATTTAGATGGTACCTTGTATTTGTTAACGCAGTGCATGCATGATAGTGCTTGGAATGATTGATGGACTGTCCTGATCTTACATCAACTCTTGGTTTATTTGTGTTATTTGCCAGTGCTTGATAGATAGCACCAAATTTCAGGATAAGGAAATAAAGTTGATTGCACTTTATGTGATGAAAGTGAAACTTGTACCAACTGATCAAGCTATGTTGTGTCTAATAGTAGTTTTAGCTGTTTTTCGGATGAATTATCTCTAACATAGGATAGTAGTACCATTCACTGTGTTACAGAGGCGAGCTTAGTGGTTCACATATTCTTTTCATATCTCTTGCTCTTGCCTAAAAATAATTCTTGCTTTCTGGCAGCAAATTGTGCCCCCTGTGTTAGGTGCT
Source organism: Inga laurina (assembly GCA_963855925.1). Classification (NCBI taxonomy): domain Eukaryota; kingdom Viridiplantae; phylum Streptophyta; class Magnoliopsida; order Fabales; family Fabaceae; genus Inga; species Inga laurina. The sequence continues at coordinate 2,059,115 of OY979712.1, read as the reverse complement.
TTTGCTGATCAAGACAGTAGAGTTCGTTATTATGCTTGTGAAGCACTGTATAATATTGCTAAGGTGAAAGTTAATTGCTTTAAAATACCTATGGATTGACTACATATTGGTGATCTACTAGATTTAATGAATATCTTTCCTGATGCCAGGTTGTAAGGGGGGAGTTTATTGTATACTTCAATCAGATCTTTGATGCCTTATGCAAGCTTTCTGCAGACTCAGATCCAAGTGTACAAAGCGCTGCTCATCTCCTAGATAGGCTTGTGAAGGTATAGGATTATCTGTCTATATACCTCTCTGCTGGCTTTACTCGTATGCATGCAGTTAAGATTTCCTGAATTGGGGGTTTATCTGATAGTGGTATGAATTTCTAATTTTTTTAGATAAACTGATGCTTAAAATTTTTTATATTGGAACAGGATATTGTGACTGAAAGTGATCAGTTCAGGTGAATCCCTCTCACTTTTATTCTGTCTTTCTGTATTTAGTGATCTAAACTAAACAAAAGATAGTCCGAAATATCAGCCCCTCTGAATGTAATTAGACTGATTCATTTCCTTTCCCTTTTCTTCTCTGATCTTCAGTATTGAAGAGTTTATACCATTGTTGAGGGAGCGTATGAATGTCTTGAATCCATATGTTCGTCAATTTTTGGTTGGATGGATTACTGTATTGGATAGTGTCCCTGATATTGACATGCTGGGTTTTCTTCCTGATTTTCTTGATGGTAATTTTCAATACATTAGTTTTCAGCATTTATTCTCAACATTTTATAAGCATTTCTGTTGACCATTTATTTATTTGTATACTTCTCAGGTTTGTTTAATATGTTGAGTGATTCAAGTCATGAAATTCGTCAGCAAGCTGATTCAGCTCTACGTGAGTTTCTTCAAGAGATTAAAAACTCCCCAGTAAGACTTCTACTAATGTGTTCTCTGATTTGTTTAACCAGGATTCTGCCACTGTTTAGGTTCCTGTGCTTTAATGTTATCCCTCCCCCATAGCTGGCTAAGGAGTATTTCTTTTGGTTTGGCATCTTTGTTTATATGTACTATGCATGATTTCCCCCAATAGTTGTTACTCAAAAGCAAAATATTTTGTTCATTTGTCATTTTCTGACTCAAGCAGTGCTACTCTTGAAGTCTGTAGATTATGGTCGAATGGCTGAAATACTGGTGCAGAGGGCAGGTTCTTCGGATGAGTTTACTAGATTAACAGCTATCACATGGGTAAGTGGTAATGTAGTGCCTCATTTTATCAATCAAATTTTTCTGGGTGCCTTGGCAAAATTTATTATCATTTATGTCTGTTTTTATTCATTATTATTTTATTGGAATCATACATGTTCTTTCATCTTTGAACAGATAAATGAGTTTGTTAAACTTGGTGGTGACCAGCTATTTCCATATTATCCTGATATTCTTGAAGCCATTTTGCCTTGTGTATCTGACCAAGAAGAGAAAATTAGAGCGGTTGGTCTATTTGAGCTTTCCTTGTTTTCTTTTGCTTTTTGATGTCATGGTTGATTGTGTTTTACTTTGTTTTCTGTTTAATAACAAGACTACATGGGGTGTCATTTGATGAATTTGATAAATTTTCTGCTGCTATGTAAGGTTGCTCGTGAAACCAATGAAGAGCTACGTGCAATCCAGGCTGATCCAGCTGAATCGTTTGATGTAGGAGCTGTTCTCTCCGTTGCTAGGAGGTGTAGTTTTCTTACTTGGGAAAGAGCCTAGATATTTTGCAACGTTGACAATTAAATTTAAGTATTGCCATGAGCATCTGAGAAGATATTTGGAAATGGAAATGATTATGAGGGCCCTTTTTATAGGTTCCTATGTCCTTGGAAGATTATTATCTGAATAATTTTGCTCTGATATTATGGTTTGACTGATCAGGCAACTATCTAGTGAATGGGAGGCTACCCGGATTGAAGCTTTGCATTGGATATCAACCCTTTTAAACAGACACTGTGTTGAGGTGACTGGATTATTGGAATCTACCGTTTTGTTTTGATGACTAAGAGGCACCTGTACATGAGTAGAATTGATCTAGTTTCTGGAAATGCCCATGATTTTAAGTCAGACAACTGATTTACATCGCCTATTTGGATATTTCTGAAGGCTCTGAAAATAATTGCTTGTTTATGACCTATAACAAAAAGTTCTAGTTAGGTTCACTGAAAGCTCTAATTTTATTGATGGATGCTACTTGGCTGTAACCAGTAGTTATTATCATTCTGCTACTTGTAAATCTATACTTTTTGCCTACTTTATTGAATGAGGAGAAAATTTTCTACTCTCTTGTCCAAGTCAACTACCTTTGCTTTATCATTTCTATCAACAGAACTAGAAATGAATTGAGGTAAAAAGATCATATATCCTGCAACCAGATATGGCTAATGAGATATACAACTTTCTTTTTCTACCAATATGTTTTTTGGCCTCTTGAATAATATCTCCAAAGTCCAAACTTACTTGTGGAAGACCTTCCCCCACCCCCTCCCTTTTTACTTATAGTTCCATTCTAACATAATTACTTTTGATCTCTGAGATAGGTTTTAACATTTCTGGATGACATATTTGACACCCTACTGAAAGCACTTTCTGATCCATCTGATGAGGTAGTCTTATTATCCTAATTTTTTTTCCTCTTGTTTTTTCAGTAAGTTCTTTGTTTCTTTTTTTTTTTTTTTGCCCCAACATTAAGTTATTTGTTTCTTAATACATACGTGCATGTGCTACTTGTTGTGGTTTATATTTTTCATTTATCTCATAGATACTTCACATGTACCATTACTTCAGAACAATGCTTTTCAAGAGAAATTTTCACTAACCTAAGTCTTTGGATGAGAAGTTGGAGTGGCCTAGCCAGTGCAGTTTCATTGGCATCTTTATGTATGTTGCTGCTTGCATTGCATGCATGAAATTACTTCTGTCTCACTTAGATGTCTTGATGGTTTTGGGGGGGCTTGGACATGGGACTTTTAATATGATTTTTAATTTTAAGTCAGCACGCGTCCATTTTCAGGTTACACCAATATTTTTCATCATAAAGTTTGTGTTTTTGTTAGAGAATTTCGTATAGTTTTACTGCCTTATAAATCTCTTATTTTCTTGGGTACTGCCTTATAAATCTCTTATTTTCTTGGGTAATTGCTTATATTAAAAAAATTTATATTCCCCTCCAATTCTTGTTGACTATCATGTTTGCGCATGGTAATCAAAATTGACTTAATTGTCTCTAATTCATTATAGTTGTGTGTCTTAAATAGGTCGTGCTTCTAGTTCTTGAAGTCCATGCATGCATTGCTAAAGATCCTCAGCACTTCCGAAAGCTTGTTGTGTCCCTAGTCTGCAAATTTCGTGTGGATAATTCTCTTTTAGAGAAGTAAGATTTCCCTACATTGTTTTTAGTCAATTTTATTTTTCTTGACACATAATGCTGTTTAAATATGCTCTTACTAATAAATTCTTATTTATTCATCATATACCTAGGCGCGGTGCTTTGATAATTCGCCGACTTTGTGTGCTTTTAGATGCTGAAAGAGTCTACCGTGAACTATCTACAATACTTGAAGGAGAATCCGATCTAGATTTTGCATCAGTTATGATTCAGGTTGGTCTTGACTGATGAGAAATTAAAATGTGATATCCTTCTAATTATAAGGATGGCTTATCCTTTCCCAAGTCCATGTCAAAATAGTTAAATAGAGCAGTTTTGTGATACTTGTGCTTAACATTTTGTACTTTATCTGCATCTGCTTGTCAAGATAACTGGTTTTGGTGCGCACTAGTAAGCTAGCTAAATTTATTTTGTATTAAACTTATGTTGCCCACTTGATAACTTGAATATTTAGGTTGTATGATTAATTGGCATGGCATGCTAAACTAGATGTAGGTTTTGTGATGCAGAGTTTGAAAAATGGAGGAAGCTTAAGATTCCTGTTTCCTTTTATTAGATTCGTGGAAGATGTTCTTTGATTTGTTGTTCAAAATTCAGACAGAATCATGTTTCCCTTGCTTTTCTGACCATGGGCAGCGATATATATATTGTGGGAATATATATATATATATATATATTTTCCTTCCAAAAGTAATCATACATGCATATATATATTTAACATGTTTATGTCTGCTCGCTTTAATGAAAAAGTTCTTGTTTCTTCAAATCAACAAGTGCCCAATTGTATAAAGGCTGATAGAACAGGACAACATCCTATCCAATTACTATAAATCTGCTGTGGATGTTTAGTATGGTAAGGGCCAATTATCCAACAAGGAGCTTTATGTTAATGACTGTTGTATATCTTATTTGGGATTTACAGACCTGGCTGACTAGATAAATATGGGTGTGCTTGTGCGTGCTTTCTACTGTGTCTAAACTTCTACTGATATAATAAGCTCAATCAGTATGTTTCAAAAAATTTCAGGCTTTGAATTTGATCTTACTCACATCATCAGAATTATCTGAGCTTCGAGCTCTTTTGAAGCAATTAGTGGCAAATCCTGCTGGGAAGGACTTGTATGTCTCTTTGTATGCTTCATGGTGCCATTCTCCAATGGCAATTATAAGTCTCTGCTTCTTAGCCCAGGTAGGTAGGATCTTTAACTTGGTTATTGCTATCTGTTTATTTGAATTTCTTTTTTCCCCTTCATTTGCACAATACTTCTTTTAGCAATGTGCATTTGTGGTGGCTCAGCCTTAGTTTGATCATGTGAGTTTTTTTTTTTTTTTATCTTTCTGGTCAGACCTATCAACACGCTAGTGCTGTGATTCAGTCTCTAGTTAAGGAGGATATTAGTGTCAAATTCTTGGTCGAACTGGATAAGCTAATTCGCTTGCTGGAAACCCCAATCTTTGCCTATCTAAGATTGCAGGTATGCAGTAGAAGCCACTTGTTTAATCTATCTACTTTCGTATTATAGCATATATTTAGTACTTAGTCTGGTAAAATGTGAAACAGGGTGTGTTTCTGATGATTAAAGCTATATGTCAGCAATTGCTTGTTATTACCTTTTCCTTTTTGTCTTGCTAAGCTACTTAATCAATTAATTTATTCCAAGATCTAGTTTGCCCCTCTCTTTTGAAATCCATTCAGATTGCCATTCCCCTTGCAGCACCCCTGCACCCTAAAAAATATTTTATTGAAAGATAGCTTATATGTCAGGTTTTCAATTGTTTTCAAATTGATGCAACTCTTCTTTCTTTAGAAAAGCTCCTTTGTTTATGACTTTTTCTGGAAAGTCAAGGCCCTTTCTAAGATATCGGTCTATAAGAAAATAAGGTGATACCTGTTCTACAATTATTGGATGCATTGATTGAAGTTGAGGGTAGTCAAAAAAATCCTCAAGATGATGTCCCAATAGAGGATATGGTAATGAAGGACTTGCTGCCTGTTCTGAGTCACTGTTGGAGGATTGGGAGGCAAATCAGAAAGCCATTGGCATCATCAAGACTATTAACTTTTCAGTAATAATGAACTCCAGCGTCTTGTTTGTTGGTTTTTCAAACCTTGTTTTATCTATGCTTATTCTGCTTGTTAGTTTTTATTCTTACCATGTTTAGTTGAGTTTCCTTCTGCAAGATGAGTATAGTACTAACGACTCCTTGTTATTTATAGCATATCAATAAATTCACAGATATACTTTAATATTTTTCTTAAGGGCCTGAAACCGCTGTTTAATATTGCAGCTTCTTGAACCTGGAAGATATATTTGGTTATTTAAAGCATTGTATGGTCTTCTGATGTTGCTTCCCCAGGTATTTGCAAATTTAGCCATTTCCCTATAGTGCAGTATTCTTTACTCGGAGTCAGACAGTCAAACAAGGTCTTTATGCTTTGTGTATTTTAATGCATCTTTTTCTAGCATGTGGATAATAAATGATATATTCTTTATTATGTATAGTGATTATGATTTATATCATTTTGTTGTGTTTTAAGAATCAGCCCATTGTCTGTTCTGGTTCTGACCAGATGATGCTACTTAACTGCTGCATTTACTCGGTTGTTGAATATATGATCTTGCTCTATTTGCAAGCTCATGTTGTGATAACTCTGGAAAGCTAGGTCATATTTCTTTGGAGTTGATATTGACTCTTTCATTTTGATACCATCATGCAGCAAAGTGCTGCCTTTAAGATTCTTAAAACTCGTCTAAAAGCCGTGCCACCACATTCTTTAAACGGCGAACAATTTAGGAGAACATCCTCAGGGAATCCTTATCAAATTCTTCATCTCACGACCGGTGGATCTCAAATCACTGAGGATGGGGACATAGCTGTAGATGTTGGCGACCCAGATAATGAAATCAACTTTGCTGAAAGGCTACAACAGTTTGAGCAAATGCAGAATCAGCATTGCATGCATGCTAGAGCGCAGGCACAGTTGCGCAATACTTCCACTTCTGTGTCAAAGGTACTGACCCCTTCATGCTGCCTGCGTATTGATGTATAAATCTATGGGTTGGGAATACATGTGCGCTCGCGCACAATTTAGGAGAAAATACATTTATCTCCCTTCTACTTGAAATCATTTGCATACCCTCACTCTAACTTTGAAAATTGAGAAGTAAACCCTTTAATGGAGATGTCACCTACAACTTTGTGTGGCGCACTCATTCGTCTGGAGAAACTAGACAAATTTTGGTAGCATCTCCGTTGAGGGAGAGGGTATGGGAGTGGATTTATCATCATTATTGGCATAAAACATTTTCTTCATGTATTGTTTTGCCCAAACTGTTTCAAGTCATTCTTTTGCTTTGTTTCGTTTTCTGATAACATCACCAGAATCATATGGAGGAGGCAGATGGAATGGAAGAAACAAGGCAACGTCTGTCATCTGATTTTCGTGTTTCTACTCCAAGATCATAAAAAAAAAGCCCTGGGCAGCTACAACTACAATTATAATGTTGCACTTGCCCATGCGTGAGTCAATTTATGTACGGATCTCACTGTATGTGAACTTTGAAATGTGTTAGGCTATGTAGAGTTGTAAATCATAGTAGTTTATTCTACTCATAGAGGCTGGGGTGGTGAAGATTGGGTTTGGAATCACCATGAAGCTTGGGTTTTTCCTGGGCTATTCTTTTGACCTTGTAAGCAGGGGAGGCTCACGTGGTTCTATTATCTTTTGTTTATGACCATTTGGGCCAGAGGCATATTTTTATTTAGAGATGTTTCATTTCTTTATCTGTCCAATGTCCATTTACAAATTGCAACCTTGTGATATTATAAGCACCTAGATTTTGTGTCGGTGCGATGTACAGGGATACTGACGAACGAATTTTGTGATGTCCAATTTTGTTTGATTTGAGTGGAGGGGAGTGAAGTGAAGAAGAATGGAGGAAAGATTTCAACGGTCTTTTTCTTTTTAGAAAAAATGGATAATGTCAGGTTACAAGTGAGATTGCTCTCTTTTTTTATTATTATTTTAGGGGTAAGATTACACCATTAAATATTTTAAGATGCTGGATGCACCTTCAAAATTATTTTAGAGCATTGGGTGTATCTTTACTTTAATTTGATTCAAACTCGTTAAAATCCCTCTTTTTCTTCCATTCCGCAAAACATATAAAAGCTAATAAAAGGTAAATATTGAATAAATATTAATACGAATTTACAGATTGTCTGGAAAGATGTGAAATAAAATTGCACTTATCATTACAAATTAATAAGTTACCCAGTTATATTCAAATATAGCCAATAATTTATTTTATAAACTATTATACTTACGCATTTTGAAACTATAAAACATTTTATTTTAGAATTTATTTCTTTAATACATTAAAATTTATAAATACATTTATCATAAATTTATAAATATACTAATTTAATTGTTTGATACAATTTATATGTACACATTTTATAAATATATTTTAAAACCAAATAAATTCTAATTCGGCAAACATATTGTCAAGTCATATATATATATATATATATATTCCCTCTGCTTTTGAAGGGTGGCTCTAGACAGTGTGCTCAGGAGCACAATGAACTGCCTTGTATTATTTTCATATACATCAAATCTACACCGGAGGTCCAGCTATAAATTTAGTGATAGCAAATCCAACCAAACTGCCTCGTACAACCTCAAAATTGCACTGCAAATTCAACGGCAACGTCCTGAAGATCAGCCAATTTCACTTCACAATCAACATCTTGGCAATTCAGGATACAAGTGCCACTGCAAAAGAGTGCCAAAGCTCTTCAGAAAATCACCGACTTCACAGAGCAATGATTTTCTCAATGTCAGAATCATAAGCATCCAATTCGGATATATTTGCAGAGTAGGACCAAGAGAAAGATTTGCTCCCACTTGCTCTCTTTATGCTTCTCAGGGAATCGCTGCGGAAAATGCCAAAATGTTGTCGGAAAACAAAGTAGCATAGGCATGCTAGAGTTCCAACTATAATGGGTACACCCAAAATGGTTATGGTAATAGCCATCCATGTTTGCTTTTTTCCAACAACAACAAATGCCAAAGCCAGAAAAGCCCCACATGTGCAAGAGCCAGCAGCCCACATAAGCTTGTTAACCACTGACACAACCTGCCTTTGAGCCCTTGTGTCCCAGGCTACCAAAGTGATTTGAACAACCACCACAGATAGAGAGATGAAAAGTGATGTAGAGTTTAAAAGACAGAAAGCTTGGAAAGCAACATTATCAGCTATATTAGCCTTCCCAGTCTCAGGTCCTTCCATGATATATTGGCCAGGCAAATTGAATATAGCCAAGAATGCTACTGAGGCGAAAAGGACAGCGACAACTGTGACGGAGTTAATTGTATTTTGAACTGCTTCTCTGTGAAGCTTTTTCAATTCTTTGGCAATACCAGAAACTCGCCTGCGAGTTTTTAAGTTTGCCTCAAGTTGTGACTGCACTTCATGCTTTATATCACTCACAGTTCTTTTAAGTTCCATGGCTTCATCAACTTTGCCAACGTGCCTGGCGTACTTCGCACCACAGTCTGCAAGGACCTCCTTGATTTCCAAAGCTGAATCCCCATACCGCAATTTATCTGCCAAATCCAACGCTGTTTCCTTCTGGTTATTGATGGCATTAATATCCATAGCTGTGTAATTTAGCAGAAGACTCACAATCTGAAAAAGAGAATTGTGTCAGTAGAAGAAGAAATCAGGGAAGAAAAAGAATCTTTGCAAGAAAAATTTGCTTTATTTTGCTAGAAATGCAAGCAACATTTGTTATGTGACACAAGGAAATGAATTTTGTTGATTGCACTAGGGCATCTGTTATGTCAAATAACCTTACCAAAATATAGCATGGGAACAATCAAAGGTTCAGTAATCACATTATATTTCCATCAGTAATTCTGTAAGTAGAGTGATAGAACTATCAGATTGGATGAACTGTGTCGAACAGATTGGGCATGTTATTATATGAACATAAAAGAATGAACTGGCCACTGGCCTTGTATATGGAGAGAAAGACCAAAATGTTCCATTGCAGACATTATCATAGGAGCTGAAAGATTGGATGGCTACATTACAAAGAAACTGCACATACATGGTATGGTGTAGGGCTACAGCTACATGAAAGTAAAATTCACCTCTGAACGATCCTTCCTTGTAGCCATGTGTAAAGCAGTATTTCCCTTCTTATCTCGTTCATTCAATATAGTGTAATCAGCTTGTAATATCTCCTTCACTACTAAGGGACACTGTCCTTTTACAGCCATATGCAGTGCAGTTTGACCCTTTTTATCTTTGACAGTGACAATTCCTCGATCCTGGTCAATAAGTGCTTTGGCAATACGAAGAAGCCCATACCTAGCAGCATTGTGCAATGCAGTTTTTCCATTTTTCCTAACTATCCACATTGAATCGACATCTGCATCGATGATAGCATTCACCACATCCAAATGGTCTTGAACCGCAGCTGAATACAGGGGACTAGTGTTTGAGGAGTCACACAACTTACAAACCTCAGGCATCTTGTTCAAAAATGCTTTCACGATATCTGGAAAATGATTGACAATGTTAAAACTAATAATTCCACGACAATGTGCATCCATTGTGAATTTATGATTTATGGGACCTATCATGGGTATCGCCAAGATACATAAGTCAACGCTGCAGCCAAGAGTACCTTTGTACTTAGAAAAAAAATTCCATATGAACTACTTATTTTCTAGTATTACTTTTTCTTTCTTAAAAAAAAAAAAAATCCTGCAGAGGTTGAGAAAGAACTAGGACATTGAACTTGAAGTTGTTGATGTTTCTTCATCAACAGCCACTTGTTGCCCAAGTTGCTGCTTTCCTTTTGCCATTAAACTTAATTTAGAAGCACTTGAAAGCTTTATTTTGTTCGAACTTAGTAGAGTATTTTCACCTCAATGGAAGGTGAAGGATGAAATTAGGCGAAAATAAAACTTTCGACCCTAAGTTTGAAGCGCTAAAATGATATATGAAATAGAGGAAGCCAATTAAAACCAGAAGGCTTTACTCAACTCCGAAAAACAGATAGACAACCAACTGATGCGATCAATTTCATCACCAAACTACCACCGGCTATTTACGTGTTGTCATGTAATTTATTTGTTTTTTTTTTTCACACCAATCTCATTTCAACTTTCAAGCAAGAATTACTTATTATTCAAAATATGAATCGCTTAATTTCAGAGTATTATAAAATAAAGTATTAAAAGAGAGATGCAGAAAAGGGAGGAATACCTAGATGACCACGCTTGGCGGCAACATGGAAGGCATTCATGTCGGATTTGGACCTGATCTTCACAATCTCCAAGTCACAGTACTGGAGCAAGTAGACGAAAATCTCAGTCAGATTATGCTCGGCAGCGACGTACAGCACCGTCTCTCCGGCATCGTTCTGAAGGGACATGACATTAGAAAACGACGAAGCATCTTCGCTATTAAGCTGCTCCAAGAGTTGCTTCAGCTCATCCAATTCCCCAGACCGAACTATTGAGAAAATGGACTGGTACTTAATGAATCGCAGAGCCTTGGGATCCATCATCGCGCGACCTCTCACAGAGAGAGAGAGAGAGAGAGAGAGAGAGAGAGAGAGCTTCTTCAATTCTGGACAATTGTCACTCACAGCCTAACTCAGAAATTTTCGTCGTTTCTTCTTCGAACGGATAGCAGATTGAAGCAAATGAAAGAAGATTAAGAAGTGGAAGAATGATGAGAATAGATTTGGATTCGGAGATTTGAGGAGGAGGCGATGGTGGCGTTCATGATCTTCTTCCTCCATTTAACAGAATGCGATTATTAGGAGGATTTTATTTTATTTGGATGATGTGATTGAGGATGGTGGTGGGGTCTTGAGGCAGAGCAAATCCATGTGGTGCTTAGCACATTGACTTTTCATGGACCCCTCCATCGTCAACGAGACGCGAATCTACAGTGCCCATTCCTTGTCTATTAGCGCTGTTAGCCGCATATTCACGCAGGCCAGGTGGCAGGATGCTGTTCAAAGCAAAAAAGCTAAAAAAGATTTACCCTTTATTATTTTTATTACTTCTTACTTTTTTTAATATTAAAAACAAAAACTTTTCTGTTTCTCTGTGTGTTCGGATTAGTTTATAGAGAATAGCTTATAATTTATGAGATAAGTATATGAGAGGAGTTTTATCTCAAATTATGGAAAAGTGCATGGTTTCAGAGCTTGCCGAACACACACTTAAATGCATGGTTTAAGAGATAAGAATGTAAGAAAAATTTAATCTTAATTTATTAGAATATGTTTATCATAAGAAGCGTCAACCAAGTATTTGAGCAACTTTTATGTGTTACATTAATAGTTTCAATTGAAAGTGTGAGAGTACTTCATGGTTAAGTGAGTATAGCTCCTTTCATTACACCAATGCTTTTAATTGGTTATACTTAGATTGATTCTTAAATTGAATACAATTTAAGTTATCATTACCAAACTTTATGTGTCTGGCACTTTTCAGGTTACGACCTTTTTTTTTATTTATTTAATTAAAGTGGGTGCCAGCATACAAGGCCGAGGAGGAATTTGTAGTAACATGTACGAGTAGCTAGAAAGCTTTAGAGTTTTGCCATCCAATTAAGGAACTAACGTCTATATAACTTATGCTTAGCAACATCATCAAATAAATTTTGTTGATCCAACTAAGCGAAGCAATATTTTATTATAAAAAAAAAATTGGACATTGGTTGAATTTATAATTCTAGTGTATGTTTAGATAAGTTTTTGGAGAATAACTTTTACGAGTTATGAAGTAAATATGTGAGAAGAGTTTTGTTTCGATTTGCGGAAAAGAGCTTTTGAAACGGCGATTTGGTGTTTACACATAATGATGCCTTTTCTTTTGTGATATCATGAAGATTTGAAAATTTGGTATTGTCAGAATAATTATTTCTAACTTGCTTTACCCAATGATAATCTAATGCTGAATCAACGAAAAAATATATCTTAAAATAAAATATAAACAAGTTCGATACGTTGTTCTTTGTCTCTTATGTTATCAACACATACCACATGACCTAAAGATTAGAGACCTTTTGTCATTTTATGGCAAAAAAAAAAAAAAAAGAGACCTTTTGTCATTTCAATAAAAAATAATGATGATTATGTGTTCTTTTCAAATTACAATAAAAGCCTCAAGGGAGACCTGGGCAAGGAGCATAATGAGCCAAAGCCTTTTTTATGTATCCATTGATCCATTAACTTATCCTTGAAGCAAACTACAATAATAACAATAATAATAATAATAATGTTTGAAGACATTACATTTTAGGTTAACCTAGAAGCGAGTACTTCTTCCCTGAAAAAGGCTGAAATTTTGGTTCTTCTTTCTGTAGGGATGTCTCTTGTTTTAGCTCTTTTCCCTGAAAAGCGAAGGTGAAATACAATCTAGTTTGTTAACTACACCATCTAGATAGTGAATTTGGCTGCCATAATGTCAACTTGAATTGGCATACATAGTAGAAAAAATTAGCAAGAACCAGCAAAATTACCTTTGCGGTTTCTCTAAACCGGTTTCCGTTTGAACCGAACACAAGCTTCCCTTGGGATGCATGAGAGTTACTTTGTGAACAAGATGCTGCAGAAGAATGTGTATTGCCATTGCCATTTTGAACACTGCTTCTCTTGTCCTTAGAACTTGAACAAGAAACCGACGGCGGCTGATAATTTAAGGTTCTTCCATCCAAACGTCTGCTTGCTCCAGAAAATGCGCTGAACTTGGGTTCAGTTTCAGCAGGAGGCTCTTCAACTGTCATGAGGAACAAAAGAATACCGTAAATTACATCAAAATACACTCATGCTATCTCCAGTCCTAGATGTAGGACTTTGTCGTAGTTCTATATTTAGGATCGGAGGAGTATATCAAAAGAAAAAGGTGAAAACCCATTTGACAAGATAAGGGAAGAGAAGTAAAGGTTAATACAAAGGGTTAAGGTGCAAATTTACCCTTTGGGGATCTGTTTGGTATGAGGGATTTAGAGGGGAAAGGAGAAGAGGGAAAATTTTTATTAGTTGGATTTAAGAAAATTGGAAAAGTGGGGTTACAAAATTGTAATATAGATAATATGTAAGATTAAAGAGTAAGAAAATTTAATTAAAAATTTTATAACCCACTTTTTTCATTTTTTTTAAATCCATCTCAAAAAAATTTTCCCTTCACCCACTTTCCCTCCCCTTCCCTTATACCAAACAAGATCCCGAAGGTTTAGTCAATGAGCAATATTGCCCCGTAAGTTGTTTTGAGTTCAATGTTTCCTTAAAAGTTTTAAAGCGTAGCAATGCTGCCTCCATACCATTAAAAAACTAATGTTGACAAGGCAATATTGTTCCTTTTTAACACTTCTAAGGCAATATTGAACCCAAAAAAACTTCTGGGGTAACATTGCACCTAAGAAAAAATTTGTGGGATAAATTTGCACTTGAACCCTAAAACAAAATTAAGAAAGAGAATTATGCACCTTTCTCTGGAGCTGCAATGGGCTTTTCAGGTTCCTTGTAATCCAAGGGAGGGGCAAAGTCCACCTCACAATCTGTCTCAATGATGCTAACTCCATTGGAAGGCTTGGTGTCTACAATATTAATGTAATATTCCTTCTTGTTGTATGCCACCATTATAGTATCTCCAGTTGTTAAGCATGAGTAATGTCTCAATGTTGTTTCCAATCTACATAATCAAATCAAAATACACTCAAATTTCTAAACAACCCTAATTATAGTAGCCATGCATAACTAAACTATCAAACTACTCTTGAATACAATAATTGTTTAGTTAACTTACATAGCCTTAGGATTGGAGACATCCAAGAAATCCTTTGTGTGTGGTTGCAACTTTATAAAAGTCCCCTTTGGAAGGCTAACATTCTTTATTTTCACTATCTCTCCCTCTTGTAAAAGCATGTGCTGCATCATCTATATAACAAAACTTGAATAAGAAGCAGCATTCATGAATTAAAAATTGGAACCCTGAAGAGGGAGAAGCACACCACCAATCATATATACTACTTGACAAACTATAAGGGTTTTTTTTTTTACCCAATTTGGCATATACACCATGCCTTCCTCTGCAGTGAACTCCAGAACCCCGCAATGAGACACCCTCCCGGCGGCATCATTCCGAATTTCAAACAACATCGGATAATCAATATTCAGATATGCTGAAAATTACACTTCTTGTTAGCCTCAAAATCTTGCAAACTAGACATTCAACACATTAGAAGAATAAAATGGCGACCCAATACACATAAGACTCCCATTAGATGAGGTTTGAAGATATTCGGATATATGTTGCCTTATTCCCTCACGGGGAGAGTCTCATAAGAAGAAATATGCAACAAAATATAAAGTCAGAATTTCAACTAACCAAGATAGTCGAGGGCTGAGGGAGGCATTATAACTGCAAGAAAACAAGAATTATAATCAACGTTAGATACAATTTGATCATGCTATATCCAGTCCTAAATATAATACCTAATTGATTTCTTAATATAAAAATTAAGGAAACTGAATAAGTTACTTAACAATATCATATGTTGTGTCTGATTAAATTATATATCATCTTATAAGTAAGACAAATTAATTTGAAGAAAAAAAGATAAATATTTTAAAATGATTTAATTAACTTCTTTAATCTCCCAAAAAAAAATCAACTAGATCTTATATTTAGATTCGAAGGGAGGCAGAAAAAAAAAAAAAAAAAGCAGATCTGGTACTAATATGGAAACTTACTTTTATCGCCATTTTCTATGTGAGGCTGCAAGATAAACAAGAAGGGGGAAAAAAATAACATCAATACTTTTTAGTTTAGAAGAATAGCCAAAAACTACGTACATCAATGATAGAAATAGAAGAAATCTGACCTTATTAATAGAAGAAGCAGGGTAACATCGATAAATCTGCTCGAAAGATTCATCATCGTATTCGTATCCGTATCCATCAAAAGACTGAGCACAAGTGTGCAAAGATCATTAATATTGATAAACGCAAGAAACAATTAGAGAATTAATGGATCAAATTAAATGACCAGTTGAACTGAAAAAAAAAAAAAAAAAAAAAAAAAAAGGCTCAACGACTTTTCCTTAAAAAGTAGTACAAATTCGTACCATTCTGAATTTTGTACGATTCTTACTACAGATGATCAAACCTAAGAGCTCCCTGTAAAACGCAAAAAAAAAAAAAAAAAAAAAAAAAACCCCAGCCAATTGCAATGAATAAGCAAATTAACATAAAACGAAAGTAATAACGAGGAACAGAGGACCTTGAACTTATAAGGGATTATAAAAAAATTCCGATATGTTTATGTGAAAATACAGAGCATAGCCCATAAACAAATTTAAAAAATACTGAAATATTAGCCATTCGCCTCTGATTACTAGGGAGTGACCCCAGAAAGAAAATCACCGACTTACAAAGAGTAACAAAGAAAGGTTACCTGAATTGAGAATATGGGCAGAGAAAGAAAAAGCTTTTGCGTGCTGAATATTTTTTAGGTTAATTTGATTTCACTATTTCTAATGCTGATCTCACTATTTATTTATAGAAACATGGCTTTAAAATTAGTTTGTTTTTTAAAAAATAAAGATATAGTTAAAAATATAACTATATGGTATTGATTAAGATCATTTTGAACCTCATAAAATATTTATCAAGATCTGAACCTATAAATTTGAAGATTTATAATACTAGTAATTATCTATTTTATTGCATATATTATTGATATGCCATATATTGATAATGATAATGTATCACACTAAATAATACTCCCTCCGGTCATAATTATAAGATAAAATTGACTCTTTTGGAGAAATTAAGGAAGCTAATTAAATTACTTTAGAGTATTTATATTTATATTTTTTTCTTCAAACTAATTAGTTTAATTAATAAATTAATATATAATCTAATGATACATAACATATAATATGATTAAGTAACTTATTTAGCTTCCTTAATTTCCCAAAAAACAAAAGTTAACTTTGCTTTATATTTAGGACCGGAGGTAGTAGTATTTATTTAGGGTTTAATGATAAAGTGTATAATACTGAATTGGATATATATAACATTTTTTAAAAAAAGGATGACAATCAATTATTATTTGTCTTGACAAAAATGCATTTAACTAAAAATGTATTATATTTATTCAAATTTATTATATTATACAGCATTTTCCATAAAGAAATAAAATTTTGTATATGGAAAAAGGAGGTATAAATTTAATATATATATATATATATATATATATAGGGTCAGAGTCAATATTTAATATATCAGTTAATAACAATGCTCTGATATCTCATACAAGGATATGGATTTTTTTCCAACACATATAAATATATGAATTGAAATTTTATTATGAGGTAAAAAAATTTAAAATCTTGTCACCAGAATCGATCAAGGACCGGATTTTAGGAAACAAAATTAACTGTATGGAATTGAATTGTATTGTTAATATGGAAATTTTTTGGGGCCGGATTTTAGGAAACAAAAGTAACTGTAGGGAATTGAATTTTATTGTTAATATAAAAATTTTGTTCAAAACTAACTTGTAACATGTAAATATCTCATTGAGCATTTCTTTATATCAGGATTTGAGCTTAAAAATTTGAAGATTTATAATAGGAGCAGTTATCAATTTTAT
Organism: Inga laurina; assembly: GCA_963855925.1. Lineage (NCBI taxonomy): Eukaryota > Viridiplantae > Streptophyta > Magnoliopsida > Fabales > Fabaceae > Inga > Inga laurina. The sequence continues at coordinate 2,042,011 of OY979712.1, read as the reverse complement.
TGCATATATTATAATATTATTAATATGCAGTATATTAATAATAAAGTTACAAAGATGTATCACCTTAAGAAATAGTATTTTATTAAACCGTGCAAAAACTCACACGATGTGTGGATATGAATATGTGATCATTTAAAAGATTGAATGGACAATAAATATTTAGTTAAAACTCACACATTTAATTTAATAATTAAATAGTATAATATTATAGTCAATAAAAACACAAGATAACTTGGTAAAAAATTTACATTAGATAAATATGAGGTCCATACACGATAATGGAATGATTTTTTTAGGGTTTTTTATTTGAAATGTAAAAATATAATAACCTATTGAGAAAAATAGGAGGTTATAAAAAAAGAAATAAAATATAGATTAATATTAGATAATTATCTATATAAAATTTGTTTATTCATATGGTTAAAAAATTAGCTAGGGAAGGTAAAGAAGTTATCATGCTCACAAAAAAAAATTTTATTAAGTTATGATGGACGATTTTATATTTAAATTTTTATAACAGATCAAATATTTTAATTTATTTTCATATTGTTAACTAGTTTTGAAATTTAAAAATGAATAAGAAAGTTATGATATTATAATCAGGTGAGAGTAGCCATCATCAGCTACTACCCCGATTTTTAATATAAAAGTCATTTGATTATTTTTTTAAAAAAAAATTAAATAAATTAAATTAAAATATTTATATTTATCAATTTTTTCAAAAATAAATTGTTTTACTTATAAACTGATATATAATCTAATACATATATAATATATGTTATAATTAAATAATTTATTTAACTTCATTAACATCTCCAAAAAAAAAAAAAAGTTAACAAGCTTTTATATTATAGACTAGAGGGAATATATGGGAAGGTAGACCCTATTAAAAGAGGTAAAGAATGTCCCCGTTGTTTGTTTTATCTTTTTAAAAATGTTTTTATAATTTATAAGATAAATATATAAAAAAAATTTTATCTCAATTTATGAAAAAAAATTTCTGAAAGCATGATTTAGAAGTTTCCCGTAAACCATTACTAACAATAGCAATATTAAAATCGTGTCAATCCACAGAGACAAAGTTGAAGATCAATCAACACGACATGGACAAGTATAGCATCTTTTGAAAAGTCCTTGCATTGAAGCGTCGCAAAATAAAAGATTCTTCAATAAGAAATTGATAAAGAAGATCTTGACACCAACTTCACTTTCAAAAGAGGAAAAACGGAGATCTAATCAGATTGGGTTTAAATAAAATGAGCATACAACCAACTTTGAGTTGTAATTCCATATGGATAACGTGAATGCTTGAAATACTGAGAGATCTCACAATTGTAATATTATTTTCGATCTTAAATATAAGATAAAGTTGATTTTTTTTAGAAAAATTAAGGAAGCTAAATAAGTTACTTAATCATATCATATGTCATGTATCCTTAAATTATATATCAATTTATTAGTCAAACTAATTAGTTTGGAGAGAAAAATAAAAATAAAAATACTCTAAAGTAATTTAATTAGCTTCCTTAATTTCTCTAAAAAAGTCAACTTTATCTTATACTCCCTCCGATCCTAATTATAAGACAAAGTTGACTTTTTTGAAGAAATTAAGGAAGTAAATTAAATTACTTTAGAGTGTTTATATTTTTAGTATCATAAGATTATATATTAGTTTATTAGTCATATTAATTAGTTTGGAGAAAAAAATAAAAATAAAAATACTCTAAATTAATTTAATTGGCTTCCTTAATTTCTCCAAAAAAATCAACTTTATCTTATAATTAGGATCAGAGGGAGTAATTAGGATCAGAAAGAGTACTTGATTATGATGCTGGAATGTAATTCCCATAAGAAACAAGAAAATTGGACATAGAAAGAAGTTAAGGGTAAATTTGCCATCCTTGGGGCCACCTTAGTATCACCCCAACTAAAGTGGCCCCTCTTCAAGGTGATTGAATGCTCCAACGAGTTCTCTTGTAGGATAACCCACCCAAACCTAACACCTCTTGTATTGCAAAACACAAATCCCACCAAAGACACCACCGTCCTCTCTCACCAAACGCTTAATACGCTTCATGTTATGTTCTTTTTTATAAGATAGTATTAGAGGATGTCTGAAAAGTTTTTTTGTAAACTCCTCATTTTACCCTCACTTAATTACAAAAATTACTCATACACTATTGTATTTAATTTTCATGTTTGACTAAAACACTCCATATAATATATTCTTTCTATTTCACATAAATGAGGGTATTTTTAGAAAACAAAATTCATTCTTTACATATTTATTTCACCTAACTAATTTTAACCACCTCATCCAACAATGCAATTCCCTAAATCATAAGTAATTTATATTAATGGCATAAAATCATCACTCCTACTACAAATAATGGCTATGATAAACAAAAATGACATGCACAAGATCCTTCTTAGAGTACTGTCCTCTCAGCTGGAACAACCATTTCCATTACTTTTCCTTTTTTTTTTTTTTTTTTGCCATCCTTTTTTTTTTTTTGCCATCCATTTCCATTACTTTTCACGCAAGAGCTTGATCAATAATTAATTAAAAATTACATGCCTCTGGTTTGTATTTGCTAGTTTTGAGCTGCACTTCTTCCAAGTTGGGACTATATATCATTAACTTATCTCTCTGCGTGTGTTTGTGTTTTCTTGTGAATAATTTAATCGAAGTGGCGTCGGGTAATCTGGTTTGTCCCGAGCGTTGTCTTTTGTATGGAATTGTCGCTTTTTTGCCATATCTCTTCCTTTTGAATTCTGAAATCCTATTAGTAATCTCCAGATTTCATAATATAATTTCCTGATTCTTTCATTTCCATTTCCAAATTGATACCTATTATAAAGAATCATATAAGGAAAGTGGTTACGATACCCTTGAAGAGAGGCAACAAATTAAATCAACGCTTAAGCTCAGCATGTGCATTTGCATTCTTCCTCTCTAAATTAATCATTACCCATCCCCATCACCATTCTATAATTTAGTAACCAACAATAATTGAGAAGATATATATAATAAAACTTTTATATTTGAGAATCATCGTCCTCAATGAAGAAAAAGGTCGATGAATGGCTAAATCACATGCATTCTTAGTTGTCTGTCCTAGTAGTCATGAGTTCACAGAAGACACAAATACTATAATATTACTTTCTTGTTCGCACAAGCTAGGCACTTAAGCAAATGACAAATTCGTAAATGTCCATGGATTTGTTAATGTAAGCACCCATAGACTTGTTAGTAGACGTCTATGGACTTGTCAGTGAAATTAGAATTAATTGTAAAAAAGTCCTATGAGACTTAAATACAATTTTGATATTTTAAAGAATCATTTTGTCGTATTTTCTTACCCATGGACCTAAATGCAATTTTCCTAAATAAATATCACCGTACCAAATCTCTATTCTCTTTAACCAGACATTCATTCAATCTCACATGCCAGAGCATGTTTTATCAGATGTAATATCTATACACGGGCACACTCATGCATTTATAAATCTTAATATAAGATCCACTATGTAGTTCAATTACTTTCATTAAAGTGAATCTTGTATTAAAGACCAAAGGTAGTAATTGTTAGCCGGCAAAGTTGGTGAGGTGAAGAGACATTGTTCCTCCTCTCAGGGAGAAGAGCTTGCACTGTCCCTCCAATTTTGCCTCCTTCTTCACTCAATACTAATTCCTGATATTTCCCAATTTCTACACCATGGCATATGCCCCTGCCATCTTTTGCATCTACATTTGCTATTTCAAACTATTTTCTCCTCATCAAGACTCTCTAGTTATGTGATATCCATGAAGAATTGAAACTCACATTTCATGTACTTTTCTTTTTGAAAAAAAAAAAAAACTGTTAGATGAATCAAATTCTAACTCGTCAATCATCAGGAAAACCGAGGAATCTGTTTATGAGCTTTGCCACAGGGGTGGCATCACCTGGAGAATAAGGGACAAGAGAATTCAAATCCATATCAGCTACAGTTTGATGAAGAGTTTGAGGACGTGCACAATACAAATGTTTTTGGTCTGCCAGTTCTTCGGCGAGTTCGCTTTGATGATTATCCATCAAATCTTCATTCACAACCACAATTAAAGGCTTGCCCAGCCGTAATGTCTCGAATATGCTACCTGACCCTGCATGGAGTCAACAAATTTGCAGTCAATGTAAAGCTGCCATATAAACATGCCTGTAAAAATGTAATATTTCTCCAAAAAAAAAAACAAAAGGAAAACTTTAGCCGTTTTCCTAAACGCAAGATGGCATTCAGATTGATTGATTCAGTGCTGTAAAATACTACTTCTCCGGTCTTTAATGTAAAATACATTTGGGGCATTAATCTTCGTCTTAAATATAAAACATAGTTTTCATATTTGTCAATATTTTTCTAATTTATCCTTATTGATATCTCCTCAACCATAATTAAGGAGAGGGAGTGAGGGAATTAAGAAAGATGACTAGGGTATTTTTGAAAATACATGTCATATTGACTAACTTAATCAACTTCCTTAACCTAATCAAATTAAGTAAATATGTCTTATATTAAGGACCGGAGAAAACACCATATTCGTTCATTCAGTGCATTTAGGAGTGGGAAGAGATCCCCTCACTTTCCAACAAAACAATTACTTCCCCTATGCCTAGCCTCAGACGGGAAGGGATGTAATTGATGGATCCTTTGTTTATTCTTCAACAAGCACAAAAGACATCAATCATGCTAAATTATTTTAATTTTAAATTTGAATAAATTCATTAAACCACACAAGTCAATTCTATGCAAACGAGTCTTATTTTAGTGCCTAGTACATGTAGTTGTCCTTGCTCATTATGTCCTTCTGTTATTTAATCTAACCACATTCACCAGCCTGTGGTGACCGCTGTAGCTCATTTCTTAGTTTAAATTTTTTCTCTTCTCTCTAGTGCTAATGAATAACTCGAACAAACCCAGTTAACACTTATCCAATGATTTTCATATCCAACTTTAGCTTAAGGTAGAAAGCAACAAATATAACGAATGACCACTGGCGTGACAGCTACTTCTCCCTTAAAGACAGAACTACAAAATTGAAGCCACTGGAACCAAGTAGTAAAACAATGACTTAGGCAAACTTGACAATACCATAATTACATAAAAAGCGAAGAACCAAAAGAAAGAAAAGAAAAGGTGACCTGCGTGACTGATGACAAGAGAGGCTGAATTGAGATGATCGGCAATGCTAGAAGAAAAGGTGAAGTAATCTACAGCCAACGAACTACCTCCTTCAGACTACAAAGAAGTAACTTCTAAGAAATTCAGTAAATGAAAGAAGCATGTAATAAAGCTAATGTCATTACCAAAACAATTTAATTGAGGGATTTCCTCTCAAAATCCTAATTCATAAATTCTGTGTGATAAAGCCACCATGCATTCAGATCTTTCAGTTTTTCACAAATTTCTAATGGACATTAAAAAAACAGCAAGCCAAAGACATTTGAGCAGCTTCAAGTGGACGCACTTCCAAACTTTCTAACTTCCGAATTACCATTCACCTCTAGAATGCATTGTATTTGAACACGAATCATCACTAGTTACTAGTCTATATAAATGAGAAGCTAATAATAGTTCAACTTAACTTCATTGTGGAGACATCAGATGAGTAAGGAAGAAAAGGCATTTAAGATTACCTTTGTTGGAACATAAGATCCGCGACCCATTTGAATGAGGAGGTGGGTGTAGCCTTTTGTAAATAACTCCTGCTTGACCGTTGGAGAATCCACGGCTTTCACGAGAGCATCAAATGAAGTCGTCCCCACAGTTACAAAAACAACCCTTCTTTTCTTATCATCATCGCCAGCACGATCCGCCATTTTGACTATTTGATCCCTTCTCCAAAATGCAGGGCTTGCAAATAATATCTTCAATTGGAGCAATCGACTTTGAGGACAGTTGCTTCAATTGTTCACGAGGAAACCCCCCTTCTTCTAAGATCAATCACTTCATTCCGTTCCCTGGAGGCCCGAAAAATGAGATGTACTTTGTTGGGAAGCAAATCAAGGAATCGTTCCATCTCCTTCAAGATTTCATATTCAGATTCCTCCTCGGGCGGAATCCATGAAAGTCGCCTTTCTATCGACAAATTTCTCCCCTCCCTCGTGACGCGAACTGAAAGCTGGTGTTGCTTCTGAATTTAAGAACTCCTGATAGAAAATTGGAAGAGAACGCTTTTCCTTCTTAATCCAGGAAAACAAAAAGTGTTGCTCCTGGATTTAAGATGTTTCGAAGCTGGAAACGGGAACAATAAGCTTTGGATTGCAGATTGAGGAACCGAGACGGGAAAAAATGCCTCGTGGGTAATACGAAATTATGCGCGTTTGGGACTTACACTAGGCGTTCGTTTAAGATCGTTTAGGGTTCGATTAGGATAGTTTATTTTTTGATAATAAGTGTTTATAAATCGTGAATTATAAAATATGAGGTAAGAATGTGATAGGAGTTTTATCTCGACTTACGTAATAAAGACTTATTGCTTAAAAATAAGTGATACCAAACACACACTTAATTTTTGAACTATAAGTGTTTATAAATCATAATTTATGATATACAAGATAAGTATGTGAGAAGAGTTTTATCTTAACTTACGAAATAAGTACTTATTGCCTAGTGTGTTTGTATTAGTTTTTGAAAAATATCTTATGAAAAAAAAAGGGAGAATAACTTTTGGATTATAGATTACGAGAAGAATGGATTATGGGAAAGCATGATTTCGATAAAATGAGAGTGTTTGAATATTGTGATCAAAATAGTTTTTTTATAATCAAATTACTGAAAAGTACGTTGACTTTTGTAATAATTACATATAGGGTTAAAGTGTAGATTGGCCAACAAACTTTTACACTGGCTGCATCTAGCACAAATAAGTTTTAAAAGGGGCAAAAAAATCAATCAACAATTTAAAACGGGGCAACAAGCACAATCTTGTTAAAATGGTAGCCTTTGACCGTTAAATAGTCAGCTGAGGGAAATTGAAATGTTGTATGTTTGGGTTTCATGGTTCAAAATTTGGTCTTGTCTATGGCATGGTAATAGAAAGGTTATGTCGAAATGGGTTAAATCGATTTACTACCTTTGCAAATTGATTTACAAACGGTGAAAATCAATTTGCTCCCTTTACAAATCGATTTGCAAAGGCTTCAAACTTCACCCAAGCCTCACGAACTAAATTGATTTGCCATTTTGATAAATTGATTTATAACTGTGATTGCCAAGATCATCAAAGCGATGATCCTGTATCCATCTGACGCTGTAATTTAAATTTTTCGTGGATATACTTGTCTTTTAGATTTTCTCTACTATGAAGGCTGCGAATGAAGATGGGTTGGTGGGAACTGATCTTCCCATATTTAAGACACAACCTCATTGTCTGTATCAATTTGTTATTGAAGCATTTTTTTAGAAAAGAAACAGAAATAGCTCTCAGTTTCCATCAAAAGATGATTGATAGAGGCTTATCTAGTTTTCTCCGATTCCAGTTGCTATGAAATTGGGATCGCTAAATCCTTATAATTCTCGCATTTTCTATAGCCCGACACTTTGTTCCAATTCAACTCTCTTTAAGACCCTCACTTGCCACTAGGGGTGGAAACAGGCCTGACCTGTTAAGGCACAAACTGGCCTAAGCCTAGGCTGTGGCCTATTGGAGGCCAATTTTTAGGCCTAGGCCAGGCTTGGCCTGAAGCCTGTTAAGGAGACCTGAATTTTTAAAATTTTTTAAGCAAACCGACAGGCTTATAGGCCTCGTGCAAAATAGGCAAACAGGCCACAGGCCGAAATTTACAGGCTCAGGCAAAATTATCCTTTAACCCTTATTTGATTTTTTTAAAAAAATATTTTAACAGGCTCAGGCCGGCCTGACAGACCTAATAGGCTTGTCAATAGGCCTTAGCCTTGCCTATTAAGTAAAACAGGGTTTTGTTTTGGCTTTGGCCTGGCCTTTTAGCCTGACAGGCTAGGCTACAAGCCCCCGACAGGCCGCCTGGCCTGTTTCCACCCCTACTTGCCACGTTCTGTTCCTTCCACACTCTCACTAACCACCTAGACAATGTTTAATTCACACAGAAATGGACGTTAACCTGAAATTAACGGTGCTGTGCTAGTTGCCCTGTTTAAAATTGTTGATTGGTTTTCTTGCCCTTTATAAAACTTATTTGTGCTAGGTGCTCTCAATGTAAAACTTTATTGGCCAATCTGCACCTTAATCCTTACATATAAAGCATAAGATTATATTTTATGTGTTATTTAAGGATTAAGGTCCAAATTTAACAGCCAAGTTTTTCCTGAATGGCGTTTGGCACAAATAGATTTTGAAAGATGAAAAATAATAATGAATAATTAAAAAGGATGTAAATTTAACAAAACCGTTAAATTTGACCTAACGACGTTAAATTATAAGAGAAGAAAACCCTTAACGACATTAAAAATGATGCATCTTAACACATTATTTAACATTAAATTTCATAATTAATACAAAAAATGAAATAAATTTGTCTATATGTAATGTTAATTAACTTAACAAATTTTTTTAATATAATCAAATTAAATAAATAGATCTTATATTAAGGATAAGAGGGAGTATTAAAATTTTAAAATTCTAAAAAAAAATATAGAGAGAAAACTTTGAAATTAAAAAAAAAACAGATGGGAGAAAGAGTAGGACGTGGGACCTAAAAACAGAAAAATAACCAATGAAAATGAGAGAGTGGGACCTACAAAGTGAAAAAAAAATAGATTATGCCCAAACCATGGTTTTAGTATCCAAAACCATGGTTTAAGGTCAAAAGGGATTATTTGAAAAAGTTGAGTGTTTGGGTATTTTTTTTAGAAAACTAAGGTTTAGGCTCAGAATAGCTTTTTTTAAGTGAATCCAAACACCCTCTAATGGCCTTTAAAATGATTTTTAGCAAATAAAAATAGCCTAATAAAGAATAAAGGGAAAATTTTAGAAAAAGATAATTAAAAATAGGAAAAGATAAATTAGTGCTGCGAAGTTATTAAATCCAAAGTCAAAATTGAAATAAGAATCTAAGATATTCAATTATGACCAAATAACCAAAATGCCTTGAATTGAAGGCAAAGTTTTAAGGGTCAATAATAACATCTGTATCTATATTAACAACATCAAATTTCACATTAATGACTTTATTTTTATGTTTTACAACTTTATATCCTAAAAACCAGAGATAATTTTGATGACACAAGTTTCAGGAGTTAATAACAACATCTGTATCAATATTAATAACATCATATTTTACATTAATGATTTTACTTTCATATTTCACAACTTCATATCTCAAAAATCAGAGATAATTTTGAAGGCACAAGTTTTAGGTGTCTATAACAACATCTATATCTATATTAATAACATCATATTTTACATTAATGACTTCACTTTCATGCTTTATAACTTAACTCAGGGTAATTTGATCATTTGTTCAGAAATGAAAATCTTAGATTCATGCAACAATTTTGACATAAGATTTGACAAATTCGCAACATCAACTTTTTTTTTCATTTTAAATTGGTTTTTGCTCAAATTTTCCCAAATATAAGTCTCAATTAACTGCATACTTGAGTTGTTGTACTCACAACAGTCATTTAATTTAGTTGATTTTACTCCCACCTTTTCTTTATAAGAACCAACTATTAAAATCAAGGTACTGAAAACCAGACCGGTCACTGAACTGGTCCGGTCACTGAACCGGTCGGGGCACTAGATTAAGGGTCAGTGGGTCAATTAGGTAGTCAAACCGGGGCTAAACCGGTGAGGAAGTGAATGTTTTAGGTTTATTTATATGAAATTCTGTGTAAAATTAATGAAAAAATGATTTTAAAAAAAAAATTAAAAAATGGGTGAACCGGTCCGTACGGTTCACCCCCGGATCGGATCGGTTGGACCACTGGTTCGCCGATTCACAGGCTAAACCGACCGATCCGGTCCGGTCTAGTTTTCAATCCCCTGATTAAAATCATACGATTTAAAATGTTAGTTTAAAAAATATATATATATATATATATTTATATTTTAATTATCCCCTATATTTAAAAAGAGTATACATGTGTAAAAATTTATTACAGAGATAAGAGATAATAAGTGACATATATTTAATGAGGATAAAAATTAAAAAAATATGTTTAAAATTTTAAATAAAAAAAGATTTATTTCTTATATTATACCCACGTAATTTTTAAAAGGATGAAGGTGTAATTTTAACAATAATATTTTAGGTTAGAAGCAACTGGCACTATTAAGTTTTTAATGATACTAAAATACCCACAGGCTTTAAGAAGTGGGGCAATTTTACCACACCAGTGAAGTCTGAGAAAACGTCTGTTAAGTGGGTCCCACGCGGTGCACTATTGTCAACTTATCTTTCCTAGAACATAACACGTCAGCATCATCCCTAAAACAAGCCCCATTAAAGATGCAATATGTTCTAACCTATAAAGCAAAAGTCAAAAGCTCGGTGAAATCTTTGGACCCATCTAAATCAACTTAATTTTTTCAAACTTGGTAGGTGGGAGTGATATTATTCCATGACCACCTCCTCCATGAAAGACTTGACCTGCAGTGACCAAGAGACCGTGAGATGCAGTGACGTAGAGGATTGTATGGAAGAAGCAGCAAGGAAGAACCCGTTAGATGTGCAATGACGCAAAGGCTTCAAAACAACTTTCAAGAGGCTTCCAAAGGTGAAGGGAGGGGAGAAACGACGACGCTGCTATAAATAAAGAAGAACCCATCAAGAAGAAGCAGGAGCAAGGTTGATGGCGGCAGCGGCGTCTTCTACGACGGGAAGATGTAGAAGCTTTATCCCTTTCTCAGTTTGGACCTCGGTTTTCCCTCTAAGTTTGGCACTCCGAAAGCCTAGCGCATCTCTGATTATTGTCAAGCTTCTCAACTTCGATCTCTAATGTGCTTTCTCGCCAAAGCTTTCAGTTTGAGTGTCATTTGTTTTGCCTTCTCATTCTTCTATATCCACAATGAACTAATGAACTAGGTGAACAATTAAATTTGGTCAAACATTTCTTTTCTTTTCTTTTCGTTTTTTAATCTTTCCATGTCAGCAATTAAAATACTGCCATGTCAACACTACAAGTCAAACATTTTTCTCTCTCCTTTTCAAATTTGGTCAATGTTAATAGAGTTAAGGGTGTCCTAAAATTGCCCCACTTTAAAGTTTATGTGTATTCTAGCATTAATGGAAACTTAATAACGTTAGCTGTTCTTAACTTAAAACATTATTATTAAAATTGCATCTTTATCCTTTTTAAAATTCCGACAAGATTGGCAAGGGCACTACTACCAGTGCTATACATATACATACATATATATATATATATATATATATATATATATATTTCAAAATAAAAAATGGCGGGTCCTAAAAATTGCCTTCCAAAATGCCTGCCTGTCCTGGCATCTGGGCAATGCAGGATAACTAACGAAGCCTTATAGCGGAATCCGAGCGAAAGCATATGGAGTCGAGGCGCTTAATTTGCGATACTGAGATTCCGACTCTACAGCCCAAACTTGATGCTTTTTCTGATTCTTATCGAAAATCCCTCAAATCCCTAAGGGCGATATCACAAGAAACGGCTCAATATCAAGGTGAGGGTTCCTGAATGGTTCACTTTCAGTGTTTCCTGTGGATTTGGTTTATAATAAATGTCGGTTTTGAGCTTTATGCTTCGAAATTATCGTTTACAACGCGGATTGTATGTTTTGATTTATTCCATCTTCCTAGCGAAATTAGAAGAGGCAAAAGCTGAATTGAAGGAGGCAGAGGATGATTTTATTAAAGCACAGGGAGGTACATATTTAGCATCGCTTTACAATCTTGATTTTGGTGGATTTTAATTTGTGTTCAGATGTAAACTGCGAGTATCCTAGCATTTTAGATTTCAGTGAGTGTTAATTTTTTTACATTTTGCCACTCTTCAATTGCATTTTCACTCAGCGAAGACTCGTAAAGAGGCCAAGCATATGGCATTGATGGACGCTATTGCTTCTGCAAAGACTAGAGCTGAAGATCTTAAGAGTAGCATTCTGGAGAAAAGAACCAAGAATTCTGAATATGCTAAATTTTTATCTCAACATTCTCTTGGTAATTATCTGTTTGTGAACTTACACACGACATATACTTTGTAGCAATTTCCCAAACGTTATTACTCTTCCAGATGCTCACAATTTGATGCATTATGAATAATATTTTGAAACATTTTAAACCCTCTGCATCATCTCAAGGTACTGTAAATGAAAGTACTGAACAAAAAGATGAAATACAGGAGGCCATCTCATGGTACAATACAGTCCTCGGCTTCCATGTTGAAGGCGGAGATGGTAATTTATGTGGTTCGTATTGTTCAACTTTTATCCTTCTTCACTTAATTGATATCCTTACAAGTTCTTATGCATATCAGGGGTGGAGTTCACCTTCAAAAATATTAACATAACCAACCCCAAAGTGGAATGCTTTTTTACCATCCGTCACGAAAATGATGCTTATACATGTAAGGTGTTTTTCTTATGTTTTGTTTATAATCTCAATACACTGTAATAATCTGCTTTATGATGCTGGAGCTGTTTCTTCACTTTCAGTGTTGAACTGTGAACCCTCCCTCAAAGGCACCAAAGAGATTATCCATGAATTAAACAAGACAAATGGGCTGTATAAATTTGTCAGAGTTATGAGGAGAAAGTTCCAAAAAGCAGTGACACAAGGTATGAATGTGGCTTTTTACATTTCGTTATTTTTTTCATGCATTAAATGGGGATGCCAAAGATTTCCTATTATCTCAACGTGCACTTGCTCCAGATTTATCTATCTCATCCTTCAGAAGTGATTCACCTACCAAGAAGAATGAGAATAAAGTTCAAGCTTCAGAAGGTGATAGATCTTCGAAGAAACAAACCCTCAAAAGAGAGGCAATATCTGCTGCCTTGTCTCCTGGATCTGCCTCGTCTGTTCGCCAGTCTCCTCGTTTGAAGGTATGAATCGAAGTGGTCACTCGTGTTCTTTGAATTTAATTCTGTCAGCACTTATGTGTTGTTATTGCAAGGTCGGAATTTGCACCAGAGTTTTTATTATGAAATTTAATTGTGATTAAGCAATATAAGACCCATTTTCTTCTTAGTTAGGCGAGCCAAAAACATGAGGTACAATAGACAAGCAATGAATTAAGTTGTAAAAGCATAAGACTTCTCAAAGACAAATTCCAATTGGTCAAAAGTGATCTAGAACTACTTAAACCGCCAAAACATTAAGTGTTATAAGTTGGGGCTTTTGCTTTCTTTAACGTTTGAAACATAGATGAGGTTGTACGAGTGGATAAGGAAAAATGATACATACTTTAACTACTGACAAAATTGTCTAGCAGAATAAATTTAGAGCCCTTCTAAGGCCTTGTATCTTTTAGAGTTGCTAAAGATGTTAGAACCTGGAACTGGAAGTTGGTGGGGGTAAATAAACTGTTTTTTAGCATCATATTTACTCATATGGCAATAATCAATATGGTGACTGAAAATATAGTGGTTTGAATTTAACTTCAAGAGTTTGTCAATTTGCCAAGAACTTAATGTTTAATACGTTAATGCTTCTGATATTAAAATGATAATAAGCTCTAAAGGAACACATGCATGCTGCTATTTGTTCGTTGTTATAAGAGATACTCTCTCCGTCCCTATATATAAGGTCTCATTTTTTGAATGGATTTGTCCCTTTTATAAAGTCATATTTTAGTTGGTCTGATAATAAATGTATTTTTACGCATTTTATCATCAGTTAATTTCACACATTGCATTAATTAAAATGTTGACTCATTCCCTTTATTCTCTCACTTCATCTACCTCCCATATATTCTCTTTTATCATTTTCCTATTATTACTTTGTCTTTACTCATTCATAGGTAAGGAAATTTTTGGAGATAAAATTATATTTTCTACATATTTATTATTTTTAACTAATTTTAACTGTTTTCTAGATTCTCTCAATTCGATTAAAATGACCTTGTATACAAGGAGGGATGGAGCGAGTCCTTAATAACTTTCTGCTCTTGTATGCATTGCATATTGGTGCTAAAATCTCTTAGAATCTGGCAGGCTAGGAAATAAAGTGGAAACACTGTTTCTGTAGCACTCGTGTTGCCATAACTGATGAATCTGGTTGCCAAAACAAGTGGACAAGACATATCTGAGTTGATGGATGAACCTGTGTCTAGGGAATAATACAAGAAGAGCTTAACAAAATGTGGTTTGTAACTTGAGATATGGGGGAAACAACTTGCGGGTTTTTTGTTTGGGAAAGTTGTCCATTAATATTTTATTGAAAATTTATTTATCAAATGGGACCTGAAAACATTTAAAGGAAGATTCTTTACATATGGGGAAGATTGTTTAAATATAAAGAAAAAATATATAGGGAAGATATATCAAATACAGAGAAAATTATTTAAACATAAGGGAAGATCTTTTACACACAGAGAAGATTGTTTGAACAAAAAATTCCATTTGATAAATAAATTTCTGATGAGGCATTTTTGGATAATTTTCTCTCTTTGTTTTGTGCCTCCGAATCTTTCAATGTATTTTGTGATGTTTGCGTTTTCGTACTTTCTGGTTTTTTTTTTTTTTTTCAACAGTTCTTCAGTTAATCATGCATGACGTAAATAATGCAGTAAATATAAGATGCATTGGTTTTATCCTTATGTATGACTACCAACTGCCACAAGATTTTTAATCTGTTCCGTGTCCATCTACTTCATCACGTGCCTGCATCTATCTGCGCCTCAATTTCATGAATACCAATTTTTTTACCACAATATGATACTACAAAATAGCCATGAATGAATCATTCATGCAAAGCAACGGTAAGAGAAAACGCTAGTGAGATCAAATCCCATCTTGAGCACATCATTCAAAAATTCTAGATTGGTCAGCTTAGACTGATTTGGGGTTTGTTGAATTGAAGTGACTGATTTGGATTTGGGCATTTCAAAGATATTTTAAAGGAATCTTTCCTTTTAATAAGTGTAGAATCGTTAAAATTTCTTTATTATTATTTTTTTTTGATATATAAATTTTAGGAAGGGGTTCGGGCTTAACCCAATCCAAGGGCAGGGCCCCTAACTCATGATCCACTGGAGGCCTGTCCCTATAGGCTCCTGGTTGGCAAGCCGTCCAATCCACACAGGTAGGTAGAGGACTTTCACCCCTATTTTTTCACCCCAGCTTCACTTAGCTGTGGAGATGCCTCCCCAAACGTACACTTATTTTTTCACCCCTATTATTAAAATTTCTTTATAATTAAAGACGGAAAGAGTACAATGTATCAAAAAAAAAAGACGGAAAGAGTACATGGCCAAAAACAACCTGTTAATCTTTGCTTACGTGCCCCACCAGTTCACCACATCATGACTCTTGGGCTTATGTGCCGTCCAAGCCTGAAAAACACCGGCCACATAATCTTTTCACGGTTTTCGTGCCTTTGTTGGGAACTAATAATGTTGATCAAAAGCAGCATTCTAACAAATTCAACCTCAGAAACCAAATTAATAATTAATATAAAGTACAAGAATTAAAGGACAAATTTCATCAATTTTTTTATCTTTTTGCCGATCATCAATTTTTTAATCTAGACTCTATAAATTTTGTTATTTGACATAATAACAAGGTTGGTTGGTTCCATGCATTGTCTTAATTATTTAACTTGATATGATTGGCGTTAATCACCACTTATCCATAATATGTTAATGTAACAGCTTTTTTTTCCTCATTAATATATGTAACTGCTTTTAAATTTCATGTTTTGTATAAAATACTAGGATATGGTCATATAATCTTTTTTTTTTTTTGCCAGAACCCATAGATATATATTAGGCCAAAACAACTATATATATATATATGGATATAGGTTTTATCTATATTGAAAAATAGATAAAGATTCAGGTTAAAAATAGGAAAATCCTAGAAAAAAACCTCCAAAATGTCAAAATCTTGAATAAGTTTTATTTTCTACAATTGATGAGGAATTAACTACAATTAATCAGAAATTATCAACTTAGGAAATCACTAATTTAAAATTTTTTTGGTCTTTTTATAGGATTTTCCCACAAAAAAAAAAAAAGATACTATATAGATTCTTACCATCCTGAGAGGATATTTGCCATTTTGTCTAGAAAAGGATAAATTTAATTTACTCATTAAATTTAAAAAAGGAAGTGGGGATAAGAAAGGAAACTGCCTGAAATTTTATTAACGGATTGAGCAAATGTAGGGCCCAACAAACCGTCTATTATCACTAATCACGCGTTATTTATTTTTGGACTGAAACTAATCACGCGTTATTAATCTCGCTAATTTTGGCATTTCAACAAACAAATTTGGATCCAGTTCATCACGTATCGATGTCTCAATTCAAATCGGTTATGGATTCTTCTCACATTCCTCCTTCTGCTTCCTACGTCTCTTTTCCCTCCCAATTTCTCTTTCAGTCATCCATTCTCTCCTTATAAATCCAATCAATCCTCTCTTAATTCCTTTCATTTCTTATTTCCTTTTTTTGATTTTAGCTTTTAATCCTTCAATCTTGCATTATTCACCATCATGGGCTTCAAATCACTCTTCTCTCGGAAGAAGAAACTCCAGGAATCAGCCGCGTCCGCATCGCCGATCCCCTCCCGATCGCCATCGCTGTCGTCGATGCATTCTCGTGCGCAGAACACGCAGGAGCTGGAAGAGGTGTTCAGGAAATTCGACGTGAATGGCGACGGCAAGATCTCCGCATCGGAGCTGGGATCCATGTTCGGAAGCCTGGGCCGACCGGCCACGGAGGAGGAGCTGCATGGCATGATCCGTGAGGTGGACGCCGACGGCGACGGATTTATTAGTCTTCAAGAGTTTATCGAGCTTAATACGAGAGGGATCGACTCCGCGGAGGCAATGGAGAATTTGAAGGACGCGTTCTCAGTCTTCGACATCGACGGCAACGGGAAAATCACGGCGGAGGAGCTTCAAATGGTGATGAAGAGCCTCGGCGATGACCACTCATTGGCGGAATGTAGGCGGATGATTCAAGGCGTCGATAACGACGGCGACGGCCATATTGATTTCGAGGAGTTTAGAGCGATGATGATGATCGGATCTCGCCATGATACCAGTGACAGAGTGAAGCCGGAATAAGGCATTATCGGCTCTGGCATTCTTTTTGTTTTTAATTTTTTTTTTTTCAATCTATGATTTGAGGATTCAAACTTCACATCCTGCAAATTTGATGGATTGTTCCAAGCAGTTAGATTTGAAATATAAATAAAGATTAATTTTTTCCACAATTGTTTTTTTAGAAAAAATTACAGTCAGGCAGGTCGAGAAATCCTTTAAAATCTTAAAATAAAAAAATGATTTTAAAAATTTGTTAATAAAGCTTTTGGTGTTGTCAATCACCTGCACTTGAAATTGAGACCTGATGGTAAGTTTCCTTTTTTTTTTTTTTTTTAATAGCTCGAACCTAGAATGATTGTTTTGCCCAATTTCTTATTCAGGAGGTTCATTTCTCTTTGAAAATGCTTTTTTAAATTCAATCCAATTTCTTTATCAGCATCTGAATTGTTATAATTTTACATTATCTTCTAGATTTGATCACCTGTTTAAATTTAAATGTTACCTTCTTTGTTACAATAAATTTAATTTAAATACGAATTCTGTTCTATTTCCTGCAGATTGAGTTTCACCCCCCCCCCCACATTGTGTATATACTTTTTTTTAAGGAAGTTATTTCTTTAAGAATTAAAGAATCTGTAAAATTTTGTTTTTGAGCAAAAGAATCTGTAAATATTATTGTATGAATGTCTGCAGGTTCAAGTCAAAAAACATGTCTGAAGGCTTGAATTTTTTTTAGGATCTCGTTTTTGTGACCGAAACAATGCCATGGAATCTTTGTCATTGGATTATAGATTATTGTAAGATAACAATTTCTTTTAATTTTCATATCAATTTTTATCACAGTTAATAGTTTTTAAGGAAAATTTAATCTGAGTTTTCAACTCACTTAAAACTCAACCTATCAATTATGATTCAATGAAAAACTCCGTCCTCAATCAACTCACTTACCACTTCTTTACACTTTAAAATGACATTAAGCAAAAATAAAAAAAAAATCGAATAACAATTGTTCCTTTGTGAATACTCTAGAACAAAATTGTTCTTTGCTTAAAAAAAAACGTTGTTGAGAGACCTTTGTCTAATTTGGAATTTTACCCTACTTGAATGTGAATTAGCCTGTGACAATTATAGATTACACAACTCTTAATTTTGTTTATAAAAATATTAGGTTAAAGGTCATTTTTGGTTCTGAAGTATTCACTGAGAGCCAATTTTACCCTGAAAATTTTTTGAAAACCAATTTTATCTTGAAAGTGTCAAATTTGGAGCCCTAACTGTTATCCCAATTAAGTTTGACCATTAATTGACCAATTTCAAGACAAATTTGCTCCTAACTGAAAACTTTTGGAGTAAATTTGCAGTTTTGCACTTTGATAAAAATGACATGAACAACAAAATTATCCTGGAAGTTTTAACTTAGGAGCAAATTTACTAAAAATTTTCTTAACTAATGGTCAAACTTAATTAAGATAACGGTTAGGGCAAAATTGCTCTAAATTTGACATTTCTAGGGGAAAAGTGGTTCTGGAAAAACTTTCCGGGCAAAATTAACTCTAAGTGAATACTTCCAAAATAAAAATGGCCTTTAATCCTAAAATAAAACATCAAAACAAGCAGCTCAAAACGGGATTACATCTAAATTAAATAACAGTTGTCCATCATCCTCCTTTCTCCATATCAACCATGGTCTTACTAAAACGAGGTGGTGGTTGATCAAATGTGGTAATACTTGAAAGTGGAAACACTATTCCTAATCGATCTCGCCAAAAAATAAGCACAAATGCACCATAGTTAGTTTCTCTATACTTAATTAAGCTCAACCGTAACAAACCAATCCCCATAAAAAAGGAGTATGATAACCTTGTTAACATCTTGGTATGGGTAATTTTTTTAATAGAGAGTTTAGATCAGTTGGGTTTCAGGGATCCATTAGGGTCAGGACATATTTTTAAGTTTAAATAGCGCTTATATAAGGATTTATAGATTGTCTACTAATAAAGTCTTCATATCAATAGTAAGATTTGAACTCACGATGTTATGAGTTATGAGCTAATTCTTTATTAATTAGACTATATTTTAAGCACATCTCTTTGCATAATAAGATTCAATGCTTTAGCAAAAGCACATGTATTCCTCATAATTTAAGTTGGTCTTAACTGTGACACAACGTTTTTATTCATATATTGATACTACTATCAAAGTTAAAAATGACAATGTAATTGTTGGGAGCATTTTAATAATCATGACATAATAGTTATAAAATTTCATCTCAACTCATGAGAAATTTATATTAATTAAACATTTAAACATATCTTGATAAAAGATTGTTCACCAAAATGTATCTAGATATGAACAACTTTTGTTCATATGTCCCATATTTCAGTTAATGGAATAATTGCAATTTTGCTTAAAAATGCCAAGAATGATTCAAGTTTTTGCCAACCAAAGTATGACTCAATTATTATTTTCTAAAAAATTTATATAGGTAATTGTAATTTTATTCTCTTAAATTTAACAAATAAAAACAAAACTCTAATATCCTCACTACTACTACTATTGTTGTTGTGTATGTTTGGGAACATTTATTTTTTGAATATAAATATTTATTACGTAAGTCGAGATAAAACTCTTCTCACATACTTATCTCGTATATACGGATCACGATTTATAAACACTTATTACCTAAAAATAAGCTATTCTAAACCAATACGTTTTTTTTTTTGGTTGTTGTTCGCAAAATTATTGAAATGGTCGGGTCGTCGTGGCGGCACTCACTCGAATGAGAGTGGGAAGTTGGATATGGCTGCTTCCAGGGCGTTAATGGCTTCCTTAACCCACCTTCGTCCGCTAACATGCGCCGCTTCTGTATCAACGTCTTATCCTACGCGACTTGTGCCCCAATCACCCGACCTCATCAAATGGGTTCGGAAACAAGGCGGTTTCGTGCACACGGCGGTGAAGATAGCACAGGATGAGTCCAAAGGCCTCGGGCTTATGGCTTCGGAAGAAATCCCTAGAGGCAGTGACCTTATTGTTCTTCCGCATCACGTGCCCTTGAAGTTCGGCTCTCTTGAATCGAACCATGAAGATGAGCTTGATTCTGTGTTAGTTAATTTAGCCCGCCGCGTTCCTGGTATCGATTCTATCTTTCTTCACTATTGCTTTCTGAATTGTATCGCTGTAGCATTTGTTCATTTTGTATAGGTTGCCCTGAAATTTTGTTTAGTCAATCAATTGTTTATTGATTGTTACCTGGATGTGCTGGTAATGCATATCCTGTGATGTTTGTGTGGAGTTAAGTCAAACAATGAGGAGGAGCCTTAGTGTGCTAAATGGGTGCAACTTCTGAAATAAAAGAAAATTAATGAGTAGCCTTTGTTTCCTGTAATGTACTTAGCATCGGTTTAGTTCTGCTGTCTCCATGTTTTTGCTAATGCTTAATTATTTTCGTTTTGTTCTCCCCAAAGTACTTACTTTATGAATAAAACTATAATAAAGGTTCGGTTTAGTTACTTGAATTTGATCTCCATTTTGCAATGCTACGATTCCCACTCTTGCAATAGAATTCCTTGCATTTTGCAGCACAGCAAGAACTTAGTGTGATATTTGGTTAGCCTGTAAGGATAAAAATTATAAGAAATAAAAGTACTTGTTTGTATATGTTAATGTTCTGATCTCATAAGAATGCATAGGCAAAACATGTAGAAACCTTTTATACTCAGCAGAGGTTGGTGACTCAAATTCTGATAATTAGGCTCTACTGAGTTTTCAATGTAAATAAATTGGACACTGTGGGAGCATTTGGCAGAGGAACTATGGGCTATGAAACTGGGTTTGAAGCTTCTGCAAGAAAGAGCGAAAGTGGGATCATTTTGGTGGCCATATGTCAGCAATCTCCCAGAAACATACAGTGTGCCTATCTTCTTTCCAGGGGAGGATATAAAGAACTTGCAGTATGCTCCACTGCTTCACCAGGTATTATGTTTAACCATCCCCTGAGTCAAGTACTATGGCTGATAAGTCAAGGTTTGAAATGGGTGAAATTCTGTGACACCTTTTGACAATATTCATCTAATTGTTTTAGTTTTGTACAAGAGGAAAACACAATATTTTGAAGGCTTTAAGTTGCTGCGCTGACTACTCCAATTCATTTATAATTTTCTGTTGGGGACATGAGTTGTCCATGGATTTGAGTCTTGGGTCTAATACCAAGCTAATCCTTGCGATACACTTAACAAGGAGTCATCTATGTGTCTAACTTGTTTCAAGAGTTTGGATAAGAGATGATGTGACGCTTCAAATAACATTTAGACAATTAAGATATACTCCCTGCGCTCAAAATTATAAGGGATTTTTTCTGACCGGTCACTTTCAAAAATAAGGCATTTTCGGTCTTTCAAGGTGTAATTAATAAGGGTTTTTACAAAATTCCCTTAATTAGGGGTGTAGTTAATAAGATTGTTCTAATTGAGATACCCTATTAAATAAGGGTAAGCATGGAAAGAATGTGTAAGTTTAAAGGACATTAAATAAGGGAGTAATTATGTCTTTGTCGTGTCCTTGTCCATTCTTAGTTCTTGATGAACAGCTATTGATGAAATCCTGTCATGTCATCTATCTATCTGTATATTGCATAAAGCCAATTGCATTTTCATGTGACCAGGTAAACAAAAGATGCCGTTTTCTTCTTGATTTTGAGCAAGAGTGTAGGTGTGCCCTTGACAATCTGAAACCAGATAAGCATCCTTTTGGTGGACAAGAAGTAGATGCATCTGCACTTGGCTGGGCAATGTCAGCAGTCTCATCTAGGGCATTCCGGTTATATGGTGACAAGCGTCCGGATGGGACCCACACAGAAATACCAATGGTGCTTC
Source organism: Inga laurina (assembly GCA_963855925.1). Lineage (NCBI taxonomy): Eukaryota > Viridiplantae > Streptophyta > Magnoliopsida > Fabales > Fabaceae > Inga > Inga laurina. Next base: position 2,019,934 of record OY979712.1, on the reverse strand, counting down.
CTCTAATTGATATGTGCAATCATAGTTTCAATCCGAATGCCCGAATTGTTCAGGAAAAAGATACTGGTACAATGAAGATGCTAGTAAAGGCATGTTCAGTCACACTCTTTTCTACGTGAATTTGCTCCCATGTTTTCAAGAAATGAATTAAAACTTAATATTTCTTTTCTAGGCTAACCCTATGCCTTTGTCTCAGGTCGTGGCTGATACAGAAATCAAACAAGATGATCCTTTATCACTCAATTATGGCTTTTTAAGCAATGATTTTTTCCTTCTTGATTATGGATTTGTGGTACCCTCAAATCCTTATGACTGTATTGAGCTCAAATATGATAGTGCATTTTTGGATGCTGCAAGCATGGCAGCTGGGGTTTTTTCTCCCAACTTCTCGGCACCCACTTCATGGCAGGAACAAGTTTTATGTCAACTAAATCTAGCTGGAGAAGCTCCTGATCTCAAGGTTTATTCTCATTGATATTGCTCTATTATTTTGCTATTTCTCCCTTCAAATTACTAGAGTTCGAATATTCAAGTATTTATTGGCCTTGCTATGTATGGGGATGGATCAAGAGTCACATTGAAGTTTTCTCATCCAACAATTTGACAGTGACAAAATGTCTAATAACTTTTGTTTCCTGTGCATTGTGGGAAGGCCTCTAACAACTTGTATGATATTGGAAACTTTTATCCGATTGGTGTTATCTAGTAGATAAATTCGTTAAAGCTTTGGGGCTGTAGGAAGATTAGTTGCATCTCTGATCCATTGCCAGCCATAAACTAATAATCCCTTTATGCCATGGTTACTCTCAGAACCTCAGCTCAAGGGGAAAATTCATGCAACCTCCCACAACTTCAATTTCAGTACTTTTCTCTTAGAAAGGCGTTTTTAGTAACTCAGTTTGTCTTCAATAATCCTAGGCTTAAACATTCCAACTGCTTTACATTGATCAACAAGAACATCATAAGGAGGTTAATTCCTGACATTACAAACTGACAGGTCAAAACTTTTGTTCTTGGAAACATAAAATCTCCAAAACTATTCAGTCCAACATGAACCCAAATTAGTTATTATTATTTTTTAATCTGAGGGGATTAATTTATGATATTAAAAGATGAGGGCCTAGCTTCCAAAGCCCTTAAGTTTGTAATGTTCCATGAGCATAATTGAAAGTGTTCCATTAGTGTTTAACATGAATTCAATGTTAAAGCAGCTTAATGAGTGTTTGATATCTGTTTGATATCAATGCTGCTCATTTTTTGTTTGAAGTATCCTTTCATGGCCAATGACCAGGCATGGTCTGTTTTCACAATATCCGATCAGTGCAAAACACATGTTAAACTGTTGTCATTTATTACAGGTAACCTTAGGTGGTCAAGAAATAGTAGATGGCCGGCTATTGGCAGCACTGAGAGTACTTCTTACGAGTGATGTGGAGGCTGTGCAGAACTGTGACCTTAACACACTCAAGTCTCTAGCTGCTGAAGCTCCTCTTGGTGTTGCAAATGAAGTGGCAGCCCTGCGAACGACAATTGCTTTGTGTGTCATTGCATTGGGGCACTTCCCCACCAAGATAATGGATGATGAGTCATTATTGAAACAGGGTGCTTCAGGGTCAACTGAGCTAGCCATTCAGTTCAGGATTCAAAAGAAATCTGTGATTATTGATGTGATGAGAGATCTAACGAGGAGGGTAAAGCTTCTCTCATCAAAGGAAAAAGCCACTGCTGAAAGTTGAAGCACCAAATTGAGCTTTGTTTTGCATTCTGTTTTGAAGATAATCCTCCCAAAGTAAGTTCAACTCTGTTTATATGGTTGGGTGATCTGTTTTAGTAGGTACTTGATAGATTCATTCCCCTTTGGGACTGTTGTGGCTTTCACTTGTGCTTTTTAAATGGAAATGGCAAAATCTCTTGTCCCTCGTTAAATATTCCTTGGAATAATAGGATCCCTTGTTAAATATCCATTTCTCATGATTTAACGAGGGATTGAAGAGGAAAATTTCCTTTTCCTTTTACTTTCCCTCTAATCTTTCAATAATCCCTCACTGCCATTTGGCATCGTTGTGTTTTTCCCCTCACTGTTTCTTTTCTTACATATGAGTTGAATAATTCAGATTAAATGTGTCCTACACATACCTGTCAAACGATTTTAAAAGAGACATGCACCGTATGGAAGATTCCTCATAACTGCAATATATATCTTCGTAATGAATATTTATTTACTTGTTGGCTTAATTTTTTTTCCCAACTATTTTAATACTCCCTGATCGTAGAAGTTAGTTTGCCAAAAAAAGTGTAGAAGTTAGTTAAGTAATTCACTTGAGTTAGTTAGTAGTAATGTGTTAGTTTCTTTTAGAAATTCTTCCTTTTAATCATTCACATTACATTACTTCGAACATTTATCCTTTAAATCATTCACATTAGACACTATACTTATTGTTTGCTCAAAAAAAAATTGTACTTATTGGTTGCACATAATACAATTGATAGAGGTAATTTAGGGGGGAAATAATAAATATGAGAAGCAAGAAGATTGGAGTCTAGCATATGAAGAAAATAAATTTTTAATTTTTCTTTTAGAATGATAACTAAATTCATTAACTAAAATCTATAAAGATACCACTCAGTATCCTGTACCCATATATAAGTCAATTGTGCCTAAAAGGTTTTATTTAAAATATAAGTCACTTATAAAGTATTAAATGAGGTTTTGTCAATTTTATCTTTATTGACTCTTGGCTGGACACATGGGAAAGAGGAGAGAGAGATGTGTAAATGCAAAGTGATAAAAAGGATAAGAGAGAAAAAGTGCACTCTTTTATAAATAAGGGCAAATATAAAAAAATTTATCCATTTAATGTTTTTTTTAGTTTGTGAGAATGGGTTACAAGTGACTTATAATCATTATTATAAGTTCATTTTAACTAATAGTACTTACATACTAAAAAATGACAGTTAAGTTATTAAATATATCTTAAATTGATAAACTTTTCAAAGTTTACCCTTGTTAAAGGTTTCCCCCTCTATATTTATAAATTAGTCTTGCTTCTCTATGTTCTTGCTTGTTTTCCAACAAGATTTAAATAAGAGTGCAATTGCAAAATGATCATTATCAATCCTCCTGGTGGACTTATATTTAGCACCAAAAATTTCTTCCATAATAGACTTATAGTAAGGACCAAGGTGGTTAGTACTAGGAAAACGGATCATCCCGTTTAGGCCTAAGTCCAAAAAAGGAGCATATTTTAGCCGCTTGGTCTGTTTAATGAAAGCCCGTGGGCTTCTGACCCGTTTAGCACCTTTTCACTTCCTACATGCTTGAAGACTAAAATACCTAATTTAACATATAAATATTATCAAAACTAAATTAAAACATCAAACATTATCTATATTTAACAAAACACAAACAATATAACTATAGTTCAAACAAAAACCAATGTCCACACACAACCACCCTGTTAGTCAACCACCAATCAATCATAAGTCCATAAGACCACAATACTTTATTATGAATTCCCCAATCTTTCAAGCAATCATATACCTTCTTAAACAACTCAAACCCAAAATGTGGTGGTACAATCTTATAAAAAGCAAGTATCTTACTATTTAATATTCACTTTTCATTTATAAAATGAGTTGTCAAACACTAGGACCATAATCCAAATCAAAACTAATGTCCACTGCCCTACCCAGTTACCCTTATTTAGTTATTTAAAAAAATTAAATGGGTTTAAAAGGGCTAGTTTTGGGGCCCAAGCCCTTCTCTTTTTGGAAACTCTAAATCATAAGTCCGGCCTTTGACGGACTTAAGCCTAAACGGACTGATCTAACAAGCTTGACCCAATTTCCCAACTCAAAAAATGATATAGTTCATGAGGCTTCTTTAATCATCCTTCATCTCCTTGGCTTCGAGATGGAGAGGTTGGTCAAAGTAGTGAAAGTTCCCCTTCAAAGCCCATGGGAAACTTTTGCTAGTTGATCAACAGCATAAAAACCATTACTATGAGAATGGTTTACAAAAATCTACCAATCTCTATATAAAAGTAATTTAGCTTCCTCTATAATATTGCAAACGGATAACCAATGTTCAAGTATCATGTTGATAAAGGCTAAAAACCTTTTTTACATGTTACGTGTTCGAACTTGACATATTCAGTCAACATCTAAAAAAAATATCTCTAACGGATGATTAGGATCACATCCCAAAATAGCTAAATTGATAGCTTCTATACGATTTGGAAGAAGACATGTATTCCTAAATCACTTGGGCCAAACTTATGAGTGTTGGTGAACTACACAAATTCCACGTGCCAGAGGTTTCAGATATGATCGCATCTAATCGGCTTGACAGGTGGCTCCATGGAGCCTTCGTGCATCACCCAACGACCTTAAATAAGGGCACATGTGACTTCCTCTTCCTTGGTGTCATTTTCTTTGTCTTGTGTCAATTACAAAATCTTTCCTCCATTGTCTATAGCATAAGCAATCCCAAATAGTTGAAAACCAAGAAAGAGATATGTTGGTCCTTTCCTTTTGTGTTTTGTCGCTCCGATTTACATGGCACGTGTCAGCCAGGCGTTGGATCTCTAGAAAATGTTTTTGCCTTGTAAGATGATAATTTGGGACAGGTGTCATATGAACGTGTTTTTGCTGACGTTTACGTGTTTCATATAATCTTCGCCTTCCACTTTACGAATTTGGTAGGTCAAGCTACCATACCAAACCAAAATGTATCCCATTGCTAGCAAAAAACAACAACAACATCAGCAACAATATGCTCACTAATTTTTTAATGTATGTTGAGAAATTTAAGATAGGAATAAAAAAATTGAAGATATTCATTCCCCCTTCAGATCTCTATTACCGACATGTTTCATAATATAATATAGGGTTAATATAATTTTTGGTTCCTGAAGTTTGATCTAATTTTGGTTTTGATCCCTTAAGTTCGAAATCGATGGTTTTGGTCCCTGAAGTTTCACCCGATTTTTTTTTTATCCCTCAAGTTTGAAATCAATGGTTTTGGTCCCTCAAGTTTGAAAAAGACTTGGGGAGCCGATTTGAAATCCGACCCGACCCGGAAGAAAGACCAAGTCCTTTTCAAATTTTAGGGACCAAAACCAAAATCAGATAAAACTTCAGGGACCAAAACCACCGATTTCAAACTTGAGGGACCAAAACCAATATCGGGTGAAACTTCAGGGATCAAAATCACCGATTTCAAACTTGAGGGACTAAAACAAAAATTGGATCAAACTTAGGAACCAAAAGTTATATTAACCCTATAATATATGTTTTGTTTAAAATATTACTTTTTTCATCTAATATCTCTGACTAATTATAAAAATTTAATTAATTAATCAAACTCATTTAACTTATAATTTTTATTGAGGTGATTTTGATATTTTAAGTTTTTAACAGAAATAACTAATTAATTTTAACAAAAAGCAAGGGAGACCAGGTTGTTGTTGATTGGGGTGGTAAATAACTAGAAGAGAAAGAAAGTATTTGCGCTCTAAATATCGAAAGACATTAATCTTAAATCTAAAATAACTTAAAGATACCCTTAATCAAATCAAAATAAAAGGTGGCAAGGGAGCAACGTATTTGATAATCATTTTCAGTTTGGTTGGCTTCTCATCGTAGCAAAAGAATTGTCGGGTGCTCCTCTTGGAGGAACATCTGGAAGGAAAAAATTTATTTATTTGTTGAGGGTAAAATATTGTTAACGTCTTTAAATTTGATTTGGATTGTTTAATCTCCACGTAACACTTATTTATTTTTGCATTCATGACTTGTAACCTACACAAGTTGGTATATATACTGTATCATGCATATTCGTATTGTTTTGCATTCATGATGTATAAAAAATATAAATTTTAAACTATCCAAATAAAATTCATGAAGGAGTAGAAGATAATATGCTGAATTTGCCTGTTTTGCAACAAAAAAATAAAGTTCTTAAAACCAGATTGGTAGAAGAGTAAAAATAGTATGTATAGAAAATTTGAAGTCACCTTAGTCAAATTCACCTTATCATGCTGCGCCACGCATTTCGTCACGGAAGGAAAAAAAAAAAACAAAAATACAACCACGCTAGACCAACCATTACCAATAAGATAAAAAATTCATTACCCATTAAGTTTTACAAAATTTAATACTACTTCCTAGGGGTGAGCAAAACCGAACCGAAACCGAAGACCGAATCGAATCGAATTAATTTACGGTCTTTTCGGTTCGGTTTTTTCGGTTTTCGGTGCATGTTCGGTTTTTTTGTTCGGTTTTCTTCGGTTTTTCGGTTCGGTTCGGTTTTTTTAAGAAAATTTCGGTTTAAACCGAAAAACCGAAATTATTAAAATAGTGTACCACAACTGAAAAACCGGATGCAAGACAAAGAATGATATATCATTGGATATTCATCTTTTTGAATTTTTGTTATGCTTTCTTTGGATTAAGTAATATTAAATACAATTATTTTGCATCTCTCAAAAACCTTCCTATTTTTGGTTCCATTATTGGAATATTGGGTACTCCAAACTACATTGATCATATATATAATATGTTGTTTATACTTTGTTTTATATCATTTTTCTTTAGATCTTGATGAGGTTATTCAATTTTATAATTTGTATTAATTTTTGCTGGTTGAAAATTCAGATATTTGAAGTAAAAAATGAAGGCTAAAAAAATTTCGGTTTTTTCTTACAAAACCGAAACCGAACTGAATAATTTCGGTTATTTCAGTTCGGTTATTTCGATTGTTCGGTTTCGTAATTTTCTTTAGTTCGGTAGTTCGGTTTTTACCGAAAACCGAACCGAAAAACCGATGCTCACCCCTACTACTTCCGGTCCTAAATATAGGACATAGTTTGTAGTGCAAATTGTATTTTAAATTATATCCTATATTTAAAACCGGAGGGAATAACATGTTTTTTTCAGTTGAGGAAGAAAAATCCTTTTATTAAGGGAGTAAAGATATCTTCACATGTTGCTAATGTCCTTGTGACCTGTGACCTGTGACCTGATAGGCCAGAGTTCTTATATAAGGTCACAAATCTGGCTCATCATTTTAAGCTATTAGTTTAAGCTTAAATAATAAAAAAATATTTTTACATACTACTTTTATCATATATAATAAAAGGGAAAATGACACAAAGATCTCAATTAAGAAAACTAATACTTTCTCATGTTCTAATTATAAGACAAAGTTGATTTTTTTGGAAAAATCAAGGAAGTTAATTAAATTATTTTAAAGTATTTATATTTATTTTTTTCTTCAAACTAGTTAATTTAACTAATAAATTAATATATAATCTAAGAATACATATATATGATATGATTAAATAACTCATTTAGCTTTTTTAATCTTCCCAGAAAAATTAACTTTATCTTATATTTAAAATTAGATGTAGTATAAAAAAAGTCCCATAATTTGTTGATAATAGATCTTTCACTTATCAATAGTTGCTCTTCCCCCTTGTCATTGACAATTTTGACACTTTTCTGACATTATTTCTTTAATTAGGACCTTAATATGATTTTCCCAATATAAAATAATATGCTTACATATTGCATATAATAATATTATATACTAGTATTATTTAATCACACCAGTATTATTTAAAGAAAACATGAGCTTGAAAAGAGTTAGTGATGCTGAAAAAAGAAAGTTCTGATCCTGAAATTGAGATTCCCCCAAAGCGTTTCATTGGTGAGCATGAAATCTTCAGGGTTTCAATTGAACAAACCAAAACTTCTCAAACGAAAAAACAGAAACAAAAACAGTCACAAGAAACTCAAGGAAAGAGACGCCTATTAACGACTTGAAAGAAGCGGAGAGAAAGAAAATCAGCCAAGAAACAAAATCAAAGAACAAAAACAACTTAAAACTAATAAACAAAACACTCGTACAAAAATTTCTCGGAGTAATAACCCGTAAGGTCTCTTGTATTTTTAATATTTACACAGACTGTACAAACATATAAGGAGATTTCTACGGTACCGCACAAGATGTATTGATCGATACTCTTCTGGATCGACTCAGCAATCAACAGTTACATAGATATATAAAATATCCTAACAGTTAATACTGCTGCACAAAGCATCCAGAAATCCTCAGAACCGCAGAAATCTCCCATTAATATCCTCAAATACTATTATATTATATACTATACATGTATCTTCACATACAAAAACTCTCAGGTGTTACCGACAAGGATGGCCCTCTCTGCGACTCCGAGAGGCGACCGAGATCGCTGCCGCTTAATATCTCTGAGAAGGAGGCGTCCAATTTCCGGCGAAGGCTCTTTCCACTTCTCGATTTCTTGCTTAATCCTTATCACTTGGCTGTGTACTGCAACGGCGCCGTGACGATCGCCTTCTTCACCAACGCCGGTACTCTTCTTCATCACACTCTGCTTCTCCTTCTTGCTTTTCTCGATTGAGGTAGTTTTGCTGGTTGCGGCTGCGGCGGCGGAGGTGGTGCTATGTCGCCCCATTTCTGAGCGAGAAACGGAAGGAGCGGTGGGAGGGAAAATTAGGAAATCGGGAACGGCTTGGACCTTATTTTGGAAAGCCTGAATGGTTATATAGACAAGGAGGAGCGGATCCCGTCTTGCGCGTAGAAGATATTGTGCTCCACATTACTTCTTCTGTTATTAATATAAAATATATTTATTTAATTTAATTATATTAATAAAATTAATTAATATAATATATATTTTTTAAAACATTTTAATTATTTTTTTTAATTCCCCCACTTTCTATCCTTTTTGATTATTATTAAGGAAGCATTAATAGGATAAATTAAAAAAAGATTGATAAATAAGAAAACCATATTTTATATTTAGGATCAAGATCAACTCTCTAAATATATCTTATATTAAAGATAAGAGGGAGTACTATTAGATTTTTAATAAATATATAATATATTTACCAATAATAAATAATGGAAAGTTGGTAATAAAAAAAATTCTTACTTAAATTTTATAAGAATTGGAAAAGAATAACCCAAGTGTAGATGAGATATTTTTATATCCCTTCGTTCTTAGATATAATGTATAGTTTGTTTCAGTCTCCATCATTTTTTATCATACATAGTATAAAGTTTTATAATATTTTAAAAAATATTATCCTTATTTTATGAGTTTTCTTATTTCTTAATAAACGATCTTTAAAAAAAGATCTTACTCCTCATTTCCTTAATATAAAAAAACTTTGGGATTTGATCGTTCTAAATATAAAATATAATTTTTATATTTTTCTATCTTTTTCTAATTTGCCTTTATCAATGTTCCCTTGATAATGGTTAATGAAAAGAGGGGGAAAAAGAATTAAGGAAGATAACTATGGTGTTTTAGAAAATACATGTTATATTAACCAACTTAACTAACTTCCTTAATCTAATTAAATTAGATAAATATGATTTATATTAAGTACTATAGGAGTATTTAACTAGGGATAGATTTGAGAGAACAAAATTTTTCAAACAGACAAGGTCATTGGCTTAAGTGATTTTTTTTTTGGGTCAGGGGCATGACCTGGCTTTAATGAGTTCTAAGATTTAACTCATCTAAATTTTTTATTAAAAAATTAGTTTAGTGAAAAAATCATCACAAACTTTTGCATTTCACATAATCCACGTGAAATATATTGATTAGAGATTTAATATAATTTCAAAAGCTATAATTGATATTACTATATTAGGGGGAAAAGTAGCAGGAAGATGTGAGAATGGGAGTGAAGAAGAAAAAAGAAAATCATATCTATAAGATGGCTGCCTAATAAAACAGCCACCCCATAAACTACAAATATGACTCCTTCTTTGTATGTAAGAATAAAAAATTAATATAATTATTATATATTTATTCATTATAATCCGTAGCTCTTTAATCTAATCGAGTAGTTAATATTAGTTCAACAACGATTGTCCCAAGTTGGCCACATATTTTTACCGACCTTAAGGTGACCATACGTATATATAAAAAATATGTATTTAATTTTAAAAGATAGATGCATATTCTTTCTCAAATACTACTATTCAAAGGCAAAATATTTATCCCAAAAATCTCATCATATACTTGTTCGGATGTTCCTAACAAAATTCACATATCTGGACCCCATCATATATTCTATCATCTATATTTATTTCTCATTTTATTGTTGAGATTCAAGGAATATAATTGAGAGATACTCTTGTTTTGATATATATTAAATAACGTCAAGTGTTGACCACAAAAAAATAACGTCAAGTAAATTCAAACCCATGCTCATGGAAAAAAATTTATTCAAAAGGGGAATAAAAAGTTGAAAATGACCAAAAAATATTTTCTTATTGTGGTGGTAAACTAAAATATGGAGTGTAGAAGATTGAGACTCAGAGAATTGATCAAACACGTGGTACATTATACTCCTTTTTGTCCTAATTATAAGATAAAGTTGATTTTTTTGAAAAAATTAAGGAAGTCAATTAAATCACTTTAGAGTATTTATATTTTTAGTATCCTTAGATTATATATCAGTTTATTAGTCAAATTAATTAGTTTGAAGAAAAAATAAAAATAAAAATATTCTAAAGTGATTTAACTGGCTTCCTTAATTTCTTCAAAAAAGTCAAATTTATCTTATAATTAGGACCGGAGGGAGTAGTAGATATTATCATATTAATATTGAATAAATATTATTTTATTATTAATAATCCAGCATTGAAAAGTCATAAAATTTCACATCTGTTCTGTGTACCGTTTACGCTCAATAAGATGTCGCTTTTTGAATAGTGCAAGAAAGGGTTCTCACGACATCGACACGTAATGAAACGACGAGGAGGGTATCAGCCAATAGATATTGACCAAGTCTCAGATATTCCAACAAATAAAATAAGAAAAAAAAAATACAACTATTGGCATAATGTTTTAGTGTAACTCCTATATTTTATTTTATTTTAAAAATAGTATTTATAGTGAGAGAAAGATTGAGTAAATAAAAATGAACACACCAACTGAAGAACAAGAATGCTTACTTAATCAAATTTAAAACAAATACTCCGTCCGGTCCTAATTATAAGATAAAGTTGATTTTTTTGGAGAAATTAAGGAAGCCAATTAAATTATTTTAGAGTATTTATATTTTTATTTTTTTCTCCAAACTAATTAATTTGACTAATAAACTAATATATAATCTAAGGATACTAAAAATATAAACACTCTAAAGTAATTTAATTGGCTTCTTTAATTTCTCCAAAAAAATCAACTTTATCTTATAATTAGGACCGAAGGGAGTATTTAACAAGAAAAAAAGGAATCACTTGAAAAAAGTACATAAACAAAAAAAAAAAAAAACCTAGCTCAAAATTTAAGATATATATATATATATATATATATATATTCTATTTCTCAAACTTACTCGTTCGATTTAGTTTTGCTTAGATTCAAAAATGCGAGTCGAATTTTTGAATAATCCTGACGCACAAAAATGCCTGAAAATGAGGTATATATACTTCATCGTCCTTGTATTAATACTTTTCTTCTTCTTAATTTTATTATTTATAATTAAGTTATGATGATTACTCTCTCATTATATTCACAGTACACATCTTACTGTGCAGGGGGAACAATAATTATCACTAAATACAAAACATCAAATTATGAAGCATATCATGTGATGATTCATGCAACCTATTTAAGTCAATTTTATAAGAGTTATTTGAATTGTTCTTTCCAGTAATGCCAAGATTCTCAGGGTCTGAAACTAATAATGGTCTATAAATTGTTTGACACAACATTAATCATCTTAATCTTAACTTTTGACCAAATATATAAAAGTTTGGGAAACCCCCTTTTTATTTTGACTAGTCTAGAATGTTTGAGAATAGCATGCCTATTTCCTGGATTCCCCAAATTTAATCTTTCCACTGTTCATAGTTTATATGATTAAGGTATCCAACCAAAAAAAAGAAAAGAAAAAGAACAGTGTAAACTATGGATAAAGCTAGTTTATTTATCAACAGAGGTTGAATCTAACAGAAGGAATTAGTCTCTCATAAAGTTTGAATTAAATCCTCGTTAGGGTGGTGCCCACATGAGTTGAATCTAACGAAAAGAGTTAGTATTTTATAATGTTCGAATTTTTGTTGACAGAAGTGGCCACGGTTAGCATATCATTATCTTTCAAATAAGATTGTCTATAATAAAAATATGCATATTCATATTAAAAAAAAAAACAGTTTAGTGCATATTTAAATCGATAGTAGAAATTACTTTTATACTAAATATATGAGATAAATTTTATCTCAACTTATATAAACGTGTTTTTATGGTGTCAAATCTAATAGGCTCTTAATTAGGATCTTAAAAGAGAAGTGTCTTGAAGTACCTCATGCTTAGGAGGAGAAGCTCTTGCGCTCTACGCAGAACCCAATGGAGGACGTATCAGGAAAGCCCCTGGGGATACCAGCGTACGTGACCAAAAAAAAAAAAAAAAAAAAAAAAAAGATAAGAGACTGAAAAGTGAAAACAAATATTTATCCATTTTCCTGATAAAATCAATCAAGAGTGTATTCATCCTCACACACACACACACACACACACATACATATAAATGATAGCATACAAACGATCACTATATGCTCCCTCCAATCCTTCTCTTGTGAAGAACAACCATCAAAATTATACCGTTCAAAATATTAGTTAAAAATAATAAAAAAGCAGAAGGTGTGTGTATTACAAAACCTGAAAGTGCTTCTTTCTGAGGGTAAAAAAAAAAAGAAGCAAGAAACAAAAAAGAGGACAGTGCTTTTTTATAAGAAAATATTAATTAAATTTTAAAATCTCAAATCAGTTTTATTAATTATAAGAATATAGGTATTAACTACATTTGTGTAGTAATTAATAATCATTTTAGTAGAAAATTACTTATTTAAAATTTTAAAATTTAAATAGTATTTTCTTATCTTTTTCTCAAAACAATTTTTCAAAATATTCTATTATTTGTATTCTTTCCCTCAAATTTACCCAATTAATAAATGAAAACAAAGGAAGCGGTGCCCAAAAGGAGAGGTACTTTGGAGCACCTCATTAATAATCATCGACATCATCATCATCATCATATATCATATAATGGATCGATCCTGTGATCATTTGGTTAATCTCAGTGATGGTATGACCATCCGGCCACAGGTGAACCCGATAACGAGCTGCCAGATAAAATTATATATATAGTGCCATAACCAAACAAACCAACACCAATTACCGCTTTACTCTCTCACACGCATCTCCCTTCCAAGGGGCTAATAATCTACAATTGATTAAGAATATCCTAACAACTAAAATAAAGATAAAAAATAAGTAATATGCTCAAAAAATAGAGATAATCGGAAGAGTAAGAAGATGTTATGGCTGTTCAAAAAAAAAAAAAAAGATGTTATGAGTTTATTGGCAAAAAAAAAAAAAATGTTATGAGTTTGGTCTCTCTCTCTCTCTCTCTGTTTTTTTTACCATGCGATTTTTGTCTCTTTACAAAAATTATAATCTATTTGCTATGAGCCTGCCCATGGCGTAGGTTCTAAACTAGTTATCACTAAATACCAAGACATCAAATTATGAAGCACATCGTTTTGAATTCATGCAACCTATTTAATTTAGACCAGTTTTATAAGACTTGTTTGAATTGTTCTTTTCCCTGATGACAAGATTCCCTGGGTCTGAAACTAATATTGGCCTACCACATAATGGCATGTTTGTTATGATGACCCCAAAATTGTTTGACATAGACAAATCGTCTTAATCTAAACTTTTGACCAAATATAAAAGTCTGGAAAAACTCTTTTTCCCTGTTTTCATTTTGACTAGTCCTTCCCCCCCCCCCCCCCAGCATTTTGACCCCAAATGTTTGAGAATAATATGCCTATTTACTCCTCCAAATTTAATCTTCCTCGTTCATTCATGCAAAAGAAAACGAGAGGTACTTTGGAGTACCTCATGCTTTGGAATATGTGTGTGTGTGTGTACACACAGACACACACACACACACACACAAAGTGATAGAGAAAGAGAAGCAAGGTACTGGATTGGGGAATTGAACCCATGGCGTGGTAATATGCTTGAAGAAGCATCACCAGAAAGCCACTGGGGACACCAGTGGACGTGTCTGCAAATAAAATGTAGATAACACATTCAAACAAATATTTAAACATTTTCATCATAATATCATATTAAAAAATGTAAGGAGTACTGTTTTTCTGTCACACTAAAAAAAAAGAGAGGTGCTTTGGAGCACCTCATTATTTTAATACGCACCACCATCATCCTCCTCCACCTTCCCATCAATCTATCAATCAAATCAAATGGTTCCAAGGATCGATCCTGTAACCTGCTGGTTTAGCCCATTGAGGTTGTGACCAGACGGCCACAAGTGAAACCAATAGCCAGGCGCCAGATAAAATACCCAGTTCTATGCCAAAAAACTAACAGTGGCTTTCAACTAAGGTAATTAAATCCGAATTACTCAGTGAACCAGTTGGGGTGCTGGGTTAAGGGTCAGTGGGTCAGACAAGAGCTAAACCGGGACCAAACATGTGAGAAATGAAATATTTTAGGTTTATAATATGAAATTTTAAAAGAAAAATAAAAAAAAGATTTAAAAAGAAATTAAAAATTTTACCCGGACCGGGTCATCGGACTGGACCGGTTTAGAGGCCGGGTCGCCAGTTTCCGGTCCGGTCCGGGTTAGATAACCCTGCTTTCAACGTCAACAATTCTTTGCTGTTCAAATACTAGGATTTCAAAGGCCCTCTTACTTTATGTTGTTTCATTTTTTATGCTTATTCTTAATAAGATAACATGCTAAAACCTTTTTTTTTTGAACTGGATACATGCTAAAACCATTTAAATTTAACTAAAGCCAACTTATTAATGACACCTAACTATGCAAGTCATTATTTTTTTATCGTTAGTATAAGTTGAAATTTGTGTGTGTATATATATGTGTGCTTCGATTCTAATGTAATAATGTCCAAGAGATTATTAACACACTCATGTATGTATGCGTGTGTGTGTAGCTTAAAATTTTGAAGTTATGTTACTTATAAATTATCAACATTATAACATATTCAGACTTTATGCATTATATAAAAATACACAATACTCTGGTTAAATCGAAATTAAATAGACTGATTTAACTGTTAGATGACCATAATGTCAATAGAATCAATTTATTAAGACCAATATTTTCCAATATAAATTGAATAACAATTACTTGATAATGATTTCAGGTAAAAAACTACTTGAGAATAAAATACGTACAATATAAATACTTGAGAATAATTAATATTAAAAATAACTATTCTTGCCATTTGAGATTATTGTCTATGAAGTATGAAGATGAACTGGCCCAAAAGAGAGGTGCTTTGGAGCACCTCATGGAGAATATACATACATATATATACACGTACACACACACATACGGGGTACTGAGATTCGAACCCGTGGCAAGGAGGTAATACTCAATGAGTGATCACCTGAAGGCCCCGGGGAAACCAGTGCAAGCACCTGCAAATAAAATTAATATAAAAGCATGAAACGGTACCAAATTTTCATCCATTTCTTGATTATATGGTACTCCTGTATAAAAATTTGCCATCCTCCACGAGAGCAATCTAAAAAATTTTGTTCATATTCACCACTTCAGGTTAAACAGGGAGAGCGGTCTCAATCAAGGAGGACGCAATGTAATACTCTAGCGTCTCACATGCTCTTTCTCTTCACTATTTACTATCTAAACTGTTCACTCTTCAGATTACATTTCAAAAATTCAGATTTAATATTTTGAGATGTTAAAACTCAAGAAAAATGAAAAAGTCAATCTAGAGAGTAGAACTTTGATTAGAACAATCTAGAGTCTGAACAAGAAAAGCAGAGAGAAAGGAGCAAGGGAAAAGCCAGGTTTGGCTTTGGTTGGTGTTACAACTGGTTGTGACGACTCTGTAGGGATTAAAGCTCATGTGGGTATGATTTAGGATTGGAAAAAGTTTCAAGACTGTGACATGATGCTTCCAAAGTAAGGATGTGATCAATTGGTTGAACCATTTTGGTCACCAATATCACTCCTATTCCCACTGCAACAGAAGAAGTGTGGAAGCTTGACACGGCCACAACCCCTGAAAAAACAAAAGGTAACAATTTATTCACATATGAATCAGAGAACCACACTTTATTTAGTGGTCTTTTGGGAACAGAAAACAGACGGATTCATTATAAGTAGAGCATAAACAACATGGAAGTTATTAATGATTTCTGCAGACCAAAACCTCTCACAAATGCTTAAAGCTAGTAAGTTCAGGACTTTGTCTAGGTGGGAATTGTGAAATGGAATGAAAGGGCAAGAAATACAAGTATAGAACCACAAGTTATAAGTCATTCTATCGTTTGGAAGTTTAAAGAGGAAAGAGCGAGTTTCAACATTTCATGACACTCTGGATTCTTTTATTCAATGAAAGCGGAATGGTTTGAGTACAAACAGGAGTTGGATTGCTAGGTTGTAGCGTCCAAAAATCCCAAGGAATAACTAACATGACTTATGAACTAAAACTAAATTATCTTGACCGAAATATAAAGTCAGAATAAAAGCATAACAACCCAACAGATAAAAGTTTACACAATACTGCTAACAAAGGAAAGATAAGATGATAGAAAACCTAACAAGATGCTAGTTTTCTTTCCCCCCTAATTTTCTCTCCATCCAAACATAGGGTTAGTAATGTCTCTTCCTGTGCACCACATTGTCCCCTTGTGCTTCTTCCAAAAAATATCTAAAATCACTGCATGTTCCAATCACATTTTTTTGTCGCTGTACAATGTGGATAGTGCAAACCATGGATCTAATATAAACAACCATTTATTGAATCCCAAATTTGTCCCAAATGTAAATTACCAATTAACTTTTATATTCCTTCCTAAGCTAGACTGATTTTCATTCCTCAGCGCTTGCTAAGAATGACCTGCAAAATTGTACAAATAAAGCATAAACTTATTTTCCTGCCAGATTTACTACCTCCAAATTTTCACCTGACTATTTTCAGCTCAACCAAGCACACCCCAGAACTATGATTCACAGTGACATATAGGGACAAGTCTAGGCAAGATTACGTAATTCAGATGAAGCATGACATCAAAATGAAACTATTATAGAAAATGCACGAAAGCACATACGAAGCATTCAGAGAATTTGTGGCATCTAATGATGAGAATGATGACACATTTCCAAAACTATAAACCACAGTATCCACAGCTCAGATAGCATCGTTGGAGTAAAAGCCCAAAAGCTTACCTGCATCGGACTATTACGGGAATAGGTTTTAAAGCTTTTGGTCCATTTCTTATTCCTCTTTTGTGGCGAGAAACCTGCATGAAAAAGATAATTTGACTATCATTCAAGATGGTGAAATCAAATGAAAAAGAGAGATAGAAATGTGTCAACCATGAAAAAGAAAAGGTAAATGAAAGATAATTTGAAAAGGTACCTTCTTTTTTGGGACAGCCATGAGCTCCATAGATCCACCAAAAGAGAAACTTGGGAAACTAAACTCAGGCAAAATGCATTGAGGTGAAGAAACCCCATGGCTAATAATTCCAGCTAAAGGTGGTGGTTGGGCGTTGGAATGCGTCCACCTTTTGATTCCTAACATGTTAGCCATTTTCCCTCCTGTGTTTTTAAGCACTGCAAGTCTCATTGCCATTGCTGTTATTACGCAACACCAGTATGCCATTGAAAACAAAGAAAGAGAAATGTCAGTATTTTCATCAATTCCATAAGAATTTATAGGTAACATCAGGGTGACTGGAAACATGGAATATGTCAATTTTCACTTTACAGTACAATAAAATGCCAGAAATTGCCGAGCTTTTGATTTATAAAATAATAGTATTAATAATATCACTTTTGCTTGAAACTCATGAAGAAGGAAAAAATTACCAGGTTTCATATGAAAATAAAGCTAGCATCATAGAAGTTCGACCAAGATATTCATCTGAATTCACAGTAAATTTCAGGCAATCATATGAAGGAGGACCCAGACAAAGTAACCCCAAACTAAAACAATAAAGAATCAACCAAGATTTACATAAATTTGAATAATCTTCTTAAGTTAGAAGCTTCTGAAGTAGACAGTGATACAATGAAATGAATGAATGAGAAAGTACATTAGCACCCTTCCTATATTTTCGTTCACTCTATCCTATCTTTGTATCTCTCCAAAGCACTTTAGAGGAATCTCCAGATACCGAGACCCAAAAAAAAAAAAAAAAAAGACGCTATAAGAAAAATCAAAGGGAAACTAAGAACAAGTAGATGTCTAGGCATGAACATTTGACGGCAAACTTCACGAAACAGAGAATCAGGCCCAGAGAAAAAGGAAAATCTTACAATGACGACGAAGGTTCGCCTCCCAGTCAGCTGTCTTCCGCCTTTTGGCGTCTGTCTCGTCTCTATCCGTCTGAAGTTCGTGAGACAGTCGAGGACTCGAGGCGTCGAGGATTGCCATTTCTATTCGGGTCATCAGATGGGTAGGGTTATCGGACTTTGGGTTCAATATTTGTTTTTTATTTCAAGAAACTGGGCTAAAAAGCCCAAAGAGGAAGAAGCAAGAAAAGTTGCTATAACTGAACCACCTTCTGGATCGTCCGTGGGAGTGACACTACGACTTGGCTAAATTTCGGCGTCCATTTTCATCCTCTTTCTCCGGCGTGTTGAAGAACGGAACAGTGAAGAACACTCCATATTTCTCTAATTCATGGTACCCATTACCATAGAGCATTGCCGAGACGCTGAAATATGGGCTTGTGAGTGAGACATAGAGTCAGTAGTCTAGTATTGCTTCTTGTGGTATTGTCAAAAGCCTTCTGCCTTCCAATTTAGATATCATTTTCTTTTGAACATGGGCTTGTGAGAATCTGATTTGTTAAGAACCTAACTCCCTTGCCCCATGCTTTATCTGAGTATGAAAGAAAACAGATTCTGTCTAATATAAATTGGGACAAGATGAAAAGCAAAGCTGGGCATCCGAAGAGTATGAGCTCGTTATCTATTTTAATGTTTCATCAGATTGGTCGCGTGTTGGAGTTGAAAGACTTTGATCATGGTGCGCTTCAAAAATGCTATTGCATTTAGGTAGTGTTCTGATTTATTCATGTAGGTTTCCCGCCATAAAAGAGGAATAAGAAATGGACCCAAAGCTTTAAAACCTACTCCCGTAATAGTCCGATGCATGTAAGTTCAGGCTTTTACTCCGATGATGCTATCTGAGCTGTGGATACAGTGGTTTATGGTTTTGGAATTGTGGCATCACTCTCATCATTAAATATAGCGAATTCTCTGAATGCTTCATATGTGATTTTATACAGTCACTGTGAATCACTTAATCTTGCCAGGACTTGACCCTATATGTCACTGTGAATCATAGTTTTGGGGTGTGCGTGGTTGAGCTGAAAATTGGGAGGTAGAAAAGGTGTTGGGAAAATAAATTGATGTTTTATTGGAACAATTTTGCCAGTCATTCTCCGAACATGTTCCGGGGTTTTCTCTCGTGTTTCAATCACAATCTCAAGAATCACCTCACGGACTGCAAGGTTTCCTCGCCGACTTCTCTCTTTCACAGCCTCACGAAGACTCTAGCCCCTGATTCGAAGCTAGAGTACATCTTGAACGAGTTTGAGGACCTCCAATCTTCGAAACCCCCGAATGGGTCATCATGGCATTCAGCATCAGATTCCAAAGATGTCTCCGATGAGGATGTCCCCGAGAAACAAGAATTATCTGCTGTTCAGATTTCACATCCTTGGCCTGAATGGGTGGACTTGATGGAGTGCTTGATGAAGAGAGGTTACTTTGATGCAGAGGGAAACCCATTTAGAAGTGGTGAATTGAGTTCGAAGGAATCAAACATCATTAGGACTGCGTGTTTGAATTTCGGTCGGGATCGATATGATCTTTTAAGGTGAGGATGGCTTCTTTGGGAATTCATTTTTAGTAATCTAATTTGTATTTCTGCTAAAGCTGTAGACTCTAAATTTTGTGCAAAATTTGCTTATTACTCCAATTTTAAGTTATTGTGGCTGCAGAAAGAGTTTGATTATTTACAGAGTGTATAGTCATGATTTATTTGGGCTTAGGTTTACAGAATATTTGCTTACATATGAACGTGGCTAGTTCCTGGTATGTGTGTTTCATAGAGAGTGCAGGCAAGGTGTTTGAGTTTATGTTTCTGTGACAGATAACAGAAAAAACTGTTTCTTTGACTGCTGGATGATGAAATGTATTATCATCTCTAGTCTATGACTTCTTATCCTACGTGTGTCTTTAGGGGAGGGAAGAAAGGTTATGTATACTATGCAATGTTATAACATTCAATAGTTTAGGTCATCTAGGTCAACTATTTGCATGACTATTGTCTTACCATGCCCAGAGCAAAATTCTGTGATTGGAAATAATAATGTACACACGAGAATTGGCTACTCCCAAGCTTTCCATGAGTATGCATATCATTGGAAGTAAATACATTTTTCGTGTTGCCTTTGCCATTAGGTACTTGTCTCGAAAGGATGTCCAAGTTATTGTAGGACGCGGATGCCCAAGCTTAGATAGGAAAGTTGTGAACTCAGGGAAGCGTCTCAGAGCACATGTGGGCATTGATGAGGGAAATGTATGTGCTGAGCAAGGTTTTATTGTTGTTGATTCATTTCTTCTTCATTATTCTGCTACAGGATTTCTTTTCTTTTTTAAAAGTAGCTAACTATTGACACCTTTCTAAAAAACCAAGAGTTACATAAATTGTTGCTTTAACTAGGTGTGCAGCAGCTGCAATTTGAGGGGAGAATGTGAAAGGGCATTTGTGAAGGCACGTGAAGACGAAGGAGGAAGGACAGTGGATTTAATGCGTGTAATTTTAACTTATGGGCTCGATCCAATTATCGGTTCAGTTGAGAACAAACCATGTCTGAATAAAATGATAAAAGATTCCGTCAGAAGATTGCTGCGAGAATTGGTGTGGCACAGCATTAAAGAGGATGGTTCTAATCTCTCCAGTTCCACTGATAGAGTTAATCTCAATCCACAAGACAAAGACAATGCAAAAGCCCCAATCAAGCAAGGAGATTGGATTTGTCCCAAGTAGCTTGATTACATCCCATAAGTATTTTCAGGCATACATTAGTTTTTCTACATTTGTTCACATTTCTTTCCTACCTTTCATTGTCTAGATGCAATTTCGTCAACTTCGCCCGAAATATTAGGTGTCTGAGCTGTGACAACTTATCCCAAGAAAGAATAAGGCAGTTACAGAATGATCAGGAGCATCTGCCAATGAAGAAGGGAGACTGGATATGCAACAAGTAATATGGCAGTCCATATTTTTTGTATTCATATGAATCATATTACTATTTCTAACTCACACCATTAATGTCATTTCTGCAGATGTAACTTTCTTAATTTCGCTAGGAATACAAAATGTTTTCTTTGCAAAGAGAACCCTCCAAAGCGGCAGCTCAATCCTGGGGAGTGGGAATGTGAATCGTAGGTTCTTGCTACACACATTGGTTATTGTGTTGGTAACATTGTTTATTTGATTGCATGCATTTTTTCTGCGTGTTGAAGCAATTTGAATCTTGGTTTGTGCAGGTGCAACTACATCAACTTCAGGAGAAACATGATCTGCCTAAAATGTGATCACAGAAGGCCAAAGGCATCAAATACTTCAGACTCTTCTCATCGATCACAAACTGAAGATCAAGACTACCGCAAGAGTAACCAGTTATTTTTTGGCAGAAATCAAGGTAACATTAATGACCAAACAATTACCATAACTGAAAGACAGAACAGGAGAAAAGGTTCAGGTGAGTGGAGATTTGTGGAAGATAAGGATGAAAATGATCATCATCAACTGTCCTATTCTCGGAATGGTTCTTCTCATTTTGACAATTTTCCAATAGCTGGAGGTAAGAGTGAATTGTCAAAGAGTCCCCAAAAAATAGAAGCATGGAAGAAGGAGATGCTGAATATCATGAACAAAAGCTCCCTGGAGATGACAACAGATAGTGAAGATGATTTGTGGTCTTCTGACGACCAGGTTGTTAATGAAGGAGCTTCTTATTTTACTGATGATGATGAAATGGAAGAATGGTTTGCAGTGGGTAGGAAGAAAAGAAATGGAATTTTATGAGAGCAAGTAACAATCAGTCTGATCATACATGTGACACCTGTTATACATGTTCGTTAATAGGAGTTTACTCTGGGCTTATATGATGATAAATTTGGAAAGTTATACTAAGTCACATTTGAGTTACTTGACTTTTTGGTCCTCCAAAGATATGTACAGGTTATCTAATTTTGCTCTTCATAGATTAAACATCCTATTTTTGTGCTATGAAGATTCAGGATTCACAGAGACTTAAAATAGTCCTCAACATTATGCAATAAGTGATACTCCTTTTGGTCCTTAATATAAGATATATTTGAGGAGTTGATCTTAATCTTAAATATAAGATAAAGCTTTCATATTTATCAATCTTTTCTTAATTTACCCCTAATGATACTTCCTCAGTAATAATTAAGGAGGGGAGGGAGTATAACTTAATAAAGTTGAGGATGTTAATGTTAATAGCTCCCATTATCATCAAAAGTTGAATTATTAGTACCTTTTAGTATATGATTAAGTCAGACACGGAGAAATTAAAGAATAAATCAAATAATACATAATAGTTTAAACTATTCTGGTATATTCAAAAAGTCATAAACTGGTCAGAAAACTGATGTAATTGATCGGTAACTCTAGAAAACGGGTTTGATGGATAGTTGTGGATTAATTGAAAACTCTCATATTGATTAATTATATTTCATTGAGGTTTTATCATTCTAATGCATGTGTACTTATAAATTAACCAACATTATTATGCTATACTTTTATCCCAATATCCTCCACTGTTCGTGTGAGTGTATTCTCAAACTCTCATATATCTTTCATGATTGTACCAGTTCCTTGCTTTATATAAATCTAGTCATTCTAATATGCATACATATATATACACATATATACACATATATGCCCAAAATATTTAGTTCTTCATTAGAAACACAAACTTATAATACAGAGTTCAGTACAAAAGCAAGTGTTTTTCGTGTGTGTCATAAGTTTACATGACGGGCATTTCTCATCTTATTGAAACACGAAAAACTCTCAGAACAGTAAGATACATAATAAATTACATAGGCAATTACACTTGCCTTCTTTGTATATTATAATTTGTTGATTTTTATTTTAGACCTCCTAGAGTATTACTATATATTCAAGTATTATTTAGATGGGATTTTAATGGGAATAATTACTATGACGTCCTAAATAAGGGTTTTAATAATCAAAAAGTTCCGATAACAAGTGAACACAGTGAATTTATCATTCCTTTTTGTACTAGATTTTGTTATTGCGTGTTTTTCAGTTGTTATCGAACTTTTAGATGATTAGATTCCTTCTTCAGAATGTTAAATAGTAATTCCCCACTAATTATATCCTGAAGTAATCAGGTTGATTGGTGTTATCGTTTTCGATTTGCTTGTTGAAGAACTTGTGGATGTAATCCTTGTAGGTGACACGTCGATAACGAGGTGGGTCCTCTGCTGACGTCAGCTCTTCTAGTGGCCCATACACATTCTCTGCAGCTCCAGGGTTGAAGAACGTTGCTATTGAAACTCTTGCCTCTCGTGAGTCACTTGCCAGTACCCTGTGATCCGCACTCTTGTATTTTTCATTCGTTATTATCTGTCAAAATAAATCACCATTTCAAATGTTAGCCCATGATCATTAATATAAAATATATTTATTTAATTTGATTAAATTAAGAGAATTAATTAGATTAGTTAATATGACATGTATTTTTTAAAATACACTAATTATCTTCTTTAATTTCCTTTTTTTCCTCCCTCTTTGATTACTGTCAAGAGAACATTGATAAAAATAAATTAAAAAAATATTAATAAATATAAAAAATATATCTTATATTAACTGAGTATTACAAACATGTCCTCCTATCTTTCTACAGCCTACGTAAAACCGGGCTCATCTTATGACGTAAGCTTAGTTTTGACAATTTAGAGTTTGATTTTATATTGGCAAACATATACATAATGATATGACGTATCTTTGACTATGATTATGTTGACGATATGTCCTATATATTATAGCATTCAGATCTTATAAAGTTTATTTTAAATTAAGTTTCATATATCAAAGATAGTAAGTTAACTTATTAATTATGGAGTGAATTTTTAATTTCTCTCTTATCTATAATTGGTTATAAAAGTCAACATGAATATATTCTTTTTATTTATTACAATTACCAGGGGTAAAAAATTATAAAATACATTTACTATCTTAAAACTATACTTATAAATAAGGCCAAGATTTTTAGTCAAAAAAGACTTATAAATAGGACTAGAGTAGTATACCGGCAAGTTATATTTTATGATCATTTGCTTCATTCTCTAATCCAAGCACAGTTGATCTTGTGTCCATGTGCTCCGGTTAAAATATTACTCCCTCCTCAACTAAATTTTAACAAATATATTTTCCTTACTTAACTAATTTTCTAAATCATTATAAATTAGTCATATAAAAGAATGACTTGATCCACAATATAAATAACTTAGAAAGCAATTTATTTTTTTGTCAATTTTATCTGTATATATAATTAATGTTTAAATATGACCCCTCCCTCATACAAAAAATTATTTAGTACCCATTTGGAAAATTTAAAAAGTGCTTAAAAAGCATTTTACTATAAGTTAAGACAAAACTTTCACATTTTTATCTCGTAAATCGTAAAAACACTTCTAAAAAAACAAACAACCACTTAATATGGGTAGAGTTGTAAATTTTCTTTAATTTAAGATAAATTTAATAAGTTAACTACTATTTCTTGGTTACGATGGATTAGTTAAAGTGAGAAGAAGAGAGGATTTGTTTATATTGAACTGCACCTAATTAAATTTTCATTGAGAATATATAAGGTTTGTAACATATGTAAGTGTTAAATAATATACCTGAAGAAAATCTCCAATATTGACAACTAGGGCTTCACGTGCTGGTTTCACGTCAACCCAACATTCCTTGTACTTCACCTGAAGCCCTCCCATGTTGTCCTTCAGCAGCAACGTCAAAACACCCGGGTCGCTATGTGACCGGAACCCGACCGTGAGATCCGGCTGAGGGCAATACGGGTAATAGTGACCTGACAGAGTCTCAGCTTCCCCAAATGTCAGCTCCTTAAACCTTCCTCTGCTTAACCCTAACCCTTCACTCAACAATTCCAGCAACACATCCTTCACCAGCAGAGTTCTCTCGTTATAATCGATCAGCCGGTCCCTACACACCTCCGGTATCTCCGCCGGGTCGATTGGAACCGGCGCGAACTGTATCAGAAGTGAGTCCCTCCAGTATGCAGCATTTGCGCGGTACAAGTCTATGTTGGATATGAGAGAAACTCCCCCTAGCTCTCTTTTAAACAGCGGCGCCTTCGCCTCCGCCGGCAGCTCATGGACGGCCTTGATGGCGGCAAGGGCCCCGTCGAGGACTTCGACAGGGATACCGTGGTTGATGACTTGGAAGAAGCCCACGGTGGAGGCTGCACGCTTGACTTGCTCCACCACAGCACTGCGGCGGTCTGGGGAGGAGTCGACCCCGGCGAGGTCGATGGTGGGGATTTCGGCAGTGGCGTCGGTCGTGGAGGGAGATGGTTTGAGGGTGGCTAAGACTTCCGGTGGGTGAATGAACATGGGAGGGACGGTGGTGATGCCGGTGTCGACAAGGCCTTTAACTCCGGCCTTGGACTCATCAAACTGCTTCGCCTCTTTCAATCTGTCGTAGTTCTGGTTTGAATCATTGGTTACAGTTGGTGGAGCCATGATAGATATTGAAATGAAAGAGAGAGAGAGAGCAGATTGGTGTGTGATTAACTACTTTGCAAGTTTAGGCTAGTTATAATGGGGATGGAGTGTTATTTGCAAGTTAAAAGCTAGTTGTCCATTAAGCAATTCTTCGGTGTTTTAGATAAATTGTAAGAATATGTGGCCCATGATCATTTTTTGTGCGTGATTACAAAATTTAGTCATAAAAAGATTTTGATATTATTTTGATTAAATAATTCCATACATAAAATGTACCGATGACAATGCAGTTTTATGGTTTGGACAGGGAATATTAGATAATTTGAGTAAATTCTGAACATAACTATATATCTTTTATTACTAAATATATCTAAACTATCTATCAACAAAAAAAATTAAAGCCAAGATTTCTATAAGAATCTAAACTGAGTTATTTTTTTTATTGTTCCTTAACTATGTATGTGCTGTTATGAATTTTAATTTGTTCGTAATTTAATCATTAAAAAATTGATACATAATTTGTAATTAACAGGTTTTTTCGTTTAATTTGTAATTTAATGTGTGCGTGTATATCATAACAGGTTTTTTCGTTTTATTTTTTAATTGAAAATGACTAAGCAAATAGAATTTTTTTTTTTAAAAAAAATCCATATATAGTGCTCATAAAATAATAATGATAGTTAGTTGTTGTATAAAATTCCATAGTGACAGAGATAGTTGCTGACTAAATATCTTTGAATATATTTCAGACGCTTTCATCACTGATGTGTACGATGATAAGGAAAAAACAAGTGTGTATGTTTATATACATAAATATACCCATTTTCTAAACTACATGCGTATTAACAAAGACTCTATATATATGTTTTAATTTGTCAAACAAAATTATATATTTTAAAGTACTTATGTCATATTGTCAAGTCAAACTTGGGCATCACTATTACCGATCTGCGCATTTATTATCTTTAATATATAATAATTATAGCTAGTAAATGTCGTGCAAAGATACAAACGCTTAAAAGTAACGGTTAATTATGCTCACCGTTATGCATTGCAAGGGGAAAAATAACAGTTGTAGTTAATAACCGTATTTATTTAGTGACAAAAACAACAATTGCTTTGAAACAAGTGTCATGTAATGCTAATAAACGACTCATCTTCCAACCCTTATATCAATGAAAATAAACCATAATGGTCTGCAGAAACAGCTGTTGTTTAACACCCCACCACCACTTAAGTTATAACTTATAACCCTTCATAATATATTAGACCTCTATTTAAACTCATATTCTTTGTGATTTTTACTACTATTCTTTATTGGCCTCCTCCTTCTCCTTTATCATATGTTAAGTTCCCAAAGAGCTCCTCTGCCACCGCCAACCCCTCCTCCTCCTCCTAAAATGGAGGCTCTGATGCAGATGTTGGCAAGCCTTGACCACAACATAAGGCGTCTCTTGGTATACGCCAATATGCTGAACAAAAAGTTGAACCACATATTTCATCACAATGATGTTGAATAAGATTTAGCTTGTAGTCAGGCCCTTCATCTCCCTCCTCCGATGGTAAGGATGAGGAAGAGGACAAGGATGAGGAGTACGATGAGGAGAATGAGGATGGCAGTAGTGGTGATGACTAAACATCATCACTGTTTTCTTGTATGTCGTTCTCATCCTCATCATCGTCCTCTTCATCCTCCCCTTCCTTATCCTCATCATCAAATCGGAGGGAGATGCAGTGTAAAATAGACAACTTAATAATTCACGGTTATTAATTAAGAACTATAAAGTATTCTTGCCAATATGCTTAACGGCTCTAACTTATTAAGAACCATAAAATATTATTGCCAACATACTTAACGGTTCCAACTTAATAAACGTTAATCAAAGTTTTCAAAACCTTTCCTCTTCCTCATGCTAACTATGGGTGCCTCCTTGTTATCATCTGAAGATCGTCATCATGAGAATGAACCAAGTACCTTTTCATTATGCCATGCCCGTTTAACTTCCAACACATGCAATGATGGTTTTTTCATGTCCATTCTAGATATGTATTATTTAAACTCCACATTTTCATCTATTTTTTCTACATTTTCTTCATCGTCCTCCTCTTTGTTCTCCAGCTCAATCGCCAAGATGAAATGCCTTACGGAAGACATGCTAGAAAACTCTCGGTGTCATCCTCCACCTCCACCTCCTCCTGCTCCTCAAACTCCGCCACTGCCACTGCCACTGCCACCGCCACTGCTGCCTCCTCCCCCGCCTCTACATCTTATGCTTCTTTCACTGGAGGCAATGTATGACATCCATAATAGACTGACCATGCCGTGAGGAAGCTTTCTGGATACCTCTCCAGTATGAACTAGAAGGCCAATCTTATCCTTCATGAGTATGGGATTGGCCATGATTCTAATAATGATCTTGGCCAATCCTCTTGTCACGAGTAGCCTGGTGATCTTATCAGTTCATCAAGCTACTCGCCACTATTCTTTTTTTTTTTGTTATTGTTTTATCTTTTTAAATATTTTGTAAAAAAAAAAGTATATACCCAACAATTCTTAAGAAAAATACTGTCATGAAATTAAATAAATAACGGTTCTTATACTATTCATTCTTAATGACCGTCATAAAAAAAACAACCATTAGTAACACTTACATATAACTAGTCTTAGACAACTTAATAACAGTTATTAAAAACCAATCGTCACCATTTATAAAGGACATGATGACTGATAATCCACAAAACCCTCTCTAGACAAATATCTAAACACTGAACTCCACTTCCATTTCAACTTCTCAAAGCAAACATCTTCACCAAACTTATAGATAAACACAAGAGAATTGTTGGCTCATCATCTCCAGAGAAATTGAAAGGTGAACTCCCTTCAACCAACAAGCATTGAAGGGCTTGTCCACACACCTACAAGCTTCGTCATATTGTCCATGTTTACCTGTGAGAGAAAAGACGCATAGACCAATGCTTGAAGGAACTTACCACTCTTGTTCGCTCTTTGAACGAGAAGGTGGACAAGTTACTAAAGAAGGAAGAATATGATGATGCATCATATTCTTAAAACATCTCTATAACTTTTTATTTTTAGTTTGCTTATAAACTTTGTCTTTTTTATTTTTTTTATTTTGTTTGTAAAAAAGGTGGTTGCATAATCAACCACCAATTTTTTTTTTTTAAAAAAGTGAAACGCATAACGGTTATTAAGTAAAACCCGTCACTTATTAGAATATCATGTAAAAAAAAGTGAATTACATAACAATTATTAATAAGGAACCGTGATAAATGTAAACAAATAAATAACAGTTCTTTCAAGCAAATCCTGATGTAAAGTCTTAGGCATAATAACCCAAAAAACCAACCATTCCTCTTCTATTTAAATGTCTAAAACAGAATACACTTGACACTTAGTCTGTTCAAATGAAACCCACCAATATCTTAACCTTGCAACTCTTGTTGTCTTTTCTAGCTATCGGAAGTCATTTTCAGTCGAATCTCACCATATTCGTCCCACTTCTCAGTGTTACTTGCGATAGTGAATGCACTTGACCCTTATCTCAGCAATTGCCACGTGAGTTGTTTTCATTCATGAGCTCTAGCTGATTGGGCTACCTTTGTGAAGTCAAGCTGCGACAAAGCATGCAAAGTGATGTTGAATTGCTTTTGTTAAGTTATATTTTTTTAGAAAACCTATTATTGCTCTGATCGAAGGTTCCTTAAATTGCTTTTGCGAAGTTAAGTTTTTTTTGAAAACCCTAGTATTGCTCTAATCAGAAGTTCATTTCCTATTACAAGAAGTTGTTAACGTATTGCTTCGATTCACGGTTCATACTCTAGCTATCAATCTTTTTCAGAGTGATTTCGGGAGATATGGATTCCTAAGCAAATACTTTTGCTTTCTTGGAAGTATCTATCTTTGGAAGTTACTTCTAAGAGATTAATAGGGACGTGATGAATAAACTAGTTCAGTTATATCAAGAAGCAATAAAGAATTCAAGGTGACATTAAATTGCTTTTGTGAAGTTATATTTTTTTGGAAACTACAGTATTGCTCTAATCGAAGGTTTCTTTCTTGTTATAGGAAGTTGCCAACCCATTGGTTTGACTGAAGGTTCCCACTCTATTGATCTTTTTTTTAGATCACTTATGGAGATATGGATTACTAAGTAAACACTTCCTTTCTTGAAAGTATATATATATATCTCCAAAAGTTACTTCAAAAAGATCAAATAAGGATATGATGAATAAACTAGTTCAGTTGTACCAAAACGTGATAAAGCATTCAAGGTGACATTAAATTGCTTTTGTGAAGTTATATTTTTTGGAAAACCCATTATTGCTTTGATCGAAGGTTTGTCTCCTATTTTTGTATTGAGCAGGAGATACCAAGTTAAGAGCTCTGAAATTCAATATTGTGATTAGTCCTAAATTCTTCAATGTGAGAGTTTCTGAGCTATTTGATCTCAACTCTATCTAACAGAGTAGTACTTCCCACATCAAGTAGCCATGGAATATGAGATGGATGAAGATTTTCTAGGCTTTATAGCTGGAATAAACCGCACCCTTGACCTGTATATCTCATAATGTAAGGGTTCATCACCTATACCTTGTGTCTCATCAACAATTAAACCAAGAAAGCAATGGGTTGGTGGAAAAAAACATGAATATCATTCGTATATAGGAAAACACGAATATCATTAGCAATTAATATGAATATTTGTAGGTTTTTCCCCTAATCTATTGCTTTCCAGGGTTAATTCCTGTGAAGAGATACAATTTATAGGTAACATTTACATTATCACTTACATAGGTTAATAGTTGCCATTGATTCTCCCCACAAAGATTGGAATGTCTTGATCTATCCTATATTGCATAAAAACTCGATATGAGAGGTATTGTTTCTATTATATATATATAGCCTAGTCCAATTAGCTCAGAAACTCTCATTTGAAGAGCCTCACAACCACATATCATGATTATTATATAAAAACCGTTATGTGTTATAAAAGTTCAAAGTTCTTAATTAGGAACCGTTATCCTTGTATTAAATATATAATGGTTTGCCTACGTGAGACTATTATTTAGTGTTATTAAAAGTCACAGTTCTTACAAAAGAACTATTATTTATATTACTGAATAAATTACGATTGTCAAAATGAGACTGTTATGTATTATGTAAGCATTACTATATATTATGATGATTTTTCACGTGTGGCCGTCAATTATTGTCACAGCCATGCACATATCATGGCTTCACCAAGCTTCAATACATAACAAGTGTTATCTTATAACCGTTATAATAGTTTAAGAATAAATAACAGTTAAGAACCATGATTTATCTGTGTGGAGTACATATTGCACCCTCATATATGACGGTTCGGAACCGTGAAGTATGATAGTTAATAACCATCATGTATCACGATTTCTGTAGTAGTGCATGCATATGCAAACCCTAGAGGCTAGAGTTTAAAATTGATCAAGTGTTTGTAGGTATTTTTTTTTAAAATTTGATGAAGGGTTTCTCCTTTTGAGGCTTAGAGTGCAACAAGTTTTCATCTCTCCAAAAGGTTTGTATGTACTTTACTTACTACTAATTAAAAAAAAGAAAGAAAGAAAGAATAGTTGAGTTGGCCGTTGAATTCAATTAATTTGGAAGTCTTGAGGATATATGGAGTACATATGTACATACATACACACACACACACACATAATTGAGAAAGAAGGATTTTTCCTAGTAGAAGGTTTTTGACCGATTAAATATGGCTCGGATGGAACATGCAAAATTCCCCTGGGAACAGGAAGTTGGCTAGGTGGCCATGGCAAAGGGTGTTCAGTACCATATGCTGGCTCTTGTGGAAGAATCGATGCAGGTGGGCGATGGAAGGGAAAGCTGACAATCCAAAACAGATAGTTCACAAATGCGCATATCATCTCTTCGAGGACGTGCAAAATGGAAGCTTCCATCATCAGTTATTCAGAGTGCCAGAACGAGGGCTCGTCCACTGGCAACCTCCCGACCCGGGTTACGTGCGAGTTGATGTTGATGGTTCCAGAGATAGCAGAGGGCGTGCAGCATGTGGCGGGGTTATTAGGGACCACCAGGGCACCTGGTTGTGCGGATTTCAGCAGAAGTTGGGTCATAAAAACTCGGTTGCTGCGGAAATTCACGCAATCCACAGCGGACTACATTTATGCAAACAGTTGGGCTTCACAAGGATCAGGCTTTTCTCAGATTCCTTACAGGCTATTCAATTGCTATTCATTGACGGTGGAACGGATCACCCATTGTTCGACGTTATCTCAGCTACTAGGTCCTTAATTTACTGGGATTGGGACCTAGTAATTGCTCATACTCACAGAGAGAACATCCGGTGCGCTGACTACCTAGCGAGGAATGCTCAGCTGTGTAATCAGGAGTTTTTAGCGATGGCCACTGCACCTCAGGAATGCAATGAACTGTTCGCGATGGAATGTGGTGGCATACCACAGCAATGATCTTCTTGTGTTGCTAGATCCCTAGCACTCTATTTACTTTCAAGCCTAGCTTGCCTTTGTACTAAAAAAAAAAAAAAAATATGGGGTCGCGAGTTTAAGTTTGTGTGAATACGGGAAAACCTTTAGGAGAGCCACCCAACACCAATTAAATTAATCAGCCCTAACAAATTAAGCTCAAATTTAATTTGACTCAGTCATGCAGTCATTTAATTTCAATATGTGTGTGTGTGTGTGTATAGCTAATGAAACATGTATCCCCAGCCAAAACGATTTTTACAAAGTGAATCTTTTATGTTCTTGGTTGAAAAAATTTTAGGAATATATCAATATACTAGGTATATGAAAAAGAAATATCAATTTGGTGAAGTTACTATTAAGATGGATTAAAATATATATTGCGAACATAACTCTTCCAACTAGTACTCCCTCCAGTCCTAATTATAAGACAAAGTTGACTTTTTTTGAGAAATTAAGGAAGCTAATTAAATTATTTTAGAGTATTTATATTTATATTTTTTTCTTCAAATTAAATAGTTGACTAATAAATTAATATATAATCTAAGGATATATAACATATGATATGATTAAGTAACTTAATTAGCTTCTTTAATTTCTCCAAAAAAAAGTCAACTATGTCTTATAATTAGGACCGGAGGTAGTACCATTTTTCTAAAAAAAGGAAGTTGAAACTAAATGCTTTAACTTTGAATGTGTAGTAGCAACTGACGAGATGACAACAAGCTTCTATATATAAAAAAAAGTTGGCAATTTATGAAATCTAACTACAAAATATTTAAGGTCAAAATATAACTACAAAATATTGACACTCGTATTTGTCAAATTCAAAGAATTTACGTGACCTAATTTTTTTTTTCCAAACAAAACATTATGGTTTAGGTGTTCACAATCTACTGCGTCAACTTTGAATGATGGGTAGTAATGGTGACAACCTTCTATATATTTATACATTTAAAATGTTTAATTATACAAAATCTTATGAATTTTAAATCAGTTGCATACAACTGCCTGATTTTTTTTAAGTTTAAATTTAATCAACCGGCATTTTGTTTCTTTTATTATGGATTGTTAGTGTTAGGTTACTTTTATTTTTTTAATGAAAATTGTCATGCCAAATCAATAAAAGATATAGTTGACCAAAAAAAATCAATAAAACATATCATCTTTTATACTTAAGGGTCTGTTTGGCAGGAGGGAAATGAAGGGAAGGGAGGGAGAGAGGGAAAATTTTTATGTGTCGGGTCTAAAAAATTTGAAGTAGTGGGGTTATAAAATTTTAATAAAGATAAGATATAAAATAAAATAATAAGAAAAATAAATTAAAAACTTTCAACCCCACTTCTCTAATTTTTTTAAATTCAAGTCCTAAAATTTTTTCTCCTCTTTCCTCTCCTCCAAATCCCTCATACCAAACAACCCCTAATAATAAAAGATCTAGTTTGTAGTGGAATTCAGAGTACAATCTTAAATTTATATTAAAGATGGGAGATAGTATATGAGTAACATGACATCCTATGTAAGTTAATGATCTTTTAAACCCCCAAAACTTTAAGCCAATTACATAAATCCCTTTTGAACTTTACAAGATTAAATTAAAATTTTGAAATGTCAATGATAATCTAAAGTTTAGGGGGTTTGGTAAAATTATTAACCTGCATATATAAGATATCATGTAGGGTGTCATGCGTCCTATATTAATTCCGTGTGACAATTTTTGCATAGTTATACATCCCAGCTTATTGTGTAATAATATATGCAAAAGATTTTCAACTGAAATAAAATTATTCTAGTCTTAACTCTCCGCAAAATTATAGGTTGAAACTTCAAATTTATCTAGGAAGAGTTAGAAACTAAGATTTTCAACTGAAACAAAATTATTCTAGTCCTAACTCTCCGCAAAATTATAGGTTGAAACTTCAAATTTATATATAAATTAGGATCCGGTTTAGGTGGTCATCACTATGATGAGGTCTATTTGATCCAAATACAGTTTAATTACAGTACAAATAAACTTAAATTTTTCAATAATGGATGTTTTTTATATAAAAAATCATTTTTAAAAAAAAATAAAAAAATCGTATATTATCTTTTTTGAGTGAATATGAGATATTATATTTATTTTAGATTCTGCACACATTAAATAATATTTTTTTTTAAACAAAAATTAAATCTGAATCTCTAACTACATCTGAGTTCCCATCAAGACTCAAAAGTGATGAGTGCCCAAACTTCTTCCTACAAACTGCATTTTTAAGCATTTTTTACATAAACACGTATCTTTAGAATATGATTTAAAAATACTTTCATTAGACCATTATGCGCATGAATTTTATTGACCGGTTGTGGGTTATTCCAACTTAACAAGTGGTCTCTTATTCAAGTTTTGGATATACAACCATGATAATTACTTGGAGATGGTGAGATTCTCCCTACCGTAGGCTTACATTTTCACTAACCAAACTAATCAGTTGTTAGTAGCATTGGATGTCAATGGATTAACAATAAAAAATACTTTGATGAGTTGAATAGTATCGTCGTATAAATTGTTCAACTCACAATACCTCACCTTTGTTGAAATACTTAAGAGTCGTGGATCCTACGTCGTATGGTATGAGACTTAAGTCAGTGTTGTTTTATTGTATGCTGATGTGACAAGGGTTATGTTTGGGGGTCCAAATTATATAATTATGAACAACTTTTTACGCCGTTGAAATTCATATAGCAACTAGATATAGGTATTGTTCAACTCACAATACCTCACCTTTGTTGAAATCCTTATGAGTCGTGGATCCTACGTCGTATGGTGTGAGACTTAATTCAGTGTTGTTTTATTGTATACTGATGTGACAACGGTTATGTTTGGGGGTCCAAAGTATATAATTACAAACAACTTTTTACGCCGTTGAAATTCATATAGCAACTTGATAATGCCTTTGGATTTTACACAGTCGTTTGTAAGAGTTATTGGATGATATTTCATAAAGTGGTTGATGGCAAAAAAGATATTTCATAAAGTGGTAGATGTTGAATATTTGTCATTTTTGCCTTTGAGAATTGAAGTAATAATGTTTCAAAATTGTAATTAATTAATTACTATTTTTAGATATAGTCGAATCATTGGTGTGACTTGTATGTGATTTGATTTAGAGGCTAGTGACAAATAATATACTAGTATATATATCATCACTAAGCTTTTGACAACTCTTTGGATTGGAACCAAAAAGCAAAACTAACTATTCTTGACCCACACTATATCCTTAATTATCCAAAGCTTCCTGACCATTGTGCCTATTAGTCATAAACCTAAAATGTCTGTCAATCATAAACCTAATATGTCTGTCAAAGTCAAAATTATTATTCTTATTGTTGTTGTTTCACTTGATTATAATCTTGTTTCTATAATTTCAAAATTCTTAATGGAGTTTTAACATTTATAAAAGTTTTAATTTGGTCCCTTTTTATTATGTATAACAAAAAATCATCTCATTTACATGACTACTCATTCTTTTCTCTCCTATTAGGTCGAGGTGCTCAAAATCTATCTATCTATCTATCTACTTTCTATATTGAAAGAGCGCAGTGACGGGAGAAAAGTTGAAAACCCCCCTTAAGTTGCAAATCTCCGTTAGAGGTCTCTAACTTTAAGCATTACTCCCTCCGGTCATAAATATAAAATAAATTTGACTTTTTTGAAGAGATTAAGGAAGTTAATTAAATTAATTTAGAGTATTTATGTTTTTATTTTTTTTCCAAATTAATTAGTTTGACTAATAAACTGATATATAATCTAAAGATATACAACATATGATGTGATTAAGTAACTTATTTAGCTTCCTTAATCTCTCAAAAAAAAAAAAAACTTTGTCTTATATTTAGGATGGGAGAGAATAGTAATGTAGTATACTTTTCTAGCACCAAACGGATGTGAACTCCTTGGCAGATGCCGTTGAAATAATTGTGTGTGTATTTGCTTCATTTAATTAAAACAAATTGTAACCCCCATATTTATTTACCTTCCCATTTTTTTTATTCATTTGGATCCATTCAAAAGTAGTGCAACCCTCTAAATACTTAGATTTATCCTTAGAACTTCCCCAAGAAACCCCCTAAATACTTAGATTCGTCCTTTGAACTTTCCCAGCTTAGTTTCTTACACATTTCGTTTACCCCGGGTACACCTGCCGCCTCCCATGAATTATTTAAAACTAGGCCAAATTATATAAAATTTTCTGAACTTTGGATCAATTACATATAACTTTTCTGACATTTCAAAATTTAAATTTAACCCCACCTAGCTTTTCATTTTTTAATTATTAACCTCTTACCGTTAAGTGACTGTTATCTCTTTAACGGAAATTACTATATCAGATTTTGAGATGACACGTGGCATCCTGTGTAAATGACTAATTTCATAAAACCCCCTTAAACTTTGAACAGTTGCAAAGAGTCCCCCAAACTTTGATCAGTTACAAATAACCCCCGCCTTGACATTTCAAAAATTAAATTTAACTCCTTTAAAATTTTGATTTATAATATTAAGCCACATACCATAACTTCTTATCATTTTAATAATTTATTAAGATTTTTACTATCATTTGTCAATTAAAATAGTTCTTTTGTATGGCAAAAACTATAATAATAATATTTAAAAAAATATAAAAATAAACGTTGAACCTCTTATTCAAGAAAAAACATGCATTACTAATAAAAAAAAATTAATGATGGCAAAAGCTATTCTCTAACACAAATATAATATTTAAACTATTAATACTCAATTATCCCAATAATATATTTAAGACAAATGATGACATTTTTATACTATCAATGCTTAATTGTCCCAAAAAATCATTAAATGTTATACAAATGGTGACATTTTTATTTGTATATTTTTTAAATATTATTATTTTATTTTTTTCAATATAATAAAACTATTTTAATTGAAAAATGATAGTAAAAAACTTAATAAATTTATTAAAATAATAAAAGTAACAACATGAGGTTTACTATTATAAATTAAAATTTTAAGGGAGTTAAATTTAAATTTTGAAAGTCAAGGGGGTTATTTTTAACTGATCAGAGTTTACGGGGCTTTTATGAAATTAATAATTTATACAAGATGCAACGTATCATATCAAAATCTGATGTGGCAATTTCTATTAAAAAGATAACGATTACTTAACGACAGTGTGTTAATAGTTAAAAAAATGAAATGTTAGGAGGTTAAATTTTAACTTTGAAATATCAGAGGATTATATGTAACTAACCCAAAGTTTAAAGGGGTTTTGTATAATTTAGCCTTAAAAATGTTAACAGTTTAGTGATGCCTATTGCATGATACTTCTTATAGGTGGACTCAATTGCAGACTTGTTCACAACCAAGTACCCTACCTTCTCATTTCTTTATTTGCAGTTCTTTCAAAATTGCAAATTGGACATTCCCATCCCATTGTGACCCCTCCAAACCAGCACAACATGACTACTATTGTTCGTACAAATTTCAGCGAAATTGACAACTGAAAAGACACTTGTTCATACAAATTTCACATGTGTTCTTACAAAGTTTGTCTCCTATAAGAAGACTCAACCACTGCTCCATAGAAGGTTGACATGATTTTGGTGAATGAGCAAGTACATATGTAGCGCGTTGCCTACAAACCTTTTAGCTATAGTGCTTTTACCCTATTACTAATGGTGACTTGCAAAAATACCTGCAAGGCACCAAGATTGAGGGTTTGTAGACTCTCCAATCTCTAAAGAAGCATTCAATTTTATTCCTCTTAAAAACATTGCTAATGACACCTCCAAAAATGAAAACCCAATTGGCAAGAATCAATATCAAGTTTTTTATGCTAATAGAAAATTGGATGCTGTGCATCTCTCTTTCCGTCTTTGAGTTTTTTACTAATTACACATAAAACAGATGTGATAGGCTTTCTTCATGCTTTTAGGGATTTGGAAGACCAGAAAACAAACTCAGGCATTTGTAAAAGATTAAACCTAGCTCACACTTACTGATAAAGAGTATTACTTCTTCCACGTCATGTTTGCGCACTAGAATTCCAAAAAGCAAGCCTTTTTGGAGGACTTACTTACAAGTCACTTTTCTTTATTTTATCAAAGTTGTGCTTTAAAATACCATGTTTTACGTCTTCACTCATGCAAACCTATTTCAAAGCCATGATGGTTCTACGTATTTAACAGGTACAATGAATAGTGATGCTGCAATCAATGTGGTGTTGTTTGAAAATTGCGTCACCGACACATTCGACAAAAACATCAATGGAATGAAACCACTGATTGTGTCGCTAATAAGGTTTGCAAAGATAAACCAAAATAAAGGTAACGAAATGCTGACAATACTAAAATGTCATAGTTTTTCATTTTATTACATAACATAGGCTTTTGGCTTCTATTGCACATGGTGATATTACCAACGTTTTTAAAGCCACAAAAATTATGTTCAATCCAAATATACCTAAAGTAAAGAGCCTATTAGACAAGTGATTAACATTTTAGAAAATAGATTGATAATCCTTGACACTCTTCCTAATCAAGTTCAAAGTAACAATCTCATTCTTTTCTTTTCCTTTTTTGTTTCTGTAATTAGCCTCCAAACAAATCCTACTGCTGCTCAACGTACGGTTATCTTAGGTATCAAATGTTGGTAAATAGAACTTCTTCAAAGAAGGCCTTTTGGGGTTTCCTGTTAGGATTCTTATGAGGGAATTGTGCAATATTAATGAGGTTATATACAATAAATCAGCAAACCCTTTTAAAGTTGCATTGCATAGGATTAAAGGAATTATAAGATGGCATGTACTTATTCATACGCTAACTAAATAATTGCACCTTCCTCGCCTTTTCCACCCATGCTAAAGAAATTAAATGTGAGACTGTGACCAAAGTAACAGTCCAAAAGCTCCAGACTACAAATGGATGGACTTGTGAAGGCTACTCATGTGATACAAAGGCATCTAAAGAAAAGGGCAAACTTGCAGCAATTGTAACATTGATATTTTGATGACTCAACCAAAGTATGTATAGATTATTGTAGTTATTATTTTTGAGGAGTTACTTAATGTTCCATGTTAGAATCATATTGTTAGGATCATATCCCATAAAATCGAGGATTATACATTATTATTATTATCGTAGCATTAATTAGGTAGATACTCACCTGTATATATAAATAGGCTTATTGTACATGTTGATCCCAAGGAATTCAGATTATTTTTCCTTCTCATATTACATGGTATCAGAGCTTTGGGCTCTCTGAAATTATTTTTCTGCACACACTGTTTATTGGCGATGGTATTGTTCATCGACAATGTTTGACTGTAGCGGAGACTGTTCATCAGTACTATTTTTGGCACTATAGCGATGCACTGTTCAGCGGTACTGTAGCGTGTCATTGTTCATCATACTGTAGCGCGTCACTGTTCATCAAACTACAACGGTGCACTATTTGGTATTGTTCATTGTTACACTGTTTGGTGTTGTTCATTGTCATGGTTAGTGGTTTCTATTCTGTTTTCTTGGGTCTTGCTTCTATTTGAGGGTGTTTACCTTTGGTGGTTGTTGTTGCAACTAATTAAAGGGTCTAGAGGTCCTCGTTTGCTCTGTTTGTGGTAATTTGTGGTACTTCGAGATTTCATTGGAATTGTTTTCTGTTTGCTTATTGGTTAATTTTCCATGGCTAAATTGAAGAACTCTGATATGTTGCCTATGTCTGCTAAGATTACTACTTCACTATTAAATTGGACAAACTATAGTGATTGGAACAAAATAGTTAAGGTTTATGTTTTGGGCATTGAGAAAGAAGCTCATTTAACTGAGGACCCCCCTTTTGGTGATGAAATAAAACTTTTGGCTTAAAATAGAGCATATGCTCGAATTTTGTTCTAACTTCGGAACTCTATTGAACCACGGATTCTGTCTTTTGTTAGTCACTATAATACTGTAAAAGAACTTATAAGTTATCTTGAATTTATCTTCTCTGGCAAAGGAAAAGTTACTAGGGTTCATGATATCTGTAAAGGCTTTTATCGTTCTCAGTAGCAAGGTCGTCCCTTGAAGGACTTCTTCTTGGACTTCTAAAGATTGTATAAGGAGATGAAAGTACTCATGTCTCCACAAGCAGATCTTCCGACCCTATTAAGAATTTGGAACTTCAGGCTATTATTAATTTTCTTAAAGCTCTTGACCCTTCCTATGAGACTAGTCCTCTCAGATTTTGTCCAGTTAGGAGCTTCCCTCTCTTAAAGATGTGTTCTCACGGGTACTTCGTACTGATAGTTTGGTTCGTCCATCTGTTGATCCAAATGCAAGTGCTCTAGTTGGGTGTGGCCCCTTTGACAATAAGAATTATGGGACCAAACATGGAACTAGTACTCCAATCATAAATTTTGGCAGTTTTATTTGCAATTTTTGCAAGGAACATGGTTACATTAAGAAAAATTATCGAAAATTGCAGAATAAGTAGCAGCGTGATCAACAACGTGGTCTTGTTCATATTGCCTAGACACCTTATTAGTCTAATTCTGGGGCTCAGGTACTTTGTCCTCTGGTCTTGCTACTACTTCCATAAAGTGGGTCATTAATTCTGGTCCCACCGACCACATGACAGGTAACCATCATTTATTTTCATTATATTCCCCCTATGCCAACCTATCCTCCATATCCATCGCTAATGGTTCCTTGGTCCATGTCCTTGGATCAGGCATTGTTAAACCAACTCTATCACTTTCACTATCTTTTGTTCTTAATGTTCCCAATCTCACGTTTAACCTTTTGTCTTCAAGTAAATTGACTCGTCATTTAAACTATTTTATCTCACTATTCCTTGACCATTGTTTAATGCAAGATCTTTTGACGAAGCAAATTATTGGTAGAGGGTATGAATTTGGTAGGCATTACATCCTTGAAGATCAGGTGCCATGTTCTGTTGCTTGTTCTAGTAGGTCATCTCCTTTTGAAGTCCATTGTTGTCTTGGTTATGTGTCTTTTTCATCCCTAAAAAGATTGTACCTTCAGTTTTCATCTGTGTCTGCTTTAGATTGTGAGTCGTGTCAGTTTGCCAAACACCCTCATGTTCATTTGGCACCTTGAGTCAATAAACGGGCTGTGTCCCCCTTTGAGTTAATTCGTTATGATGTTTGGGGTCCTTGTTCAACTTTGTCTCAGACTGGTTATCGATATTTTGTCACTTTTATTGATGATTTTTCCCGAACCACTTGGCTTTACTTAATAAAATAGCATTCCGAATTGTTTACTCATTTTCATAATTTCTATGATGAAATTCAAACTCAATTTAATACCCTTGTGAAAATCCTTCAAAGTGATAATGCAAAAGAATATTTTTCTTCCACATTCACCGATTATACGTATAGTTTTGTCATTCTTCACCAATCCTCCTGTTTTGATACATCTACTCAAAATGGTGTTATTGAAAGAAAAACCATCATCTCTTAGAAACTACCCGAGCTCTCATGTTTCACTCCTGTGTCCTTAAATCTTTTTGGGTTGATGTTGTGTCTACTGCCTGCTTCCTCATCAATCGCATGCCTTCGGCTGTACTTAGTGGAGATGTTCCATATTCTATTTTTTCCCCACTACTAAGTTGTTTCCTGTTGATCCTAAAATTTTTGGCTGTGTCTACTTTGTTCGGGATGTCCGTTCAAATGTCAGTAAACTCGATCCGAAGTCCTTCAGGTGTGTCTTTCTTGGTTATTCTCGAGTTCAGAAAGGTTATCGGTGTTACTTTTCTAATCTCCGTCGTTACCTTGTATCCATGATGTGACCTTTCATGAGTCTTCTCTTTTCTTTAAGCCTTCAATCTTATTTGAGTCTCCCTCCGTCGTTGATATCTTGATTTATCATGTCCCTATCTCACTAGTCCAAGCTGTTGCTCCAGAACCTGATATCATCACTGATGCTGATGTTGCCCATGTTCTGCCTTTCCTAGTGACTACTTCACCGATGGATTCTGTTCATGACTTCTTGGTTCCTGATCCTAATTCCTCAGATCCTCCCATTGTTGTCCCTGACCTAGTTGTCCCTGATTCTGCTGTTGATCACCCTGATGACCTACCTATTACCCTCTAAAAAGGTGCCCACCCTAATTGTCCTCCCAAACGATATGCTAACTATACCTACCCTATCTCCTCCTTTGTATCCTACCAGCAGTTGTCCCCTATGTCCTCTTGTCTTAAGGCCACCCTTAAGTCTATCTCCAACCCGACTACCCTTCACCAAGCCTTGACTCACCCTGGTTAACATGCAGCGATGGAAGAAGAAATGATGGCCCCTGAAAAGGCTTGTACCTAAACTCTTGTTAATCTACCTTCTAGGAAGAAGGCCATTAGATGCAAATAGGTGTTTGTTGTTAAGACTAAGACTGATGGTTCCTTAGAACGGTTGAAAGCTTAACTTGTTGCCAAAGGGTACGCCCAAACTTATCGCATTGATTATTCTGAGACTTTCTCCCTTGTGGCTAAGCTCACCTTAGTTCTTTTTCTTATCTCTTTGGCTGCCACCTGTCATTGGAATTTGCATCAGTTGGATTTTAAGAATGCTTTTTTGAATGGTGATCTCCTTAAGGAGGTTTATATGGAGCAACCACCGGGGTTAGTTGCTCAAGGGAGCATAGGAAAGTGTGCTATCTCCATAAGTCATTGTAAGGTCTAAAGCAAAGTCCTCATGCCTAGTTTGATAGATTTTGTGGTGTGGTTAAAAAGTTCGGATTAAGCCAAAGCAAGTGTGATCACTCTGTGTTCTACCAGTAATTCAATACAGGCATGATTCTTCTAATAGTATATGTTGATGATATTATGATTACTAGAAGTAACATCTCTGGAATCTCAAAACTTAAAGTCTTCCTTAACTCTCACTTCCAGACAAAAGACTTGGGACCATTAAAGTACTTTCTTGGTATTGAGGTTTGAGAAGCAAGAATGGCATCCTTTTGATTCAGAGGAAGTATGTTTATGATCTCTTAAAGGAGACTGGAAAGCTTAGAGCTACACCAAACAACATTCCCATGATTTTGAATCCGTTCCTAGATCTTAATGATAACATGTTTGATAACTTTCTGATGACCTGAAGAAGAAGATTGATCCAGAGAAACTGAAGCAGTTGCATATCCTGAGAGATATCAACGCCTCATTGGGAAGCTAAATTATCTAACAGTGATTTGTTCTAATATAACCTTCTCAGTCAGTGTACTCAGCTAATTCATGGCATCTCCAATAGTGGCACAGTGGGAAGCCTTAAAGCATATCTTGTATTATTTGAAAGGTTCTCTAGGTCGTGGAATTCTCTATACAGATTATGGGCACACTAAAGTTGAATGCTTTTGTGATGCAGATCATGCAAGATCTAAGGCCACACACTACAAAAAAAACGTGATTTAGTAACGGTTAAAAATGGGTATTAGTAGCAGTTTTAACCGCTACAAATACTAAATCGTATGTTGCAAGCAGTTTTGTAGCGGTTATCTAAAACCGCTACTCAATAAAAAATAACCGCTACATCCTTTGTAACAGTTCAACCCAACCGCTACAACACCCTCATGAACGAAATGTTTTTCAGAGATATTTGTAGCGGTTATATAACCGCTACAAATATAAAAAATTGAAATTTTGAAGGAAAAAATGACATTTTTTGATTTTGTAGCGGTTAAGAAACCGCTACTAATTTTTAATTTTGATGAAAGTTGTAGCGGTTTTAAAAACAGCTACTAAGTTTGAATTTCATGAAATTAGTAGCGGTTTTTAAAACCACTACTAATTTCATGAAATTCAAATTTCGCGCAAAAAAATTTAATTTGAGTTTAAAAAGGCGCGTTATTCAGTAGCGGTTTAATAACCGCTACAAATATTTAAATTTTTTTTAAAATATATACGATCATTTGTTTGTGTTTTTTTAATATTAAATTAAATAGTTTATTTTTTTTATTATTTTATCTATTTTAATTAGCTTATTATTCAATAGTTTAACTTATTAATAAATTAAAAGGAAAAATGTAATTTAATTGGATTAGTATAAAATTTATATTAATAATATTATTAAGGATAGGTAGGTAATAAGGAATTATTATGTTGTCTAATATAATATAATTGTGTATGAAAAATAGATGAAAATGAGATACAACTCTGAAATATGTGGAAAAAAAAATGGTTAGAATAATTTTTATAGAAAGGAAAGAAGTATTGTAAAAAAAATTAAAAATCTTGTTATCATATTTGATCATATTATTCAGCTCCTCTACTCATACGTAAGAAGTTGTAAATGAGAG
The DNA here is from genome assembly GCA_963855925.1 of Inga laurina. NCBI lineage: Eukaryota > Viridiplantae > Streptophyta > Magnoliopsida > Fabales > Fabaceae > Inga > Inga laurina. The sequence goes on along the minus strand of OY979712.1, from coordinate 1,975,200 downwards.
AAAATGAAAGAAAGGTAAGGTGAAAAGAAATTGGGGAGTGTTTGAAATGAGTTGTAGTAAGGGTATTTATAGGGATCCACGTACTATTTGTAGCAGTTAATGTATCTATTTTGTAGCGGTTATTTGTTAGTAGTGGTTTGTTGTATTTTTGTAGTGGTTTAATATTTATAGTGATCCACGTACTATTTGTAGCGGTTAATGTATCCATTTTGTAGCGGTTATTCATTTAGTAGCGGTTATTTTTATATTTGTAGCGGTTCAATAACCGCTACAAATATTATTTTATTTTTTTAATTTTTTTTACATTTTATTTTAAAAATTTTTTTGCATTTTTTTAAAAGAGAAAAGTATAATTTGAATTTGATCACTCATCATCGCCATCCCTACAGAAATTTTGTAGTAAAATTATTGTTATGGATGTATTATTAAATTTAAAAAATTTAATTCAAATGACGTGGAATTAAAAAAACTCACCGCAGTAGAGGTAAATTGTCATCGCCTTCAGGGAAGTAGCTTTCAAAATCAGCTGGCTGAAATGGCTCACTCTCGTAGGCGATGTTATCGCCTTCACCCATGTCATAAAGGTCTCTTGGCTTTAAATGAACGACCATGTATCAATCCCTGTGCCTCTCGTCCTCGACATAATAAACCTGATGTGCCTCTGAAGCTAGAATATACGGCTCATCATCTTGAGAAATACCAGTATGAATCGGCCGTGAGAAATTGACTGATGTGATCCCTAAGTCGTCAGTTGTTAGTCCTCGAGAAGTAGTGGTATTTGCCCACAAACACTTGAACAACGTCACAGTGAAACGACCTTGATAATTAAGTTCGACCACATCAAGAAGCTTGCCATAGTAAGGGACGCCTCCGAACTGCATGTTGGCGTCACTGCTGCTTGCATAACTCCTTGTCCCAAATGTGCCATAAACACCCAAATTCTGTGTTTGCAATCCTTGATCCCGTGAAACCGTGCAAAACTTAAAACCATTGACATTGTATTCTGTAAACCGTTTTACATGATCAAGAGGGCCGATTGCTAGAGCTCTGAAATCTGGTGAGTGTGGGTTGTGGTCATTTAGTATTCTACGCGCAAACCAGCTCGGGAATTCTCTGTGGACCCTCCTATCAACTTCTGAGGATGTCTATGTACGGATCCTGAGTTGACGCTTAACATGACTTCTGAATTCCCTGCAATTAATAATGGAAAGGCGTTAGTGAAATGAAAATGAAAAATGTTACGAAAGATATAGATCGAATAACATGTGAGTGTACAATTCTTACCATATGAAAGGTTCAACTTGAGTGCAATTAATCAAGACATGTCTATGTGCTTGCAACTTCTCAGTTGCCGTTAGTTTGCAGTTCTCAGTTGCTCCAACTGTTTACCAACACGAGGGATAAATTCTCCTGATGTCGGCGCAGGTTCAGGACAATCGTCAACACGAGGTGGGCGGTTGAAAGCCGTCTCAAGATCATCAAAGTACCTTGAGCAAAAATATAGCACCTCATCCCCTATATAGCCTTCAGCTATAGAACCTTCTGGCCACACCTTATTCCTCATATAAGATTTTAATTTCCCAAGGAACCTACGAAGTACAGAAGAGAAAATTGATATAAAATGCTGAAAAGGACGACTAGCAAACATTAAATACGGAGAATAAATTAAAGCACATATTTAAAATGAGTACCTCTCAATCGGATACATCCAACGATATTGTACTGGTCTAGCGAGCTTTGTTTCATGAACGAGGTGGACTGTGAGGTGAACCATCACAGTAAAAAAGGACGCAGGAAAGATAATCTCCAAATGGCAAAGCGTAAGAATGATTTTCAACTGCAGCTGATCGAGCTCCTCAACGATCAAAACCTTAGAACACAACTTCCGAAAGAAAGAACAAAGTTCCACCAAAACGATGGAAACATCGGGAGGAAGTGTATTCTTTATAGCCAGAGGGAGTAACTGCTGCATAAGAACATGTAAGTCATGACTCTTCAGGCCAGCAACCTTTTGAGCCTGCAAGTCAACACATCGAGAAATGTTGCTTGAATACCCATCAGGAGCTTTTAATTTCTTCAACGTCGTGAGGAAGACTTCCTTGTTCGGTTTTGTGTGGGTAAACTTTGCCGGTTGAAATCTGTCATGCTCATATGGCCAAGCGTCTTCACGAACTCCCATGTTGCGTAAATCTTTCCTCGCTTGAAGGTGATCTTTTGTCTTGCCGGGTTCATTAAGCAGCGTATACAGTACATTGTCGCAAACATTCTTTTCAATGTGCATTACATCAAGACTGTGGCGAAGTAAATTAGATCTCCAATATAGAAGAGTGAATAAAATACTTATCTTCTTCCACTACTGAGGCGCCAAAGTCCTGCACGTCTTTTGGCGAGTTTGTGCTGAATCATCGCTTTTTCCAAACTCGAAGTCAACATGCTCAAGCTGCTGTAAGATATTTGTACCGGACAAAGTCTGAGGTGGTTCTATTTTTTCTGGTTTCCCATTGAAGCGATTCCGTTGCAATATGAACTTATGCCTTCCATTGAGAAACCTCCGATGCCCCATAAAGCACCACTTTTGGCTATGGGGAAGGCACACTGCGTCAGAGTCAAAATTGCAAGCTGGACACGCCAACCCAGTATGCACATTCCAACCAGATAATGTGCCAAGGCCAGGAAAGTTACTAATCGTCCACATCAAGGCTGCACGCATGTTGAACAAAGTCTTGCCGTAAGCATCGTACGTCTCCAAGCTGACATTCCACAGGTCAAGAAATTCTGCAATAAGCGGTTGGAGATACACATCGATATCATTGCCTGGTGCCTTTTTTCCTAGAATGATTATAGACATAATGAAAGAGCTTTGTTTCATACACATCCAGGGGGTAAGTTGTAGGGAACTAAGACTACCGGCCAAATACTGTAACTTGTGCTAAGATTCCTGAAAGGATTGAAACCGTCGGTCGCCAACGCAAGCCGACCATTTCTGGGGTCAGTCATGAAATCTGGAAAGTCGTTGTCAAACGTTTTCCAAGCAGCTACATCCCGCGGATGTCTTAATTTACCGTCTTCGTTTTTATCAACGGCATGCCACCTCATGTGCTCCGCAGTTTTAGACAACATAAATAATCTTTGTAGACGAGGTTTCAAAGGGAAGTATATGAGAATCTTTGCAGGTTTCTTCTTCTGTTTTTTCCCTTTCTGAATTGTCTTGTAGCAGTTTATATTGTAGAACCGCTACAACAAATGTATATAGTTGTAGCGGTTTTTATTTAAAACCGCTGCAAATATAACAACCGCTGCAAATATATATATTTGCAGCGGTTTTAAATAAAAACCGCTACAACTATATACATTTGTTGTAGCGGTTTTTATTTTAGAACCGCTACAACTATATACATTTGTAGCGGTTCTAACTGAAAACCGTTACAAATATATACATTTGTAGCGGTTTTTATTTAAAACCGCTACAAATATATATATGCTTCATTTTTTTTATTTAGAAATATAAAAAATATAAATTTGTTGCAATTAATTCATAAATTCAATAATAATATAAATATTAACTTGGTTGCAATTAATTCATAAATTAAATTTTTTAATTTTGAACATTTGTTGCAATTAATTCATAAATTCAAATGTTTACAAATGTTTCAACAAAAAAAAAGATGTCCTAAACTAAGTAGCTGGGGGCTGATCATCTCGTGCTCCCTCAAGTGGGGCTCCCTCAGGTGCTGCTGGATCGGGCCGCTGCGCAGAGTGAACCGCACCATCATCATCAGCAGGAGGAGGAGGAGGAGGAGGAGGAGGAGTAGTACTCGGGACGACGTAGCGAGGGACAGGGGGAACCTGTGGATGCTGCTCGTCCGGGAACAGGCGACTCCATGACCGCTCGAGCATGTTGTTTGCAATTTCACGCCATTGCGTCTGCTGAGCGTAGATCAAATCAGCGTGTAGCTGCATCTACTGCTGCTGCTGCTGTGCCATCTGCTGCTCCAAATCTGACCGCAGCTGGTCAATAGACTCATCCCTCTGACGTCTGACCCCTCTAGAACTGCCAGCCTCAGAGGCGGCGCTCCTGTCGTAGACCATGCTAGGTCTGGCGCCTATCCCCATCCCCCGCACACGTCTGGGGTGCTCAGCCTGAGCTAGACCCGTCTTCAAAGGAGCCGTCGGGTCCACTGACCCCTGTGACTCCTCAGGCTGGGTCTGTCACAGCTCAGCCTACGACAGCTGAATCCGCTCCTGCCATTTTATGAAACAATTACTAATTAAAATTTTTCATTATTAACTTGGTTTTATGAAAATTATAATAATAAATTTACTTACAATGGCTACCTCTGCCTGCTGAGAGGTCATAGTCCCGTCACGGTGTCTGTGTGTGATGGCGTATAGCTCCCCATAGTCCGTCTGACGGTTCTCCTACTGTGCCTTCGTCTCCTGAAACAATTACAAAACAATAATTAGTATAATGAAATAATCAGTTAAAAGTCAGTGATATTTTGAAAAGTTACTAGCTCGCTATAGGTCACAGCAAAGGTCTTCGATCCTGTTGTGTGGTGGATCGTCTGCTGCGCACGAATCCTGGTGTTCCTCTGAGAAATCTCCTGGAAAAAAACCAATATTAAATGTATTAAAACAATAAAAAAACATTTAAAATTAAAAAAGTTCAGAGTAAATAAAATAAAATTGAAATTATAATTTAATAATTAACAATTACAAAATTAAATATAAAAAATCTAATAAATACATTACCTGCCCCTCAGGGCTCCTCCTGAACTGGACGAAACCTGCCCAGTCGTTCGGCGGCACGTCGTCCGGGACGCTCTCGATCAGCTGCTCCAGAGGCATCGTCCCGTCCTTATCCACCTTGTGGAAGAGACGGTTCCTCCTGTTCCTCCAGGCGTCACCTATCTTCACCAGGGCGTACCTCTTCCGGTTGGCCCGGACGGCAAACTGCAGCTGAAAAAAAAATATTTAAATATCAATAATTACAAAAACACATAATTTAAAAAATATTAATTAAATATAATTAATTACAAACAATATTAATTAAATAATTTTAATTACCTGAACCACCTCCTCCCAAGCCTGGTCCTTTGGCCCCCTTGGAAAATGCCTCCATGTCTTGAAGTGATGGGGGAACCGCATCCAATTCGCGGCCAGGTTGTTCAGGAAGCGGTTGAGCAGGTGACCCCCATTGTGGATGGGCTGGTCAGTGCCCTCATTCCACGGCACTATAACTCGCAGGGTCCGATCCATGCTGTTCATCCCGGCCACGTCTAGCCTCCTCGTCGAAACGTTCCCCTGCTCATCTAACCGCTATAATTTGTAGCGGTTTCATATAACCGCTACAATTTCACCGCTACAAAATATCATTTTTTTTGTAGTGACAAGATAGTCCACTATGGGTTACTATGTGTTTGTTAGTCGAAACTTGATATCTTGGCAAAGTAAGAAACGAAGTGTTATGTCAAAGTCAAGTGCAAAAGCATAATATAGAGCCATGTCACAATCAGTACAAGAAATTATGTGGATATTTCAACTCGTGATGGAAATTAGCACTGCCACGACATTACCTGTAAAACTATAATGTGACAATAAAGCAGCACTTCATATAGCATCAAACTCTATGTACGAAGCATATTAAAATTGACTGTCACTTTATTCGTGACAAGATCAAAGAAACAGTTGTATCTATACACTACAAAAAAAAGGTATTTTGTAGCGGTGCAATTGTAGCGGTTATATTAAACCGCTACAAATTATAGTATTTGTAGCGGTTTTTACCTAAACCGCTACAAATTTGTAGCGGCAAGGTTTTTTGTAGCGGTTTAGTTCAAAAAACCGCTACAAATTTGGCGCGAAATTCCTGCCAAAACTTGTAGCAGTGATTTTGTAGCGGTTAATGCATAGAAACCGCTACAATATTCCCGCCAGTTGGCGCGCCAACAGTGTAGCGGTTATTTGTAGCGGTTATAACCACAGAACCGCTACAAAATACCAAAGGTCAGAATTTTGTAGCGGTTCTGCCCCTATAACCGCTACAAAATTTCAAGAGTCTCGCCATTTATAGCGGTTCTGAGCAATAACCGCTACAGAATTTCAAACGTTGTGAACTTTTGTAGCGGTTATTGTAGAACCGCTACAAATAATTAAATTTGTAGCGGTTATTTGAAAAACCGCTACTAAAATCTGGCCTATTTAAACCCCCGCGTCCTTCATTTCTCCCTTTTGCTCTTTTTGTTTCCTAAGGTTTCTCTGAGTGATTTCGTCGAGATTTGAGCGTTCAGACGTCCGTATAGGAGTTTTTGCCCAGTATTTCTCAGTATTTGCATTTGAGGTACGTATATAACACATATTTTATTTATATTTATATTTTTATTATATTTATTTATAATAATGTGACTAATTTTTTTTTGTAATTTGTACAGTGGATATGGCTTCAGGACAGGATAAGGGGAAGGCCCCTGAGGTCCCCAAATCGATTTTACGGGGTGGCAGCAGCCGGGGAGGGGGCAGCGCCCAGGCAGGGGTACCGCGGCATCCCAGCCCATCCCCCCACAGGTACCGCAGACGATCCCACAGGCGATGACCGTACCAGAGGTGCCTGAGGTGGAGAGGCCAGATATTAGTGTTGAGGACTTCCTCAACGAGGAGGAGTTCGACATCCCGATGGGGTTCAGGGAGATGGAGTAGTTCCTCGATGAGGAGGACGCTCGGGACCAGAACAACCCACGAGGGTCGTCTTCGCGGTCCACTGGGTTTGAGGTGCAGGTCGAAGGTAAATTAATTTTTTAATTTAGTAAATTATTTATTTAAATTAGAAATGTTAACTTTGAATTACAATTTATCTAACGTGTGGTAAACTGTGCAGACGAGCAGGGGAACGTTTCGACGAGGAGGCTAGACGTGGCCGGTTTGAACCAGATGGACCGGAGCCTCCGAGTTATAGTGCCATGGAATGAGGGCACTGACCAGCCGATCCACAATGGGGGTCACCTGCTCAACCGCTTCCTGAACGACCTGGGCTCGAATTGGATGCGGTTTCCCCTTCACTTCCAGACGTGGAGGCACGTTCCGAAGGGGCCGAAGGACCTGGCTTGGGAGGAGGTGGTTCAGGTAATTAAAATTATTTAATTAATATTTTTTGTAATTAATTCTATTTAATTAATATTTTATTTATTGTGTTTTTTGTAATTATTAATATTTAAATAATCTTTTTTCAGCTGCGGTTTGCCGTCTGGGCTAATCGGAAGAGGTACGCCCTCATGAAGATGGGTGACGCCTGGAGGAACAGGAGAAACCGTCTCTTCCACAAGGTGGATAGGACGGGACGATGCCTTTGGAGCAGCTGACCGAGAGCGTCTCGGACGGCGTGCCGCCAAACGACTGGGCGCATTTCGTCAAGTGGAGGAGGAGTGCTGAGGCGCAGGTAATGTATTTATTAGATTTTTGATGATCTTGAGACGGCTTTCAACCGCCCGCCTCGTGTTGACGATTGTCCTGAACCTGCGCCGACATAAGGAGAATTTATCCCTCGTGTTGGTAAACCAGTTGGAGCAACTGAGAACTTCAAACTAACGGCAACTGAGAAGTTCCAAGCACATAGACATGTCTTGATTAATTGCACTCAAGTTGAACCTTTCATACGGTAAGAATTGTACACTCACATGTTATTTGATCTATATCTTTCGTAACATTTCTCACTTTCATTTCACTAACGCCTTTCCATTATTAATTGCAGGGAATTCAGAAGTCATGTTAAGCGTCAGCTCAGGATCCATACATAGACATCCTCGGAAGTTGATAGGAGGGTTCATAGAGAATTCCCTAGCTGGTTTGCATGCAGAATACTAAATGACCACAACCCACACTCACCAGATTTCAGAGCTCTCGCAATCGACCCTCTTGATCATGCAAAACAGTTTACAGCATACAATGTCAATGGTTTTAAGTTTTGCACGGTTTCACGGGATCAAGGATTGCAAACACAGAATTCGGGTGTTTATGGCACATTTGGGACAAGGAGTTATGCGAGCAGCAGTGACGCCAACATGCAGTTCGGAGGCGTCCCTTACTATGGCAAGCTTCTTGATGTGGTCGAGCTTAATTATCAAGGCCGTTTCACCGTGACGCTGTTCAAGTGTTTGTGGGCAAATACCACTACTTCTCGGGGACTGACAACTGACGACCTAGGGATCACATCAGTCAATTTCTCACTGCCGATTCATACTGGTATTTCTCAAGATGATGAGCCGTATATTCTAGCTTCAGAGGCACATCATGTTTATTATGTCGAGGACGAGAGGCATAGGGATTGGCACATGGTCGTTCATTTAAAGCCAAGAGACCTTTACGACATGGGTGAAGGCGATAACATCGTCTACGAGAGTGAGCCATTTCAACCAGCTGATATTGAAAACTACTTTCCTGAAGGCGATGACAATTTACCTCTACTGTGGTGAGTTTTTTTAAGTCCACGTCATTTGAATTAAATTTTTTAAATTTAATAATACATCAATAACAATAATTTTTCTATGTAGGGATGGCGACGATGAGTGATCAAATTCAAATTATGCTTTTTGTCTTTACAAAAAATGCAAAAAATTTGTTAAAATAAAATGTAAAAAAAAAATTAAAAAAAATATTTGTAGCGGTTATTAAACCGCTACAAAAATATAAATAACCGCTACTAACTAATAACCACTACATTAACCGTTACAAATAGCACTATGAATATTAAACCGCAACAAAAATATAAATAACCGCTACTAATTATAACTGCTACATTAACCGCTACAAATAGTACGTGGATCCCTATAAATACCCTTACCACAACTCATTTCAAACACTCCCCAATTTCTTTTCATCTTACCTTTCTTTCATTTTCTCTCATTTACAACTTCTTTCGTATGAGTAGAGGAGCTGAATAATACGATTAAATATGGTAACAAGATTTTTAATTTCTTTTAGAATACTTCTTTCCTTTCTATAAAATTTATTCTAATCATTTTTTTAGATATATCATAACTGTATCTCATTTTCATACACAATTACATTATATTAGATAACATAATAATTTCTTATTACCTACCTATCCTTAATAATACTATAAATATAAATTTTATACTACTCCTATTCAATTAAATATTTCCTTTTTATTTATTAATAAGTTAAACTATTGAATAATAAACTAATTGAAAAAGATAAAATAATAACAAAATAAACTATTTAATTTAATATTGAAAAAACAGAAAAAATTAATTATATATTTTTTAAAATATTTTAAATATTTGTAGTGGTTTCAAATAACACGCTTTTTTTTCTGCTCAATTTAATTTTTTTGGCGCCAATTTTGAATTTCATGAAATTAGTAGCGGTTTTCAAAAACCGCTACTAATTTCAAGAAATTCAAAATTAGTAGCGGTTCATTAACCACTACAAAATAAAAAAATGTCATTTTTTTTCGCGCCAACAAATTTTCAATTTTTTATACTTGTAGCGGTTCCGTAACCGCTACAAAATTAAAAATTCTTTTTTTAGCTCTTAATATAATTTTTTATATTTGTAGCGGTTATATAACCGCTACAAATATCTCTGGATTTTGTAGTGGTTATTTTGATTGAGGAGCGGTTTTATAGAACCGCTACAAAATTGCTTGCAACGCACGATTTAGTAGCGGTTTTATTAACCGCTACTAACATAGTTTATAGCGGTTAGAACCGCTACTAATACCCATTTTTAACCGCTACTAAATCACATTTTTTTTGTAGTGATAGAGCACGTGCAATCAAACGACCAACTGACAGATCTTCTAATGAAAGCTTTAAATAGGACACAGGCTGAGTACACTACAAAACAATGACTTTCAGCGACCACTTTTAGCGGCGACATTTTGTGTCGCCATTGAAAATGACACTTTCAGCGGCGACTTTAAAAGTCACTACTGAAAGTGCCATTTTCAGCAGCCACAAATAATGTCGCCGCTAAAAGTGACACTTTTAGTGGCGACTATCAAATGTCACCGCTGAAACTCATACTTTCAGTGACGACAATTAAAGTCACCACTAAAAGTCAATTTCAGCTTTTTTTCAATTAAGTTTTTAAAAAAAATAATATTTATAAAATTAAAATATTAATTATTAAATAATTCTATTTAACCTTAATTATTAAAATTATTTTATTATTTATTAATATTATATTTAATATTTTCTACTAAAATAATATTTATGATATTATTATATTAGTTATTATTTTATTTTATTTTAAAAAAAATATATGTTATTAATATTATATTTATAATTTTATATTAAAATAATATTTATAATATTAAATTATTATTTATAAGTAATTTTAATTAAAAAATTGTTTAATTTAAATAATAGTTATAGTATTCATTATTTTTAATAATATTATATTTAATTAATAATTACTTATATGTATATAATTAATTAATTATATGTATGTTTATATATATATATATATGATAATATTATATATATATATATAGTAATATGTAATAATATGACGCAGGTTCATTTCGGCGCGAAGGCATTGGCTCCCTGAGGTCGCGGGTTCGAACATGAGGAGAGTCACTTAGAGGAATTATGAGGTGCGGACATGTGGTAGCATGAGGAGGTAACACGTGGCAATCAGGGGAGGGGGACACATGGCGCTCTGAGGAGTAAACACATGACATTTGTAAATTAAATTTAGTTTTTCCAAATACAAAATTTTTTTAAAAAAATATTTTTTGACTTTTTTTAAAAAAAGAAATTGACACTTTCAGCGGCGATAAAAGTCGCCGCTAAAAGTATTGAGTTGCCACTTAAAGCCACTTTCAACGGTAACAAAAAGCTGTCGTTGAAAGTCACCTTTAGCGGCGACACAAAAGTTGCCACTGAAAGTCACCTTGTCGCCACTGAAACTATACTTTCAACGACGACAAAAATTGTCACCGCTAAAACTTTCAGCTATGGTCGCAACAGCGGCGACTTTTTGTCGCCACTGAAAACTTTCAGCGGCAACTTTTGTCACCTTGGAAAGTCATTTTTTTTGTAGTGGTATCTTTGTAACAAGTTGGGCATGTTCAATATATATATATGCTCCAACTTGAAAGGGAGTGTTAGAATCATATTGTTATGATCATATCCCATAAAATCAGGGATTGTACATTATTATTATTATCACAGCATTAATTAAGTAGATACTTGCCTGTATATATAAATAGGCTCATTGTACATGTTGAACTCAAGGAATTCAAATTATTTTTCCTTCTCAAATTACATTCCAAAATAGTCTTTACAAGTATAAGGAGATAACATTTCATCACAGATTAAAGGTTCATAACAAGGTGTCAAATTCAACCGTTGAATGCTCTATATTGTTTTTCAATCGCCATGCTTTAGCTTTGGTAGTGTCATTTAACCATATGTGATCAATCTTGGCTTCACGGGCAAAGAATAAAGGGTCTTTCATTTGACACAATGGCAACATTTGGGAACAGAAATGACAAGTTCAAAACACATAGAAAATAAATATATATATAAAAAAAGGCAAGCAACCAGATGACTTGAAGTGAACAAAAAAAAAAAAAAAAGATAAAAATGGGTGGTTGGGTGGGAACAAAAGCTTTGCCAGCTAAATAATTAAAGGGGTTTTAATTAATAATAAGAAATGATTTGGACCACAACACCTAAAGAAATGAAAATGCTTCTTCTACCTCATGCTCCAAATACTGGAACTCTATTCACAATTCTAAAAACCACAACAAAGCACCACCCAACAAAAATTAGCATCCAGCACATACAGCAAAGGCTTGAAAATTTGCATCTACTTACCTAAATGATATTTAGTCTCTTAGAAAATAAACACCATGCAGAAACAAATGGCCCGTGCAAAGCACGGGGAGAGAATACCTCATTATTCCCTAAATTATGAATCACAGTAGTTAATTACTTCACCAAAATAAATCCGGTTTTAGCCTTTTAGGTGTTAAGTTTCTTGCGTCTAAATTACAGGTGACGTATTTTAATTAAAAAAAGTGTAATTGAGTATATAGAAAATACTATAGTCAAATGGTAGAAAAAACAAACCAAAAGATTGACGAAAATTTGAAAAAAAAAAAAAAATTTTAGCACAAATTAAAGGACTAAATATAATGACTGACACAATTATGCACTTATCACTGACTAATCTTAGATTATACTACTAGATCTTTTTTGGGTTCATATAAGGATGGTTCTCTTTATACCATGTATTAAAATTTAGACAACAACTGCGATTTGTACGAGGTTATCGACCAATTTCGTACAGATATCCCTGACCTGCATAAGGAATGGCAGCTGCTTAGTGTATGTTTGAATTAGCTTTTGGAGAATAACTTTTATGATTTACGAGATAAATATATGAGAAGGTTTTTTGTTTTGCCTTGCGAAAAAGGGCTTTTGAAACCACGATTTTTCCCAAATATGCACTTACTGAGATTAAAGGAATGTTGGAATGAAGCTGGAAAGTGGAGTATGGCAGACTCACCAGCAAAGCGAGCTCTAAATGCTACTCAAGGGCTACAGATTATGAGACCCGAAGAAATCCCATCGCGCTTGCGTATGGAAGACCTGGGCTAGTTTCTTGTTCTTTTGTTCGATTTTTTCTTGCTGTATTTAATTTGATGTCCAGTGTATCAAAAAAAAAAAAAAAATTTAGACAACAATTTATTAATGTAATTTCCATTATTGTTGGACTACAAAAAGCTATTTAATTATTGATTTAGTTGTTTGAAATGTGAATATTTTTGAAGTGACAAACTTTTTTTATCTGCCTATCATAGAAAAGGATGATGAAGCATCATGCATATATTTGACTAAAATATACTTGGGGCCAGTTACAAAGATCTGGATCGCATTTAGAATTATTTTAACCATAAAGACTTAATTATAAATTTTTAAATTATAAGAATGAAACTCAAAGTCGAGCAGGAATAATCTAAAATCTTAAAAATCAAATTTTCTTCGAAAGATTGAAGTCATACTTTTAAAAGTTATTATGGATCCTTCTCAAAATTACCTATCATGCTTCAAATTTACAAATAAAACATCATATTCTTCTTTTCACAAAAAAAGAAATCATATTCTTTATACCGTTGGATCCTTAACAAATAACAAGCGTACGTTGATTTTTGAAGTCTTTTAGAACAGGCATAACTTCACCTCGTTTGTAAAATTGCCAAAAATAATAAAGTTTTGGCTTTGATTATGTTTTTAGAACGGTTTCATAAAATTGTTTTTTTAAAAAAGTTTTGAGAAAAAAAATACCTATTTGAATTATTATTTTAAAAATGAACTACATTAATTTGAAAAGAAAACATAAAACTTATTTAAAACAATTGTTTTTAAAATCAACTTGCAAAAACGGAAAGAAAGCGGGAGAAAAAGTGCAGAATGTAGCAACAATGACGAATTAAGAGTTGGAGGACTATAAAAACTAAGAAACGGCATAGATATATAAAAAGAGGAACAACCAAGAAGGTGATAAGCACAATCACAAGTGAAATGGAGAATTGGGAAAGAGAGTGAGAGAAAAAGTGGAGAGTGTAGTGTTTATTTGGAATAGTGATTAAAGTATTTAAAAATAGTTTTTTAATCATAATTTAAAGTATACGAGGTAACGATGTGAGACAAGTTTTATCTCGATTTACGTTAATAAACACTTTTGAGAACTTAAATGTAATCCCAAGACAAATACTAATTACGAATTAAGAGTTGGAAGACTACAAAAACAAAGAAACGACATAGACATAGAGAAAGAGGAACAACCAAGAAGGTGAGCACAATCACAAGTGAAATGGAGAATTAGGAAAAATAACATAATAAAAACATATTTATTTTTTTTTACTAAGCACTTAATTTAAAAACAATTTTTTTTTCATTTTTTGTTCTTAAAAACATTTTTTTTAAATCAAACAATGCCTTGATTTTTTTAGTGAAAGAGATGATGCTTCGCATACATAGGCGCGCGCGCGCGCGCACACACACATATAAGCTAAAATCTGTAAATGTGGGTGTATAATGTACGAACATGTTTTTACAATATACAACATTTGGATTCAAATAAACTTGAATAAAAACAGTTGTATACATAGGATGATTCAGATCCTGAAGAAATTTATGAGGGATTTGCCATCCAGCTCCTTCTTGAAGAACCTGGTTAAGAACTCATTCAACGTGAAGCTCCTTGATTGAACCATATTTTTACATGATTTTTCATGATTAATTTGGGATTTTTAATGGATTTTATGGGACATTATTGCATGATTAAGCATTAATTTTAGTTAGGGACATTTGTATTGAATTAATTGTAATTAGAGGCAAAATGGTCATAAATTTGTTAACTATTCATACAAATGTTTTCTTAGACTTTTGATGCTACATTTTGCTTAATTTTGCATTGCAGAGGTTTTGGAAGAAAATTGGAAATTCAGGAGGGTCAAAATGAACATTTTGATGATTGGGAAATATCACAGAAAGGGCCCCCAGATTTTGTGGAAATTGCAGTTTATGAAAGAAAAGGGTTTGGGAAAATTACAAAAAAGTACCCAAGTCTTTGGAAATTGTAGTTTAGGACCACCAAAGTTTCAAAAATGGCACTTTACTCCCTCTTAAAAACTTTGTAGTTTTTCAAAAAGGGTCCCTGGTCAAAACTTGTGTTTTGACCAGGTACATTACTAGGTCAGAAGATGCGAGCTAGGGGACGGCATTAAGAGCATTCAGAGCTTGGCGCCGCATCTCATCATCACTTTGATCTTCTTCCTTCACCATTCATCTTCCTCGCCGACAACTACCTTCTCCACCACGGTCGTCGGCAAGTGCCATTCCTCCACCTTCTCCACCACAATGCATCACTGCCACATACAGATCGGGAGAGCTGAGAAATAGAGTTGCGCATACAGGTCAAGAGAGCTGAGAAACAGAGTTGCAGAGTTGGGAGAGACAGACGGTGAGCGCTGCTACAACACTATCCTCCGGTCTTAGTGCTGTTGGCTCCTTCCTCATCATGGAGAGAGATCGCCGCAAAGAGAACCTAGAGATCTAGAGCTTGAGAGGGAGAGGAGAACCACACAGCACCACCTTTGGTCTTCTCTGTTTTCACCGATTAAAGCTTCTCTACCACCATCAGACACCACCACACTGAGCTCGTCTTCACACCCTCCACCGCTAGGGAGGTTCAGTTTTGAGGAGACACAGGGCACCGGCAAAGCTTCAGGAGAGCCCAAACTTGAGTTTCAGAAATAGCACCGAGGGACTTCTTTCTCACCACAATCGACTCACCACCACCAATGCTCTTCATCCTCTTCTCACCACGTAGAGGATTCACCACAATGAACTTCATTTTCACCACCAGAAGCTTCCCTCACCTCTATCATTTCAGCACCGTATCACCATTGCAGACGCTTGCGAGCTTCCTTCCCTCTGTTTTCCACTGTGCACCAATAGCTCTATTCTCTTTTGTTAATACGTTGGCCATTTCATCAATTTCAAACAATCTATGGCTGTTGTTAACATCATGAGAGGCTGATTTTCATTGATTCTTGGTGGTGAAGAGTTGCTTGAGCTCAATGGAATACAAAGGGGAGTTCTTTTCTATCATTCTAGTAGTCTAGAATTATATATTTAATTGCCTAGTTTTAGGAATTATTGTATATGATTTTAGAACTGAGATTGACGTTAATTGTCTCTGTTGGTTTGATATCTGTAGTTGAGATTGGAATATGTAGTGTGAAAATTATATATGTTTGAATTTCTTTGTGGTTGCAATGAGATTATGTTAATTAGCATGTTATTGTCTAGTTAATGTGGTTGATTTGTATCCTTGAGGGGCTGTTTAGCACTCAAATTCAAGAACACTTATGTTGCATTATTCCAATTTCAATTGCACATTAAGTGGGTTTAAACAATATCTCAGGAGGTAGTAGTTAGCTGTGTTTGTAGGAGCTACTATTAATTGAGAATATTAGACTCAAGTGTTATCTTGAGGTTTTTCTTAAGACTTAATGAATTTTAACTCCCATAATATTTTTGAGCAAGGATTGTCATTTCTTCATCACCAAGAGCATCCATTATAGATATCTTCACTTTCAATTTGACATTTTTCATTAATTTCAAAAATACCAAAAAAAGATTAGAAATAGTTTTACTTTCATGAATTTTGATTTAAAGGAAACAAATTTCAAAACCCCTTTTCTAACCATGTTTATAGCACTTAGTTTTACCTAGGAAGTCAAAATAAATGGCTCCTTAATAAGAGAACGATCCTGAGTTGTTTGCACTATATTACATTTAATTCATGGTAAATTGTGATTTGACCCTGAGGCGGCTAAAGTTGTGTCAAATCAATGGTGCTGTTGTCAGGGAGGTAATTAATTGGCTCCCTAAGTAATCTAATTGTCAAATTCACTTTTGACAAGGGGTTTCTCGTGTGAAGTTTGTTGGTTTTACATTTTTTGTTTTTCTTTGCATATAGTTTAGGAATTTTGCATTTAGGTAGTTTGCATAGCATTCATTGCATTGTTTTGACTTGGTAGCTTCTGTATGGTGTTGTTGCATTCAATTTGATATGATTTTGAGCTCATTTATATAAATTCACGATATCTCCAAGTTACTACATAGCATATTTGCATTGTTTGTCAATTTGATACTTCTCTTTCTTTTTCATTTACATTTGTATTCTCTTAGATTCCTTTTTTTTAGCTTTCATAGTTTTTAGTTAGATAGTTATCTTGTGATTTATTGGGAATTCATTGCATTGAATTTCTTATGGCTTGGTTTAATGGTAATCAATGTTTACCCTTTCACTCTCACTCTTTTGTAAGAGATTCGACTGAAAGGAAAGAGTCTATCTCTGAAAGCATCCATTTCATTCAACAATTATTGCAGCTTCTTCAAGCTAAGTTGGGATGTCAAGATAGTCCAATTGGTCAAGAATGTCATGGTCCATTCCACCCTCCATATCATGAACCCTACCAACAATCTTCATTCCAATCTCATTACCCACCACATCCACCCTATAGATCATACTACGAGCCATCTCTACCATCATATAACCCATATTATGAGCCGCATTCTAATCCTCCATCATACAACTGTATGCTATATCATGAACCTTCTCCTTCATTCCACCCCACTTTCCAATCATACCATCCACCTCATGAGTCTTTCTACCCACCATTTCAACTATCTTATAGACCTCATTCTCAACCATGTGTGCTACACCAAGAACCTACCATTAGTGATGTCATTGGAGAATTCCAAAGACCAATGATTCAGACTATAAATGAGGGGTGGTCACACAAGGACACCTTTGCCAATTGCATGACCTCTATAATGAGATCAATGGATCAACAAGATGAAGTGCGTGCAAGATTAGCTAAGGACTTTAAGTGTCACACTCAGCCATCACAAGAAGCGGAGCAATGGAAGAAAGACCTTGAACAATTTGAGAAAGCAATGGAGTTGCTTTCATAAAAGATCTCTAAGTGCAACACTCCACAAGAAACTCTTTCTCCATTGCCTACATGTAATCCACCTATTCAAGTCAAGAAAGTCAAGAAGGTGTGATTTCAACTTTTAAAGGAGTTTTCATCTCCTATGGAGGAGGAACAAGGAGTCCAAGCTCAAGAGTCATGTGCCACTTCACAAGTAGAAGATTTTGGACCTTCGTTGCCTATTCCCACACAAGTACAAGAAGTGAAACAAGTACAAAAGAACATTGAAGAGTCTCCCCTACCATTTGGTAATGATCCTATCATTGTAGAAATAGACTCTCCTACTACTTTACCTAGTGAAGCAATTCATGATTTGAGTGATGATAAGGTGGATGAGAAAATAATTATTAAATCCCCTGATCAAATATTTGAAAATGTAATTGCACAATCTATTGGTTCAAGTAGTAGTGATTCAATTGTACTTGTTGATGACTGTGCTCATTATTCTTTGCGTGACACTCTATTGTTGAAAATGCTTCTCTTCATAGTACTAGGGATGATTGTGCTCAATTGGATTATATATCTTCATGTTCTTGTGTAAAAGATCATATTTGTGTAGATTGTTATCATGAAAAATGCCATTTGCTTATTGAGTTTCGAAAGAAAGCATTAAGCAAAGTAGTTGATTATACCATTATTCTTGCTACACCTCCTAGTATTATTGATGATTGTAAGCATTACAATTGTAAAATTGTTGAATCTTGCATGGATGTTATTGTGGTTGATGAGAGTGAGAAAGATTATAACCTAGAATCTCAAATGCATGCAATTCCCATTGGATTACTTCCTTGTACTCTTGTTGGTGACAAAGATTCTGAAATTTTAATTGCTAAAATCCCATATGTTGATGAATCTTTCCAACAAGTGTTATGTTGTGATTTGCCACATGATTTAGAAAGGCAAAGTAATTGTTTTGAATCTTTCAAAGCCTCAGATGGTAATGATTTGACAATTTCTCCTTCTTCTTCCACTCTTTTCCCTTCCATCTCTTGTGATTGCAATGATGATGTGGTGTACCACAACACTAAGTTGGATTCCGCACCTTCCACTTTGCAAACACAAGAGAATTTTCAAAATATAATTGCTTGTTTGCCTTATACTGATGGGAGTGTCATTGATTTCCTTGGATGTGATAGTTACTTAGAGAGTTTCATTCCTAAAATGTCTTTAATTCACTTAAAAGCTCTCCATATTTCTATTTTTGGATGGGATATTGCTGTTTGCTCGGATCCTTTACAGGCACATTCTTGGAAAGGTCGTTGAAGGAACCAACATCCACTGTATATCCTTGGACCTCTTTCGATCAATCCTGAGCCACCTCCACCAAGGAAATTCAATGAGGGAGAAGCTGCTCCAAATGCCAAATGCATGATTCTCATCGAGGATGAGAACTTCTCCTTTAAGCAACTCAAAATTCTCTAACACAGGTTGTCTCTTTCCTCACTTGTTTTCTTCCTAATTCATATGATTCTTTGAGCTTACCTGTGTATGAAGAAGATAAGTGTGGGGGAGGGACATGATCCAATAGAAAAAGGTAGAAGTAGTGTAGTTTAGTACAATAGAAAAGCCCCTTTGTATGTTTTGCATCTTTTTGCCACCACCATACTTAATTATCATTGTGCCTTGAATTTCAAATTGCTAAGCATTCTCTTTATAGTGTTTTTCCATATTGAGGACAATGTGTTAATTAAGTGTGGGGGAGGGAAATACATTTTAAATCCCATTATTTGGTTGCTTTTAAATGAGAAATGCCTTAAACTAGAAAATCTTTTAAATTTTTTTTCAAGAATGACTTACTTTGATGCATTTCCTAAGTGGTAAAGAGTCGCATTTGCCACTTTGGAAATGTGATTTGCGAGAAACTCTTTAAGCTTGCATGTGTTATAGTGTTTTGGCAACTTTTTAAAATCATATTTTGTTCTTTTCCAGTGAATGGCGAGAGAAATGAACCCAAAATTGAATTTTTGTTTACTTCTTGTTTTGACAAAAAAAAAAAAAGCTTTTACATCATTAGTGCATTTAAAAGTTGAGCATTTTTATAATTGATTGCAATGTTTTGATTGATTGTTTTTGTAAGGTAAACATTAGGAATAATGAAGTAAATGTGATGCGTGCTTCTGTCGTTAAAGCAATCAATTAAACTAGGTCCTAAATTATTATGCAGTTTAGGGTCAACCTAGGTCATATGAGAATGAAACTAACCTAAATGAATTGGAATGCAATCTTTGGGGGTTTTTTTATGAAAAAGGAATTAAGATGCTAAGCAAAGAAAATAATCAAAAGCAAAACAATCAACAAGGATTTAGTTCAGTTATGATGATGAAGGGAACAACTCAGAATTCACATGGATTTAGCTTTCTTAGCCATTTAATTTATTAGACCAAAGGGAGGTTCATGAAAAGTTGGAATTAATAGAATTAATCATCTAATTAAGACATGGGAAACCCTCAAACTTAATAACACCTAATCCACTAGAAAACTCATAATGGAAAAAATGGTGGTTAATTAAATCCATTAAAAACCAATCACAACTGTTAAGATAATTTTGGAAATTATGTTTACAATTGCCTAATTAAACAATTCGACAATTAATCACCATAATTAAACAATCAAGATATTAAACCCAAATTGACAATTAAATTAATAATGAAAACTCAATTAATAATTTAATCGACAATCAAAAGTTTGCAAACAAAAATCCCAATAATCATTTAAAAACAAAGCAAATCCAAAATATCAATTCAATCCAAATAAAAAATAAGTCTACAATCTAAAACTAGATTGTTCTCAATTAACACAACTCAGAAATCATTTAAAACTAAATAATCTTAAGTCTTGAATCAAAAAGATAAAAGAAAGACACTCCCTTGTAGTCTTCAAGTGTAAGCTCCTAGGCTCTAGCTTTCTCCATGTTCCTCCCAAATTGCCTCCCAAGAGAGCTTAAGCCTCCATGAGTCTCTCCTCTTCAAACTCCTTCCCGCACATATTTGTTGAATGATGAGATTGGTGTAGAGGATGATGGAGAATTAACGATGGTGGTGGCACTTATGTGTGAGTTGGTGGGTGGTACACACACTGTACCTGTGCGTGAATGAATTGAAGAAAAGGGCGAGAGATATTGTTGAGGTGAATAGTGCTGAAAAAGCAAGGGAGCTTGTTTTCTTGTGGGGGAATTGATTTAACCATATTTTTACATGATTTTTCATGATTAATTTAGGATTTTTAATGGATTTTATGGGACATTATTGCATGATTAAGCATTAATTTTAGTTAGGGACATTTGTATTGAATTAATTGTAATTAGGGGCAAAATGGTCATAAATTTGTTAATTATTCATACAGATGTTTTCTTATACTTTTGATGCTACATTTTGCTTAATTTTGCATTGTAGAGGTTTTGGAAGAAAATTGGAAATTCAGGAGGGTCAAAATTAACATTTTGATGATTGGGAAATATCACAGAAAGGGCCCCCAGATTTTGTGGAAATTACAGTTTATGAAAGAAAAGGGTCTGGGAAAATTACAAAAAAAGTACCCAGGTTTTTGGAAATTGTAGTTTAGGACCACCAAAGTTTCAAAAATGGCACTTTACTCCCTCTTAAAAACTTTGTAGTTTTTCAAAAAGGGTCCCTGGTCAAAACTTGCGTTTTGACCAAGTCCATTACTAGGTCAGAAGATGCGAGCTAGGGGACGGCATTAAGAGCATTCAAAGCTTGGCGCCGCATCTCATCATCACTTTGATCTTTTTCCTTCACCCTTCATCTTCCTCGCCGGCGACTACCTTCTCCACCATGGTCGCTGGCGAGTGCCATTCCTCCACCTTCTCCACCACATTGCATCACTGCCACATACAGATCGGGAGAGCTGAGAAACAGAGTTGTGGAGCTGGGAGAGACAGACGGTGAGTGCTGCTGCAACACTATCCTCCGGTCTTAGCACTGTTGGCTCCTTCTTCATCATGGAGAGAGATCACCGCAAAGAGAACCTAGAGATCGAGAGCTTGAGAGGGAGAAGAGAACCACACAGCACCACCTTCGGTCTTCTCTATTTTCATCAATTGAAGCTTCTCTACCACCATCAAACACCACCACACCGAGCTCGTCTTCACACCCTCCACCGCTAGGGAGGTTCAGTTTAGGAGACACAGGGCACCGGCGAAGCTTCAGGAGAGCCCAAACTTGAGTTTCAGAAATAGCACCGAGGGACTTCTTTCTCACCACAATCGACTTACCACCACCGATGCTCTTCAACCTCTTCTCACCATTTAGAGGATTCACCACCATGAACTTAATTTTCACCACCAGAAGCTTTCCTCACCTCTGTCATTTCAGCACCGTATCACCATTACAGACACTTGCTAGCTTCCTTCCCTCTGTTTTCCACTGTGCACCAATAGCTCTATTCTCTTTTGTTAATATGTTGGCCATTTCATCAATTTCAAACAATCTATGGCTGCTGTTAACATCATGAGAGGCTGATTTTCATTGATTCTTGGTGGTGAAGAGTTGCTTGAGCTCAATGGAATACAAAGGGGAGTTCTTTTCTATCATTCATCTAGCTACACTACTACAGAATTGAGATATAACCACCCCAAAAGACGTCCCAAATTGAAAATTGGGTGGTTAAAAAGATAGGCGGTGGCATTTTCGTAATTATATATATGTAGGGGAACCTTTAGGCGTCCCAAATTAAAATTTGGGACGTCTAATGTGCTTCATGGCGCGAAATATAAATTTCACAAATTTTTTTAGCGCCTGGAGCTAGGTTTAGGCGTCCCAAATGTCATTTGGGACGCCTAAAGTCCTACTTTAGGCGTCCCAAATGACATTTGGGACGCCTAAAGTCTTAGTTTAGGCGTCCCAAATGCATTTGGGACGCCTAAACAAGGACTTTAGGCGTCCCAAATCCATTTGGGACGCCTAAACTAAGACTTTAGGCATCCCAAATGGCATTTGGGACGCCTAAAGGCGTTGCATGTCAGACACTTGTCTGACATGCGGTCTTCTCTATCACACCCATCTCCTCTCACCCACCCACAACTTTACTCTTCTTCCTCCTCTCCCCACCCACACCGTCGGCCTCCCTCCTCTGGTTTTCTTTCTTCAGTTCCTCACCCACAAAACTCTTCTTCCTCCTCTCCCCACCCACACCGTCGGCCCCTCCTAGAGTTTTTTTGCTTCAACTCCTTCCTCCTCCCTTGTTCAACCGTGGATCTTTGCTCTCTCCTCCTCCCTTGTTCAATTCCTCACCCACAACTTTAACACCGTCGTTGAACTCCTCCCTTCTTCTTCCTCTTTGTTTCTTTGCTCTCTCCTCCACCTTGGTCGCTCCATTGTTGTGCACACACCACCGTGGATCTCCATCTACCTCTCCAACATACTAGCTAGCTGATCAGGTTGGTTATTTCTTCATTTTTAATTTTTTTTTGTAACAGAATGTTATATTTTGTTTTTGAAATATAAATTAAATGGTTGAGATTGTGCTTATTATATATTGCTTATATATAAATGGTTGAGATTGTGCTTATCTATTAAGAAGACTCCCCTGTTATAGGACCCCTTATAACATGTTATGCATTTACACGTTGCTAAATTCCTTTTTAATCCAGAGGTTGGCACGTTAGGTCAAGCGATAGGATCTTTCATCATTTGGCCTCACAATCTTATTGGTTCAGACGCAACACCTCCAATGGTAGGAATTACCTTACTGTTACTGAAAATCTGTTGGCATTCTAATAACAATTTGTTTTTTGATGTTCTAAAAGGATGACGAAGCTGCGAGCAAATGGCCCTTCTTAGCACGGCTGCAACAGATCTACAAGCGCATTAAACAGATTGACTTGAAGATGCCTCCAGGGATTGTGGGCCAAGAGGAGTATCCCTACACGATTGACAATAAAGATCTCAAGCAGTTTATCAGGTTGGAGGAGATAGATGCAGGCTGGGTCAAATTTGCAGTCCGGTAAGTGTTTTTTTTTTTTCAATTTTCCCACAAAATTCATTTAGTGGTTTTTTGTTTTCATACATTCAAGAATTGATTCCTTATTTTAATTCTATTATAGCACCTTCCACGATCTCTGCACAAACATGGAAAGAAGTAATTGGTATGGATTCTTATGTCCTGCGAATACGACAGGGGATACTTGTACTGTGGCGCATAGGACTCACTATGTCGGCTACCGAATGGCAAATACCAAACTTCGTTGTTATCTAGCACCCATTGTCCAACGGTTCGTATTTACATTTTGTCAATTTAAGAAGTTTAATAAATAATTGTCTTCTCACTCATCTAACTTCATTTTAATGTGTACATGTTGTTAAAGTTTCCACTGGACTTTGTGTGTTATATGTCCCCGCCGCAACGTAGTCTATTGGTTTGATCCCTTGAGTAAAAAGCCAGACAGAGATACAAAATCCGTCTTCGACACGTAAGTTATTCTGTTTGTATTTCATTGACAACAAAAATAAATGAATGGTTCTAATTTCTGTTCATTTTGCTTTTCATGATAGTGCTTGTCAAACATATAGAATCCTAGGTGGGTCACGCGAGGGTGCAGTTGTTAAAAAGCCAAGGTGGTTTTATCCCATAGTAAGTACATTCGATCCTACATAATTGTTTCATTGACGGTCCTTTTAGACATACCTTTATTGATTTTAACAACCAATTGCATCCCTTTGATTAAAAGTGCCCTCGGCAACCTGGCAACACTGAATGCGGATATTATGTTATACTTTATATGTATAACATAATTCAAAGTGGAATTACTAGCGATTTTGAAAAGGTAATCGCTTTTTTCATTCTCAAATGATAATATTTTTGGTGTTCTAATCGAAATGCTAATTAATTCATTTGCTTGAGATTCATTTCATCAAAGCTTATTACTTTCTAATTTTCAGATTTTTGATAATGAAGATGCCTACCTACGTGAAGACCTTGATTTGATCAGAGATCTTTTGGCTGGACATCTTCTTCAACATATAGAGCAGTAAACTTGTTATTTTATATCAGTTTGTACTTCTGTGATGACAGCGTTTTGACACTTTCTGGTTGTTTTTTGTTGATATATATAGTAGTAGGTTGCATGAAAGGTTATTGTATGTATATATAGTAAAGATTGTAGTGCTGGATGTCCTTACCAGTTTGTAATGGACAGTGTGGTTTATGAATCCATCTTCTATTCTGTTTCTGCAGTTTCAATTCGTTGGGTAATACAGAATGTAAATTATGGTATAAAAAAAAAAACCTAACTTTTAGACATCCCAAATTAAGAATTGGGACGCCTAAAGGCGCAGGGTGGGCCTTTAGGCGTCCCAAATTACAATTTGGGACGCCTAAAGTCAGCCTTTCGGCGTCCCTATCATTTGGGACGTCTTTTGTTTCAACTTACTACGCCCCCAGCATATACGTCCCCCCGTTTTGGGACGTTAAAAGTGCCAAATTTGGGAGGTTAAAACCCCTTTTTGTAGTAGTGCTAGAATTATATATTCTTAGTTTTAGGAATTATTGTATATGATTTTGGAACTGAGATTGATGTTAATTGTCTCTGTTTGTTTGATATTTGTAGTTGAAATTGGATTATGTAGTGTGAAAATTATATGTTTGAATTTCTTTGTGGTTGCAATGAGATTATGTTAATTAGCATGTTATTGTCTAGTTAATGTGGTTGATTGTATCCTTGAGGGGTTGTTTAGCACTCAAATTCAAGAACACTTATGTTGCATTATTCCAATTTCAATTGCACATTAAGTGGGTTTAAACAATATCTCAGGAGGTAGTAGTTAGCTGTGTTTGTAGGAGCTACTATTAATTGAGAATATCAGACTCAAGTGTTATCTTGAGGTTTTTCTTAAGACTTAATGAATTTTAACTCCCATAATATTTTTGAGCAAGGATTGTCATTTCTTCATCACCAAGAGCATCCATTATAGATATCTTCACTTTCAATTTGACATTTTTCATTAATTTCAAAAGTACCAAAAAAAGATTAGAAATAGTTTTACTTTCATGAATTTTGATTTAAAGGAAACAAATTTCAAAACCCCTTTTCTAACCATGTTTATAGCACTTAGTTTTACCTAGGGAAGTTAAAATAAATGGTTCCTTAATAAGATAACGATCCTGAGTTGTTTACACTATATTGCATTTAATTCTTGGCAAATTGTTATTTGACCATGAGGCGACTAAGGTTGTGTCAAATTACTCCTATACTTGGCAGGTTTCTCTTCTGCCGTTAGCTCCGCAACGGGCCATACACATCCTCTCTGGCACTTGGGTTCAGGAACACCGCCACCGATTCACGTGGCTTCGGACAATTTGCCAGCACTCTGTGCTGAGCACTCTGTGCTGAGCACTCTTGTATTCCTCATTCGAAACAATCTGAAAAACCAATAAAATGAACAACATCATTGTTTGTATCGTGAATGTTTCTGTTCATCTTTCTTTAATTTACTTGTGAATTGAGAAGAATGACTCATACAGACAGTGAATTTAGAATCCAACACACAGAGGGATGAACAGTTCTTGTATTTCACTAGTTACGGAAAACGGGATGGTTCAAGTATGTTTCATTTCACCTCTTGATATAGCTAGCTCTGACTAGGATCTTATCAGGGGAAACTGTTATACGAGTATAAAGTTCTACAAGTCCTATAACATGTAATATGTTATCATTTCCTGTACCAAACCTTGCTATTCAATTATTTATGCGGGATTGCATGATAATTCTCCTGCATTATTCCAACGAACAGAGATTTAAATCTTCTGATTTTGTTACCAAGAGGTCAATGACGGCAGAGCAGAGATCAGGGGAGTCACTGTTGACTACGGCGGAGAGGTCGATGGTTGGGATTTGGGACTCGCTTCCGGGACCTGGTCTGTGGTCGGATTGGGATTCGGGAGGGAAAATGAAGAAAGAAGGGATGGTGGAGATGCTGGAGTCTACGAGGCCTTTGACTCCCACTTTGCATTCGTCGAAATCCTTAACGGCTTTAGCTCGATCGTAAGGCTGAGATGAATGGCCGCCGGTGGCGGTGATCGGATGCTGTTGCCATGGAAATTGACAAAGGTGAAGGAAGCAATAAATTTTCAAACCTCGGGCGTGCTACTTTGTAAGCAAATATAAAAAGAGGCAACAAACTTAGTGAACATTGATGGAAAAAAATGCCGTAATGCTGTTTTGGACGTGAAGTGCTGAACTTGAACAGTGAAGTTGCGTATCCCATCATGAAAAGACAATTTGTGGATTGAAAATGTTTATTATTAATAAATTTATGGTCGCACTTTTAAATTATAGTCAAGTTTTTTTTTTTTTTTGAATCCTTAGGTTTATTGTCTCAATCAGATTTCCCCCCTCTGATTTTCTCTCAATCCTACCGGGGTAAATGTCGATGAGTAAAATTAACAGAGACGACATAATCTAATTGGCAGAATGAACATAACGATTCTAATAAATTTGACATTAATTTCATCCCTTCTAGTTTTGACGATAGATTCAAATAGAAATTGTGAGAAAAACGAATATGAAACAAATGCTTAATAAAGTATGATTCCAACTCAATCTTCCAAATTGTTCAACTTAACTCTAGAATTTTCCATTAGTGATCCGTTTTTTTAAAGGTCAGTTAAAAAAACCAAAGACTTCAATCAATATTTCAAAATTTTAAATATTCAAAGAGACATTTTCCTTTTTGTTTAGGAACCTAAAGGGAAGGTTTAAGCATCAGAGTGACAAATTTCACATTACAATAAATTATAATTTGAGAAAAATATTAACATAAATCTCAAGGCATTCACGTGGTTGCAGGAGTTTTGGGTTCATAAATGGTATTGTGAGGAGGACAGATCATTCAGACACGTTCTTCGCTATATTATGCTACGCATATTAGATAAGTTGTTATCTGTTTTAGTTGGGATAGTTTGAAACAGACATTTACGAACTTATCCTTGGTTTATTGGTTTTCGATCCTTCTGGAGACATCACTTCTTTTCAAATTAAGCTTTACACACATCAATTTGTTCGTTTTCTTCTACAAGAGAAAGAGAAGCAAGGAAGGAATCAGAATAATGGGAGAGGAAACCATAGTTTCTTTTCTTGTGTTTTTGGTACATGTTAACAAGCTCTACCACCTTATTAGGATTAGGGGTGGCTTGACAAGGGCCTACGACCTGGCTTGTCAGGTTAAAAGGTCAGACCAAAGCCAATTAGAAAGCCTTTTTTTTTTTTTGCTTAAAAAGACTTATTTGGTTTGAGGGGATGGGAGGGAAAATGATCTCCTCCCCTCATTTGGTTGGCAAATTTTGAAGGGGAGGGGAGTCAAAAACATCCCAACCCTCCCCTCCGTCCCCTGCATTTTGCTCCTCTTCAGATTGGGGTTTTTTTGGAAGGGAGCTAATTTTTCTGACCAATTTACCCATATAATTATAGTAATATTCTAAATCTAACCTTCATTGTTGGCCCCTCCCTTTTCTCTTCTTTCCTGTCTTTTTGAGCAATGTTGTCGGTGATAATGATGAGAAGGCAGCAAGTCGCTTTGTCAGCTTGGCAGACGTCATCGACGGCGAGGTGGTGACGGAGTTGGTTGGAGAGGAGGTGACAATTTGGGGGGGGGGTTGGAGAATACTAATAGTGGTAGAAAAGGAGCGAGAGGCCGAGAAATAGAAGGTGATGGTCTTGGGGAAGAGTGGGGAGGAGACAAAGGAAGGGGACCTGTGTGGAAGAGAGTGGTGATAGTGATGGTGGCATATGGAGTGGGGGGAAGCAATATGATGAGTGAGAAACTGAGAGGTTGATTGAAGGAGATGACAAGCAGTGAAAATGTCTAATTTAATTTTTTTAAATATATTTTATATTAATTAAAAAAATCACCGCAACTAATGGTTTCTTGCTTCTTCTTCTTTTCTTTTTGAATGTCTGAATATTAATTTAAAAAAATCACTATTATTTTTTCTTTCTTTTTTCCATTCCCTCCCTCCCTATTTTTCTGTTCAAATTCCTTTGAGAAACCAAATGGGGATTGTCTGATGGGAGTGGGGATTGTTAGGTTGATTTTAAAAAGATATTATTTATTACTTAAATAGAAATAAAAAAATATCAATTTTTTATATAGACCAACATGTAAGATTAAAATAGTAAATTAGTTATTAATATCTCTCTCCTTCCCTTTTAAACCAAATAAGGGATCATTAAAAACCTCTTCCATCTAGAGCTGGGAATCAGGGCCGGCCCGGCCCTACAGGGGAGGCCCTTGACGGGCCAGGGCCTAACAGGGCCGGCCCTAAAGGGCTCGGGGTCAGGAAAATTGCAGTTTTTCAAGCCCCGGCCCGAGAGCATCAGGGCCAGGGCCGGCCCGCAGGGCCGGGAAATCCTTTTCACAATATTTAACTATTTTTCCTGTGTATTTTCCCTAGAAAGATATAATTAGTAAATAATAACGATTAAAGTTCTAATTTAATACATAAATGTTGTCAACATTAAGCTTGCAACAAACAAACACAGTTACTAATGTATAATCAAAGGTAAAATCATGTTCATAAATAACTCACACAAAGGCCAAAGTATAAGAAGGCAAGAAGCTATATACTCTAACCTCTAAACAACATGAGTATGACAATTATCATTTTCACCTTCTTCGTCACTATCATCAATTTCAAGGATGTTTGATTATGTTTTACTTTGAGCAGTAGGTTCAAGTAGTCAAATAATCACAACTTCCATAAAAAATCATACTCTATCAGACAGAATAGTATATAATATGATTTTAGTCTAAATAGGCAGAACAATATACTTAAAAATCACAATATGATTCAATTAGACAAAACAATATACTCAAAAATCATACTCTATACAATATGAGGAAAGAGTGACATATAGATTCAATAAGGTAATTCAAAAATGTAACATGGTTCCTTTCCAAGTATAAAAACTAAAAAATAAACGGGCCTAAAGGGCCGGCCCGAGGCCCTCCAGGGCTGGCCCTTTTAAGCCCGAGGCCCTACAGGGCCGGCCCTTTTAGGCCCGACTTCCTTTTGAGGCTATAATTTACAAGCCCGGCCAATGAAGGGCCAGGGCCTAAAAGGGCCGGCCCGACGGGCTCGGCCCGTTTTCCCGGCTCTACTTCCATCCCTCCTTTCCAATCAAATCAAACAAGGTAACCCCTTACCCTTTCCCTTTATCCCCTCCCTTCCATCCCATTCCTTCAAACCAGGAGGGGAGGGGAGTCAAAATATTGGCTCCAAATCCCTCCCCTACCCTCAATTTTGTTCCCTCCAAATTGGATGTTTTGGAGGAGAGGAAAATATTGTGACTAATTTACCTCCATTGCTTTTTCATATTCCCATTTATACCCCTAAATGTAAAATAAAATCACATATTCGTCTAGAGTCTTCCGCATTCGGACCTCGCGTCTCAACTCTCACGGTCTCTTCCTCTATCGTCCTGCTCAGCTCTCTGTGGCGCTGTCATTACCGTAAGGTTTTTTTTTTTTTCTGACTTTGATTATATCTCTAGTTTCTTTGTAGTAAGGTTTTTTACTGGGTGGGTGTTTTTTGAATCTGATTTCCTTATTAATTTCTTCATTGGTTTCTCCTTCTTTATTTTCTCGGCACAATTTCTTCATAAGATAAATGCCGCTTGTACTTCTGAAATTTTCCTGATGGCGAGGTTTTTCCGGTGACAGGTTGTTCCACTTGTACTTCTTTCATTTTTCTAGGTTGATTTTTCACAACCATCCTTAAAGGGTTATTTTAGTTGCAGTTGCTAATAGGAGAATTAACCTGAAGGGTTCATTCTTCTGGGTTCCTTTTTGTATTGTTGGGTTATTTTAATCTCATTGCCCTTCTTTGTGTTGCTTGCTTGTAGATATTGGATTGCCATTGAAACAAAGGTAAGCTTTCCTCTATGTTCGGTTGTCGGTGTAAGGCTTGTACTTAATTTATGTCATTTAATGATAAAAAGAGAGTCTAAAATAGCATATTTGACACTATGTGATAGGATTTTCATGCTCAAAACAAATATTAAGATTCTGTGAAGCACAAGAAAAAGTTTTAAGATTCTGCAAGCCTCTGCCTTAGCTTTCTTTGGTTTTTTTTTTTTGTGAGAGTTGCCATTTGTCATTATTTATGAATAGGTTATAGGTTGATTTTTTTGACTTATTATTTGGATTATTCGAAATGAGTTGCACTATAAGTAACAGAGGTTAAAGTTCTTTGAACGTGAATTTTTTTCCCCATTTACAGTGTTCAAATTTGAAATTGTTTAGAAAGTATATTGCTCCCTTTCAAATCAACAAATGATGTTCATGGATAAGTTGATTGATTAGAACAATTTAGCATATTGAGAAGGATAAGTGCTAAGCAACTCCAAACCACTAACAAAATGGAGCCATGAAACAAAGTATGGTTCTGGGAGGGAAGGGGAAAAGCATATTAGAGAGAGAGAGAGAGAGAGCAAAATGGCCTTTAAAACCCAAAAGCATCTTCTTGTAGCATCTTCCTTCGCTTGATTTTCAAGTTGGTCCCAGATGTCATTAACTATTTGTTGTATAAAATTTCATTCATGATTTTTATAATGTTCACAATTCAGTTCAATAGCTCCTGCTATTAATAATTTCTAACTATGACAATGGTAACGAGTAAAATCAGTAACAATGCTGCAATATTAAGAACGAGTAGTGAAGAGGAATGTTACTTTAGGATGCTCTACATGTCAGAAAAGGAGCTTTCCTGGTATGTTTATGTCCCAAATCATAATATGTTTTGTTTTTGGCCAAACCTCTTGAGTTCAGCTTTCCTGGTTCTATGGAAAAAATTTGAAAAATTCAGTTCATGCACATTTTTTTAATTCTCATGGTTTGATTCTGGATTTCAGGAACAATAGGGGTGAACAGAGGTTCTTTATTTGCCTGGGGGCTTGTTAGATCTAGCTTGAATTGACATCGTTAATCGATTTAGGTAATTTTGATGTATATAACCATTTTTAAAGTTCTACTAATAGTGTCTCAGGTTGATTAATGCTGAGCTAATTGTACTTTTTCCTGACAAAAGTTGTTGCATAAATGCATCTTTGGGAGGTCGGAAAGTAAAAAACAAGATTTGCTTATTTGCAATGTGTTTTGTTTAACAAGTTGATTTAAACAATGCTATTATCTGGAAAAACACGTCTCTGTTAGAAAGAGGAAAATACTTGTTTTAAGAGAACTCATTGACAAGGGTTATGTCAAAGATAAAAGGAGCACTGGAAGAGTTATAGTTTTCTATTTCCATTGAATGAAATAAGTTACTATTGAAGTCTGATGCTTCTTTTGCACAAAATTGTAATCTCTATTTATTTTTTTTTACCAATCATTGTTTTAGTAATTCTAACAGTGAGTTAAAATAAATTTGTGTCCACTTGGTAAAATAAATTTGAATTTTCATAATTTATTTTATTTATATTGAGGTGTAAACTAATTTAAATAATTTTCCTTTAAAAAAACTAATTTAAATTATCTATATAAGAAAAAAAAAGTAAACTAACATATAAGGGTAAAATGGTAAATTAGATATTATTTCTCCTCACATCCCCTCTTGAACCAAACAAAGGATCATTAAAAAACTTTCCTCTTCCTCCCCTTCCAACGAAACCAAACAAGGTGACCCCCTATGTTTTCCTTCTATCCCCTCTATCCCCTCCTCTTGTATATCCTCCCTTTAAACCAAACAGGCCCTAATAGGCCAGGACAAGGCTTACTGATAGGCCTGTTGGGCCTATCAGGCCGGCCTAAGCCTATTAAGGTCTTTAAAAAAAAAATAGAGCAGCGTACAAACAATTAGTAATTACCCGTCGCATATTCGCATTTGCCATCTCCTTTAGTCCCTTTCGCCCTAACCCTAAATCTAACTCTTCAACCTTCAACATTCTTCATTTGTTCAGAGTTGAATGTGCCATGCGCTTGTGCTGACTACCATCACCAAGACTCGAGACTGAGAGTGTCGACTCCCACTCTATCCGACTTCCTCCAGGCATCTGAGTTCTGACTCTGTACTCTATTTTGAGAGGTTGAGAAATGCATCACACACTCGCACAGCTCTCCTCTGTTTAACTCTGTCCAGGCATCCACCATCGACCATTAGTCCCTCCTATAGCCCTCCTTTCTCCATTGTCTCTCCGTCGTCCGTCAGGTAAGTATTTGGTTTTTTTAGTTTGTTTATTTATTATTGTGATTTGCTATGCGATGTCATTCTCAACTTAATCACTTATGAACTTGGCCATTCTTGCGATTTGCATATGCTGTTCTTCTCTTTTGATTTCGTTGTCTTTTTGGTTTGATTCTGCTAGTTATTTGTTCTGGTTTAATTTGCTCCAATATCGCCACCGATTTCTCCAATAAATTGTTGGGTTGAAGCTGGGCAAGAAGCAAGAACTCACCATATGTCGCTATTTTCATATTCCAGAACTCACCATATCTCCATAAATCATTGGGCTAAAGTTGGGTAAGCATGGATTTTTTATTGTCTTTTTTTCCTGCTTTTAGATGGAAAACAGATACTAAATATGCCATTTTTATGTTTAAACTCAGTGCATTTCCCAATTTTCTTATAGTGTACCCTATATGCATGTCATGTATCTTACATATGGCAGTATTGGCTGATTCGTTGATCCTTTATTGGATAGATGGGGATTTAAAAAAGTTGCAGATTCACTGCAAATTTGCAATCCATTTTGAACGAATTTTTTCCTGTACATTTGAGCTTAGGAATTTAGATTATTAATACGTTCCTTATATGCTTGTTCATATTTTTATTTTTGGCTGCCAATATACAATAAACTGTAGAATGGGAAGAACTTGTTAGAAGTACTTGTATGTTACAAGTACCTGTAACCTGGTTAACTATAGTGTGTGTTTGGGATGGCTTATGGA
This sequence comes from Inga laurina, assembly GCA_963855925.1. NCBI lineage: Eukaryota > Viridiplantae > Streptophyta > Magnoliopsida > Fabales > Fabaceae > Inga > Inga laurina. The sequence goes on along the minus strand of OY979712.1, from coordinate 1,941,765 downwards.
AGCCTTAGAAGCAGGATTGAAGGGGGTAAAAGCAAGATTGAGGCTTTTGAAATTTTTGGTTTGTTAGGAAATAAATATGTTAGGAAATTAGTAATTAGGATTCCTCATAATTAGGGATTGTGATTGATATCAATCATCATAATGAGCCATTAATGTAGAGGCTCCTCTCTTGTATATAAATACCCTACATCTATACATGAATATACACACTTTTCAGAGAATAGAACTACATGGTATCACAGCGCAAGTGTTCTGGTTTCTGTTCTATTTTTTCTGGACGGCGCTGGCCTCTGTTCTGGTTTGTTCCTTCGTCAGCACTATTCACGCGCTAGGGTCTCCGGTGACCGGGCGCCACTGTACACACGCGCCGCACAGGAGGACTCGCTGGCGTCCGATCGGCCCGTCCCTGAAGATTCGCCGCCATCTGAGCCGCTCGTGGGCGTCATGCGCCGCCTCCAGATCTGCCGGAGATCCACGCGCTGGCGCGTGAGCCCGTTTTCCGGCGCCGTTACTGCCGCCGTTTGCTGTGTTCGGACCGACTCACCGTCGCCGTCATCTCTCATGTGGTTGTTCGTCGTGGGTACTCCTCATTTTCGGTTTGGTTGCTAATTTTTCCATTTGCACGTCCGTTTCTCTGTTTCTAGGCATCTGGTTCTGTTCTGGATGTTACGTCTGTGTTTGGTTCTGTTCTGGTTGTTGCTGGTCTATGCACTTCTTTGCTTTGTTGAGGGTTGAGTTTACGGTGCCGTCTTTGCTAGCTCTTGCTTAGGGCTGTTTGGTTATTGTGGTGGTGAGGCTACTCCGTTTGCTTTTTGATTGTTGATTGCTTCTACTTAAAAGGGGTTTACGTGCATTAATGGCTGACTCCAAGGCTAGTGTCACTACTAAGATTATTCCTGTGACTAATAAAATCACTGAGCACAAATTAACCTGGACAAATTATATAGATTGGAGCAAAACCGTCCGCATGTACTTGCTTAGTATTGAGAAGGAGGGCCATTTGACTGATACGCCTCCCGCAGATGACCCGAAGATGACTTGGGCCCGAGCGGATGCCCGTTTATTCTTGCAAATCCAGAATTCTATTAACAGTGAAATCCTTCCCTCGGTTAGTCACTATAATACGGTTAAGGAACTTATGAGCTGCTTGGAATTCCTGTACTCTGGGAAAGGCAATATTACTCGCATTCATGATGTCTGCAAGGGATTCTATCGTGCTGAACAGCAGGGGCGTTCGTTGAAAAACTTTTACGTGGAGTTCAAGAAAATGTATGAAGAGTTGAAGATGTTAATGCCGCCTACCACTGACCTTAAGGTTTAGGTTGATAATATGGAGAAACTAGCGATTCTCAGCTTTCTTACTGCCTTGGATCCTACCTACGAGACTGTTCGTTCCCAGGTTCTGTCTAGTTCTGAACTTCCTTCACTTCAGGATGTGTACTCTCGTGTGCTACATGTAGATAGTCTCTTACACCCGACTCCTACTCCGAATGCTAGTGCATTAGCTGGTCGTGGTCCCATTGATACCCATCAACAGAATTTCGTCAAAGCTGGCCATAGTATACCATACTCGACCTCTGCTGATCCACGGAACCAAGGTCCTCCACGCTCTAGCAACAATCCTCCGACTCTTGGTCCTATTGTCTGCTTCTATTGTAAGGAACCTGGTCATACCAAACGGTACTGTCGTAAGTTGCAGAACAAGCTACAACGTACTGGAGCTGCTCATGTGACCCAATCCTCCGATCCATCTGATAATGTTCCATCCACTCCGAGTGTACTTGTTACAGGTAACGGCGACTCATGTCTTGCTACTTCTTCCTCGAAGTGGATCATCGATTCCGGTGCCACTGACCACATGACAGGTAACCATCATTTATTCTCTACGTATGCACCTTATGCCAACCCCTCTTTTATAACTATTGCTAATGTCTCGTCCTCTCGCGTCTTTGGCTCCAGCACGGTTACACCCGTATCTTCTGTTTCTCTATCATCAGTCCTTAATGTTCCTGATCTTGCTTTTAACCTTCTATCTCCCAGCAAGCTTACTCGCCAATTGAATTGTTTTATCTCACTTTTCCCTGACCATTGTGTGATTTAGGATCTTACGACGAGGCGGATTATTGGTAGGGCTATGAATCTGGTGGCCATTACTTCCTTGACGATCGGGTGCCGCGTTCCGTTTCTTGCTCTGGTGGTTCCTCCCTTTTTAATATTCATTGTTGTCTAGGTCATGTGTCATTGTCATCCTTGAAGAGGTTGTATCCTCAGTTTCATGATTTGTCGTCCTTAGAGTGTGAGTCGTGTCAGTTTACCAAACACCATCGTGTTCACCTGGCACCTCGCGTCAATAAACGGGCTGTGTCCCCCTTTGATTTGGTTCATTCTGATATTTGGGGCCCTTATGTCCACATCTGGTTTTAAGTACTTTGTTACTTTCATTGATGATTTCTCTCGAACCACCTGGCTTTATTTAATGAAAAATCGTTCTGAGTTATTTTCTCACTTTTGCAATTTTTGTGTTGAGATCAAAACCCAGTTTGGTATCTCTGTGAAAACCTTACGAAGTGATAATGCTAAAGAGTATTTTTCTGGCCAGTTTCACGACTATATGCTCACACATGGCATGATTCATCAGTCCTCGTGTGCCGATACACCTGCTCAAAATGGTGTTGCAGAGCGCAAAAACCGGCACTTATTAGAAGTTGCCCGGGCTCTCATGTTTCAAATGCAAGTTCCTAAATCCTTTTGGGTTGATGCTGTGTCTACCGCATGCTTCCTTATTAATCATATGCCGTTTCCTGTTCTTAGTGGTAACATCCCATACACAACTTTGTTTCCTTCCAAACCCTTGTTTCCTATTGATCCAAAAATCTTTGGTTGTGTCTGTTTTGTTCGAGTATTCGTCCCATTGTCACCAAACTTGATCCTAAATCTCTCAAGTGTGTCTTCCTTGGCTACTCTAGGGTTCAGAAGGGTTATCGGTGCTATTCCCCCGATCTCCGATGCTATCTTGTGTCTACCGATGTCACTTTCCATGAGTCTACTTCATTTTTTTTGTCTCTGCTCTGCCTCCATCCCCTAACCCTGATCTTGATCACCTTTTAGTGTATGAGGTTCGCTCCCCACCAGTGCCAGCGTCTGTGCCGGCCCCTGCTCCGCCTCCTATCCACCATGTCTATCAGAGACGTACTAAGGAAAGTAATGCCGCTACTGGTTCCTCTGACCTACCAATACCTGCCTCGGCACCTGATCCGCACTTAGCCTCCTCGCCCCCAATGGCCTTTGACCCTGAACTAGTGCCTGAGTCCGTGCCGGATACTCTAGATCCTCCTGCCTCTTCTACGGACCTACCCATTGCCCTCCGCAAAGGTAAACGCACTTGTACGTACCCTATTTCCTCATTTGTATCCTATCATCACCTGTCACCCACATCCTGTTCCTTCATTGCATCCCTAGACTCTCTTACCATTCCCACCAACCTTTCCCAAGCCTTGGCCCATTCTGGTTGGTGTGCTGCGATGGACGAGGAAATGATGGCCCTTGATAAGGCTGGTACCTGGACTCTCGTTGATTTACCTCCTGGGAAGAAGGCTATTGGGTGTAAGTGGGTGTTTGCCGTTAAGACGAAAGCTGATGGTACCTTGGAACGATTGAAAGCTCAACTGGTTGCTAAGGGTTATACTAAGACGTATGGTGTTGACTATTGTGGCCAAGCTGTCATCTGTTCGTCTCTTCATCTCTATGGCAGCTACCCATGGTTGGGATCTTCATCAGCTGGATGTTAAAAATGCTTTTTTAAATGGCGATCTTCTTGAGGAAGTTTACATGGAGCAACCGCCTGGCTTTGTTGCTCAGGGGGAGCATGGCAAGGTATGCTACCTTCAGAAGTTTTTATATGGTTTGAAGTAGAGCCCTCGTGCTTGGTTTGACAGATTCAGTTCTGTGGTGAAGAAGTTTGGTCTGAATCAAAGTAAATGTGATCATTTTGTGTTTTATCAATGGACAGACGTTGGTATGATTCTCTTAGTAGTCTATGTCGACGACATTGTTATTACAGGTGATGATATGACAGGGATCTCGTCACTCAAGGTCTTTTTTAATTCCCACTTCCAAACAAAGGATTTGGGTTAGTTAAAGTACTTTCTTGGGATCGAAGTTATGAGAAGCAAGAAAGGCATTCTCCTAACCCAGCGGAAATATGTTCTTGATCTACTGAAAGATACCGGGAAACTTGGAGCATCACCCAGTAGCTGTCCCATGATTCCTAATCCCTTTTTGGATATTGATGAGAGTGTGCCGTTTGATGAGCTACCTGAGGATATGAAAAAAATGATTGATCCTGAGAAGATTAAACCGTTTGCCTACCCTGAGCGATACCGAAGGCTAATTGGAAAATTGAATTATCTTACGGTAACTCGCCCTGATGTCACCTTTCCTGTCAGTAGGCTTAGCCAATTCATGGTAGCACCAACCGTTGCTCAGTGGGAAGCTTTGGAACATGTCTTACATTACTTAAAGGGCTCACCTGGTCGTGGTATACTCTATACGAATCATGGCCACACAAAGATTGAGTGTTTTTGTGATGCTGATCATGCGGGGTTAAAGATGTCTAGGCGGTCTACTACAGGCTATTGTGTTCTTGTAGGTGGAAACTTGGTATCTTGGAGGAGCAAGAATCAGGATGTGGTGGCAAAGTCTAGTGCAGAAGCTGGATATCGAGCCATGTCTCAGTCTGTACAGGAGATTGTGTGGATTCACTAGTTAATGAAGGAAGTTGGTCTTGCCACGTCATTGCCTACGAAGCTATGGTGTGATAATAAAGCTGCCTTACACATAGCCTCCAACTCCGTGTTCCATGAACGTACGAAGCATATTGAGATTGATTGTCACTTTATACATGATAAGATTAAGGAGAACTTTATCTCTACAGGACATGTACCGTCTAGTGATCAGTTGGATGATTTTTTGACTAAGGCCTTGGATGGCACTCGGGTTGACTATCTTTGTAACAAGTTGGGCATGATTAACATCTATGCTCCAACTTGAGGGGGAGTGTTAGGAAATAAATATGTTAGGAAATTAGTAATTAGGATTCCTCATAATTAGGGATTGTGATTGATATCAATCATCATAATGAGCCATTAATGTAGAGGCTCATCTCTTGTATATAAATACCCTACATCTATACATGAATATACACACTTTTCAGAGAATAGAACTACATGGTTCATGTTTGCTACAACTTAATGTCCACTGGGCTTATATCATATAAACTACTTATTTTGATAAACCAAAATTTGGATCTTATGGGAAAGGAAAAGCACGGTTGGCAGGTGGGGAAAAGGGCATCCACCCTTTCTTTTCTCTCTCTTCTCCCCATGGTGCACCTGACTACTTCTGGTTCCATCCCCCCCCAACCATCACTTTTCACTTACTTGGACATTGGTATTTTTTTTTGTTTTGCCCACATTTGGACATTGTTATTATTTACCCCAGCACCATCACCTTTATTCATTTAATATATGAATAATTAATGAATTATTGAATATATATACACAATAAAATTATTTTTATCATTTCAATTTTAAAATTTCTCTTAAAGATTTTTTTGCCAGAAATATTCCTCTTATAAGTATATAATTTTAATATTTTTCTTTAAATTAATGTGCATATAATATATATTTTTTATTTAATAAGATACATATTATTTAATAAGATCCATGTCTTTTTGAGCCATTTTCATATAAACTTGCTTTTCAACATATATCCAAACAAGTTTTTAAAAGTTACATTGAAAAAAGTCACTTTTGTCACCGTCAATTCAAACATAAATCATATTACACGATCTGACTTTTACTCAATCTTACTTTTACATAAATCAAATTGCAAATAAGCTACTTTTCCTACCACTATCCCAAACACACACTATATTGTATGTATTGTATTGCAAGATTAGTTGAAGTTAAAATCTGCTAGTTTGTGAAAACCCACAAAGGCTTTAGATTGTGAGCATGTTGAAGCTTCTTCAAGGTAAGTAAGTTGTTGGTAAGGGTGGAAACAGGCCAAGTCAGGTCAGGCTTTGCCCTTAACAAGCTAAGCCTGTATCGCAACAAATAGGCCTGTAGCCTATCATAGGCCTTTTTTTCAACCTAAGCTTAGCTTGTACAAAGGCCGGGCCTGACCTGAAGCCTGTTTGACAAGCTTGTATTTCTAAAAATTCCAAACAGGCTAATAGGCCTATGATGGAAAAAAGGCAAAAAACAGGCCATAATTACATAAACAAAAATTACAATAACTTGATACAAATTATCCAAAATATATATAATCTAATCAATCAACAAGATAACACCAAATAAAACAACAAAAGAATTTTGATTAAAACCAAATCAAAGTATAGCCACCGACCACAAAGCATCAAATCTTCAATAATGTAATTTCTTCTTTTGATTCAAAAAACCTGGAAAAGAAGAAATCAAATACATATTATTAGATCATAACACAATTTAACAAGTAATAATTATAGGAATTGATATTATTTTAACAATGCAAGTCATTCCAGGTATTACGCTTGCGCAGCCAATCCCACCACAAACTAAATCATGTAAATCCATCATAGTATAATAATATCAAGTGTTATTCCAGATATCGCCTTCATCAACACTTGAACATATTCTCGCTTGTTAACCACAACTATAAACAAATTGTAAAGGAACGATGTACAATGAATTTCAGAGGCATACTGCACTGTATGGTATAATAAAACAATTAAAAATACTTGGATTGAATTATCACCACATAAGCAAATTTTTCAATTACAGGTGCCACGACAGCTAGGACAAGTCCTTTCAATTTCATCCAATGACATGTCTAAATACTTAAAATTAAGGAAGTCAAAACAGTAAACACTCACCACCACATAAAACAATATTTACAACTAACAAATGGGGTTTCTTCACCAATATTATATGACTACAACGTTAATATATAGCTTTAACAGTATCCCTTCAACATCCACAGTGAATGAAACCATAATATGTTGATAATTATATTCATTGCAATTAAACCTGATCTTTTCAAGACAATCAGATTTTTAGGACAAGGTTTGCGGTCAATACTTCTCAGAGATTTAAGGTCCCAAATTTAATTGAAGTTTCTTCCATTTTGTGATGCGTAGCTATAGAGCCCACTGGCAAACACAGGGATAAAATTGATTGGATAAGACAAGTAAGCAAGATTTCAAAATGCTTTTTACTTTTTGACAAAATAGACAAAACAAATGCATAAAGACACTGACTTCGACACTTGAACATATTCTCGCTTGTTAACCACAACTATAAAATAATAGCAGGCACAACTAGGCCTGTTCGGGATCGGGAAATCCCATTCCCGATCTCGATCTCGAGAAGTGATCGGGAAGGGATTTCATTCCCGATCCCGATCCCGAGAATTTCCCGTCCCGACGGGACGGGAAATCCCGAAATCGGGATCGGGAATTTCCTGAATTTCCAGAGGTGATGACAACATGACTTGATCTGATCTAAAGCACCCTGTAGACATTTTTTGCAATCTGGGCAGCACTTACAAGTTCAAAACTATGAAGCATATATGCGCACCAAGTTTTGTATATATAGGTTGTGTCTAATTTCACACCTGATTGAAAGATTATGCTTATGCTAACTAAATTTGGCAGTACTTACACGTTCAAAACTATGAAGCATATATACTTATGCTTAAGAACTGTCAGCATATATACATATTTGTATAAAGCAAATCTTATTTTTAATTGAACATGACAGAAGACAAAGAGATAGTTAAGCTAATCCATTCACTAAATATCATAAAACAAAGAGAGATAGTTAAGCTAATCCATTCACTAAAACATAAAAAGAGGGAATATCTGGCTAGCAAGTGTAGAGAGATAGTTAAGCTAATCCATTCACTAAATATCATAAAACAAAGAGATAGTTAAGCTTTAGGCATGAATAAACCAAACCCAGAGAGACACGCTAGGAATTCCAGAATTCACAACAGTGAACATGTAATAACCAGAAGGAGCAACATTTGTAGATATAATGAACAAAGCCAATTCAACATCCAAAGCAATTAAGTCAATTCAGCATCCACAAAGCCATAAAAATATATAATGAATTTATCCAAAGCTTCTTTTGCATGAGTGTAGCAGAAAATACAACAAACACAAATTCAATATGGTGGCTTCCTAGGGGTCCAATAGATCACCAATCACTTCCAAAAATGGTAGAGCATAATGCAATTTATATAGCCAGAAGCCAGGAGCCCAAAACCTGCAAGTAGCAACAGATATGCTCATATGCTTGAAGAGCAACAGATATGCTTGAAGTTATAGATAGGCAAAATGCCATATTCCATTTCCCTAATTTTCAGACAACTAATAAGATTAAATTAAACTAAATGAAACAACAAGAAAACTAACCATTGATTAGTTGTCTAGCGCTTCCTCTGAATGTGATATGCTTGAAGTTACCGATTCAGCTGCGAAAAGCACAAGCAAAAGAAACAAAAATTACAAATAATTAATAAATAATAAATGAAATGAACTAAACAAACCAAAAGAATAGATATTACCTTGTTCTACAGCAATAGTGTCATTGAAGTTATCAATTTGAAGTTCTTTTAGTTGATCACATAAAGCAGAAGTAGATGAAGATAACCAATTTTGCATACAAATGAGCGCCTCAACTATCTTTGGTGAGAGAGAACTTCTGTATTCAAAAATGACATGACCTCCCGTACTAAATGTAGATTCAGAAGAGATGGTGGATACAGGTATGGCCAGCACATCCCGTGCAATCAATGAAAGGACTCTCTGTATTTAGAACCATTTTCTTTCCACCAGGCCAAAACATCAAACTCTTCATCTTTTAATGCAGTCAACTCAGATTTAAGATACTTATCCACTTCTCCATACTTATCTAGCTGATTATCAGCCTCAGATCGATCCATAAACCACCTCATTATAGGCATTCTTTGACGTAATAAAGATATGCGAGACTGAGTAGAAGTACTAGTAGTAGTACTTTGACTTTGACTCGATGCTTGTGACTGAGGTTGGTTTACAATATGAGATTGAGATGTGTCTGGCTCAACTACATAGTGATCATACAAACGATACAAAACATTTAAGACCATTTTGATCATTGCCTCACACTGTGCGGCATCCTTAAAGATAGCCTCAAAAGCATACTGCAAATATGTTGTTTTATACCTAGGGTCAAGTAAAATCCCTATCATCAACAAAGGATTAATGTCAGCAAGATTTCCCCAATACTTTTCATACTTGGACAACATATTTTCAGCCATATTAGATAACAAACTCATATGATCATTGGCTGCATCTTTGAGGATAACATAAACTTCAGCTATTTGTTGGAAGCATTCATTTGAGGTAACATGAAGTGATCCTGAAAATTGTAAAGTCATGTCATAGAAGACTTTCAAAAACTCAACAAATTCCACAGCTTTTTTAAAATCCACTCTTGAAGGAGGACCAACTATATTTTTTTTCTACAAAGAACGGTTTGTAATCTTTATCATCATCGATCATCCTTTCAAAAACAGTGCTGAATTTAATGGCACTCTCCAACATAAGGTAAATTGAATTCCACCTAGTTGGGCAATCCATTATAAGTAGGCTTTTTGAGTCAATTTTCATTTTCTCAACAAACTCTTTGAACCTTTTAAGCCTCGAAGGAGAAGATCTAACTTATTTAACGGCATTTCTAATGCCCTCAACACTGCTGTGCAATTCCTTCACACCATCAGAAACAATCAAATTCAAAATATGTGCACAACACCTCAAGTGCAAGAAGTCTCCATCACAAACTAAACCATTCCAATACCTTAAAACTTATTTCAATCTTGCCATTGCATTGTCATTTGAAGCAACATTATCAACTGTAATTGTATAGACATTATCAATGTTCCAAGCTAATAAACATCTCTCCAAAGTTGCTGCAATTGTCTTACCCTTATGGTTTTCTATTATACAGAAATTCAAGATTCGCTTCTGGTATGTCCAATCCTCATCAATCCAGTGAGCAGTCAAGCACATATAGTTGGCATTTTGATAAGAAGTCCAAGTATCTGTTGTAAGGGAAACATGAACTTTTGTTCTTTTAAAATACCTCTTCAATTTTATTGATTCTTGCATATACAACCTCAAGCAATCCCTTGTTACTGTCGTCCTCGAAGGAATTTGAAGGCGAGGTTCAACCTTCATCATCATTTGTTTAAACCCCACACCGTCTACCACTCGAAATGGCATTTCATCTAGTATAACAAACTTTGCAATTGACAATCTGCATTCTTCTTGATTGAACAAATGATGAGTCAGCTTTTTGCTACTTCCTTCAAGAGTGGATGCCAACAAAGATTGTTTAGCCTTGTTCGGTCTGTTTGGATTTTTGATACATGTTTGTAAATGTTTCAACAATCCACTTGTCCCTTGCAGTACAGGGTCACATTTAAGTGGCTTGTTGCAATACTTGCACTTGGCCCGATGTTGTCCATCTTTAAATTGTTCTATGGGTAGCTTCTCAAAAGCATCCCAAACTGAAGATTTGTGTTTCTTCCTTGGACCTTGAATTTCTTCATCTCCCTTGTCATCATTTGTATCACTTGTGACATTTTCCTCCTCATTTGTATGAGTAACTTCACTACCTTGTGTAGAAGGATCTTTAGGTTCTTCCTAACTTACTTCAATATATCCTTCAGCATCCATTTATTTCTATAAAAGGAAGGAAAATAAGGGAATCACACATATCCTTCAGCATCCATTTATTTTCCCATGTCATCCATATCAGATTAATCTTAAAACAGACATATACATAAGCCTATCAACCATATTATATTGCTAAAAGTGTTTCTTTCTCTTCTCAGCCATGGTAACAGAGCAATTCCATGGTAACAAACCATGTAAAAGTGTTTCTTTCTCTTCTCAGCCATATTATATTGCTAACAGACCAGCAACTAAGTGTTTCTTTTCAGCTAGGCTACAAGCTCACTTTACAAGTAACTAGTATAATAGTACTTCATATAAGGAAATACCCACCGAGGCATAGATCCAAGAGCAAGGGAATTCAAATATTAAATAAAACATCAGAATTTCAGAAACATTAAATAGCCTAAGTCATTAGCCAGAAATTCTTTAGTTGCCGATTCAAACAAGAGACAAAGGAAAGGACTCCATATTTATTTTTGGATCAATAACCCCACTCCCAATAATCTTTCCAGTAAAAGCAATAAGCAAATATCACATGCTTTGATGCTTATACACGAGGCACAAATATTATAGTGACATATAAAATCTACAACGTAGGAACACCAAAGAATTCAAACGAACAATTAGTCAATTACCACTTATTTGGAGATTGGGGATTTGGAGAATAAATTCAGAGAGGGATGCGCGCCAGGACCACCATCAGACGCATCGTCCGTCGCACAGGGAGGGGATGAGAGACCGAGATTAGGGTCCTCAGGAAGGGTCACTGTCGCCGACACCGAGATTGGGGATTTGGAGACCGACACAGGCTGGGAAGTGCCGAAGTGGGAAGGAAATTAGGGCTCAAAAGTCGCCGACCCTAACGTTGACGCCAAGAGAGCCTGAAGCGGGAACTACCGAATTGGAAGGAAGGGTCTGGCCGTCTGGGTCGAGGTTGAGAAGACGAGAACGAAGAGACGGAAGAGTGAGTGACTGTGTCTGTCTGTGCGTGAGAGACGGAGTGACGGTCGGTGACAGAGTCGAGCGAGTGATTTAGAATGCTTTTTTTACACTTACTGATACATCATACATAAGAGGTAATTAAAAAAAATTATATATTTCGGGATCGGGAAATACCGATCCCGATCCCGATCCCGAATTTCCCGATCCCGATTTTTTCCCGTCCCGAAATTCTTGGGACGGGATTTTCCCGTCTCGATTTGCTCGGGATCGGGACGGGAAGGTCGGGACAGGAAAAAAAATGAACACCCCTAGGCACAACAGCTTCAGGTTTAGAAAGGAAAACAGGGGGACATGTATAGAGTATAAAGCAAACTTAAGCTTACATAGCAAAACAAGATTCCGCCATTCATGCGTCGTCTCATCAAAGTCAGCAACCTTACACAAAAAACTCAAGCATCTAACCGGCCACTCGTGATCAACAGAATAAAAAGTTAGAATCCTTTCAAAAAATTAGCAGCCTTACATTGCTAACTGAAGCATCTAAAGACCCAGTCCTAACTCATGTAAAATTCAAAAGCGACAAATCTCAAAGTGACAAGGATTTTACAAAGTATAATAAAATGATTTTAGGCTTATAAAACAAAAAAAGATACTTGCTATTGATTGAGAGTGAGAGATTTAGAGTTGAGCACTGGAAAGATACCTACTGCGGCTTGTGAGTGAGATCCGAGACAGAGAGTTAGATTGGAGGTGGAGACAAAGTATAACACTTACACCTAGATAAGAACAAAAGGGAGTTTTAGATGCAGATAACTAGGAGCAATTTTGTTCATACTGTAAAGACTTTCAAAACTGAAGCCAAGAAAAAAAGGCAGCAAATCTCAGGATAAAAACACAGGGAAGAAGAGTGGAGATGATCGCAAGAAACAAGAAGCAATAACACTAAATACATACCTACCCCCAGCCGAGGAATAGAGAGTTCAAGGATGGAGAGTTGGTGACTCAGTGAGTTGGAGAGCTGCGAGTCTTCGACAACCGATCGGGAGAAGAGAGGACGGTGACTCGATGACTCAGAGAGAGAGAGAGAGAGAGAGAGAGGCAAGCTGCCATGGCCGACAGCGAGAGGACGGGAGTATAGAAGAAGAATAGTGGCTGAATAGGGAATGGTGCTGAGTGGGTTAGATTTCAGCCTGCTGCGTTGCATGAGTGAGTTTAGTGTGGTGTAGGAGTTAGGGATTAGGACTGAAGGAAGATAAGATAATTACATTTTTACCCTAATAATTGTTTTTTAAAAAAATAACTTAACAAGTTGGTCAACCTGACAGGCTTAACCAATTTATTAGTTAGCCTAGGCCTAACCTATTAAGAAAAAAGGCTTTCAAATCGGCCTTGACCTGACCTTTTATATTGACAAGCTAGGCCATAAGCCCTTGATAGGCTGTCTAGCTTGTTTTGACCCCCAACCCACACATAACATATCTCCAAAGTCTAAACAAACACGTATATGAGCGCCTTTTTACATAAACAAATTAGGAAAAATTACATTGACGTCAAGATAAGAGAAAATATTAAAAAATAATCCCTTAAAATTTTAAAATTACATTTAAGTTTTATAGGGCTTTTTCGCAATAAATTCCAATCACGGACTTGCCTATGGACACCCCTAAATTTATCAATGACGTGCTCCTGAACTTGTCAGCGGATGCCATGAACTTGTCAACTGAATTAGAATGTTTTGCAAAATAGCCCCATGGGACTTAAATGCAATTTTTAGATTTTGAATGACCATTTTTTCATATTTTCTCCTATACTGGACCTAAATATAATTTTTCCAACAAATTATTTGAATTTTCAAAATATTAATTAGAGCATTAACAATTAACCATATTTTTTTATATATTGTATCTAATTAAAAATAAGTTGTATACTGATTTGCATATTAATATTAATTATTAATTAATTTTTTAGAAAGCTCTAAGTTTTTCATTTCTTATTTCACTGTTCAATAAACTTTATTATTATCTTTTCTTTTTACTTGGGGAAGTCCGAATGTAGTTTCGTGGGGGTGGCAAGATCCTTGCCTGCTTTCTTGGTGGCGCTGTGGTGGATTTGAAGATTGGAGTGACTACTGACTACTCTCTTCCCCATTCTGTCATTCATGTGTTGAACTGACATTTCGATTCATAATCATCTTGGTTTGCTTGGTGGATTCAGCAGCTCCCTTTCACATTCATTATTCGTTCTCCCTCAATCTCGGTTTACTCTGTGCAATCTAAAGTGCCCATTTATCTCTCTATATGCGCGCAGGTATATATGGTACCTCAGACTTCTTGATTTAGTTCAAATGGTGAGAGAGTTTCATCTAAAGGTGCAGAAAACTTTGCTTTGTGACTTGAATGGTTTTATAGCGAAGTTAATTCTGTTAAAAAATTATTGCTCCGGTCTTTTAATGCATTAATGTGTTCCCATTGAAGCTTTGTTCTCATGCTGCAGATGGATTTTGTTCCTGGTTGCAGCATTGACAATTTGATCATTATCGTGCTAACTTGATCCTGTATCTGAAGCCCTTGTAACTTACATTTCCTGTTTGGTCTGTCTTTTCAAAATGGCAAATGACATATCAACATTGACGGCTCATAAAGCCCTAGTATTAAAATTTGGAATACTGTCAAGGCTCCTTGTCTTCTCATTAATCATCATCTTCCGGTTGCTTGTTTCCCCCTATGACACCTTTGCACCATTAAACCCTTACTGCCTCACCAGATCCAACACTGATCCTGGCCAAGAATCTTCCCGCCCAAATGTGCTTTGGCCAAGCTAGGGTTCTGCCATTGAAAATGGAATAGTTTGGGATTCTGCTACTTTGTCCGTATTGCTTAGTGTGACTGTAAGTATGAGCAATCGTATGCCTTCTTACCCCTCCTTCCCATTTGCATTTCCTTCTTGTCGCACACAGGTTTGAGAACATTCCTTTTCTGTTTACAATTTGATTTTATTTAGACATGGTTTTATTTGAATTCTGTACGGCCTGAACTATTCTCCAATTTGCTGCAGCTTTTGCCCCCTTAATACCGTTAATTGGTGAAAGGGCTGTTCTGGCAGTGTGTGGCTATCTAATTAATAATGTCGCACTTGTATTTGCAGCTCTATACTTTTACAAGTGAGTTGGTCGAGTTTTATTTATGCTTTATATATGATTTGACTTGGGATTGAAAACCTGTAATTCTATATCTTTAATTTAGTTGCAACGGCTTATATCAGTGTACCCAAACCCGGACCGGAACATGGGTCATCAACCCAATTCGGTACTTTTTTTTTTTTAAATAATCGATTTTTTTAATTATTTTTAGAATTTCATATTAATAAGCCTAAAATCTTCAATTTCTCATCAGTTTGGCCTTGAGTTAACTCCGGTTTGACTCTGATATAACCCACTGACCCTTGACCTAGTACCCTTGTCGGTTCAGTGACTGGTCCGGGTTTAATTAGCTTGGCTTATATTGATTTAGTTGTTGGTAAAGGAAAAAAATGTTTATCTTTAATTTGCCAATGTTATTTAACTGAAACCATGGCAGTGGCCTTGGCAATTCTTGGACATGTCTGAATCAAGTTTTGAGACCTTTTAGCGTCCTCAAAATAGTATTCCTTTTTTTTTTTTTGCATAAATTGTTGCTTTAACTAGGTGTGCAGCAGCTGCAATTTGAGGGGAGAGCGTGAAAGGGCATTTGTGAAGGTGCGTGAAGATGAAGGAGGAAGGACAGTGGATTTAATGCGCGTAATTTTAACTTACGGGCTCGATCCAATTATCGGTTCAGTTGAGAACAAACCATGTCTGAATAAAATGATAAAAGATTCAGTGAGAAGATTGCTGCGAGAATTGGTGGGGCACATCATTAAAGAGGATGGTTCTAATCCCTCCAATTCCACTGATAGAGTTAATCTCAATCCACAAGCTAGACAAAGGCAATGCAAAAGCCTCAATTAAGCAAGGAGATTGGATTTGTCCCAAGTAGCTTGATTACATCCCATAAGTATTTTCTGGCATAAATTATTTTCTCTACACTTGTTCACATTTCTTTCCTGCCTTCCATTGTCTAGATGCAATTTTGTCAACTTCGCCGGAAATATTAGGTGCTTGAGCTGTGACAACTTATCCCAAGAAAGAATAAGGCAGTTACAGAATGGTCAGGAGCATCTGCCAATGAAGAAGGGAGACTGGATATGCAACAAGTAATGTGGCAGTCCATAATTTTTTTGTATTCATATGAATCATTACTATTTCTAACTCGCACCATTCATGTCATTTCTGCAGATGTAACTTTCTTAATTTCGCTAGGAATACAAAATGTTTTCTTTGCAAAGAGAACCCTCCAAAGCGGCAGCTCAATCCTGGGGAGTGGGAATGTGAATCGTAGGTTCTTGCTACACACATTGGTTATTGTGTTGGTAACATTGTTTATTTGATTGCATGCATTTTCTCTGCGTGTTGAAGCAATTTGAATCTTGGTTTGTGCAGGTGCGACTACATCAACTTCAGGAGAAACATGATCTGCCTAAAATGCGATCACAGAAGGCCAAAGGCATCAAGTGCTTCTGACTCTTCTCATCGATCGCAAGCTGAAGATCATGACTACCGCAAGAGTAACCAGTTAATTTTTGGCAGAAATCGAGGTCACATTAATGACCAAACAATTACCATAACTGAAAGAAAGAACAGGAGAAAAGGTTCTGGTGAGTGGAGATTTGTGGGAGATAAGGATGAAAATGATCAACTGTCCTATTCTCGGAATGGTTCTTGTCATTTTGACAATTTTCCAATAGCTGGAGATAGGAGTGAATTGTCAAAGAGTCCCCAAAAAATAGAAGCATGGAAGAAGGAGATGCTGAATATCATGAACAAAAGCTCCCTGGAGAAGACAACGGATAGTGAAGATGAGTTGTGGTCTTCTGATGACCGGGTTGTTAATGAAGGAGCTTCTTATTTTACTGATGATGATGAAATGGAAGAATGGTTTGGAGTGGGTAGGAAGTGAAGAAATGGAATTTTGTGAGAGCAAGTAACAATCAGTCTGATCATACATGTCACATCTGTTATACATGTTTGTTGATAGGAGTTTATTCTGGGCTTATATGATGTATAAACTTGCAAAGTAATCCTTGTCACATTTAGTTACTTGACTTTTTGGTCCTCCAAAGATGTATACAGGTTATCTAATTTTGCTCTTCATAGATTAAACATCCTATTTTTTTGCTCTGAAGATTCAGGATTCACAGGGACTTAAAATAGTCTTCAGCATTATGCAATAAGTGATACTTCTTTCCTTAATAGAAGATATATTTAAAGAGTTGATTTTAGTCCTAAATATAAGATAGAGTTTTCGTATTTGTCAATCTTTTCTTAATTTACCCTTATTAACATTTTCTCCGCTATAATTAAGGAGGAGAGGGAGTATAACTTAATACAATTGAGGATGTTATTGTTAATAGCTCCCATTACCATCAAAAGTTGCATTATTTGTACCTTTCATTGTATGATTAAGTCAGACGTAGAGAAATTAAAGAATAAATCAAAGACATATCAAATTGAGGCAAGTCTATCCAGAATAGTTTAAACTATTCTGGCACATTCAAAAAGCTATAAACTGATCAGAAAACTGATGTAATTAATCGGTAACTATAGAAAACGGGTTTGATGGAAAGTTGCGGATTAATTGAAAACTCTCATATTGATTAATTATATTTCATTGAGGTTTTATCATTCTAATGCATGTGTACTTATAGATTAACCAACATTATTATGCTATACTTTTATCCCAATATCCTCCACTGTTCGTGTGAGTGTATTCTCAAACCCTCATATATCTTTCATGATTGTATCAGTTCCTTGCTTTATACAAATGTAGTCATTCTAATATGCATACATATATATGCCCAAAATTTATTTAGTTCTTCGTAAGAAACACAAACTTATAATACAGAGTTCAGTACAAAAGCAAGTGTTTTTTGTGTGTCATAAGTTTACATGACGGGTATTTCCCATCTTATTGAAACACGAAAAACTCTCAGAGCAGTAGGATACATAATAAATTACACAGGCAATTACACTTGCCTTATTTGTATATTATAATTTATTGATTTATTTTGGACCTTCAGTTTTTTAGACCTCCTAGAGTATTACTATATATTCAAGTATTATTTAGATGGGTTTTTAATGGGAAGAATTACTATGAGGTCATAAATAAAGGTTTTAATAATCAAAAAGTTCCGATAACAAGTGAACACAGTGAATTTATCATTATTTTTTGTACTAGATTTTATTTTTACGTGCTTTTCAGTTGTTATCGAATTTTTAGATGGTTAAATCCCTTCTTTAGAACGTTAAAAAGTAATTCCCCACTAATTATATCCTGAAGTAATCAGATTGAGAGGTGCTATCGATTTGCTTGTGGAAGAACCTGTGGATGTAATCCTTGTAGGTGACACGTCGATAACGAGGTGGGTCCTCTGCTGACGTCAGCTCTTCTAGTGGCCCATACACATTCTCTGCAGCTCCAGGGTTGAAGAACGTCGCTATTGAAACTCTTGCCTCTCGTGAGTCACTTGCCAGTACCCTGTGATCCACACTCTTGTATTTTTCATTCGTTATTATCTGTCAAAATAAATCACCATTTCAAATGTCAGCCCATGGCCATTAATATAAAATATATTTATTTAATTTTATTAAATTAAGGGAATTAATTACATTAGTTAATATGACATGTAGTTTTTAAAATACCCTAGTTATCTTTTTTCTTTTCCTCCCTCTTTGATTACTGTTGAGAGAACATAAATAAAAAAATTAATTAAAAAAATATTAATAAATATAAAAAATATATCTTATATTAACTGAGTATTACAAACATGTCCTCCTATCTTTCTCCAGCCTACGTAAATCCGGACTCATCTTATGACGTAAGCTTAGTTTTGACAATTTAGAGTTTGCTTTTATATAGGCAAACATATACATAATGATATGACGTATCTTTGACTATGATTATGTTGACGATATGTCCTATATTATAGCATTATGATCTTATTTATAAGTTTTTTTAATTAATTTTCATATATTAAAAAGAGTTAGTTAACTAATTAATTATGGAGTGAATTTTCAATTTTACTCTTATTTATAATTGATTATAAAAGTCAACATGAATAGAATTTTTTATTTATTACAATTAATATGGATAAAAAAGTATAAAATGCATTTACTTTCCTAAAACTAGATTTATAAATAAGACCAAATTTTTTCGTCAAAAAAGACTTATAAATAAGACCAAAGTAGTATATCAACAAGTTATATTTTATGATCATTTGCTTCATTCTCTAATCCAAGCACAGGTGATCTTGCGTCCATGTGCTCCGGTTAAAATATTACTCCCTCCTCAACTAATTTTTAACAAATATATTTTCCTAACTTAACTAATTTTCTAAATCATTATAAATTAGTCATCTATAAGAATGACTTGATCCACAATATAAATAACTTAGAGAGGAGCAATTAATTTTTTTTTTTCAATTTTATCTCTATAATTAATGTTTAAATATGACCCCCCTCTCATACAAAAAATTATTTAGTACCCATTTGGAAACTTAAAAAAGTGCTTAAAAAGCATTTTACCATAAGTTAAGACAAAACTTCTCACATCTTTATCTCATAAATCGTAAAAACACTTTTAAAAAATAAAAAAAAACAACCACTTAATATGGGTAGAGTTGTAAATTTTCTTTAATTTAAAATAAATTTAATGAGTTAACTATCATTTCTTAATTATGATGGATTAGTTAAAGTGAGACGAAGAGAGTATTTGTTGCACCTAATTAAATTTTCGTTGAGAATATATATGGTTTGTAACATATGTAAGTGTTATATAATATACCTGAAGCAAATCTCCAATATTGACAACTAGGGCTTCACGTACTGGTTTCACGTCAACCCAACGTTCCTTGTACTTCACCTGAAGCCCTCCCATGCTGTCCTTCAGCAGCAACGTCAAAACCCCCGGGTCGGTATGTGACCGGAACCCGACCGTGAGATCCGGCTGAGGGCAATACGGGTAATAGTGACCTGACAGAGTCACAGCTTCCCCAAATGTCAGCTCCTTAAACCTTCCTCTGCTTAACCCTAACCCTTCACTCAACAATTCCAGCAACACATCCTTCACCAGCAGAGTTCTCTCGTTATAATCGATCAGCCGGTCCCGACACACCTCTGGTATCTCCGCCGGGTCGATCGGAACTGGCGCGAACTGTATCAGAAGTGAGTCCCTCCAGTATGCAGCATTTGCATGGTACAAATCCATGTTGGACCTGAGAGAAACTCCCTCTAGCTCTCTTTTAAACAGCGGCGCCTTCGCCTCCGCCGGCAGCTCATGGACGGCCTTGATGGCGGCGAGGGCCCCGTCGAGGACTTCGACAGGGATACCGTGGTTGATGACTTGGAAGAAGCCCACGGTGGAGGCTGCACGCTTGACTTGCTCCACCACGGCACTGCGGCTGTCTGGGGAGGAGTCCACGCCGGCAAGGTCGATGGTGGGGATTTCGTCTGCGGCAGTGGTGGAGGGAGAGGGTTTGAGGGTGGCTAAGACTTCCGGTGGGTTAACGAATATGGGAGGGATGGTGGTGATGCCGGCGTCGACAAGGCCTTTAACTCCGGCCTTGGACTCATCAAACTGCTTCGCCTCTTTCAATCTGTCGTAGTTCTGATTTGAATCATTGGTTACAGTGGGAGGAGCCATGATAGATATTGAAATGAAAGAGAGACATATATATAGAGCGAGAGAGCAGATTGGTGTTTGATAGTTTGCAAGTTTAGGCTATTTATAATGGGGATGGAGTGTTATTTGAACATCATTATACTGCTATTTTCATAATATATAAATTATCTAGAAACTAACTAATATATGTGTGTGTGTGTATACGTGTGTGTTAGTTCGGCCACTCGCCATAATTAGATGAAGTCCCAGATTCAAGCCTATAGGGTTAATACATTTGTGTGCGTGCATGTTTCAATTGTATTAAATAAAAAACAAATATTCATATTAATTAGTAGTTGGCACAAAAATGATAATTATATTATTTTTTACCATATTATAATTACCTAAAAGCCCCATGTTTTAGGTTATAAATGAGATTGAGTTCATAACCCTATAAATGAGATTAAGTAATTCTTCGTTGTTTTACACAAATTGTAAGATTATGTGGCCTATGATTATTTTGTTCGTGGTTACAAAATTTAGTCATAAAAAGGTTTTGATATTATTTTGATTAATTAATTCCATACATAAAATGTACTGATGACAATGTAGTTTTTATGGCTGGGACAGGGAATATTAGACAATTTGAGTAAATTCTGAACATAACTATATATGTTTTATTACTAAATATATCTAAACTATCTATCAACAAAAAAATGGAAGCCAAGATTTCTAAAAGAGTCTAAACTGAATATTTTTTTTTATTGTTTCTTAACTATGTATGTGCTGTTATGAATTTTGTTCGTAATTTAATCATTAAAAAATTGATAAATAATTTGTAATTAAATTCAAGATCAATGTGTGCGCTTGTATAACATAACACGTTTTTTCGTTTTATTTTTTAATTGCAAATGACTAACCAAATAGAAAATTAAAAAAACATTCCATATATATATAATGCGTTTTATAAAATTCCATAGTGACAGAGATATTTGCTGATTAAATATCTTTGAATATATTACAGATGCTTTCATCACTGATATGTGATGATAAGGAAAAAACAAGTGTGTATGTACACACACACACACACACACACACACACACACAGAGAGAGATATATATACCCATTTTCTAAACCACATGCGTTTAACAAAGACCCTATATGTTTTAATTTGTCAAACAACATTATATATTTTAAAGTACCTATGTCATATTGTCAAGTCAAACTTGGCATCACAACCACATATTTATGCATTGATAACTCTTAATACATAACAATTACAACTAATAAATGTTATGTATGTAGAGGTGGAGGTCGCGCAAAGATCTATGACCCTTAAAAGTAACAGTTAATTATGCTTACTGTAAAGTATTGCGAGGTGAAATGCATGAAAATACAAAAATAACGGTTGTAGTTGATAACCATATTTATCGACAAAAATGACAGCTCCTTTGAAACAAGCATCATGTAACGTTTATAAACAATTCGTCTTCCAAGCATCATGTAATGCTTATAAATGACTCATCTTCCAACTCTTATATCAGCGAAAACAAATCATAATGGTCTGCGAAAACAACTGTCATTTAACACCTCACCACCATCTAAGTCATAACTCATAAATCTTCGTAATCCGTTAGACCTCTATTTAAACTCACATATTTCTTGTGATTTGTATTACTTTTCTTTATCAGCCTCCTCCTCCTTCTTCATTATGTTAAGTTCCCAGGGAGCTTTGCTACTGTCGCCAACCTCTCCTCCTCCTCCTCCTCCTCCTCCTCCTCCTCCACCACTACCACCACCACCACCACCACCTCTTCCTCCTAAAATGGAGGCTCGGATGCAAATGTTGGCAAGCTTTGACCATGACATAAGGCATCTCATGGCATACGCCAATACTCTAAACAAGAAGTTGAATCACATATTTCATCACAATGATTTTGAATATGACTTAGCTTGCAATCAGGCCCTTCATCTCCCTCCTCCGATGATGAGGATGAGGAGTACGATGAGGAGAATGAGGACGGCAGTAGTGGTGATGACTAAACATCATCATTGTTTTCTTGCTTGCTATTCTCATCTTCCTCATCGTTCTCCGTATCATCCCCTTTCTTGCCCCCTTCCTCATCCTCATCATCAGATCAGAGGGAGATGAAGTGTAGAAAAAAAATTAATAATTCACAGTTATTAATTAAGATATGTATAGTATTTTTGCCAACATACTTAACGGTTCTAACTTATTAAGAACCGTAAAGTATTATTGCCAACATACTTAACGGTTCTAACTTAACAAACATTAATTAAATTTTTCAAAACCTTTTCTCTTCCTCGTGCTGACTATGAGTGCCTCCTCGTTATCATCTGATGATCGTCATCATGAGAATGAACTATGTACCCTTTCATTATTCCTTGCCTATTCAACTTCCGACGCGTGCAATAATGGTTATTTCACATCCCTTCCAGATGTGTATATTTAAACTCCACATTTTCATTTATTTTTCCAATGTTTTCTTCGTCGTCCTCCTCTTTGTTCTTTAGCTCAATCACCAAGATGAAATGCCGTGCGGAAGACATGCTAAAAAACTCTTGGTGTCATCCTCCACCTCCTCCTTCTCTTGCTCCTCAACCTCCGCCACTACCATAGCCACCGCCACCTCTGCCACCTCCTCCTCCGCCTTTACATCTTATTCTTTCATCATTGGGGGCAATGTTGCGGCATGAACAATAGACTAACTATGCCGTGAGGAAACTTTCTGGATACCTCTCCAATATAAACCAGAAGGCCAATCTCATACTTTATGAGTATGGGATTGGCCATGATTCTAACAATCCTGGCCAATCCTTTGATCAGGAGTAGCTAGGTGATCTCATTAGTTCATCAGGCTACTCGCCGCTGTTCTTTTCTTTTCTTTTTCCTATTATAGTTTTGTTTTTTTAAATATTTTGTAAAAAAAAAGAATATATCCAATGGTTTTTAGAAAAATACAGTCATGAAATAAAATAAATAATGGTTCTTATACTATTCATTCTTAATGACCATCATAAAAGAACAACCATCAGTAATGCTTACATACGATCAGTCTTAGACAAATTAATAACGGTTATTAAAAACCAACCGTCACCATTTATAAAGGACTTGATGGCTTGATAATCCATGAAACCCTCTAATATAGCTCAATATTTATATATTTTTATTAATTAATCTTAGGATTTTGTGGGACTTAATTGAATACTTTGGGTATAAGCAAGTGTTAATGTGAGATTTTAGTGAAAGAATAATTTGGGAATTATAGTAGTTAAATTGTTATATTTTTAATTAATATTTGTTATTCCCATTATTCTTTAATTGTAAGCAAAAGATATTACATTTGTGAATTTAATTTTGTAGGTGATGATGTACGTGGCACAACTTGAGTGGTCAAGGTCAAAGATGTTATTTTGGAACTTAACGAAGGATAAGAGTGGAACATCACAAGTGTAGAATTTATTTTCACTTTTTTTCTAAGAGGAGGTTAAATGAGTAAGGGTCTTATTTGGTGGTTGTAATTTTATGCCTAATGCTAAAACATATTTTCACCTCCTCATCCAAACATGACACAACTTATTTAACCTAGTGAATTGAATGTGAGAGCTGAACCGGAAGTAATTGAAAGCTGCTGAACCGAAATTGTGGAATGAAAAGAAGCAATTTCAACGAGTTGAGTTGGATGAAGAATAGAGGACTTGACCGGATTAAACAACTGGGATTAAAGGAGAAAAAGGAAGAGAGGAGCCCACATGAAAAAGAAAGGAGGCGGCTGAATTAATGAAGATGGCTTGACCGAATTGAGAATTGCTGAACCGAATTGAAGAACTAGAAGAGAAGCAAGCTGACCGAAATATAAGGGAAGGGGATGAAGCGAATGTGAAAAGGGAATAAGAAAAGGAAAGGAGGAGAGGTAGGGGGCTGTGTGTGTGAAAAGGGGGAAGCACCGAAAGGACTAAAGGAAGGAAGGGATGGCGGCTGGAAAGAGGAGGGAAGAGCTGGAACCGAATGGGAAATAATTGGAGAGCACCGAAAATGAATACAGATTTGGGGGGAAGAGAGGCGGCTTGGTGAAATGAAAAAGAGGAAGCAGCCGACATTGTGAAGAGGAAGGGCTGTTCGGTGCTTTCCTTTGGTTTCCATGGCAAATTATTTCTTCCTTCATCAATCTTCATCTTCCTTTTCCATGAGTAGCTAAGCTTTGGTGATTTCCTTGAGTTGGGTAATGATTTGAGCTTCTAAACTTCAATGAAATTTCTTTAGGCTCTTTTTCTATTTCATAATTATATAGCTTGGTTAATAATGTGATTATGATCTAGATTGTTCTATGCCAAGTGAATAAACTTGGTTGAGCTAGGAGTTGATCAATTAAACTTTGTATGATTCAATTTAGGAGTAGGTTGAGTTGTTTATTCTGACTTGGTTGAGTGGATTATAAATGACTAAACTGAATGCTTTGAACTTTTGTAATTGTAATTACAAGTTAGAATTGAAAGTTGATTATTTATCTCCTTGTGTCTGAATTATTTGGTGGTATTCATTTAATTGCTTCAGTAGAATGAATTAAATGATTATTGCAAGTATGGAGCTAGTGATAGCTTAGCTCCATCCTCTTAATTGACTCATGTTATTGAATTCTTATCATTAGCAAGCAAGGAAGACTAAAACCTTAACTCAAGGAAATCTCATTTCATCATTATACTAGTTTATTAAATTTACCTTGTTGTTATTGTTAATTTTAATTCCGTTTGTTTCTTTGTTTTAAAACTGAAAAATACAAAAATATTGAATTAGATTAGATCACTTCATTAGTTTAAAAAACAATTTCTCAAAATGATTTCTCACAAATTTAAAGTATTTATCACTTTACTATTTAGAAACTTAGAAATTAATCTCCTCATAGGAACGACCTAGGTTGAGCTACTATGCTACATTTTCAAACCTAGTTTTATTTTAAGAACTCATACGACATGGGTTCATCAAATTAATTAGCGCTGTAGCAAACATCTTCACCAAACTTATGGATAAATGTAAGGGAACTGTTGGCTCATCATCTTGGGAGAAACAAAAAGGTGAACTCCCCTCCACCAACAAGCATTAAAGGGCTTGTCCACACAACCTATGAGCTCTATCATATAGTCCATGTTTACTTGTGAGAGAAAGGATGTATGGACCAATACTTGAAGGAACTTACAAATCTTGTTCACTCTTTGAGCGAGAAGGTGGACAAGCTACCGAAGAAGGAAGAACATGATGATGTATTAGATTCTTAAAACATCTTTATAACTTTTGTTTTAGTTTGTTTATAAACTTTGTCTTTTTTATTTTTTAATTTTGTTTATAAAAAAGGTGGTTGCATAATCAACCACCAAATTTATTTTTTAGAAAGTGAAATATGCAACGGTTATTAAGTAAAGCCCGTCACTTATTAGAATACTATGTAAACAAAGTGAATTACATAACGGTAATTAACAAGGAACCACGATAAATGTAAACAAATAAATAACAGTTCTTTCAGGAAAATCGTGATGTAAAGTCTTAGGCACAATAACCCAAAAAACCTACCATTCCTCTTCTATTTAAATGTCTAAAACATAATACACTTGACACTTAGTCTATTCGAACGAAACCTACAAACATCTTAACCCTATGACTCTTGTTGTCTTTTTCAGCCGTTGGGAGTCATTTTCAGCTCGAATCCCACCATAAAAAAGCCTTCATCTAACTTCTCAGTGATAGCTACGAAAGTGAACGCACTTGACCCTTGTCTCAGCGATTATCACGAGAGTTGTTTTCATTCATGAGCGCTAGTTGATTGGGTTGCCTTTGTGAAGTCAGACCGCGATAAAGCATTCAAAGTGACGTTAAATTGCTTTTGTGAAATTATATTTTTTTTAGAAAACCCATTATTGCTCTGATTGAAGGTTCCTTAAATTACTTTTGTGAAGTTATGGTTTTTTGAAAACCCTAGTATTGCTCTTATCGAAGGTTTGATTCCTATTACAAGAAGTTGTCAATGCATTGCTTTAATTCACGGTTCATACTCTATTGATTTTTTTCGAAGTGATTTCAGGAGATATGAATTCCTAAGCAAATACCTTTCCTTTCTTAGAAGTATCCATATCTCCGAAAGTTACTTCTAAAAGATCAATAGGGATGTGATGAATAACTAGTTCAGTTGTACGGAGAAGCAATAAAGAATTCAAAGTAACATTAAATTGCTTTTGTGAAGTTATGTTTTTTTAAAAACCATAGTATTACTCTGATTGAAGGTTTCGTTTCTGTTACAGGAAGTTGTCAACCCATTGCTTTAACTAAAGGTTCACACTCTATTGATATTTTTTTTTATCACTTCTAGATATATGGATTACTAAGCAAATATCTCCTTTCTTGGAAATATCTATATCTCCAGAAGTTACTTCGAAAAGATCAATAAGGATATGATGAATAAACTAATTCAGTTGTACCAAAATACGATAAAGCATTCAAGGTGACAATAAATTGCTCTTATGAAGTTATGTTTTTTGGGAAACCCATTATTGCTCTGATCCAAGGTTCCTCTCCTGTTTTTGTATTGAACAGGTGATACCAAGTTAAGAGCTATGAAATTCAACATTGTGATCAATCCTAGACTCTTCAATGTGAGAGTTTCTGAGCTATTTGGTCTCGATTCTACCTAATAGAGTAGTAATTACCACATCAAGTAGCCATGAAATATGGGATGAATCAAGATTTTTTAGGCTTTATGACTTGAATCAATTGCACTATTGACCTGTATATCTCATAATGTAAAGGTTTATCACCTATACCTTGTGTCTCATCAACAATTAAATCAGGAAAGCAACGGGTTGGTGAAAAAAACATGAATATCATCCATATATAGGAAAACACAAATATCATCAACAATTAATATGGATATATATTTGTAGGTTTTTGTCCCAGTCTATTGCTTTCTAGGATTAATTCCTATGAAGAGACACGATCTATAGGTAAACAGTTACATTATCACTTACATAGGTCAACAGTTGCCATTGATTCTCCCTAGAACGCCTGGAATGTCCTTATCTATCTCATATTGCATAAAAACTCGATGGGGGAGGTATTGTTTCTATTATTTATAGTCTAGTTCAACTAGCTTAGAAACTCTCACTTGAAGAGTCTCAACCACATATCATGGTTATTATATAAAAACTGTTTTGTGTTATAAAAGTTCACAGTTCTTAATTAGGAATTGTTATCTTTGTACTAAATATATAACGGTATGTCTTCATGAGATTGTTATTTAGTGTTATTAAAAGTCATAGTTCTTCTTACAAAAGAATTGTTATTTATGTTATTGAATAAACTATGGTTGTCAAAATGAGACTATTATGTATCATGTAAGTATTACCATATATTATGATGGTTTTTCACATATGCCTGTCAATTATTATCATAGTAATGCACATATCATGACATCACTAAGTCTCAAGACATAACAGGTGTTATCTTATAACTATTATAATAGGTTAAGAATAAATAACAGTTAGGAATCATGATTTATTTGTGCAGAGCAAATATAGCACCCTCATAAATGACGGTTTAGAACTGTGAAGTATGGCAGTTAATAATTGTCATGTATCGCGATTTCTGTAATAGTGCATGCATATGCAAACCCTAGAGGCTAGAGTTTAAAATTGATCAAGTGTTTGTAGGTATTTTTTTTTATTGAAGGGTTTCTCTTTTCAAGGCTTAGAGCACAAAGGGTTTTCATTTCTCCAAAAGGTTTGTATATACTTTAATTACTACTAAATAAAAAAACAAGAATAGTTGAGTTGGCAGTTGAACTCAATTAATTTGGAAATCTTGATGATATATGGAGTACTTATGTACACACACACACATAGTTGCGAAAGAAGGAGTTGCCCTAGTAAAAGGTTTTTGATTGATTAAATATGAGGTCACGAGTAGTTTAAGTTTGTGTGAATACAGAAAAACCTTTAGGAGAGCCACCCGACCCCAATTAAATTGATCAACCCTAACAAATTAAGCTCAAATTTAATTTGACAAAGTCATACAGTCATTTAATTTCAATATATCTATATATATATAGCTAATAAAACATGTATCCCCAGCCAAAACGATTTTTACAAAGTGAATCTTTGATGTTCTTGGTTGAAAATAAATTTAGGAATATATCAATATAATAGCTATATGAAAAAGAAATATCAATTTGGTGAAGTTACTATTAACATGGATTAAAATTTATATTGCGAACATAACTCTTCCAACTAGTACCATTTTTTTTTTAAAAAAAAGGAAGTTGAAACTAAATGCTTTCACTTTGAATGTGTGGTAGCAACTGACGAAATGACAAGAAGCTTCTATATATAAAAAAAAAAGGTTGGCAATTTATGAAATCTAACTACAAAATATTGAAGGTCAAAAAATAACTACAAAATATTGATACTCGTATTCATCAAATTCAAAAGTTTTTCCCTTGTGGAATTTACGTGACCTAAATTTTTCTTCCCCAAACAAAACATTAATTATGGTTTAAGTGTTGACAGTCTACTGTGTCAACTTTGAATGATGGGTGGTGGTGGTGACAACCTTCTAGATATTTATATATTTAAAATGTTTAATTATACAAAATCTTATGAACTTCAAGTAAGTTGCATATAACTCCCTGATTTTTTAAAGTTTAAATTTAATCAACCGACATTTTATTTCTTTTATACTGGATCTATTGGTGCTAACTTATTGTTATTTTTTTAATGAAAATTGTCATATCGAATCAATAAAAGATATAGTTGACAAAAAAAAATCAATAAAAGATACCGTCTTTGATCCTTGAAGGGTCTGTTTGGCAGGAGGGAAATGGAGGGAGGAAAATTTTGAGTCGGATTTAAAAAATTGAAAAAGTGGGGTTATAAAATTTTAATAAAGAAAAGATATAAAATAAAATAGTAAGAAAAAACAATTAAAAACTTTCAACCCCCACTTCTCTAATTTTTTTAAATCCAAGTCCTAAAAATTTTTTCTCATCTTTCCTCCCCTTCAAATCCCTCATACCAAACAGCCTCTAATAATATAAGATCTAATTTATAATATAATTCAGAGTACAATCTTTATCTTATATATATTAAAGATGGGAGGTAGTACATGAGTAACATGACATCCTATGTAAGTTAATGATTTTTTAAAACCTCCAAAACTTTAAGCCAATTACATAAAACCCCTCTGAACTTTAAAAGATTAAATTTAAATTTTGAAATGTCAATGATAATCTAAAGTTTAGGGAGTTTGGTTAAATTATTGACCTGCATATATAAGATATCATGTAGGGTGTCATGCGTCCTATATTAATTCCGTATGACAATCTTCGCAGAGTTATACTTCCCAGCTTATTGTGTAATAAAATATGCAAAAGATTTTCAACTGAAATAAAATTATTCTAGTCTTATCTCTCTGCAAAATTATAGGTTGAAACTTCAAATTTATATAGAAAGTAGAATTCAATTTATGTGCTCAATTACTATGGTGAGGTCTGTGACCCAAATATAATTTAATTTCACCAGTACAAATTTAAATTTTTTTAATAATCGATGATTTTTAAATAAAAAACATTTTTTAAAAAAACCAAAAAATAATATATTATATTTTTTGGGTGAATATAAAATATTCTATTTATTTTAGATTCTACACACGTTAAATAATATATTTTTTCAAAAAATAGAAGTAGAAAAAAAATTAAATCTAGATCATCTAACTAGATCTAAGTGCTCATTAAGACTCAAGAATGATTTGTACCTAAACTGAAATAAAATTAATTCTAGTCTTAACTCCGCAAAATTATAGGTTGAAACCTCAAATTTATATAGAAACTAAAATTTTCAACTGAAATAAAATTATTCTAGTTTTAGCTCTCCGCAAAATTATAGGTTGAAACTTCAAATTTATATATAAATTAGGATCCGGTTTAGGTGCTCATCACTATGATGAGGTCTATGTGATCCAAATACAATTTAATTTCAACAGTACAAACAAACTTAAATTTTTCAATACTGGATGGTTTTTAAATAAAAAAATCATTTTTGAAAAAAACCAAACAATAATATATTATCTTTTTTGAGTGAGCATAAGATATTATATTTATTTAGATCCTACACACATTAAATACTATTTTTTTTTAAAAAAATAAAAGTAGAAAAAAAAATTAAATCTGAATCTCTAACTACATCTGAATGCTCATCAAGACTCAAAAGTGATGAGTACCCAAACTTCTTCCTACAAACTACATTTTTAAGCATTTTTTACATAAACACGTATCTTTAGAATATGATTTAAAAATACTTTCAACATACCTAATGCGCAAAAATTGATGGTTGTGGGTTATTCCAAATTAACAAGTGGTCTCTTATTAGAGTTCTGGATATGCAACCGTGATAATTACTTGAAGATAGTGAGGTTCTTCCTATCGTGGGCTTACATTTTCACCAACCAAACTAATCAGTTACTAGTAGCATTTGATGTCAATGGATTAATAATAAAAAATACTTTGATGAGTTGAATAGTATCGTCGGATAAATTGTTCAACTCACAATACCTCACCTTTGTTGAAATGCCAAAGAGTCGTGGATCATACGTCTTATGGTATGAGACCTAATTCAGTGTTGTCTTATTGTATACTGATGTGACAAGAGTTATGTTCGGGGGTCAAAATTATTTAATTATGAACGACTTTTTACGCCGATGAAATTCATATAGCAACTAGCTAGATAATGCCTTTGGATAATACACACTCGTATGTAAGAGTTATTGGATGATATTTCATAAAGTGGTAGATGTTGAACATTTGTCATTGTTGCCTTCGAGAAGTAATAGTCGAATCATTGGTGTGACTTGTATGTGATTTGATTTAGAGGCTAGTGACAAATGATATACTAGTATATATATAATCACTAAGCTCTAGACAACTCTTTGGATTGGAACCGAAAGGCAAAATTAACTATACTTCACCCACACTATATCCTTAATTATCCAAAACTTCCTGAACATTGTACCTATTAGTCATAAATCTAATATGTCTTCAAAGTCCAAATTGATTCTCATTATTGTTGTTGTTGTTGTTGTTTCACTTGATTATAATTTTGTTTCTATAAGTTCAAAATTCTTAATGGAGTTTTAACATTTATAAAAGTTTTAATTTGGTCCCCTTTTTGTTATGTATAACAAAAAATCATCTCATTTACATGACTACTCATTCTTTTCTCTCCTATTAGGTCGAGGAGCTCAAAATTATTCCCTAAATTATGAATTACAGTAGTTAATTACTTCACCAAAATAAATCCGGTTTTAGCCTTTTAGGTGTTGCGTTTCTTGAGTCTAAATTAGAGGTCACCTATTTTAATTAAAGAAAAAAAGCGTATATTGAGTATATAGATAAGACTATAGTCAAATGGTAGCAAAAACAAACAAAAAAAATTTAGCACAAATTAGAGGACTAGATATAATGACTGACACAATAATGCACTTATCACTGACTAATCTTAGATTATAGATCTTTTGTGGGTTCATATAAGGATGGTTCTCTTTATACCATGTATTAAAATTTAGACAATAATTGCGACTTGTATGAGGTTATGGACCAGTTTCGTACAGATATCCTTGACTTGCATAAGGAATGGTAGCTGCTTATAGAAGTATTTGTTTGGAATAGTGTTTGAAGTCTTCAAAAGTAATTTTTTAATCGTAATTTATAGTATACGAAGTAACTATGTAAGAGAAGTTTTATTTAAATTTATGTGAATAAGCACTTTTGAGGGTCCGAATGTAATTCCAAACAAATACTTTTTTAAAGGAATGTTGGAATGAAGTTGGAAAGTGGAGTATGGCAGACTCACTAGCAAAGCGAGCTCTCAATGCTACTCAAGGGCTACATATTAAGAGACCTGAGGAAATCCCATCGCGCTTGCGTATGGAAGACTCGGGCTAGTTTGTCGTTCTTCTATTCGTTTTTTCTTGCTGTATTTTGATTTCTAGTGTTTCAAAACAAATTTAGACAACAATTTATTAATGTAATTTCCATTTTTGTTCAACCACAAAAAGCTACCTATTATTGATATAGTTGTTTAAAATGTGATTTGAAGTGACAAACTTTTTTATCTCAATAAAACTGTAGCGCTTAAGAAGGGTCACATATCAGGATGCAACTAAAAGAAGAAGCGTCACATCATAATAATTTTTTTTTGCAAAAAGTCCCCTCCTGTGGCGCTTTTTGGAGGAAGGGCCACAGGAGGGGGTCTCTTGTGATGCTTACTGACGTAAGCGCCACTAGAGAACTCCCCTCCTGTGGCCCTTCCTCCAAAAAGCGCCACAGGAGGTGGATGCCCATTTTTTATTTTTTATTTTTTTTGTATTCTTCTTGTGACTATTGTTTAAGGAAGCGCCACATAAAGTAATTTTTTTTAAAAAAATATATCTTTCGTATTTTTAGTTCATAGCCCTATAATTGCAATGGTGGACTACTGCTTTAAACTCTTTCTATATCCACAGCAAAATGAAGAAAATCACTGGACGACAACGAAATAACTTTAAAATGATACAACCAAACGACTAATTAACTAAAATAGTACTAAAATATTTACACAATATATTGTGAATGAAATACAACAAATTCAACTTAAATAAATGACACAATGTAACAATTGGCAAGAAACAATAGAAAAGCTAGCTAGTTAATTAAATAGTAGCTACCTAGAGGTTTGCCTAAACACATTCACACCATTCCTTGACACACCATTCCTCAATCACTTCATTGACTTGATGGTCAGTCAAACTGTCACCATGTTGATCTTCATAATACTACATATATATATATACAATTATGCACAAATTAAAATGAATTAAAATAACTAAAACTTAATTATCAGGCACTAATTAAATTTAAAATACAATATGAATTGCAGCTAAATGACTTACTTTTTGAGGAATAAATGGCTGATCATGCATAATTACATCCTTCATAAATTTCATGATATTATACCCACAATCATTGTCATTGGGTTGGAAAGGGCATTGCAAAAATTTAATGAAATATTTAACTCTGTTTATGAATAAAAATTATTTAGTTACAAAGTTTGAGTAAATTCAGATATTAGTACCTATATCTTCTTCCAAGCATAGCTAAGGTGAGGGTCAACAGATTTAGAATAGCTTAAGGAGATAGAGGCCCAATACACAGTCAAAGCACTAACAAAACAAATAGAAACTGACTACTTTAGGTTATTCAATCACATATGAAAATATTTACATATACACACGTATGCTTACCTATTGAACAATCGCAACATATTAGGACGATCTGCTGGAAGACTTGCAATTAGAGGATCCACATAGTAAATATGAGGGCCTGAAGGTTCCACTGGATTGATAACAATCAATATCCAATGTTGCCTAAAATATTTTAAAAAGTTTGTTTCAACAATCATGTTATGATAACAGTTAAACAATAAAACAACATACACAAAAATTGTACCACTAATAACTTACCCCACATTGTATGGCACTAGAAATAGCATAGTTGGTGTTGCTTTCTTTCTAAAGTAATCTTTTAGATCACTAGATTGTGCTTGTATATCTACTCTGCCCCATGCTGGCCAACAAGATAAGGGTTGAGAAATGTGAATTGGACCCTGTCTATATCCATTAAGATGTCATGATACAAATGCCTGGTATAAAACAAACAGTGTCATGAAAACAAAAAAAAAATGGAATGAGAAATAATAATAACAGTGATAAACGATGATGCTAAAGCACCTAATCCAAATGTTGATAGCCGAAGCATTAATCCATCCACGATTGCATATTTTGTGCAAGACATCACCATTAACATGATCAACTAGACCGCTAACACTGTAGATATGTTTATCAAAATGTAATTCCAGTTCTCCATCACGGATCAAATTTGGTGTAATTGATACTAATTGATCGTGATATAAGGTCATTCTTCTTTTGCCCTGTTGGCTAGTTGATACTTTCAACTTGGGTTGTGTTGTCGAACACTTTGAAATCTTGCCATAAAGTTGGATTTATTTTTCTCTAGATTGTCCACCCTGTGAAAATCAGAAAATTAAATCACAGTTTTAGATGGAAGTAAGGAAAAGTAAAGGGAATTGTAAATGAATGAATTTTTCATTTGGTTCGATAAGACCTATTGGCCAAGCAACATAGCCCCCTACAACATCTTTCACCATCATTTTCTCATCCCAAGACAGGATCGGTAAGAGCGTATCTTCATTCATGCAGATGTCAACCCTTACTCGGAGTGTGTTGTCGGGCAACAGTGAATTGTGTAGTGTGTCTTTATCAGTGTTGTAGGCAACACCCACTACAACCACGTGCTTGGAAGATTAATCGACATGTAACTTGCATTCGAATTCGCCCTATGGAAAATAGAGTGAATATATTAAAGTTCGCTAAATTATAATGTAACATAAAGTTAAGTAGAGAAGAAATTAATTAGCAAATGAAGAGGGACTTTAGGCATGGAAGTGCAACTATCTTTGACACTTGGAAAATACATTTCAAGTTCACACAGAGTACAGACAATTAGCCTTTGCAAATCTTGTAACTTAGTTGAATCTACCACTTTATTGCAAATCAACTTAAAAAACATGCAAAGTTTAGTGATGGTGTTTCTTAAATTTTTGGGAAAAATGGATCGTATACCAATTGGTAGGAAATTCTACATAAGCATGTGACAACCATGAGACTTAAGGTTCTTTAACTTCAACTCTTTCATTGATTCAAGGTTCTTTATATTTGAAGAGTAGGCCTTAGGAACTTTAATTCCTTGCAGGAGCTCACAAAACAATTTTTCCTCTTTCGTCGACAGAGTGTATGCTGCTGGTGGTAGATAAGTATGATACCCTTGCTCAATCGGTGCCAACTCCTCTCTAATTCCCAAGTTCACCAAATCCAACCTCGAATTGACATTATCCTTGCTTTTCCTTGGATATTGAGAATGTGCCAATTAGATTATTACAGATATTTTTTCTATATGCATCACATCAAGAAAATGTCTCACATATAAAGACTTCCAATACGGAAGTTCAAAGAAACTGGACTTTTTTCTTCCAAACCCTTTTCTTGATTTATTTTGCAAAAGGCTTGCCAAAATTGTTATCCAAGTCTTATACCTTGGAATATACTTGGGCATCGATCAACATCTTTGATGGGCTACCTTCTTCTGAGTCACCATTGAAAGCCTTTTTGCATTTCCTTTAATGATGTTGTGATGGTAAGAATCTTCGATGTCCCATGTAAACATTTTTCTTACAATAATCTAGTCGTACTGAATGAGTGTCATCTTCACATATAGGGCATGCATCATATCCTTTGATGTTGTATTCCAACAAATTACCATAAGCAGGAAAATCATTAATTGTGCCAAACAACATGTTTTTCAATGTGAAACTTTCATCCCTATACCCATCATACACATTGACGCCTTCTTCCCAAAGCAGATTCAAGTCATCAATTAAAGGAGCCAAGTATATCTCTATATCATTCCTAGGTTTCCTTGGCCCAGAAATTAACATAGACAACATCATAAACTTACATTTCATGATCAAGTGTGAGGAAGGTTATAAATCATCAATATCACCGACCACGTGCTGTGTGTACTACTCTGAACACCGTGCAGATTTATTCCATCAGTTGACAATGTAAGGCGTAGGTTCCTTACTTCGTCTGCAAAGTCAGGGTACTTATGATCAATTTTTTTCCATTAAGGAGTATCTATAGGGTGCCTAAGCTTTGTGTCTTTAATCCTTTCATCTGCATGCCATGTCAACTGTTTAGCAATCTCTGCATTACTATATAGTCGCTTAAATCTTAGAATAATGGGAAAATACCATAAGACCTTCAAAGAACTTTTTCCTTTCTTCTTCTTATATCGAGATGCGTTGCATTTAGGGCACTTCTCCAACATTGCATACTAACTTCAAAATAATACGCAATCATTTCATAAATGTATCTTCTCATATCCCATGCCGGTTGTAGAGCAAAGAATTTGCTTTGTCTCGTATATCTTGGTAGGAAGTACATTTTCTTATGGAAGCATATCTTGTAATAGTTCAAACAGTGCGGTGAAACCTGAATCACGCAATCCATACTGAACTTTAAAGTTGTACAACTTCAACACTGCTAGCAATCTTGTATATTTAGTACTACCGGTATATAATGGTTTCTCTACATCACCTTTCAACTTCTCAAATTTGTTAGGGCAGTTGTGAAGCACCTCTTCAACCATATTTAGCATTTCTTCAAGACCATCATCTTTATCAAACATGTTTTGGTCAAATTCATTCGAAGCACTACTCGTTATAACCCCTTTCCTTGACAGCCGTTAATATGATTCGAAAACATGTCATTAACTTGAATTGGAGACCAATGGTTAATTCAAAACTCCTTAAAAGTCCCTACCTCAAGACAAGGTTTGGTTCTGTGATAAGGTGGGTTTTCTAAAATTTTTCAAAACCTGTTTAACACTGTCTCACTTCCACTTTTTGAATCTATTTAGCCTGTTCACTTCTGTTCTATTAATTAATATTAGAGTGTATAACAAAATTTCTCAACACCTCTTGTGTTCTATTCAACTACTACATGGGTTTACAGGGCATGATCGCCCTTTCTCAGTTGCCATACTGGGGATTACATACATTTATACAACTCTATGGTGGACACAACCACCTTCACTACAATGCACTTGAACTTGCATCACTAAGAATATATACAAATATCTCAAAAAGATGATAACCAACTAATAAAACTCAAATCTCTTGGCCGAGAGCACTAGTTGACATTGTTCCCCTGCTTCTCCTTGGATCTGCTTGCCCTGGCTGTAGGTTAGTCATTGGAAAGAGTAAGATTCATATGAATCTCAGTAGCAACATTTCACGTATATGATGCATAATTAAACAAAGCATATAAGCAATTATCACAAAGCAGCAACAGCAACAACAATCACAGTAAAGCGTGACTTTCATCACAAACGATAGTTCTCATGGCCTTATGCACAATAATGAT
Organism: Inga laurina; assembly: GCA_963855925.1. Classification (NCBI taxonomy): domain Eukaryota; kingdom Viridiplantae; phylum Streptophyta; class Magnoliopsida; order Fabales; family Fabaceae; genus Inga; species Inga laurina. Next base: position 1,904,233 of record OY979712.1, on the reverse strand, counting down.
AGCTCTCATGGATATGGTGTAGTAATGACAACAATCACCTCTGTATCCACAATAACGATAGCTCTCAAGGATGTAGTACAATAACGACAGCTTTTGGTGTATTCACAATAACGATAGCTCTCACTGTATGCACAATCAGCATACACGGTAGCAATTCACGTGCGCACAATTCCTTGATAAGCACATACATAAAAAGCATTACACATGATATAGGAGAAAGAGTAACTATCTTGTTTTTTCCGTCCTTGCTTGGCACCAGTTTTGTACACTCAGGGTAGATGTCAAGTCCTATACATCATAATCAAAGACAACGAGTTATTCACTATTCCACTTTTCAAACAACTACAAAACACCTAGGGTTGGTTATCATTTGAGACCTTTAGGTGGCTATTGGAAGCCCAAACAAAAGCCTAAAGGGTTTAGGAAGAGCTAGACCCAAAGCCACCCATCAAAAGTTCAAAACATTGAAATTGGGGGTTAGTCGCCGCCAAAAATCCCCTGGCCGCGGCGAAGAAATGGTCAGAAACATTTTGGCTGTGGCAAAAAAAAGTCAAAAACATTTGTGCCACAGCCAAGACCCCTTCTGGCCGGGGCCAAGAAAAATCTTGTTTTTTGGCTGAACTTCTAAAAACCATAACTAATTCTACAAAAATCAAAATGAGGTGATTCCAAGTTTTATGGAAAGCTATTTAAGTCCTATATACAAGAAAAATATGAACCACTACCATTTACAATCACAAAGATATAGAATCCAATGAATTCCTATACTGTTCCAGAATAGCTTCCAGTTTCAATCTCAAAATATGGAAATACATAACTTCCAGTACACACATCAAAATGACACACATTATATATCCATTTTGACATTTAACACATCCTCTATTAAACTGGAAAGTTTTAGAATTTTTAGACACCATTTACTCTTTCAAACCTGCTATGCAAGCTAGCTGCCTAGCACAGAGTTTTCATAGACAAAATTTCTAGTTTTTCAACAAATGTTTCCAAAGGTCCAAAATTCACAACTAAGACCACTCCTACACAATTTTTTGCATGGAATCCAATGAAAATATAAAAAAAACTAAATTCATATTCCTTTCACAAGTTTTGTTTTGGGGCAGAAATTACACAAAATCTCACATGTTACCAAACTTCACATTCAATTCCCTAATCAATTCCATTTAGCCAATAGACACCACAAAACACCAATACCATCAACAAAACATCATAAACCCTCTAACACCCTAATTACACAAAAATGAGGGCAAATTCCACAAGCCAAAACACTCAACCAAACATCACAATATACATGTCAAAAGTTAGCTTTTGCTCACCTCTTCCTCTTCCACTAGCTTGTTCTTTAATTCACCAACCACTAGTTTTCTTGAGTTCTCAAAACACCTCCTCTTGAAAATCTTAAACCATATAATTGAAGCTTACATCAAGAGAAACAAGATTAGAGAAAAGGTTTTGAGCATTTAAGGTCATTTACATGGCCAAAACTCAAGAAGAAATCTCACCTTCTCAAGATCTCCTTTCTCTTTCCTCCCCACCATAGACGACTTGAGAGAGTTGGAGAGAGAGTGTATGAGATGAGCATGGATCAATTTTTCCTTGCCTCTCATGCTCTTTGGCTGACTATGAAAGAGAGTGGGAGAAGGAAGAGTTGAATAAAGTAATTGCTTGGATTTTTTGACTCACTCTTATGGTGCCATGTGTCAAACTTTTGTGCCCTTTCATAAAGCATGTAATTATATGGTCACATAACTATTTCACTTAGCCATTTAGTCACATCACTTATTCTTTTAGTTGATAGTTAATTGCTTCTTCGATTGCTGACTAATTGGCCGATAAATTTCTTTCTTCCCGTTTTGCCCCTGACTACAACAATTTCTATTGGATTACCACTTAACACATTATTTGACCCCCGCCATGTGCCCTACCCTTCTCTTCTAATTCAATTTAATCTTTGACACATAATTAAGCTTAAATATAGGGTTTGGGCACTTTCTGTTGCTAATTCAGGTCAATAGGCACACTGTATTCTCCAAAAGTGTTCAGCTAACGTTCATTACGTCTACTTTTGGAGTCATGAGCCCGTATTCACATTTTGAGTCATTACACTCATGGAATGCACTCGATCACTATATACATCGTTCGTCTCACCACGCCTTGTCCATCGTGTATATGTTTGTTCAATTTCGTAACACACTAAATGATCTAGCAAATCAAGTGGACTAATCCGCTTTACAAAACAATAAGATAAGACAGGACACAAGATTTTGTCAGGATCTTTTGTATGCTCGATTGCAAATGTAATAAACTCTTTCACCCCATCTATATATTCCCTTGAACACCAATTAGATGACATCCATTTACAATCCATCTATACCTTCAATCTATTTTTAAAAAAGTACGTGGTTAGTTGTATGACTATTGCTTTTACTAATTACTTTTATATTCTCTTACCAATTTTAAAATAAAATTGACAACATGAAATCTTAAAAATTGAAGCTTTCTAAGTCTTAAACCCTCTGTTTTAATTGACAAATAATCCATTAATTAATCCCACAACATCATAATAATTTTTCACTGCTCATAACGAAAGAAATCATATTTGCCAACACATATCATAGGTAAATTAGAAAACATTACAAGTAAACAAATAAAATAATACAAGTGTTAAGAATAAATAAATAATTATTTTACTTATGCAACTAATCCATAACAATTACTAGAACACCTACAAATTATAACTAACTACATATCTTCACATACAACCTATACAAAATAATATTTAATTTTATCTCATTAATTTTTAGCATATAAAAATTAAATTAGATTAATTTTTTTAGATTTCATAATAAATTAAATATAAAAGAAATTTATCAAATTAAACTATTATTAACTTCTAATAAAATCACAGTTGTAAGCTCAAAATTTAAAAAACTTACCGTAAATAGAAGTTTCAATAGACTGATGAGCTGAAACTACAAACACAAACATGAAAAAAAACAATAAAAAATTATTGGTTGTAACTTATTTTTTTCAATAATAATAATGTGTACAAAACATCAATATATAATAAAATAAAATATGATTAGCTTAAATAAAAAAAATATGATTCAGTCAAAAAAGAAAAAGAAAAGAAAAGAAAAAAAAAAGGAAAGCATAACCCAATATCAATTAAATTATTTTTAGTTCAATGTTGAGAATACAAAAATTTATTTTTGACTAGATTACGAATTATTCTTGGGTCAGTCATAAAGATGAATGCATATACATACATACATATATATAAAGAGGAAACTACACACACACACACACACACACACACACACACGAAAGTAATTAAATATTTACTTTAATTTCTCTTGAATATTATAATTGAATAAGATAATACAAAAAATTATTTTGCAATCTTTGTAAAATGGAATACAAAAATTAGTTTGTTGTATGTGTTGTTTCATGATACTAACAAGCAAAAATCATAGGAAAACAAACTAGATATTTCAATATGTTCTTTTTTTTATATAAATACCAACAAGCAAGAATACATATATTCTCCAGTACACAATGCCAAGTCATAATCTTATTGTCTAAAACTCAAAACTGACCCTTAAGTGAAGCTATAAAGATGAGCTTTAATTTTATCAGAGAAAACAATACCACGTCTCGATAAAAAAAACACAAGATCACGGGGTTGCAGTGTGAGGCAACGGAATTCAACTTTTAAACAAACCCAAGTATCAGCTTCTAGAACATTTTACACGCTTATAGAAAAATCAACATGTGTAACAACTAATTATTATGTTTCAACATATAGAACTACTATTACAGCTCAGCCAAATTCTCTCTTAAAATTGCAAGAAAAAGTATGAAGTTATTATGACCTCCACGTACAAGATCAAAGAAATTTATTACAATATGTTTTTTCCCCAACAACTATGTAAAAGCACAGTACAAGAGCTTAAAAAACGCAAGCTATCATATAAAAGAACCTGAAAAAAATAAAAAAAGTACAGACACTCCAGATTAATTGACTAGCTCAAGGAGTGGGGGACCGCGTTGGTGACGCTAGCTTGAGTGAGGAGGAGGAGGACATGTGAGCTATGGATTGGAGTGGGGTCCAAAAGAGGAAGAGAGTAGAAAGAAAAGAGAACAATTGGGACAGGAGTGGGGACGAAAGTAGGAGAAAAAAGGAGCAAACGGGGAAAGAGGGGCCAAGAGAATTTGATGAAGAAGACGTGTGTGTGTGTGTTACGTTGTGGGCGTAGAGGAAAGGTTTGGGGGGGGGGGACGAAATGAGAGAGGGAAAGATAATGGAAAGAGTGAGGGAAATTGAAAGATAAAAAGGAAGAGAGAGGGAACCCACATGATTGGCCAGAAGTGGATTTCATTATCCACTCCAGCCAAACATGGTGCTTGCCTCACATGGGTGGCCACCAGCTACAGCGCTTGGCTGACCAAGTGCCACAGCTGGTCCGCATATGGCTTACATGACACTTGTACAAGCCAGCGCCATGTAAGCCAGTCTTTTAGCTGTGACGTTTTCTCAATTAAGCACCACAACTAGTAAACAATCTTTAATAAAAAAAGAAGTGGAAAAAAAAAGAAAAAGGAAGCTGTAACACTTTTTTAAACAAGGACCACAAAATGTGAGCTTCTTTTCAACCTTTTTGTAGTTGTGCCTGCCTATCCTAGATAAGGATGATGAAGCATCATGCATATATTTGACTAAAATATACTTAGGGACAGTTACAAAGATCTGGATCACATTTAAAATTATTTTAACCATAAAGACTTAATTATAAATTTTTAAATTATAAGGATGAAACTAAAAGTGCAGAAATAATCTAAAATCTTAAAAATCAAATTTTCTTCGAAAGATTGAAGTCAAGCATTTTAAAGTTATTGTGGATCCTTCTCAAAATTACCTACCATGCTCCAAATTTACAAATAAAACATCATATTCTTCGTTTAATAAAAAAAAAATTCTCTATACCATTGGAACCTTAACAAATAACAAGCGTACGCTAATTTTTGAAGTCTTTTAGAATAGGCATTACTTCACATAGTTTGTAAAATTGCCAAACATAATAAAGTTTTGGCTTTGATTACGTTTTTAGAACAGTTTTATAAAGAAAAATAGAAGTGAAAAATGTGTGAGAGGGTTCGGGGTTTAGTTGGTTATTTTTCTCTGACTTGAAATTCGTGCCACCTATTGGGTTCTACTCTGATGGACGAGGCCAGCAGCCGGAAACTTCCACCGGACATAGCATTGGGACCAAGTAATGCTACTGGAGAAGGGTTGAAAGCTATGAAGGGAAACACTGGAAATTCATCAACGCCTGCTGAAGAGTCTTCTGCAATGGTGAAACAGAGCTTAAATACAGAGACATCTGGTGGTGAAATTGCAAGGGTCATGACAGCTTCAGGCTTTTCTTACAAGGACTCGTTGGTAGGTTTCAAGAGGTCAGATTTCAATGGTATTGCTTTTGAGGACACCGGCAATGAGGAAGACTCAAATCTGACGGATTTGGTTGATCAGTCCTGGGAAATCCCTGAACCTTCAGAGGAAATCAGGAAGTTTATGGAGATTTATCCTACCCTCCATATGACTCAGGAAGAATACAACAGATGGGCAAATCCGTGGAAAAATGCGCTGATCATCACTACTTTGGGCATAAAAATTAACTTCTACAGATTAAAGGAGCACCTGTGTAGGATTTGGAAATTTAGGAGCTTCGATTTGATAGACCTCCCAAACAACTATTTTGTGATTAAATTCAATGACCCGGACAACTGGAAAATACACTACAGAAAGGTCCTTCTTGATGGTCCATGGACGGTTGCTCAACATTCCATCCTTGTTCAGAGGTGGTCGCCTCACTTCGATCCCTTCAGCAATCCCCTGGGTCGTGTGGCAACATGAGTCAGAATTCCTCACGTTCCTCTTTTGTGTTACAATAGAGAATGTATGTGGAGATTAGGGAATCTAATTGGGAAGACCCTAAAGGTAGATATTAACACTATCGCTAACCTGGAGGAAGATGAAGCCAGAATCCATCGAGGTAGATTTGCTAGGATGTGTTGAAGTGGATCTGCAAAAGAAATTGGTCCCCCGGATCATCTCTGCAACAAACCTCTTTAACATAGAATACGAGGGTCTTGGCCTCATTTGTTTCTCCTGTGGCAGATACGGCCACAGGAAAGAGTAATGTCAGTGGAGGCTCTCTCAACAAGGGGAGGCCGTGGGTGTGGTGCCGGATCAGAACAGGGCAGCTGCCCCCAGCAGGCCTCTGGAGAAGCAAGCTCTTCCAGCGAAAGAGGACGTTTTTGGGCCATGGATGCTGGTTCAGAGATCGGATAGAACACGCCCCACAAAGAAGATGATGAATAGGAGTAGAGAGGTAGCTCGAGGTTCCTCGGAAACAACCATGGGAGCAGCTAAGGTCAGATCTGACCTGTCAAGGTTCGCTATCCTGTCTGACCCAGACCAGGATGTAGGCGACGATTTCGAGGAATGTTTGAATCCGGGGAGCGGTGGAACAGCGATGAAGATCCAGAATCAAGGATCACCCACACCCAAGACTAGTCACGGACAGGAGAAGTTGGTGGCTGTCAAGGTGGTCCCCAACCGATTGGCTAAAAGCCTTCACACTGAAGCAAAGAAATGGACCCAAGTCAAAAGCAAGAATAAGACAAAGCCCATCGTTGGTGAAAATGACGTGGGCCAAGGCAAAATCAAAAACAATGGGAAGTCCATAGCAACTGGGGGGAGCAATGCAGGTGTTGTGGACCAAAACGTGGAGATGGGCTCAAGCAAGCCTCCTGGGACCCAACGTGTTCACAAAGTGATTAAAGGAAATTTGGAAAATTCTGGGCCTTCTTTTACCAAACAGAATGCGCAGAATAGGAAGAACATGGGACCACGTGGGAAGGCCGAAAATCTGGCTTTGATATGCCCAGCTGAGACGGTAAAAGGCGCCAAAGATAAGAGTGCTCTAGCCTTGGAAAACTTGGTGTTACCATCGTCGAAGGCCAGCTCTGGGACCTCCGGACAGCAGGGGAAAAATCATGAGTTGGTTGTGGAAGTTCTTTTGGAAGGCAAGCCACCAGACAGGTAAGCTCTCTCGCTTTGTGTCCAGGCTTTTCTTTTAATTTTATTATGATTATTTCTTCCTGGAACTGTCGTGGGGCGGGTGGTAGAGCGTTCCCTCGTATTTTTAAAGATGTTGTTAATAAGTATGGGATTAATGTCATGTGTCTTGTTGAACCTAGAATCAGTGGCGATAGAGCTGAGAAGGTGGTCAGGCTTTTGGGTTTCACAGATTGGATTAGGATTGAGGCTACTGGGTATGCGGGTGGCATTTGGGTTCTCTGGAATAATCGGGATTTTTTGCTAGAATACATTTCTTCTAGCACTCAAATCCTCCACTGTAAAATCAATGATAAAAGCAGCCAACACCACATGTTGGTGTCTTTTGTTTATGGTGATACCAGTATCCTTAAGAGGAGGGCACTGTGGTCCGATCTTCATACCATTAGTCAAAATGTCTCTTCTGCTTGGCTTGTTCTGGGTGATTTTAACTCTTTCCTTAATCCGGAGGATAAGGTTGGCGGTGCTACTCCTCTTACCAACTCCATGCTTGATTTCCAGAGCTGTATTAACGCTTGCAGGCTCAGTGGCATTCCGGTAGTCGGGGATCGTTACACCTGGGAAAAATCTGGGGTCAAGGAAAGACTGGACTGGGTGTTTGGTAATTTTGATTGGGACCTTCAGAATCCCCTAGCTAAAGCTTATCATACCCTCAGGTTCAAATCTGACCACCGTGTCATCATTGTCGCTGATAATTCCCCAACTGGTCACAGGAACCTGATTAGAAGGTTTCAATATCAAGCAGCGTGGTGTTTAGAAGAGGGCTTTAGTGATGTTGTCAAATCTTCTTGGGAGGGCAGAGACTGGCTTCAAGGACGGCAGGAGTTCACAAAGGAGGCAACAGAGTGGAATGTGAAGGTAGTTGGCAATGTGGCGAGAAAGAAAAGAGAAATTATTCGGAGATTAGAAGGCATCGATCGCGCTAGAAGAGCGTCTGGGTTTCAGAACGGTCTCTTCAAAATTGAGAACCAGCTATGGAAACTGTACCATAAGCTCGCCCTGCAGGAGGAACTCATCTGGTTCCAAAAATCGCGTTGTAAGTGGATTAGGGGGGGAGATAGGAACACAAGATTCTTCCACTCATGTGCGTCAACCAGAAGGAAAAAGAGCAATATTGAAGCCCTTCAGGATGAGAGCGGGAATTGGGTTTCGGAAGCTAATCAATTGAGGGGTATGGCGGTTGAGTTTTTCAAGAAACTTTATACGGCTGAGTCTTTATCCTCTCCTTTCTCCCCTTGGCCTGCAAACTTCCTAACCTTAACTCCAACCCAGTTGGACTCCCTTCAGAGGCAGGTTTCTCCCATTGAAATAAAGAACGCAGCTTTCGCTATGGAAGCTCTCAAAGCCCCGGGTCCGGATGGTCTTCATCCCCATTTCTTTCAAACCCAATGGAGCTGGATCGGTCATAAGGTATGTGATATGGTTTCTAGCATGTTTGAGAACCCGGGGGAGATCCACGCTATCAATCATACCAATATAGTCCTTATCCCTAAGATTGACCATCCTACATCCTTTAGGGACTTCAGGCCTATTTCTCTGTGTAATGTGAGCTACAAAATTCTTAGCAAAGTGCTCTCAAATAGGTTCAAAAATGTTATGAGCTACCTTGTGGCGGAAAATCAGTGTAGCTTCATTTCTGGAAGGCAGGGCATTGACAATGTCATCCTTGCTCAGGAAGCAATCCACACTATGAGAAATAAAAGAGGCAAGAAGGGCTTCGTGGCAGTAAAGGTGGATATGGAGAAGGCTTTCGATAGGTTAGATTGGCGATTCCTGGAGTTTACCCTCCATAGTCTGGGATTGAGACCGGACTTCGTTAATTTAATCATGTCATGTGTCTCTTCTGCCTCCATGAGTATTATATGGAACGGTGTTGCTTCAGAAAATTTTAAACCTTCTAGAGGTGTGAGGCAGGGAGATCCATTGAGTCCATACCTGTTTGTTCTATGTATGGAGCTCCTGGGTCAACTTATCCATCAGAAAGTTGAGTCGGGTCATTGGAAGCCCTTAATTCTGAGCTCCAGGGGGCCGGCCTTATCCCATCTCTTCTTTGCGGATGATCTAATTTTATTCGGTGAGGCCACCACTCATCAGATGGAAGTTATGAGGAGCACCATGGCTCTTTTCTGTAAAGTTTCTGGGCACAAAATCAATCTGCAAAAATCGAAAATGTTTGCCTCCAGGAACATCCAGTTTAATAGAGCCTATGAGATGAGCCAGAGTGTGGGGATTGGGCTGACCGCTGACCTTGGGAAATACTTGGGCGTTCCGCTCCTGCACAAAAGAATGGTTAAGTTGACCTTTGCCCCTTTAATCCAAAAGGTGAGGTCTAAGTTGGCATCCTGGAAAGGGAGATTCCTAAGCATGGCTGGGAGAACGGTGCTTATCAAATCTGTCCTCTCTGCGATCCCCCAATACTAGATGCAATCTACATTGATTCCTAAAGGGGTCCTTTCGCTCATTGAGAAAACAAGCAGGGACTTCTTTTGGAATCAGCATGAGGACTCTAAGAAACTTCACCTTATAGCATGGGATGTTCTCAAGCAGTCTAAAGCGGAAGGTGGTTTGGGAATAAAGGACCTCCGTCACCAGAATAAGGCTTTTCTCATGAAACTTTGCTGGGGATTGATTATGAAACCTGACTCTTTGTGGGTTAAATGCTTACGCATGAAATATTCATGTGGAAGGAATGCTATTCCTCAAGTGCGGAGTAAGCGTAATCAATCTGCAGTTTGGAGTGGTATTGTGGCAGTGTGGGATGTCTTTAAGCAGGGCTTAGGCAGGAAGGTTAAGAATGGGAGGTCTACAAAGGCTTGGCAGGATATTTGGTCTCCGATGGACAGGCCGCTAAAAGATTACATTATCAACAATGCTGATTCTGTGGACCTGGATGAATGGCTTTGCTGTTTTGTAATGCAGAATGGTCAATGGGATAGGAGGAAGTGGGAAAGCTTCCTTCCTGCCAGGGTGGTGGAAAAGATTCTGCGAGTAACCCCTCCGGGTGGATATGAGGAGGATGGTATTTACTGGAGGCTATCCCCGGATGATGAGTTCAGTGTGAAGTCTGCCTACAACCATATCTACCACCAGCATCACCTCAGTAACCAATCTCACTGGCGGAAGCTATGGCGCGGGGGAACTCCTGAGAGGGTAAAATTCTTTATGTGGCAGGTTTTCCACGAGAAACTTCCAACAAACTAATTGAGAGCGAGATTTACTCAGAATATTTCTAGCACTTGTCCCTTTGAGTGTGAGAGCGAAGAGGATATTCTCCACATTTTGAGAGACTGTGAGCAAGCCAGAAGAGTGTGGTTTTCTGTTACTAACTCCTTATATCATAGTATATTTTTCTCTGGTAATTTGCAGGATTGGTTGCAGTGGAATTCCCAATGCCCCCCAGGGAATAGGAGGATGGCTAGATGGCCATGGCAACGGGTGTTCAGCACAATTTGTTGGCTTCAGTGGAAAAACCGCTGCAGCAAAGCCTTCAAGGGAATAGCGGATGATGCGAAGATGATAGTTTCAAAAATGTTTGTTCCACCTATTTGAAGGAGTGGAGAATGGGCATTTCCGTCACGGAATATTCCAGACGCCTGAGAGGGGTGAAGAACAGTGGAGGCCTCCCGATACAGGTTACGTACGTGTTGATGTGGACGGCTCGAGAGACAGTAGGGGGCAAGCAGCTTGTGGAGGTGTCATCAGAGACCATCAGGGTACCTGGATGAGTGGATTTCAACAAAAGTTGGGGCATAATACTTCGACTGCTGCGGAAATCCATGCAATATATAGTGGTCTCCAATTGTGTAAGCAGCTGGGTTTGAACAAAATCAGGCTGTATACTGATTCTCTTCAGGCTATTCACCTATTATCGATTGACTGTGGGCCGGATCACCCTCTGTATGATATCATATTAGACACTAGATCCCTAATCCTCTTGGATTGGGACCTAGAGATCCTGCATGCTTATCGCGAGAGTGTCAGATGTGCTGATCACCTAGCACGAAGGGCTCAGAGGAGCGATCACTTGTTCTCAGTGTTGGACACTTCGCCAACAGAATGCAATGCGCTTTTTGTGTTAGAGTGTGGTGGTATGCTACCGGGTCAATGTTCGATGCATGTTTCCTAGCATCTCCTTTGTAAACCTCAAGCTTTGCTTGCCTTTGTATTTTAAAAAAAAAAAGAACAGTTTTATAAATTTTTCTTAAAAAAGTAAGTTTGAGAAAAAAAAAAACCTATTTGAATGATTATTTTAAAAAGGGTTAAGCTGCGTGTATAATACCCTGAATTATTTTTTGAGGGACATACAACATCCTAAAGTATTGATTGATGCAATTTTATTCATGTATTAAAAAAAGAGCAATTATCAACCTACCGTTAACTATAGTTAGCCTCCGTTTTCTTCCCCGTTCAACCAGATAAACCCCAAACGCAGAAGTTCAATAGCAAACTCTAGCTTCCCTTCTCCCTCCTTCTCCTCCTCCTTGCCATTTAATCTATAATAATAATACCCGAGAAATCTTCATCTTCTTCTCTAATTTATCATTCCCTTATTCTTAATTACTTTCTCGGGGGTGTCAACTTTGGTACTGAAGTTTCGAATCTGCATTTGCAGTTGAATCTACTCACCTTTCTTCAACTTCAAAAGAAAACTCATGTTCGACATGACTCCAATATCTTCAAAGCGATGGAGGTTCATGAGACCAATCTTATGGTGCTTTTTTGGTTCTGTCCAACACTTCATCCTGCCAGTGCCTTTCTTTTTCTCAGCTATTATATGCTTGCAGAAGACCTTGCTGGTAGGGGTGAGCATGGTACCCAGTGACCCAGTGTATCACCCTGACCTTGTAAAAAATTGCCTAGCCCAGCCCTAAAAAAGTGGCCCGAAAAAATTTTGGGCAGCTTTGGGCGGGTTAATAACCGGGCAGGGCCGGACATCGGGCAAGGGGTGCTGCCCTGCTCATTTGACCCTGCCCGGAAAATTATTTTCATTTATTTAAAATATAAAATTTCATATCAATTAAATATTATTTCATATATATATTTTTATTTAAAATATATATTGTCTATTGTATAATACTCTTCTGGTCCTCTTTTTTTTGCCCTAACCACTAAACACTATTTACAAGTAGATTTCTTCCTTTCTTCTTTACTTTGTGATGTATTAAATTATAGTTGCTTTTTATTTTTTTTTCCAGATGCTTCATCATTTGATGAACTTTTGGGACATTGAATTGATGCAAACTACTTTAACTTCATGGCTTTAATTACAATCATTTTGTTTTCTTATTTATAATGGATTATAGATGTTATTTAAATTTTAAAGTATAAATATTTGTTAAGACATATGGTAGTTTTTAAATTTCAAGAATCAAGTTGTAGACTTATTTTGAAATATCCTAAGATGTTGAATCATTGAATGTATTTGAAGTTTATATTACTTATGGCGAAGTTAAGACATATGGTATTGGTAACTATAGGAATGTTCATGAAATTTACACGGAATTATTTTTTTCATATGTGGACAAGATAAGGCTTTATTACTTAGGTAGAGAAGTCCACTCTGCCCAACCCACCCTTACCCAGCCTAAAATGGTTAGGACTTTTAGCGGGTAAGGCCGAGCATCAGGCATCGGGTTACAAAATACAACCCGTTCATCTTTCAGACTGGGCATCGGGTAGGGGTCTTACCCGACCCAACCCTGCCCATACCCACCCCTACGTGCTGGCTCCCTACAAATATAAACTCCAAGCCTAAAAGGTTAGAGGCCTATATTTATGAAACCCGACCAACATAAGAATTCTTAAATAAAAAAGGGGTACTATAAAATAATAAAAATACTTTCTCATACGTCATTTCCAATACTTCATCCTGTTCATGATACCAGTATCCTCAACTTCATCGTCGGAATTTCCGTTGGCGACCTGGTTCTGACTACGAATTTCCAGATTGGATTTCACCGAATTAAGAATTTGATCTCTAATATTCTAGTCGCCGATCTAGTAAAGAGATACTCGATCTCAAATATCATGTAGGGCCCACGGTTTAAGATCAGATTCATGAGACGAATCGCGTTTTCGGTAAAGAAGTAACTAGGCTTCGATTTCAATGAGGAGGAGGATGATGTTACAGAGAGAGAATGGGGAGAAATAGTAACAAGATCAGGAAAACCGTCGCCCATTTGAGATAATCTCATATTTGTCAAATGGGTTTGATCTGTGGAGCTTGTTCGAAACAGGGGGAGACGGCATGAGAAAATGGAGCGGCTAACGGTGGTTAACGTTAGGCTGATGATTTCTCTATTTATAATATATAAAGGGGCAAAATTGAACCAATAAATACTTTAGAATGTTGTATAGGCCTCAAAAAATAGTTCACACTACTACAAACTAGACCTTCTACGTCCCTAAAGGACGTCCCTTTTTAAGTTAGGGACGTCCAAAGTTCAATATTTGGCGGGAGGATATGGCGCTGGATGAATTTGACCAAAAAAAATTTCCAACACTTTAGACGTCCCCATGTTCTTTGGGGACGTCTAAAGTTGGCTTTAGACGTCCCCAGTTTGACTGGGGACGTAGAATCATCCAGAAACATCACCTTATTCACTGTACATGGCAGCTTTACCTTCTGTGCCAAAGCCATACCCGTTAGTGTCCCCTGCTGCATTTGTTTTCTCTCTTCTCCCAAACCCATGAGCTGCATTTCATATCTGCTTCACTGAACAAGTTCCAAAGCCATACCCGTGAGCGTCTCCAGATTTGCACTTCCCTTACAAAACATTTATTTAGACATTTAAGAATCACTTGTGATCCAACGTAACTGAACCCTTACAAAACCCTTACAAAATAAAAAACTTCAAAACTTGACATGGTTCTCGGGCCACTCTATATATTCACTGGTTAAATTGTGTTTTTTTTTAAGTTTTAAAAATTTATAACTAATATTATTGAGTTTGCATAACTTGTCTATTTTGCTTTTATACATATAGAGAAATTTTTTTGAAAAATTTTGAACAAAAAAATTACGTTTTGGAAGTTTGGATTTTGATTTATGAATATTCTAAAAGTTGTTTGATTTGATATTGAAAGAATTGAGTTTGATTATGATTTGGTTCTATCTTCTTAGAGTGTTAGTAGGTAGGCATAGAATTTGGCTTTGATAATTAACTTTAGGAAGGCAAAGACTAGTGAGGAATTGAGGCTAAATTTTTATTTCTTTTAAGGGAGGGTATATTTATTGCAATTTCATCTCTAGAACTTATAGTCTTGAATCTGTTTTAAAATTTAAAACTCTTTTTGAATGATCAAAAATAATTTAGGCATTTAATTTTATAGCTAGTTTGGCCAAATGTCCATTCCTATCTCATGAATCCTTTGTTTCAACCATTTGAGCCTAAACTTTCATTAAAGAAAAATTGCATTGATTAATTAGACATTTGTTTGAGTTAATGCAATTTCCCCCTATCTTCTCATTCATTTATTGTTTTATTAAGTGTAAGTGATATAAGAAAGAAGACAGTAGTGAAGGGATTGATGAATAAGAGAAACAATGCTATGTGAATTTTTTTAAATAGTGAAAAGAAAAGAGAAATTGAAAAATAAAATAGAAAAAGGATATAACAAGAAAGAGAAAAAATAAAGAAAGAGAGACTAAGAGATTGTTATCATTGAGTTAAGGTCATTATTTTCATGTTTTTCATTGAAATTCTTGGCACCAATTAAAGTATTCGTCCTTTTGTTTGGGTTAGAAGAATTAATGTTAGCTTCCTGCTTTTTACTCTTGTTTTACTGTTATGAATTTTTATTTTACTCTTCTTAATTAGTTTAGTTTTGTTTAAATTAAGCTGAGATGGTTTGTTATTTTGATTTTGGGATGTCTCACTTGTAAGGGGAAATGCTGCCAAAATTTTGGAAAACAAAATAGTAAAAGGCAATTCCCATTGTTGACAATTACTCTAAACTTGAGTATGAATGACATAGGTGGTAATAGAATGGATCATAGTTGGATGAATGATTTGAGAACAAGTGAAGAATATGAGAATGGGGTTGAAGAGTTTATTGAATTTGCTAGAAGGAACGTTCCAGCCAAAAATGGGAAGTATTTTTGTCCTTGTGTCAATTGTTTAAATGAGAGAACACGGGATGTTGAAGTTATAAGGGATCACCTACTTTGTGATGGAATAAATCTTCGATACACAAGGTGGATATGGCATGGTGAGGAAGTAACTGATTGTCCGTCATATAAGAAGGAAGCTGTGGATGTCATAGATGAAGATAGAATGGAGAGAATGATTCACGATGTTGAGATAGAATCCTTTGCGCAGTCGCATGAATATGACAGCCTGTAGAGTGATTCAGAGAGACCGTTGTACCCTGGGAGTAAGTACACACAGCTGACAGGAACATTACATTTGGTTAACTTAAAAGCAACTTGTGGGTGGACCAATAGTAGTTTCACATTGCTGCTTGAACTGTTGTGTGATATGTTTTCAGATGATAATGTACTTCCAAATCGTATGTATGAGGCCAAGAAAATCCTATCCACAATGGGTATGGAGTATAAAAAGATACATGCTTGCCCTAATGACTGCGTACTGTACAGAAAGGAGTATGAAGGTCTGAGTGAGTGCCCTAAGTGTCAAACTGCACAATACAAAGTGAAGAAAAATGGTGGTTGTGGTGATGGGACAACTACGAGGCAACCTGTAAAATTTTTGTGGTATCTTCCAATAATACCACGCTTTAAGCGTTTGTTTGGCACTGCAAAAAAAGCGAAGAAGTTGAGATGGCATTCGGATGATAGAATATCCGACGAAAAATATCTTCGGCACCCAGCTAACTCTCCACAGTGGAAGAAAATAGATGAAATGTTCCCTGAATTTGGTAGCGAGCTGAGAAACCTTCGGCTTGGGCTCTGTACAAATGGCATCAATCTGTATGGAACTCTTAATAGCACACACAGTGCGTGGCCAGTACTCCTTGTAATATACAACTTGCCTCCCTGGCTTTGTATGAAACGCAAGTATGTGATGCTTTCTATGATGATTTCTGGACCAAAACAGCCAGGAAACGATATCGATGTCTACCTGTCGCCTTTGATTGAGGACTTGAAGAAGTTGTGGGAGGAAGGCGTAGATGTGTTTGATGCATATAAGAATGAGACCTTCAAGCTACGTGCAATGATTTTCACCACGATAAATGACTTCCCTGCCTACGGAAACCTCTCAGGCTACAGTATGAAAGGGCATAAAGCATGTCCGATCTGTGAAGCAGACACTCACTTCCACCAACTGAAACATGGAAGAAAAACGGTCTACCTAGGTCACAGGAGGTTCCTTCCTAGGTTCCACCCGTATCGTAGGTTAAGAAAGCGTTTTAACGGCTTGCCGGAGCATGGAATGGCTCCAAAGGCATTAACCGGAGAGGAAGTTTACAGTCAGGTTGAACGTATCAATGTCTTACTCGGTAAGAATCAGAAGACTGCGGGTGAGAAGAACATATGGAAGAAGAGATCAATTTTCTTTGATCTTCCATATTGGTGTAGGCTTGACGTGAGACACAGTATTGATGTGATGCACGTGGAGAAAAACGTTTGTGATAGCCTTGTCAGTACGCTTTTGCACATTCTAGGGAAGACCAAGGATGGGATTAGTGCGAGACTAGACCTTGTTGATATGGGAATAAGAGAACGGTTACATCCACAGATAAGAGATGATGGTAGGAGGGCATACATGGAGCCAGCAGCGCATACACTATCAAAAGCGGAGAAACGAAGTTTGTGTGGGTGTTTGCATGAAATTAAGGTACCACAAGGATATTCTTCGAATGTGAGAAGGTGTGTGTCAATGGACGATTTGAAGTTAGTGGGAATGAAGTCCCATGATTATCATTTGTTGATGCAACAACTGTTACTAGTAGCTATTAGAGGGATTATGAAAGATGAAGTTCGAAGCACTGTGACAAGATTGTGTGTTTTCTTTAATGCTATCTGTAACAAAGTCATTGACACTGAAAAGCTGGATGAACTAGAAGCTGAGGGTTATATCATATTGTCCCAATTAGAGATGCACCTTCCTCCTTCTTTTTTTTTGATATAATGGTGCATTTGATAGTTCATTTGGTAAGTGAGGTAAGGTTTTGCGGTCCAGTTTACCTAAGGTGGATGTACCCTTTCGAGCGATACATGAAGATCTTAAAAGGGTACTCTAAAAATCCCTATCGACCAGAAGCCTCAATAGTTGAAAGGTATATTGTTGAAGAGGCTATGGACTTCTGCAGCGATTATCTATCAGGAAGAAGGAACAATCTCGGCATGAAGAGGGGAGGAGCAAGGGAACACGAGGACTGAAAGTGAAGACTATGCCTCGTGAAGAGGTGTTGCAAACACACCTTTATATCCTGAATAATATGGCAGAAGTTCAACCGTACATAGAGGAACACAGAAAGAGATTGAAGAACATGCATCCGAGGAAGAATGACATGCATATTACTATTGAGCAAAACAAGACATTCATTCAGTGGTTTGAAGAAAAGGTTTTGCATGAGACCAGTGTGTCTGGGGCAATAGAGTGGCTAGCCTGGGGGCCTTCGTTTCAGATCATTACTTGGAGCGGTTATGATATAAACGGGTATTCTTTCTACACAAAAGACCAAGATGACAGGAGTACCATGCAAAATAGTGGGGTGATGGTAGAAGCTGAAGCCATGCACTTTTCCAGTTCGAAAGACAAAAACCCCATATTAGCATCCATGGCCTATTATGGAGTGATAGAAGAAATATGGGAAATCACTTATAACAAGTTCAAAGTTGCTTTATTCAAATGTAAGTGGGTTAGCAATAATGTTGTGGTAATAGATCAACAATTTGGATTTGTCTCAGTTGATCTTGAAAGAGTAGGTTATAGGGATGAGCCCTTCATTCTAGCAAGCCAAGCGAAACAAGTGTTTTATGTCACAGATCCCGCAAATAAAAAAATTTCCATTGTACTTCAGAGTAAAAAATAGAAGCATGGTGATCCGACCTTCAACCTTGACGACACACCACCTTTCACAATTAATCCACCTACAACAAGTGAAGTAGAATTGGTAGATGATGAAGAATATGCTGTGAGAAATGATCATGGTGAAGGAATATGGGAAACAATCTAGAGTAAGAGCTTAACTTAAAAAATAGTAATGTGTGCTGTTTGTTTTATAACTAGTTAGTTTATTCATTTACTTACAATTTATTCACCTATCTGATAATGATTTTTGTGCTTACAGGAATATGGACAATTCTGGTGACTCACAAAGTGATAGGGACAATGAAATGAATAGGCCTGAACGTGATGCGACACCTGAACCGGTTGCGAGAAGAAGGGTTAGAGGCAATACAAAAATGCCTGCATTGGTAGCACGTCATCACCATCAACAGGAGAGGTTACATATTGACTTTGACGAAAATATGAAACCAATTGGTCCGGAGGAAGACCATTTCATTAGCTACATAGGTTTTTTTGGCTCGAAGCAAAGTTCGCATTACCTATGATAATTGGAAGTTGGTTCCACCAAAAACCAAAGACTTGATTTGGCAACAACTTTTGGTATATAAGTTTCAATACATCTGTATTATATCTTTATTCCTATAGCTTCAAATATAATTACTTATGTTTTTACCTTGCAGCAAACCTATGATGTCCCTGACACCATGGAGATGTACAAGGAGTGGATGACGGAGGTTCGTCTATGATGGAAAGATTTCAAGAACAGGCTCACATGAGATTACATTCAAGGGGACATGAGGAGTCAGGATCCATGTCATGAGTATCCGTTTTTGTCTCCAGAGGACTGGAGGTTGTTTATGGCATCACGAGAAGATCCAAACTTTTTGGTAAGATTTCTGTCATCAGTGTTTTATTTGAATATAGTTGACATTATTGATTCGGTGTTCATTGTTTTCCTTTCAGAGGCATTAAGTGCAGCAAATGCAGAGAGGCAAGTAGCTAATAACTATCAACATTGCATGTCTCGTGGTGGTTATCGAAAGCTTGAGCGAAAGATTATGGCAGAAGAGTTAGATAAATTGAAGGAAGCAGCCACATCAGATCCTACCGTTGTGGTCCAGGCCCCACCACCTCCACCACGTCACAAAAAATGGAAAGCAGGGAGGCTTAAGGGTGGGAAGTACGTAAATCCGACTGTTGCTGAGGTTGCTGCAAGAATTGTAAGTAGTTAGAGCATAAATACAAACTTATTTTTTCATATTGGGAGTGCTTACGATAACTTTTATGCTGCAGGATGAACTGGAAGATCATAGTAGCCAAGGTTCATTCACTCCAAGTGGACGGATGGACATCTTGTCAACGGCGATTGGGAAGGCAGATCTCCCTGGTCATGTTCGAGGGGAGGCAGTGGGAGTTCGTGTCATGAAGTATTTTGGCCGAGCCTCACATCCTTATTCGTCACAAGCTGAACCCGGTAGGGAGCTTGTGCCCAAGATTCGTCAAGAAGTCTCACAAGAGCTCGAGGCCAACCTTCACGACAAGCTCCGACAAGAGCTGTTGCCAGAGCTACGTCTTGAGCTGATGCCTGAGATACGAGCTGAAATGCAGAAGATGTTTGAATCGCAGATGGCAACTACCGAGCGTAGAACCCATTCATCCCCGGCCTTCCACAGCACCAAAGGAAGTTACAACCCGACGGAGGAACCACTTGGCGACCCTTCTCCCCCTCCAGCGCAGGGAGAACCTACAATCCTCTCTTTGGATGCCCCAGTGCTGCGTGTAGTTGCAGATGCTCTCGTTCACACACAAGCTACCACCCACCATCATCAGTAAATTCCACAGCATTTGAGTAGGGTGACTGTGACGTGTGTTCGAGAGGGGGAAGAAGGTACAGCCATCCCTATTCCTGATGACGAGGTTGCCACGATAGCTCAGGCGAGAGGATCTTTCATCCTTTGGCCTGTACATCTTATTGGCTTGTTACCACAAACACCTCCAATGGTATGGAACTACCTCACTTTTACTTGAGATGTGTTGACATCCTACTAACAGTATGTGTTTTTATGTTCTAAAAGAATAAGCAAGAAGCAGAGAAATGGCCCTTCTTAGCACGATTGCAGCATATCTATAAAGGCATTCGCCAGATTGATTTGCATATGCCTCCAGGGATTGTGGGCCGGGAAACAGAGTATCACTTCACAATTGATAAACAAGATCTTAAACAGTTCATGAAGTTTGAGGAGCTAGATATTGGATGGGGCAAATTTGCAATCCTGTAAGTTTTTTATTTCCCATTTTTTGATTCATTTAGTTAAGTTGATTTTAACTAGCTAATACATTCATCATTTTAATTCTATTATAGCTCCTTCCGTCGTATATGCATTGACTCTTAGAGAGTTGATTTATATGGATTCTTGTCTCCTGCACATACGACAAGGGTTGAGAATACATTGAAAAGAAGGACAAACTATGTGGGCTTCGCATTGGCAGAGGACGGGTATCGTTGTTATCTAGCACCGATTGTTCAAGGGTACGCATTTTAATTTTGTGTATTTGAGATTTTTAATAAATAATTGCCTTGCCATCTAACTTCATTTTAATCTGTATATGTTGTGATAGTTATCACTGAAGTTTGTGTGTTGTGTGTCCTCAGTCCCACATTGTTTACTAGTTTGATTCCTTAAATAGAAGACCAGACAAAGAAACTAAAAGCGTCTTCAACACGTAAGTTATTTTTTTGTATTTCATTGCTTCTTGATTCTTGACTTAATGAATTATTCTAATTTATGTTGATTTTCATTTTAATGATAGGGCATGCACGACGTATCGAGCGCTTGGCGGGCCACGCGAACGTAGAGGTGGCAAAGATCCGAGACGGTTGTTTCCAAAGGTACGTAGTTTCAAATCAAGTTCTTTTGATTGACGGTCGTTTTAGATATGCCTTTATTGATTTTAACCATTTGCTTTTGATTTATAGTGCCCTCGACAACCTAGCGGCTGGGAATGTGGATATTATGTCTTGCTTTATATGTTTAACATCATTCAGAGTGGCATTACGACAGATTTTGAACAAGTAATCGCTTCTTCATTCTCAGAGGATAATATTCTTGGTGTTGTGATTCAATGGCAATTCATTCACTTCATTCATTATTTCATCTAAGCTTATTTTCTAATTTACAGATTTTTGACAATGAAGATGCCTACTCATATGAAGACTTAAATATGATCAGAGACTTTATGGTTGGACATCTTCTTCAACGTATACCAGAAGAGTAAAGTCTTTAGTAGTTTGTGTAGGACATACTTTTGTGGTAGTAAATATAATTAGTGTTATTGTTGTTGGATATGGATTGGATTTTAGTCTTGGTTATTGTACAAACTGGGGACTTGGATATAGACTGCTGTGTAGTTTGTATGGTTTGAAAGTTTGTGTGGCATGTAGTAGACTTGGATATAGATTGTTGCAGTTTGTGTGGCATGTAGAAGCCTTGGGTTGATCACTGTGTTTGTTGTTGTTTCCATTCTGCTGAACTGCTGTTGTTTTATTCTGTTGTTGGAATCCTATTTCTGCAATTTACATTTCCAGACAGTGCAATATATATAAAAAGTCCATTTAAAAAAACTTTCAATGTCCTTAATAAAAAAAGGGACGTGGATAGGACTGCCGGCGACACTTTAGACGTCCCCTGTTCCAACTGGGGACGTCTAAAGTAGGACCTTAGACGTCCCCAGAAGAATTGGGGACGTCTAAGGTGGAGGTCCCACTTTAGACGTCCCCAGTTCCAACTGGGGACGTCTAATGTCTAACTTTAGACGTCCCCTGTTCCAACTGGGGACGTCTAAAGTCTGCCTTCCACGTCTCCTATTTTACGGACGTTAATGACGTTTTTTTCTACGACCCTCACATAGACGTCCCTCTGTTTTCAGACGTTAAAAGGCCAAAAAAAGGGACGTTAAAACCCTTTTTTCTAGTAGTGTCAGGGCATTCTACGCCCCTTGACCCTTTTAAAAATGGATTACATTAATTTGAAAAGAAAACATAAAACATATTTTTAAAACAATTTTTTTAAAATCAACTTGCAAAACGGAAAGAAAGCGAGAGAAAAAGTGGAGAATGTAGCAACAATGATGAATTAAGAGTTGGAAGACTAAAACTAAGAAACGGCATATACATAGAGGAACAACCAAGAAGGTGATGAGCACAATCACAAGTGAAATGGAGAATTAGGAAAAATAACATAATAGAAAAAAAATAGTAAACTATGTTAAAGCTATTTTGAGAGTTTTATTTTAAAAAACATATTTCTTTTTTTTTTTTTACAAGACACTTAATTAAAACACAAGTTTTTTTCCTTCATTTTTTGTTCTTATAAACAATTTTTTTAAATCAAACAATGCCTTGATTTTTTTGGTGCCAGAGATGCTCTGCATACATAGGCACACATATATATAAAGCTAGATTCTGAAAAATGTGCGTGTATAATTTACGAACATGTTTTTACAATATACAGCTTTTGGATTCAAATAAACCTGAATAAAAATAGTAGTTGTATACATATAATGATGATTCAGATCATGAAGAAATTTGTGAGGGATTTGCCATCCAGCTCCTTCTTGAAGAACCTCGTCAAGAACTCTTCCAACGTGAAGCTCCTATACTTGGCAGCTGGTTTCTCTTCCGACGTTAGCTCCGGCAACGGGCCGTACACATCCTCTCTGGCGCCTGGGTTCAGGAACACCGCCACCGACACACGTGGCTCGTTCAAACAATTTGCAAGCACTCTGTGCTGAGCACTCTTGTATTGCTCATTCGAAACAATCTGAGAAACCAATAAAAATGAACAACATCATTGTTTGTATCACGTATGTTGCTATTCATCTTTCCTTAATTCACTTGTAAATTGAGAAGAATGACTCATACAGACAGTGAATTTAGCATCCAACTCACAGAGGGATGAACAGTTCTAGTATTTCACTAGTTACGGAAAACAGGATGGTTCAAGTATGTTTCATTTCACCTCTTGATGATATTCATGGGTTTGCCTTGGTATCGTGTTCATACCGTCGTATTAAATGATCCCGGCCTTTTACTTTCTATCCATATAGCTCTGATTGCTGGTTGGGCCGGTTTGATGACTTTCATTTAATCAATGCTATTGTTAACTTGTACAGTTCACACTCTTTGGCTCTACCCATGAAATAGCTAGTAAAAAGTCTTTCACAATGAAATCTAACTATATAGTAACGGTATTTAAGTATGAAGTGAAGATTAGCTTGGGAGCTGACCTTCTTAGTCCGTTCTTGCAAGAATAAGGGCATAATCTTTCGGATTTTTAATTTTGAAATAGAATTCTCCTTGCTTAATGGATATGCATTTGCTACCAATGGGGAAATCTTTCTCATCTAAAATTGCAAATGGAGGTGATTGGATTTGCACCAACGGAAACCATAAATTTGATACACAATAACAATAAAATGATATATATTATAAGAGATTCTTTTTTTTTAAAGTAAGATAGTAAATGGAATGGAGTTTTTTTCATTCTATCCTAACCGATCACTTATACCGGAATAATTTGTTTCCTCTGTTTTGTCTTAGTCCATGATCAGAATGGGTCGCACATACACCCTAGTACATGTTCCTCGGCGCTGAGGGCATCCCCGAAGGGCGGGGGATTTCGTGACATTTCGGATTGGCTGTCTTGTGTTTCTAATAAGTTGTTTAATAGTTGGCATGTTGAATCATATATATAATGAGCTGGTTTAGATCAATCCTAACCTAATAATTATGAATTACTGATATTCTAGATTACTCTCATTCTATATTAATTCTATATTAGTTATATTCTTATTCTAGATTAATAGATTATAGATTAATCATGGGTAGCAATCCATTCTAGAATTTAATTATCTCTCGTGAGAAAATAATCCCACAAACAAAGGAATTATACAATAAATAGAGAAATAACGTAAAAATTCATTATTAATAGAATAGATTAATTAATAGATATATTATAATGAATTTTATTCAATCCCCATCCCGATAAGATCAACAATTCCATGAGTTTGGGCTTCTTTTGCTGACATAAAGATATCCCTATCTAGATCTTCGGCTATAATCCATCCGGGCTTGCCCATTCTTTGTACATAAATATTTATGATAGAGTTGCGTATGTGCCCTACTTTGCTCAATTCCAGGACATATTCTCCCATTGCTGACTTCTCAATAAGATCAGTCATGGGTTGATGCATCATTACCCTGACGATATAACATAATAAAAAGTTCATCTATCTCGCACGATAAGACAAGAGATAAAGAATAAAAAAAAAGATTGAACAACCGTACATGCATCTTTTGCGTATTGCATACGGCTTTACTATGGAATTGGTTTTTACCTTCCATTGAACAAAGAGAAAAATGGAGAAGGTCTATCAGACCTAGATCGGTAAATGATCCAATAACCGCCCTTCCTTTTTTTTGAGTAGTTAAAAAATACTATGATGGTTTTGTTGCTTTATTATTTGGTCTGTTATTTAGCAATCCCAAAGTTTCTTTTTTTTTTTCCAAATAAAATGTAAATGTTATATAGTTATATTATATATATTATATAGTTATAGTTATATAAGTATAAGTATAAGTAAAAAAATCTTCTTTTTTTCATATTCTTTCATAACATAAAGATTGTTAAAAGCTTTCTGGTGTAAAAACAAAAAAGTTTGTGATGCTGAAATAGGCTCCTGATAGATAAGATAAAATCGGAAATACCCATTTTCTCATACTACTCTTTCAATACATAATCAAATGGTTTTGAAAATTTTTTGCATATCGAATTCGAATTGCCATGCTATTATTGCTTAATATTCATATGGCGAAGGCATAGTCTTCTTTTTTTTCCTCAAATAAAAGACTCATTGGCGCCAAGCGTGAGGAATGTTGTACGTTTAGTAATTTCTCCTGTTGTGAGAATAAAAGATCCCATTGAAATGGCTATTCCTATGCATATTGTTTGTACATCTGCTTTCACTACTTGCATCATATCATGAAGAGCTAGTCTGGGTAGGATCCATCAGCCTAGAGAATTTATAAACAAATACATATCTTCGGTAGGATCCTCTAAATGGAGATATGTCATAATGCCCATAAGTTGATTCGATATTGCATTATCAACCTTTTGGCATAAAAGGAGGAGTCTTTTTCGATAAAGTCGGCTGTATAGGTCAACCCAATCTGCTTCATCGTCTCCATGACCTTGAAAGGGTACTTTTGGAACACCAACAGGCATAAAATAAAAAAAGAATTGAATTAAATCTTGCTTTGATGTGGAACCGTAACAATGGGTTTATTGTCTTACTAATGATTGGTCTTTATCATATTTTATTTATAGATTGAATAAATTCATAAACAAAAATCCTAGATACAAAAGGAAGACCGAGTGACTAAAGGAAAATTCTTACTTATTGGGTATAGAATAGATATGCTTCTTTTGTTCCTACGAATAGAATTCTTTGGTTATTAATAAAAAAACTAGAACAAATATTAATCCTTTACCTGAGATAATCCACTAAAAAGAGAGGGTCCATAGTATAGTTTTTTATAGTGCAATAAAGTTACATAGTGTCTATTTTTTGTTGATATAAGAGGTATTTACCTGTATCCATTGTTTGATGAGAGGATTCCAATTAGTTTACTATGGCAGGCATTTCGTGACATTGCTCGCTGTCCTGCTTCTATTTGTCTAGATGTGATCCAAGTGGGTTCAAGTGCTTGAAGAGTATATCTACCGAAGCAAATATGATTACCCTGAGAGGATATTCCTTTCATTCTTCCTCTATGTTGTTTACGGAATCTGGTTTTTTTGGGGTTATAGTTGATGGTTTTTTCTCAATTCCATCTCTCCTACAGAACCGTACATGAGATTTTCACCTCATACGGCTTCTAGCGAATGAAACAATTAAAATAGAATATAAATATACATGAATTTCATGAATAATATATCGAATCGTGGTGGGACTTTTTCAGATTTCATCTAATCTATTGGTTTATTGAAAATTTGTATATCTTGTTTTGATATATAACTAAACAAGTATTCTTTGTTACAAATATTCTTTTTTATAGACAATTCTTGTTGTCTAGATATAAATAGATAATGTTGTTTTCTTATGTTATAAGGTTCTAACAAATCTTTATTTTGCTTTTCCTTTTATTACCATATCGGATTAACCCCTATTTAGAAATCCAATAAAATCCAAATTTTTGCGGGAGAATATTTACTCTTTCATTATCTATATCAGGTGTAGGGTTAGCCTATGACTCCTCAGAACATGATTCCTCAAAATAAATGGATTGGTTTTTGGTTCCTTCCGCCATCCCACCTAATGAATCATTAAGATTTGTTTTTAATAAGATCTCAGGCATTCACAGGTTCCGTCGTTCCCATCGCTTCTTGCTTAATGGTTAGGTCTCAATGTACAATGGAGCCTCTAATTCCAATTCCATTTTGTTTTTTCTTTAGTCAACCTTCTCAGTTTTTAGTGACTCAGGGCTTTTGATTTGTTTGTTCAATCAATATAGTTATCTAATTATGGATTAATTACTATTGATGCTTTATTACACTACCATTTATGACATGACTCATAGACCTTACATATTAGAATTCTATATCATTGACATTCTTTTTCTCTCTTTCTTTCACCCTTTCAGTTATCCATATATTCTTATTGCTTCACAACTCATAATCCGATTCGTTTTTCTTTTTTTCTTTTTATGCAAGATTTCAATTGGTATAATGATATCGCCAATATATTATATCTTGACTGGTTCTTTAGATCCAGATAATGCGAAGCA
The DNA here is from genome assembly GCA_963855925.1 of Inga laurina. Lineage (NCBI taxonomy): Eukaryota > Viridiplantae > Streptophyta > Magnoliopsida > Fabales > Fabaceae > Inga > Inga laurina. The sequence goes on along the minus strand of OY979712.1, from coordinate 1,877,250 downwards.
ATGAGTTGGTTATTAGTTCTATAGTTATTAATTAATTAATTAATTAATAATTAATTAATTAATACTACTACTACGAGTTGGTTTATTTTTTTGTTGAATTCTAACCATTCTAAAAAAAAATAAACCAACGCAATGAGTCGCACACTAAGCATAGCAATTATATCAATATCAAATGATTAATTGAATTTTTATTCAATCTTATAAAATTAAAATTGATTAAATAGAATAAGAATAGAAGAATTTTTCATTTTTTGTTTCTTCGCTAGATAGAACGTTAACGATAAGGCAAAGTTTATTATTCCTCGTTTACAAATATCCAAATTTTGATGCCTAATACCCCATAAATAGTTTGAATTGGATAAGAACAATAATCCATTTTTGCTCGAATGGTTTGTAGAGGAACCCTACCTTCTTTTTCATAAGGTTTGACTCTCTCTCTCTCTTTTTATTATTTATTTATCTTAATTTATTAATATATATTATATATTAATTAATTATTTATTATCAATTATTCATTTAAATAATAATAAGAAAATAATAATAATTAATTAAAATTAAAAATGAAATAAATAATTAATTAAAAGAAAGAGAGTCAAACCTTATGAAAAAGAAGAACCAATATAAAGTAGTATACCCTTTAGGAGAACATATATGCATATTTGCTCACAACACAAAGTACAACACAAATAGTAATTGATGAAATTTGTAAACGGAAAGACTTAGGATACTCGAACTCATGCTTTATCAAGTATCTTATTCCATTTACAAATTGGTTTATTCTGCAACAACAAATACTAGTCACAATATCAGTTTTAATGAAAAAAGTTGAGTCATTAATAAAAATTTAGAATTAATAAAAAAAATCAATATAAAATAAATAAATAATAAATAAAGGTACTATTATAAAAAAAAATGAAAACTTCAAACTCAGACAAAGTTATCCGCTAAATTGTCATATAACTATTTTATTGTTTATTGAAAGATATATCTATAAATTGAAGAAGAGTATGAAAGTAAAGTAAATAAGAGTATCAAAGACGCAAATGCGACATATTATGCTTTAAAAAAACCAGATATATAAAGAAAAAAAGTACACAGATACAAAGTGTGATGTCATTTTATGTATAATAGTGGGGGATTATGGGACAAAAAATAAATCCGCTCAGTTTCAGACTTGGTATAACCTAAAGTCATCATTCTCTTTGGTTTGCACAACCAAAAAATTATTCCGAAAGTCTACAAGAAGATGAAAAAATATGGGATTGTATCAAGAATTATGTAAAAAAAACAATAAAAATATCTTCTGGTATCTAGGGAATTGCATGGATAAAGATTCAAAAAAGAATCGATATGATTCAAGTCATAATCTATATGGGATTTCCAAAGTTATTAATAGAAGGTGGTAAATCTCGAAGAATCAAAGAATTACAGATGAATGTGCAAAAAAAAAAAAAAACTGAATTGTATGAATGGAAAACTCAACATTGCTATTAGAAGAATTGCAAACCCTTATGGACACCCTAATATTCTTGCATAATTTATAGCCAGACAATTAAAGAATAGAGTTCCCTTTAAAAGAGTAATGAAAAAAGCTATTGAATTAACTAAAAAGGCGGGTACAAAAGGAGTTCAAATACAAATTGCGGGACGTATCGCTGGAAAAGAAGTTGCACGTGTCAAATGGATCAAAGAAGGTAGGGTTCCTCTACAAACCATTTGAGCAAAAATGGATTATTGTTGTTATCCAATTCGAACTATTTATGGGGTATTAGGCATCAAAATTTGGATATTTGTAAACGAGGAATAATAAACTTTGCCTTATCGTTAACGTTCTATCTAGCAAAGAAACAAAAAATGAAAAATTCTTCTATTCTTATTCTATTTAATCAATTTTAATTTTATAATATTGAATAAAAATTTGATTAATCATTTGATATTGATATAATTGCTATGCTTAGTGTGCGACTCGTTGCGTTGGTTTATTGTTTTTTTTAGAATGGTTAGAATTCAACAAAAAAATAAACCAACTCGTAGTAGTAGTATTAATTAATTAATTAATTATTAATTAATTAATTATTAATAACTATAGAACTAATAACCAACTCATCACTTCGCATTATCTGGATCTAAAGAACCAGTCAAGATATAAGTAAAGATATAATATATTGGCGATATCATTTTACCAACTGAAATATTGCATAAAAAGAAAAAAAGAAAAACGAATCGGATTATGAGTTGTGAAGCAATAAGAATATATGGATAACTGAAAGGGTGAAAGAAAGAGAGAAAAAGAATATCAATGATATAGAATTCTAATATGTAAGGTCTATGAGTCATGTCATAAATGGTAGTGTAATAAAGCATCAATAGTAATTAATCCATAATTAGATAACTATATTGATCGAACAAACAAATCAAGAGCCCCGAGTCACTAAAAACTGAGAAGGTTGACTAAAGAAAAAACAAAATGGAATTGGAATTAGAGGCTCCATTGTACAATTGAGACCTAACCATTAAGCGAGAAGTGATGGGAACGACGGAACCTGTGAATGCCTGAGATCTTATTAAAAACAAATCTTAATGATTCATTAGGTGGGATGGTGGAAGGAACCAAAAACCAATCCTTTTATTATGAGGAATCATGTTCTGAGGAGTCATGGACTAACCCTACACCTAAAATAGATAATGAAAGAGTAAATATTCGCCCGTGAAAATTTGGATTTTATTGGATTTCTAAATAGGGGCCAATCCGATATGGTAATAAAAGGAAAAAAAAAATAAAGATTCGTTAGAACCTTATAACATAAGAAAACAACATTATCTATTTATATCTAGATAACAAGAATTGTCTATAAAAAAGAATATTTGTAACAAAGAATACTTGTTTAGTTATATATCAAAACAAGATATACAAATTTTTAATAAACCAATAGATTAGATGAAATCTCAAAAAGTCCCACCACGATTCGATATATTATTCATGAAATCTATGTATATTTATATTCTATTTTAATCGTTTCATTCGTGAAGAGCCGTATGAGGTGAAAATCTCATGTACGGTTCTGTAGTAGAGATGGAATTGAGAAAAAACCATTAACTATAACCCCCAAAAAAAACTAGATTCCGTAAACAACATAGAGGAAAAGTGAAAGGAATATCATCTTGAGGTAATCATATTTGCTTCGGTAGATATGCTCTTCAAGCACTTGAATCCACTTGGATCACATCTAGACAAATAGAAGCAGGGAGGCGAGCAATGTCATGAAATGTCCGCTGCAGTGGAAAAATTTGGGTACCCATATTTCCAGACAAGCCAGTTACAGTAAGACCTACAGAAACACGTATGAGGTCAGGAAAAGGATCTCCCAAATATTGGGTAGCTGTCATTAAACCAGGTAGAATACTTTATGAAATGGGGAAATGGGCGGAGTCATAAAAAATATAGCCAGAAAAGCTATTACAATAGCAGCATCCAAAATGCCTATACAAACTTGATTCATTATTTTGGCATAATAATTAAAACCAAAGGAAGGAGATCTTTGGGATGAAAAAAAAACAATTACAATTGTAGATTTCCTTTTTTTTATACACAATATTTTTTTTTACTTCACCCTTTGCATTGAAAGAACAGAGAAAAAAATGATATGATTCAACCTCAAACCCATTTAAATGTAGTTGATAACAGCGGGGCCCATGAATTGATGTGTATTTGAATCATAGGAACTAGTAATCGATGATATGCCGATATTGGTGACGTTATTGTTGTTGTAATCAAGAACGCAGTACCAAATACACTGTTAGAAAGATCAGAAGTGATCAGAGCTGTAATTGTACATACTTGTAAAGAACTCAAATGTAACAACGGTATGATAATACTATATGATGATAATGCTGCAATTGTCATTGATCAAGAAGGAAATCCAAAAGGAACTCGAATTTTTGGTGCGATCACTCGGGAATTGAGACAGTAAAATTTCACTAAAATAGTTTCATTAGCACCCGAAGTATTATAAGACGAGACTATGATATATTTATAGTATTTGAATGAAATGGATTAATTAATAGATTGATTATGTCTCACGCATATACCTTTTCTTTTGTGATTATTATAAAAATGATATTTAAAAATTCAAAATAAATAAATATAAAATCAATCTATCAATAGAAATATTAAATATCAAAATATAAATAAAATAATAAAATAATAATGAATTTTAATAATTAATAAAAGAGCATGTTGATTATATCAAAAGTCAAGGGCAACGATCATTTTAGTTTATCATGGGTAAGGACACCATTGCTGACATAATAACCTCTATACGAAATGCTGACATGAATAGAAAAGGGACGGTTCGAATACCATCTACTAACATCACCAAAAACATTGTTACAATACTTTTCCGAGAAGGTTTTATTGAAAACGTGAGAAAACATAGGGAAAGCAACAAAGATTTTTTGGTTTTAACTCTACGGCATAGAAGAAATAGGAAATGGTCATATAAAACTATTTTGAATTTAAAACGTATCAATAGACCTGGTCTACGAATCTATTCTAATTATCAACGAATTCCTAGAATTTTAGGAGGGATGATAATTGTAATTCTTTCTACTTCTCGAGGTATAATGACAGATCAAGAGGCTCGATTAGAAAGAATCAACGGAGAAATTTTATGTTATATATGGTAATCCTTCTTATATATGAATTCTATAAGAAACTTACATACATTTTTGTGAAAAAGAAAAAAGAAAGAGAAAAAGCGGGTTTCTAATCTCACTCCACATACATTAGTTAATACAGGAAAGTTTTTTTTTAACAGCAATAGAAATAAAATCATGAGTGTTTAATTACTAAATCACTTGCCAACGGTATGTTCCAGGTTCATTCCTATAATGAAAATAAGATTCTAGATAATGAAAATATAGATTCTAGGTGGTCATGTTTCCGGAAAGATTCGACATAGTTTTATACGTATACTACCGAGAGATGAAGTAAAAAAAGAAGTAAATAATTTTGATTCAAGCAGAGGGTTATAGACTCCGGGACAAAAATTCGAATGATTATACTATTTTTCAACTTCAACATCTTTTTGTATGGGGATACAATTAGAAGTTAAAAATTTCAGAAAACCCTATTCTCTTCCAATAAAAAAATTTGGAATTCAGTTAAGAGTTAAGGAATAACAAATATGAAAATAAGGGCCTCCGTTCATAAAATTTGTGAAAAATGTCGACTGATTCGCAGACATGGACAAATTATAGTAATTTGTTCCAATCCAAGACATAAACAAAGACAGGGATAATCTTTCCAAAACACAAATAAAAAAAAAAAGGGCTTGGGCTTGATCAGATGCACAAAAAAATTAAAAAAAATGAAAAAATAGAAAAATAGAAAGGATCCGCTTTTGACATGAAATGGATATATCCATATATCTCTGACTTATATTTATGAGATAATAAAATATGGGAAAACCTATACCAAAAATTGGTTTACGTAAAAATGAACATATTGGTTCACGTAAGAATGCACGTAAAATACCAAAGGTAGTTATTAATGTTCAAGTTAGTTTTAACAATACCATTGTGACTATTACAGATGCATGGGGTCAGGTGATTTCTTGGTCCTCCGCCGATACTTGTGGATTCAAGGGTACAAGAAGGGGGACACCTTTTGCCGCTCAAACCACAGCAGTAAATGCTATTCGAACTATAGCGGAACAAGGTATGCAACAAGCAGAAGTCATGATAAAAGGTCTCGGTCTTGGAAGAGATGCGACATTAGGAGCTATTCATAGAAGTCGTATACTATTAAGTTTCATACGGGATGTAACCCCTATGCCACATAATGGATGTAGGCCCCCTAAAAAAAGATGTGTGTAAAAGAAAAAATAAACATTGAAGAGATTTCAAGAGAAATAAATAATTCAAATTCAAGAATTTGATCAAAATATATTATTATGGTTCGAGAGAAAGTAAGAGCATCCACTCGGACACTGCAGTGGAAGTGTGTTGAATCAAGAGCAGATAGTAAGCATCTTTATTATGGACGCTTTATTCTGTCTCCACTTAGGAAAGGTCAAGCTGACACAATAGGCATTGCGATGCGAAGAGCTTTGCTCAGAGAAATAGAGGGAACATGTATCACAAGTGCAAAATCTGAGAAAATACCACGTGAATATTCTACCATAGCGGGAATTCAAGAATTAGTAAATAAGATTTTAATGAATTTGAAAAAAATTGTATTGAGAAGTAATCTCTATGGAACTTGGGACGCATATATTTGGGTCAAGGGTCCTAGATATGTAACTGCTCAAGACATAATTTTACCACCTTCTGTGGAAATCGTTGACAATACACAACATATAGCTAACCTAATAGAACCTATCAATTTGTGTATTGGATTAAAACTCGAGAGGAATTGCGGATATCATATAAAAACACTAAATACCTTTCAAGACGGAAGTTATCCTGTAGATGTTGTATTCATGCCTGTTCAAAATGCAAATTTTAGTATTCATTCTTATGTGAATGGGAATGAAAAACAAGAGATACTTTTTCTTGAAATATGGACAAATGGAAGTTTAACTCCTAAAGAAGCACTTTATGAAGCCTCCCGGAATTTGATTGATTTATTTATTCCTTTTTTACATGCGGATGAAAAAAACTTAAATTTAGAAAACAATCAAGACAAAGTTACTTTACCCCTTTTTACTTTTCATGATGGATTGGCAAAAGTAAGGAAAAATAAAAAAGAAATAGCATTGAAATCCATTTTTATTGACCAATTAGAATTGCCTCCTAGGATTTATAACTGTCTCAAAAGGTTCAATATACATACATTATTGGAGCTTTTGAATAACAGTCAAGAAGACCTTATGAAAATGGAACATCTTCGCATAAAAGATGTAACGTATATTGGACATTTTAGAAATAGAAAAGCATTTTGCATAAAATGGAAATCCATTGGATTTTTTTATCTTTTTTTTTTCTAAAAAAAAAAAGACGAAAATGCGGGTTTTGAATCTTTAGCACAAATCCATATACTTGGAATAGGTCCAAAATGGAATAGATGTATCTAGGGATTAGTAGTTTCAAAGTGAATTCTCCCTAGATACACAATACACATATCATGATATTTTATTTCACAATTGAATCAATTTAAAAAACACCTAAAGTTAGGGATTTCTCAATAGGTAATGTTGCTCCAATACCCAACCAAAGGGCCACTGCGGTACCAATAAAAAAGATGGTTGTCGCTACTAGACGACAAAATGGGTTTTGGAATTTATTAACATTCTCCAAAAAAGGGTACGGTTAATAATCTTGCCGGCACCAAAACCATTAAAAGAACACCCAATAACTTATTGGGTTCTGTACGAAGTATTTGAAATATGGGAAAGAAATACCATTCAGGCAATATTTCCAAAGGAGTTGCAAACGAATCCGCAGGTTCCCCAATCATTGATGGTTCTAGAACCGCTAAGCCTACGTTACAAGCAATAGTACCTAGAATTACTACTGGAAAAGTATATAAAAGATTGTTGGGCCATGTGGGTTCTCCGTAATAATTATGACCCATTCCTTTAGCCAATTTAGCTCTTAATACAGGATTATTCAAGTCAGGTTTTTTTGTTATTGAGATAGGTGAATTCTTATAGATCCATCCTCCAAAAGAACCGGACATGATAATTTTTCATCATCCGGCTCCAGCACGACTCAAACGTATCTATCTAAAAAATTTATATGTTATACACGCAAAACATATATGAATATGAGGATTCTACCTACAAAAGAATTTAGCAGAATCTCTTTTCCGGAGTTACAACTACCCATTAAATTATGTTCTTATGTTCTTACTTATGTTCTTATAAGTTAAGTAAATGTTCAATACCCAAGTAGGCTTACAAAGTTGATAGTGCTTTCTGGGTCATCTCAGACCTTGTGGTTGGCCTTTATCCCCAAAAATCTCAAGACTCTTTATTTTTACTTTACATACAAAGTATTTACTTGTTACTAATATAAATAATCTAGCCCCTGTTCTTCTTTAGATCTACTTGTTTCACTCTAATAGTATCATAAATCGAGTCAATGCAGAGGAAATGAATGCATTTCCATACTATTAAGTTAAGTGCAATATAAGACATAATCCGAATTATACCACATCACTTATTTTACTAGATCTTACTGAGCCTGTTCATCCAGGACATGATGGAGTCTGACCATAGAAAAGATTCTCTTCAAGCGAACCAGCCTATCCTCTGTAGGGGACTTGCGCGGTGCTTGGAATAAAGACACATTTTATTGTGAATTCAAATGTGGCGGATAAGATAAAGTCATATATCTGCGTGGCCCAATCAATAGTTCAAGTCACGCACTCCCATAATCCATTTTTTCTTCGAAGAATTCCCTAAAACTATTCATGTCTGTCAAATAAAAAAGATAATATAATCCAATTTTGTGAAATTGAAGGGAAATATCCAAATACATGTCTTATTGTTTGAATCTTAAATAAGACATATTTGTAGCAATGAAATACTATTGTTCTCCTTGCAAAAATGATAAATGATTGATTCCAAATATCTATGATCCATATTCTCTATAAAGGACCGGAAATGCCTTGCTTATGTATCATTGGAAAGAGCGTTAACATAAATACGGCAGTAAGAAGAGGTAATACAAAGGTGTGTAAACTATAAAAACGAGTCAAGGTAGATTGGCCCACACTAGCACTTCCGTGTAATAACTCTACCAAGGATGATCCTATTACAGGAATAGCTTTGGGTACGCCAGTTACAATTTTGACTGCCCAATAAACAATTTGGTCCCAAGGTAAGGAATAACCAGTTACACCAAAGGATGCGGTCAATACAACCAAAACTACGCCCGTAACCCATGTCAATTCACGAGGTTTTTTAAAACCACCGGTGAGATACACACAAAATACGTGCAGGATCATCATTAGGACAATCATACTTGCCGACCATCAATGAACTGATCAGATTAACCAACCAAAGTTAGCTTCAATCAATATATATTGAACAGAGGCAAAAGCCTCAGTAACGGTTGGACAATAGTAAAAAGTCATAGCAAACCCCGTTACTACTTGGACTAAAAAACAAGTAAGTGTAATTCCCCCTAAACAATAAAATATGTTGACATGAGGAGGAACATATTTACTAGTTATATCATCCGCAATGGCTAGCTCTGACTAGGCTCTTATTAGGGGAAACTGTTACACGAGTATAAAGTTCTACACATCATATGACATGTAATATGATAATTCTCCTATTTTATTCGAACGAAAAGAGATTTAAATCTTCTGAGGTGAGTTTGAGGGAGACAGATGGATAGAAGGTGAGGCTTGTTTTTATGTTTTTGGCCAAAGTAGTGTTGCTTATTACTCAACATCAAGTGATATATATATAATATTATCATTTTTAAATGTAAGATTTTTTTAAAAGGCCTGAAAAGAGTTAATTCAATTATTTTAAAATATTTATATTTATAATTTCTTTAAAAATTTTTTATCTACCTTATAAACTGATATATAATCTAATAATGTATAATATATAATGCGGAGGAGATCGTGCAGTCTAGGATTATCAAGGGGATGCCGTGATTGATGATCTGAAAGAAGCCGACGGTGGAGGCGGCGGAGTGAATTTGGTCAACGACGGCAGAGCGGAGATTGGGGGAGTCACCGTTGACTACGGCGGAGAGGTTGATGGTTGGGATTTGGGACTCACTTTCGGGACGGGGTCTGAGGTCGGATCGGGATTTAGGAGGGAAAACGAAAAAAAGAAAGGATGGTGGAGATGCCAAAGTCGATGAGGCCTTTGACTCCGACTTTAGATTCGTCGAAATCCTTAACAGCTTTAGCTCGATCGTAAGGCTAAGATGAATGGCCACCAGTGGCGATGATCGGAAAGGATGCCGTTGCCATGGAAATTGAAGAAGGTGAAGGAAGCAATAAATTTTCAAACCTCGGTTTGCTACTTGTAAGCAAAAATAAAAGGAAGCAACAAACTTCATGAAAATTGATGGAAAAAAAGGCAGTAATGCTGTTTTGGACATGAAGTGTTGAACTTGAATAGTGAAGTTGTGTATCCAATCGAGAAAAGACAATTTGTGTGTTGGAATATACTAGTTCACGCTTAGTGGATTAGGGCCCAAGCCCAATTCAAAAGGGCTTCATGGAAAGACATGAGTTATAAAGAGTCATACCCTTTATGTTTTAAAGGTTACATCTATTCCTATATAACTGTACGTTTAAGAGTTGTATATATTCCTATGCAACCGTACATACACTATATATATAAGGTGTGAGATTAAGGGAGAAGGCTAATGATGACATAATATACAATTCTCCCTCTAAAAGATTCTCTTATAAGAATGTTCTCTTCTCTTCTTCTTTTTGGTGTATTTGTTGTGTAACGTAATTGGGGTCTGCATCGGTGCTCCACTTTCGTGTGGATACTTCAGCGAATCTATCAGATTTTAGGTACACCCAAAATTTTTATATGGTATCGAGACAGGTTTAATAACATATACATATATCTTAACACATGTATAATATAAGTTTTTTTTAATTCTTCCGCTGGATATTTGTATTGGGGTGTTATTATGACTGCATATATTTGTCAAGTGGATGACTTTCTATTCATCAAAGCATATATATGTTGAATCGTTCTTTTATGCGTTTAAATAAGTTTGGGTAACATGGCTTCAAACCACTCTGGATTACTTATGCAATATATATATATATATATATTTCAGTATGAGAGAATACAAAGTAGAAAAAAGTCTGGATATAATTTATTTTCCCTTTTGTGTCTCTGGTCTTTGAATTCGTTTCTGGTATATGCCTACCTATAAACTTTGTTTTTGTTCTATATAGTTTTTATCATTCTATTGTATTTTCTTATGCGGTATGTTCTTTATATGTGAATAAAGATATAGCATAGGAAAGCGTAGAACTATTAAAAAAAAAGAGAGATCAAACTGCTACTGACAGTATTTTTCTCTCTCTCGTTCATGATATTGGTTTTGAATATACTGATATTCCAGGCTTGTCATTTTCTTTTTTGTGGGTTTGAAACTAGCGTGAACATAAATTTCAAGCCTGTGTTTTTGGTTACACACATAAATCATGTGTACGGACATGCTGCATAAATTTAGAACTTCCTCTGGCACATATATGTGTATAGATTCATGATTCTCTGCCTCTATTATTATTACCAAAGTTTGCTTAGTTGTGTTTAAAGTTTTTTCTGGGTTGTGTGGGTACATAAAAAACTTGCGTCTTATGACCATGAAACAGGACAACAAATGATACCCAAGAATTATATAGAAACAGAATGGAAAACATTATGAACGGTATCATTTTCGGTGGTCTTTGGTTATGGAAATTGGGTCATGATAAAACAATATTTTTTTTTTTTGCCATGAAATTAGTTTCTTTGGGTAGCTCTTGAGAAAACGAAGAGATAAACACCAAGAACACAAATTACCGACGTCGGAAACACCGGTTATGGAGGAGAGAATAGTTGGGTCCGAAGGACCCGACCCACGCTCCAGTCGGGTCAATCGCAACCCCGCTGGAGGTTGAAGAAGACACCCTCTAACCTTAAATGCCGCCGTTTTGTTTTTTGTTTTTAAAAAAAATCTGTTGGGCTGTGCAGTTTTTTTTAGGCCGAAGTTAAATAAAACGGGTTCTGGGACTCTATTTTTTTTTGGACCACAGGTTTAACATAAAAAAGTCTTTGGACCTGGGCTGGACAGCATTTTTTGTTGGGTTGTGATGTTTAAAAAATTGCTAGACTTGGGCTGGAGTGGATATGTGTCATATTAAAAAAAAAAAATCGAGTAGATGAGGCTGGGCTGGTATTTGGTCACCAGATCCGGAAAAAATAAATCAGGAAAGCAAATTTTTTTCCCCAAATTGTATTGGGCCTGTTTGGATATATCAATTTTTTCTTCTCCTTTATGGGGCGCATGAGGGCTCATTTGGGCTCCGATTGAAACACCGTTTGTTTCTAAAAATCCCTACATTTATTATCTATATTTTGATAGATAATATGCTTATTTTATAATTTGTTTAGATCTATTTTTAAATGTTTCAGTGTTGTTAAAGTATTTTTTGTTGTGTTTAAAATATTCTAAAATATTTTTAATGATTTGTATCATTTGTGTTGAATAAATATGAATCAAGATATTTTTTTTTAAAAGCACTGAAATAAAATTTATTTTAGACTTTTGAATTTTTTTTTTGAAAAACATATATCTAAACATGAACTTGATGGCTTTAGAAAATAAATAATTTTTTTTTCTGTTAAAAGCCTTTAAATGTTGGTCCAAACATATATTACTCAGAGGAATGTGAGCCTTTAAGTAATGAATATGATTGGAATTTGCCCATTTAAATATGAAATTATAAGTGGTGATCTAGAACGAGATTATCTTGATATAAGATCAAGATGAAAATAATCCAAAGTAAGGTTATAATTGATCCTAAAATGGAATGAGAGGAACATTTGTTAGAGAGATGGGTATATGATTCCTAAAAGGAAGTTGAATTTTCTGAAAGATCTCAAAATATAGAGATTTCCTAATATGTCCAAACTTTGAATCATGGTGGAGTTCATGGAAATGCAATTTTTTGAGTAAGGACTGAATGCCCATCTTAGAAGAAGAACAAAGTCCAAAGCTCAGTCTAAATCCTTTCAAAAGAAATACTAAATGTTTCTATAGTAGGAAATAGATATTATTTGAATGCGAAATTTGGAATATTTCTTCTAGAAAATATACAGAAACTCTAGGAGATTGTTGGAATGATAGAAGACATAAAATTCTTGCAGTTTTAGAAAAACAATAGCTATTGAGAACCTATCAGACTAGGTTTGAGAATCAAGAAGACTTATAAACTATTAAGTTTCCCCGACTCCCATATTAGAGGTTAAATAAGACATTATGAATATAATATAATAAAAGCATGAAAATGTCAAAATACTCTTTATGAGTGGGAGTTCTTGGAAAATGAGTCTTTCAAGAGCATCATATACTCTATCTAAGTGGGAGCTCTTAGAAAATGAGCCTTTTGAGAGTAATAATTGAGCATATTATTTAAGGCACTTGTATGAATTTCTTGATAGATAATAATGACATAATTGGAATCTGTATGATGGGAGGTACAAACGTATTCTCCTGATCATAGACCCATTGACATCATTATTTTTCTAGTAAGGAATAATACAAGTACATGATGTTGTATACTTCAACGTGTTATATTATTGATAAGTTCTTGGATTAAATAAATTATGAATAATCCTATGTGTAGGATACTTTGAGTGGCTAAGCCAAGAGAGGCTACCAAGAACATAATTTATAAATTTAATGGGGACAATCAAAATATCTGGTATTTATAAAAATAATTCGTTGTCAAGCCATTGACAAATAATCATGGTAATACTGAAGTTGAAATGTCAGCTTAGTAAAGAAAAGATTATGAGACCTATATGGCTTAACAAGGGAAACAAAATAGTATGAATTACCCTATAAAATTGTATAGTTGTGATTCAATCTTTGTTTCAATAATTTCTTTGGTTGCAAAATTCTTTGTGCATAATTGCATTGCCATTTCTTCTAATTTAAGTATTGACTTAAATACTTGTCTTACTAGTCAAAGACATAGAATTTGGTTCTAGAAATAGTATAATGAAAAGTTTTCAATAAGATACTAGAACTGAGTTTATATTGCAATTATTCTATTTCGTTTCATGTGGTTCTACAAGTTTGAGGGTAAGACACAGAGCTAGGTAAATTATTACCTTTGTTGATGATTTCTCATGTTATTACTTAATTTTATACAAGTTTGAACATTGTTGCTTTAGACAATTGGTGAATGAAGTTCGAGAATCAATTGGATAGGAATTTTAAAAGCTTCACTAACTGATCAAATGAGTGAGCATCTATTTGACTAGTTTTAGTTAACTCTATGGAAATAAAGAGATAAATAAATATATAACTATCCGAGAAACTCTATCACCAAAGAAAAAGAGTTTATAAAGGTATAATGGAATGCTATTAGATATGATTAAACATATTATGACTCATGCTAACCTAATAATTTGAGTGGGAGAGTATTATCTAGTCCACTTTTGGTGGATTAGCACACATGCACACATCCTTGGTTTCATCAAGTTATGTGGACGTGAGTTTAACAATGTACCCTCTAAAGTAGTCATTATCATACCCTATAAATGTTGGACTAAATAAAAATCAAATTTGAGTTTTCATATACCATAAGGGTCGGTTGCAAATTCCTATAGTAGTGGTAAGTGGGAGCTTATAAGGGTTACGTTTTCAAGAGTGAAATAATGATAGAATTATGACAAAAAAAAAAAGAATTGAAAGGTACCATATTTGTTGTAAATTAGTTTTCAATTAAGGGTGAAACTAATCACATTGCATCTTTTTGCAAGACGTAAAGACAAGGTAATACATAACATGCCAATAATCATCAATTGTTTTTAAGAGTGAGAGCTTAGAATGGTCAAGAAAGAGACCAAACAAAATAAATATGAAATGCGAAAAGCTCATGAGAAAAGGGAAAACTGAGAAACATGTTCATGGTTATTCTAAAAGAGGATGATGAGTCACATTCTGTACAAGAAACCATGTCAAGGGAGAATGGAAGAAAGCAATGGAAAGGGAAGTAAATTCTTTAAGAAAGAATCAAGTTGAGAATCAGTTGATCTATTGCCAAGTCAAAAAGGGCTATTGAGAACTAGTGAGTTCTATAGGTTTAGAAGAAAGGTGGGTAATTCAATTGACATGCATAAGACTTGATGTTACAAAGGGTTATGCAAAACAGGAAGGCATTTTTGCTCACTTGTTGTGCATTTAAATTAGTTGTAATATGGCAATAGTTAACTGTTTGAATTTAAATTACATCATGTGGATGTAAAGTATACACTTTGAGTGATGATCTGGATGAAGAAATCTATATGCAGTGACTATTAGATTTCATTAAAAGTAGTATTTGAAGTTTCACATAGTAGTGATTCATGTGATTTTGCAGAAGTCCTTTTATGAATTAATGCAATCGTCTGGATAACGATGTTTAATGCTTTGAAAGAGCGGTAACCCAATGTGTTTTTTAAATGTTTGAAAAGAACCATTAGTAAATGATTTGTGATGTTATTCCTTTAAGTGGATGATATATTATTGGCCATACATAGTTTGAATTTGGTAGTGCCTATTAAGAATGGTGCTGGTTTATGGGTAAAGCAATTGGATTTAAGATCCAAAGAAATAACCTAACAAGACTTTTCTTTTTTACAAGAGAATTACATTAAGAAGATTCTTAAACGATTCAAAATAAGTGAATGCAATCCCATGGATACCCCAATGACTTTAAGAGTGAGTCTAAGTCTTGACAAATTTCCCTAACTGAGCCAACCAAGAAGATAATGGAAAAGAATATCCATATGATACTGTTAGTAGTGTGATGTATGCAATGATATATACAAGATCAGATATATGCGCATGATAGGACTTGTAATTCGGTACTAGTCCAACCACCGTGAGAGAAATTGGATGGCTTCATAGAAGGGTCATGAGATACTTGTATAGTGTACGTTCAAATTATGTGTTGTGGTAGTACAAGAGGATTTATGGCTGGTAATGTTCATAGAACATGTGAGATTTGAAAGTGAGAATTCAAATCTAATGTCGAAGTATTGTGACTACACGTAGCCACTACTTAAACAAAAGACCCTAAGCATAATAGATAGATTAAATGCAAAGGTATAGCAATATGAGAGATATTATAGCATACAAATTTATTGTTGAACAATGTATTCATATGCAAAGTCCCCTAATTAAACCTAATGACCAAGGACATGTATGAGAAACATGTTAAGTTCTTTGGCATACATATAGTATGAAGTAATGATACTTCATTTTTGGCTTTTAATGTGTGTGTAAGTATACGATGTCTAGTATGTCGTACAGGTTGGTGAGGTCGTCTTTCTCATACAAGCAACCACCTTTGATATTCAGGAGGAGTATGCAAAGATTAGACAATTGTGTTTACTAGTAAAGTAGCAAGAGTGCTAATATGGTAGAGAAGAAACACAAACTATGTCACCTCGACTTAAGTGCAATAAATCGAGATGAGATCCTTGATTGTAAAAATATGGATCGAATTAATCATGGAAACCCACGTCCATGATACATGTTGCCAGACAAAAAATTCTTCAAAATTGATGTCATGTAATATGAGTGGAGTTGAGGAATTTTGGTTTAGATACTGGGAGTGTCCAAACTTAAGTCTGTACGATGTTAATGATAAAATCAAACGACATACGCTCTTAAAGTATAAGAGTAACACCGTAGCATGTGATTCATACCACATGTGCTAAAGAATCGCAAATATATAGGAAGCAAGTGAATAGATCCCTGCTTCATTGCTGTGTGAGTCCCAGAAAGGTTAACCCTTCATCGATGTCCTTTGACTTTGACATTATCATGGAAATATATTTCAACATCTGCTACTTTAGCATTTTGTCCTATGATCATGATTGATACGATCTAAAGGCATGTTAGGAAAGAAGTTGATACATATCAAAGTGATATATGGGCGAAAGAAATATTATTACCTGAAATACACACACCTATGCTGGTGTCTAAGACCGGTACCTTATGATATTATTTTGTAGTTTCATAAGTGTAGACATTATGCATATGAGAAAAACAATCTGAGTTTTATACTGACTCAAGAGGGATTAGATTGGCCATGAGTAAAGTGTATATTGGTAAATCTAGGACATTCGGACATTATATCAATATCGAGCTGCACTATAGGGTTGTCTTGTGCTGATCTCTATAAAAAGGGATTTCTAGTACAAAGCGTCCAAATGGAGACGTCATGCCCACGCGAGCACAGCAAAACACCTAATATGAAAGAAGTAAGAGAAAGAGACTTGACCCATAACATCTAATCCACCAAGTGTGAGTAGGAGATGTTGGAATATACTAGTCCACCCTTGGTGGATTAGGGCCCAAGCCCAATTCAAAATAGCTTCATGGAGAGACATGGGTTCTAAAGAGTCATACCCTTTGTGTTTTAAAGGTTACATCTATTCTTATGTAACCGTACGTTTAAGGGTTGCATCTATTCCTATATAACCGTATGTACACTATATATATAAGGTGTGAGATTAAAAGAGAAGGCTAATGATGATATAATATACAATTCTCCCTCTAAAAGATTCTCTTATAAGAATGTTCTCTTTTCTTCCTCTCTTTGGTGTATTTGTTGTGTAACATAATTGGGGTCCACATCGGTGCTCCGGTTTCGTGTGGGTACTTTAGCGAGTTTATTGGATTCCAGGTACGCCCAAAATTTTTACATTGTGGACTGAAAATATTTATTTTTAATGGAAGTTATAGCCGTACTTTTTAATTATAGTCAAGTTTTTTTGAATCATCAGGTTCATTGTCTCAATCAGATTTTCCCCCTCTCATTTTCTCTCAATTCAGGGGTAAATGCCCATGATTAAAATTAATAGAGACGACATAATTTAATTGGCACAATGAACATAACGATTCTAATAAATTTGACATTAATTTCATCCCTTCTAGTTTTGACGATAGATTCAAATAGAAATTGTTAGACAAACGAATATGAAACAAATGCTTAATAAAAGTATGATTCCAACTTAATCTTCCAAAATGGTCAACTTAACTCTAGAATTTTCCATTTACGCAAATAGGGATATTTAGTTGATTAGCTTTTTTAAACGTTAGTTAAAAAAAACCAAAGACTTCAATTAATATTTCAAAATTTTAAATATTCAAAGAGTCATTTTCCTTTTTGTTTGCTCCTAAAGGGCAGGTTTAAGCATCAGAGTGACAAATTTCACAGTACAATAAATTATAATTTGAGAAAAATATTAACATAAGTCTCAAGGCATCCACGTGGTCGAAGGAGTTGCGTGTTCATAAATGGTATTGTGAGGGGGACAGATCATTCAGACACGTTCTTCGCTATATTATGCTACGCAGATAAGTTGTTACTCTCTTCGGTTCTAATTATAGGACATATTTACCTAACTTTGAAGAAATTAAGAATGGTAGTTAAATTAGTTAATTTTATTTATTTTCCTAAAATGCCCTTATTTAATAAGGGTGATTTAGGAATACTACATGAGTCTACCATGATCTTATAAGTGTCCTTCTCAAGTACATATGACAAGAAATTGACAATGGGGGTATTTTCTTATAACTCACTTTATAGAATACATATGTGTATTATAAAATTATTATTGTACTTCATTATTATTGAAAAAGTATTAATAGAGGGTATTTTGGGAAGAAATTGACAAAAATTAAAATTTTGTCCTATAATTAGGATTAAGATCAACTCTCAAATATTATCCTATAATTAAGACAAGAGGGAGTATCTGTTTTAGTCGGGATTGTTTGAAACAGACATTGACGAACTTATCCTTGGTTTCTTGGTCTTCGTTCCTTCTGGAGACTGCAATTACGTGAACATCACTTCTTTTCAAATTAAGCTTTACACACATTAATTTGATCGTTTCCTTCTACAAGAGAAAGAGAAGCAAGCAAGGAACCAGAATAATGGGAGAGGAAACCATATTTTCTTTTATTGTGTTTTTGGTACAGGTTAACAAGCTTCACCACCTGATTAGGGGTGAAAACAGGTCAGACGGCCTAATAGAGGCTTACAGCCTGGCCTGTTAGAGGCATGGTCAGGCCTATTTTATTATAGGCCTGGTCAAATCTAGTCTGTTAGGTTAAAAGGTCATACTAAAGCCGATTAGGAAGCCTTTTTCCTTAAGGTTGTGTTTGGTTGGAGGTTTTATTAGGTTAAGTGAGGTTGGGGGAGGGTTGGAGATTAAAAATGGGTGTTTGGTTGAGAGGAGGGGAGATGAGGGGTGAGAGGATTTTTTGTCTTTTATTTGTCACCTCCCCTCTTTTATAAAACCTCAAAATTTGGGATTTTTTCTAGGGAAGAAAATATTTGTATCTAACTGTGACTAAATTTCCCATAACAATTTTTTAATATTCCACCACTACCCTCGCCTGTTAAAAACCATTTTCCCTCAGCCATTCCGTTTTCTCATTCAGTTCTCCCACTCGAAATCCATTTTTCCCTTGTCTCCTTTGCTCGTTCGGTAGTTGAGAGTCGTCTCTGGCCGCTCCTCCAACGGCCACCGCTGCAGCCTGCTTCTGCAACCACCATCGGTTGCTCGTCAAAGGTCGCTGCCACTCCATTTGTTCTATAGATCATGTCGACTACTTCGCGATTCTGCTCCGTCAGCATCGTCTTGGGCCCCTCCTCCAGCTGTCACCGCCGCCACCGCCGCCTACTCTGTCTGTTACTCGTCCAAGGCTTGCTCCGTTGGTTGCTCCTTCGTTCAGGTAAGATTAATGCCTATCATGATTTTTTTGGTAAAAAAACAAGCTGTTTTCTTTCTTTGTGGAAATTTCTGGCATTGAGCTTCTTGACTGAATTTTTTTTGTTGTAGAAATTTAACTTCTCATCTGATTTGAGCTTCTTAACTTCTTGCATTCAGAAAACTCCAGGTATGAGCAGTTGTACTTTGAAAGGTGATAACTCCCCATTTTTAATATATTTGAGACACATTTTGATATAATTGGGGAGTTATCAATGCTAATTTAAGATGATTTTCTTGAGATTTTATAAGATATCAAGTTGGTGCATTATTTAGGGATTTTATTTTAAATATTATAGTTTTTAATATTTTGAAAATAAAAAAAAATAAAAAGATGTCATATTATATTTATTTAGCTTTATGTTAGTTATTATTATTATTATTAAATATATTTTTTTCTTTCCTTGGGCGCGCAGGTGAAGTGGTTTGATTTCTAACTAATTGGACAATGGACCTAGAGCTACATGGGCCAACATCAGAGAGTCACGATGGTTTTGGGCTGGGTCTCTTTTGGGGGTAGTTATGAATTGGAAGGAGGAAGCCCTGAACAATGGAGACGGCCGAAATATCCAAGAGAGGAGGGCGCTGGACAGAAAAGGAGAATCAGCAGCGAATGAGAAATAGAGCAGCCGTCTTCATCGCAAACCAGAGCTGACTGAAAAGAGGAGCTACGAGGAGGAAGCAGTCTGGGACGGAAAAAAAAACTCACAGCCGCACAGTGGAAGAGGAAGAGAAAAAAAACGTGAAGCAGAGGTGCAGCCGCACAAAAAAGGAAGAAAAAGAAGGGAGGCGCAGCTAAGGAACAAGGGAGCTGAATCATCGCTCAGTGGGCTGATATTGAAAAAAATCCATCACTTTCCCCTTGAGCTCGCGAGAGAGAATTGCTGAATTGATAAATAACCAGCATCGTGAATCAGAGCAAGAGAGAGAGCAAGAGCTACAGGAACAGAGGAGCTGGAACGTTGTATCTTCATCGTCGGTGAACAGTGGCAGTGTTTCTCTGTTATTGCTCTATAATTTAATGGCTTTTGGACTGATTTGCTGCTGTGATGTATTTAATTAAATCCATGTGTGGCTAGTTGTTTTAAACCTAGAGTAGTTATGAACTGATTTAAGGATATGAGCATGTATGAACCATTTAATTGTGTTTAATGTTAATTTTTGTTTACTTAATCTTATATTATTTTATCTACTTAGTGCTTGATCACCATTAAGTAGGAATTTGGGGAATTTAGATTAACCTTGGAAGAGGGATTTTAATTGGACCATAGGATTAAGTAATGTGGGATTAGAATTTATTCTAATTTGCCAACAGGATAGGAATATACCTATTGGACCCATATAATCATATTAGAGTGAATTTTGACATTTATTGCCTCTTGAATAAATTAGTTAGGAATAACAATTTTAACTTGAGGGAAGGGGTATAAGTGATTGGAAGATACTTATATCCATTAATACTCTAGATTAACAAATTAACATTAAGTGTTTTTAATTGGGTAAATACATACTCTAAAACTTAAAGAAGGGATTAGCCACTCTAGGTTGTTTTTATCAATTGAAATCTTTAAATCATTAGATTTGTTTCTTTTGCATTTGTTTAAATTGTCTTTCAATCTCTTCCTTTGATTTGCTCAACTTAAATGAAAATGGTAATTTTAATGCCTAATTATCTATTACCTTGGATCTCTGTGGGATGACCTTGATTTGCTACTATACTATTTCACGACCCGTACACTTGCGGTGCATATTTAAAATTTAGTAGCATCAAAAGGAAATGTCCATTCTTGCGTATGTGTCATTAAGAAGTTAGAAAAATTTAAAGTTTTAAGATCTTGTTGTTAGGGGTAAGTTTAAAATAGGGTAAAGGTGCAGATTTGGCAATGAACAATTTTGCCTAGAGCATCCATAAGATTTATCAATTTTCAGGTGTAAAAATGGCAATAAACTATTTTTTTGGAGCAGATTTAGCAACGCCGTTAAATCTACTTAACTGCCGTTACTTTTTGAAATGTGGATCCCAACAGGCTTCTCCATCTGTATTTATTTGAATATTTTTTTAATGGGAAAATATCACTTAGGCCACATGAAAACAATTTCATTTCAGTTAAGACCCAAAAGATTCTGAAATCTCACTGCAAAGCTTAATTTATTTTTACTGACAGAGCTTAATTTCATTTTAACCCAAGGGATATAGTGATATTTCATAATCTTTTAGGGTTATCTGAAATGAAATTTTTTTCATGTGGCTTTAGTGATATTTTTTCATTAAAAAATATTAAAATAATACAGAAAAAGAAGCCTGTTGGGACCCACATTTCAAAAAGTAACGACAATTAAGTATTTTTTAACGGTGTTGCTAAATCTGCTAAAAAAATAGTTTATTACTATTTTTGCACCTGAAAATATATAAGTCTTATGAATACTCCGGGTAAAATTGTTCATTACCAAATTTACACCTTGACCCTTCAAAATAATATGTTTTCAGCTACATGGTACTCGAAAACCGAAACACAAAGAAAGTTCTAAGCTTGAAAGCATTAATAAAAATAGTCTTCCAAAGTTTTAAGTTGTCTCATTTCTTAGTTTCAATTCCTGTCACCCAATCTCAATTCCATGCCCTGTTATAAATAAAATACATGGCAATTCAATGCAGATTCTGACTGTAGTTTTTTTTTTTTTGGTCTTTGTCTGATAAAATATGCTCAAGAATGAGATGTTAAAGATCGTTGAACTCTGACTGTAGTTTAAATTCCTGTCACCCAATCTCAATTCCATGCCCTGTTATAAATAGAATACATAGCAATTCAATGCAGATTCTGACTGTAGTTTTTTTTTTTTTTTTTTTTTTGGTCTTTGTTTGATAAAATATGCTGAAGAATGAGGTGTTTAAGATTGTTGAATTCTGTGAATATGGACTTGGGAAATGAGAGAGTAGTTAGCAGCTAGCCTCAACCATTCATGTTATACATGCATATATATATACACAAAGTCATTTTTCCATTCGTAGCTGGTGATAATTTGCATTTGTTCTTGCTATTTTCCTTTAGATTTTTCAAAACAAATATTTGTTAAATTAATATATTGCTGCGTAGCCATCTAGAGGCAGTTCATGCTGGAAGAGGAGTGGGATGGTGTCAGTGTTTGAGTCCGAGGGTTTTGAATCTAAGACTAAAAATATCACATCCTATGAAATAAATTGACTTTATTATTATATTTCAGGTGCTAATTAAAACTGTTAAAATGCTCCTTCACAGGGTCAACTGATGGCCTTGTAAGATTCTGGGAAAATGATGAGGGTAAGAACTTTGGCCATCTTATATTCTTTCAAGTTCATCTAGCATTCTTAATGTTTACCTTCTGTTTAATTTGCACCCTATGTATGGTTATATTTCATTTAAGGTCTCGTTTGTTCAAGACATTTTATGCAAGCATCATCATCATTCACTAATGCTACCCAGCAGTTTCATGGAATTTTTAATCCATCTACATGGCCTCTTAATCTCACCACCATACCAGATAAAGATAGTTAGCTAGCTTATTTTTATTAATAGCGATTATTACTGTTAATTGGAAATAGCATGTAATGTACGTGCAATTGTTTTTAAGAAGGGCGTCTGGCACCTCTTGGTGATGTTACACTTTGCATGTGCAGGAGGAGGTATAAATTGTGTGAAAAATGTAACAATTCACAATGGTGCCATAGTGTCGATCAATGCTGGGGAAAGCTGGTTAGGAATTGGAGCAACTGATAATTCCATTCAGAAAGACTTGGTGGCTTTTCTGGCCCCGGTTCCAAGATGGGTGGTTGGTAGCTTTACAGGACACCACCAAAAACAGTTGCTATGGTATGCATTGTCTTTTGCTTCTTTCTTTTTTGAATTTATTTGTTTGTTTGTTATTTATTTGTTTATTATATGTTTCATTTTTTGAAAACATGCTCCTTTTTCTGATATTCTTTGCACCCAAAATGAAAATTTCTTTGTTTATGTGAAAATTCTCTGAATATCTCAGATGTACTTGCCACTGTTATTGCCATTAATTGTCAATTGGCTTGCGTCAATTTTTCCGTAAAGCTGTGAAATTCTAATTGGGCAAGTCACCTCAAGAGAGTGCTTATACTTGCCTCTGAAGGGTGCATACATATGGCAGCAAAATATTTGTAATTCTAATTTACGGTCTTCAGTTCCTTTATCATTGGCCTAAACTACACAATAATGAAATTCAATGACTCTAGAGGTGAATAAATTAATCGATGCTTGTTTTCCTGGATTCCCAACTATGGTATATACATGTCAGATGCATGAGTTCTGACCTGGAGAGGAAAAGGATATGCGGCGGCGGTCGTAATGGAATTTTAAGGCTGTGGGATGCCACCATCGACATCTGATCTTTGACTGATATCCACGTCAATTTTCATGGATAACACTTGAAAGAGAAGCTAATTGGTGATGGCAATAGCCTTTAAGCTACAGTATTCTTGTTTATTCCCCATACGTACATAATATGTATGATCTCTGATGGGTTAAAACCAAGAACGCAATTTTGGTTAATATAATCTCTTTGCGGATAGTCAATTGCTTGTTGTGTTTAGAGTTTGATGCATACGGAATGTACATACTTAAATGGAACGAAAAAATACTATTATAGTGGATAAATTTGTCAAAGTTGATTGAAAGTTAGTAATTTTTACTACCCGACATTGCGTCATTGAAATTAAAACTGATAGGTGGTTGTCAATGTTAAACTAACAATAATCATAACGGTCATACAATCATTGTACATTAAAATGCACTTTTTGAAGGGTGCATACATATTAACCATGGTTTAAATTTTACCTTTTGTAGTCCAAGCCACAAGTTACAAATTGGAGAAATGTTTCTATCCCAAACTATGACAAAATGGTAATTTCATATGGTAATGAGAGAGCTTCAGGGGAGGGCACCCATACATTTGGTGAGATGCGAAAGAGGCATCACACACTCAATGAGGCAGACTTAGTTGATGCAACTAACAACACTAATATTGTTGATTCCCAGCATGATATAAATGTAGATAGTTTTGAATCTCTTAATAATAGCACCACTCAAGAGAACTCACCTGGAGGAAGCGTAGGAGAAACAGTAAAGTCAAGTTCTTTCACATGATTTTCCATTAAGTTTGTTATTTTTTTTTGTACTTTTGTATTTATTGCTTGTAAAGGTTGTTGCTTTCTCTTGTCAGAAACACATAATGACAAGTGTGTGAAACAAGTGTATATAATTGTTAGAATAATTATTTTATGAATAATAATTTTACAAATAATGATTATTAATAAATACATTGTAAAAGAAGAAGGAAAATATGTAGAAGGGTATTTTTGTCCACTTATAATTAACTCCCCTCACCTCCCCTTCTGAACCAAACAAGATACCAAACTTTCCCTCCCCTCTACTACAAAATGGGGTTTTAACGT
Organism: Inga laurina; assembly: GCA_963855925.1. Taxonomy (NCBI): domain Eukaryota; kingdom Viridiplantae; phylum Streptophyta; class Magnoliopsida; order Fabales; family Fabaceae; genus Inga; species Inga laurina. Next base: position 1,852,311 of record OY979712.1, on the reverse strand, counting down.
CTCTATTTTGGCACTTTTAACGTCCAAAAACTGGGGACGTCTATGTGGGGGATGTAGTATGTTTTAAGAAAAAATGTCCGAAAAAATGAGACGTCTAAAGGGAGGACTTTAGACGTCCCAAATCTCAATTTGGGACATCTAAAGTCCTCCATTTAAGACGTCCCAAATCTAAAATTGGGACGTCTAAAGTCTCCCTGTGTAGGACTTTAGATGTCCCAAATCTCAATTTAGGACGTCTAAAGTCCTCCACTTTAGACGTCACAATTTCAAAATTGGGACATCTAAAGTCTCCACTTTAGATTTTCCTTTTTTTTAAAAATGGACGTCTAAAGTCATTTGAATTTCAAATTTCCTGTAGATGTTGAGTTTATCAATTACTAAAGCAAACATAAGTTCCAGACGAGAATCCTCTGCAATGGTTTTGTTGAACGTAAATGCTAGCTTTCTCCATTCTCTTTTTGGCTCCGGAATTTCCTTTTTTGGCATCACCACACTTCCACCACTTTGCTAGCTTTGTTCAAACTTCTTTTAGTCAAACTTCAGAATTCAAAAATCCATTTTTTACCCATATGCACTATACCAAATCTGATTGTGAAAAAAGAGAGGAACTTATATAATAATAATAAACAGACAAGCATATAATATTTGAGAAGTGATAAAGAGAGAGTTACTGTCACAAATAGGGGCACTGAAGGGCATGATGAGAGGGGGGACGATGGCGAAAAGACCGAAGGAAAAAGCTATTTGAATCTATAGAATGTGAGTCTCTCTCTGCAACTCCTCTCAAAGAAATTGAAAAATGCTATAGGAGCGAGAGAGAGAGAGATGAAGGAAAGCGTTCTTTTATTTAATATAAGGCATGAGCGTCCCTTATATTCAATATAGTCCGCAAGAAAATTTTTAAATTACTTTAGACGTCCCAAATTCCATTTGGGACGTCTAAAGTGTAAAAAAAAATTAAAATTTTTTTTTTGACTTTAGACATCCCAAATAGAATTTTGGACATCTAAAGTGTAAAAAAAAAATTAATTATTTTTTATTTTAAACGTCCCAAATGAATTTGGGACGTTTAAAGTGACGTCTAAAGTAAAAAAAATTAATTTTTTTTTTTAAACTTTAGACGTCCCAAATTGCCCAGTTCCCACACAGAATTACAAAAATGCCACCGCCTATGTTTTAGAAGTCTCTATTTTAAAAAGGGACGTCCTTTAGGGTAGCAGAATCTATATTCTATAGTAGTGTGAGATGCGAAAGAGAAATCACACACTCAATGAGGCAGATTTAGTTGATGCAGCTAACAACACTGATAATGTTGATTCCCAGCATGATATAAATGTAGATAGTTTTGAATCTCTTAATAATAGCACCACTCAAGAGAACTCACCTGGAGGAAGTGTAGGAGAAAGAGTAAAGTCAAGTTCTTTCACATGATTTTCCATTAAGTTTTTTTTTTTTGTACTTTTGTATTTATTGCTTGTAAAGGTTGTTGCTTTCTCTTTTCAGAAACACATAATGACAAGTGTATGAAATAAGTGTATATAATTGTTAGAATAATTATTTTATAAATAATAATTTTACAAATAATGATTATTAATAAATACATTGTAAAAGAAGAAGAAAAATATGTAGAAGGGTATTTTTGTCCACTTATAATTAACTCCCCTCACCTCCCATTTTGAACCAAACAAGATACCAAACTTTCCCTCCCCTCTTTTTGAACCAAACAAAATTATAACCTCCCCTAACCTAACTTACATAAACCTCACTCAACCTAATTTGCGTTGAACCAAACACACCCTAAGGGCCTGTTTGGTTGGAGAGGAGGGGATGGAAGGGGAGGGAAAATGATCTCCTCCCCTCATTTGGTTGGCAAATTTTGGAGAGGAGGGGATGGAAGGGGAGGGAAAATGATCTCCTCCCCTCATTTATAGTAATACTCTAACTCTAACCTCCATTGTTGGCCCCGCCCTTTTCTATTCTTTCTTGTCTTTTTGAGCAATGTTGTCAGTGATAACGATGAGAAGGCAGCAAGTCACTTCGTCAGCTTGGCGGACGTCACTGACGGCAAGGTGGTGATGGAGTTGGATGGAGAGGAGGTGACAATTTTTTTGTGTGTGGGGTGGGGGGGGGGTGGAGAATGCTGATAGTGGTAGAAAAGAAGGAGAGAGAGGCCGGGAATAGAAGGTGATGGTCTTGGTGAAGAGTGGGGAGGAGACAAAGGAAGGGGACCCGTGTGGAAGAGAGTGGTGATAGTGATGGTGGCATATGCATATGGTGAATGCAATGGAGGAAGGAAGCAATTTGATGAGAGAGAAACTATGGTGAATGCAATGGAGGAAGGAAGCAATTTGACGAGAGAGAGAAACTATGAGGTTGATCGAAGGAGATGACAACCATTGAAAATGTGAAATTTAATTTTTTTAAATCTATTATTATATTAATTAAAAAAAAATCACCGCAACTAATGGTTTTTTGCTTCTTCTTTTTTCCCCTTCGAATGTCTGAATATTAATAAAAAAATTACTATCATTTTTTTTCTTTCTTTTTTCCATTCCCTCCCTCCCTATTTTTCTGTTCAAATTCCTTTGAGAGACCAGATAGGGATTGTTTGATGGGAGTGGGGATTGTTAATTTGATTTTAAAAAGATATTATTTATTAATTAAATAGAAATAAAAAAAAGTATATCAATTTTTTTATATAGATCAACATGTACCATTGATGACATAAGACTAAATTGTTTTGAAAGGCCGACTCCATCTAACATGCCAAGTCAAGTGGCATCCAATTAATACTAGATCACATGAGACATATCAAATAGCTTATAATTAATAATATATAATCAAATTAGCATAATCCTAGCAGAAGTGATAAATCTAAAAAAAATGGTATGTCATTCAAGAAATAAAAAATTAACATATTCACCACCACATAGACCATCATAGCAGTATTTTAGTTAAACTTGTAGTATGTGAGGATCAAATTTTTGCTTTGCAATGCTGCAATTATAGAGGTCATATATATATATATACACCGTGAGTATTTGGAAGGGTAAAATAGTCTATGAGGATGAAGTTTTAAAATATATCAGTTCCATTATGCAAAGAAAGACTTGTTTCTATTGGCATCATCTGTATTGATGAGTAACCTTTCTGTAATTTTTTTTAACTTTGCATATTTACTTTGTTCTAGCACTTTTGGTAGAAGTGAATGTGCAAAGCTATAAACATGAATATGTATTTAATCTATTATCGATTAGGTTTTTTTTGGTTGGAATCTATTATCTAATATATATTATTTAAAAATGATAATAGATAAGAAACAATCATCTTCTCCATAGAGTGCGAAGGTGACAATCAAATAAAAAAGGGAAGACAACTATAAAAAAGGGACAAGTGGCGGCTTGAGGTTTGGGTTCAAACATGGAAGTTTCAAAAAAAAGAATGAAAGGTTTTGAGTTACCTGATTGAGCAGGAGGCAGCAGCGGTGGCGACTTGAAGAGCAGGTGGGGGTAGCGTCAGTTGAGGAGCAGGCGGAGCAGCTGGTGTCGGCAGCAGTTGTTGATTTGATCGATTGAAGGAGAAAAGAGGAGTGAAGAACCAGGCGATCGAGAGTGAAGAATCGGATCAGGAGAAAAAAAGGGTTTAGTTAGAGGGGTTAGGGGTAGCTATGAAATATCAAAAAATTGTCATGGACAATTTGGTCAGGATGAAATACAAATTTTCCCTCCCTTCAGAAAAACCCCAAATTTGGAAATTTGAGAAAGAAAGGAAGGGGAGCATTACAAAATAAAATTTTTTTCACATCCCTAATCTCACATCCTTTCAACTAAACAACATTTTTTTATCCCCAACCCTCACCAAATCTAAAAAAACCCAACCAAACACACCCTTGGAAGCGTTGGATAAATATTATTTGAGTCTGTGAATATTTTCAAAGAGTTAATATTGACACATTGTTTCAAGGGTTTTTAACTTTTCATTATCAATTCACGAATAAGTGGATTCAACTCACCCAATAAATACATGTATGTGATTCATGCATATTATTAAGTAGATTAATTTTAGAGGTTTGAACTTTGAAGGTAACTTTATAGTGTTTATATATGTGTCTCATGTATCTAGAGGTATCTGATTCCTTTGAAATTATGTGGTTCATATATATGATAAATATTGGGGAAATTTTAAGAAAAATACAATTAAAAATGGAAAAAAATAAATTGGTGCTGTGAATTTATCAAATCCTAAGTCATCCTTGAAGTAGGAATCTAGGATTTCCAATTCTGATCAGATTTCCAATTCTGATCAAATGACCAAAATGCCCTTAGTTCAGTTCACAAGTTTCTGGGGTCAATAACAATATATGTATCTATATTAACAACATTAGATTTCACATTAACGAATTTACTTTCATATTTTACAACTTCATATCCCAAAAAACCAAGATAATTTTGAGGGCATCAGTTTTAGGAGTCATTAACAACATCTGTATATATATTAACAACATCATATTTTATATTAACGACTTTACTTTCATGGTTCACAACTTCATATCCTAAAAACCAGGGATAATTTGAGGGCACAAGTTTCAGGGGTCAATAACAACACCTGTATTTATATTAACAACATCAGATTTTACATTAATGACTTCACTTTCATGTTTCACAACTAAATTAAGGGCAATTTGGTCGGAATTGGAAATCCCAGATTGCTATTTCAGTTATGACCTAAGATTTTATAAATTCACAGCACCAATTTATCCTTTTTTTATTTTTAATTGTATTTTTTTGAAATTTTCCCTAAATGTTGTTTATGCAAGTGAAGTATGAAAGGACATGTTGGTTCTGGATAACAAAGGAAAAAAGAAGGGACACACGAATATTGTACGAAAAAAGCTCACACATGTCCAGGATTGCGTTATATTTGTCTCCCAATGGCTTGCTATTGTGCACAAGATAGCCCACCACTCTCTCAATGCCATTTAGTAGCCCAAAATGACATGTTACATCATGGATTTGTATTCTCCTGCATTCACACTCTTAGACATTGTGGGACTTGTTTCTTCGATGCACCCACACAATATTCAAAATCTTAATAAAAATCAATATAGAGTTGGTCTAGATCCTTTAAGGTATTGAGTTCGAGTTTCAGAAGAGACACTTGTGTTGGGAGGGGCAGCCTCAAACCTCGAACCGAATATGGATTATAATATCAAAATCTTGATAAATATATGTGTGTGTGTGTGTGAGTCCATATCCTCCCATTTATTAAGAATTCCTCTCTCTACTATTTTTCGATTATATCACTAATTTATTCATGCAATCTCACATTTTGAAGTATTTATCACAATCATGCAGGTAAAATAGTCCTTAAGGTTGGCAAAAAAACAAAAAAAGAAATATTCCTTAAGGACAACATTAATTTAGTGCCGGTTCGAATTAGCGTTTAAAAAGCATGTTCACACAAGTTGAGAAAAACTCCTCTCACATACTTACTTCATACACCGCAAATCGCATTAGAAAAGTAGTTTCTACTACTAATACAAACAGGCATTTAGCCACGTGACCAAAACAACCTAAACACTCTAAATATATTTAGTGTCCTACTATATCATGGTAAGTATGCAACCTGATTTTGAGTATGTCATGTTTGAGCATCATGAGAAATCTCATGTACATGAATCACTTCATACATCTCTTTCTTGTGACCTTGCACCTGACATAGTAGAATTGTGTGATGTAGAGTATGATTCTTTTCAGTTTACTAATGATTTTAGAACTGAATATGGTTTGTAACATAACTTGGAGTATCTTGCATAACCTTACTCTTGTTCATGAAATGTTTTCTTGTAACTTGCCTCCAGACTTAGGTAATTGTGAGAATGATGTTTCTACCATTTCTTTTCTTGAACAAAACATGATGAAATTTGTCTTCTTTGAATATGCCTTGGCTCTTGATAATCCTTTCTTTGCTAAGCTTGGTCACACTTCTACTCATGAAGTGCTCTCTTGTGATTTGACTCCGGATTTAGATGCTGATGCGCTCCGCAAGTATACGAGTCGTGCCAAGTAATAAAGTGATAAGTAGAGTATCGTCTCACGAGGAATCAATCAATTAATTTTTAGATATTAAAATCTCAATTTCTTTTAAGTTAAACGAAACTAATTATGAGTAAATTCAAAGGAAATTAATTAAAGAAAACTATCAATATCAAACACAACCTAAAGTCACTAATCCCTCACTAGCGCCCTAAATCTTAAATCCATTTAATTAGTTAATCTCAAATGTTAATTTTGTTAATCTCGAATATAAATAGTTATAAGTGCATATCGGTTCACTCATAACCCTCTCTTAAGTATAATTGTTATGTCTAACCAAATTACTCAAGAGGCAAGATAATTCAAACACACTCTTCAACAATTATATGGGACTATTAGGTCTATGTCTATCTTAATCGCAAATTAAATTGTGATTTAATCCCATATTATTTAATCTCAGAGCCTAATTAAAATTCCCTTCGTCAAGGTAAATTCTAATACTCAAATTCACATCTAATGGTGGCTAATCATCGAACGGACATAATAAAACAAGATTAAGTAACCAAAATTAACATAAATCATAACTAAATAATCATAGAAATAAAATTTAGTTCACTAGTGAGTTCATAGTTTCCCTAAGCCTAAAAGAAAATTAGTCACACATGGCTAAAATAAAATCCATAATAAAAATATTAAATTCAGATTTAACAGCAAGAAAAACAAGAAACAAAGAGAACAAATCTGTTAAAAGATCCCTTCTTCCAGCGTTGATCCTCTCTGCTTCGCGTCTCTACCGTTGCTTCGTTCTCTCTAAATCGACTCTGTGTTTGGCGCTTCTCGTTCTGCTCTGATGTCCTATTTGCTGCCTTCTCCCCCTTTTTATAGATCTTTTGATGAGCAAATGCGGCTTTTATTTTTATCTTTTTAATACAAATATGATATCCTTTTCCCATTTGTATGGATAAGCCATATCTTTTGCCACCTCCATGTGCTAATCATATTTGGGCAGCGATTTTTATCTCTTCTCTTATCATGGACCCCACATACAACAATATCAATATATTAGAATATGTTGCAACATTCTTTTCGTTTCAATTGCTGTGGGCCCTATCAATAGATATATAATATCTTTTATTTAAATATATAATTGCAGTGCCCTTTGCTATATTCATTTTTTTTATCTCTTTCTTCATATAATATTTTCTGCACAATAAAATAGGATATAAATAGATTTTATATCAAGATTTTTTTTATCCTAAACTTAATTAAAAGATAGAAAATATATAAAATATAATTAAATAGGTATAAAATATTAATAAATTTAATCAATTATGTCTTAAAATCTATCCTATTTAATTATAAAACATATATTTATTAGACGCACATGAGTCTGATTATATTAAATGCATGATTTCTGTTCAAATCATTGTTGCTGCTTGTAGTTCTGCCAGGCAAGAATTTTCGTGGGATGATTCTCCATTAAACAATGATGCACCATATATATTGCATCCATTGCCAATCGATCCGGAACCGCCACCAATATGGCAGTTTGGTGTGTGGATGGATGGATTTGGATGTGTGAGATGATTTGCTGTTGGTTGGACATAGATCACACAAGTGGTTTCACTATGCCTTTGTTGTGCTCTATCTCTTTGTTGCACTTTGATTTGCTATGTTCTTTGATCTCCTTGTCTCATTTGATTGCATTAAGGGCACTGCAACATATAAGTGTGGGGGAGAGGCTGTGCTGTATGTATGGTTTATTAATTACTTTGCATGAAGTATTTTGCAATTCTAGACAATTTTAAGCGTGATGCGTTCTTCTGAAAATTCTAGGAATGATAGACATATGAGTAAATGAGTGTTTGAGGGAATATGTTGAAAATATTTGTCTTAAGGGATGCAAACCATGTGAGCTTGGGAAACTGACAGTATTGACCTTAGTAATATATATGGCTTAGTCATTGTAAGTGAAGTCAAGAGAATTAGCCCACATGAAAGGATATTTGAGCTTGTTCAATTTATTAAATTTTGTGTGCATGATCTCTAGTTCTATAACTCTCTAGAACTTGTCTTAGCTCTTAGTTGCGGCCAATTTGCACATGAGAGGACATGCATGTGATTGAGGCATTCATTTCACATCCGTATGACTCAAACCCAAGCCACTTACATACTTTATCCCTTGTTAACCCATTTGAGCCCATCATTTCCATTTCCTATCACCCTATATAGCTTTGAATAAGTGTGCAAAATTAATTAAGCAATTACATTTTCTTATATATAAGTATATCATGGCTGACCTAATGTGAAAAAAAAAATTGATGAAAAAGGAAAAGAAAGAAATGCTCTTAAAAAGAAATGGAAGAGCCAAATACAAGAAGCATTGAAAAAGAAAAGGGAAAAAATGATAAGGAACCAGCAAGAAGAAGGCAACATGAATAAGTGATGAATTGTAATAGAATTGTCAAGATCATATCATGCATGCTTGTTTAAATTGTACAAATTTACATTTCATACATCCCAACTTAGCCTTACCAATATTACAACCTTAATAAAGTCCTATTGATGCATGGAAGCTTGTGATTGTATGGTGGAGATTGTAGAGCTTTGACAAGCTTATGGTAGAGCATAGACTAGAAGAGAGGAGTGAAATGAAATATCCTATAGTGAGAAAAGAGCTAAACACTTGACCTGAGAGTCTCTTGAATTCTCTTTGCAAAGGTTGAATCATATGTAGAGCTAGGTTTATGTTGCGTGGTGGGATTGTTTACATGGAGAGTTGAAATTGAGACAATGAAGGAAAATACATACCCAAGAGCATGAATTAATTCATATGGATAGATTTGCTAGAGTAAATAAGAAGGATTGAATACTTGATTTTGCCTAGGAGTACAAAAGGCTAAGTGTGGAGGAATTGATAAATCTAATTTTATCATGTATTTCCATAGCTTTTTGGGAGATTTTATTGATAACATCATGCTTGGAATGTATTATGATGACAAATTGTGATTAATATTGATTATGTGAAATTAACGATTAAAAGAGCTTAATTGATACATTTTATAATTTTTTCTAAGTACTTTAATTGTGGAACAAATGATAGTACATTGGTATGAATTGTTTTGTAGGAAGCTTGGGAGAAATTGGAGTCAAAGAGTTGAACAGAGGAAAAAGGGCTAAACTACAAAGTCCAAAAAGTTTGCAAGCAGCAGAAAAAGGGACCAAAGTGCAAAGTGCAAAAAGTTTTCTGGGACCCGATTGCAATTTTCCCCAACATCAACATTTTGATCTCCAGCCATCTAAATTCACTAAAAAGGGATTCAAAAGTGTCGACTCTTCATCTAGAAAAAAATTTGGTCCATATCGATCACTTCCATGCTCCTCACTTCCAATTCTCTCATCGTCATCCTCTTCCATTCAACTTCCATCACCACCACATTGACCTCAGATTTCATAATCTTCACCATGGCAGCAGCTGGAATGAAGCTCATAGGAGCTAATTCTTTAACCATGCGTGACTGATTCAATTCTTCGATGGAGCTACGATCTATGCCGGAGCTACAGAGCTCATTGGGAGCTTCTTCTTTTATGTTCTTAGCTAGTGTATGAGTTTGTATATTTAGCATTGAAAGTTGATAAGAGGAATTTTGTATTTACCTTTCTGAAATATAGACAGATTCGATTGTGACTATAATAGACATTGTATTCCTTGATTTCGTGTAGGTTTGATTACTTTTGAATAGTTTAGGACCTTAATTTAGTGATTAAATCTCACCAATGCTACCTCTTTGTTGTAATTATTCTCTTAAATTGTGGCTCATTAGATTTGCTAGGAACTTTAGCATCTATTAGATTCCTTAGAGAAGAATGACCTAGGTTAGTTATCACTATACTATAATTAGCTTAGTATTTTTTGTAGGTTTAATGACAAGCTTAATCAAAGGACCCAGACAAAGTAACCCCAAACTAAAACAATAAAGAATCAACCAAGATTTACATAAATTTGAATAATTTTCTCAAGTTAGATGCTTCTAAAGTAGACGGTGATACAATGAAATGAATGAATGAGAAAGTACATTAGCACCCTTCCTATATCCTATCTTTCTATCTCTCTAAAGCACTTTAGAGGAATCTCCAGATACCAACACCCAAAAAAAAACTATAAGAAAAATCAAAAGGAAACTAAGAACAAGCATATGCCTAGGCATGAACATTTGATGGCAAACTTCACGAAATAGAGAATCATGCCCAGAGCAAAAGGAAAATCTTACAATGACGATGAAGGTTGCGCCGAATGTTCGTCTGAGACTCCCAGTCAGTTGTCTTCTGCCCTATGGCGTCTGTCTCGCCTCTTTCCATCTGAAGTTCGTGAGATAGTTGAGGCGTTGAGGATCGCCATTTCTATTCGGGTTATCAGATGGGTAGGGTAATCGGACTTTGGGTTCAATATTTATTTTTTGTTTCGAGAAACTGGGCTAAAAAGCTCATAGAGGAACAAGCAAGAAAATCAGTTATAACTGAACCACCTTCTGGCTCGTCCGTGGCAGTGACACTTCAACTTAGCTCAAGTTCGGCGTCTATTTTCATCCACTTTCTCCGGTGTGTTGATGAACGAAACAGTGAAGAACACTCCATATTTCTCTAATTCGTCGTACCCATTAACATAGAGCATTGCTGAGACACTGAAATATAGGCTTGTGTGAGACATAGAGTCAATAGTGTAGTATTGCTTCTTGTGGTATTGTCAAAGTCCTTCTGCCTTCCAATTTAGATATCATTTTCTTTTGAGTATGGGCTTGTGAGAATTTGATTTGTTAAGAACCTAGCTCCCTTGGCCCCTGCTTTATCTGAGTATGAAAGAAAACAAATTTTGTCTAATATAAATTGGGACAAGATGAAAAGCAAAGCTGGGCATCCGAAGAGTATGAGCTCGTTATCTATTTTAATGTTTCATCAGACTGCTCGCGTGTTGGAGTTGAAATACTTTGATCATGGTGCACTTTAAAAATGCTATTGCATTTAGGTAGTGTTCTGATTTATTCAAGTAGGTTTCCCGCCATAAAAGAGGAATAAGAAATGGACCCAAAGCTTTAAAACCTACTTCCGTAATAGTCTGATGCATGTAAGTTCAGGCTTTTACTCCGATGATGCTATCTGAGCTATGGATACTGTGGTTTATGGTTTTGGAATTGTGGCATCACTCTCATCATTAAATATAGCGAATTCTCTGAATGCTTTGTATGTGCTTTTATACAATCACTGCGAATCACTTAATCTTGCCTGGACTTGATGCTACATGGCACTGTGAATCATAGTTTTGGGGTGTGCTTGGTTGAGCTGAAAATTGGGAGGTAGAAAATGTGTTGGGAAAATAATTGATGTTTTATTTGTACAATTTTGTGAGTCATTCTCCGAACATGTTACGGGGTTTTCTCTCGTGTTTCAATCACAATCTCAAGAATCACCTCACGAACTGCAAGGTTTCCTCGCCGACTTCTCTCTTTCACAGCCTCACGAAGACTCTAGCCCCTGATTCGAAGCTAGAGTACATCTTGAACGAGTTTGAGGACCTCCAATCTTCGAAACCCCCGAATGGGTCATCATGGCATTCAGCATCAGATTCCAAAGATGTCTCCGATGAGGATGTCCCCGAGGAACAAGAATTATCTGCTGTTCAGATTTCACATCCTTGGCCTGAATGGGTGGACTTGATGGAGTGCTTGATGAAGAGAGGTTACTTTGATGCAGAGGGAAACCCATTTAGAAGTGGTGAATTGAGTTCGAAGGAATCAAACATCATTAGGACTGCGTGTTTGAATTTCGGTCGGGATCGATATGATCTTTTAAGGTGAGGATGGCTTCTTTGGGAATTCATTTTTAGTAGTCTAATTTGTATTTCTGCTAAAGCTGTAGACTCTAAATTTTGTGCAAAATTTGCTTATTACTCCAATTTTAAGTTATTGTGGCTGCAGAAAGAGTTTGATTATTTACAGAGTGTATAGTCATGATTTATTTGGGCTTAGGTTTACAGAATATTTGCTTACATATTAACGTGGCTAGTTCCTGGTATGTGTGTTTCATAGAGAGTGCATGCAAGGTGTTTGAGTTTATGTTTCTGTGACAGATAATAGAAAAAACTGTTTCTTTGACTGCTGGATGATGAAATGTATTATCATCTCTAGTCTATGACTTCTTATCCTACGTGTCTTTAGGGGAGGGAAGAAAGGTTATGTATACTATGCAATGTTATAACATTCAATAGTTTAGGTCATCTAGGTCAACTATTTGCATGACTATTGTCTTACCATGCCCAGAGCAAAATTCTGTGATTGGAAATAATAATGTACACACGAGAATTGGCTACTCCCAAGCTTTCCATGAGTATGCATATCATTGGAAGTAAATACATTTTTCGTGTTGCCTTTGCCATTAGGTACTTGTCTCGAAAGGATGTCCAAGTTATTGTAGGACGCGGATGCCCAAGCTTAGATAGGAAAGTTGTGAACTCAGGGAAGCGTCTAAGATAGAGCCCATGTGGGCATTGATGAGGGAAATGTATGTGCTGAGCAAGGTTTTATTGTTGTTGATTCATTTCTTCTTCATTATTCTGCTACAGGATTTCTTTTCTTTTTTAAAAGTAGCTAACTATTGACACCTTTCTAAAAAACCAAGAGTTACATAAATTGTTGCTTTAACTAGGTGTGCAGCAGCTGCAATTTGAGGGGAGAATGTGAAAGGGCATTTGTGAAGGCACGTGAAGACGAAGGAGGAAGGACAGTGGATTTAATGCGTGTAATTTTAACTTATGGGCTCGATCCAATTATCGGTTCAGTTGAGAACAAACCATGTCTGAATAAAATGATAAAAGATTCCGTCACAAGATTGCTGCGAGAATTGGTGGGGCACAGCATTAAAGAGGATGGTTCTAATCTCTCCAGTTCCACTGATAGAGTTAATCTCAATCCACAAGATAAAGACAATGCAAAAGCCCCAATCAAGCAAGGAGATTGGATTTGTCCCAAGTAGCTTGATTACATCCCATAAGTATTTTCTGGCATACATTAGTTTTTCTACATTTGTTCACATTTCTTTCCTACCTTTCATTGTCTAGATGCAATTTCGTCAACTTCGCCCGAAATATTAGGTGTCTGAGCTGTGACAACTTATCCCAAGAAAGAATAAGGCAGTTATAGAATGATCAGGAGCATCTGCCAATGAAGAAGGGAGATTGGATATGCAACAAGTAATATGGCAGTCCATATTTTTTGTATTCATATGAATCATATTACTATTTCTAACTCACACCATTAATGTCATTTCTGCAGATGCAACTTTCTTAATTTCGCTAGGAATACAAAATGTTTTCTTTGCAAAGAGAACCCTCCAAAGCGGCAGCTCAATCCTGGGGAGTGGGAATGTGAATCGTAGGTTCTTGCTACACACATTGGTTATTGTGTTGGTAACATTGTTTATTTGATTGCATGCATTTTCTCTGCGTGTTGAAGCAATTTGAATCTTGGTTTGTGCAGGTGCAACTACATCAACTTCAGGAGAAACATGATCTGCCTAAAATGTGATCACAGAAGGCCAAAGGCATCAAATGCTTCAGAATCTTCTCATCGATCGCAAACTGAAGATCAAGACTACCGCAAGAGTAACCAGTTATTTTTTGGCAGAAATCAAGGTAACATTAATGACCAAACAATTACCATAACTGAAAGACAGAACAGGAGAAAAGGTTCAGGTGAGTGGAGATTTGTGGAAGATAAGGATGAAAATGATCATCAACGGTCCTATTCTCGGAATGGTTCTTCTCATTTTGACAATTTTCCAATAGCTGGAGGTAAGAGTGAATTGTCAAAGAGTCCCCAAAAAATAGAAGCATGGAAGAAGGAGATGCTGAATATCATGAACAAAAGCTCCCTGGAGATGACAGCAGATAGTGAAGATGATTTGTGGTCTTCTGACGACCAGGTTGTTAATGAAGGAGCTTCTTATTTTACTGATGATGATGAAATGGAAGAATGGTTTGGAGTGGGAAGGAAGTGAAGAAATGGAATTTTGTGAGAGCAAGTAACAATCAGTCTGATCATACATGTGACATCTGTTATACATGTTCGTTAATAGGAGTTTACTCTGGGCTTATATGATGATAAATTTGGAAAGTTATACTAGTCACATTTGAGTTACTTGACTTTTTGGTCCTCCAAAGATATGTACAGGTTATCTAATTTTGCTCTTCATAGATTAAACATACTATTTTTGACTTTTTGTGCTCTGAAGATTCAGGATTAACGGGGACTTAAAATAGTCCTCAGCATTATGCAATAAGTGATACTTTTTTTAGTCCTTAATAAAAGATATATATGAGGAATTGATCTTAATCTTAAATATAAGATAAAGTTTTCGTATTTGTCAATCTTTTCTTAATTTATCCCCTTTTAAAATTTTCTCAGCTATAATTAAAGAGGAGAGGGGGGATAACTTAATACAGTTGAGAATGTTATTGTTAACACCTCCCATTACCATCAAAAGTTGCGTTATTTGTACCTTTCAGTGTATGATTAAGTCGGACACCGAGGAATTAAAGAATAAATCAAAGACATATAAAATTGAGGCAAGTCTATCTAAAATAGTTTAAATTATTCTGGCACATTCAAAAAGCCATAAATTGGTTAGAAAACTGATGTAATTGATTGGTAACTTTAGAAAACGGGTTTGATGGAAAGTTGCGGATTAATTGAAAACCCTCGTATTGATTAATTATATTTCATTGAGGTTTTTTCATTCTAATGCATGTGTACTTATAAATTGACCAACATTATTATGCTATACCTTTATCCCAATATCCTCCACTGTTCGTGTGTGTGTTCTCAAACTCTCATATGCTATACCTTTATACACATGTAGTCATTCTAATATGCAAACACACACACACACATCCAACATTTATTTAGTTCTTAATAATAAACACAAACTTATAATATAGAGTTCAGTACAAAAGCAAGTGTTTTTTGTGTGTCATAAATTTACATGACGGGCATTTACCATCTTATTAAAACACGAAAAACCTCAGAGAGCGGTAGGATACATAATAAATTACACAGGCAATTACTCTTACCTTATTTGTATATTGTAATTTGTTGATTTAACTTGGACCTTCAGGTTTTTAGACCTCCTAGAGTATTGCTATATATTCAAGTATTATTTAGATGGGTTTTTAATATGTAGAATTACTATATAAGGTCCTAAATAAGAGTTTTAATAATAAAAAAGTTCCGATAACAAGTGAATAGAGTGAATTTATTAGTATTTTCTGCACTAGATTTTGTTATTGTGTGTTTTTCAGTTGTTATCGAGCTTTTAGATGATTAAATCTCTTCTTTAGGACATTAAATAGTAATTCCCCACTAATTATATCCTGAAGTAATCAGTCTGAGAGCTGTTATCAACTTGCTTGTTGAAGAACTTGTGCATGTAATCCTTGTTGGTGACACGTCGATAACGAGGTGGGTCCTCTGCTGATGTCAGCTCTTCTAGTGGCCCATACACATTCTCTGCAGCTCCAGGGTTGAAGAACGTGGCTACTGAAACTCTTGCCTCTCGTGAGTTACTTGCCAGTACCCTGTGGTCCACACTCTTGTATTTTTCATTCGATATTATCTGTCAAATTAAATCACCATTTCAAATGTTACTCCCACAGTACTTGGTATAGAAACCAAACTCAAATGTGTTTATTCAAATTCTTGATGCCTTACAATGAAAAACAAACACCTATTTATACTAAAACCACAACCTTATAAATTCTTTAAATAATGAGAAAGTCAGATCCGGCAACCACACACCAACCCCCCTCCCTGTTCACAACGTCAGTGCTTACATCATATGTAATGTCAACATTGGCTGCAATGTGTTCACATTCTCTCTTCTCTGTTTCATTCCCCCGGGGTTAGACAGGACTCGTCCTCGAGTCAGAATCAACATCATCAATATATGGAGATAGATCCGCAATGTTGAAAGTGGCAGAAACACCGTAAGCACCAGGCAATTCCACTTTGTAAGCATTATTATTAATTTTCTGTACGATCTTGAATGGTCCATCAGCTCGCGGAGATAACTTGGCGTTTGGTTGTTTAGGAAAATGTTCCTTCCTCAAATGTATCCAAACCAAATCCCCCATATTAAAGACTTGATGTTTTCGATGCTTGTCTCGTTGTGCCTTGAGTTCCAAATTCTGCTTCTGAATTTTATTACAGACCTGCTCATGTAATTTCTTAATTTCCTTGGCCCGCTGGTCCGCATTGACACTATATTATTGCTTATCAGAAGATGGTGTCAAATCAAGTGGGCTGAGAGGACGGGTGCCATAAACAACTTCAAATGGACACTTTCCAGTTGCTTGATTGACTGAGTTGTTGTAAGCAAATTCAACTTGAGCAAGAATAAGATCCCACTGCTTCAAGTTCTTTCCAACAAAACTTCGTAAAAGATTTTCAAGAATTCTGTTAACAGCTTCTGTTTGTCCATCAGTTTGGGGATGGCTAGCACTACTAAACTGAAGTTTTGTTCCCATCTTTTTCCATAAAGTCCTCCAGAAATGGCTTACAAACTTGATATCTCTATCAGAGGTGACGGTTTTTGGAATTCCATGGAGACGAACAATCTCCTTGAAATACAAATCTGCAATTTGAACTGCATCATTAGTCTTTTGGCAAGGAATGAAGTGAGCCATTTTTGAAAAACGGTCAACAACCACCATTATAGAGTCCTTTTGTCTCTGGGTCCGAGGTAACCCGAGGACAAAATCCATACTCACATCCTCCCAAGGTGCGTTGGGTACTGGCAATGGCATGTATAACCCAGTATTTTGGCTTTTGGATTTAGCCAGGTGGCATGTTCTGCATCTTGGATATGCTTGTTGATATCCCGTTCAAGTTTTGGCCAATAGAAGTTCTCCTCTACCAAAATGTCTAGCTAATCCTCCATTATGTGCTTCCCAAATTATAGCTTCTCGAAGTGAGCAACGAGGAATGCAAAGAGTTTTCCCTTTGAATAAAAATCCTCCTTCCCTGTAATACTGCTGAAATAGTTGAGATTTAGTGGCACTCCAGGCACCCTGGAAATCAGGATCATCTTGATACAACTCTTTTATAGTTTCAAAGCTCATTACTTTGGTTTGCATAGTCGTTATCAAAGCATGGCGACGACTAAGCGCATCAGCTACTGAATTTAGGATTCTAGCCTTATGTTTGAGTAAAAATGGATAGGTCTGCAACATTTCACTCCAAGCGGCATGCCTTCGATTGATCTTTTGTTGAGAATTCAAATGCTTGAGTGATTCGTGATCAGAATAGAGAATAAACTCTTTATGCAACAGGTAGTGGCTCCAATGTTGCAAAGCTCGAACAACAGCATAGAACTCTTTATCATAGGTAGAGTATTTGAGCTTAACATCATTAAGTTTCTCGCTGAAGAAAGCAATCGGGTGGCCTTCTTGACTCAGAACAGCACCAATCCCAGTGTTAGAGGCATCACAACTGACCTCAAACACTTGGTCAAAATTAGGAAGAGCTAGCACAGGAGTTTCTGTCAAGCGTTTCTTTAGTTCTTCAAAACTTATTTGAGCCTTTTCTGTCCATTGGAACTTGTCTCCCTTGATGCAATCTGTAAGGGGTGCAGCAACGGAACTAAAATTTCGAATGAACCTCCTATAGAAGGAAGCTAATCCATGGAAGCTCTGAACTTCTTGGATAGATTGCGGAGTTGGCCAACTGTTAATGGCTTCAATTTTGCTTGGATCTACTCGTACACCTTCTGCAGTGATAATGTAACCCAGAAAAATGACTTCATTTGTCAAGAAAGTGCATTTCTTCAAGTTGGCATAAAGTTTTTGTTCACGAAGAGCTTGCAATACTTGACGTAAGTGCTCTAAGTAATCTGCTATGCTCTTACTGTAGATAAGAATGTCATCAAAATAGACAACAACAAACTTGCTAATGAAAGGACAGAGGACTTGGTTCATCAGGCGCATAAATGTGCTAGGAGCATTTGTCAACCCGAATGGCATCACATTCCATTCGTACAACCCATCTCTGGTTTTGAAAGCGGTCTTCCATTCATCTCCGGGACGAATTCGGATTTGATGATATCCACTATGAAGGTCAATCTTAGAGAAGATGGTAGAGCCATATAACTGGTCGAGCATGTCATCAAGCCTGGGTATCAGAAACCAATACTTAATTGTGATCTTGTTGACTGCACGGCAATCTATGCACATTCTCCAGCTTCCATCCTTATTGGGAACTAGGAGTACAGGTACGGCACAAGGGCTGACACTTTCACGGATCAATCCTTTTTTAAGCAATTCTTCAATTTGGCCTTGAACTTCAGCATGTTCTTGAGGACTCATTCTGTAAGCTGGCCTGTTAGGAATTACTGCTCCTGGAATAAAATCCATAGCATGTTGAATATCTCGCATGGGTGGTAATCCCGATGGAATTTCATCTGGAATCACATCAGGAAACTCCTCTAACAATGGCTGTACTTCAGGTGGAATGACAGTTCCGTTATTTGTCTCGGGCAATAGAAGAAAACTCATTACTTGGCTTTCTGTTTTGGTCACCTTCTCGATTAAAGACACTAATGTTAGAACCGGCTGACACCCAAGAGGGGGGTGAATTGGGTGTAAGATAAAAATCTTAAGAACTTTGAAAATCTTTTTACATCTTAGAGGAAGCAATAAATATGAAAATAATGAATAATAAATCAACAGTTAATATATGCTGGAAATATAAGAGTTTAAGGAAGAGAGTATGCAAACTGTGATTTATCCTGGTTCAGTCCAATCTGTGATGACCTACGTCCAGTCCCCAGGCTCCTCTTGAGATTTTCAAATGCACTATTTTCTTGTTTAATGCAGGCACAAGAAAAGCCTTTACAAAGTTCTTACTAAGATACTCCCCCTTACAGCAAGTCTTACGAGCAGAGCAATCCCGAAGACCTTTCCCTCCTGCTTACCTATGCAAGTCTAACGAGCAGCAACGTTCTCTTCTGCTTACACCACTGTAAGTCTTACGAGCAGCAATGTCTCTACTGCTTGCACCTTGTAAGTCTTACGAGTAGAAAGTCTTACCGGCGATTCTCTCTACACTTGCCCGTAAGGAAATCAACCCACTCAAGGTCCCTCTACCTTGAGATCAATTCAGAAATACAATTGAAAGTATTTACAAACTCTCTCACAGAGTAGATATGATGAACATTGAAGTACACTACAAATAATATCTCTCTCAAAGGTAAATCATATAGAAGCTAGAGAAACAGAGAGTATGTGCGATGACTATTGATGTCAGGATATTGGCATTTGGACGATGTATACACTGAATCTCTTACTTCTGTTTTGGATGATCTTCTATTTATAGCTGATGAGGATTGATGACCGTTTGAGCATTTCAACATAACCGTTGGAGTGTGACTGCTTCGTTCGTCCGTTGCTTGATTTTGAAAAACTAGCCGTTACGTACGTTTGACGCTCCGCTCCGTAAAACTCAACTTTTATCTCTTCTCATCATCTCTTCATTGTTTTATTGGAAAAATGCATTAAACACTAATACAATGAAGTGTAAGAATGATTAGAAGCAATAAGAATGAGTTATATGATCATTTCATTGATTTCCAGAATTTTCGGAACGTTGCTCTGTTTTTCTGGGAAGCATTACTCGAGTACTTACTCGAGTAAATATCAAGTTTCTTCACAGGTTACTCGAGTGGCTACTCGAGTGGCCTTCCATTTTCTGCATAGATTACTCGGGTAGTGACTTGAAGTTCTCTTCTAAATAACTCTTCATGTACAGTGATTTACTCCAGTACCGACTTGAAGTTTTCGTCTAAAAAACTTTTCATGTACAGTGATTTACTCCAGTACCGACTTGAAGTTTTCGTCAATAACTCTTCATGTACAGTGATTTACTCCAGTACCGACTTGAAGTTTTCGTCTAAAAAACTTTTCATGTACAATGATTTACTCCAGTACCGACTTGAAGTTTTCGTCTAAAAAACTTGCTAGCACAGTGCTTTACTCGAGTACATACTCGAGTAAATTGTTGCAGTGGTACAAAACGCCGAGAGCAACATTTTTCAGAAACAGAGTTACTCGAGTAGCGCCTCGAGTATCATGGCGAAAACTTGAAGGCAACTGGAAGTTTTCACAGGGTTACTCGAGTAGCTCCTCGAGTAACATTAGCAGGCCGAGAGCAACTGGAAGTTTTCTATGTGATTACTCGAGTACCTACTCGAGTAAAGTCTTTTGTTTTCAACCAGTTACTCGAGTAGCTCCTTCAAGTAAATTCTTGATTTTGACTCGAAACATGGCAAATTATATATCATTGGAAAGTCCTCATTATCTACATTCCAATGCAACAAGAATCAGCTCCAAACGCGTTGTGTACAGAAAGTTATGATCCAAAGAGTACTACTGTTCTTAGACAATCCTGAAATCACGAGCAGCAACTTCCAGATGGCATATCTATTAGAATATAACCTCAAATATGTCAAATTACCTATCCATGGAAAGATCTGTGAGTCTTCTTTCATATGGCACCGGTTTCGTCTCAATCCGATATGTATTTTGAGAGTTATGTCCAAAATACCAAAACTGTCCAGGAATATGACGGTGATTCATGCGTCAAGTGCAACAGATCATATCTCCCTCATCTGAACTCCTTTGAATGTGATCTTGGTGTCAAAAGTTCGTGTTGGACGTCTAGTTTCATATGCCACCGGTTTCAGTTCGATCCGATATGTGGTTGGAGAGATATGCCCAAAATACCGAACCTATGTTCTGCGCGCGAAAAACAGAGTGCCATTTACTTCAAGTTCCGCCTCGGGTAATTTTCAAGTAACCCGGCAGATTACTCGAGTAAGGCCTCGAGTAAACACATCCAAAATCAGACAATGCCATATTACTCGAGTGATTACTCGGGTAATCATCCCCAAAGGTACCATAGCTTCCGTATACATCATTTTAGCTTCGTATTGACCCATTCCAACTTCCGTATGATCATAGAAGCCTCCGGTATCACTTCTAGGAGCTTGAATCTTGATATTCTCATGTGATCTTGCAAGTTCTTCTTTCTTTCTTCTTGTTTTTCCTCTTGATGATCATTCTTCATAACCCAACTTCAATCTTCTTGATGAATATCTTCAATCTTCATCTTTCTTTCTTCTTTCTTCAATTCCTTGCCTCTTGATTTTCTTCTTGATGATTATTCTCCATTTATGAGGCATTATAATATTAACCCACAATGATTTCTATGACTAATCTACAAGATATACAACATTAAATATGGTAGTTAGTCAATGTGGAAGATAAGTATATTATACAAACTTTTTGCTCATATTTAACATCTATATTTGACATCATCAAAACTATTCATATCTAACATTCTCCCCCTTTTTGATGATGACAAATCCTTCAAGAAAAATATATATGAGTTAGAAAAACTAAGTAAGAACAATATATTTTTCTTGCCTTTCTCTCCCCCTATTTGACATCAGCAAAAAGTTTGAAGTATAAAGAAGAAAGACTTGTAGAGAAGTAAATATGAAGTCAATATGAGAAATGTCATTCTCCCCATTAATCAAAATAAATGCATCAGGAAAACAAGTTTCTCTCCCCCGTTTTGAAAGTAGTTTCATTTATAATTTGATGTAAATGAAAAATAATTTTCATGAAAACAAATTTGAAACAATTTGGAGAAGTTTTCAAGAAAACATTCATAATCAAGGATAGGCAAAGTAAGCTCAAAATATAAAGAGAGGGTTTAGAAATGCTCATGTAGTTTTTGGAAAATGATGAAGTGCTCCATGAAGTCCGTTGCTTCCTTTTCTTGTTGTGTTGATATATGATGTTGTGTTCACCATACTTTTGAAGCACAACTCTGATGAATAAAGTTCATAGGAGTGAACTATAGCTGGCTTAGTGGTAGACTCTGAAGTGTGCTCAATAAGAAGCTCAGGAATAGCCTTCCTTAGAATGCTACCAAAATCATCCTGATTTGTGCCTTTTGTTGCTTTGAGTGTTGCAGCCAATCATCTTTCCTCAAAGTTGATATATTCTCCTTTTAGTGTGTTGAGGAATGATTTTGCATAGAGCCAATTCTCCTACTATAAAAACATTCTTGCAAAGAGAATGGTTAGTGCAATCAAGTATCAAATTTATTGCATAAACCAAAGCCATCCTTTCTATATGATATGTTAAAAATTAAGATCATGAAAGGAAAATATAAGAGTAACTCATCATCAAAACTAATTAAAAGATAGTGAATTCAGATGAGTATGTTAAAAGGATTTTATTTCAATAAACGAGATGAGCTTTTAAGATATAAAACATATGTGAATGTGAAGCTCCCCCTTAATGAATGCATGGCTTTAAAAGAAATCATCATGAGCAATACAATTAATAACTCTCTTGAATTTTGTAAAATCATTGGAAATTTTGTAGAGAGAATAAGTATGAAAATATGAAGATTAGAAAAAAATCAAGTTTTGAAAATGATGATTCTATTTAGGGTTTTAAGGTTGTAACCCTGTATCCCTCGAGTAGTTACTCGAGTAATTCCACTCAACTATTACTCGAGTGCTCACTCGAGTGTTGCAACTTAGAGAATTTTGATTGAATAGGAATACAATACCTCACTCGAGTAATATCGTAATCACTCGAGCCATAATCCTCTGAAGTCCATTAATGCATCATTGGCTAGTCATTGTCTGTAGATGTGATCAGTATGGAGGGATTTTGAAGCATAATTTCTGTGATCAGTTAAGCATACCAAGATGAGCTTGGAATAAGGCCTTGAAGTTCCGGTTGATCAAATCACTGAGTCTTCTAATCTTTCCATTCACAGAAGTGATGAACTCAACATTGTTTGCAGCAAGCTTTGTGTGATTGTTGAGCTCCTTTCTCTGATAGCCTTGGATAGATGGACTAAAGAATGAAGGACCAGGGAGACCAACTCTAGCAAAGTGTTGTCTCTTATTTATTCTTGAAGTCTCAGCTTTCATCCTTTGTGCCTCTTGTGAGTAAGATTCAGACTTACTTGGAGTAATTGTGAATTACTTGAAGGTCTACTTGAAGTAATTGCCGATTACTTGAAGGTATCCTTGAAGTAATTGCAGATTACTTGAAATAACTTCTGATTACTTGGAGTAAGTCCTGTAGAAGTATATATATCTTTGAAAGACATGATTTCTCTGACGTTCCTCTCCTTCTCACAAATAATATAGGCCATTGTGTGATAATCCTTTTATGAAGCGATTGAATTGGCCTTACTCACCATAGCTCTAGTATAGATATATCATATAATTTTGTGAAAACATAGAGCTAGGATTGTAGTTGAGAATCCTCATAGGCTCACCAAGCTTGACGATTCTGTGCATCTCAGCATCTTCCTCTAACATCTTTCGATCACCTTGGAATGATAAGGAAGGTGGGTAGGCAACCAAGATTCATATTGGCTATACTTGTTCTTGGCCTTGAGTTGCTTTGAGATGAATCTCATCTAGGTTCATTTAAGAGATTTTCCTCTTCTTTCTCTTTCTCTGGCTGCATCACTAGCTACTTACTTGTGGTGTCACTTAAATGATACCACAGATTTTGCTTCTGCTCACATTGCAACATTGCTAGTCATGCCTTCTCTGTTAGCCTTTGATCTTTGTATCCAAAAGTAGAGCATTTTGATCAACTCCTGTAACAGTATAAATAAATGCTATTTGGTACCCAACTTTCTCTTGGGTCCATATAATATTAGACATTATAACTCTTATACTCTTATACAATTGAATCATATGATATTGGAGCAAAGAGTATAATAATCAACACAGACCAAAATATAATTTTACCCAAAATAAATTCAAGCAATTGAATCATAAAGGGTAACACACAAATAATACCAAGAATGATGATTTCAAAAATCAATGACAATTTGTAAATATATTTTAAAAGATATGTCATTGATAAGATGTTTATGCAAGACATGTAAGTCAGATCAAAGAGAGTTGAAAATCTATTTATAATGACCAAGAAATGATAAATCATGAATGAAATCAAATTGTCCAATAATGATCATGATATATGCACATTGTTTCAAATCTCAGATGTAATTTCAAATCATAACAATGCATTGTAAAATTGAGATTTTGAATATATGCAAAACTCATCTTTGAAATATGTTTATAATCAATGTTTATGTTAAAAATGGTGGAAGTCAACAGTTTAAATATACATATAGCAGAAAGCTTCCTTTTTAGAGAACAACTAAGATAACATGTTAGACATTGGAGTTTAACATGTTTGAGAATTTTCCCAAGAGCAAAAGTCATATTGAAAATGAATTAGCCAAAAAGGCTTAGCTTCAAGGATGTATATAAACACAATGACTTTGCTATTGATCAGGAGATAAACTTGACTCTTAGAGATGTGTCTTGAAGAATAGGGATATTCAACTCAAGAATTTGAATAGAAGGATCTAGTTACTCGAAGAATGGATGAAGACAAATGGTAATGCATTTGAGCAACAAGATGAATATAAGAATTTATGGATGATGAAACACATACTCATTGATCCAAATGACTAGAGTTCTAGAATATTATCTTGGTAAGCTATTCCACAATAATGGTTAATGCATTAAGATTCAATGCACTAATAAACATTCATAATGCTTGGAATAACATAGCCAACCAAAGATTTATGCATCAGGCATAAGGCTTTCACATATTGAATTCTTTTATGGGAAATATACTTGAAACTCATAGATAGATAACTTGTTAGACATAAGGTCTAATTTGTTAGAAAATAATGATTGAGGAGTTCAAGCAATAATAAGTTTAAAATCAAGAAATAATATGTGAATGATGGGGAAAACTCTAGTGGATGGATTTGAAGCATTTCTGACTTTTAGTATACGTAAATATTAACTTCCAATTTTGAAACCAATTTAAATGCAAACAATATATAAGTAATTTTCAAATAATGTGTATGCATTTTTATAAACAAGATGAATTGGAATCTAAGTATATTTTTGAAATGTACATTTCAAAACTCAAATACACAATTTCATTTTAAGTCCATTTAGCAATCTAAAAACAATTTGAAAAACCATAAATGATTGATTGCTAATGGTATGCAATTTTATAACACATGATGGAATGAAACCAAAGCACATTTTTGAATTGTGCACTTCAAAACATAAATTGATAGATAAACTATGCACAATTTCACTTATCGTTCATTTAGCAATCTATAAACAAATTAACAATCATGAAGGATTGATTGCTAGATGAATGCAATAATGGACAAATACTCATTACTCAAAATAAATAATTTATATAATCACAGTATAGAGTAAGGATTAGATATCACCGTAATTCCTCTTGTCCTTGTGACAGCTTGCTTGATTTTGGTGAAATAATATTGGTTTCTCTCCTTTGCACAATCAGCACCAAAATCCAAACTTCGAATTTCAGCATCATCAAGATATGAATTTTTTTTCATGTGGTCATAGTCTTGAGAAGCTTTTTCTTATTCTACAGAACTATATAAATTTCTTTTCTTCATGGTATCCAACATAGATTGGATCCATTTCTTGTTAGCTTGTAGGAATCAAGATAAAATTCACATGCTCTAAGAATATAATCAATTCGAGGCAATTGCGCATAATGAATTAAACATGTCTTTATGCATAAAAGAAATATTTTCTTTTTAAATCATTATATATGCATAAAGAATTAACCTATTGAGCATTGTAATCCCTTTATAAATAAAAGTATTAAGTGGCTTTATAAAGAATGTGAAAACATAATTTCAAATCAGTTTGTAATGCTCATTCCTAAGATTCCAAAATCTAAAACCTCAATAAATATTAAAGACAATAGCATAGGTGGTTTTATCATTGTATACCTTTGCCTTAGATAGGAGGATTTCTTTTTCTTACCCATTGCATCTTTCTATGATGTTGATACTTTGAATATCTTGCTTTGGGTGTTGGAAATCTTCTCTCAAAATATATAGACTCCAGGAGTCTTTTATTTGATGCTTGAGAGATCCTCCTTTTATTGTTGTCCTCAAGATAGTTGAATGGTATTCTATGGTAGTTCATTCTTGAGGTGGAACGTACTCCTTTTCTCCATTGCCTTTCTTTGTGGTTAAACTTTGTAGTTCCAGCAATGGGTGATTCGAGAGTTCTCCTAATTGATGTGAATCTCCATTTAGGTGCATTAGGAACTCTTAGAATCTTCTTCATTTTCTCAGTACCCTTTTGTCCATTTTTTCTAGGATCAATATGCACACATGAAACACCATATGGACATTTTGGTACCCACTTTGCTTTGGGTCCTTGAACGTTAGCATTTGAACTCACTTGCGTTTTAGGAATCCAAATAAATTTATTCCTCACATTAGAATTTCTTCTAATATAGCATGTGTGAGAAATATGACCTGGTTTACCACAATAATTGCAAATAATATGATGATATGCATTAAGAGAGTTTATGCAAGTATTGTGTCGGTCAAGAGAGTAAAAACCTGAATAAATTTCATTTGAACATTCTTTCTTTCCAATAAACTTTCCAGCATGATTGAAAATATTTTTTCTTGTTAGAATATAATCAATACTTGGTTGAGAAATAATTTTATGCAAACTTTGAAAATCAGTTTTAAAAATAACTCCAGAAGAATTGGAATTGTTTACCATATGTGCATCTTGAGCTCTAGAGGGTGATCCATCAAATTCATCGGTAATGAGCTCTTCTTGGAAATCATCTTCCTCTTGTTCTTCTATGTTGACAGGATCATGGAAGTGTTCTATGATTTCTCCTTTTTCATCAATAACTTCCAATTGTTCATGCACCGTAGATATGCAACTTATAGTTTCACATGAACGGTCAATGCTTTCAACTTCAACACAATTGTTAGAAGTATAAATAGAATCAAGAGTATCCCAAATATCTCTAGCAGTAGAGCAAAATCTAATTTTCTCAAAATCATTTTCAATTAAAGCACTATACAAAATTTTCATTGCTCTAATGTTTAACGAAAACATTTTCTTTTCTCTTTCTGTCCAATCCTTTCTTGGTTTGAAATCAAAGGTATTTGTAAAAACATTCCACATATCATAATCAAAGCTTTTTATGAAAGATGTCATTCTAGCTTTCCAAAACCAAAAATCAATATCTTTCAAAATAGGTGGAACAGTGTAGTCAAAACCTTCGGAAAGCATATAACAGCCAAAATCAGCCATTATAAACTCTTGAGACGATTAAGTCCTTTAAACAAGAGTCCGGCTCTGATACCAAATGTTAGAACCGGCTGACACCCAAGAGGGGGGTGAATTGGGTGTAAGATAAAAATCTTAAGAACTTTGAAAATCTTTTTGCATCTTAGAGGAAGCAATAAATATGAAAATAATGAATAATAAATCAACAGTTAATATATGCTGGAAATATAAGAGTTTAAGGAAGAGAGTATGCAAACTGTGATTTATCCTGGTTCGGTCCAATCTGTGATGACCTACGTCCAGTCCCCAGGCTCCTCTTGAGATTTTCAAATGCACTATTTTCTTGTTTAATGCAGGCACAAGAAAAGCCTTTACAAAGTTCTTACTAAGATACTCCCCCTTACAGCAAGTCTTACGAGCAGAGCAATCCCGAAGACCTTTCCCTCCTGCTTACCTATGCAAGTCTAACGAGCAGCAACGTTCTCTTCTGCTTACACCACTGTAAGTCTTACGAGCAGCAATGTCTCTACTGCTTGCACCTTGTAAGTCTTACGAGTAGAAAGTCTTACCGGCGATTCTCTCTACACTTGCCCGTAAGGAAATCAACCCACTCAAGGTCCCTCTACCTTGAGATCAATTCAGAAATACAATTGAAAGTATTTACAAACTCTCTCACAGAGTAGATATGATGAACATTGAAGTACACTACAAATAATATCTCTCTCAAAGGTAAATCATATAGAAGCTAGAGAAACAGAGAGTATGTGCGATGACTATTGATGTCAGGATATTGGCATTTGGACGATGTATACACTGAATCTCTTACTTCTGTTTTGGATGATCTTCTATTTATAGCTGATGAGGATTGATGACCGTTTGAGCATTTCAACATAACCGTTGGAGTGTGACTGCTTCGTTCGTCCGTTGCTTGATTTTGAAAAACTAGCCGTTACGTACGTTTGACGCTCCGCTCCGTAAAACTCAACTTTTATCTCTTCTCATCATCTCTTCATTGTTTTATTGGAAAAATGCATTAAACACTAATACAATGAAGTGTAAGAATGATTAGAAGCAATAAGAATGAGTTATATGATCATTTCATTGATTTCCAGAATTTTCGGAACGTTGCTCTGTTTTTCTGGGAAGCATTACTCGAGTACTTACTCGAGTAAATATCAAGTTTCTTCACAGGTTACTCGAGTGGCTACTCGAGTGGCCTTCCATTTTCTGCATAGATTACTCGGGTAGTGACTTGAAGTTCTCTTCTAAATAACTCTTCATGTACAGTGATTTACTCCAGTACCGACTTGAAGTTTTCGTCTAAAAAACTTTTCATGTACAGTGATTTACTCCAGTACCGACTTGAAGTTTTCGTCAATAACTCTTCATGTACAGTGATTTACTCCAGTACCGACTTGAAGTTTTCGTCTAAAAAACTTTTCATGTACAATGATTTACTCCAGTACCGACTTGAAGTTTTCGTCTAAAAAACTTGCTAGCACAGTGCTTTACTCGAGTACATACTCGAGTAAATTGTTGCAGTGGTACAAAACGCCGAGAGCAACATTTTTCAGAAACAGAGTTACTCGAGTAGCGCCTCGAGTATCATGGCGAAAACTTGAAGGCAACTGGAAGTTTTCACAGGGTTACTCGAGTAGCTCCTCGAGTAACATTAGCAGGCCGAGAGCAACTGGAAGTTTTCTATGTGATTACTCGAGTACCTACTCGAGTAAAGTCTTTTGTTTTCAACCAGTTACTCGAGTAGCTCCTTCAAGTAAATTCTTGATTTTGACTCGAAACATGGCAAATTATATATCATTGGAAAGCCCTCATTATCTACATTCCAATGCAACAAGAATCAGCTCCAAACGCGTTGTGTACATAAAGTTATGATCCAAAGAGTACTACTGTTCTTAGACAATCCTGAAATCACGAGCAGCAACTTCCAGATGGCATAGATATTAGAATATAACCTCAAATATGTCAAATAACCTATCCATGGAAAGATCTGTGAGTCTTCTTTCATATGGCACCGGTTTCGTCTCAATCCGATATGTATTTTGAGAGTTATGTCCAAAATACCAAAACTGTCCAGGAATATGACGGTGATTCATGCGTCAAGTTCAACAGATCATATCTCCCTCATCTGAACTCCTTTGAATGTGATCTTGGTGTCAAAAGTTCGTGTTGGAAGTCTAGTTTCATATGCCACCGGTTTCAGTTCGATCCGATATGTGGTTGGAGAGATATGCCCAAAATACCGAACCTATGTTCTGCGCGCGAAAAACAGAGTGCCATTTACTTCAAGTTCCGCCTCGGGTAATTTTCAAGTAACCCGGCAGATTACTCGAGTAAGGCCTCGAGTAAACACATCCAAAATCAGACAATGCCATATTACTCGAGTGATTACTCGGGTAATCATCCCCAAAGGTACCATAGCTTCCGTATACATCATTTTAGCTTCGTATTGACCCATTCCAACTTCCGTATGATCATAGAAGCCTCCGGTATCACTTCTAGGAGCTTGAATCTTGATATTCTCATGTGATCTTGCAAGTTCTTCTTTCTTTCTTCTTGTTTTTCCTCTTGATGATCATTCTTCATAACCCAACTTCAATCTTCTTGATGAATATCTTCAATCTTCATCTTTCTTTCTTCTTTCTTCAATTCCTTGCCTCTTGATTTTCTTCTTGATGATTATTCTCCATTTATGAGGCATTATAATATTAACCCACAATGATTTCTATGACTAATCTACAAGATATACAACATTAAATATGGTAGTTAGTCAATGTGGAAGATAAGTATATTATACAAACTTTTTGCTCATATTTAACATCTATATTTGACATCATCAAAACTATTCATATCTAACAACTAATAGTTTGGATTCATTCTTGCCTTTATTGTGTTTATTAGGTGGCAAAGGAGCAAGTTGAATTTTCACGCCATCCTTCTGGAAAGAATACGTGTTTGCGTGACCGTCATATAGAACATGTCTATCATATTGCCAAGGTCTCCCCAAAAGAAGATGACAAGCGTCCATTGGAACAACATCACACCAAACTTTATCATGATACCTTTTACTGATAGAAAAAGTAATAAGGCATCGTTTCGAAACTTTTACCTCGCTGTCCTGGTTTAGCCATTGAAGCTTGTAAGGGCTCGGATGGTTGTGAGTCGGTAGTTGCAATTTTTCTACCATGTAGTTGGAGACTACATTTTCACAGCTTCCGTTGTCAATGATGATGTCACAGACTTTACCCTGAGTTGTGCAGCGGGTATGAAAAATGTTGCGACGTAGCCAAGGTTCTTCTTTCACAGTGGCTATATGCAGACTTCTCCTAATAACAAGTGATTCACTGTGATCTGCAAGAGTAATTTCCTCATCAAATATTGGCTCCTCATCAAATATTGGCTCCGTTTCTGGCATAGGCTCCCTTTCTTCGTCAAATACTGTAGAAGCTTCTCCTTCCATAATAGTGACAACTCTACGGTTAGGACAGTTAGAAGCGATATGACCGAATCCTTGACATTTGAAGCACTTAGGTGCTTTGGAGTTGAATTCTCTAGTAGCCTTTGGTGGAGGCGCATTTGAAGAGCTAGGATGATGTATTTGTGACTTATTCCCATCAAAAGGAATTCTAGTTGAGGAAGACGGTTGGTATGGAGGCCTTCTGGGTATTTGCTTCTCAATACGGATGGCTAAACGGATGATGTTATCCAGAGTCCAGTATTGCTGGAGTTGTACTGGATGGGCGATGTTTGTATTTAACCCTCCGAGATAACGAGCTATTATTTGCTCCTCCCTTTCTTGTATATCACATTTCATCATAAGTTTCTCAAACTCCCTGGTATATTCCTCTACAGACATAGCCTTTTGGCGGAGATTATGTAACTGAAGGAAATTATCTTGATAATAATTTTCTGGAAGAAACTTACGTGAAAGCTCGCGTCACATCTTGTCCCACATTCGTATCTTGCTCTTTCCCTCTCTTTCATGACTTCTTTTGAGATTCTCCCACCATATGGAGGCATGTTTCTTCAATTTAATGGCAACAATTTTAACTTTCTGCTCATCTGGAATCTCTTTGTACTCAAAGACTCGTTCAACTGTTTGTAGCCAGTCAATGAATTCGTCCGGTTGGAGTCTTCCTTCGAATTCAGGGATGTCTACCTTAATGTCATTGAAGCGGAATGGTTGTTGGCGAGGATGATGACTGTAGTCAGAGGATGACGAACTGTGGCTATTCAAATCAGCTTCTGAGTGGCCTCTACGAGTTTCGAGCAAGGCTTGCTGTTCTACTATAGTGGCTTCTAGTTCTTGAATCTGGCGTCTCATTTCCTCCATCTCAATTTCATGTCTATTTCTGCGTCTTGGAGGCATTTTGCAGTTTGTCTCACAGGTTATGACTTTGAGTACGCAGTTTATTAGGTACAAGGTAGAAGGGTAGGGAAAGGATTTGTGTATATGGAAAAGTCAGGGGTAAATAGGAAATTTAGGTAATTAGGGGCAATATCTGGGGGTCAAAATGCAATTTCAGAAAGTTTGGGGGTCTGAAATGTAATTTTGGCAGAATCTGGGGGTCAAAATGTAATTTCAGAAAGTTCAGGGGTCTGAAATGTAATTTTGGCAGAATCTGGGGGGTCAAAATGTAATTTCAGAAAGTTCAGGGGTCTGAAATTTAATTTTGGCAGAATCTGGGGGTCAAAATGTAATTTCAAAAAGTTTAGGGGTCGGAAATGTAATTTTGGCAAAATCTAGGGGTCAAAATGTAATTTCCTAAAGTTCAGGGACCTAATGTAATTTTGGCAATTTTATAGGGGTCAAAATGTAAATATCGCAAATTTTAGGGCCCAAAATGGTAATTTTAACAAAATTCGAGCTGACCGTATGCTGACGTGGCTATAGTGACATGTGGTAGTCCATGATTAGTCCACGTTGCGTTGACCAATGACGTGGATGATGACTGGACGGGCTGACGTGGCAAGGCTGACAGCGCTGCTGGCGTGGCGATGTTGACACGTGGCACAATCGGATTGGATAGAGTGTCGCTGACTGGGTCAACAGTGATGACATGCCGGCTGACTGGTCGTCTTCAACCTCTGGGCGCGTAGCCGGCGCGTGGGCTACGTTGACGGCGCGTGGGTCTCAGGCGGTGGCGCGTGGCGGCGTTGCACGGTGGTGGCAGACTCCTGTTCTGGGTTTTGGGACCTTCTGAACACGATGGTGTGGTCAGATTTCCGAGAAAAGGTCGGCAGGATGGAATTTGCACACCCTATTTTCCCAACTTTTTTTTTTCTCTCAATCCTCTTCCTCACTCTCTCGTTTTCTCTCCCTCTGGAACCTGGCTCTGATACCAAAATGGTATAGAAACCAAACTCAAATGTGTTTATTTAAATTCTTGATGCCTTACAATGAAAAACAAACACCTATTTATACTAAAACCACAACCTTATAAATTCTTTAAATAATGAGAAAGTCAGATCTGACAACCACACACCAACCCCCCTCCCTATTCATAACGTCAGTGCTTATATCATATGTAATGTCAACATTGGCTGCAATGTGTTCACATTCTCTCTTCTCTGTTTCATTGTTCTGTTTCAGTACTTAATGTAAAATATGTTTAATTAATTTGATTACATGAGTTAATTAAATGAGTTAATATAATATATATTTTCTAAAATATCCTAATTATCTTCTTTAATTTTCTTTTTCTTTCTTTTCTTTAATTATTATTGAGAGTTCCCTTCTTCTCCATCCTCTCTTTGATTATTATTAAGAGAGTATTATTAAAAATAAATTGAAAAAATATTAATAAATATAAAAAATATATTATATATTAAGTACAGAAGGATTAGACACACGTCCTCCTCCCTCTCTACAGCATGCGTAAATCCGGATTCTTATGACATAAGCTTAGTTTTGAAAATTTAGGGTTTGCTTTTATAGTGGCAAACATATACATAATGATATGACGTATCTTTCACTATGATTATGTTGACGATATGCCCTATATTATATGGGCAGGGGTGTCAACTGCGTTCTCTGTTGTTTTCTTATTTTAGGGTTTTTTTAAATATATTTTTTATGATTTTTTAGATTATTAGATTCTATATAAAATGAGTGAAATTTTAATATATTATAGGAAAAAATAGATCTTTTTTCAATTTTTTTAATGATTTTTTAAAGATGTTTCAGAAAAATGGTGTTTTTTTTTCACTTTAAGTATTTTTTTTCTAAAAAATCATAAAAAATTGAAAATAGATCCATTTTTTGCCCATAATATGTCAAAATTTCATTCATTTTATATAGAATCTAATAATCTAGAGAATCATAAAAAATACATTTGGGAAGGTCCCTAAAATAGGGGTGCAACAGAGAGCGCATCGGAAAAGGGGCTGAGGCCCCAAATCCATATTATATGTCAGCAAGTTATATTTTATGATCACTTGCTTCATTTTCTAATCCAAGCATAGGTGATCTTGCGTCCATGTGCTGCGGTTAAAATATTACTCCCTCCTCAACTAATTTTTAACAAATATATTTTCCTAACTTAACTAATTTTCTAAATCATTATAAATTAGTTATCTAAAAAAATGACTTGATCTATAATATAAGTCATTTGGGGGGCAACTAATATTCTTTTGTCAATTTTATCTTTATAATTAATATTTAAGTATGACCCCTTCTCTCATACAAAAAATTATTTAGTAC
Organism: Inga laurina; assembly: GCA_963855925.1. Taxonomy (NCBI): domain Eukaryota; kingdom Viridiplantae; phylum Streptophyta; class Magnoliopsida; order Fabales; family Fabaceae; genus Inga; species Inga laurina. The sequence goes on along the minus strand of OY979712.1, from coordinate 1,818,288 downwards.
CCGTTTGGGAACTTCAAAAAGTGCTTAAAAAGAATTTTACGGTAAGCCAGACAAAACTTCTTATATTCTTATCTCGTAAATTATAAAAGCACTCCTAAAAAACAAAAACAAACAGCCACTTAACATGAGTAGAGTTGTAAATTTTCTTTAATTTATGATAAATTTAATAAGTTAACTACCATTTCTTGATTATGATAGATTAGTTAAAGTGACCAGAGAGAGTATTTGTTTAAATTGAATTGCACCTAATTAAATTTTCATTGAGAATATATATGGTCTTTAACACATAATATAAGTGTTATATACATACCTGAAGCAAATCTCCAATATTGACAAGTAGGGCTTCACGTACTGGTTTCACGTCAACCCAACCTTCCTTGTACTTCACCTGAAGCCCTCCCATGTTGTCCTGCAGCAGCAACGTCAAAACCCCCGGGTCGGTATGTGACCGGAACCCAACCGTGAGATTCGGCTGTGGGCAATACGGGTAATAGTGACCTGACAGAGTCATAGCTTCCCTAAATGTCAGCTCCTTAAACCTCCCTTACTCAACAATTCAAGCAACACATCCTTCACCGCCAGGGTTCTCTCGTTATAATCGATCAGCCGATCCCTACACACATCCGGGATCTCCGCTAGGTTGATTGGAACCGGTGCGAACTGTATCAGAAATGAGTCCCTCCAGTAGGCATCATTTGAATGGTACAAGTCCATGTTGGACGTGAGAGAAACTCCCTCTATCTCTCTTTTAAACAGCGGCGCCTTCGCCTCCGTTGGCAGCTTATGGACGGCCTTCATTGCGGCGAGGGCCCCGTCGAGGACTTCGACAGGGATACCGTGGTTGATGACTTGGAAAAAGCCCATGGTGGAGGCTGCACGCTTGACTTGCTCCACCACGGCACTTTAGCGGTCCGGGGAGGCGTCGACACCGGCGAGGTCGATGGTGGGGATTTCTGTAGCTGCGGCGGTGGAGGGAGGGAGTTTGAGGGTGGCTAAGACTTCCGGTGGGTTAACGAATATGGAAGGGATGGTGTTGATGCCAGCGTCGACAAGGCCTTTAACTCCGGCCTTGGACTCATCAAACTGCTCCACCTCTTTCAATCTGTCGTAGTTCTGGTTTGAATCATTGGTTACAGTAGGTGGAGCCATGATAGATATTGAAATGAAAGAGAGAGATATATATAGAGAGAGAGAGAGAGCAGATTGGTGTGTGGTTACTGGTTAATGCCTTTGCAAGTTCGGGCTATTTATAATGGGGGTGGGGTGTTATTTGAACATTATTACACTGCTATTTTCATAATATATAAATTAACGAGTAAGTAACTAAAATTCCATACTACTAATAAAATAATAATGATAGTTATTAGTTGTTTAAGAGTTTAATAATGTGTTTTATAAAATTCCATAGTGACAGATATTTGCTGATTAAATATCTTTGAATATATTACAGGCGCTTTCATCACTGATGTGTACGATGATAAGGAAAAAACAAGTGTGTATGTATATATACATAAATATACCTGTTTTCTAAACCACATACTCATTAACAAGGACCCTATATAGATGTTTTAATTTGTCAAACAACATTATATATTTTAAAGTACGTTTGTCATATTGTCAAGTCAAACTTGGCATCACTACTATAGATTTATGCATTATAACTCTTAATATATAACGATTACAGCTAATAAATGTTATGTTTGTCAAGATGGAGGTCGCGCATAGATATATAACACTTAAAAGTAACGGTTAATTATACTCAATGTTATCTATTGCGAGAGAAAATTCGCGAAAATACAAAAAAAAAAAACGGTTGTAGTTAATAACCATATTTATTTAGCGACAAAAATGAAAGTTCCTTTAAAACGAGCGGGTCAAGCGTCATGTAATGCTTATAAATGATTTGTCTTCCAAGCGTCATGTAATGCTTATAAACAACTCATCTTCCAACCCTTATATCAACAAAAACAAACTATAATGGTCTTCAGAAAACAACTGTTATTTAATACCCCACCATCACCTAAATTATAACTTAAAACCTTTCGTAACCCGTTAGACCTCTGTTTAAACTCATAGATTTCTTGTGATTTTTACTACTTTTCTTTATCGGCCTCCTCCTCCTCCTTCATCATGTTAAGTTCAGGAGCTTCTCCGCTGCCGCCAACCCCTCCTCCTCCACCACCACTACCTCCTCCTCCTCCTCCTAAAATGGAGACTCTGATGCAGATGTTGGCAAGCCTTGACCACGACATAAGGCATCTCACGGAATACGCCAATATGCTGAATAAGAAGTTGAACCACATATTTCATCACAATGATGTTGAATATGACTTAGCTTTGCAGTCAGGCCCTTCATCTCTCTCCTCAGATGATGAGGATGATAAAGAGGACGAGGATGAGGAGTACGATAAGGAGAATGAGGATGGCAGTAGTGGTAATAACTAAACATCATCATTGTTTTCTTGCCTGTCGTCCTCTTCCTCTTCATTATCCCCTTCCTCGTCCTCATCCTCATCCCCATCATCGGATTGGAGGGAGATGAAGTGAAAAAAACCAATTTAATAATTCACGATTATTAATTAGGAGCGGTAAAGTATTCTTGCCCATATACTTAACGGTTATACCTTGTTAATAATTCCAGCTAAAGGTGGTGGTTGGGGATTGGATTGTGTCCACCTTTTGATTCCTAACATGTTAGCCATTTCCCTCCCGTGTTTTTAAGCAATGCAAGTCTCACTGCCATAGCTATTATTATGCAACACCAATATGCCATTGAAAACAAAGAAAAAGAGATGTCAATATTTTCATCAAATCCATGAGAATTTATAGGTAACATCAGAGTGACTGGAATCCTCGAGTATGTCAATTTTTTCTTCAGGGGGAAAATTCAATATTCTATTAAAAAATTTTCACTTTTATAGTAGAATGAAATGCCAGAAATTGCAGAGCTTATGATTTATAAGCTGATAATAGTATAACTTTTGCTTGAGACTCATGAAGAAGGAAAAAATTACCACGTTTCATATGAAAATAAAGCTAGCATCACAGAAGTTAGACCCAAGGTATTCATCCCAATTCACAGAAAATTTCAGGCAACCATATGAAGGAGGTGTTGGAATAATCCAACATTAAAGATTCCAAATACATTGTATAAATCTAATAAGAAAGAGCAGCAGTGGAAGACTTGATGAAATACCTTTAGCCATAGTGATTTTGCATGTAGTATCTCACCTCTGGAAATTGTAGAAAACAAGAAAGAATTAGAATAAGAATATAATAGAATATGTTAGGGCTTCTTCTAACAGGAAGATGAGCTACAGTGATGGTTTGGGAATAGTTGTCACCCGTTAGGGAACCTCTAAGGAGTAAGTAAGTGGGTTTTTCACAATACTATTCTACGACTTAGCTTACCAGCTAGCTAGGTAACCCTAAACTAATTCTCTATCCAAATCTCATATGGGCCATAATCAGCAGATATTTTATCAAAATATATTAAAGTGATAATATTTAAAACAATTAGAAAATATCTAGAATATTTAACATGATCAAAGCAATAAACTAGAATATCCTTCATATGATCAATTAATAAATATATCTAAATACAATTTTGAATAAACAAAAGGATATAATATTATCATTTTAATAAAATATCTAACAGTCTTCCACTTGGCCCGCAACCTAATGCTATTTGGCGAGTAAGATTCATTTAAGCAATACTATATGAATCATTGCCGTAAGTCCTCTTGGATTGAGTATTACCTTCCAGGTATCATAAGTAGTACCCTTACTTAATGAGTCAAAAATTAATAAATAAACCCAGAATGTTTATTCAGTTCCAACTTAAATGTTTGCTAAAGTCTCATAATTTAGGTACCAATATTGAGACAACAAACTACAATTTGAATTTCATGACTTAATAATGTCTCATCTGTAACCCCCTCCGTAATTATATCCGAAATACGCGATTAAAATGAAATGGAGACCAATAATAATCAAAACTCATTTAAAATCCCATCCTTGAGATAGGGTTTTCATAAATACCTTTCAAAATCATTTATAAACTTGGTCTCATATTCACATTTCGAATACAATTACTACGCGAAGATAAATCACATTCATATAAATATCAGAGTGCACAACATAATCATCCTGGCAATCCCGGGTACATACTTTCGCTAAATATACATAGGATACACAGGGTACAATTGCCCATTACAATTCTTCAAATGGGGATTACACAATCTCATCTCAAAGGAGTCCTAGCCGCTCCCTCCACGAGCCACTTGCTCTGTCTGAATTGTTGGTAGGGGAGAGTGAGATTCGAGAGAATCTCAGTAGGAAACAGATACCATAATGCATGCATGATAGATGCTATGTGTATGACATGTTAGCTTTATCTAGATGCAAGCCCCATAATGATATTTCTGCATGCTCAATATTTCATGTAACAAAACTATGGCCACAGTAAAACAGAAACAGAGCTTCATTTATTCAAATATGCTCTACACAATCAAGTAAAGCAATCACATACATCACTACACAAGCAAAGATATCAAATACATGCAAATAAGGTAAGTCCCCTACCCCTAGTCTTTTCTCCTCGATTTGCGTGCCAGCAACTCGGGGCTTCACATTCGATCCTACAATGTCAAATGTACCATTTAGACACTTCCATAGTGTTTCTGGGGGTTATATGAGGCTATATTGAAAATTTACTAAAATACCTCCGGGGACCCGGCCCGGCCCCACCGTACCAGGTCCGGCTGTACTTTTCTTGAAACTTTGACATGGGCTATTCTTATATATTTTCGCCCAAGGAATCCATTTCCCGACTCGGAATTATCAAATTCAATGTCAATTTACAAATTTACCCTTGGCAGCCCCACTTTAAGGGTTTCAGGGGCGTTTTCGTAATTATGCTTTTTCGGCCTTTTCCGAAAAAGTGACCAACTGTAACCCCACCTAATTTTTGCTCCTGAACTCAATGAAATCATTAAATCATTGAAAATCCATCTCTAACCCCTCCAAACTAGGCTTGGCCAAAATTCTCAATTCCCCAGGAAAAATTGGGGTTTTTCGGTTTCGGCTCCGTAAACGCGTTCCTTTCTACTCCTAACCACTTTATTAACTATTCCATTAGGTTACAACTACCATTTAGTACCAATTTGGGCAGCATAACAGCCCCACACAACCATTTTCCATTTTTGAAACCAATGACAATCCAGCGAAATTTCACCGATTAAATTGTCCGCAGCAGCCAGAATAGTCAATACACAAGAGTTTGGAAGTTACCTCAAGCTCCCACTAGCTTTTCCTTGTCTTGGCTGAAACCCTAGCTTTTTTAACACCAAAGGAGGAGCTTCCAAACCTTAAAAAACATAAAGGAGTAGCTTAGGATCGGAGTTATACGCGTTAGGAGCTAGATCATCGGAGAAATCGGCTTACCTTGCGAGTTCTCTTCTTCTTTCTCTCTCTAGAAATCTCAAACGTTTTTCCTCTTGTTCAGCTGAATAAACTGACGGTTTTGAAGCTTGGAGGAAGAAGATGATATGTTATATTATGCTTATGTCATTATTCCCTTCTAATGATGTCATAATTCCAAAATTGACATTTTCGGATTTTCTGGCAGATTTTCTGCCCAAACTTTGAAAAATCATAACTAATTCTAGAAAACTCAAAATGAGGTGATTCCAAAGCCAAATGAAATATATTTAAGTCCTCTTCATAGAAAAAATATTGGCCATTACTAAAAATCACCACACAATTCCAGAATTACATAAAACTCATCACTGCCCCAAAACAGAGTTCAGTTTCCATCTCAAACTTTGGACAGTCATATCTCCTAGTTCACAAACCTAAATGGCACAAATTATATGTCCCTTTTGAAGCTTGAGATGTGAAATATAAGAATAAAAAGTTTCAGAATTTTTAGACACCATTTGTTCATTCAAAACGTTCACACAAACTGACTTCCCAGAATAGAGTTTCATTGGACAGAATTTCAGATTTTGCATCTTTGCTTCAATTGGTTCCATTTTCATACCAAACATCATTCCCACATAAATTTTCACAAGGAATCCATTGGAAACACCAAACCAATCAAATTCACATTCCATTGACATGTTTCACCAATAATCACAACATGTCAACACAAGTCACAATTCAAACTCACATTGCAATTCTTTACTTTCCAAAGTTCCAAACCAATTCCAAGGAACTCACACACATGGGATTCCACCCACTCAATCTCACAACAAATCAACCCTAACAATTGATCTTCAAGTTACCAATAAGTTTCCTCTTTGGCAACTGACCAATTGGTCGGTAACTTTACCCTTTTACCCCTGATTATGACAATTCCTCCTGAATCACCACTAAACACATCATACTTTTCCATTTAGCCACAATATGTGCCCTCCCTCTATTTTAAGTCAATTTAGATATTAATCCATAATTGAACTTAAATATTGGGTTTTGCAGCTGCTCACAACGTATACGCATCACAGTTCACATCAAAATCTCCAAAAGGGTCCATTTATCACTAATCACGTCTGCTTTTGGAGTCATCAACCCTTAATCACAATTTGGGATCTTGCTAAACCGGGGCTTAGCAATCCACTAATCTCAGGCTTATTCTCTAGCCTTGAGTCTCAAAATTCGGGGTATTACATCATCTAGATCACTAAATGTGGTCCATCCCTGATGAAATATTTGATCCTTTTGATTTCTCTAAAAGCATGGTCTTTATTAAAGGATCTATGCTCTATGTGTTTATGACCTCTTTACTCTATGGTCATATAACAACCTTAATTGGTTTGGATTAAATTAATAATTCCAAAACTCTTTGATGAAATTCCTTAATTGGCAATCTTGCAACTTGCCTCCAAGAATGAGTAGGTTAAGCAATACATGATAGAACTAAGCAATCAATGACTGTTTAGCAATCTTATACCCTTCCATGAAGCAACTTGTTCAGCAAAGGTAAAGATGTATCATAATGTCAACTCTTTTATAGTTAATGTATCTTACAAGACTAAACAAGCTAATCATTCCGCAATATATAAAGCATGAAACTTAATGTACATTTGATAATGTACCACATAACTTGTAGCTCTTCAGTTATTATTCAAGCAAAATATGCTTGAGAATCCTTCTAAAATTCCTTTGTAATGGCATTGTCGATTTGTGCGCACATTTAAGCAAGTCCACACCTTAGAAATTGAATTAGAAGGAATAAGATGATATTAGAGATATACGGACAACCTAATTATATTCTCATAATAGAAGTTACTCTCAACAACCACCATTATCTATGAATGTTTAAATGCTTGTGATCGTAGGTTACTCATGATATTCTCAAATATTTTGAGAATAATCTCTTCATGCATTCCAAAAGAATACCACACCTAATATGGTCAAATAACAACTTTGAACAATGTTGACTTAGTCATTTATAACACCTTAAGTCAAAATGCACAAGCTATAAATGAATCATCATTTTGTACTATATAGATGACTCAACTCCCACTAAACCAGTGATATAATAAAACTTATGATGTTCTCAACATGGTCCTGTATGTAATCACATCATGATACCTTAACCATAACTATTGTGAGATTTGCTCATGACAAAATGAACTCCTAATTTTGTTGACTAAATTCCTTTTATTATTTATGTGACCATTTCTACTAATTCACATATATATCTCTCCTTATGTCCAAAATGGAAAGATACAAATGACATCCTAACTCAAGATAGATATTTAACTACCATGAAGATATGGAAGGAATTATACATAAATATAGGAGGAAATATCTCACTAAATCAATTCCCTCATCATAGAGGAGTTATTGCAAACAACTTTATTTGTATCACTTAATGTTGCATACTAACAACTTTACAAACAAACTTATGTTGTTGCTTACTTTACGTCTACCATTAATTAATGCCTATATTTAGAATTTATAATCACTCTCAATATTTATGTTCTAGTCAAATTTCTTGAAGTACATCATGTAGTAACTATGAATTGTCAAATTTTAATCACCATTGGTCTCAACTAAATCCATTGATAAATTGCAACTCAACAAGGTGAGTGCCATGTAAAACTAATGTTCTACCACAATTAGAGGTGAGAATCCTCCATATATGAGCACTCTCAGTGAGTTTGATCACTCTCACTAATTTTGGTCTTCCTAAATAATCTACCATTTCAAAATACTACACAAAACTGTAAATTAAAATGGACATCTTACTTAAATTCCTAAGATATCTTGCATTTTCACCAAAATATGCAGTCTCAGGATATTTTCCTTCCACACTCTTTTATAAGACAATTCTATGTAAGAGTATATTTTAAATCAAGCTTCCAACCTTCAAGATTTCAAAAGGATTTAAACATAAATTTTGTTGAAATCTCGTTTAAAATATACATACTTGCACTACAAAAAAAATCGCTTTCAGCGGCGACATTTGGCGACACTTTTAATGTCGCCGCTGAAGGTGTCACTTTCAGCGGCGACATTGTTTTGTAGCCGCTGAAAGTGAGTTTCAGCGGTGACTTTAGTGTCGCCGCTAAAAGTGTTTTTTGAAAATTTAAAAAAAAAAAATTTAAAACACTTTTAGCGGCGACTATTAAAAGTCGCCGCTGAAAGTGAGTTTCAGCGGCGACTTTAGCATCGCCGCTGAAAGTATTTTTTGAAAATTTAAAAAAAAAATTTTTTAAAACACTTTCAGCGGCGACTTTAGTGTCGCCGCTGAAAGTATTTTTTGAAAATTAAAAAAAAAATTTTAAAACACTTTCAGCGGCGACTATTAAAAGTCGCCGCTGAAAGTGAGTTTCAGCCGCGACTTTAGCGTCGCCGCTGAAAGTATTTTTTGAAAATTAAACAAAAAAAATTTTAAAACACTTTCAGCGGCGACTTTAGTGTTGCCGCTGAAAGTATTTTTTGAAAATTAAAAAAAAAAAAAATTTTTAAAACACTTTCAGCGACGACTTTTAAAAGTCGCCGCTGAAAGTGAGTTTCAACGGCGACTTTAGTGTCGCCGCTGAAATTCTTTTTCATATTTTTTTATTAATATTTTTTAAAAATAATATTTATAAAATTAAAATAATATTTATAAAATTTAACTATTAATTATTAAATAATTCTATTTAATCTTAATTATTAAAATTATATTAATATTTATTAATGTTATATTTATAATTTTTTATTAAAAATAATATTTATCATATTAAATTATTATTTATTAAGTAATTTTAATTAAAAAATTTTTAAATTTAAATATATCAATATTGCTTTCGTTTTTATTTAATTTTCCATTACTTTTAATAATATTATATTTAATTAATAATTAATTATATGTATATAATTAATTAATTATATGTATGTATATTTATATATATGATAATATTATATATATAATAATATGTAATAATATGACATAGGTTCATTTCGGCGCAACTGGTAGAGACTCGCGCGCTAAGGCATCGGCTCTCTGAGGTCGCGGGTTCGAACTGGAGGAGAGTCACATGGAGGAATTATGAGGAGGCGACACGTGGCAGCACGAGGAGGTGACACATGGCAGCACGGGGAGGAGACACGTGGCAATTGTAAATTAAATTTTTTAAAAAAAAAATTCAAATTTTTTTAATAAAAAAAATTAATTTTTTGAATTTTTTTAAAAACAAAATTAACACTTTCAGCGGCGACAAAAGTCACCACTGAAACTCACCTTCAGTGGCGACACAAATGTCGCCGCTGAAAGTCACCTTTAGTGGCAACAAAAGTCGCCGCTGAAAGTATACTTTTAGCGGCGACAAAAATTGTTGCCGCTAAAACTTTCAGCGACAGTCGCATAGGCGGCGACAAAAATGTTGCCGCTGAAAGTCTTTCAGCGGCGACTTTTAGACTTTCAACGGCGACTTTTGTCGCCACTGAAAGTCTTTTTTTTTTTGTAGTGTTGTCTTTAGTATGCCCTTTAAGAGGAAAACGGTATCATGCAAAATGTCTATTAACTTTATGTTTTTTCTAGCAACAATTTCACCTATATTAGGTGAGTTCAAGTATGAAGAAACTTTACATATAGACTAAGTTCTAGTCCACCAATGATATACATATCATGTCACCCATCTCTTCCAACTAATTTTACTGTATTAATCTAATTATCAGATTAACCATCCAATTTTGTTCTATATACTCTAAATGTGTCAAATGACACTACTCAATTATAAAGCAGATAGCGTTTGGGTATTGAAAGGTCAACTATAAGGAGAGATGATTTATTTCACAATTAGAACATAATCAATGGCAAGTGTAATGAAGGCATCTTACCATATTATAGAGAATCACTTTATAGTCAACAAAGTAATGTAACAACAATTATGAGAATTTCTAAATTCATCCTTTAGCCTATAAGCAACCCTTGACTTAGCTCTATCCTTATATACCCATAATGACCATCTCTCAATTGAGATTAATTTAATGAGATAATTACATCTCATAATGTTATCTCACCTTTCATGCTGGTATCATTGAGTACTAGAACTTTCTTGATGCAAAGTTTGATAAAGAAGTTATATTTTATTTCCTTCTAGGCTCAACAATTGTCTCTAATAAATTCTATCAAACTAAACAATTAAAATCATGTTACAAGATCAAAGTAAAACCTAATCATACTTACAAAATAACTATAAGAGTCAAAGAAAAAACCATCACAAACAAGTGTATGGTTGCCAATGTAAATCATACAATTATAAATTAGTATCACGAAGGTCTACCTGTGGGCAAAGACATTAGCATAGGATGAATTTATCTTGAATTGATGAATCTAGAATGCAGTTATATTTTCTAATACCTGTGGGCTACTTAGAAAATATAATGCCATTTTATTCCACCCTAATTAAATATATGATTATATTATCTACATGTGGGCAAAGACAAATTATAACCATACATTTAATTACAATTAATATCTTTAAATAATTGTGTGATGTATTTTGTTCTTTAGAACAAAATAAAGTATATGTACCTAATGAGGATTCTGTGGCTATTCATCACAAAGACATTACACCATTGTATATACTAATTGTACATATGATCATAATTTGATATGGTAAAACCTTATGTGATTAAATATGCATACAACATGTGCATAAAGATGCTGTAGTTACCCCTTAAACAAAATATGTATGATGATAACTAATATCAAATATGTATAATTAAATTCCATATATATACATAATGTCAATGGGAATCCTAATTAATTAATTTAATCAACTTCTAAAGAATGATATTATAAAGCCCATATGAGATTATTTATGCATGTTGTAAGAGGCCGCTGTAGCTACCACTCTAGTATGCAAGTTAATTATAAATATCAATCATATACATTTAAATTTGGTATATGCACAGCTTCATGGAGGATTTAATCAATTAATTTAATCAACATAAGTGACTAAACACAATCCTCCCACTTTGATTAAATTAATATTACCCATTAAATAGGATTGATATTTTAAAACATATAATTGATTATATACACATGCAATAGAGGATGCTGTGGCTATTTCCCAAATGCATGCAAATTACAAATATCAACTTTGTGCATTTAAATTCCAAATATGCACAAATCTTTAATGAGAATTTAATTGACTAAAATAATCATCATAGATAAATTCTCCCACTATTTTATGCATCCAAATTAAATATAACATAAGCACATCTTAATGGAGGAATTAACTAATTAATTTGATCAACAAAAATTAACCCTCCCACTTATTTGTGTATCCTAAGAATTGTTTAAGAAATCATTTTCAGCATATTTCAACTCAAATATAATTTTGAAAAATTCAAATAGTTGAAAATTTGTCCAAAATTAATTACATAAATATTGAGGTAATTAAATGATATATCAAAATAAATTTTGCAAAATTACCCTAATGCAAAAAATAGCCAAAATTGATTTTCCCATATTTAAACAATTGAAATTGCACATAAAAAAGCATTCAAATATTTGATCAAATAAGTGGCCCATAGAGATGATGATCTCAAATGAAACCCAAGAATAATTTCCAAAATAAAAAACTTTAAGTTTAAGATAGTTTCTGAAAAAAACTAATGGCCCAAAAACAACATAAACCCAAAGCTGAGCCCAAACATAAATAGACTTGAATAAAGTCTAACAATGATTTCCAAAAACAATAAAACAAATATTTAGGCACAGAAAATAAGCTCAACAAATTTCAGAATTATTGGAAAAATAATTAAACTGAAAATATGAGGCCTAGACAAAATGGCCCAGAGAGTACAGATATTTCAAAATTTCAGAAACAAATAAAAAAAAATTGTGCATAGGACACAAATGCAGTAAGGTAACTTTGTTAATTTCTCAAAAAAGGCAATAAGTTTCCAAAAAGACCCAGGTGCATTATTCATTTAGAATTAGAAAAATAAAAATTTTCATAAGCCCAAAATGAGTTTCAGCCTATATCAGAAAAAAGTAGAAGGGAGATCAAAGTAGCCGAGTAAATAAAGCGGCCCAGCGCATAATGATTAAGGCTAAAAAAAACACGTAAGCCCGAACGACATGGCCTAACACTACAAAAAATATGAATTTTAGCGGCGACAAATTGTTGCCCCAAAAATGATTGTCGCCGATACTTTTGGCAGCCACATTTTTATGTAATTGCTGAAAGTGGACAATCAATGTCGCCATTAAAAGTATAGTAGAAGTCAACGAAGGGATGTTGCGGCTGAAGGTCAGGAATTGGTGGCGACAAAGATGTATCAGCGGCGACACAAATGTCACCGTTTATACATCTTTCAGCCGCAACTCAAGTGTTGTCGCTAAAAGATGTATTAGCGGCGACAAATGTCACCACTAAAAAAAGTTTCTGCGGCGATATCTTTATCGTTGCTGATACTTCTTTCAGTGGCGACATTTTTGTCGCCACTGAAAGTTAAAATTTTTTTATTTTTTAAATTTAAATTGCAAAAATTAAAACCTGTACTATCTTAATAAAGATCAATAATTAGTAATGATAACTAACAGAATTCTTCAAAACTAACATCTGATACTCATAATGTTTCAAAACTAACATCAAGTTCTTAAATTTCTTAAGAAAACTAACATATGATACTCAGAATGTTTCAAAACTAACATCAAATTTTTAAATTTCTTAAACCAGGTTTAAAGATTGTCCATTGAAAAGATCAAACATGAAAACTATGAAGAAGGACTAGCTTGTAGGACATCAAGACTAGGAGCAGATGAAGTAGGAGCTGCTAATTGCCCTTATTGCATCAAGATAGCTAGTTGAGCATGTATTCTCTGCTCCATTTGTTCCATCTTGTGCTCAAATTGTGCATGCTCTACTTCCATCTTTTCACGCTCCGCTTGTATATTTGCACCTTCTTCTACAAGATTTGCTTCCATCTTTGCATGTTTTTCTGCAAGCTTTGCTTCCATCTTTTCACGCTCCTCCTGAAATTTTTTATCAAACTCCTCGTGCAATTTGGTACACACATTCTCCACAGCTGAATTGTCATTAGATTGAGAGTGATCGCTCTTCCTTAAAGGCTCTGCTCCATACCCTTTTCCTCTTACATACTTTGATCTCTCACCAAGAACAAATGTCAATATTTCATCAGAGGTCATTCGAGCATCACTCTCTACCTCTTCTTGTTGTTGTTGGAGAAGGTCTTGCAAGTCAGCCTACGATTAAAGCATGAAACAAATGAGATAACAAATTCTTGAACTTAGTAAAGCATATAAAAACACAACGCATACGTGAATTTGCTCAGATTGTGGATCTGCCCACACTAACTGTCCATCTGCCATCTTCCCAGTGTATGTGATCTACCAAAACTGGTCAGGGGTGCAGGCTATTCAGTAGTAGGGTCCGTCTACAAAGCATAATATACAAAGATGGTACAATTTAAAATAAAAAGGGTTCAAAACATAAACTAAAGTAAAGAGAGATTGAACTTACTGTAGCGAAGTTAATCTCCTCAAATGATCGAGGACCAAAAGTATGCTTTGTTACTTGTTTTTCTCAATTGTTCTTGTTTCTTTTACTTTTTTCTACAAAAAAATTTAGTAAAAACGAATTAATGACTAAAATAAATAAATGATCCATTTGAAAGGATAGAAAGGTACCTTGAACACGTCAGTTTAAAAGTATGTGAATAACAACTCCCAATCTTCAAAACTGAAAGTTTGAGGAGGATTAGCTAGCCTATCCTCATCAGAAGCATATTCGTTATAGTATTTGTGCAAGTTGGTCTTCCAATTTCTGAAGGCATTTTTCAAGTTCAGTGTTTTTTTTTGAACTTCTCTTCATGCATTGCATCAGAAGGTTCAAATTTGTCCTAAAACACATATAAACATACATATTTGTCATGAAAACATAAATAAACAAAGATATATATATATATATATATATATATATATATATATGGGAAGAGTATACCTTTACCAGAGTATTTGTGGAAAATGATATGCGGTTCGGTGGGCAATACAGGAATAACATGAATATACTGATAATAAGTGCATGATTACATAAATTCCCCATAGGGGTTTGTACATTATCATTACCATAGGGGTTTGTACATTATCTTAACTTCACCTTTACCAGAGTATTTGCGGAAAATGATATGCAGTTCGGTGGGCAATACAGGAATAACATGAATATACTGATAATAAGTGCATGATTACATAAATTCCCCATAGGGGTTTGTACATTATCTTAACTTCACCTTTACTAGAGTATTTGCGGAAAATGATATGCGGTTCGGTGGGCAATACAAGAATAACATGAATATACTGATAATAAGTGCATGATTACATAAATTCCCCATAGGGGTTTGTATATTATCATTACCATTAATGTAGTCACACAAGGCTACTTGGGTATCTAAACCCGTTCCAATGAAACGGAGACATCTTCTCGTCTTTGTTCTACCACAGCAATCCCCTCATATGGTTCTCTGTATTGTTTTTAGTATATCTTCTGTCTTCTCCTATCTAAATTGTTGGTAGGGGAGGGTGAGATTCGAGAGAATCTCAATAGGAAATAGATACCACAATGCATGCATGACAGATGCTATGTGTATGACATGTTAGCTTTAACTAGATGTATGCCCCATAATGACATTTCTGCATGCTCAATGTTTCATGTAACAAAACTATGGCCACAGCGAAAACAGAAACAGAGCTTCATTTATTCAAATATGCTCTACACAATCAAGTAAAGCAATCACATACATCACTACACAACCAGAGATATCAAATACTGCAAATAAGGTAAGTTCCCTACCTCCAGTCTTGTCTTCTCGATTTCCGTGCCAGCAACTCGGGCTCCATATTTGATCCTACAATGCCAAAGGTACTGTTCAGACACTTCCATAGTGTTTTTGGGGGTTATATGAGCCTATTATGAAAATTTACTAAAATGCCCCTAGGGGCCCCGCTTGGCCCCGCCGTACCCGGTTCGACTGTACTTTTCCTAAAATTTTCACATGGGCTATTCTGACATATTTTTGCCCAAGGAATGCATTTCCGGACTCGGAATTATTAAATTCAATGTCAAATTACAAAAATACCCTTGATAGCCTCACTTTAAGGGTTTCAGGGGCGTTTTCGTAATTATCCTATTTCGACCTTTTCTGAAAGAGTAACCAACTGTAACCCCACCTAATTTTCCATTCTAAACTCAATGGAACCATAAAATCATTGAAAATCCAACTCTAAGACCCATTTCTAGAGTTGGTTGAAACTTATAAGAACTCCGGGGAAAATTGGGGTTTTTCGGTTTCGGCTCAGTAAACACGTTTCTTTATACTCATAACCACTTTATTGACTATTCCATTAGGTTACAACTACCATTTAGTACCAAATTGGGCTGCATAACCCCTAGGAAAACCCATTTTCCATTTTTACAACCAAGGACAATTCGGCGAAATTTCACCGATTAAATTGTTCACAATAGCCAAAATAGTCAATATACAAAGGTTTGGAAGTTACCTCAAGCTCCCATTGGCTCTTCCTTGATATGGCTGAACCCTAGTTGCTCAACATTCAAATTTGAGCTTCCAAACCTTAAATCATATGAAAAGGAAGCTTAGAAATGGAGTTATATGCATTAAGAGCCAATTTACCGAAGAAATCAACTTACCGTACAAGATCTCTTCCTCCTTTTCTCTCTAAGCTCTCTCAACTTTCTCTCACTAGTTTCAGCTTGTTCACATCAGAAATGGGGCTGAAGAAGGAGGAGGATGATTATAATAATATATCCAATTTAATTAATTAATTTTCCCAATTTTTGAATTTTTACAAAATTTTGTCAGATTTCTGCCTAAACTTTGAAAAATCATAACTAATTATAGAAAAATAGAATTGGAGTGATTCCAAAGTCTATAGAACCATTATTGAGTCTAGTTTCAAGGAAAAATATATAATTTTTCTAGATGGAATCACAAAATTCCCAGAATTTCAATCTCTGCATGTTGTTCCAGAAAATTTCCAATTTTTCTAGGCTAACTTCAAAAATTCATATCTTTTTGTATATAACTATAATTGAGTCATATGACCTATCAAATTAAAACTTAGGATGTCTAATTTCATCTTGTAAACTTTCATAATTTTTTCTCATCATTTGGTCATTCAAAATCACATGACAAGCTCACTACCTCATAGGCAATTTCATTGAAAACATAATTATATTCTCCAAAATTCACCATTTTTCTTTCTTAATATCCCAAAGGTATAAGAATCATTAGGGGATAAATTTGGGCTCCTGCTAAATTGGGGCTTAGCAGTCCACTTAATTTAGCCTTATTCCCAAGCCTCAAATCCCAAATTTTAGGGTATTACATTTCTACCCCCGTTCAATAAATTTCGTCCTAAAAAATTGAACATCTACTACTTGGGGATCACCCTTTATTGCTCAATCCATCCCTATTGTACGCATACTTATAAAGTATGCACCACGAATGATCTGATATGTGTGACAAATGCCTATCGACATTCACACATTCAACCTATTGATTATTCAGGGGTCACACAACCTACTACTGCACTATTTGCCCATTAGGTCTTACTTCCCAGAGACAATACCCTATGCAAACCTGCATATCGGGTCCTACCGCCTTTATCTCTATTTGGCATAATTCTGCTTGCATAACAATATGCTGGCCTGAGGACATACCTGTCTAGCAGGTCTTATGATCTCAGGACTCATAGTTCATTAGTAACTCGAGGCCACATTACCTTGTTGGTACGCTGCCTGGTATGTTTAGGCTTACTATTTACGTCATTCTATTCTCACTATACAGAATATCCCAGTCTTACCGCCCAGTACAAACGTGTACACTTTCTGTAATTTATGCCTACCTGTTCGGTGTTCAGGATCAAATGACTATTTGACCCTTACTGGCCGTACTATGTGCACTATTCACTAGCCATACGATATGCACTATTCACTGTGTGCACCATCCACTGTTTGCACTATATCACAAGTGGATGATTCATTCTGTGAGGCTACAGCTATGGAGATGCTCATGCCTCTACTTGACCTTGTTGCATCAGAACACATCCCAATCCATAGCTACTTGCATCTTTGTAGATCATAAAGCTCGACTGTGGATCTGGGATTGTTATCACTGGTGCTATTGAGAGGTGTTTGCCACTATTCTGCCCTACTACACTAGGGTTCATCCCAATTCCAGTTCATATATGTCATCACCACAACTACAAAGGTTGTGTGACTATTGACTATACAGGTCATTGCACTATACACCACGTAGGGTTTAATACTGTACACTGCGTAGGATGTAATACTGCACACCACTCAGGGTGTAATACTGTACACCACGCAGGGTGTAATACGGTTCATCACATATACTATAACACTGTTGACCATCAAGGCCATATTAGTAACGACGTCAGGCCCAATTTTGTAAAGCCCAGTCCACGCCTTTAAGTGAAGTGGTGTCTTTCATCAGTGCCTCAAACGACGTCATTTCAGCATGTCTTCTTCACCTGCCTGGAGCCCTACAACCCGACCTGATTATACGCGCTAACCCGTTGGACCTACAACGCTAGTTACCTTTTCCTAACAACTATTGGGAAACATGGAAAAACTCATGGGAAAACTCATAAACCAAATATGTACACAGAAAATTGATCTCAAGATCCTCTATTAATAGATTTATAGATCAAGAACAGCTAAAGCATGCCAAAATACTGAAAGTATGCATCAGGTTTCTTAGAAAAAGAAATTTCACAGCTTATAAAAGCTATCCAATAGTAAGAGTGATCATAAAATAAGAGAAGAGTAGTCACAAATTTGGAATAATATTCAATCTTCGGGCTCCTCATAATTTCCAATGAAGAAAATGACGGTGCCATCAAAGAACAAGATTGTTCTTCTCTCGTCCATTAGCCCGAACACCCAAATTGAAAATCAAGCATAAAATTCCCAGAATGAAACATGTATCAAGAAGTAACCAAGGTATTCTTTAGATATGCTTTGGATTTCCCAAATATGATTAAAGAGCAAACCTAGAAATTTCATCGATTAAAGATTAATTATATCTCCTACGTATCAATAGTCTAAAAACCAAGGTACTGTAAGCATGAACACAAATTCAGATTGACAACCAACTCAACTACTTTATCATATTAGTTTTCAAAATAGAAAAATAAAATAGCACGCATAAAATACTAGACAGAGGCGAATCAAAAAACTTGCTCTGATGCCACATGTTGGAATAATCCAATATCAAAGATTCCAAATACATTGTATAAATCCCATACGAAATATCAGCAACGGAAGACTTGATGAAATACCTCCAGCCATAGTGATTTTGCATGTAGTATCTTGTAACCCCTTTTCATAATTAATATTTGGAATACGCAATTAAAGTGAAATAAAGACCAATAACAATCAAATAACATTTTACTAACTTCATAAATACATTTCGAAATCATTTATAAACTGGTCTCACTTCACATTCTGAATACAATTACTACACGAAGATAAATCACACTTATATAAACATCAGAGTACGCAAAATAATTCCCGGCCAATCCCGGGTTCCATTTATTAACTCAAGCTTTATAGGGTACATTCGCCCATTACAAGCCCTCATATAGGGATTACACAAATCCATCTCAAATACATAACAATCCTCATCCACATACATATATACACATCCAAATTCATATACTCCCAACTATGATAACCAACTACCGAATCTTGAACCTGAAGGAAGTCCTTGCCGCCCTTGATTACTTACTCCATCCTCGATCCACTACCCTGTCTGAAAGGTTAGTAGGGGAGGGTGAGATTCTAGAGAATCTCAGTAGGTAAACAATATCAATATGCATGTATGATAAATGTTTAATGCATGACATGCTTGCATCACATAACTCATGCTAACACAATGACAATTTGTAAGCTCAATGCTTCGAACAATATACTAATGGCCATAGCATAAATTGACACATAACTTCAAATTACACATAATCATGCAAAGCTAAGACATGTACCAACACACTAACACATATATCAAATACAAGTAGAAGAGATATGTTCCCTACATTCTTTCCACGTAAGCTCCAGCTCCAGTTGCTCACAATCAGGGCGATCAACAAACCCTATAACCAAAACAAGGACATAGGGTTAATCCCTTTTCCAATTCCTTAACTTTTAAATACTTAAGTTAGTTATCATCTGCGACCTTTAGGTGGCTACCCAAAGCCTAAACACATGCCTAAAGGGTTGGGAAATACTTGACCAAAGACCATCTTTTGAATCCTCAAAATCCCTTTTTTTGACTGTAGCACTCGAGTGAAGATGACCTTACTCGAGTGATGGATGCCTTTCACTTGAGTGATAACCTCAATACTCTAGTGATACCTCTTTAAGCACCCGAGTCCTACCGAGTGAAGCTCCAAAAGTGCTTACCTTAGAGCACAGAAATCCCAGAGTTAAAAGTACACTGGAGCACAATGACCCACACTAGAGTGATAGCTCAACACTTGCGAGTGCTAGCTCATACTCTTGACAAACCAACTGCGAGTGACAACCCAAGAGCAACCTCTTAGCACATAACACACATTCACTCGAGTGAGCCAAAGTGCACTCGAGTAAAGACCTACATCACTTAAAGGTGAGGAAGTGCACTCTTGCTTCTTCCATGAACAAGTGCAACCAAAACCAAAGGGGAAAGGAAAACATCACACTGTACTCGAGTGAGACCCATGTTCACTTAAGTGACGCTTATCAGAAAAAAACGCAGAAAACCAGAATTCTCCCAAACTTAACTAATATGTCTCCAATAGTTCCCAAACTCTAACACAAGGCTATTTCCACATAATTTCACTCAAGGAATCCATTGGAAACCTCAAAACACCCAAAATCCTATTACAATAACATTTTCTCCCTATGGTCACACTTATCATACACATTACCCAAATTTCATTACTTTACACCCAATGCTCTAAATCAATTCCAATGACACTAAAACATACTGTGGCATCATTTTAACCACAATACACCACCATTCCACAATTATGCCAAATTAGGGCAAAAACTACAAATCACAAATCTCATCAAACAATCACAAGATATAGATCAAAAGGGGGATATCACTCACCTCTTCCTATTTCTCAAAGCTAATCCTTGATTCTTCATCTTCCAAGATTCCTCAAGCTCTCAAAACACCTTCTTTCCCAAATCTAAAACCATAGCAATGAAGCTCTCATTACTATGAACAACTTTAAAGAAGGGTATTTGAGCTAAATATGACATTAAACTAACCAAATCTTACCTTTTCCATTTCTCTTTCCTCCTAAGCTTCAACATCCATGGAGGAAGAAGAGAGAGAGAGAGAGAGAGAGAGAGATGAAGGAGACAGATTTTTGGCCCCCAACACACACACAAACCGATTTGAGGGAAGAGAGGAGAGAGGAATGAGTTGAAACATTGACCAAGATCCCATGGTTCACAAAGTGCCACTTGTCACCATCTCCCCACATCTCCCATGAGCTCATATACACACAAGCACATAGGATTCTGCCCCTTGATCTATTGCACAATTCAATCTCAACCATTGATCTTTGAGTTATAATGAGTTTCCTCTTCGGCAACCGATCAACTGGTCTGTAACTTTACCATTTTGCCCCTGATTATAGTCGTTCCCTTGGAATCACCATCAAACTCATTTTCATATTTCTTAATCCAAATTTGGGATCCTGCTAAACCAGGACTTAGCAGTCTACTAATCTCAGGCTCACTCTCTAAGCTCAAGTCTTAAAATTCAGGGTATTACATATCTCACCTCTGGAAATTGTAGAAAACCAGAAAGAATCAGAATTAAAATATAATAGAATATGTTAGGGCTTCTTCCAATGAGAAGATGAGGCACAGTGATGGTCTAGGAATAACTGTTATCCATTAGGGAACCCCTAAGGAGTAAGTAAGTGGGATTTCCATGATACTACTCTAAGACTTAGCCTACGCTATTTATAACCTCCCATCAAGGTTTTTAATAACTTACCAGCTAGCTAGGTAACCCTAAACCAGATCTCTATCCAAATCTCATGCGGGCCACAATCAGGAGATATTTTATCCAAAATATATTAAAGTGATAATATTTAAAACAATTAGATAATATCTAGAATATTTAACATGATCAAAGCAATAAACTAGAATATCTTTCATATGATCAATTAATAAATAGATCTAGATACAATTTTGAATAAACAATAGGATATAATATTATCATTTTAATAAAATATCTAAGGGTTAAGGTGGAAAAATACACATGAGCTTTTATCAAAAGTGCATCCAACACCAAATGCTTTTTTTAGGAGCAAAAGTACAACCGGGAATTCGGGCCGAGCCAGACGGGCCAACTCGTTTAAGCCCGAGCCCTTCAAGGGTCGGGCTTATGATTTAAAGGCTAAAAAGAGAAGAGGGCCTAAAAGGGCCGGCCCTTTTAGGCCCGTTTAATATTTTTTTAAAATAAATTAATAAATATAATATCATTATATCAAATTATCAATATGAGAGACACCTAAGTACCTAATAGAGTATTAATAACAGGAAAAAATTTATTAATTGGCTTGATTTATTTTATTTTCTACAATAATTTATTAATTTAAACTTTATAAAATAGGCTAATTTAGACATTAGATGATTATATTAACTAAAAATTTATGAGCTTTAAAAATAATGTATCTCAATTTAAAGTAAAATAATAAATAAATTGTAAAAATTGAAAAATAATTTTTTTTGAATTAAAATGAGTTTAAGCCTGTTTAGGCCTCAGCCCGTGAAGGGCCAGCCCTGTAGGGCCGAGGGCCTAAAAAATGTTGTACTTTTTAGCAAATGGGCCTAAACGGGCCAGCCCGTATTCCCGGCTCTAAGCAAAAGTGCCCATGAGCTTTAAAAATAGGTGCAAAAGTCACATAACCCGTTATTTTAAATTGATGTTTATTAGCTTAAATATTTTGCTATCAAGTGCAGACTAAGTGTGATTTGACTCATTTGATTAAGCAAACATGGCAGGGGGTTTTCATTTCTCCATTGCACTCACACAAAACTCCACCAACTCCACAATAAAGAAATAGAATGAGCATAAGGTTCAGGCGATCAGCAAGAATTGGGAAAGTATCTTCAACAAGGATGGAGGAGGTTAGACAATCTGGAACCAGCAAGGATGAGTGAGAGTCAGAGAAGCTTCATGGATTTGTCGTCAACTTCGACTACAGGAGGTTGCAAACACAAGGTGGTGTTGATGCAGCAGGCAAGTCGTGAGGAAGAGTACAAAGCTCTGAAACAGTATTGCCATCACAAGTTGTTAGCTCCAAGGTGGACATTGTGGACTGAGGGAAACCCTGGTAGGAGGTTTTACGAGTGCCACAACTACTACCAGGTAAGATTGGTTTATAATCTTCTGATTGATAATGGTTGGTAAGATTCATCACAAAGTGGGGCTGGTTGCTTTTTAACCTCTGGTGATGCAATTTTTTAGGACGGGGTTTATGGATTTTTTGCTTGGCTTGATGGTGAGTTTGGGGAAAGGTCAAATATAGTGATAAATGATTTACTTAATGATATAGACAAGCTTTATGAAGAGAAGAAGAAGCTGCGAAGAGGGAATGACAGTTCAGTGATATATGAAGAGCTAGTTACGATCCATGGTGAGGTTAAAAAGCTGAAATGCACTCGTGAAGCTAGAGAAAAAGAAATAAGGAAGTGGGAGTTGAAGTTTAGACTTCCCATGGGAACTTTGTTAATAAGTTGGGTGTTGTTGGTTGTTTTGTGCAAGTATTAATCCTTGATGTGTGAAGGGGAAAAAAGGTTCTAAAGTATGTAGTGATGTATGCATTTTGAGTATTTTAGCTGCTGGACAATACCACATTTTGTAGGGAAAATGTGGTTTATTTGTGTGTTAATTATAAATTTTCAATATGAAAAGTGGGTTATATGCGTCTATGTTTGAATTGGAAAAATTACAAAGGATTGAAAAGTGGATTGTATGCATAATAACAACTTGTTTATAAGTGACTATTTATAAGCATATTTAATTGGACAAATACTAACTATTTTTCTACTCAAAGGACATATATTGAATTAAATCTTTGGGTATAAATCTGTAGAGTGCACTTTACATCAGAAGTAAATATCAAAAGTTTTCAAAAAGCATTACTTTATATAATGATGTAGGAGTACTTTTGAGACCAAAAGTATGAGTTGCTATCAATTGAACCATCAAGACCCTTTCCATCAAAATATTCTCTACACCTAA
The DNA here is from genome assembly GCA_963855925.1 of Inga laurina. Classification (NCBI taxonomy): domain Eukaryota; kingdom Viridiplantae; phylum Streptophyta; class Magnoliopsida; order Fabales; family Fabaceae; genus Inga; species Inga laurina. The sequence goes on along the minus strand of OY979712.1, from coordinate 1,794,465 downwards.
AGCAATTCCAAGAAACAGACCCATATAGTGAGTGTCAGCTTGCACAAGACAACCAGTAAGCCTTTAAACAAAACATTCAAAATATACACAAAAAGTCATTACTGAAAAAAAATAGACAAACACATAGACATAATTCTAAATAGTAGGCTTCTTTGATTTGTGCCTTTTCTTCTAAATCTGATTTTGTGTTTGTGCTAACATATGGGATTTGGTGACACACGGCTCACCCCTCCACTATAGACCTGGAGGTTGAAAAGGTAGGTTAGATAACTCAGCCACATTGATGGGATGGGGGCTGAACTGAATCGATCTTGAACTAGCTGGTACGCCTGAGCTTCCACCTTTGGACATTCTAATTTCCTTTTCATTTGGTATAGAGAATTTAGTTTGTGGGTCAGCATGGTGGCGCATGTACTCAAGACTTGTTTCAGAGCTAAGGCCAGGCTGTAAAATTGAAAAGAATATATTTACAAATTTACATTATATACTGTACGACTTGTGGTTTTATCAAACCTTACACCCTGCCCATATTCAACCCTTGACTTGTAATAAAATGTAACCCCCTCTGTTATTATATCCGAAACAAGTGATTAAAAATGAAATAGAGACTAATAATAATCCAAATTCATTTACATTCCCATCCTTAAGATAGGATTTTCACAAATACATTTCACAAACACTGTAACCTGGTCTCACATTCATATTTTGAATACAATTACTTCGTGAAGATAAATCACATTTATATAAATATCAGAGTGCACAATAATAATACCTACAAACCCGGATTCATACCTTCACTAAAGATTCATAGGGCACATACGCCTTTTACAATTCCTCAACGGGGATTACACAAATCCATCTCCAATACATAACCAAATAACCCAATAGACATCCAAGCACATATACATCCAATATCAAATTATACTTTCTAATCTATCATCCGAACATATACAATTATCCCAGTATATAACAATAACCAACTACCAAATCGAAATGCCCATAAGGGATGCCCCTAGTCGATTGCTCCTTCCTCGAGCCACTTGTTCTATCTAAAATGTTGGTAGATGAGGGTGAGATTCTAGAGAATCCTAGTAGGAAACAGATACCAATATGCATGCAAGATAAGTGTTTAATGCATGACATGCTTGCATCACAATAACTCGTGCTCACATAATGATATATCCGCATGCTCAATGTTTCAACAACATACTCATGGCCATAGCATAAATAGAAACAGAGCTTCAATCATTCATATATGTTTCACATAATCAAGCAAATCAATAACATGCATCAATACACAAACACAAATATCAATACATGCAGGAGAGGTAAGTTCCCTACACTTTTTCTTTCCACTTATGCTCCAGCATCGGCTACTCACGATCTGAGCGGATATCAAACCATGATCAGGGCGAATACCCAACCCTATAACCAAATCAAGGATATAGGATCATTCTCTTTTCCAAATTCTCATTTCCATAATACTTAAAGTTGGTTACCATTCATGACCTTTAGGTGGCTATAAAAAGGTCAATGAAAGCCTAAAGGATTGGGAAGTACTAGGTTAGAAATCACCTTTAAAAATCCCAAAATGCTGAAAATGGGGGTTGGCTGCAGCTAAGAATCCTCTGGCTACAGCCAAAACACGCACAGAAGGTTTTTGGCTGCAGCCAAGAATTTCTGGCTGCGGCCAAAACGCACACAAAAAATTTTGTGCTGCAGCCAAGGCAACTTCGGAAATTCATAAATAATTATAGAAAAATCGAAATGAGGTGATCCCAAAGCCCATTGAAATATATTTTAGTCCTCTTCATAGGAAAAATATGAAATATTACTGGAAATTACCATAGAATCCCAGAATTTCATAAAACTCATCACTGCCCCAAAACAGAGTTCTTTTTCAATCCCAAACTTTGGACAAACATATCTCACAGAATACTAAACGAAAGGACACAAAATATGTATCCATTTTGAAGCTTGGGATGTGAAATTTAAGACTGGAAAGTTTCAAAATTTTCTGAAATCATTTGGTCATTCAAAACGTCCAACAAATAAACTGTCCAGAACAGAGTTCCAAGGGACAGATTTTCCAATTTTCTACCAAAGTGTCCAATGACTCCAAAATCATTAACCAAACCTATTCCCATACAATTTTCCACAAGGAACACAATGGTAACCTCAAAATGACCAAAATCAAAACCCATTTATATGCCCTGTTTTGACCAAAGCACAAAACCAACACAAAAGGTGACAAACTTCACATTTAAGGTGACCAAAGCACATAACCGGAAGAAACATATACTCATCGATCCACACATTTAAAGACTCACTCAAGTTGTTGTTTATAACCCAAGACTTGCATCTAGTAGAGAAATAGGCTCTTACCCATGCATTTACATTATATGTGACGGCATTTGTAGCTGCTTCTTTTCTCAATGAACCAAGAGCATTTATGTTGTCTTTAAACTCTTCCTCGAATGTACTCCATGCACAAGTGAAAATTGTTTTTGAACTCATTCCCTCTCCATTTCTTGCTCCAATTCGCATAAATATGCCGTGCATAAAGTTTGTGCTCAGCTCTTGGAAGAACCTCACTGATAGCATTAACCAAGCCCTAACACAAACAAACAAAAATGAAACATTACAGCCAGCACATGTATTTTCGGCCTCCATTTTTGGTCAAGTCCATTATATATGTCTACTAAATCTGTTAATTTTTTCTTCCAATATTTTTTTAGGAAAAAGAAAAAGAAGCATGGCCAAATGTATTTATAGCCAGCACATGTATAAAACCCAAATGTTTTTACAACCAATAGGTGTATAAAAACCAAAGTACTTACAACCAGTACATGTATAAAAACCAATGTACTTACAGCCTTGACATGTATAAAAACCAAATGTATTTATAGCCACTACACATATGAAAAAAGTATTTACCTTTTGCATATCGGACATGAGGGTTATAGACTCCCTATTCCCTAGATCTAGAGAGCTACGAATCCATTCCAGGAACCAAGTCTAGTGAAGTACATTTTCCTTTTCAACCAAGCCGAAAGCAAGAGGATACAATGAATCGTTCCTATCGAAACCCACGGCTGTAAGTAAAATTCCCCTTGATTCCCCTTTCAAGAATGTGCCATGCACCCCAATGAAAGGCCTACATCCTTCTTTCCACCCAACCTACAAAATCATTAAAATGTACAAGGTTGTTAGCAAATACAGATTAAACTTTCAAGTTAATTGTCAACTAAAATCTTTAAACAGAAGTTCAAGTTCAATTTACCTTCGAAGCATTAAAACATAAGTACATTCTTTTGATCACCCTTCTTCGCTGTTCTAAAGCCTCTGTGCTCAACTCAACACTTACATATGAACTAGGGTTTGATAGTTTCAATTCATTGCAATAGGCTTCTAACTTGGCAAATTCATCTTTGAAACTGCCCTCCATCTCTTTCATGATCTTCCTCTTTGCTCTCTTACATTTATGTATGCTAACATTCACTTTTAATTCCCTTTGAAGCTCTTGGGTTGTCATACACATAAGCATAATTATGCTCATCAAGCAAAGACTTAACCTGAAACCCTATACTTAACCATACGTAGATGCATATAGTAAAAATGGGCATCCGTCTTTACATACCACTTTCAAGGTCTTCTTATCACTTCTCACTATTTTTAGGTTTACTCCACGACTAATTGCATATTTATCTACAGCCCTCTTTAACTCTTTTTTGTCCCCATATGTCATTCCTACTGTAAACAAAGACCTAGTACTTGAGGCTTGGGCCTCTTGAAGGGTTGTCACCTCTTATGGAGGCTCATGGTCTAATATGGGGCCGAATTCCTCATCATCATCACTACTCCCACTGTCCATACTTAGCTCCCAAAATTCAAAATCATCAAACACACTCTCATCTGTATCAGAATTTGAACTTTGGCCTAAATAGGTCACATAATCACTATCATTATCATCATCTAACCTATTATCCTCTTTGTCACTAGAATCACTTTCTTCCTTGTCATCACTGTCATCTCCCTCTATACTTGTCAATTTTTGTTTCCCTTTCTCAATTCCCCTACGATAACCATCTTCCCCTTCCTCACCCAAGTATTCATTGTCATCAAAACCATCTAACACTTCAATTTCATCAACCACATCTTGCTCATTTTTAGTTACATTATTTTTGACATTGTCTATGTCAATTTCGTCGACCACACAGCTATGCCTACCGCTTAAACGTGCCTTAGTCTCTTCCCAACCCTTCTTTGCCAACTCATAAGCCTTATAAGCTTTTGTTACTGATATGTCATGCTTTTGTTCGATGGTCTCTTCTTCTACTCCCACTTTGTCCTTCTTGTTTGATTCCATCGTCACTGCACACAATGCAATCGATTAATTAAACCAAGGACTTCCATGCCATTTCGCTTTACACACATCAAAACAAAAGTTTATGAGTCCCAAATGATATTTATCGAGGATTTCTTTATTCGATTATTCACCCCAAAGCGAAGCCCAAAACTTGCCTCTGATCTCACTGTTGTCGCAAATCGAACTCCGTCGTCACGCATGCCGAGGATTTCTTTAATCAAACTCAGTCGTCGCTAATGCAGCTAAACTCGCCTCTGATCTCACAGTCGAGGTCTCTTGCTCTCTAAGTCCAACTAGGCATCATCCTTCCTTTCTCATGATTTCCTTCTCCAATACCTTGTGATAACAACCTTTAGTTCAATTTCCTTTAATTCCTATTTCATTTCCATTTTCTTTTTCATTTTTGTTATTTATTTTTAGTTAATATTCAGACGTCATTTGCCTTGCCATGTCAGCATCTCATCCTTCCAAGTTGTTTATTATTCCTCCACATCATGCTCCTGGTTAGCATTTGTAGTTAATAAAGTTAAAACTCATGGTCAACACCTTTAAGATAACAAAATATATGACTTTTGCACCCATTTTGAAAGCTTATAGGCACTTTTTCTCCTAAAAAAAGCATTTGGTGTTGGATGCACTTTTGGTAAAAGCTCATGTGTATTTTTGCACCTTAACCAATATCTAACATTAATAGGAGGACCAGACAAAGTAACCTCAAACTAAAATAATAAAGAATCAACCAAGGTTTACATAACTTGAATAATCTTCTTAAGTTATATTCTTTTGAAGTAATCAATAAAATGAATGAATGAGAAAGTAAATCAGCCCCTGCCCATATTTTCATTCACCCTACTCTATCTTTCTATCTCTCTAACTTCCGAGAGGGAAGCACTATACAGGAATCTATAGATGCCAATACCCCAATAGTAAGTCACCAGAAGAAGAAGAATCAAAGGAAAACTAAGAGCAAGCAGATGTCTAAGCATGGACATTTGACGTAAAACTTCACGACACAAAGAATCACGCCCAAAACAAAAGGAAAAATCTTACAATGATGACGAAAGTTTTGTTGAATTGCTCTTAGTTCGCCTGAGACTCCAACTCAGCTGTCTTCCGCCCTATGGCGTCTGTCTCGTCTCTTTCCGTCTGAAGTTCATGAGACAGTCGAGGCTTTGAGGATTGCCATTTCTATTCGGGTCATCAGATGGGTAGGGTTATCGGACTTTGGGTTCAATATTTGGTTTTTATTTCAAGAAACTGGGCTAAAAAGCCCAAAGAGGAACAAGCAAGAAAAGTAGCTATGACTGAACCACCTTCTAGCTCGCCCGTGGCAATGACACTTCAACTTAGCTCAATTTCAGCATCCATTTTCATCCTCTCACTACTACAAAAAAGCAAAGTTGTGGCGCTAGAGAAGTACCACATCATTTAATTTTTTTTTAAAAAAATACCCTCCAGTGGCGCTTGTTGGAGGAAGTGCCACAGGAGGGGAGGTCTCTTGTGAGCAAGTGACACAATAGGCCCTGCCTCATGACGCAAGCGCTATAGGAGACCCCCTTCCTATGGCACTTCCTCCAACAAGCGCCACAAGAGGGTATTTTTTTAAAAAAAAAAAAAATTAAATCCTCCAACAAACCTTATACCTCTTATATACCCATAAATTAAATTTCAGTTTACATATCCTGTATTATTATATGCCAACAATAAATTATGCATTTCATAATAATACTTTTCTTTTGCTAAGCATAAATATCCTCCTACTAAAGATCATCCTTGAGGCAATGTCAAGCAATTTAATTTCATACCTCATCATATAGGAATATTAGAAATAGGATATATATAAAACACGCACACACGTCTGCATAATATTTACAATTAATTTGAAATAAAAAATTACAGAAATTATATGCTAATTAAAAAAAAAGAAGAAGCACGTTGAACTTACAGCTTAATTGATCAGTGCAGTGGAGTGGGGGACCACATTGCCCGTTGGTGACAGTTGGAACAAAACAAAGAAGCAGATTTGATGTAAAGACGTATGTGTGTGTGAGTGTGTTTTTAAGTGGGAAGATGACATGAAATGGAGGGAGGGGGCGACATCCATGGCAAGAAGATGAGAAAGGGAAAGTGAGAGATGAGGGAATAATTAGAGTGGGAGTCAAAATAAAAGAGAAGGAGGGGCCACATGTGGGAAAGGGAAAAAAAAAAGATAAGGGTAGGGGTGGGGGCAATTGTGATTGGTGGGGAGTGGATTACCCTATCTACTTAAGAGGTTAATTTCTTTTTTAATACAAGAACCAGCTATGATGCCTGGTTGGTCAGGCGCCACAACTGGTGTTAATTTTTTTTTTTTATATAAAACCAGCTAGTCACGTGGTGGGCAGCTGGTGAAATTTATTTTTTTAATATATAACTAGCTGTGGCGCCTAGTTTCCCAAGCGCCACAGCTAGTTAAAATTTTTTTTATAATATAACTAGCACCCAGGCTCCACAACTAGTGTAATTTTTTTTTTTATAATAGCTCCCAAGAGTGGCGGCTGTCTTGGCAGGCGCCACACTTGAGCCAACCAGTTGTGGCCCCTGGTCCATCAGGCGCCACAGTTGGTACCCAAAATTTAAAAAAAATAAAATAGAAAAGGAAAAAAAAGGGCAGCTGTGACACTTCTTTAAAGAAGGGCCATAAAATGTGCGTCACCTTTCGACCTTTTTGTAGTAGTGTCTTTCTCCGGTGTGTTGAAGAACCGAACAGTGAAGAACACTCCATGTTTCTCTAATTCATGGTACCCGTTACCATAGAGCATTGCTGAGACTCTGAAATATGGGCTTGTGAGCGAGACATAGAGTCAGGAGTGTAGTATTGCTTCTTGTGGTATTGTCAAAAACCGTCTGCCTTCCAATTTAGATATCACTTTCTTTTGAATATGGGCTTGTGAGAATCTGATTTGTTAAGAACCTAGCTATCCCTTGCCCCATGCTTTATCTGAGTATGAAAGAAAACAGATTCTGTCTAATATAAATTGGGACAAGATGAAAAGCAAACCTGGGCATCCGAAGAGTATGAGCTCGTTATCTATTTTAATGTTTCATCAGACTGCTCGCGTGTTGGAGTTGAAACACTTTCATCATGGTGCACTTCAAAAATGCTATTGCGTTTAGGTAGTGTTCTGATTTATTCATGTAGGTTTCCCGCCATAGAGGAATAAGAAATGGACCCAGAGCTTTAAAACCTACTCCCGTAATAGTCCGATGCATGTAAGTTCAGGCTTTTACTACGATGATGCTATCTGAGCTGTGGATACTATGGTTTGTGGTTTTCGAATTGTGGCATCACTCTCATCATTAAATATAGCGAATTCTCTGAATGCTTCGTATGTGCTTTTATACAGTCACTGTGAATCACTTAATATTGCCTGGACTTGACCCTATATGTATGTCACTGTGAATCATAGTTTTGGGAAAATAAATTGATGTTTTATTTGTACAATTTTGCGAGTCATTCTCCGAACATGTTCCGGGGATTTCTCTCGTGTTTCAATCACAATCTCAAGAATCACGTCACTGACTGCAAGGTTTCCTCGCCGATTTCTCTCTTTCACAGCCTCACGAAGACTCTAGCTCCTGATTCGAAGCTAGAGTACATCTTGAACGAGGTTGAGGAGCTCCAATCTTCGAAACCCCCGAATGGATCATCATGGCATTCAGCATCAGATTCCAAAGATGTCTACGATGAGGATGTCCCCAAGAAACAAGAATTATCATGGTATGTTTGTTTTATAGAGAGTGCAGCCAAGGTGTTTGAGTTTATGTTTCTTTGACAGATAACAGAAAAAACTCTTTTTTTGACTGCTGGATGATGGAATGTAGTATCATCTCTAGTCTATGACTTCTTATCCTACGTGTCTTTAGGGGAGGGAAGAAAGGTTATGTATACTATGCAATGTTGTAACATTCAATAGTTTAGGCCATCTATGTCAACTATTTGCATGACTATTGTCTTGCCATGCCCAGAGCAAAATTCTGTGATTGGAAATAATAATGTACACACGAGAATTGTCTACCCCCAAGCTTTCCATGAGTATGCATATCATTGGAAGTAAATACATTTATCGTGTTGCCTTTGCCATTAGGTACTTGTCTCGAAAGGATGTCCAAGTTATTGTAGGATGCGGATGCCCAAGCTTAGATAGGAAAGTTGTAAACTCAGGGAAGCGTCTCAGAGCACATGTGGGCATTGATGAGGGAAATGTATGTGCTGAGCAAGGTTTTATTGTTGTTGACTCATTTCTTCTTCATTATTCTGCTACAGTATTTCTTTTCTTTTTTAAAAGTAGCTAACTATTGACACCTTTCTAAATAACCAAGAGTTACATAATGATCAGGAGCATCTGCCAATGAAGACGGGAGACTTGATGTGCAACAAGTAATATGGCAGTCCATATTTTTTGTATTCATATGAATCATATTACTATTTCTAACTCACACCATTAATGTCATTTCTGCAGATGTAACTTTCTTAATTTCGCTAGGAATACAAAATGTTTTCTTTGCAAAGAGAACCCTCCAAAGCGGCAGCTCAATCCTGGGGAGTGGGAATGTGAATCATAGGTTCTTGCTACACACGTTGGTTATTGTGTTGGTCACATTGTTTATTTGATTGCATGCATTTTCTCTGCGTGCTGAAGCAATTTGAATCTTGGTTTGTGCAGGTGCAACTACATCAACTTCAGGAGAAACGTGATCTGCCTAAAATGTGATCACAGAAGGCCAAAGGCATCAAATGCTTCAGAATCTTCTCATCGATCGCAAACTGACGATCAAGACTACCGCAAGAGTAACCAGTTATTTTTTGGCAGAAATCAAGGTAACATTAACGACCAAACAATTACCATAACTGAAAGAAAGAACAGGAGAAAAGGTTCAGGTGAGTGGAGATTTGTGGAAGATAAGGATGAAAATGATCATCAACGGTCCTATTCTCGGAATGGTTCTTCTCATTTTGACAATTTTTTAATAGCTGGAGATAAGAGTGAATGTCAAAGAGTCCCCGAAAAATAGAAGCATGGAAGAAGGAGATGCTGAATATCGTGAACAAAAGCTCCCTGGAGATGACAACAGATAGTGAAGATGATTTGTGGTCTTCTGACGACCAGGTTGTTAATGAAGGAACTTCTTATTTTACTGATGATGATGAAATGGAAGAATGGTTTGGAGTGGGTAGGAAGTGAAGAAATGGAATTTTGTGAGAGCAAGTAACAATCAGTCTGATCATACATGTGACATCTGTTATACATGTTTGTTAATAGGAGTTTACTCTGGGCTTATATGATGATAAATTTGGAAAGTTATACCAAGTCACATTTGAGTTACTTGACTTTTTGGTTCTCCAAAGATATGTACAGGTTATCTAATTTTGCTCTTCATAGATTAAACATCCTATTTTTGTGCTCTGAAGATTCAGGATTCACAGAGACTTAAAATAGTCCTCAAGATTATGCAATAAGTGACACTCCTTTTGGTCCTTAATATAAGATATATTTAAGGAGTTGATCTTAATCCTAAATATAAGATAAAGCTTTCGTATTTATCAATCTTTTCTTAATTTACCCCTAGTGACACTTCCTTATTAATAATTAAGGAGGAGAGGGAGTATAACTTAATAAAGTTGAGGATGTTAATGTTAATAGCTCCCATTATCATCAAAAGTTGCATTATTAGTACCTTTTAGTATATGATTAAGTCGGACACAAAGAAATTAAAGAATAAATCAAAGAATACATAATAGTTTAAACTATTCTTGTATATTCAAAAGGTCATAAACTGGTCAGAAAACTGATGTAATTGATTGGTAACTCTAGAAAATGGGTTTGATGGAAAGTTGCGGATTAATTCAAAACCCTCATATTGATTAATTATATTTCATTGAGGTTTGATCATTCTAATGCATGTGTACTTATAAATTAACCAACATTATTATGCTATACTTTTAACCCAATATCCTCCACTGTTCGTGTGTGTGTATTCTCAAACTCTGGTATATCTTTCATGATTGTATGATTTGTATCAGTTCCTTGCTTTATACAAATGTAGTCATTCTAATATGCATACATGTATATGCACATATATACCCAAAATTTATTTAGTTCTTCATAATAAACACAAACTTATAATACAGAGTTCAGTACAAAAGCAAGTGTTTTTTGTGTTTGTCATAAGGTTACATGACGGGCACTTACCATCTTATTAAAACACAAAAAACTCAGAGAGCAGTAGGATACATAATAAATTACACAGGCAATTACACTTGCCTTATTTGTATATTATAATTTGTTGATTTATCTTGGACCTTCAGTTTTTGAGACCTCCTAGAGTATTACTATATATTCAAGTATTATTTAGATGGGTTTTTAATAGGAAGAATTACTATATAAGGTCCTAAATAAGAGTTTTAATAATCAAAAAGTTCCGATAACAAGTGAATAGAGTGATTTTATTAGTATTTTCTGAACTAAATTTTGTTATTACGTGCTTTTCAATTGTTATCTAGCTTTTAGATGATTAAATCCCTTCTCCAGAACGTTAAATAGTAATTCCCCACTAATTATATCCTGAAGTAATCAGGTTGAGAGGTGTTATCGATTTGCTGGTTGAAGAACTTGTGCATGTAATTCTTGAACGTGACACGTCGAAAACGAGGTGGGTCCTCTGCTGATGTCAGCTCTTCTAGTGTCCCATACACATTCTCTGCAGCTCCAGGGTTGAAGAACGTCGCTATTGAAACTCTTGCCTCTCGTGCATTATGTGCCAGTACCCTGTGATCCACACTGTTGTATTTTTCATTCGATATTATCTGTCAAATTAAATCACCATTTCAAATGTTATATAATACATATCTACTTAATTTAATTAGATTAAGAGAGTTAATTAAATTAGTTAATATGACATGTATTTTCTAAAACACTTTATTTATCTTCCTTAATTTCCTTCTTCTCCCTCCTTTTTATATTACTGTTGAGAGAACATTGATCGTTTTCCCTCCTTTTTATATTACTATTGATAGAACATAGATCGATAGATGTAAATTAAAAAAATATTAACGAATATAAAAAATATATGTAAATTAAAAAAATATTAACGAATATAAAAAATATGTCTTATATTAAATAAAGAGGATTGAAGGATTTACACACAAGTCCTCCTATCTCTCTAGGGCCTACATAAATTCAGACTCTTCTTAATTATGACATAAGCTTACTTTTGACAATTTTATTAATTATATTAGGGCTTGTTTGATTTTGTTACCTGTTTTTGTTCTTTCAAACAGTTTTATAAAATAGTTTTTGGAAACAAGTTTTAAAAATGAAAAAACAAAAAAATCTGTTTGGATAAATTGTTTTGAAGAATATGTTTTTGAAGTGACGGGTGCGGTTGCCAGTGATTAAGTGACAATGGTTGTTATTGGTAGTGTAGTGTCGATAGTGTATAGGTGGCGGCCTAAAAAATAAAAAATAGGAAAATAAAAACAAAAAAACAACTAAAAATTATTTTTGTTTTTTAGTTTTTTAAAAAAAAAGTATTTTTTTATTTTCAAAAACAATTTTTTTAAAAAAATTTACCAATTTTATTGTTTTATTATTTTTAAAAATATCAAAATAATTTTTAAAAACAAAATCAAACAACCCCTTAAAGTTGCTTTCATTGTGGGAAATATATACATAATGATCGATATGACGTATCTTTGACTATGATTATGTTGATAATATGCCCTATATTTTATGTCAGCAAGTTACTGTATTTTATGATCACTGCTTCATTCTCTAATCCAAGCACAGGCGATCTTGCATCCATGTGCTCCGGTTAAAATATTACTCCCTCCTGAACTAATTTTTAACAAATATATTTTCCTAACTTAACTAATTTTCTAAATCATTATAAATTAGTTATCTAAAAAAATGACTTGATCTATAATATAAGTCATTTGGGGAGCAACTAATATTTTTTTGTCAATTTTATCTCTATAATTAATGTTTAAATATGACCCCCTCTCTCATTCAAAAAATTATTTAGTTGCCATTTGGGAACTTAAAAAAGTTCTTAAAAAGCATTTTATGGTAAGCTAGACAAAACTTCTTATATTCTTATCTCGTAAATTGTAAAAACACTCCTAAAAAACAAAAACAAACAGCCACTTAACATGGGTAGAGTTGTAAATTTTCTTTAATTTAAGATAAATTTAATGAGTTAACTACATTTTTTGATTATGATAGATTGGTTAAAGTGACCAGAGAGAGTATTTGTTTATATTGAACTGCACCTAATTAAATTTTCATTGAGAATATATATGGTCTTTCACACATAATATAAGTGTTATATACATACCTGAAGCAAATCTCCAATATTGACAACTAGGGCTTCACGTACTGGTTTCACGTCAACCCAACCTTCCTTGTACTTCACCTGAAGCCCTCCCATGTTGTCCTGCAGCAGCAACGTCAAAACCCCCGGGTCGGTATGTGACCGGAACCCAACCGTGAGATCCGGCTGTGGGCAATACGGGTAATAGTGACCTGACAGAGTCACAGCTTCCCCAAATGTCAGCTCCTTAAACCTCCCTCTGCTTAACCCTAAACCTTCACTCAACAATTCCAGCAACACATCCTTCACCAGCAGAGTTCTCTCGTTATAATCGATCAGCCGGTCTCTACACACCTCCGGTATCTCTGCTGGATCGATCGGAACCGGCGCGAACTGTATCAGAAATGAGTCCCTCCAGTATGCAGCATCTGCATGGTACAAGTCCATGTTGGACCTAAAAGAAACTCCCTCTATCTCTCTTTTAAACAGCGGCGCCTTCGCCTCCGCCGGCAGCTCGTGGACGGCCTTGATGGCGGCCAGGGCCCCGTCGAGGACTTCGACAGGGATACCGTGGTTGATGACTTGGAAGAAGCCCACTGTGGAGGCTGCACGCTTGACTTGCTCCACCACAGTACTGCGGCTGTTTGGGGATGAGTCGACGCCGGCGAGGTCGATGGTGGGGATTTCGTCGGCAGCGGTGGTGGAGGGAGAGGGTTTGAGGGTGGCTAAAACTTCCGGTGGGTTAACGAATATGGGAGGGATGGTGGTGATGCCGGCGTCGACAAGGCCTTTAACTCCGGCCTTGGACTCATCAAACTGCTTCACCTCTTTCAATCTGTCGTAGTTCTGGTTTGAATCATTGGTTACAGTAGGTGGAGCCATGATAGATGTTGAAATGAAAGAGAGAGATATAGAGAGAGAGAGCAGATTGGTGTGTGGTCAATGCCTTTGCAAGTTTGGGCTATTTATAATGGGGGTGGGGTGTTATTTGAACATTATTACACTGCTATTTTCATAATATATAAATTAACGAGTAAGTAACTAAAATTCCATAGTACTAATAAAATAATAATGATAGTTACTTGTTTAAGAGTTTAACAATGTGTTTTATAAAATTCCATAGTGACAGAGATATTTTCTGATTAAATATATTTGAATGTATTACAGACGCTTTCATCACTGATATGTGATGATAAGGAAAAAACAAGTGTGTCTGTATACATACATACATATATATATATATACCCATTTTCTAAACCACATGCGTATTAACAAAGACCCTAGATGTTTTAATTTGTCAAACAACGTTATATATTTTAAAGTACCTATGTCATATTGTCAAGTCAAACTTGGCATCACAACTACAGATTTACGCATTTATAACCCTTAATACATAACGATTACAACAAATAAACGCTATGTATGTTGAGGCAGAGGTCGTGTAAGGATATATAACCCTTAAAAGTAACGGTTAATTATATTTACTGTAAAGTATTGTGATAAGTAAAATATTTGCATATTTATTTTCCTTTATATGATGATTTTATGGACGATATTTGTGTTTAATATAATAAATTTGGGTGTGATTGATAAATAAATATTGTTTTTGGAATAAAGAGCATTTAAAAAAATAAATAAAAGTACTGTAGCAGTCAATGGCACTGTAGCAGCCATCGGGAACTGTGGCAGGTCAACGGTACTGTAGCAACCGCCAGGGCACTGTAGCACCCGCCAGATCACTGTAGCAGTACTGTAGCACACGTTTTTCCCCCTATAAATAGAGATCAATGCCAAGCTCAAAGGGGGAAGAGAGGAAGAGAATCAGTGGTCCTTTTCTGACAATTAGAGGCCCTTCTCTGAGAAGGAGAGATCCTTTCTCTGACAGTTCTGAGAAAAAGTGTGTTACTTTCTAGATTTAATTTCATACATTGTATCAATTTTTGCATGCCTCTATCTTGGAAGGCTTAGGATTTTATTACTTTTCTCATGCCTCCATCTTGGAAGGCTTAGGATATTATTACATTTTGCATACCGCCTATATGGAAGGTTTTACCTCCTAAATGGACGGCTAGATTTCTTCATTTTTCATGCATCTTTTGGTTGTATATTTATGTTTGAGAATTTAATATTCAAGTTTATGCAGTATTTCTGAGGATTTCATTTTAGTTTTATATAATGTCAATTTATTTTGGTTTTGTTTTTAATTTTATCATGAGCTAAATTTTCATTTTCCTAGGGTGATGACGTAACATACTAATGACGGATTGAATCCTAACTTATTAAATCTAGTTTGAATTTCTCCTTCATGATTGAGTTTTAATTATTATTCTTAATGCTTTTGATTGACTGGCCATCTTTTGAATGATTTCAATATACATGTTGAGACCGGAAGGAGATACATGTGTGTAGACCCTATAATTAAAACCATGACTTGCATATGAAATAGGAATATATTCATATGAGTTGTGTAGTCTTACTGAGTTCTACAAATCTTAATGCATAATTAATTGCTTAAATTCATATAGGAATATATTGGATTAGCAATTGATTATAGAATTTCTTGACCTTGGAAGAGGCTAGTAATTAAATTAGGGAAACTCGACTATCAATCATGTGGAATAAATTGGGCTAGAATAGATAAGTGATTCAATCCGGAATTTGTTAAGTGAAATCTGACCCCTAGGGCTTTTTCTCATATTTGCTTTCATATCATCTGCAATCATATTTAATTGTCTTTCTTTTATTTTGTACTCTCAATCACCAACTAATTGATCGACTAAATAGAGTTAAAATTGCTCATTTTGGTACTTAGTGAACAATCCTCGTGGGAACGATACTCTACTTACTTCTATATTACTTGATTACGACAGTGTACACTTGCACTATTTAATTGATCATCTGAACTCGTATCAAGTTTTTGGCGCCGTTGCCGGGGATTGTTGTCACTAATATCAATACCAAGTAATTTTAATACTAATTTGGTCTTCATATTACATTTGTTTTCCTTCTTGGTGTCTTGTGTTTCTTTTCAGGTTTTTGCTTAGTGTATGACCAGATCGAAGGAGACTGAACTATTGCCTTTTGATTCGGAGATTGAAAGAACTTGTCGAAGAAATAAAAGAGTTCGGAAGCAGTCTACTTCAATCCTAAGCAATCCAATGGCAAATCCGGGGGAGGAACAACAGATACCAAAACACTCCGTGACTATGCAACACCAACTGTCATGGGGATAAATTCTGGAATCACGAGACCACCAGTAGCAGCTAACAACTTTGAAATCAAGCCAGCAATTATCCAGATGATGCAAACAAACCAGTTCGGTGGTTTACCAACAGAAGATCCTAATGCACACATAGCCAACTTCCTAGAAATCTGTGACACATTCAAGCATAATGGTGTTACTGACGATGCCATTAGACTTAGACTTTTCCCTTTCTCACTCAGGGATAAGGCTAAGAGTTGGCTACAATCATTACCAGTAGGAAGCATAACTACATAGGAGATCATGGCGCAGAAATTTTTGGAGAAATACTTTCCTTCAGCAAAAACTGCTAAATTGAGGAATGAAATTGCCTCATTTACCCAGCATGAACAAGAAAGCCTCTATGAAGCATGGGAAAGATACAAGGAGTTGCTGCGGAGATGTCCTCATCATGGGTTACCAGATTGGTGGCAACTGCAAACTTTCTATAGTGGGATGACGCACATCTCCAGAATTCTTGTAGATGCTGCAGCTGGACGATCTTTAATGGGAAAAAATAAAGATGATGCTTACAATCTACTTGAGGAGATGGCATCCAATGCATATCAATGGCCTTCTGAACGTAGCAATTCAAAGAAAGTACTTGGAGTTCATGAGCTAGATGTCCTTACAACTTTGTCTTCTCAAGTTGCATCTATATCCAAGCAAGTAGGATCATTGACAACCCAAGCAAATGTAATCAACACTCCTACGGAAGCTTGTGATCAATATGGAGGACCTCATGTGGGTACGCAATGTCAAGAAGGACACTCATTCATGCCGGAGCAAGCTCAGTTCATCGGAAATCAAAGGAATGACCCATTTTCAAACACCTATAATCCAGGTTGGAGAAATCATCCAAACTTTAGTTGGAGGAATAATCAAAATACATTCAAGCCACAAGGGAACTACCAGCAGCAAGCTTTTCAACAACCAAATCCACCACAACAAAAAGTGAATTTGGAGGATGCACTGGCTCAACTAACCATGAATACATTTCAATTCATGGCTAGGACTGATGCAACAATCAAAAGCCAAGATGCCTCAATAAAGAACTTGGAGATCCAGATGGGCCAAATTGCAAATATGCTGAATTCCAGGCAACTAGGAACTGTACCAAGTGACACTGAAAAAAACCCAAAAGAACATGTGAAGGCCGTTGCACTAAGAAGTGGGAAAGAATTGAAAGATCCTTTAATTAAAAAGAAGGATGATGGAGAAAAGAAAGAAGGTGGAGAAGAACAAAAGGAGGAAGTACAACAACAGAAGGAGGATGATGTGATACCAGGAAGAATCAGTTTTCCAGACAATCCTCCTCCATATGTACCACCAGTTCCATACCCTCAGAGACTCGCGAAGGCAAAGCTAGACAAGCAATTTGCAAAGTTTCTGGAGGTTTTGAAAAAGTTGCACATCAACATTCCTTTTGCAGACGCTCTTGCTCAAATGCCCAGTTATGCAAAATTCATGAAGGACATTCTTTCAAATAAGCGTAAGCTTGAGGAATTTGAATTAGTTGCACTTACTGAAGAGTGCAGTGCTATTCTCCAAAAGAAATTACCTCCAAAGCTGAAAGATCCAGGAAGCTTTTGCATACCTTGCACCATAGGTCAATGTCACTTTGAAAGAGCACTTTGTGATCTTGGAGCAAGTGTAAACCTCATGCCTCTATCTGTCTACAACAAACTTGGTCTTGGAGAGGTGAAGCCAACCACAGTTTCGTTACTTCTGGCGGACTGATTAATAAAGCATTCGAGGGGTGTCTTAGAAGATGTTCTGGTGAAGGTGGACAAACTCATATTCCCAGCTGATTTCATAATACTCGACATGGAAGAAGACCAAGAAATTCCTATCATTCTTGGGAGGCCATTCCTAGCAACTGGGAGAACGTTAATAGATGTACAACAAGGGAAGTTAACCTTGTGAGTTCAAGATAATCAAGTATCCTTCAACATTTTCAAGGCTTTATCCTTCCCAGATGAAGTGACACTTGCTACAGAGTTGATACATTGTCCAGTTGCACAAAAGACGTGGTGAACAAAATCTGCATGGATCAACCATTAGCAATAGGAATGGTAGATGTATCAAAATCTACTAATCCTGAAGTCTTGGAGCAGATTAAGTACCTGGAGGCAAATTCCCCGATTTTTATTAAGAAACCATTTGAAGACCTGGGGGAAAGGCCGAGTAAGCCGGTACCATCAATGGAGAAACCACCAGAACTGGAGTTGAAAGTACTGCCATCCCACTTGAAGTATGCTTATCTGGGAGAAAATTCAACATTACCAGTAATTGTCTCAGCAGCTCTTACTTCCGAAGAAGAAGAAAATTTATTAAGAGTTCTAAGGGAGTATAAAGCAGCGTTTGGATGGTCAATAGCTGATATAAGAGGGATTAGTCCTTCAATTTGTATGCATAAGATCTTGATGGAGGACAACTACAAGCCAACAGTTGAGCACCAGAGAAGACTCAATCCAAATATGAAGGAGGTGGTGAGAAAGGAGGTAATAAAGTGGCTAGATGCTGGCATAATCTACCCAATCTCCGATAGTCAATGGGTAAGCCCAGTTCAAGTTGTGCCAAAGAAAGGTGGAATGACAGTAGTGCCCAACGAGAAAAATGAACTGATTCCACAACGCACGGTAACTGGATGGAGAGTGTGCATCGACTACAGAAAGCTCAACAAAGCCACCAGAAAAGATCACTTTCCTCTGCCATTTATAGATCAGATGCTTGACAGACTTGCTGGAAAAGCCTATTATTGTTTCTTGGATGGGTACACAGGATATAATCAAATTACAATTACACCGAAGGATCAAGAGAAAACAACTTTTACATGTCCATATGGTACCTTTGTCTTCAGAAAGATGCCATTTGGTCTATGTAATGCACCAGCGACATTTCAAAGGAGTATGATGGCGATCTTCTCAGACATGGTGGAAAGGTTCATTGAGGTGTTTATGGATGATTTTTCAGTTTTTGGAGAATCATTTGATCATTGTCTTTCAAATCTGGCAAAAGTCTTGCAACGTTGTGTGGAGACAAACTTGGTTCTAAATTGGGAGAAATGCCATTTCATGGTGAAAGAAGGAATTGTGCTGGGTCATAAGGTATCTGATCAAGGCTTTGAAGTGGACCGAGCTAAGATTGAAACAATTGAAAAGCTGCCACCACCCTCCTCAATCAAGGGTATTCGAAGTTTTTTGGGACATGCTGGCTTTTATAGAAGATTCATCAAGGATTTCTCAAAAATCACAAAGCCACTTTGCATGCTGTTGGAGAAAAACACTCCCTTTGTGTTTAATAAGGAGTGCTTATCAGCCTTCCAAACTCTAAAAAGTGCCTTGACCACTGCACCAGTTATCATAGCTCCAGATTGGAATCTTCCATTTGAGATGATGTGCGATGCAAGTGATTATGCAGTTGGAGCTGTTTTAGGCCAAAGAAGAGACAAAATCTTTCATGCTATCTATTATGCTAGCAGAACACTCTCAGAAGCACAGCTGAATTATGCAACAACAGAAAAAGAGCTCCTAGCAGTAGTGTTTGCATTCGACAAATTCAGAGCACACTTGATCGGGTCAAAGGTCATTGTCTGGACGGACCACTCAGCAATCAAATACCTGATTGAGAAGAAAGATGCTAAGCCCAGACTGATCAGATGGGTGCTTCTACTGTAAGAATTTGACTTGGAGATCAAAGACAAAAAAGGGACCGAGAATCTCATTGCAGATCATCTTTCTCGGTTAGAACCACCTGAACAAAAGAGTGAATCACTAATCCAGGAGAATTTTCCAGATGAGCAACTTTTTATCATGCAGTCACAACCTACTCCGTGGTATGCTGATCTTGTGAATTATTTGGCAAGCGGAGTAATGCCTTATGAACTTTCTAAAGTGCAAAAGAAGAAGTTTCTGGCTGATGTAAGGCATTACTTTTGGGAGGATCCGTTCTTATACAAACAATGCCCAGATCGAATTATCAGGCGATGTGTTCCTGAAGAAGAAATGGTCAGCATCTTAAATCACTGCCATTCATCCTCATATGGTGGTCATTTTGGAGCAAATAGAACAGCTACTAAAGTCCTTCAATCAGGATTTTACTGGCCTACACTCTTCAAGGACGCTCACAAAATTGTGGCAACTTGTGACAGATGTCAAAGAACGGGAAATATCTCAAGGAGACATGAAGCCCCTTTAACCAACATCTTAGAAGTTGAACTTTTTGATGTATGGGGGATTGATTTTATGGGGCCTTTTCCATCCTCATTTAGCAATCAGTTCATTTTAGTAGCTGTTGATTATGTCTCTAAGTGGGTTGAAGCAACTGCCTTTCCTACAAATGATTCTCGTGTGGTTGTGAAGTTCTTGAGGAAGAATATTTTTACAAGATTTGGAGTGCCTAGAGCTATTATCAGTGATGGAGGAAGGCATTTTTGCAATCAGCAGCTTCAGTCGGTATTGGCTAAATATGGAGTAACTCACAAGGTTTCAACTCCATATCATCCACAAACCAGCAGGCAGGTGGAAATCTCAAACAGAGAACTCAAGTGATCTTAGAGAAGACAGTGAATTCCAACCGGAAGGATTGGGCTCAAAAGTTAGATGATGCAGTCTGGGCTTATAGAACTGCCTTCAAGACACCAATTGGTACATCCCCGTATCAATTGGTATATGGAAAAGCATGCCATCTTCCAGTAGAAATGGAGCACAAAGCATATTGGGCGGTAAAAGCATTAAATTTTGACTTAAAGGTAGCTGGTGAGAAAAGGCTTCTCCAACTTAATGAGCTTGAAGAATTCAGACAACAAGCTTATAAAAATGCAAAGTTATACAAGGAGAAGACAAAAATGTGGCATGACAAAAGAATTTTGAGGAGAGAGTTTTCACCAGGACAAAAGGTGCTTTTATACAACTCAAGGTTAAAGCTCTTTCCAGGAAAGCTGAGATCAAGATGGTCAGGTCCTTTTACTATGATTCAAGTATGGCCATATGGAACTGTGGAGATTCAAGATGGTGATCGAAAATTCAAAGTGAATGGGCAAAGGCTAAAAGAATACAATGAAGGTGCACTCAACACTTTGAAATCTGTCATCACGTTTGAAGAACCAACAGGTAAGTCCTCAATCTGGTAATTTTTTTTTTGTTTTTTTTAAAAAAAAAAGAATTTTTTTTTTAATCTTTGTCTAGCTAAAGACGTTAAAGAAGGGCGGCTTTTTGGGAGGCAACCCAAAACTTCTTTCCTACTCTCTCAAAACTTCTTTCCCACTCTCTCAATTTTCTTTCCTACTCACTCATTTCTTTCCTACTCTCATTTTTCTTTCCTACTCACTCATTTCTTTCCTACTCTCATTTTTCTTTCCTACTCACTGAAACACACTATACTGCATTGAGCATTTTAATTTTCATCATTTACATTTTAAGTTGCCATGGAGGAATCTCTTGCAAAGCTTAAGAACAGGTTCCCCACTCTTCCCAAAGATGTGCTCAGGAAGATCTATAGCTGTCGACTTGAAAGGATGAAAGTATTCAATCGTTTGGGCCTTCCTGTGGATATATGTTGGATCATTGAAGCTAAGGTACGTTTAGCAGGTGAGATTCATAATTCATTTGTTAAACCTTTGCCAGGAATGGGAAGAAGTTCTTACTCCAAAAAGAGAAGAGCTAAAAGAATGAAGGTATGCTATAAATGTGCAAGGTGGACATGTGATCAGCGCTGTAGGAGTAAAGGTATGGTTTCTGTAAATCGAGAAGATAAAATCAAATTTATAAAGGATGGACTGAGTAAGGAGTCACTGGATGATATCATTCAAACTCTTGAGACGCATCCGAGTGGTGATGTTCATCGTATTCTTCTCGATTTAGCAGACATATTCAATAAAGAAAAAGAGCGCTATTGTCTTGGGAATCTGATGTTAAAAGACCCTGTTTGCCAGTTTATAAGAAAACTGGATGGGAAGCAAATCCTTAATTCATAGAAAGCGTTTAAGCCGTTTCTGGACATAAAACCAGAGGAAGATGTGAGCCAAAATCACAACTACTGTACATAATCATGCGTGTGTTTAATTTGTTTTGTCTTCTTCGTAGCTTTTGTCTAATCTTTCTTATCCTTTCGGCAGTTTTTTTTTTCTTTTTCTACTCTACTGTATCTTTTGACTTTATTTACTTTTTTTGTTTAATTCTTCACGCAGTGGCCCACCGGTCATTTGTGTCGAAAAGTTTTTCAAACTTCTTTGAAAAATGTGTGATTTGTATGATTTTGTTGTCGTTGTTTTAGTATTATATATATGTACTCTTTCATTTGTAAATATGCACACTTTCATTTATAAAAATGAATTCTTTCTCTTGTAAGCGTACATGGTCCGAGAGAAACAAAGAGAAAAAGGTTATCACACAAAAATGTAGATTTACATCTATTTGCATTTTTGGTGAAACTGATTTGGGCAAGAAAGAAGAGTTTATAACAGCAGCAAATGAACTTGGAATTGCATTAGCTGCCAGAAAAATCAACGTTGTGTACGGGGGAGGCATCCAGGGCCTAAAGGGAAGTGTGGTCGTTTCTGCATCCATGAATGGAAGCAAGGGTTTAAGTGTAAAGGTGAAGGAGTTGCAAGATCATGCTTTTTCCTTAGGACAAGAGTTACAGGTTTCAAGCTTGCTTGAACAGATGGGAGTAATGTTCCACCATGCTCAAGCTTTTATTGCTCTACCCGGTGGTTTGGAGACATTGGATGGCATTTCTAGTGTTGCTTATTGGGCTAAGTTAAACTATCACAAAAAACCATTAGGATTGTTAAATGTTAATGGTTTTTATGATAATCTGTTGTCTTTTCTTGATCATGCTGTGGAAACAGGATTCATACCCCAAGCGACTCGCCACTCCATAATTGCTGCACCAACTGCTGATCAGCTGCTCGATCAAATGCAAACCTATGAACCTAAACCAGATCTACTCGTCAAGCAAATAGGTGGGCCATCTTCAGATAGCAGTCAGAAGCAAAACCCAGATACCACTCTTAGGTTGTAACTTTCCTTAATAATCTCTTGGTTTTACTTTATTGTGTGTTTATGTTAAAAAAAAAAACACCTTCTCTAAGTTCTAGAAGACATTGGGGACAATGTCTGATTTAGGTTGGGGGAGGAGAAAAAAAATTATTTTTGTTTGTTTGTTTTTCTTTTGTTAGTTAGTAAAACCATTAGATGCATGGGGTGTGAAAAAAGATGGCCGAGTAAGGAGTTATTCTTAACTCCTGAGATGCATTTCATTAGTTGCATGATTTTTTTTTAATCTTTTTTCAAAAAAAAAATTCAAGTGCTTTGTAATGATCTTAAGAAGTATATAAGTTTTAAGTATGGATCAATTGAATTTAGAGATTTTATAGCATGAATGAACAACTGATTGTTGCAATTGGTGATGAATTTTGAGATTGAATGAACTGAGTTTAAAAATTCCTAGCCGTAAGCTTCTGAGCCTATAATGATTATTTCTCTTGTGTGTGATATTCACCTATTAAGTTGTCACTCTAGAACTTGCTTTAAATCTGGTTGAAATTATATCTCACATGCATATTCAAAAATGATAAAGGCATTCATTTTCTTTACCCAGAGCCAAATAGCCAACCTTGCAATTATACCGTTGATAAGCCCCTTTGAGCCTAATTGATTGTTTCTTTGTTTTCAACCCATTAACATGTGTATTAATGATATATCAAGTGTTTTTACCTTATTCGAAAGATTAGTGGAGCATTTGAAATTTTTGTGAAATGGGCTTTTGACAAAGTGTGGGGGTGTATCTATCATCAACTTTATAGTTGCAATGCAATTCAAAAAAAAAATAGAAAAAAGAAAAAAAATTATGAAAAAAAAAGGAAGAAGAAGAAAAAAAAAAGAAGAAAAAAAATGTTAAGTGTTTGAATTGTGGGTTGTTGTGATAAGATAAATTTACAAGTAGCCCATTTTTCAATTGCTCAATTTCGTTAGCCATTCATATCATGTTTTACATTCCTGTACCTTAACCCCATTACAACTCTTAATAAGTCCTTTTGATTTGAATTATGCATGTGAATTAGGTAGTAGAGATTGAGATTTTTAGCAAGCCTATGGTAGTGCAATTTTTTTGGTTGAATTTGAGCAAAACACTTACCCTTGAACACTTGAGAGATTGAGAGATGAGCTACAAGTACGAACTCAGTTTATTCATTTTCAATTAAAGTTACCAGTTTATATTTTCATTGATTCATCAATACTATAATCTCTTTATTTTTCAATTGTGTTCTTACTTATGACCTGACACTTCTGATTTTGCTGGAAGCACTTATTATTTACTTCTTGTCCGAGGACGTCCAAGAGTCAAGTGTGGGGGAATTTGATAAGTAAAATATTTGCATATTTATTTTCCTTTATATGATGATTTTATGGACGATATTTGTGTTTAATATAATAAATTTGGGTGTGATTGATAAATAAATATTGTTTTTGGAATAAACAGCATTTAAAAAAAATAAAAGTACTGTAGCAGTCAATGGCACTGTAGCAGCCATCGGGAACTGTAGTAGGTCAACGGTACTGTAGCAGCCGCCAGGGCACTGTAGCACCCGCCAAATCACTATAGCAGTACTGTAGCACACGTTTTTTTCCCCTATAAATAGAGATCAATGCCAAGCTCAAAGGGGGAAGAGAGGAAGAGAATCAGAGGTCCTTTTCTGACAATTAGAGGCCCTTCTCTGAGAAGGAGAGATCCTTTCTCTGATAGTTCTGAGAAAAAGTGTGTTACTTTCTAGATTTAATTTCATACATTGTATCAATTTTTGCATGCCTCTATCTTGGAAGGCTTAGGATTTTATTACTTTTTGCATGCCTCCATCTTGGAAGGCTTAGGATATTATTACATTTTGCATACCGCCTACATGGAAGGTTTTACCTCCTAAATGGACGGATAGATTTCTTCATGCCTCTATCTTGGAAGGCTTAGGATTTTATTTTGCATACCGCCTACATGGAAGGTTTTACCTCCTAAATGGACGGCTAGATTTCTTCATTTTTCATGCATCTTTTGGTTGTATATTTATGTTTGAGAATTTAATATTCAAGTTTATGCAGTATTTCTGAGGATTTCATTTTAGTTTTATATAATGTCAATTTATTTTGGTTTTGTTTTTAATTTTATCATGAGCTAAATTTTCATTTTCCTAGGGTGATGACGTAACATACTAATGACGGATTGAATCCTAACTTATTAAATCTAGTTTGAATTTCTCCTTCATGATTGAGTTTTAATTATTATTCTTAATGCTTTTGATTGACTGGCCATCTTTTGAATGATTTCAATATACATGTTGAGACCGGAAGGAGATACATGTGTGTAGACCCTATAATTAAAACCATGACTTGCATATGAAATAGGAATATATTCATATGAGTTGTGTAGTCTTACTGAGTTCCACAAATCTTAATGCATAATTAATTGCTTAAATTCATATAGGAATATATTGGATTAGCAATTGATTATAGAATTTCTTGACCTTGGAAGAGGCTAGTAATTAAATTAGGGAAACTCGACTATCAATCATGTGGAATAAATTGGGCTAGAATAGATAAGTGATTCAATCTGGAATTTGTTAAGTGAAATCTGACCCCTAGGGCTTTTTCTCATATTTGCTTTCATATCATCTGCAATCATATTTAATTGTCTTTCTTTTATTTTGTACTCTCAATCACCAACTAATCGATCGACTAAATAGAGTTAAAATTGCTCATTTTGGTACTTAGTGAACAATCCTCGTGGGAACGATACTCTACTTACTTTTATATTACTTGATTATGACAGTGTACACTTGCACTATTTAATTGATCATCTGAACTCGTATCATATTGCGAGACAAAATTCATAAGAATACAAAAATAACGGTTGTAGTTGATAACCATATTTATCAACAAAAATGACAACTCATTTGAAACAAGTGTCATGTAATGCTTATAAACAATCCGTCTTCCAAGTGTCATGTAATGCTTATAAATGACTCGTCTTTCAACCCTTATATTAGCAAAAACAAATCATAACGGTCTTCAGAAACAACCGTCATTTAACACTCCACCACCAGCTAAGTTATAACTCATAAACCTTCGTAATCCGTTAGACCTCTATTTAAACTCACATATTTCTTGTGATTTGTATAATTACTTTTCTTTATCGGACTCCTCCTCCTTCATTATGTTAAGTTCCCAGGGAGCTCTGCCTCCACCGCCAACCGCTCCTCCTTCGCCACCACCACCACCATCTCTTCCTCCTAAAATGGAGGCTCGAATGTAGATGTTGGCAAGCTTTGACCATGACATAAGGCATCTCATGGCATACGCCAATACTCTGAACAAGAAGTTGAACCACATATTTCATCACAATGATGTTGAATATGACTTAGCTTGCAGTCAGGCCCTTCATATTGATAATCCACAAAACTCTCTGATAGAGTTCAATATTTATATATTTTTATTAATTAATCTTAGGCTTTTGTGGGACTTAATTGAATATTTTGGGCATAATCAAGTGTTAATGTGAGATTTTAGTAAAAAAATAATTTGGGAATTATAGTGGTTAAATTGTTATATTTTTAATTAATATTTGTTATTCCCATTATTCTTTAGTTGTGAGAAAAAGATATTACCTTTGTGAATTTAATTTTGTAGGTGATGATGTGGCACAACTTGAGTGGTCAAGGTCAAAGATGTTATTTTGGAGCTTAATGAAAGACAAGAGTGAAACATCAAAAGTGCAGAATTTATTTTCACATTTTTTCTAAGAAGAGGTTAAATGAGTAAGGGCCTTATTTGATAGTTATAATTTTATGTCTAATGCTAAAACATATTTTACGACGAATATAGCAATTGAATATGTGAGAGCTGAACCGGAATTAATTGAAAGCTGCTGAACCGAAATTGTCGAATGAAAAGAAGCAATTTGACCAAGTTGAGTTGAATGAAGAATAGAGGACTTGACCGGATTAAACAGCTGGGATTAAAGGAGAAAAAGGAAGAGAGGAGCCCACATGAAAAAGAAAGGAGGCGGCTGAATTAATGAAGAGGGCTTGACCGAATTGAGAATTGATGAACCGAATTGAAGAAATAGAAGAGAAGCAAGCTGACCGAAATAAAAGGGAAGGGGATGAATCAAATGTGAAAAGGGAATAAGAAAGGGAAAGGAGGAGAGGTAGGGGGCTGTGTGTGTGAAAAGGGAGAAGCACCGAAAGGAATAAAGGAAGGAAGGGATGGCGACTGGAAAGAGGAGGGAAGAGCTGGAACCGAATGGGAAATAATTGGAGAGCACCGAAAATGAATACAGATTTGGGGGGAAGAGAGTTGGCTTGGTGAAATGAAAAAGAGGAAGCAGCCGACATTGTGAAGAGGAAGGGTTGTTTGGTGCTTTCCTTTGGTTTCCATGGCAAATTGTTTCTTTCTTCATCAATCTTCATCTTCCTTTTCCATGAGTAGCTAAGCTTTTGGTGATTTCCTTGAGTTGGGTACTGATTTGAGCTTCTAAACTTCAATGGAATTCCTTTAAGCTCTGTTAATTCTATTCCATAATTATATGGCTTGGTTACTTATGTGATTATGATCTAGATTGTTTTATGCCAAGTGAATAAACTTGGTAGTTGAGCTAGGAGTTGATTAATTAAACTTTGTATGATTCAATTTAGGAGTAGGTTGAGTTGTTTATTCTGACTCGGTTGAGTGGATTGTAAATGACTAAACCGAATGCTTTAAACTTTTGTAATGGTAATTACAAGTTATAATTGGAAGTTGATTATTTATCTCCTTGTGTCTGAATTATTTGGTGGTATTCATTTAATTGCTTCAGTAGAATGAATTAAATGATTATTGCAAGTATGGAACTAGTGATAGCTTAGCTCCATCCTCTTAATTGACTCATGTTATTGAATTCTTATCATTAGCAAGTAAGGAAGACTAAAACCTCAACTCAAGGAAATCTCATTTCATCATTATTCTAGTTTATTAAATTTACCTTGTTGTTATTGTTAATTTCAATTCCGTTTGCTTCTTTGTTTTAAAAATGAAAAATACAAAAATATTGAATTAGATTAGATTACTTCATTAGTTTAAAAAACAATTTCTCAAAATGATTTCTCACAACTTTAAGGTATTTATCACTTTACTATTTAGAAACTTAGAAATTAATCTCTTCATAGGAACGACCTAAGTTGAGTTACTACGCTACATTTTCAAACCTAGTTTTATTTTAAGAACTCACACGACATGGGTTCATCAAATTGGCGTTGTAGCAAACATCTTCACCAAACTTATGGATAAACGTAAGAGAATTGCTGGCCCATCATCTCGGGAGAAATAGAAAGGTGAACTCCCCTCCACCAACAAGCATTAAAGGGCTTGTCCACACAACCTATGGGCTCCATCATATAGTCCATGTTTACCTGTGAGAGAAAGGACGTATGGACCAATACTTGAAAGAACTTACCACTCTTGTTCACTCTTTGAATGAGAAGGTGGACAAGCTACTAAAGAAGGAAGAACATAATGATGTATCAGATTCTTAACACATCTTTATAACTTTTATTTTAGTTTGTTTGTAAACTCTGTCTTTTTTATTTTTTAATTTTGTTTATAAAAAAAGTGGTTGCATAATCAACCACCAAATTTTTTTAGAAAGTGAAATATGTAACAGTTATTAAGTAAAACCCGTCACTTATTATAATACTATGTAAACAAAGTGAATTACATAACGGTTATTAACAAGGAACCATGATAAATGTAAACAAATAAATAACAGTTCTTTCAAGAAAATCGTGATGTAAAGTCTTAGGCACAATAACCCAAAAAACCTACCATTTCTCTTCTATTTAAATGTTTGAAACATAATACACTTGACGCTTAGTCTATTCGAACGAAACCCACAAACATCTTAACCCTATGACTCTTGTTGTCTTTTCCAGCCGTTGGGAGTTGTTTTGAGCTCGAATCCCACCATAAAAAGGCCTTCATCCAACTTCTCAGTGATAGCTGTGAAAGTGAACGCACTTGACCCTTGTCTTAGCAACTATCACGAGAGTTGTTTTCATTCATGAGCGCTAGCTGATTAGGCTGCCTTTGTGAAGTCACACCGCGATAAAGCATTCAAAGTGACGTTAAATTGCTTTTGTGAAATTATATTGTTTTTAGAAAACCCATTATTGATCTGATTGAAGGTTCCTTAAATTACTTTTGTGAAGTTATATTTTTTTGAAAACCCTAGTATTGCTCTTATCAAAGGTTCGATTCCTATTACAAGAAGTTGTCAACGCATTGCTTTAATTCACGGTTCATAGTCTATTGATCTTTTTCGAAGTGATTTCAGGAGATATGAATTCCTAAGCAAATACCTTTCCTTTCTTAGAAGTATCCATATCTCCGAAAGTTACTTCTAAAAGATCAATAGGGATGTGATGAATAACTAGTTCGGTTGTACGAAGAAGCAATAAAGAATTCAAGGTGACATTAAATTGCTTTTGTGAAGTTATGTTTTTTTAAAAACCATAGTATTACTCTGATTGAAGGTTTCCTTTCTGTTACAGGAAGTTGTCAACCCATTGATTTAACTAAAGGTTCGCACTCTATTGATATTTTTTTATCACTTATAGATATATGGATTACTAAGCAAATACCTCCTTTCTTGGAAGTATCTATATCTCCATAAGTTACTTCGAAAAGATCAATAAGGATATGATGAATAAACTAGTTCAGTTGTACCAAAACACGATAAAGCATTCAAGGTGACAATAAATTGCTCTTATGAAGTTATGTTTTTTGGGAAACCCATTATTGATCTGATCAAAGGTTCCTCTCCTGTTTTTGTATTGAACAGGTGATACCAAGTTAAGAGCTCTGAAATTCAACATTGTGATTAGTTCTAGACTCTTCAATGCGAGAGTTTCTGAGCTATTTGGTCTCGATTCTACCTAATAGAGTAGTACTTACCACATCAAGTAGCCATAAAATATGGGATGAATCAAGATTTTTTAGGCTTTGTGACTTGAATCAATTGCACTATTGACCTGTATATCTCATAATGTAAAGGTTCATCACCTATACCGTGTGTCTCATCAACAATTAAATCAGGAAAGCAATGGGTTGGTGAAAAAAACATGAATATCATCCATATATAGGAAAACACAAATATCATGAACAATTAATATGGATATTTGTAGGTTTTTGTCCCAGTCTATTGCTTTCTAGGGTTAATTCCTATGAAGAGACACAATTTATAGGTAAACAATTACATCATCACTTACATAGGTCAATAGTTGCCATTGATTCTCCCCAGAAAACCTGGAATGTCCTTATCTATCCCATATTGTATAAAAACTCGATGGGGTAGGTATTGTTTCTTTTATTTATAATCTAGTTCAACTAGCTTAGAAACTCTCACTTGAAGAGTCTCAACCACATATCATGGTTATTATATAAAAACTGTTGTGTTATAAAAGTTCACAGTTCTTAATTAGGAATCGTTATCTGTGTACTAAATATATAACAGTATGTCTTCATGAGATTGTTATTTAGTGTTATTCAAAGTCACAGCTCTTCTTACAAAAGAACTATTATTTATGTTACTGAATAAACTACGTTTGTCAAAATGAGACTGTTATGTATCATGTAAGCATTACCATATATTATCCTGTCAATTATTATCATAGCAATGCACATATCATGACATCACTAAGTCTCAAGATATAATGGGTGTTATCTTATAACTATTATAATAGGTTAAGAATAAATAACAGTTAAGAATCATGATTTATTTGCGCAGAGCAAATATAGCACCCTCATATATGATGGTTCAGAACTGTGAAGTATGACAGTTAATAATTGTCATGTATCGCGATTTCTGTAATAGTGCATGCATATGCAAACCCTAGAGGCTAGAGTTTAAAATTGATCAAGTGTTTGTAGGTATTTTTTTTATTGAAGGGTTTCTCTTTTCAAGGTTTAGAGCGCAAAGGATTTTTGTTTCTCCAAAAGGTTTGTATGTACTTTAATTACTACTAAATAAAAAAACAAGAATATTTGAGTTGGCAGTTGAACTCAATTAATTTGGAAATCTTGATGATATATGGAGTACATATGTACACACACACACACATAGTTGAGAAAGAAGGAGTTGCCCTAGTAAAAGGTTTCTGATTGATTAAATATGAGGTCACGAGTAGTTTAAGTTTGTGTGAATACAGAAAAACCTTTAGGAGAGCCACCCGACCCCAATTAAATTGATCAACCCTAACAAATTAAGCTCAAACTTAATTTGACAAAGTCATACAGTCATTTAATTTCAATATATCTATATATATATAGCTAATGAAACATGTATCCCCAGCCAAAACGATTTTTACAAAGTGAATCTTTGATGTTCTTGGTTGAAAATAAATTTAGGAATATATCAATATAATAACTATATGAAAAAGAAATATCAATTTGGTGAAGTTACTATTAAGATGGATTAAAATATATATTGCGAACATAACTCTTCCAACTATTACCATTTTTCTAAAAAAAAAAAAAAGGAAGTTGAAACTAAATGCTTTCACTTTGAATGTGTGGTAGCAACTGACGAAATGACAAGAAGCTTCTATATATAAAACAAAGGTTGGCAATTTATGAAATCTAAATACAAAATATTGAAGGTCAAAAAATAACTACAAAATATTGATACTCGTATTCATCAAATTCAAAAGTTTTTCCCTTGTGGAATTTACGTGACCTAAATTTTTTTCCCCAAACAAAACATTAATTATGGTTTAAGTGTTGACAGTCTACTGTGTCAACTTTGAATGATGGGTAGTGGTGGTGACAACCTTCTAGATATTTATATATTTAAAATGTTTAATTATACAAAATCTTATGAACTTCAAGTAAGTTGCATATAACTCCCTGATTTTTTAAAGTTTAAATTTCATCAACCAACATTTTATTTCTTTTATTATGGATCTATTGGACCTAACTTATTGTTATTTTTTTAATGAAAATTGTCATATCAAATCAATAAAAGATATAGTTGACAAAAAAAATCAATAAAAGATACCGTCTTCGATCCTTTAAGGTCTGTTTAGTGTGAGGGATTTGGAGGGAAAGGGAGGGGAGGGAAAATTTTTATGAGTTGAATTTTAAAAGATTGAAGAAGTGGGGTAATAAAATTTTAATAAAGAGAATATCGAAGATAAAAGAGTAAGAAAAATTAATTAAAAATTTTTAACCCCACTTCTCTAATTTTTTTAAATTTAACTCAAAAAAATTTTCCCTCCGCCCACTTTCCCTTCTCTCCCCTCAGATCAAACAAGCCCTTAAGGGTCTGTTTTGGAAGAGGGAAATGGATGGGGAGGAAAAATTTTGAGTCGAATTTAAAAGATTAAAGAAGTGGGGTTATAAAATTTTAATAAAGAAAAGATATAAAATAAAATAGTAAGAAAAATTAATTAAAAACTTTCAACCCCCACTTCTCTAATTTTTTTAAATCCAAAGTCTTAAAAATTTTCTCTCATCTTTCCTCCCCTTCAAATCCCTCATACCAAACAGCCTCTAATAATATAAGATCTAGTTTTTAGTATAATTCGGAGTACAATCTTAATCTTATATATATGAGTAAAATACTCTAACCTCCCCTCTGTTTTGCCTTAATTACACAAATCTCCCCTCTGTTTTGGAAACCCATATAAACCTCCTTTAAAACTAAAATATATGTTACACAAGCTCCCTTATAGTTTGAGATTCTGTTTCCATCCACCCAAACCGTTAGTTGACCGTTACGTTTGACTTTTAAACTTTTTTTAACCAAAATGCCCTTCTTCAGTATTAAAATTATTTATATATATAGGGGTTAATAAAAATTTATACAACCATAAATTTATTCTATTAGATTCTCTAACTTTCTAATTTTTTTTTAAAAAAAAATTATTAATTTTGATATTATAAATTAATTTTGACTTAAAATATATATTAAACACATATTTTTATCAAATATAATAAACTATCTAAGTATGAGATTGTATGTGTCATTTAAATTTATAATTTAATATTTTTTCCACAAATATTTATAAACACATTTGATCAAGCATATTTTTATTTAAAATCTTACTTGAATATTCAACGTTTGTGATATTTACATTAACCAATGCTAAAATCATCAAACAGATAACTACTTGTAAAGATAAGAATAGAAATTAAGAAATAGATAAAAAAAACTCTTAAATTCTTTAAAACAACTTTAGTCAAAATGTGCAAGAAAAAATAAATTTAATTAAAAAATATATATTTTTGGAATCTTTTTAGAATATTCTTAACGGAGTTAACTGTTTGGACTTAAGTGTATGTTTTTAAAATAGAGGGGAGGTCTGTGTAATTAAGGCAAAACTTGAGAGTGGTCAGAGTATTTTACTCTATATATATTAAAGATGGGAGGTAGTACATGAGTAACATGACATCCTATGTAAGTTAATGATTTTTTAAAACCTCCAAAACTTTAAGCCAATTACATAAAACCCCTTTGAACTTTAAAAGATTAAATTTAAATTTTGAAATGTCAATGATAATATAAAATTTAGGGAGTTTGGTAAAATTATTAACCTGCATATATAAGATATCACGTAGGGTTGTCATGCGTCCTATATTAATTCCGTATGACAATCTTCGCAGAGTTATACTTCCCAGCTTATTGTGTAATAAAATATGCAAAAAATTTTCAACAGAAATAAAATTATTCTAGTCTTATCTCTCTGCAAAATTATAGGTTGAAACTTCAAATTTATATAGAAACTAGAATTCAATTTATGTGCTCAATTACTATGGTGAGGTCTATATGACCCAAATACAATTTAATTTCACCAGTACAAATTTAAATTTTTTAATAATGGATGATTTTTAAATAATTTTTTTTAAAAAACCAAAAAATAATATATTATATTTTTTGGGTGAAAATAAAATATTCTATTTATTTTAGATTCTACACACGTTAAATAATATATTTTTTCAAAAAATAGAAGTAGAAAAAAAATTAAATCTACATCGTCTAACTAGATCTAAGTGCTCATTAAGACTCAAGAATGATTTGTACCTAAACTGAAATAAAATTAATTCTAGTCTTAACTCCGCAAAATTATAGGTTGAAACCTCAAATTTATATAGAAACTAAAATTTTCAACTGAAATAAAATTATTCTAGTCTTAGCTCTCCGCAAAATTATAGGTTGAAACTTCAAATTTATATATAAATTAGGATCCGGTTTAAGAGCTCATCACTATGATGAGGTCTATGTGATCCAAATACAATTTAATTTCAACAGTACAAACAAACTTAAATTTTTCAATACTGGATGGTTTTTAAATAAAAAAAAATCATTTTTGAAAAAACCAAACAATAATATATTATCTTTTTTGAGTGAGTATAAGATATTATATTTATTTTAGATCCTACACACATTAAATACTATTTTTTTTTAAAAAAATAAAAGTAGAAAAAAATTAAATCTGAATCTCTAACTACATCTGAATGCTCATCAAGACTCAAAAGTGATGAGTACCCAAACTTCTTCCTACAAACAACATTTTTAAGCATTGTTTACATAAACACGTATCTTTAGAATATGATTTAAAAATACTTTCAACATACCATTATGCACAAGAATTGACTGGTTGTGGGTTATTCCAATTTAACAAGTGGTCTTTTATTAGAGTTCTGGATATGCAACCGTGATAATTACTTGAAGATAGTGAGGTTCTCCCTATCGTGGGCTTACATTTTCACTAACCAAACTAATCAGTTGCTAGTAGCATTTGATGTCAATGGATTAATAATAAAAAATACTTTGATGAGTTGAATAGTATCGTCGGATAAATTGTTCAACTCACAATACCTAACCTTTGTTGAAATACCAAAGAGTCGTGGATCATACGTCGTATGGTATGAGACCTAATTCAGTGTTGTCTTATTGTATACTGATGTGACAAGAGTTATGTTTGGGGGTCAAAATTATTTAATTATGAACAACTTTTTACGCCGATGAAATTCATATAGCAACTAGCTAGATAATGCCTTTGGATAATACAAAATCGTATGCAAGAGTTATTGGATGATATTTCATAAAGTGGTAGATGTTGAACATTTGTCATTGTTGCCTTTGAGAAGTAATAGTCGAATCATTGGTGTGACTCGTATGTGATTTGATTTAGAGGCTAGTGACAAATGATATACTAGTATATATATAATCACTAAGCTCTAGACAACTCTTTGGATTGGAACCGAAAGGCAAAATTAACTATACTTCACCCACACTATATCCTTAATTATCCAAAACTTCCTGAACATTGTACCTATTAGTCATAAATCTAATATGTCTTCAAAGTCCAAATTGATTCTCATTATTGTTGTTGTTGTTGTTTCACTTGATTATAATTTTGTTTCTATAATTTCAAAATTCTTAATGGAGTTTTAACATTTATAAAAGTTTTAATTTGGTCCCCTTTTTGTTATGTATAACAAAAAATCATCGCATTTACATGACTACTCATTCTTTTCTCTCCTATTAGGTCGAGGAGCTCAAAATTATTCCCTAAATTATGAATTACAGTAGTTAATTACTTCACCAAAATAAATCCGGTTTTAGCCTTTTAGGTGTTGCGTTTCTTGAGTCTAAATTAGAGGTCACCTATTTTAATTAAAGAAAAAAAGCGTATATTGAGTATATAGATAAGACTATAGTCAAATGGTAGCAAAAACAAACAAAAAAAATTTAGCACAATTTAGAGTACTAGATATAATGACTGACACAATAATGCACTTATCACTGACTAATCTTAGATTATAGATCTTTTGTGGGTTCATATAAGGATGGTTCTCTTTATACCATGTATTAAAATTTAGACAATATACACTACAAAAAAACAGCATATTACCCACGGAATTCCGTCTCTGAAATCAAATTACCCACGGATTAGGGACGGAAACGGAATTACCGACGGAAATTTTTCCGTCTCTAAAAAATCCGTAGCAAATTGATTTACCAATGGAATTTTTATTCCGTCGGAAATTACCCACGGAAAAAATTCCGTCGGTGATTACCCACGGAAAATTTTCCGTCGGTGATTACCTACGGAATTTACCCATTGAAAATTTGTTGTCTGTAATTACCCATGGAATTTACCCACGGAAAAAATTCCGTCGGTAATTACCCACGGAATTTTTCCGTGGGTAATCTGTCGGTAATTTAATATTATTTTTTTAAAAAAAATTCCACGTGGCGACGCCACATGTCTGTGTGAGATAATTGTTGCATTTTGTGACGAAGGTGGGATTTGAACCTTGGACTTTTGGTATGTGTTCTGATGCCTTTGCCAGTTGAGTTGCTTTAACCATGCGTTATTTATTCACGTAATAATATATATAATGTAATAATTAAAAAACAAATATAATATTAAGATAAATATATATAATTAAATATATATTTATATATAATTATATTTTTCATTTTTTGTAATATAAAATTTTTTAATTTCTAATTTCGTTTAAATATTTAATATTAATATAAATATATAAAATATTACATATATACTTATAAATAATTATATATTTCGTTTTTTATAATATAAATTTAAAATTTTTTAATTTCTT
The DNA here is from genome assembly GCA_963855925.1 of Inga laurina. NCBI lineage: Eukaryota > Viridiplantae > Streptophyta > Magnoliopsida > Fabales > Fabaceae > Inga > Inga laurina. The sequence continues at coordinate 1,757,843 of OY979712.1, read as the reverse complement.
ATTTCATTTAAATATTTAATATTAATATAAATATATATAATATTAAATATATATTTATATATAATTATATATTTTGTTTTTATGATATAAAGTTTAAAATATTTAATTTTTTTTATTTCATTTAAAATTTTTATTATTAATATTATATATATTTAATATATTATATTAAATATTAATTTTATAATATTTAAATTTTTATTTGTTGTAGATTATTTTTATTTTTATTATTTTATATAAATTATTAAAAGATGATAAAAAAATTATTGGTTTTACCGACGGATTATCCATGGAATTCCGTCAGTAATTTCTCATTCAAATTACCCACGGAATTCCGTGGGTAAGGCGTGAGTAATTACCGACGGAAAAAATTTCGTGGGTAAAAGTCAGATTTACCGATGGAATTTTGATTCCGTCGGAAATTACCGACGGATTACCCACGGAAAAAATTTCGTGGGTAATTACCGACGGAAATTACCCATGGAAAATTTTCCGTCGGTAATTACCCACAGAATTCCGTTGGTAATTTCTCATTCAAATTACCCATGAAATTCCGTGGGTAAGGCGTGGGTAATTACCAACTAAAAAAATTTCGTGGGTAATCCGTAGTATTTACCGACAGAATTTTTTCCGTCAGTAATCCGTCGGTAATTACCCACGGAAATTTTTTCCGTCGGTAATTTTTCCGACAGAAAATCCGTCGGTAAATCATAGGAAATTACTGACGGAAATAATTTCGTGGGTAATTCCGTCGGTTATAACATGTTTTTTTGTAGTGATAATTGCGACTCGTATAAGGTTATGGACCAGTTTCGTACAGATATCCTTGACTTGCATAAGGAATGGTAGCTGCTTATAGAAGTATTTGTTTGAAATAGTGTTTGAAGTTTTCAAAAGCATTTTCTTAATCGTGATTTATAGTATACGAAGTAAGTATGTAAGAGAAGTTTTGTTTAAATTTATGTGAATAAGCACTTTTGAGGGTCTGAATGTAATCCCAAACAAATACTTTTTTTAAAGGAATGTTGGAATGAAGTTGGAAAGTGGAGTATGGCAGACTCACTAGCAAAGCGAGCTCTCAATGCTACTTAAGGGCTACAGATCATGAGACCTGAGGAAATCCCATCGTGCTTGCATATGGAAGACCCGGGCTAGTTTCTTGTTCTTTTGTTCGTTTTTTCTTGCTGTATTTTGATTTCCAGTGTTTCAAAAAAAATTTAGACAACAATTTATTAATGTAATTTCCATTTTTGTTCGACCACAAAAAGCTACCTATTATTGATATAGTTGTTTAAAATGTGATTTGAAGTGACAAACTTTTTGATCTCAATAAAACTGTGGCGTTTAAGAATGGCCACATATCAGGACGCAACTAAAAGAAGAAGCACCACATCATAATAATTTTTTTTTTCAAAAAGTCCCCTCCTGTGACACTTTTTGGAGGAAGGGCCACAGGAGGGGGGGTCTCCTGTGACGCTTACGTAAGCGTCACAGGAGACCCCCCTCCTATGGCCCTTCCTCCAAAAAGCGCCATAGGAGGTGGATGCCCATTTTTTATTTTTATTTTTTTTGTATTCTTCTTGTAACTATTGTTTAAGGAAGCGCCACATAAAGTAATTTTTTTAAAAAATATATCTTTCGTATTTTTAGTTCATAGCCCTATAATTGCAATGGTGTACTACTGCTTTAAACTCTTTCTATATCCACAGCACAATGGAGAAAATCACTGGACGACAATGAAATAACTTTAAAATGATACAACCAAATGACTAATTAACTAAAATAGTACTAAAAATATTTACACAATATATTGTGAATAAAATACAACAAATTCAACTTAAATAAATGACACAATGTAACAATTGACAAGAAACAACATAAAGGCTAGCTAGTTAATTAAATAGTAGCTACCTAGAGGTTTGCCTAAACACATTCACACCATTCCTCGATCACTTCAATGACTTGATGGTCAGTCAAACTGTCACAATGTTGATCTTCATAATACTACATATATATATACAATCATGCAAAAATTAAAATGAATTAAAATAACTAAAACTTAATTATCAGGCACTAATTAAATTTAAAATACAATATGAATTACAGCTAAATGACTTACTTTTTGAGGAATAAATGGCTGATCATGCGTAATTACATCCTTCATAAATTTCATGATATTATACCCACAATCATTGTCATTGGGTTGGAAAGGACACCGCAAAAATTTAATGAAATATTTAACTCTGTTTATGAATAAAAATTGTTTAGTAACAAAGTTTGAGTAAATTCAAATATTAGTACCTATATCTTCTTCCAAGCATAGCTATGGTGAGGGTCAGCAGATTTAGAATAGCTTAAGGAGATAGAGGCCTGATACACAATCAATGCACTAACAAAACAAATAGAAACTGATTATTTTAGGATATTCAATCACATATGCAAATATTTACACATACACACGTATGCTTACCTATTGAACAATCGCAACATATTAGGACGGTCTGATGGAAGACCTGCAATTAGAGGATCCACATAGTAAATATGAGGGCCTGAAGGTTCCACTGGATTGATAACAATCAATATCTAATGTTGCCTAAAATATTTTAAAAAATTTGTTTCAACAATCATGTTATGATAACAGTTAAACAATAAAACAACATACACAAAAATTGTACCACTAATAACTTACCCCGCATTGTATGGCACTAGAAATAGCATAGTTGGTGTTGCTTTCTTTCTAAAGTAATCTTTTAGATCACTAGATTGTGCTTGTATATCTACTATGCTCCATGCTAGCCAACAAGATAAGGGTTGACAAATGCGAATTGGACCCTGTCTGTATCCATTAAGATGTCATGGTACAAATGCCTGGTATAAAACAAATAGTGTCATGAAAACAAAAAAAATGGAATGAGAAATAATAATAACAGTGATAAACAATGATGCTAAGGTACCTAATCCAGATGTTGTACCTTGGAATACACTTGGGCACCAATCAACATCTTTGATGGACTACCTTCTTCTGAGTCACCATTGAAAGCCTTTTTGCATTTCCTTCAACGATGTTGTAATGGTAAGAATCTTCGATCTCCCATGTAAATATTTTTCTTACAATAATCTAGATGCACTGAATCAGTGTCATCTTCACATATAGGGCATGCATCATATCCTTTGACGTTGTATCCCGACAAATTACCATCAGCAGGAAAATCATTAATTGTGCCAAACAACATGTTTTTCAATGTGAAACTTTCATCCCTATACCCATCATACACATTGACGCCTTCTTCCTAAAGCAGATTCAAGTCATCAATTAAAGGAGTCAAGTATACATCTATATCATTCCCAAGTTTCCTTGGCCCAGAAATTAACATAGACAACATCATAAACTTACATTTCATGATCAAGTGTGAGGAAGGTTATAAATCATCAATATCACTGACCACGTGTTGTGTGTACTACTCTGAACATTGTGCAGATTTATTTCATCAGTTGACAATACAAGGCGTAGGTTCCTTACTTCGTCTACAAAGTTAGGGTACATATGATCAATTTTTTTCCATTGAGGAGTATCTGTAGGGTGCCTAAGCTTCGTGTCTTTAATCCTTTCATCTGCATGCCATGTCAACTGTTTAGCAATCTCTGCATTACTATACAGTCGCTTAAATCTTAGAATAATGGGAAAATACCATAGGACCTTCAAAGGACTTTTTCCTTTCTTCTTCTTATATCGAGATGCGTTGCATTTAGGGTACTTCTCCAACGTTGCATACTAACTTCAAAATAATATGCAATCATTAAGACATACATGTATCTTCTCATATCCCATGTCGGTTGTAGAGCAAAGAATTCACTTTGTCTTGTATGTCTTGGTAGGAAGTACATTTTCTTTTGGAAGCATATCTTGTAATAGTTCAAACAGTGCGGTGAAACCTGAATCACTCCATCCTATGGTTCACAAAGTGCCACTTGTCACCATCTCCCCACATCTCCCATGAGCTCATATACACACAAGCACATAGGATTCTACCCCTTGATCTATTGCACAATTCAATCTCAACCATTGATCTTTGAGTTACCAATGAGTTTCCTCTTCGGCAACCGATCAATTGGTTTGTAACTTTACCGTTTTGCCCCTGATTATAGTCATTCCCTTGGAATCACCATCAAACTCATTTTCATATTTCTTAATCCAAATTTGGGATCCTACTAAACCAGGGCTTAGTAGTCCACTAATCTCAGGCTCACTCTCTAAGCTCAAGTCTTAAAATTCAGGATATTACATATCTCACCTCTGGAAATTGTAGAAAACCAGAAAGAATCAGAATCAAAATATAATAGAATATGTTAGGGCTTCTTCCAATGAGAAGATGAGGCACAGTGATGGTCTAGGAATAGCTGTCACCCATTAGGGAACCCCTAAGGAGTAAGTAAGTGGGATTTCCATGATACTACTCTAAGACTTAGCCTACGATATTTATAACCTCCCATCAAGGTTTTTAATAACTTACCATCTAGCTAGGTAACCCTAAACCAAATCTCATGCGGGCCACAATCAGGAGATATTTTATCCAAAATATATTAAAGTGATAATATTTAAAACAATTAGATAATATCTAGAATATTTAACATGATCAAAACAATAAACTAGAATATCTTTCATATGATCAATTAATAAATAGATATAGATACAATTTTGAATAAACAATAGGATATAATATTATCATTTTAATAAAATATCTAAGGGTTAAGGTGGAAAAATACACATGAGCTTTTATCAAAAGTGCATCCAACACCAAATGCTTTTTTTAGGAGCAAAAGTGCCCATGAGCTTTAAAAATGGGTGCAAAAGTCATATAACCCGTTATTTTAAACTGATGTTTATTAGCTTAAATATTTTGCTGTCAAGTAGAGACTAAGTGTGATTTGACTCATTTGATTAAGCAAACATGGCAGGGGGTTTCATTTCTCCATTGCACACACAAAAAACTCCACCAACTCCACAACAAAGAAATAGATCGAGCATAAGGTTCAGGCGATCAGCAAGAATTGGGAAAGTATCTTCGACAAGGATGGAGGAGGTCAGACGATCTGGAACCAGCAAGGATGAGTGAGAGTCAGAGAAGCTTCATGGATTTGTCGTCGACTTCGACTACAGGAGGTTGCAAACACAAGGTGGTGTTGATGCGGCAAGCAAGTCACGAGGAAGAGTACAAAGCTCTGAAACGGTATTGCCATCACAAGTTGTTAGCTCCAATGTGAACATCGTGGACTGAGGGAAACCCTAGTAGGAGGTTTTACGAGTGCCACAACTACTATCAGGTAAGATTGGTTTATAATCTTCTGATTGATAATGGTTGGTAAGATTCATCACAAAGTGGGGCTGGTTGCTTTTTAACCTCTGGTGATGCAATTTTTTAGGACGGGGTTTATGGATTTTTTGCCTGGCTTGATGGTGAGTTTGGGGAAAGGTCAAATATAGTGATAAATGATTTACTTAATGATATAGACAAGCTTTATGAAGAGAACAAGAAGTTGCGAAGAGGGAATGACAGTTCATCGATATATGAAGAGCTAGTTACAATCCATGGTGAGGTTAAAAAGCTGAAATGCACTCGTGAAGCTAGAGAAAAAGAAATAGGGAAGTGGGAGTTGAAGTTTAAACTTCCTATGGGAACTTTGTTAATAAGTTGGGTGTTGTTGGTTGTTTTGTGCAAGTATTAATCCTTGATGTGTGAAGGGGACAAAAGGTTCTAAAGTATGTAGTGATGTATGCATTTTGAGTATTTTAGCTGCTGGACAATACCACATTTTATAGGGAAAATGTGGTTTATTTGTGTGCTAATTATAAATTTTCAATATGAAAAGTGGGTTATATGCGTCTATGTTTGAATTGGAAAAATTACAAAGGATTGAAAAGTGGATTGTATGCGTAATAACAACTTGTTTATAAGTGACTATTTATAAGCATATTTAACTGGACAAATACTAACTATTTTTTTGCTCAAAGGACATATATTGAATTAAATCTTTGGGTATAAATCTGTAGAGTGCACTTTACATCAAAAGTAAATATCAAAAGTTTTCCAAAAGCATTACTTTATATAATGATGTAGGAGTACTTTTGAGACCAAAAGTATGAGTTGCTATCAATTGAACCATCAAGACCCTTTCCATCAAAATGTTCTCTACACCTAAAGCAATTCTAAGAAACAGACCCATATAGTGAGTGTCGACTTGCACAAGACAACCAATAAGCCTTTAACAAGGCATTCAAAATATACACAAAAAGTCATTACTGAAAAAAAATAGACAAACATAGAGACATAATTCTAAATAGTAGCCTTCTTTGATTTGTGCCTTCTCTTCTAAATCTGATTTTGTGTCTGTGCTAACATATGGGATTTGGTGACACACGGCTCACCCCTCCACTATAGACCTGGAGGTTAAAAAGGTAGGTTAGATAGCTCAGCCACATTGATAGGATGGAGGCTGAATTGAATCGATCTTGAACCAGCTGGTACGCCTGAGCTTCCACCTTTGGACATTCTAATTTCCTTTTCATTTGGTATAGGGAATTTAGTTTGTGGGTCAGCATGGTGGCGCATGTACTCAAGACTTGTTTTAGAGCTAAGACCAGGCTGTAAAATTGAAAAGAATATATTTGCAAATTTACATTATATACTGTACATCTTGTGGTTTTATCAAACCTTACACCCTACCCACATTCAACCCTTGACTTGTAATAGCACTTCCTTGTTATAGCTCTTTGAGTTGGCTGGGCTGGTGCTTCTTGGGCGGGTTGGGATGGTTATAGGGGTTGTTGAGATGTTTGGCTATCAACTAGTGGGTCTTGGGTTGTTTGTAACTGCATTGGTTGGTTTTCAATTGGTTGAGACTTGTTTTTCTTTTTATTGTGAGGTCTACTAGCAGCTGGAGCCTGAATAAATATGGTAAAGATCTTATAAGACTGAGGATAAATACTTCACTAAATATGAATGACAAAACTGAAATATAATTAAAGTAACTGACCTTTCCTATAATGATGGGAACGAATGCAAAACTGACTTAGTGGACATGTGACAGATTATATTTCGTAGACACAGATAGATTACATCAGGGATGCAACATATATATACCTACTTATCCAAGTAGTTATAGCCTCATTATGTGATTCAAGTGACATTTAATCCTAAAGACACCCAAAGTTATAATAATGAGTTAATGACATCTATAATATATAATTCTCCTATTTTCAGTTACATTAAGCATATAGCACTCAATGACTTACCTCTTGACAAGTGGATTTGTTATGTCCCTCTTTATTGCACACACTGCATTTGTGAATCTTATCACACCTAGTTAATCGTTCTAGTTAAGGTTGAGGTGCATTGGATAGAGGTGGCACACGTCCAGGAGTATACTTCTTCCTTCTTCTGTTTGCTTCCTCAGTTCTTGTTCTCTTCTTTTGAGGCCTTTCAGGTAAGTTAGAAGTTAGAGGTGGTTGCATTGGGAGGAAGGTTTCTGTGTCCCAAAATTTTCCCCATCTAACTGGTTGTAGCTTACTTCTATAGCTAGTTAGATAGGTGTCTTTATGATAATAATGTGAGATATGAAATTTTGGATCTACTTTAGCATGGTACATTGCACAAATGACATGTTGATAAGGGATTCCTGTTAAATCCCATGTCCTACATGTACACATAGACCTAGAAAGCTGAATAGAGTATCTATCTTGCCCCTTGTAACCTAATATCCTTGATCCCCATTAAAGAATACTCTATAGTTAACTACAAGGTACCTATTAGGCTTAAAGAGCTCAATACAATTAGGATTATAACCTCCACTCCAATCCCTAACATTTATCTCACTCTTTGCCCATTCTGTCGTCATCTTAAGTCTAATTCCATCAAACATTCTTATGACCGGAAGAAACATATACTCATCGACCCATGCATTTAAAGACTCACTCAAGTTGTTGTTTATAACCCAAGACTTGCATCTAGTAGAGAAATAAGCTCTTACCCATGCATTTACATTATATGTGACGGCATTTGCAGCTGCTTCTTTTCTCAATGAACCAAGAGCATTTATGTTGTCTTTAAACTCTTCCTCGAATGTACTCCATACACAAGTGAAATTTTTTTTTTGAACTCATTCCCTATCCATTTCTTGCTCCAATTCGCATAATATGCCGTGCATAAAGTTTGTGCTCAGCTCTTGGAAGAACCTCACTGACAGCATTAACCAAGCCTTAACACAAACAAACAAAAATGAAACATTACAGCCAGCACATGTATTTTCGGCCTCCATTTTCGGTCAAGTCCATTATATATGTCTACAAGTCTGTTAATTTTTTCTTCCAATATTTTTTTAGGCAAAATAAAAAGAAGCATGGCCAAATGTATTTATAGCCGACACATGTATAAAAACCAAATGTTTTTACAGCCAATAGGTGTATAAAAACCAAAGTACTTACAACCAGCACATGTATATAAACCAATGTACTTACAGCCTTGACATGTATAAAAACCAAATGTATTTATAGCCACTACACGTATGAAAAAAGTATTTACCTTTTGCATATTGGACATGAGGGTTATAGACTCCCCATTCCCTAGATCTAGAGAGCTATGAATCCATTCCAGGAACCAAGTCTAGTGAAGTACATTTTCCTTTTCAAACAAGCCGAAAGCAAGAGGATACAGTGAATCGTTCCTATCGAAACCCACGGCTGTAAGTAAAATTCCCCTTGATTCCCCTTTCAAGAATGTGCCATGCACCCCAATAAAAGGCCTACATCCTTCTTTCCACCAAACCTACAAAATCATTAGAATGTATAAGGTTGTTAGCAAATACAGATTAAACTTTCAAGTTAATTGTCAACTAAAATATTTAAACAGAAGTTCAAGTTCAATTTACCTTCGAAGCATTAAAACATAAGTACATTCTTTTGAACACCCTTCTTCCCTGTTCTAAAGCCTCTGTGCTCAACTCAATACTTACATATGAACTAGGGTTTGATATTTTCAATTCATTGCAATAGGCTTCTAACTTGACAAATTCATCTTTGAAACTACCCTCCATCTCTTTCATGATCTTCCTCTTTTCTCTCTTACATTTATGTATGCTAATATTCACTTTTAATTCCCTTTGCACCTCCTTATTCATATCAGTTGTCTTGAATTTAGGCGATTCTTGCACTTTCTCCTTGAATTGCTCTACCAACCACATGTTTGAAGCTCTTGGGTTGTCATACACACAAGCACAATTATGCTCATCAAGCAAAGACTTAACCTGAAACCCTATACTTAACCATACGTAGATGCATATAGTGAAAATAGGCATCCGTCCTTACATACCACTTTCAAGGTCTTTTTATTACTTCTCACTATTTTTAGGTTTACTCCACGACTAATTGCATATTTATCTATAGCCCTCTTTAACTCTTTTTTGTCCCCATATGTCATTCCCACTGTAAACAAAGGCCTAGTACTTGAGGCTTGGACCTCTTGAAGGGTTGTCACTTCTTGTAGAGACTCATGGTCGAATATGGGGCCGAATTCCTCATCATCATCACTACTCCCACTGCCCATACTCAGCTCCCAAAATTCGAAATCATCAAACACACTCTCATCTGTATCAGAATTTGAACTTTGCCCTAAATAGGTCACATAATCACTATCATTATCATCATCTAACCTATTATCCTCTTTGTCACTAGAATCACTTTCTTCCTTGTCATCACTGTCATCTCCCTCTATACTTGTCAATTTTTGTTTCCCTTTCTCAATTCCACTATGATAACCATCTTCCCCTTCCTCACCCAAGTATTCAATGTCATCAAAACCATCTAACACTTCAATTTCATCAACCACATCTTGCTCATTTTTAGTTACATTATTTTTGACATTGTCTATGTCAATTTCATCGACCACACAGCTATGCCTACCCCTTAAACGTGCCTTAGTCTCTTCCCAACCCTTCTTTGCCAACTCATAAGCCTCATAAGCTTTTGTTACTGACATGTCACGCTTTTGTTCGATGGTCTCTTCTTCTATTCCCACTTTGTCCTTCTTGTTTGATTCCATCGTCACTGCACACAATGCAATCGATTAATTAAACCAAGGACTTCCATGCCATTTCGCTTTACACACATCAAAACAAAAGTTTATGGGTCCCAAATGATACTTATCGAGGATTTCTTTATTCGATTATTCGCCCCAAAGCGAAGCCCAAAACTTGCCTCTGATCTCACTGTCGTCGCAAATCGAACTCCGTCGTCACGCATGCCGAGGATTTCTTTAATCGAACTCAGTCGTCTCTAATGCAGCTAAACTCGCCTCTGATCTCACAGTCGAGGTCTCTTGCTCTCTAAGTCCAACTAGGCATCATCCTTCCTTTCTCATGATTTCCTTCTCCAATACCTTGTGATAACAACCTTTAGTTCAATTTCCTTTAATTCCTATTTCATTTCCATTTTCTTTTTCATTTTTGTTATTTATTTTTAGTTAATATTCATACGTCATTTGCCTTGCCATGTCAGCATCTCATCCTTCCAAGTTGTTTATTATTCCTCCACATCATGCTCCTGGTCAGCATTTGTAGTCAACAAAGTTAAAACTCACGGTCAACACCCTTAAGATAACATAATATATGACTTTTGCACCCATTTTGAAAGCTCATAGGTACTTTTGCTCCTAAAAAAAAGCATTTGGTGTTGGATGCACTTTTGATAAAAGCTCATGTGTATTTTTGCACCTTAACCAATATCTAACATTAATAGGAGGACCAGACAAAGTAACCTCAAACTAAAATAATAAAGAATCAACCAAGGTTTACATAAACTTGAATAATCTTCTTAAGTTGTATTCTTTTGAAGTAATACAATAAAATAAATGAATGAGAAAGTAAATCAGCCCCTGCCCATATTTTCATTCACCCTACTCTATCTTTCTATCTCTCTAACTTCCGAGAGGGAAGCACTATACAGGAATCTACAGATGCCAATACCCCAATATTAAGTCACCAGAAGACGAAGAATCAAAGGAAAACTAAGAGCAAGTAGTTGTCTAAGCATGGACATTTGACGTAAAACTTCACGACACAAAGAATCAGGCCCAAAACAAATGGAAAAATCTTACAATGACGACGAAGGTTTTGTTGAATTGCTCTTAGTTCGCCTGAGACTCCAACTCAGCTATCTTCCGCCCTATGGCGTCTGTCTCGTCTCTTTCCGTCTGAAGTTCATGAGACAGTCGAGGCTTTGAGGATTGCCATTTCTATTCGGTTCATCAGATGTGTAGGGTTATGGGACTTTGGGTTCAATATTTGGTTTTTATTTCAAGAAACTGGGCTAAAAAGCCCAAAGAGGAACAAGTAAGAAAAGTAGCTATGACTGAACCACCTTCTGGCTCGCCCGTGGCAGTGGCACTTCAACTTAGCTCAATTTCGGCATCCATTTTCATCCTCTCACTACTACAAAAAAGCAAAATGTGGCGCTAGAGAAGTACCACATCATTTAATTTTTTTTTTAAAAAAATACCCTCCTATGGCGCTTGTTGGAGGAAGTGCCACAGGAGGGGGTTCTCCTGTGAGCAAGTGCCACAGTAGGCCCTGCCTCATGACGCAAACGCTATAGGAGATCCCCTTCCTGTGGCACTTCCTCCAACAAGCGCCACAGGAGGGTTTTTTTTTAAAAAAAAATTAAATCCTCCAACAAACCTTATACCTCTTATATACCCATAAATTAAATTTCAGTTTACATATTCTGTATTATTATATGCCAACAATAAATTATGCATTTCATAATAATACTTTTCTTTTGCTAAGCATAAATATCCTCCTACTAAAGATCATCCTTAAGGCAATGTCAAGCAATTTAATTTCATACCTCATCATATAGGAATATTAGAAATAGGATATATATAAAACACGCACACACGTCTGCATAATATTTACAATTAATTTGAAATAAAAAATTAAAGAAATTATATGCCAATTAAAAAAAAAAAAAGAAGAGGCACGTTGAACTTACAGCTTAATTGATCAGTGCAGTGGAGTGGGGGACCACATTGCCTGTTGGTGACAGTTGGAACAAAACAAAGAAGCAGATTTGATGATGAAGACGTATGTGCGTGTGGGTGTGTTTTTAAGTGGGAAGATGACAAGAAATGGAGGGAGGGGGCAACGTCCACGGCAAGAAGATGAGAAAGGGAAAGTGAGAGAGGAGGGAATTATTAGAGTGGGAGTCAAAATAAAAGAGAAGGAGGGGCCACATGTGGGAAAGGGAAAAAAAGATAAGGGTGGGGGTGGGGGCAATTGTGATTGGTGGGGAGTGGATTACACTATCTACTTAAGAGGTTAAATTTTTTTTTTAATACAAGAACCAGCTGTGACGCCTGGTCGGTCAGGTGCCACAGCTGGTGTTATTTTTTTTTTTTTTTTATATAAAACCAGCTAGTCACGTGGTGGTCAGCTGATGAAATTTATTTTTTTAATATATAACTAGCTGTGGCGCTTCGTTTCCCAAGCGTCACAGCTAGTTAAATTTTTTTTTATAATATAACTAGCACCCGGGTGCCACAACTAGTGTAATTTTTTTTTAATAATAGCTCCCAAGAGTGGCATTTGTCTTGGCAGGCGCCACACTTGAGCCAACCAACTGTGGCGCCTGGTCCACCAGGCGCCACAGCTGGTACCCAAAATAAAAAAAATAAAATAGAAAAGGAAAAAAAAGGCAGCTGTGACACTTTTTAAAGAAGGGTCATAAAATATGCGTCATCTTTCGACTTTTTTGTAGTAGTGTCTTTCTCTGGTGTGTTGAAGAACGGAACAGTGAAGAACACTCCATGTTTCTCTAATTCATGGTACCCGTTACCATAGAGCATTGCTGAGACGCTGAAATATGGGCTTGTGTATGGGCTTGTGAGCGAGACATAGAGTCAGGAGTGTAGTATTGCTTCTTGTGGTATTGTCAAAAACCTTCTGCCTTCCAATTTAGATATCATTTTCTTTTGAATATGGGCTTGTGAGAATCTGATTTGTTAAGAACCTAGCTCCCTTGCCCCATGCTTTATCTGAGTATGAAAGAAAACAGATTCTGTCTAATATAAATTGGGACAAGATGAAAAGCAAACCTGGGCATCCGAAGAGTATGAGCTCGTTATCTATTTTAATGTTTCATCAGACTGCTCGCGTGTTGGAGTTGAAACACTTTCATCATGGTGCACTTCAAAAATGCTATTGCGTTTAGGTAGTGTTCTGATTTATTCATGTAGGTTTCCCGCCATAGAGGAATAAGAAATGGACCCAGAGCTTTAAAACCTACTCCCGTAATAGTCCGATGCATGTAAGTTCAGGCTTTTACTACGATGATGCTATCTGAGCAGTGGATACTATGGTTTGTGGTTTTGGAATTGTGGCATCACTCTCATCATTAAATATAGCGAATTCTCTGAATGCTTCGTATGTGCTTTTATACAGTCACTGTGAATCACTTAATATTGCCTGGACTTGACCCTATATGTATGTCACTGTGAATCATAGTTTTGGGAAAATAAATTGATGTTTTATTTGTACAATTTTGCGAGTCATTCTCCGAACATGTTCCGGGGATTTCTCTCGTGTTTCAATCACAATCTCAAGAATCACGTCACTGACTGCAAGGTTTCCTCGCCGAGTTCTCTCTTTCACAGCCTCACGAAGACTCTAGCTCCTGATTCGAAGCTAGAGTACATCTTGAACGAGGTTGAGGAGCTCCAATCTTCGAAACCCCCGAATGGATCATCATGGCATTCAGCATCAGATTCCAAAGATGTCTCCGATGAGGATGTCCCCAAGAAACAAGAATTATCATGGTATGTTTGTTTTATAGAGAGTGCAGCCAAGGTGTTTGAGTTTATGTTTCTTTGACAGATAACAGAAAAAACTCTTTTTTTGACTGCTGGATGATGGAATGTAGTATCATCTCTAGTCTATGACTTCTTATCCTACGTGTCTTTAGGGGAGGGAAGAAAGGTTATGTATACTATGCAATGTTGTAACATTCAATAGTTTAGGTCATCTATGTCAACTATTTGCATGACTATTGTCTTGCCATGCCCAGAGCAAAATTCTGTGATTGGAAATAATAATGTACACACGAGAATTGTCTACCCCCAAGCTTTCCATGAGTATGCATATCATTGGAGGTAAATACATTTTTCGTGTTGCCTTTGCCATTAGGTACTTGTCTCGAAAGGATGTCCAAGTTATTGTAGGACGCGGATGCCCAAGCTTAGATAGGAAAGTTGTAAACTCAGGGAAGCGTCTCAGAGCACATGTGGGCATTGATGAGGGAAATGTATGTGCTGAGCAAGGTTTTATTGTTGTTGACTCTTTTCTTCTTCATTATTCTGCTACAGTATTTCTTTTCTTTTTTAAAAGTAGCTAACTATTGACACCTTTCTAAATAACCAAGAGTTACATAAATTGCTGCTTTAACTAGGTGTGCAGCAGCTGCAATTTGAGGGGAGAATGTGAAAGGGCATTTGTGAAGGCACGTGAAGACGAAGGAGGAAGGACAGTGGATTTAATGCGCGTAATTTTAACTTACGGGCTCGATCCAATTATCGGTTCAGTTGAGAACAAACCATGTCTGAATAAAATGATAAAAGATTCCGTCAGAAGATTGCTGCGAGAATTGGTGGGGCTCAGCATTGATGAGGATGGTTCTAATCTCTCCAATTCCACTGATAGAGTTAATCTCAATCCACAAGACAAAGACAATGCAAAAGCCCCAATCAAGCAAGGAGATTGGATTTGTCCCAAGTAGCTTGATTACATCCCATAAGTATTTTCTGGCATACATTAGTTTTTCTACATTTGTTCACATTTCTTTCCTACCTTTCATTGTCTAGATGCAATTTCGTCAACTTCGCCAGAAATATTAGGTGTTTGAGCTGTGACAACTTATCCCAAGAAAGAATAAGGCAGTTACAGAATGATCAGGAGCATCTGCCAATGAAGACGGGAGACTGGATGTGCAACAAGTAATATGGCAGTCCATATTTTTTGTATTCATATGAATCATATTACTATTTCTAACTCACACCATTAATGTCATTTCTGCAGATGTAACTTTCTTAATTTCGCTAGGAATACAAAATGTTTTCTTTGCAAAGAGAACCCTCCAAAGCGGCAGCTCAATTCTGGGGAGTGGGAATGTGAATCATAGGTTCTTGCTACACACGTTGGTTATTGTGTTGGTCACATTGTTTATTTGATTGCATGCATTTTCTCTGCGTGCTGAAGCAATTTGAATCTTGGTTTGTGCAGGTGCAACTACATCAACTTCAGGAGAAACGTGATCTGCCTAAAATGTGATCACAGAAGGCCAAAGGCATCAAATGCTTCAGAATCTTCTCATCGATCGCAAACTGAAGATCAAGACTACCGCAAGAGTAACCAGTTATTTTTTGGCAGAAATCAAGGTAACATTAATGACCAAACAATTACCATAACTGAAAGAAAGAACAGGAGAAAAGGTTCAGGTGAGTGGAGATTTGTGGAAGATAAGGATGAAAATGATCATCAATGGTCCTATTCTCGGAATGGTTCTTCTCATTTTGACAATTTTTTAATAGCTGGAGATAAGAGTGAATGTCAAAGAGTCCCCGAAAAATAGAAGCATGGAAGAAGGAGATGCTGAATATCGTGAACAAAAGCTCCCTGGAGATGACAACAGATAGTGAAGATGATTTGTGGTCTTCTGACGACCAGGTTGTTAATGAAGGAGCTTCTTATTTTACTGATGATGATGAAATGGAAGAATGGTTTGGAGTGGGAAGGAGGTGAAGAAATGGAATTTTGAGAGAGCAAGTAACAATCAGTCTGATCATACATGTGACATCTGTTATACATGTTCATTAATAGGAGTTTACTCTGGGCTTATATGATGATAAATTTGAAAAGTTATACTAGTCACATTTGAGTTACTTGACTTTTTGGTCCTCCAAAGATATGTATCTAATTTTGCTCTTCATAGATTAAACATCCTACTTTTGCGCTCTGAAGATTCAGGATTCACAGAGACTTGAAATAGTCCTCAACATTATGCAATAAGTGATACTCCTTTTGGTCCTTAATATAAGATATATTTGAAGAGTTGATCTTAATCTTAAATATAAGATAAAGTTTTCATATTTATCAATCTTTTCCTAATTTATCCCTATAAGTGACACTTCCTCAGTAATAATTAAGAAGGGGAGGGAGTATAACTTAATAAAGTTGAGGATGTTAATGTTAATAGCTCCCATTATCGTCAAAAGTTGCATTATTAGTACATTTTAGTATATGATTAATTCAGACACGGAGAAATTAAAGAATAAATCAAAGAATACATAATAGTTTAAACTATTCTGGTATATTCAAAAAGTCATAAACTGGTCAGAAAACTGATGTAATTGATCGGTAACTCTAGAAAACAGGTTTGATGGAAAGTTGCGGATTAATTGAAAACTCTCATATTGATTAATTTTATTTCATTGAGGTTTTATCATTCTAATGCATGTGTACTTATAAATTAACCAACATTATTATGGTATACTTTTATCCCAATATCCTCCACTGTTCGTGTGAGTGTATTCTCAAACTCTCATATATCTTTCATGATTGTACCAGTTCCTTGCTTTATATAAATCTAGTCATTCTAATATGCATACATATATATACACATATATGCCCAAAATATTTAGTTCTTCATAAGAAACACAAACTTATAATACAGAGTTCAGTACAAAAGCAAGTGTTTTTCGTGTGTGTCATAAGTTTACATGACGGGCATTTCTTATCTTATTGAAACACGAAAAACTCTCAGAACAGTAAGATACATAATAAATTATATAGGTAATTACACTTGCCTTATTTGTATATTATAATTTGTTGATTTTTATTTTAGACCTCCTAGAGTATTACTATATATTCAAGTATTATTTAGATGGGATTTTAATGGGAATAATTACTATGACGTCCTAAATAAGGGTTTTAATAATCAAAAAGTTCCGATAACAAGTGAACACAGTAAATTTATCATTCTTTCTTGTACTAAATTTTGTTATTGCGTGTTTTTCAGTTGTTATCGAACTTTTAGATGATTAAATTCCTTCTTCAGAATGTTAAATAGTAATTCCCCACTAATTATATCCTGAAGTAATCAGGTTGATTGGTGTTATCGTTTTCGATTTGCTTGTTGAAGAACTTGTGGATGTAATCCTTGTAGGTGACACGTCGATAACGAGGTGGGTCCTCTGCTGACGTCAGCTCTTCTAGTGGCCCATACACATTCTCTGCAGCTCCAGGGTTGAAGAACGTTGCTATTGAAACTCTTGCCTCTCGTGAGTCACTTGCCAGTACCCTGTGATCCGCACTCTTGTATTTTTCATTCGTTATTATCTGTCAAAATAAATCACCATTTCAAATGTTAGCCCATGATCATTAATATAAAATATATTTATTTAATTTGATTAAATTAAGAGAATTAATTAGATTAGTTAATATGACATGTATTTTTTAAAATACACTAGTTATTTTCTTTAATTTCCTTTTTTTCCTCCCTCTTTGATTACTGTCGAGAGAACATTGATAAAAATAAATTAAAAAAATATTAATAAATATAAAAAATATATCTTATATTAACTGAGTATTACAAACATGTCCTCCTATCTTTCTACAGCCTACGTAAAACCGGGCTCATCTTATGACGTAAGCTTAGTTTTGACAATTTAGAGTTTGATTTTATATTGGCAAACATAGACATAATGATATGACGTATCTTTGACTATGATTATGTTGACGATATGTCCTATATATTATAGCATTTAGATCTTATAAAGTTTATTTTTAATTAAGTTTCATATATCAAAGATAATAAGTTAACTTATTAATTATGGAGTGAATTTTCAATTTCTCTCTTATCTATAATTGGTTATAAAAATCAACATGAATAGATTCTTTTTATTTATTACAATTAATAGGGGTAAAAAATTATAAAATGCATTTACTATCCTAAAACTATACTTATAAATAAGGCCAAGATTTTTAGTAAAAAAAGACTTATAAATAGGACTATAGTAATATACCGGCAAGTTATATTTTATGATCATTTGCTTCATTCTCTAATCCAAGCACAGTTGATCTTGTGTCCATGTGCTCCGGTTAAAATATTACTCCCTCCTCAACTAAATTTTAACAAATATATTTTCCTAACTTAACTAATTTTCTAAATCATTATAAATTAGTCATATAAAAGAATGACTTGATCCACAATATAAATAACTTAGAAAGCAATTGATTTTTTTTGTCAATTTTATCTCTATATATAATTAATGTTTAAATATGACCCCTCCCTCATACAAAAAATTATTTAGTACCCATTTGGAAAATTTAAAAAGTGCTTAAAAAGCATTTTACTATAAGTTAAGACAAAACTTTCACATTTTTATCTCGTAAATCGTAAAAACACTTCTAAAAAAACAAACAACCACTTAATATGGGTAGAGTTGTAAATTTTCTTTAATTTAAGATAAATTTAATAAGTTAACTACTATTTCTTGGTTACGATGGATTAGTTAAAGTGAGAAGAAGAGAGGATTTGTTTATATTGAACTGCACCTAATTAAATTTTCATTGAGAATATATATGGTTTGTAACATATGTAAGTGTTAAATAATATACCTGAAGAAAATCTCCAATATTGACAACTAGGGCTTCACGTGCTGGTTTCACGTCAACCCAACATTCCTTGTACTTCACCTGAAGCCCTCCCATGTTGTCCTTCAGCAGCAACGTCAAAACACCCGGGTCGCTATGTGACCGGAACCCGACCGTGAGATCCGGCTGAGGGCAATACGGGTAATAGTGACCTGACAGAGTCTCAGCTTCCCCAAATGTCAGCTCCTTAAACCTTCCTCTGCTTAACCCTAACCCTTCACTCAACAATTCCAGCAACACATCCTTCACCAGCAGAGTTCTCTCGTTATAATCGATCAGCCGGTCCCTACACACCTCCGGTATCTCCGCCGGGTCGATTGGAACCGGCGCGAACTGTATCAGAAGTGAGTCCCTCCAGTATGCAGCATTTGCGCGGTACAAGTCTATGTTGGATATGAGAGAAACTCCCCCTAGCTCTCTTTTAAACAGGGGCGCCTTCGCCTCCGCCGGCAGCTCATGGACGGCCTTGATGGCGGCGAGGGCCCCGTCCAGGACTTCGACAGGGATACCGTGGTTGATGACTTGGAAGAAGCCCACGGTGGAGGCTGCACGCTTGACTTGCTCCACCACAGCACTGCGGCGGTCTGGGGAGGAGTCGACGCCGGCGAGGTCGATGGTGGGGATTTCGGCAGTGGCGTCGGTCGTGGAGGGAGATGGTTTGAGGGTGGCTAAGACTTCCGGTGGGTGAATGAACATGGGAGGGACGGTGGTGATGCCGGTGTCGACAAGGCCTTTAACTCCGGCCTTGGACTCATCAAACTCCTTCGCCTCTTTCAATCTGTCGTAGTTCTGGTTTGAATCATTGGTTACAGTTGGTGGAGCCATGATAGATATTGAAATGAAAGAGAGAGAGAGAGAGCAGATTGGTGTGTGATTAACTACTTTGCAAGTTTAGGCTAGTTATAATGGGGATGGAGTGTTATTTGAACATTATTACACTGCTACTTTCATAATATATAAATTAACTAGTACGTAACTAATATATATATATATATATATATATTATAGTTAAAAGCTAGTTGTCCATTAAGCAATTCTTCGGTGTTTTAGATAAATCGTAAGAATATGTGGCCTATGATCATTTTTTGTGCGTGATTACAAAATTTAGTCATAAAAAGATTTTGATATTATTTTGATTAAATAATTCCATACATAAAATGTACCGACGACAATGCAGTTTTATGGTTTGGACAGGGAATATTAGATAATTTGAGTAAATTCTGAACATAACTATATATCTTTTATTACTAAATATATCTAAACTATCTATCAACAAAAAAAATTAAAGCCAAGATTTCTATAAGAGTCTAAACTGAGTTATTTTTTTTATTGTTCCTTAACTATGTATGTGCTGTTATGAATTTTAATTTGTTCGTAATTTAATCATTAAAAAATTGATACATAATTTGTAATTAAATTCAAGATCAATGTGTGTGCGTGTATATCATAACAGGCTTTTTCGTTTTATTTTTTAATTGAAAATGACTAAGCAAATAGAATTTTTTTTTTTTAAAAATCCATATATAGTGCTCATAAAATAATAATGATAGTTAGTTGTTTTATAAAATTCCATAGTGACAGAGATAGTTGCTGACTAAATATCTTTGAATATATTTCAGACGCTTTCATCACTGATGTGTACGATGATAAGGAAAAAACAAGTGTGTATGTTTATATACATAAATATACCCATTTTCTAAACTACATGCGTATTAACAAAGACTCTATATATATGTTTTAATTTGTCAAACAAAATTATATATTTTAAAGTACGTATGTCATATTGTCAAGTCAAACTTGGGCATCACTATTACTGATCTGCGCATTTATTATCTTTAATATATAATAATTATAGCTAATAAATGTCGTGCAAAGATATAAATACTTAAAAGTAACGGTTAATTATACTCACCGTTATGGATTGCGAGGGGAAAAATAACAGTTGTAGTTAATAACCGTATTTATTTAGTGACAAGAACAACAATTTCTTTGAAACAAGTGTCATGTAATGCTAATGAACGACTCATCTTCCAACCCTAATGGTCTGCAGAAACAGCCGTTCTTTAACACCCCACCACCACTTAAGTTATAACTTATAACCCTTCATAATATATTAGACCTCTATTTAAACTCATATTCTTTATGATTTTTACTACTATTCTTTATTGGCCTCCTCCTTCTCCTTTATCATATGTTAAGTTCCCAGAGAGCTCCTCTGCCACCGCCAACCCCTCCTCCTCCCTCCGCCTCCTCCTAAAATGGAGGCTCTGATGCAGATATTGGCAAGCCTTGACCACAACATAAGGCGTCTCATGGTATATGACAAAAAGTTGAACCACATATTTCATCACAATGATGTTGAATAAGATTTAGCTTGCAGTCAGGCCCTTCATCTCCCTCCTCCAATGGTAAGGATGAGGAAGAGGGCAAGGATGAGGAGTACGATGAGGAGAATGAGGATGGCAGTAGTGGTGATGACTAAACATCATCACTGTTTTCTTGTATGTCGTTCTCATCCTCATCATCGTCCTCTTCATCCTCCCCTTCCTTATCCTCATCATCAAATCGGAGGGAGATGCAGTGTAAAATAGACAACTTAATAATTCACGGTTATTAATTAAGAACTATAAAGTATTCTTGCCAATATGCTTAACGGCTCTAACTTATTAAGAACCATAAAATATTATTGCCAACATACTTAACGGTTCCAACTTAATAAACGTTAATCAAAGTTTTCAAAACCTTTCCTCTTCCTCATGCTAACTAAGGGTGCCTCCTTGTTATCATCTGAAGATCGTCATCATGAGAATGAACCAAGTACCTTTTCATTATGCCATGCCTGTTTAACTTCCAACACATGCAATGATGGTTTTTTCATGTCCATTCTAGATATGTATTATTTAAACTCCACATTTTCATCTATTTTTTCTACATTTTCTTCATCGTCCTCCTCTTTGTTCTTCAGCTCAATCGCCAAGATGAAATGCCTTACGGAAGACATGCTAGAAAACTCTCAGTGTCATCCTCCACCTCCACCTCCTCCTGCTCCTCAAACTCCGCCACTGCCACTGCCACCGCCACTGCTGCCTCCTCCTCCGCCTCTACATCTTATGCTTCTTTCACTGGAGGCAATGTATGACATCCATAATAGACTGACCATGCTGTGAGGAAGCTTTCTGGATACCTCTCCAGTATGAACTAGAAGGCCAATCTTATACTTCATGAGTATGGGATTGGCCATGATTCTAATAATGATCTTGGCCAATCCTCTTGTCCCGAGTAGCCTGGTGATCTTATCAGTTCATCAAGCTACTCGCCACTATTCTTTTTTTTGTTATTGTTTTATCTTTTTAAATATTTTGTAAAAAAAAGTATATAGCCAACAATTCTTAGAAAAATACTGTCATGAAATTAAATAAATAACGGTTCTTATACTATTCATTCTTAATGACCATCATAAAAAAAACAACCATCAGTAACACTTACATATAACTAGTCTTAGACAACTTAATAACAGTTATTAAAAACCAATCGTCACCATTTATAAAGGACGTGATGACTGATAATCCACAAAACCCTCTCTAGACAAATATCTAAACATTGAACTCCACTTCCTTTTCAACTTCTCAAAGCAAACATCTTCACCAAACTTATAGATAAACACAAGAGAATTGTTGGCTCATCATCTCCAGAGAAACTGAAAGGTGAACTCCCTTCAACCAACAAGCATTGAAGGGCTTGTCCACACACCTACAAGCTTCGTCGTATAGTTCATGTTTACCTGTGAGAGAAAAGACGCATAGACCAATGCTTGAAGGAACTTACCACTCTTGTTCGCTCTTTGAACGAGAAGGTGGACAAGTTACTAAAGAAGGAAGAATATGATGATGCATCATATTCTTAAAACATCTCTATAACTTTTTATTTTTAGTTTGCTTATAAACTTTGTCTTTTTTATTTTTTTTATTTTGTTTGTAAAAAAGGTGGTTGCATAATCAACCACCAAATTTTTTTTTTTTAAAAAGTGAAACGCATAACGGTTATTAAGTAAAACCCGTCACTTATTAGAATACCATGTAAAAAAAAGTGAATTACATAACAGTTATTAATAAGGAACCGTGATAAATGTAAACAAATAAATAACAGTTCTTTCAAGCAAATCCTGATGTAAAGTCTTAGGCATAATAACCCAAAAAACCAACCATTCCTCTTCTATTTAAATGTCTAAAACAGAATACACTTGACACTTAGTCTGTTCAAATGAAACCCACCAATATCTTAACCCTGCAACTCTTGTTGTCTTTTCTAGCTATCGGGAGTCATTTTCAGTCGAATCTCACCATATTCGTCCCACTTCTCAGTGTTACTTGCGATAGTGAATGCACTTGGCCCTTATCTCAGCAACTGCCACGTGAGTTGTTTTCATTCGTGAGCTCTAGCTGATTGGGCTACCTTTGAGAAGTCAAGCTGCGATAAAGCATGCAAAGTGATGTTGAATTGCTTTTGTTAAGTTATATTTTTTTAGAAAACCTATTATTGCTCTGATCGAAGGTTCCTTAAATTGCTTTTGCGAAGTTAAGTTTTTTTTGAAAACCCTAGTATTGCTCTAATCAAAATGTTCATTTCCTATTACAAGAAGTTGTTAACGTATTGCTTCGATTCACGGTTCATACTCTATCGATCTTTTTCAGAGTGATTTCGGGAGATATGGATTCCTAAGCGAATACTTTTGCTTTCTTGGAAGTATCTATCTTCGGAAGTTACTTCTAAGAGATTAATAGGAACGTGATGAATAAACTAGTTCAGTTATACCAAGAAGCAATAAAGAATTCAAGTTGACATTAAATTGCTTTTGTGAAGTTATATTTTTTTGGAAACTACAGTATTGCTCTAATCGAAGGTTTCTTTCTTGTTATAGGAAGTTGCCAACCCATTGGTTTGACTGAAGGTTCCCACTCTATTGATCTTTTTTTTAGATCACTTCTGGAGATATCGATTACTAAGTAAACACCTCCTTTCTTGAAAGTATATATATATATCTCCAAAAGTTACTTCGAAAAGATCAAATAAGGATATGATGAATAAACTAGTTCAGTTGTTCCAAAACATGATAAAGCATTCAAGGTGACATTAAATTGCTTTTGTGAAGTTATAGTTTTTGGAAAACCCATTATTGCTTTGATCGAAGGTTTGTCTCCTATTTTTGTATTGAGCAGGAGATACCAAGTTAAGAGCTCTGAAATTCAATATTGTGATTAGTCCTAAATTCTTCAATGTGAGAGTTTCTGAGCTATTTGGTCTCAACTCTATCTAACAGAGTAGTACTTCCCACATCAAGTAGCCATGGAATATGGGATGGATGAAGATTTTCTAGGCTTTATAGCTGGAATAAACCGCACCCTTGACCTGTATATCTCATAAGGTATAGGTTCATCACCTATACCTTGTGTCTCGTCAACAATTAAACCAAGAAAGCAATGGGTTGGTGGAAAAAAACATGAATATCATTCGTATATAGGAAAACACGAATATCATTAGCAATTAATATGAATATTTGTAGGTTTTTCCCCTAATCTATTGCTTTCCAGGGTTAATTCCTGTGAAGAGATACAATTTATAGGTAACATTTACATTATCACTTACATAGGTCAATAGTTGCCATTGATTCTCCCCACAAAGATTGGAATGTCTTGATCTATCCTATATTGCATAAAAACTCGATATGTGAGGTATTGTTTCTATTATATATATATAGCCTAGTCCAACTAGCTCAGAAACTCTCATTTGAAGAGCCTCACAACCACATATCATGATTATTATATAAAAACCGTTATGTGTTATAAAAGTTCAAAGTTCTTAATTAGGAACCGTTATCCTTGTATTAAATATATAATGGTTTGCCTACGTGAGACTATTATTTAGTGTTATTA
This sequence comes from Inga laurina, assembly GCA_963855925.1. Lineage (NCBI taxonomy): Eukaryota > Viridiplantae > Streptophyta > Magnoliopsida > Fabales > Fabaceae > Inga > Inga laurina. The sequence goes on along the minus strand of OY979712.1, from coordinate 1,733,166 downwards.
AAAGTCACAGTTCTTACAAAAGAACTGTTATTTATATTATTGAATAAATTACGATTGTCAAAATGAGACTGTTATGTATTATGTAAGCATTACTATATATTATGATGATTTTTCACATGTGGCCGTCAATTATTATCACAGCCATGCACATATCATGGCTTCACCAAGCCTCAATACATAACAAGTGTTATCTTATAACCGTTATAATAGTTTAAGAATAAATAACAGTTAAGAACCATGATTTATCTGTGCGGAGTACATATTGCACCCTCATATATGACGGTTCGGAACCGTGAAGTATGATAGTTAATAACCATCATGTATCACGATTTCTGTAGTAGTGCATGCATATGCAAACCCTAGAGGCTAGAGTTTAAAATTGATCAAGTGTTTGTAGCTACTTTTTTTTTAAAAAAATTTGATGAAGGGTTTCTCCTTTTGAGGCTTAGAGTGCAACAAGTTTTCGTCTCTCCAAAAGGTTTGTATGTACTTTACTTACTACTAATTAAAAAAAGAAAGAAAGAAAGAATAGTTTAGTTGGCCGTTGAATTCAATTAATTTGGAAGTCTTGAGGATATATGGAGTACATATGTACATACATATACACACACACACACACATAATTGAGAAAGAAGGATTTTTCCTAGTAGAAGGTTTTTTACCGATTAAATATGGGGTCGCGAGTTTAAGTTTGTGTGAATACGGGAAAACCTTTAGGAGAGCCACCCAACACCAATTAAATTAATTAGCCCTAACAAATTAAGCTCAAATTTAATTTGACTCAGTCATGCAGTCATTTAATAATATGTGTGTGTGTGTATAGCTAATGAAACATGTATCCCCAGCCAAAACGATTTTTGCAAAGTGAATCTTTTATGTTCTTGGTTGAAAAACATTTAGGAATATATCAATATACTAGGTATATGAAAAAGAAATATCAATTTGGTGAAGTTACTATTAAGATGGATTAAAATATATATTGCGAACATAACTCTTCCAACTAGTACTCCCTCCAGTCCTAATTATAAGACAAAATTGACTTTTTTTGAGAAATTAAGGAAGCTAATTAAATTATTTTAGAGTATTTATATTTTTATTTTTTTCTTCAAATTAAATAGTTGACTAATAAATTAATATATAATCTAAGGATATATAACATATGATATGATTAAGTAACTTAATTAGCTTCTTTAATTTCTCCAAAAAAAAGTCAACTATGTCTTATAATTAGGACCGGAGGTAGTACCATTTTTCTAAAAAAAGGAAGTTGAAACTAAATGCTTTAACTTTGAATGTGTAGTAGCAACTGACGAGATGACAACAAGCTTCTATATATAAAAAAAAGTTGGCAATTTATGAAATCTAACTACAAAATATTTAAGGTCAAAATATAACTACAAAATATTGACACTCGTATTTGTCAAATTCAAAGAATTTACGTGACCTAATTTTTTTTTTCCCAAACAAAACATTATGGTTTAGGTGTTCACAATCTACTGCGTCAACTTTGAATGATGGGTAGTAGTGGTGACAACCTTCTATATATTTATACATTTAAAATGTTTAATTATACAAAATCTTATGAATTTTAAATCAGTTGCATACAACTGCCTAATTTTTTTTTAAGTTTAAATTTAATCAACCGGCATTTTGTTTCTTTTATTATGGATTGTTAGTGTTAGGTTACTTTTATTTTTTTAATGAAAATTGTCATGCCAAATCAATAAAAGATATAGTTGACAAAAAAAAATCAATAAAACATATCATCTTTTATACTTAAGGGTCTGTTTGGCAGGAGGGAAATGGAGGGAAGGGAGGGAGAGAGGGAAAATTTTTATGTGTCGGGTCTAAAAAATTTGAAGTAGTGGGGTTATAAAATTTTAATAAAGATAAGATATAAAATAAAATAATAAGAAAAATAAATTAAAAACTTTCAACCCCACTTCTCTAATTTTTTTAAATTCAAGTCCTAAAATTTTTTCTCCTCTTTCCTCTCCTCCAAATCCCTCATATCAAACAACCCCTAATAATAAAAGATCTAGTTTGTAGTGGAATTCGGAGTACAATCTTAAATTTATATTAAAGATGATAGATAGTATATGAGTAACATGACATCCTATGTAAGTTAATGATCTTTTAAACCCCCAAAACTTTAAGCCAATTACATAAATCCCTTTTGAACTTTACAAGATTAAATTAAAATTTTGAAATGTCAATGATAATCTAAAGTTTAGGGGGTTTGGTAAAATTATTAACCTGCATATATAAGATATCATGTAGGGTGTCATGCGTCCTATATTAATTCCGTGTGACAATTTTTGCATAGTTATACATCCCAGCTTATTGTGTAATAATATATGCAAAAGATTTTCAACTGAAATAAGTACATTCTTTTGATCACCCTTCTTCCCTGTTCTAAAGCCTCTGTGCTCAACTCAACACTTACATATGAACTAGGGTTTGATATTTTCAATTTATTGCAATAGGCTTCTAACTTGGCAAATTCATCTTTGAAACTGCCCTCCATCTCTTTCATGATCTTCCTCTTTGCTCTCTTACATTTATGTCTGCTAACATTCACTTTTAATTCCCTTTGCACCTCCTTCTTCATATCAGTTGTCTTGAATTTAGGTGATTCTTGCACTTTCTCCTTGAATTGCTCCGCCAACCACATGTTTGAAGCTCTTGGGTTGTCATACACATAAGCACAATTATGCTCATCAAGCAAAGACTTAACCTGAAACCCTATACTTAACCATACGTAGATGCATATAGTGAAAATGGGCATCCGTCTTTACATACCACTTTCAAGGTCTTCTTATCACTTCCCACTATTTTTAGGTTTACTCCACGTCTAATTGCATATTTATCTACAGCCCTCTTTAACTCTTTTTTGTCCCCGTATGTCATTCCTACTGTAAACAAAGGCCTAGTACTTGAGGCTTGGGCCTCTTGAAGGGTTGTCACCTCTTGTGGAGGCTCATGGTCTAATATGGGGCCGAATTCCTCATCATCATCACTACTCCCACTGTCCATACTCAGCTCCCAAAATTCGAAATCATCAAACACACTCTCATCTGTATCAGAATTTGAACTTTGGCCTAAATAGGTCACATAATCACTATCATTATCATCATCTAACCTATTATCCTCTTTGTCACTAGAATCACTTTCTTCCTTGTCATCATTGTCATCTCCCTCTATACTTGTCAATTTTTGTTTCCCTTTCTCAATTCCACTACGATAACCATCTTCCCCTTCCTCACCCACATATTCAATGTCATCAAAACCATCTAACACTTTAATTTCATCAACCACATCTTGCTCATTTTTAGTTACATTATTTTTGACATTGTCTATGTCAATTTCGTCGACCACACAGCTATGCCTACCGCTTAAACGTGCCTTAGTCTCTTCCCAACCCTTCTTTGCCAACTCATAAGCCTTATAAGCTTTTGTTACTGATATGTCATGCTTTTGTTCGATGGTCTCTTCTTCTATTCCCACTTTGTCCTTCTTGTTTGATTCCATCATCACTGCACACAATGCAATCGATTAATTAAACCAAGGACTTCCATGCCATTTCGCTTTACACACATCAAAACAAAAGTTTATGAGTCCCAAATGATACTTATCGAGGATTTCTTTATTCGATTATTCACCCCAAAGCGAAGCCCAAAACTTGCCTCTGATCTCACTGTTGTCGCAAATCGAACTCCGTCGTCACGCATGCCGAGGATTTCTTTAATCGAACTCAGTCATCGCTAATGCAGCTAAACTCGCCTCTGATCTCACAGTCGAGGTCTCTTGCTCTCTAAGTCCAACTAGGCATCATCCTTCCTTTCTCATGATTTCCTTCTCCAATACCCTGTGATAACAACCTTTAGTTCAATTTCCTTTAATTCCTATTTTATTTCCGTTTTCTTTTTCATTTTTGTTATTTATTTTTAGTTAATATTCATACGTCATTTGCCTTGCCATGTCAGCATCTCATCCTTCCAAGTTGTTTATTATTCCTCCACATCATGCTCCTGGTTAGCATTTGTAGTCAATAAAGTTAAAACTCACGGTCAACACCTTTAAGATAACAGAATATATGACTTTTGCACCCATTTTGAAAGCTTATAGGCACTTTTGCTCCTAAAAAAAACATTTGGTGTTGGATGCACTTTTGATAAAAGCTCATGTGTATTTTTGCACCTTAACCAATATCTAACATTAATAGGAGGACCAGACAAAGTAACCTCAAACTAAAATAATAAAGAATCAACCAAGGTTTACATAAACTTGAATAATCTTCTTAAGTTCTATTCTTTTGAAGTAATCAATAAAATGAATGAATGAGAAAGTAAATCAGCCCCTGCCCATATTTTCATTCACCCTACTCTATCTTTCTATCTCTCTAACTTCCGAGAGGGAAGCACTATACAGGAATCTACAGATGCCAATATCCCAATAGTAAGTCACCAGAAGAAGAAGAATCAAAGGAAAACTAAGAGCAAGCAGATGTCTAAGCATGGACATTTGACGTAAAAGTTCACGACATAAAGAATCAGGCCCAAAACAAAAGGAAAAATCTTACAATGACGACGAAGGTTTTGTTGAATTGCTCTTAGTTCGCCTGAGACTCCAACTCAGCTGTCTTCCGCCCTATGGCGTCTGTCTCGTCTCTTTCCGTCTGAAGTTCATGAGACAGTCGAGGCTTTGAGGATTGCCATTTCTATTCAGGTCATCAGATGGGTAGGGTTATCAGACTTTGGGTTCAATATTTGGTTTTTATTTCAAGAAACTGGGCTAAAAAGCCCAAAGAGGAACAAGCAAGAAAAGTAGCTATGACTGAACCACCTTCTAGCTTGCCCGTGGCAATGGCACTTCAACTTAGCTCAATTTCGGCATCCATTTTCATCCTCTCACTACTACAAAAAAGCAAAGTTGTGGCGCTAGAGAAGTACCACATCATTTAATTTTTTTAAAAAAATACCCTCCTGTGGCACTTGTTAGAGGAAGTGCCACAGGAGGGGGGTCTCTTGTGAGCAAGTGACACAGTAGGCCCTGCCTCATGACCCAAGCGCTATAGGAGATCCCCTTCCTATGACACTTCCTCCAACAAGCGCCACAGGAGGGTATTTTTTTTAAAAAAAAATTAAATCCTCCTACAAACCTTATACCTCTTATATACCCATAAATTAAATTTCAGTTTACATATTCTGTATTATTATATGCCAACAATAAATTATGCATTTCATAATAATACTTTTCTTTTGCTAAGCATAAATATCCTCCTACTAAAGATCATTCTTGAGGCATTGTCAAGCAATTTAATTTCATACCCCATCATATAGGAATATTAGAAATAGGATATATATAAAACACGCACACACGTCTGCATAATATTTACAATTAATTTGAAATAAAAAATTACAGAAATTATATGCTAATTAAAAAAAAAAAAAAAGAAGAAGCATGTTGAACTTACAGCTTAATTGATCAGTGCAGTGGAGTGGGGGACCACATTGCCCGTTGGTGACAGTTGGAACAAAACAAAGAAGCAGATTTGATGATGAAGACGTATGTGCGTGTGAGTGTGTTTTTAAGTGGGAAGATGACAGGAAATGGAGGGAGGGGGCGACATCCACGGCAAGAAGATGAGAAAGGGAAAGTGAGAGATGAGGGAATAATTAGAGTGGGAGTCAAAATAAAAGAGAAGGAGGGGCCACATGTGGGAAAGGGAAAAAAAAGATAAGGGTAGGGGTGGGGGCAATTGTGATTGGTGGGGAGTGGATTACGCTATCTACTTAAGAGGTTAATTTTTTTTTAATACAAGAACCAGCTATGACGCCTGGTTGGTCAGGCGCCACAGCTGGTGTTAAGTTTTTTTTTTATATATAAAACCAGCTAGTCACGTTGTGGGCAGCTGGTGAAATTTATTTTTTTAATATATAACTAGCTGTGGCGCCTGGTTTCCCAAGCGCCACAGCTAGTTAAAATTTTTTTTATAATATAACTAGCACCCAGGCTCCACAACTAGTGTAATTTTTTTTTTTTTATAATAGCTCCCAAGAGTGGCGGCTGTCATGGCAGGCACCACACTTGAGCCAACCAGTTGTGGCCCCTGGTCCACCAGGCGCCACAGTTGGTACTCAAAATTTAAAAAAGATAAAATAGAAAAGGAAAAAAAAGGTAGCTGTGACACTTCTTTAAAGAAGGGCCATAAAATGTGCGTCACCTTTCGACCTTTTTGTAGTAGTGTCTTTCTCCGGTGTGTTGAAGAACGGAACAGTGAAGAACACTCCATGTTTCTCTAATTCATGGTACCCGTTACCATAGAGCATTGCTGAGACTCTGAAATATGGGCTTGTGTATGGGCTTGTGAGCGAGACATAGAGTCAGGAGTGTAGTATTGCTTCTTGTGGTATTGTCAAAAATCGTCTGCCTTCCAATTTAGATATCATTTTCTTTTGAATATGGGCTTGTGAGAATCTGATTTGTTAAGAACCTAGCTATCCCTTGCCCCATGCTTTATCTGAGTATGAAAGAAAACAGATTCTGTCTAATATAAATTGGGACAAGATGAAAGGCAAACCTGGGCATCCGAAGAGTATGAGCTCGTTATCTATTTTAATGTTTCATCAGACTGCTCGCGTGTTGGAGTTGAAACACTTTCATCATGGTGCACTTCAAAAATGCTATTGCGTTTAGGTAGTGTTCTGATTTATTCATGTAGGTTTCTATTCATGTAGGTTTCCCGCCATAGAGGAATAAGAAATGGACCCAGAGCTTTAAAACCTACTCCCGTAATAGTCCGATGCATGTAAGTTCAGGCTTTTACTACGATGATGCTATCTGAGCTGTGGATACTATGGTTTGTGGTTTTCGAATTGTGGCATTTATAAAAGTTTTAATTTGGTCCATTTTTATTATGTATAACAAAAAATCATCTCATTTACATGACTACTCATTCTTTTCTCTCCTATTAGGTCGAGGTGCTCAAAATCTATCTATCTATCTACTTTCTATATTGAAAGAGCGCAGTGACGGGAGAAAAGTTGAAAATCCCCCTTAAGTTGCAACTCTCTGTTAGAGGTCTCTAACTTTAAGCATTACTCCCTCCGGTCATAAATATAAAATAAATTTGACTTTTTTGAAGAGATTAAGGAAGTTAATTAAATTATTTTAGAGTATTTATGTTTTTATTTTTTTTCCAAATTAATTAGTTTGACTAATAAACTGATATATAATCTAAAGATATACAACATATGATGTGATTAAGTAACTTATTTAGCTTCCTTAATCTCTCCCCAAAAAAAGAATCAACTTTGTCTTATATTTAGGGCGGGAGAGAATAGTAATGTAGTATACTTTGCTAGCACCAAACGGATGTGAACTCCTTGGCAGATGCCGTTGAAATAATTGTGTGTGTATTTGCTTCATTTAATTAAAACAAATTGTAACCCCCATATTTATTTACCTCCCCATTTTTTTTATTCATTTGGATCCATTCAAAAGTAGTGCAACCCTCTAAATACTTAGATTTATCCTTAGAACTTCCCCAAGAAACCCCCTAAATACTTAGATTCATCCTTTGAACTTTCCCAGCTTAGTTTCTTACACATTTCGTTTACTCCTGGTACACCTGCCGCCTCCCATGAATTATTTAAAACTAGGCCAGATTATATAAAATCTTCTGAACTTTGGGTCAATTACATATAACTTTTCTGACATTTCAAAGTTTAAATTTAACCACACCTAGCTTTTCATTTTTTAATTATTAATCTCTTACCGTTAAGTGACCGTTATCTCTTTAACGGAAATTACTATATCATATTTTGAGATGACACGTGGCATCCTGTGTAAATAACTAATTTCATAAAACCCCCTTAAACTTTGAACAGTTGCAAAGAGTCCCCCAAACTTTGATCAGTTACAAATAACCCCCGCCTTGACATTTCAAAAATTAAATTTAACTCCTTTAAAATTTTGATTTATAATATTAAGCCACATACCATAACTTCTTATCATTTTAATAATTTATTAAGATTTTTACTATCATTTGTCAATTAAAATAGTTCTTTTGTATGGCAAAAACTATAATAATAATATTTAGAAAAATATTAAAATAAACGTTGAACCTCTTATTCAAGAAAAAACATGCATTACTAATAAAAAAAATTAATGATGGCAAAAGCTATTCTCTAACACAAATATAATATTTAAACTATTAATACTCAATTATCCCAATAATATATTTAAGACAAATGATGACATTTTTATACTATCAATGCTTAATTGTCCCAAAAAATCATTAAATGTTATATAAATGGTGACATTTTTATTTGTATATTTTTTAAATATTATTATTTTATTTTTTTCAATATAATAAAACTATTTTAATTGAAAAATGATAGTAAAAAACTTAATAAATTTATTAAAATAATAAAAGTAACAACATGAGGTTTACTATTATAAATTAAAATTTTAAGGGAGTTAAATTTAAATTTTGAAAGTCAAGGGGGTTATTTTTAACTGATCAGAGTTTACAGAGCTTTTATGAAATTAATAATTTATACAAGATGCCACGTATCATATCAAAATATGATGTGGCAATTTCTATTAAAAAGATAACGATTACTTAACGACAGTGTGTTAATAGTTAAAAAAATGAAATGTTAGGGGGTTAAATTTTAACTTTGAAATATCAGAGGATTATATGTAACTAACCCAAAGTTTAAGGGGGTTTTGTATAATTTAGCCTTAAAATTGTTAACAGTTTAGTGATGCCTATTGCATGATATTTCTTATAGGTGGACTCAATTGCAGACTTGTTCACAACCAAGTACCCTACCTTCTCATTTCTTTATTTGCAGTTCTTTCAAAATTGCAAATTGGACATTCCCATCCCATTGTGACCCCTCCAAACCAGCACAACATGACTACTATTGTTCGTACAAATTTCAGCGAAATTGACAACTGAAAAGACACTTGTTCATACAAATTTCGCATGTGTTCTTACAAAGTTTGTCTCCTATAAGAAGACTCAACCACATGCTCCATATAACGTTGACATGATTTTGGTGAATGAGCAAGTACATATGTAGTGCGTTGCCTACAAACCTTTTAGCTATAGTGCTTTTACCCTATTACTAATGGTGACTTGCAAAAATACCTGCAAGGCACCAAGATTGAGGGTTTGTAGACTCTCCAATCTCTAAAGAAGCATTCAATTTTATTCCTCTTAAAAACATTGCTAATGACACCTCCAAAAATGAAAACCCAATTGGCAAGAATCAATATCAAGTTTTTTATGCTAATAGAAAATTGGATGCTGTGCATCTCTCTTTCCGTCCTTGAGTTGTTTACTAATTACACATAAAACAGATGTGATAGGCTTTCTTCATGCTTTTAGGGATTTGGAAGACCAGAAAACAAACTCAGGCATTTGTAAAAGATTAAACCTAGCTCACACTTACTGATAAAGAGTATTACTTCTTCCACGTCATGTTTGCGCACTAGAATTCCAAAAAGCAAGCCTTTTTGGAGGACTTACTTACAAGTCACTTTTCTTTATTTTATCAAAGTTGTGCTTTAAAATACCATGTTTTACGTCTTCACTCATGCAAACCTATTTCAAAGCCATGATGGTTCTACGTATTTAACAGGTACAATGAATAGTGATGCTGCAATCAATGTGGTGTTGTTTGAAAATTGCGTCACCGACACATTCGACAAAAACATCAATGGAATGAAACCACTGATTGTGACGCTAATAAGGTTTGCAAAGATAAACCAAAATAAAGGTAACGAAATGCTGACAATACTAAAATGTCATAGTTTTTCATTTTATTACATAACATAGGCTTTTGGCTTCTATTGCACATGGTGATATTACCAACGTTTTTAAAGCCACAAAAATTATGTTCAATCCAAATATACCTAAAGTAAAGAGCCTATCAGACAAGTGATTAACATTTTAGAAAATAGAGTGATAATCCTTGACACTCTTCCTAATCAAGTTCAAAGTAACAATCTCATTCTTTTCTTTTCTTTTTTTGTTTCTGTAATTAGCCTCCAAACAAATCCTACTGCTGCTCAACGTACGGTTATCTCAGGTATCAAATGTTGGTAAATAGAACTTCTTCAAAGAAGGCCTTTTGGGGTTTCCTGTTAGGATTCTTATGAGGGAATTGTGCAATATTAATGTGGTTATATATAATAAATCAGCAAACCCTTTTAAAGTTGCATTGCATAGGATTAAAGGAATTATAATATGGCATGTACTTATTCATACGCTAACTAAATAATTGCACCTTCCTTGCCTTTTCCACCCGTGCTAAAGAAATTAAATGTGAGACTGTGACCAAAGTAACAGTCCAAAAGCTCCAGACTACAAATGGATGGACTTGTGAAGGCTACTCATGTGATACAAAGGCATCTAAAGAAAAGGGCAAACTTACTTGCAGCAATTGTAACATTGATATTTTGATGACTCAACCAAAGTATGTATAGATTATTGTAGTTATTATTTTTGAGGAGTTACTTAATGTTCCATGTTAGAATCATATTGTTAGGATCATATCCCATAAAATCGAGGATTATAAATTATTATTATTATTATCGTAGCATTAATTAGGTAGATACTCACCTGTATATATAAATAGGCTTATTGTACATGTAGATCCCAAGGAATTCAGATTATTTTTCCTTCTCATATTACATGGTATCAGAGCTTTGGGCTCTCTGAAATTATTTTTCAGCACACACTGTTTATTGGCGATGGTATTGTTCATCGACAATGTTTGACTGTAGCGGAGCTGTTCATCAGTACTATTTTTGGCACTATAGCGATGCACTGTTCAGCGGTACTGTAGTGTGTCATTGTTCATCGTACTGTAGCGCATCACTGTTCATCAAACTACAACGGTGCACTATTTGGTATTGTTCATTGTTACACTGTTTGGTGTTGTTCATTGTCATGGTTAGTGGTTTCTATTCTGTTTTCTTGGGTCTTGCTTCTATTTGAGGGTGTTTACCTTTGGTGGTTGTTGTTGCAACTAATTAAAGGGTCTAGAGGTCCTCGTTTGCTCTGTTTGTGGTAATTTGTAGTACTTCGGGATTTTATTGGAATTGTTTGTTGTTTGCTTATTGGTTAATTTTCCATGGCTAAATTAAAGAACTCTGATATGTTGCCTATGTCTGCTAAGTTGACTACTTCACTATTAAATTGGACAAACTATAGTGATTGGAACAAAATAGTTAAGGTTTATGTTTTGGGCATTGAGAAAGAAGCTCATTTAACTGAGGACCCCCCTTTTGGTGATGAAATAAAACCTTTGGCTTAAAATAGAGCATATGCTCGAATTTTGTTCTAACTTCAGAACTCTATTGAACCACGGATTCTGTCTTTTGTTAGTCACTATAATACTGTAAAAGAACTTATAAGTTATCTTGAATTTATCTTCTCTGGCAAAGGAAAAGTTACTAGGGTTCACGATGTTTGTAAAGGCTTTTATCGTTCTCAGCAGCAGGGTCGTCCCTTGAAGGACTTCTTCTTGGACTTCTAAAGATTGTATAAGGAGATGAAAGTACTCATGTCTCCACAAGTTTAAATATAATTTATAATATTAAGCCACATACCATAACTTCTTATCATTTTAATAATTTATTAAGATTTTTACTATCATTTGTCAATTAAAATAGTTCTTTTGTATGGCAAAAACTGTAATAATAATATTTAGAAAAATATTAAAATAAACGTTGAACCTCTTATTCAAGAAAAAACATGTATTACTAATAAAAAAAATTAATGATGGCAAAAGCTATTCTCTAACACAAATATAATATTTAAACTATTAATACTCAATTATCCCAATAATATATTTAAGACAAATGATGACATTTTTATACTATCAATGCTTAATTGTCCCAAAAAATCATTAAATGTTATATAAATGGTGACATTTTTATTTGTATATTTTTTAAATATTATTATTTTATTTTTTTCAATATAATAAAACTATTTTAATTGAAAAATGATAGTAAAAAACTTAATAAATTTATTAAAATAATAAAAGTAACAACATGAGGTTTACTATTATAAATTAAAATTTTAAGGGAGTTAAATTTAAATTTTGAAAGTCAAGGGGGTTATTTTTAACTGATCAGAGTTTACAGAGCTTTTATGAAATTAATAATTTATACAAGATGCCACGTATCATATCAAAATATGATGTGGCAATTTCTATTAAAAAGATAACGATTACTTAACGACAGTGTGTTAATAGTTAAAAAAATGAAATGTTAGGGGGTTAAATTTTAACTTTGAAATATCAGAGGATTATATGTAACTAACCCAAAGTTTAAGGGGGTTTTGTATAATTTAGCCTTAAAATTGTTAACAGTTTAGTGATGCCTATTGCATGATATTTCTTATAGGTGGACTCAATTGCAGACTTGTTCACAACCAAGTACCCTACCTTCTCATTTCTTTATTTGCAGTTCTTTCAAAATTGCAAATTGGACATTCCCATCCCATTGTGACCCCTCCAAACCAGCACAACATGACTACTATTGTTCGTACAAATTTCAGCGAAATTGACAACTGAAAAGACACTTGTTCATACAAATTTCGCATGTGTTCTTACAAAGTTTGTCTCCTATAAGAAGACTCAACCACATGCTCCATATAACGTTGACATGATTTTGGTGAATGAGCAAGTACATATGTAGTGCGTTGCCTACAAACCTTTTAGCTATAGTGCTTTTACCCTATTACTAATGGTGACTTGCAAAAATACCTGCAAGGCACCAAGATTGAGGGTTTGTAGACTCTCCAATCTCTAAAGAAGCATTCAATTTTATTCCTCTTAAAAACATTGCTAATGACACCTCCAAAAATGAAAACCCAATTGGCAAGAATCAATATCAAGTTTTTTATGCTAATAGAAAATTGGATGCTGTGCATCTCTCTTTCCGTCCTTGAGTTGTTTACTAATTACACATAAAACAGATGTGATAGGCTTTCTTCATGCTTTTAGGGATTTGGAAGACCAGAAAACAAACTCAGGCATTTGTAAAAGATTAAACCTAGCTCACACTTACTGATAAAGAGTATTACTTCTTCCACGTCATGTTTGCGCACTAGAATTCCAAAAAGCAAGCCTTTTTGGAGGACTTACTTACAAGTCACTTTTCTTTATTTTATCAAAGTTGTGCTTTAAAATACCATGTTTTACGTCTTCACTCATGCAAACCTATTTCAAAGCCATGATGGTTCTACGTATTTAACAGGTACAATGAATAGTGATGCTGCAATCAATGTGGTGTTGTTTGAAAATTGCGTCACCGACACATTCGACAAAAACATCAATGGAATGAAACCACTGATTGTGACGCTAATAAGGTTTGCAAAGATAAACCAAAATAAAGGTAACGAAATGCTGACAATACTAAAATGTCATAGTTTTTCATTTTATTACATAACATAGGCTTTTGGCTTCTATTGCACATGGTGATATTACCAACGTTTTTAAAGCCACAAAAATTATGTTCAATCCAAATATACCTAAAGTAAAGAGCCTATCAGACAAGTGATTAACATTTTAGAAAATAGAGTGATAATCCTTGACACTCTTCCTAATCAAGTTCAAAGTAACAATCTCATTCTTTTCTTTTCTTTTTTTGTTTCTGTAATTAGCCTCCAAACAAATCCTACTGCTGCTCAACGTACGGTTATCTCAGGTATCAAATGTTGGTAAATAGAACTTCTTCAAAGAAGGCCTTTTGGGGTTTCCTGTTAGGATTCTTATGAGGGAATTGTGCAATATTAATGTGGTTATATATAATAAATCAGCAAACCCTTTTAAAGTTGCATTGCATAGGATTAAAGGAATTATAATATGGCATGTACTTATTCATACGCTAACTAAATAATTGCACCTTCCTTGCCTTTTCCACCCGTGCTAAAGAAATTAAATGTGAGACTGTGACCAAAGTAACAGTCCAAAAGCTCCAGACTACAAATGGATGGACTTGTGAAGGCTACTCATGTGATACAAAGGCATCTAAAGAAAAGGGCAAACTTACTTGCAGCAATTGTAACATTGATATTTTGATGACTCAACCAAAGTATGTATAGATTATTGTAGTTATTATTTTTGAGGAGTTACTTAATGTTCCATGTTAGAATCATATTGTTAAGATCATATCCCATAAAATCGAGGATTATAAATTATTATTATTATTATCGTAGCATTAATTAGGTAGATACTCACCTGTATATATAAATAGGCTTATTGTACATGTAGATCCCAAGGAATTCAGATTATTTTTCCTTCTCATATTACATGGTATCAGAGCTTTGGGCTCTCTGAAATTATTTTTCAGCACACACTGTTTATTGGCGATGGTATTGTTCATCGACAATGTTTGACTGTAGCGGAGCTGTTCATCAGTACTATTTTTGGCACTATAGCGATGCACTGTTCAGCGGTACTGTAGTGTGTCATTGTTCATCGTACTGTAGCGCATCACTGTTCATCAAACTACAACGGTGCACTATTTGGTATTGTTCATTGTTACACTGTTTGGTGTTGTTCATTGTCATGGTTAGTGGTTTCTATTCTGTTTTCTTGGGTCTTGCTTCTATTTGAGGGTGTTTACCTTTGGTGGTTGTTGTTGCAACTAATTAAAGGGTCTAGAGGTCCTCGTTTGCTCTGTTTGTGGTAATTTGTAGTACTTCGGGATTTCATTGGAATTGTTTGTTGTTTGCTTATTGGTTAATTTTCCATGGCTAAATTAAAGAACTCTGATATGTTGCCTATGTCTGCTAAGTTGACTACTTCACTATTAAATTGGACAAACTATAGTGATTGGAACAAAATAGTTAAGGTTTATGTTTTGGGCATTGAGAAAGAAGCTCATTTAACTGAGGACCCCCCTTTTGGTGATGAAATAAAACCTTTGGCTTAAAATAGAGCATATGCTCGAATTTTGTTCTAACTTCAGAACTCTATTGAACCACGGATTCTGTCTTTTGTTAGTCACTATAATACTGTAAAAGAACTTATAAGTTATCTTGAATTTATCTTCTCTGGCAAAGGAAAAGTTACTAGGGTTCACGATGTTTGTAAAGGCTTTTATCGTTCTCAGCAGCAGGGTCGTCCCTTGAAGGACTTCTTCTTGGACTTCTAAAGATTGTATAAGGAGATGAAAGTACTCATGTCTCCACAAGCAAATCTTCCGACCCTATTAAGAATCTGGAACTTCAGGCTATTATTAATTTTCTTAAAGCTCTTGACCCTTCCTATGAGACTAGTCCTCTCAGATTTTGTCCAGTTAGGAGCTTCCCTCTAATAAAGATGTGTTCTCACGGGTACTTCATGCTGATAGTTTGGTTCGTCCATCTGTTGATCCAAATGCAAGTGCTCTAGTTGGGTGTGGCCCCTTTAACAATAAAATTATGGGACCAAACATGGAACTAGTACTCCAACCATAAATTTTGGCAGTTTTATTTGCAATTTTTGCAAGGAACATGATTACATTAAGAAAAATTATCGAAAATTGCAGAATAAGTAGCAGCGGATTAACAACGTGATCTTGTTCATATTGCCCAGACACCTTATTAGTCTAATTCTGGGGCTCAGATACTTTGTCCTCTGGTCTTGCTACTACTTCCATAAAGTGGGTCATTAATTCTGGTCCCACTGACCACATGACAGGTAACCATCATTTATTTTCATTATATGCCCCCTATGCCAACCTATCCTCCATATCCATCGCTAATGGTTCCTTGGTCCATGTCCTTGGATCAGGCATTGTTAAACCAACTCTATCACTTTCACTATCTTTTGTTCTTAATGTTCCCAATCTCACGTTTAACCTTTTGTCTTCAAGTAAATTGACTCGTCATTTGAACTATTTTATCTCACTATTCCTTGACCATTGTTTAATGCAAGATCTTTTGACGAAGCAAATTATTGGTAGAGGGTATGAATTTAGTAGGCATTACATCCTTGAAGATCAGGTGCCATGTTCTGTTGCTTGTTCTAGTGGGTCATCTCCTTTTGAAGTCCATTGTTGTCTTGGTTATGTGTCTTTTTCATCCCTAAAAAGATTGTACCTTCAGTTTTCATTTGTGTCTGCTTTAGATTGTGAGTCGTGTCAGTTTACCAAACACCCTCATGTTCATTTGGCACCTTGAGTCAATAAACGGGCTGTGTCCCCCTTTGAGTTAATTCGTTCTGATGTTTGGGGTCCTTGTTCAACTTTGTCTCAGACTGGTTATCGATATTTTGTCACTTTTGTTGATGATTTTTCCCAAACCACTTGGCTTTACTTAATAAAATAGCATTCCGAATTGTTTACTCATTTTCATAATTTCTATGATGAAATTCAAACTCAATTTAATACCCCTGTGAAAATCCTTCAAAGTGATAATGCAAAAGAATATTTTTCTTCCACATTCACCGATTATACGTATAGTTTTGTCATTCTTCACCAATCCTCTTGTTTTGATACATCTACTCAAAATGGTGTTATTGAAAGAAAAACCATCATCTCTTAGAAACTACCCGAGCTCTCATGTTTCACTCCTGTGTCCATAAATCTTTTTGGGTTGATGTTGTGTCTACTGCCTGCTTCCTCATCAATCGCATGCCTTCGGCTGTACTTTGTGGAGATGTTCCATATTCCATTTTGTTTCCCACTACTAAGTTGTTTCCTGTTGATCCTAAAATTTTTGGCTGTGTCTACTTTGTTCGGGATGTCCATTCAAATGTCAGTAAACTCGATCCGAAGTCCTTCAGGTGTGTCTTTCTTGGTTATTCTCGAGTTTAGAAAGGTTATCGGTGTTACTTTTCTAATCTCCGTCGTTACCTTGTATCCATGATGTGACCTTTCATGAGTCTTCTCTTTTCTTTAAGCCTTCAATCTTATTTGAGTCTCCCTCCGTCGTTGATATCTTGATTTATCATGTCCCTATCTCACTAGTCCAAGCTGTTGCTCCAGAACCTGATATCATCACTGATGCTGATGTTGCCCATGTTCTGCCTTTCCTAGTGACTAATTCACCGATGGATTCTGTTCATGACTCCTTGGTTCCTGATCCTAATTCCTCAGATCCTCCCATTGTTGTCCCTGACCTAGTTGTCCCTGATTCTGCTGTTGATCACCCTGATGACCTACCTATTACCCTCTAAAAAGGTGCCCACCCTAATTGTCCTCCCAAACGATATGCTAACTATACCTACCCTATCTCCTCCTTTGTATACTACCAGCGGTTGTCCCCTATGTCTTCTTGTCTTAAGGCCACCCTTAAGTCTATCTCCAACCCGACTACCCTTCACCAAGCCTTGACTCACCCTGGTTAACATGCAGCGATGGAAAAAGAAATGATGACCCCTGAAAAGGCTGGTACCTAAACTCTTGTTAATCTACCTTTTGGGAAGAAGGCCATTAGATGCAAATAGGTGTTTGTTGTTAAGACTAAGACTGATGGTTCCTTAGAACAGTTGAAAGCTCAACTTGTTGCCAAAGGGTATGCCCAAACTTATTGCATTGATTATTCTGAGACTTTCTCCCCTGTGGCTAAGCTCACCTTAGTTCGTTTTCTTATCTCTTTGGCTGCCACCTATCATTAGAATTTGCATCAGTTGGATTTTAAGAATGCTTTTTTGAATGGTGATCTCCTTAAGGAGGTTTATATAGAGCAACTACCGGGGTTAGTTGCTCAAGGGAGCATAGGAAAGTGTGCTATCTCCATAAGTCATTGTATGGTCTAAAGCAAAGTCCTCGTGCCTAGTTTGATAGATTTTGTGGTGTGGTTAAAAAGTTCGGATTAAGCCAAAGCAAGTGTGATCACTCTGTGTTCTACCAGCAATTCAATACAGGCATGATTCTTCTAATAGTATATGTTGATGATATTATGATTACTAGAAGTAACATCTCTGAAATCTCAAAACTTAAAGTCTTCCTTAACTCTCACTTCCAGACAAAAGACTTGGGACCATTAAAGTACTTTCTTGGTATTGAGGTTTGAGAAGCAAGAATGGCATCCTTTTGATTCAGAGGAAGTATGTTTACGATCTCTTAAAGGAAACTGGAAAGCTTAGAGCTACACCAAACAACATTCCCATGATTCTGAATCTGTTCCTGGATCTTAATGATAACATGTTTGATAACTTTCTGATGACCTAAAGAAGAAGATTGATCCAGAGAAACTGAAGCAGTTGCATATCCTGAGAGATATCAATGCCTCATTCTTCCACTGCTGAGGCGCCGAAGTCCTGCGCATCTTTTGGCGAGTTTGTGCTGAATCGTCGCTTTTTCCAAACTCGAAGTCAACATACTCAAGCTGCTGTAAGATATTTGTACCGGACAAAGTTTGAGGTGGTTCTCTTTTTTCTGGTTTCCCATTGAAGCGATTCCGTTGCAATATGAACTTATGCCTTCCATCGAGAAACCTCTGATGTCCCATAAAGCACCACTTTCGGCTATGGGGAAGGCGCACTGCGTCAGAGTCAAAATTGCAAGCTGGACACGCCAACCCAGTATGCACATTCCAACCAGATAATGTGCCAAGGCAAGGAAAGTCACTAATCGTCCACATCAAGGCTGCACGCATGTTGAACAAAGTCTTGCCGTAAACGTCGTACGTCTCCAAGCTGACATTCCACAGGTCAAGCAATTCCGCAATAAGCGGTTGGAGATACACATCGATGTCCTTGCCTGGTGCCTTTTTGCCTGGAATGATCATAGACATAATGAAAGAGCTTTGTTTCATACACATCCAGGGGGTAAGTTGTAGGGAACTAAGACTACCGGCCAAATACTGTAACTTGTGCTAAGATTCCTGAAAGGATTGAAACCGTTGGTCGCCAACACAAGCAGAACATTTCTGGGGTCAGTCGCGAAATCTGGAAAGTCGTTGTCAAACGTTTTCCAAGCAGCTGCATCTCGCGGATGTCTTAATTTACCGTCTTCGTTTTTATCAACAGCATGCCACCTCATGTGCTCCGCAGTTTTAGAAGACATAAATAATCTTTGTAGACGAGGTTTCAAAGGGAAGTATCTGAGAATCTTTGCAGGTTTCTTCTTCTGTTTTTCCCCCTTCCGAATTGTCTTGTAGCGGTTTATATTGTAGAACCGCTACAACAAATGTATATAGTTGTAGCGGTTTTTATTTTAGAACCGCTACAACTATATACATTTGTAGCGGTTCTAACTGAAAACTGCTACAAATATATACATTTGTAGCGGTTTTTATTTAAAACCGCTACAAATATATATATGCTTCATTTTTTTATTTAGAAATATAAAAAATATAAATTTGTTGCAATTATAAATTCAATAAGAATATAAATATTAACTTGGTTGCCATTAATTCATAAATTAATTTTTTTAATTTTGAACATTTGTTGCAATTAATTCATAAATTCAAATGTTTACAAATGTTTCAACAAAAAAAAAAGATGTCCTAAACTAAGTAGCTGGGGGCTGATCATCTCGTGCTCCCTCAGGTGGGGCTCCCTCAGGTGCTGCTGGATCGGGCCGCTGCGCTGCGCAGAGTGAACCGCACCATCATCATCAGGAGGAGGAGGAGGAGGAGGAGGAGTAGTAGTACTTGGGACGACGTAGCGAGGGACAGGGGGAACCTGTGGATGCTGCTCGTCCGGGAACATGCGACTCCATGACCGCTCGAGCATGTTGTTTGCAATTTCACGCCAGTGTGTCTGCGAGCGTAGATCAAATCAGCGTGCAGCTGCATCTGCTGCTGCTGTTGCTCCTGCTGCTGTGCCATCTGCTGCTACAAATCTGACCGCAGCTGGTCAATAGACTCATCCCTCTGACGTCTGACCCCTTTAGAACTGCCAGCCTCAGAGGCGGCGCTCCTGCCGTAGACCATGCTAGGTCTGGCGTCTATCCCCATCCCCCGCACGCGTCCGGGGTGCTCAGCCTGACCAGACCCACCTTCAAAGGAGCCGTCGGGTCCACTGACCCCTGTGACTCCTTAGGCTAGGTCTGTCGAAGCTCAGCCTGCGACTGCTGAATCCGCTCCTGTCATTTTATGAAACAATTACTACTTAACATTTTTCATTATTAACTTGGTTTTATGAAAATTATAATAATAAATTTACTTACAATGGCTGCCTCTGCCTGCTGAGAGGTCGTAGTCCTGTCACGGTGTCTGTGTGTGATGGCGTACAACTCCCCATAGTTCGTCTGATGGTTCTCCTACTGTGCCTTCGTCTCCTGAAACAATTACAAAACAATAATTAGTATAATGAAATAATCAGTTAAAAGTCAGTGATATTTTGAAAAGTTACCAGCTCGCTATAGTTCACAGCAAAGGTCTTGGATCTTGCTGTGTGGTGGATCGTCTGCTGTGCATGGATCCTGGTGTTCCTCTGAGAAATCTCCTGGAAAAAAACCAATATTAAATGTATTAAAACAATAAAAAACATTTAAAATTAAAAAAGTTCAGAGTAAATACAATTAAATTGAAATTATAATTTAATAATTAACAATTACAAAATTAAATATAAAAAATCTAATAAATACATTACCTGCCCCTCAGGGCTCCTCCTGAACTGGATGAAACCCGCCCAATCGTTCGGCGGCACGTCGTCCGGGACGCTCTCGATCAGCTGCTCCAGAGGCATCGTCCCGTCCTTATCCACCTTGCGGAAGAGGCGGTTCCTCCTTTCCTCCAGGCGTCACCCATCTTCACCAGGGCGTACCTCTTCCGGTTGGCTCGGACGGCAAACTGCAGCTGAAAAAAAAATTTAAATATCAATAATTAAAAAAAACATAATTTAAAAAATATTAATTAAATATAATTACAAACAATATTAATTAAATAATTTTAATTACCTGAACCACCTCCTCCCAAGCCTGGTCCTTCGGCCCCCTCGGAACGTGCCTCCACGTCTTGAAGTGAAGGGGGAACCGCATCCAATTCGCGCCCAGGTCGTTCAGGAAGCAGTTGAGCAGGTGACCCCCATTGTGGATGGGCTGGTCAGTGCCCTCATTCCACGGCACTATAACTCGCAGGGTCCAATCCATGCTGTTCACCCCGGCCACGTCTAGCCTCCTCGTCGAAACGTTCCCCTACTCATCTGCACAGTTTACCGCACGTTAGATAAATTGTAATTCAAAGTTAACATTTCGAATTTAAATTTTTAATTTACTAAATTATTAAATTAATTTACCTTGGACCTGCACCTCAAACCTAGTGGACCGCAAAGACAACCCTTGTGGGTTGTTCTGCTCCTGAGCGTCCTCCTTATCGAGGAACTGCTCCATCTCCCTGAGCGCAATCGGGATCTCGAACTCCTCCTCGTCGAGGAAGTCCTCGACGCTAATATCTGGCCCCCCAACCTCTACGCTGTGGGATCGTCTGCGGTACTTGTGGTAGGGCTGACTCCTGTGGGGGGATGGGCTGAGATGCCGCAGTCACCCTACCTCTACGCTGCCCCTTCCCTCTGCCTCCTGCTCGACTACTGCCACCCCATAAAATCGGTCTGGGGACCTCAGGGGCCTTCCCCTTATCCTGTCCTGAAGCCATATCAACTGTAAAAATTAAAAAAAATTAGTCATTATGCAAAAATCTAATAAAAATACAAATACAAATAAAATACGTGTTATATACGTACCTCAGGTGCAAATACTAAGAAATACTGTAGCAAAAACTCCTACACAGACGTCTAAACGCTCAAATCTTGAAGAAACCACTCAGAGAAACCCCAGGAAACAAAATGACCAAACGGAGAAATGAGGGGGGCGGAGGCTTAAATAGGCCACATATTAGTAGCGGTTATTCCAATAACCGCTACCTTAACCGTGACAAATCACCCACATTGCCTTAAATTTGTAGCGGTTCCACAAAAACCGCTACAAATTACAAAAACCTTTGAAATTCTGTAGCAGTTTTTTCCCAGAACCGTTACAAAAGTGGAGACTCCTGAAATTCTATAGTGGTTATATCCCTATAACCGCTACAAATAGCTGATGTTTGGTATTTTGTAGCTGTTTTGTTGCTGTAACTGCTACAAATAACTGCTACACTGTTTATTATAGTGGTTTCTGTGTATTAACCGCTACAAATTAACTGCTACAAGTTTTGGCGAGAATTTCGCACCAACTTTGTAGCGGTTTTGTCTAACTAACCGCTACAAAAAAGGAGGCTAATCGGTCGCACCACTTGGCACGTAGCTTGCCGCTACAAATTTGTAGCGGTTTAGGTTAAAACCGCTACAAATACTATAATTTGTAGCGGTTTCATATAACCGCTACAATTTCACCGCTACAAAATATCATTTTTTTTGTAGTGACAAGACAGTCCACTATGGGTTACTATGTGTTTGTTAGTTGAAACTTGATATCTTGGCAAAGTAAGAAACAAAGTGTTGTGTCAAAGTCAAGTGCAAAAGCATAATATAGAGCCATGTCATAATCAGTACAAGAAATTATGTGGATATTTCAACTCATGATGGAAATTAGCTCTGCCACGACATTACCTATAAAACTATAATGTGACAATAAAGCAGCACTTTATATAGTATCAAACTCTATGTACGAAGCATATTAAAATTGACTGTCACTTTATTCGTGACAAGATCAAAGAAACTATTGTATCTATAGAGCACGTGCAATCAAACGACCAATTGACAGATCTTCTAATGAAAGCTTTAAATAGGACACATGCTGAGTACACTACAAAACAATTGACTTTCAGCGACCACTTTTAGCGGCGACATTTTGTGTCGCCATTTAAAATGACACTTTCAGTGGTGACTTTAAAAGTCACCACTGAAAGTGCCATTTTCAACGGCCACAAATAATGTCGCCGCTAAAAGTAACACTTTCAGTGGCGACTATCAAAAGTCACCGCTGAAACTCATACTTTCAGTGACGACAATTAAAGTCACCACTAAAAGTCAATTTCAGCTTTTTTTTCAATTAAGTTTTTTTTTTAAAAAATATTTATAAAATTAAAATATTAATTATTAAATAATTCTATTTAACCTTAATTATTAAAATTATATTATTATTTATTAATATTATATTTAATATTTTCTACTAAAATAATATTTATGATATTATTATATTAGTTATTATTTTAATTAATTTTAAAAAAATATATTTTATTAATATTATATTTATAATTTTATATTAAAATAATATTTATAATATTAAATTATTATTTATAAGTAATTTTAATTAAAAAATTGTTTAATTTAAATAATATTTATAATGTTCATTATTTTTAATAATGTTATATTTAATTAATAATTACTTATATGTATATAATTAATTAATTATATGTATGTTTATATATATGATAATATTATATATATATATATATAGTAATATGTAATAATATGACGCAGGTTCATTTCGGCGCGAAGGCATCGGCTCCCTGAGGTCGCGGGTTCGAACATGAGGAGAGTCACTTAGAGGAATTATGAGGTGCGGACATGTGGTAGCATGAGGAGGCAACACGTGGCAATCAGGGGAGAGGGATACATGGCGCTCTGAGGAGTAAACACATGACATTTGTAAATTAAATTTATTTTTTCCAAATACAAATTTTTTTAAAAAAAATATTTTTTGACTTTTTTTAAAAAAAGAAATTGACACTTTCAACGGCGATAAAAGTCGCCATTGAAAGTATTGAGTTGCCAGTTAAAGCCATTTTCAACGGTAACAAAAAGCTGCCGCTGAAAGTCACCTTTAGCGGCGACACAAAAGTTGCCACTGAAAGTCACCTTGTCACCACTGAAACTATACTTTCAACGACGACAAAAATTGTCACCGCTAAAACTTTCAGCTATGGTCGCAACAGCGGCGACTTTTTGTCGCCGCTGAAAGTTTTGTCACCTTCGAAAGTCATTTTTTTGTAGTGGTATCTTTGTAACAAGTTGGGCATGTTCAATATATATATATGCTCCAACTTGAAAGGGAGTGTTAGAATCATATTGTTATGATAGAATCATATTGTTATGATCATATCCCATAAAATCAGGGATTGTACATTATTATTATTATCACAGCATTAATTAAGTAGATACTCGCTTGTTTATATAAATAGGCTCATTGTACATGTTGAACTCAAGGAATTCAAATTATTTTTCCTTCTCAAATTACATTCCAAAATAGTCTTTACAAGTATAAGGAGATAACATTTCATCACAGATTAAAGGTTCATAACAAGGTGTCAAATTCAACCGTTGAATGCTCTATATTGTTTTTCAATCGCCATGCTTTAGCTTTGGTAGTGTCATTTAACCATATGTGATCAATCTTGGCTTCACGGGCAAAGAATAAAGGGTCTCTCATTTGACACAATGGCAACATTTGGGAACAGAAATGACAAGTTCAAAACACATAGAAAATAAATAAATATATATATATATATATAAAAAGGCAAGCAACCAGATGACTTGAAGTGAACAAAAAAAAAAAAAGATAAAAATGGGTGGTTGGGTGGGAACAAAAGCTTTGCCAGCTAAATAATTAAAGGGGTTTTAATTAATAATAAGAAATGATTTGGACCACAACACCTAAAGAAATGAAAATGCTTCTTCTACCTCATGCTCCAAATACTGGAACTCTATTCACAATTCTAAAAACCACAACAAAGCACCACCCAACAAAAATTAGCATCCAGCACATACAGCAAAGGCTTGAAAATTTGCATCTACTTACCTAAATGATATTTAGTCTCTTAGAAAATAAACACCATGCAGAAACAAATGGCCCGTGCAAAGCACGGGGAGAGAATACCTCGTTATTCCCTAAATTATGAATTACAGTAGTTAATTACTTCACCAAAATAAATCCGGTTTTAGCCTTTTAGGTGTTAAGTTTCTTGCGTCTAAATTACAGGTGACGTATTTTAATTAAAAAAAGTGTAATTGAGTATATAGAAAATACTATAGTCAAATGGTAGAAAAAACAAACCAAAAGATTGACGAAAATTTGAAAAAATATATATATATATTTTAGCACAAATTAAAGGACTAAATATAATGACTGACACAATTATGCACTTATCACTGACTAATCTTAGATTATACTACTAGATCTTTTTTGGGTTCATATAAGGATGGTTCTCTTTATACCATGTATTAAAATTTAGACAACAACTGCGATTTGTATGAGGTTATCGACCAATTTCGTACAGATATCCCTGACTTGCATAAGGAATGGCGGCTGCTTAGTGTATGTTTGAATTAGTTTTTGGAGAATAACTTTTATGATTTACGAGATAAGTATATGAGAAGGTTTTTTGTTTTGCCTTGCGAAAAAAGGCTTTTGAAACCACGATTTTTCCCAAATATGCACTTACTG
Organism: Inga laurina; assembly: GCA_963855925.1. Lineage (NCBI taxonomy): Eukaryota > Viridiplantae > Streptophyta > Magnoliopsida > Fabales > Fabaceae > Inga > Inga laurina. The sequence goes on along the minus strand of OY979712.1, from coordinate 1,707,819 downwards.
AGATTAAAGGAATGTTGGAATGAAGCTGGAAAGTGGAGTATGGCAGACTCACTAGCAAAGCGAGCTCTGAATGCTACTCAAGGGCTACAGATTATGAGACCTGAAGAAATCCCATCGCGCTTGCGTATGGAAGACCTGGGCTAGTTTCTTGTCCTTTTGTTCGATTTTTTCTTGCTGTATTTAATTTGATGTCCAGTGTATCAAAAAAAAAAATTTAGACAACAATTTATTAATGTAATTTCCATTATTGTTGGACTACAAAAAGCTATTTAATTATTGATTTAGTAGTTTGAAATGTGAATATTTTTGAAGTGACAAACTTTTTTATCTGCCTATCATAGAAAAGGATGATGAAGCATCATGCATATATTTGACTAAAATATACTTGGGGCCAGTTACAAAGATCTGGATCACATTTAGAATTATTTTAACCATAAAGACTTAATTATAAATTTTTAAATTATAAGAATGAAACTCAAAGTCGAGCAGGAATAATCTAAAATCTTAAAAATCAAATTTTCTTCGAAAGATTGAAGTCATACTTTTAAAAGTTATTATGGATCCTTCTCAAAATTACCTATCATGCTTCAAATTTACAAATAAAATATCATATTCTTCTTTTCACAAAAAAAGAAATCATATTCTTTATACCGTTGGATCCTTAACAAATAACAAGCGTAAGTTGATTTTTGAAGTCTTTTAGAACAGGCATAACTTCACCTCGTTTGTAAAATTGCCAAAAATAATAAAGTTTTGGCTTTGATTATTTTTTTAGAACGGTTTCATAAAATTGTTTGTTTAAAAAAAGTTGAGAAAAAAATACCTATTTGAATTATTATTTTAAAAATGAACTACATTAATTTGAAAAGAAAACATAAAACTTATTTAAAACAATTGTTTTTAAAATCAACTTGCAAAAACGGAAAGAAAGCGGGAGAAAAAGTGCAGAATGTAGCAACAATGACGAATTAAGAGTTGGAGGACTATAAAAACTAAGAAACGGCATAGATATATAAAAAGAGGAAAAACCAAGAAGGTTATAAGCACAATCACAAGTGAAATGGAGAATTAGGAAAGAGAGTGAGAGAAAAAGTGGAGAGTGTAGTGTTTATTTGGAATAGTGATTAAAGTATTTAAAAATAGTTTTTTAATCATGATTTAAAGTATACGAGGTAAGGATGTGAGACAAGTTTTATCTCGATTTACGTTAATAAACACTTTTGAGAACTTAAATGTAATCCCAAGACAAATACTAATTAAGAATTAAGAGTTGGAAGACTACAAAAACAAAGAAACGGCATAGACATAGAGAAAGAGAAACAACCAAGAAGGTGAGCACAATCACAAGTGAAATGGAGAATTACGAAAAATAACATAATAAAAACATATTTCTTTTTTTTTTTACTAAGCACTTAATTTAAAAACAATTTTTTTCCATTTTTTGTTCTTAAAAACAATTTTTTTTAAATCAAACAATGCCTTGATTTTTTTAGTGAAAGAGATGATGCTTCGCATACATAGGCGCGCGCACGCGCGCACACATATATATAAGCTAGACTCTGTAAATGTGGGTGTGTAATTTACGAACATGTTTTTACAATATACAACATTTGGATTCAAATAAACTTGAATAAAAACAGTTGTATACATACTATGATTCAGATCCTGAAGAAATTTGTGAGGGATTTGCCATCCAGCTCCTTCTTGAAGAACCTGGTTAAGAACTCATTCAACGTGAAGCTCCTTGATTGAACCATATTTTTACATGATTTTTCATAATTAATTTGGGATTTTTAATGGATTTTATGGGACATTATTGCATGATTAAGCATTAATTTTAGTTAGGGACATTTGTATTGAATTAATTGTAATTAGGGGTAAAATGGTCATAAATTTGTTAACTATTCATACAAATGTTTTCTTAAACTTTTGATGCTACATTTTGCTTAATTTTGCATTGCAGAGGTTTTGGAAGAAACTTGGAAATTCAGGAGGGTCAAAATTAACATTTTGATGATTGGGAAATATCACAGAAAGGGCCCCCAAATTTTGTGGAAATTACAGTTTATAAAAGAAAAGGGTCTGGGAAAATTACAAAAAAGTACCCCAAGTCTTTGGAAATTGTAGTTTAGGACCACCAAAGTTTCAAAAATGGCACTTTTCTCCCTCTTAAAAACTTTGTAGTTTTTCAAAAAGGGTCCCTGGTCAAAACTTGTGTTTTGACCAGGTCCATTACTAGGTCAGAAGATGCGAGCTAGGGGACGGCATTAAGAGCATTCAGAGCTTGGCGCCGCATCTCATCATCACTTTGATCTTCTTCCTTCACCATTCATCTTCCTCACCGGCGACTACCTTCTCCACCACGGTCGTCGGCAAGTGCCATTCCTCCACCTTCTCCACCACACTGCATCACTGCCACATACAGATCGGGAGAGCTGAGAAACAGAGTTGCGCATACAGGTCAAGAGAGCTGAGAAACAGAGTTGCAGAGTTGGGAGAGACAGACGGTGAGCGCTGCTGCAACACTATCCTCCGGTCTTAGTGCTGTTGGCTCCTTCCTCATCATGGAGAGAGATCGCCACAAAGAGAACCTAGAGATCTAGAGCTTGAGAGGGAGAGGAGAACCACACAGCACCACCTTTGGTCTTCTCTGTTTTCACCGATTGAAGCTTCTCTACCACCATCAGACACCACCATACTGAGCTCGTCTTCACACCCTCCACCGCTAGGGAGGTTCAGTTTTGAGGAGACAAAGGGCACCGGAAAAGCTTCAGGAGAGCCCAAACTTGAGTTTTAGAAATAGCACCGAGGGACTTCTTTCTCACCACAATCGACTCACCACCACCGATGCTCTTCATCCTCTTCTCACCACGTAGAGGATTCACCACAGTGAACTTCATTTTCACCACCAGAAGCTTCCCTCACCTCTATCATTTCAGCACCGTATCACCATTGCAGACGCTTGCGAGCTTCCTTCCCTCTGTTTTCCACTGTGCACCAATAGCTCTATTCTCTTTTGTTAATACGTTGGCCATTTCATCAATTTCAAACAATCTATGGCTGTTGTTAACATCATGAGAGGCTGATTTTCATTGATTCTTGGTGGTGAAGAGTTGCTTGAGCTCAATGGAATACAAAGGGGAGTTCTTTTCTATCATTCCAGTAGTCTAGAATTATATATTTAATTGTCTAGTTTTAGGAATTATTGTATATGATTTTAGAACTGAGATTGATGTTAATTGTCTCTATTTGTTTGATATCTGTAGTTGAGATTGGAATATGTAGTGTGAAAATTATATATGTTTGAATTTCTTTGTGGTTGCAATGAGATTATGTTAAGTAGCATGTTATTGTCTAGTTAATGTGGTTGATTTGTATCCTTGAGGGACTGTTTAGCACACAAATTCAAGAACACTTATGTTGCATTATTCCAATTTCAATTGCACATTAAGTGGATTTAAACAATATCTCAGGAGGTAGTAGTTACCTGTGTTTGTAGGAGCTACTATTAATTGAGAATATCAGACTCAAGTGTTATCTTGAGGTTTTTCTTAAGACTTAATGAATTTTAACTCCCATAATATTTTTGAGCAAGGATTGTCATTTCTTCATCACCAAGAGTATCCATTATACATATCTTCACTTTCAATTTGACATTTTTCATTAATTTCAAAAATACCAAAAAAAGATTAGAAATAGTTTTACTTTCATGAATTTTGATTTAAAGGAAACAAATTTCAAAACCCCTTTTCTAACCATGTTTATAGCACTTAGTTTTACCTAGGAAGTCAAAATAAATGGCTCCTTAATAAGAGAACGATCCTGAGTTGTTTGCACTATATTGCATTTAATTCATGGTAAATTGTGATTTGACCCTGAGGTGGCTAAAGTTGTGTCAAATCAATGGCGCTGTTTTCGGGGAGGTAAGTAATTGGCTCCCTAAGTAATCTAATTGTCAAATTCACTTTTGACAAGGGGTTTCTCGTGTGAAGTTTGTTAGTTTTACATTTTTTGTTTTTCTTTGCATATAGTTTAGGAATTTTGCATTTAGGTAGTTTGCATAGCATTCATTGCATTGTTTTGACTTGGTAGCTTCTGTATGGTGTTGTTGCATTCAATTTGATATGATTTTGAGCTCATTTATATAAATTCACGATATCTCCAAGTTACTATATAGCATATTTGCATTGTTTGTCAATTTGATACTTCTCTTTCTTTTTCATTTACATTTGTATTCTCTTAGATTCCTTTTTTTAGTTTTCATAGTTTTTAGTTAGATAGTTATCTTGTGATTCATTGGGAATTCATTGCATTGAATTTCTTATGGCTTGGTTTAATGGTAATCAATGTTTACCCTTTCACTCTCACTCTTTTGTAAGAGATTCGACTGAAAGGAAAGAGTCTATCTCTGAAAGCATCCATTTCATTCAACAATTGTTGCAGCTTCTTCAAGCTAAGTTGGGATGTCAAGATAGTCCAATTGGTCAAGAATGTCATGGTCCATTCCACCCTCCATATCATGAACCCTACTAACAATCTTCATTCCAATCTCATTACCCACCACATCCACCCTATAGATCATACTATGAGCCATCTCTACCATCATATAATCCATATTATGAGCCGCATTCTAATCCTCCATCATACAACTGTATGCTATATCATGAACCTTCTCCTTCATTCCACCCCACTTTCCAATCATACCATCCACCTCATGAGTCTTTCTACCCACCATTTCAACTATCTTATGGACCTCATTCTCAACCATGTGTGCCACACCAAGAACCTACCATTAGTGATGTCATTGGAGAATTCCAAAGACCAATGATTCGGACTATAAATGAGTGGTGGTCACACAAGGACACCTTTGCCAATTGCATGACCTCTATAATGAGATCAATGGATCAACAAGATGAAGTGCGCGCAAGATTAGCCAAGGACTTTAAGCGTCACACTCAGCCATCACAAGAAGCGGAGCAATGGAAGAAAGACCTTGAACAATTTGAGAAAGCAATGGAGTTGCTTTCATAAAAGACCTCTAAGTGCAACACTCAACAAGAAACTCTTTCTCCATTGCCTACATGTAATCCACCTATTCAAGTCAAGAAAGTCAAGAAGGTGCGATTTCAACTTCTAAAGGAGTTTCCCTCTCCTATGGAGGAGGAACAAGGAGTCCAAGCTCAAGAGTCATGTGTCACTTCACAAGTAGAAGATTTTGGACCTTCGTTGCCTATTCCCACACAAGTACAAGAAGTGAAACAAGTACAAAAGAACATTGAAGAGTCTCCCCTACCATTTGGTAACGATCCTATCATTGTAGAAATAGACTCTCCTACTACTTTACCTAGTGAAGCAATTCATGATTTGAGTGATGATAAGGTGGATGAGAAAATAATTATTAAATCCCCTCAAATATTTGAAAATGTAATTGCACAATCTATTGGTTCAAGTAGTAGTGATTCGATTGTACTTGTTGATGACTGTGCTCATTATTCTTTTTGTGACACTCTATTGTTGAAAATGCTTCTCTTCATAGTACTAGGGATGATTGTGCTCAATTGGATTATATATCTTCATGTTCTTGTGTAAAAGATCATATTTGTGTAGATTGTTATCATGAAAAATGCCACTTGCTTATTGAGTTTCAAAAGAAAGCATTAAGCAAAGTAGTTGATTATACCATTATTCTTGCTACACCTCCTAGTATTATTGATGATTGTAAGCATTACAATTGTAAAATTATTGAATCTTGCATGGATGTTATTGTGGTTGATGAGAGTGAGAAAGATTATAACCTAGAATCTCAAATGCATGCAATTCCCATTGGATTACTTCCTTGTACTCTTGTTGGTGACAAAGATTCTGAAATTTTAATTGCTAAAATCCCATATGTTGATGAATCTTTCCAACAAGTGTTATCTTGTGATTTGCCACCTGATTTAGAAAGGCAAAATAATTGTTTTGAATCTTTCAAAGCCTCATATGGTAATGATTTGACAATTTCTCCTTCTTCTTCCACTCTTTTCCCTTCCATCTCTTGTGATTGCAATGATGATGTGGTGTACCACAACACTAAGTTGGATTCCGCACCTTCCACTTTGCAAACACAAGAGAATTTTCAAAATATAATTGCTTGTTTGCCTTATACTGATGGGAGTGTCATTGATTTCCTTAGATGTGATACTTACTTAGAGAGTTTCATTCCTAAAATGTCTTTAATTCACTTAAAAGCTCTCCATGTTTCTATTTTTGGATGGGATACTGCTTTTTGCTCGGATCCTTTACATGCACATTCTTGGAAAGGTCGTTGAAGCAACCAACATCCACCGTATATCCTTGGACCTCTTTCGATCGATCCTGAGCCACCTCCACCAAGGAAATTCAATGAGGGAGAAGCTGCTCCAAATGCCAAATGCATGATTCTCACCAAGGATGAGAACTTCTCCTTTAAGCGACTCAAAATTCTCTAACACAGGTTGTCTCTTTCCTCACTTGTTTTCTTCCTAATTCATATGATTCTTTGAGCTTACCTGTGTATGAAGAAGATAAGTGTGGGGGAGGGACATGATCCAATAGAAAAAGGTAGAAGTAGTGTAGTTTAGTACAATAGAAAAGCCCCTTTGTATGTTTTGCATCTTTTTGCCACCACCATACTTAATTATCATTGTGCCTTGAATTTCAAATTGCTGAGCATTCTCTTTATAGTGTTTTTCTATATTGAGGACAATGTGTTAATTAAGTGTGGGGGAGGGAAATACATTTTAAATCCCATTATTTGGTTGCTTTTAAATGAGAAATGCCTTAAACTAGAAAATTTTTTGAATTTTTTTTTTCAAGAATGACTTACTTTGATGCATTTCCTAAGTGGTAAAGAGTCGCATTTGCCACTTTGGAAATGTGATTTGCGAGAAACTCTTTAAGCTTGCATGTGTTCTAGTGTTTTTGGCAACTTTTTAAAATCATATTTTGCTCTTTTCAAGTGAATGGCGAGAGAAATGAACCCACAATTGAATTTTTGTTTACTTCTTGTTTTGACAAAAAAAAAAAAGCTTTTACATCATTAGTGCATTTAAAAGTTGAGCATTTTTATAATTGATTGCAATGTTTTGATTGATTGTTTTTGTAAGGTAAACATTAGGAATAATGAAGTAAATGTGATGCGTGCTTCTGTCGTTAAAGCAATCAATTAAACTAGGTCCTAAATTATTATGCAGTTTAGGGTCAACCTAGGTCATTCTCCCAAGGAGTAAGCTATGGGTTTTCTTTAGGATTGATTTTTAAGTGACAAGGGATGCAATGGAATTGGCCTAAACTAAAATGCAAGATTCTACTACCTAAATGCAAATGACTCTAAAATCTATATGAGAATGAAACTAACCTAAATGAATTGGAATGCAATCTTTGGGGGGTTTTTTTATGAAAAAGGAATTAAGATGCTAAGCAAAGAAAATAATCAAAAGCAAAACAATCAACAAGGATTTAGTTCAGTTATGATGATGAAGGGAACAACTCAGGATTCACATGGATTTAGCTTTCTTAGCCATTTAATTTATTAGACCAAAGGGAGGTTCATGAAAATTTGGAATTAATAGAATTAATCATCTAATTAAGACATGGGAAACCCTCAAACTTAATAACACCTAATCCACTAGAAAACTCATAATGGAAGAAATGGTGGTTAATTAAATCCATTAAAAACCAATCACAACTGTTAAGATAATTTTGGAAATTATGTTTACAATTGCCTAATTAAACAATTCGACAATTAATCACCATAATTAAACAATCAAGAGATTAAACCCAAATTGACAATTAAATTAATAATGAAAACTCAATTAATAATTTAATCGACAATCAAAAGTTTACAAACAAAAATCCCAATAATCATTTAAAAACAAAGCAAATCCAAAATATCAATTCAATCCAAATAAAAAATAAGTCTACAATCTAAAACTACATTGTTCTCAATTAACATAACTCAGAAATCATTTAAAACTAAATAATCTTAAGTCTTGAATCAAAAAGATAAAAGAAAGACACTCCCTTGTAGTCTTCAAGTGTGAGCTCCTAGGCTCTAGCTTTCTCCATGTTCCTCCCAAATTGCCTCCCAAGAGAGCTTAAGCCTCCATGAGTCTCTCCTCTTCAAACTCCTTCCCGCACATATTTGATGAATGATGAGATTGGTGTAGAGGATGATGGAGAATTAACGATGGTGGTGGCACTTATGTGTGAGTTGGTGGGTGGTACACACACTGTACCTGTGCGTGAGTGAATTGAAGAAAAGGGCGAGAGATATTGTTGAGGTGAATAGTGCCAAAAAAGCAAGGGAGCTTGTGTTCTTGTGGGGGAATTGATTTAACCATATTTGTACATGATTTTTCATGATTAATTTGGGATTTTTAATGGATTTTATGGGACATTATTGCATGATTAAGCATTAATTTTAGTTAGGGACATTTGTATTGAATTAATTGTAATTAGGGGCAAAATGGTCATAAATTTGTTAATTATTCATACAAATGTTTTCTTATACTTTTAATGCTACATTTTGCTTAATTTTGCATTGCAGAGGTTTTGGAAGAAAATTGGAAATTCAGGAGGGTCAAAATTAACATTTTGATGATTAGGAAATATCACGAAAGGGCCCCCAGATTTTGTGGAAATTACAGTTTATGAAAGAAAAGGGTCTGGGAAAATTACAAAAAAAGTACCCAAGTCTTTGGAAATTGTAGTTTAGGACCACCAAAGTTTCAAAAATGGCACTGTACTCCCTCTTAAAAACTTTGTAGTTTTTCAAAAAGGGTCCCTGGTCAAAACTTGCTTTTTGACCAAGTCCATTACTAGGTCAGAAGATGCAAGCTAGGGGACGGCATTAAGAGCATTCAGAGCTTGGCGCCGCATCTCATCATCACTTTGATCTTCTTCCTTCACCCTTCATCTTCCTCGCCGGCAACTACCTTCTCCACCATCGTAGCTGGCGAGTGCTATTCCTCCACCTTCTCCACCACATTGCATCACTGCCACATATAGATCGGGAGAGCTGAGGAACAGAGTTGTGGAGCTGGGAGAGACAGACGATGAGCGCTGCTGCAACACTATCCTCCGCTCTTAGCGCTGTTGGCTCCTTCTTCATTGTGGAGAGAGATCACTGCAAAGAGAACCTAGAGATCAAGAGCTTGAGAGGGAGAAGAGAACCACACAGCACCACCTTCGGTCTTCTCTATTTTCATCAATTGAAGCTTCTCTACCACCATCAAACACCACCACATCGAGCTCGTCTTCACACCCTCCACTGCTAGGGAGGTTCAGTTTAGGAGACACAGGGCACCGGCGAAGCTTCAGGAGAGCCCAAACTTGAGTTTCAGAAATAGCACCGAGGGACTTCTTTCTCACCACAATCGACTTACCACCACCGATGCTCTTCAACCTCTTCTCACCACTTAGAGGATTCACCACCATGAACTTAATTTTCACTACCAGAAGCTTCCCTCACCTCTGTCATTTCAGCACCATATCACCATTGCAGACACTTGCTAGCTTCCTTCCCTCTGTTTTCCACTGTGCACCAATAGCTCTATTCTCTTTTGTTAAGATGTTGGCCATTTCATCAATTTCAAACAATCTGTGGCTGCTGTTAACATCATGAGAGGCTGATTTTCATTGATTCTTGGTGGTGAAGAGTTGCTTGAGCTCAATGGAATACAAAGGGGAGTTCTTTTATATCATTCATCTAGTCTAGAATTATATATTCTTAGTTTTAGGAATTATTGTATATGATTTTAGAACTGAGATTGATGTTAATTGTCTCTGTTTGTTTGATATTTGTAGTTGAGATTGGATTATGTAGTGTGAAAATTATATGTTTGAATTTCTTTGTGGTTGCAATGAGATTATGTTAATTAGCATGTTATTGTCTAGTTAATGTGGTTAATTTGTATCCTTGAGGGGATGTTTAGCACTCAAATTCAAGAACACTTATGTTGCATTATTCCAATTTCAATTGCATATTAAGTGGGTTTAAACAATATCTCAGGAGGTAGTAGTTAGCTGTGTTTGTAGGAGCTACTATTAATTGAGAATATCGGACTCAAGTGTTATCTTGAGGTTTTTCTTAAGACTTAATGAATTTTAACTCCCATAATATTTTTTAGCAAGGATTGTCATTTCTTCATCAACAAGAGCATCCATTATATATATCTTCACTTTCAATTTGACATTTCTCATTAATTTCAAAAATACCAAAAAAAGATTAGAAATAGTTTTACTTTCATGAATTTTGATTTAAAGGAAACAAATTTCAAAACCCCTTTTCTAACCATGTTTATAGCACTTAGTTTTACCTAGGGAAGTTAAAATAAATGGCTCATTAATAAGATAACGATCCTGAGTTGTTTACACTATATTGCATTTAATTCGTGGTAAATTGTTATTTGACCCTGAGGCGACTAAGGTTATGTCAAATTACTCCTATACTTGGCAGGTTTCTCTTCTGCCGTTAGCTCCAGCAACGGGCCGTACACATCCTCTCTGGCACTTGGGTTCAGGAACAACTCCACCGATTCACGTGGCTTCGAACAATTTGCCAGCACTCTGTGCTGAGCACTCTTGTATTCCTCATTCGAAACAATCTGAAAAACCAATAAAATGAACAACAGCATTGTTTGTATCGTGAATGTTTATGTTCATCTTTCTTTAATTTACTTGTGAATTGAGAAGAATGACTCATACAGACAGTGAATTTAGAATCCAACACACAGAGGGATGAACAGTTCTTGTATTTCACTAGTTACGGAAAACGGGATGGTTCAAGTATGTTTCATTTCACCTCTTGATATAGCTAGCTCTGACTAGGATCTTATCAGGGGAAACTGTTATACGAGTATAAAGTTCTACAAGTCCTATAACATGTAATATGTTATCATTTCCTGTACCAAACCTTGCTATTCAATTATTTATGCGGGATTGCATGATAATTCTCCTACATTATTCCAATGAATAGAGATTTAAATCTTCTGATTTTGTTACCAAGAGGTCAATGACGGCAGAGCAGAGATCGGGGGAGTCACTGTTGACTACGGCGGAGAGGTCGATGGTTGGGATTTGGGACTCGCTTCCGGGACGTGGTCTGAAGTCGGATTGGGATTCGGGAGGGAAAACGAAGAAAGAAGGGATGGTGGAGATGCTGGAGTCTACGAGGCCTTTGACTCCCACTTTGCATTCGTCGAAATCCTTAACGGCTTTAGCTCGATCGTAAGGTTGAGATGAATGGCCGCCGGTGGCGGTGATCGGATGCTGTTGCCATGGAAATTGACAAAGGTGAAGGAAGCAATAAATTTTCAAACCTCGGGCGTGCTACTTTGTAAGCAAATATAAAAAGAGGCAACAAACTTAGTGAACATTGATGGAAAAAATGCCGTAATGCTGTTTTGGACGTGAAGTGCTGAACTTGAACAGTGAAGTTGCGTATCCCATCATGAAAAGACAATTTGTGGATTGAAAATATTTATTATTAATAAATTTATGGTCGCACTTTTAAATTATAGTCAAGTTTTTTTTTTGAATCCTTAGGTTTATTGTCTCAATCGGATTTCCCCCCCTGATTTTCTCTCAATCCAACCGGGGTAAATGTCGATGAGTAAAATTAACAGAGATGACATAATCTAATTGGCACAATGAACATAACGATTCTAATAAATTTGACATTAATTTCATCCCTTCTAGTTTTGACGATAGATTCAAATAGAAATTGTGAGAAAAACGAATATGAAACAAATGCTTAATAAAGTATGATTCCAACTCAATCTTCCAAATTGTTCAACTTAACTCTAGAATTTTCCATTAGTGATTCGTTTTTTTAAAGGTTAGTTAAAAAAACAAAGACTTCAATCAATATTTCAAAATTTTAAATATTCAAAGAGACATTTTCCTTTTTGTTTAGGAACCTAAAGGGAAGGTTTAAGCATCAGAGTGACAAATTTCACATTACAATAAATTATAATTTGAGAAAAATATTAACATAAATCTCAAGGCATTCACGTGGTTGCAGGAGTTTTGAGTTCATAAATGGTATTGTGAGGAGGACAGATCATTTAGACACGTTCTTCGCTATATTATGCTACGCAGATTAGGTAAGTTGTTATCTGTTTTAGTTGGGATAGTTTGAAACAGACATTTACGAACTTATCCTTGGTTTCTTGGTTTTTGATCCTTCTGGAGACATCACTTCTTTTCAAATTAAGCTTTACACACATCAATTTGTTCGTTTTCTTCTACAAGAGAAAGAGAAGCAAGGAAGGAACCAGAATAATGGGAGAGGAAACCATATTTTCTTTTCTTGTGTTTTTGGTACATGTTAACAAGCTCTACCACCTTATTAGGATTAGGGGTGGCCTGATAGGGGCCTACGGCTTGGCTTGTCAGGTTAAAAGGTCAGACCAAAGCCAATTAGAAAGCCTTTTTTTTGCTCAAAAAGACTTATTTGGTTTGAGGGGATGGGAGGGAAAATGATCTCCTCCCCTCATTTGGTTGGCAAATTTTGAAGGGGAGGGGAGTCTAAAACATCCCAACCCTTGTAACACCTCAATCAAATAGCCAAATACTTAACCATAGTAGTTCAAATATCGTCAATAAGGATGTTCAACATCCAAACTATTAAAATACAAATCAGTTTAAATAAAACCCAAGTCATAGTGTTAAATCAAATCCTCAAAATATTTCCTCAAAACAAATTAAAATGCGGAAGTCTTAGGGTCATGGCAATATAAATGACATAACATGAGCCCTAGGAGCACAAAAGAGCCTCCAAGGTTCACTCCATAGGTGCCTTCCCTTGCTCCCTACTAAAACAGTCACCTGAAAATGTTAATATATATAGGGATGAGATTACACGTCTCAGTAACTACTGAAAGTTTCTACCGTACACAAGCAAAACTCATATGATAAAAGGAACTGATTACATATATATTCATATATACCATAATTCTCATACCAGACGAAATCAAGTTTAATCACCATTATATCAATCTATATTTTCATCACAACATGTAATATACAATTATGCCATATGCAATATGATAGATGCAACCTCCCTTATATCACCGTCCATCCTTATTCCGCTGACTGGAGCCATAGGCTAACACATAGTCCAACAGAAACCCATCCATTTAACTGGATTGTCTCAAGCTCACCAGTTCTTAAGATACACCCGGCCAAAGGTGTAGAGCTTAAGTCTGGACTATGGCTCCCCTCCTTAAAAGAATACAACTAAGGAGGTGTCACATGTCCCGCAGCTCCAATGAAATCCCGGCCAAAGGAAAACATGGAAGAAGGGGCCCTGACAAGTACCATCCACTGTGCACCGAGTGATGGCATACCACGTGGTAAAAGATCTCAACATACAAATTCATCCTCACTCCAACCCATCACAGATGCAACCGCCATGACAGTGATAAATAAAATATCATTAAAAGACAAAGTACAATAATTCATGCTTCCATTCATATCAAATATAATCACATATTCAAACATGTTAAAAATGAAATAATAATCCAATAATACATTAATTATCATTGAATTATTAATTATATGAATATAATGAGTTATATAAAAATTTACTTGTAACACTACTTATTTGAGAATTTATAATATAAACACATATACATATAATTCAGTCCATTTTTCTTTTTTTAAAAAATAGTCATTCAAAAATCATACACTATTCACAAGTATATGGAAGAATATTCAGAGTTACCTGTTACTCCGTAGCATACAGGTAATCACACAAGTGTTACTCCAAAGCTCTCAATGAGAGTCTACAAGATTTTGAACATAAGTATTTATCAATGTATTACTCAAAAGATACTCTATCACTACTCCCTAAAATAAACATATTATATTATCTACTGTCCATCAAAATATTTCATATTAAAATTTGATAATGGTTGTGAGTAGATAATATTATATATATATAGTCATAAGGAGAAACCTAAAACTTATCGGTCATAAGTAATAATTATTAAAATATGAAAATATGATATAATTTATAAAGAAGGGAGTTACTGGGATGGAAGGATATGAGAAAGGGATTTGAAAGAAGCTTGTGCATTTGGGTAAAGAGAAAAAATAAATTACAATTATATTATACAAGGAGAAAGCTGAAAGGAGGGATATAGGTAGGACAAGTACACACATATACAAATATGATGCCTACGCACAATATGTGCATAAGAAAACAAAATGGAATATGTGTGGCAGGATGAAAAGACCTTGGGAAGATGATTAGGTGAATAACATACAGACTCATGCAAGAAAGTATTAAGGGGAAGTGAGGACATGATACACTGTGCGGTGGTGGTGTGAGAGAATCAAGGTGAAATGACAAGGCACACAAGACAAAATAGAAGCCAGTGAAGGAAGAGAGATGGAGCATAAAAATGGTGACAAGACTGAAACAGGGAACCGAACAAGAGGAAAAGAAGAAGAAAAGCGGGATACCTGGCTGTGGAGGCTATGTGGCGGCAGTGAGGGTGAGGAGTGCAGCAAAGAGGAAGAGAAATTTAAAAGAACAATGAGGTAGGGCTTCTCACAATTGGGCTTCTCACAATTGGGCCATTCTTATATTTATTTAGTTATAAAAGTTGCTTTCATGTTAAAATTTGAATCTGTATGAATAAAATATGTGACTCAATTAAAAATAATAATCTTAAAAGCTTCCTAGTTATTGTTTACTTGCAATAATATTGCTTAATCATCTCCAAAAATCATAATAATCTTATATCTTCATGTATGTTTATTTGTAAACAATTATTTTAAGTAAGAATTTCATCTTATTTTTAAATTCATCAATCTATAATCTAAAAAAAAAAAAAAATTTGAAATATCAAATATTTCATATAAATCATTTTATATTAAAGAATGTACTTCCTGTCAGAATTAATTCTCTAAATCATAAAAAAATAGGATGTTACAACCCTCCCCTCCGTCCCCTGCATTTTGCTCCTCTTCAGATTGGGGTTTTTTTGGAAGGGAGCTAATTTTTCTGACCAATTTACCCATATAATTATAGTAATATATTCTAAATCTAACTTTCATTGTTGGCCCCTCCCTTTTCTCTTCTTTCCTGTCCTTTTGAGCAATGTTGTCGGTGATAATGATGAGAAGGCAGCAAGTCGCTTTGTCAGCTTGGCAGACGTCATCGACGGCGAGGTAGTGACGGAGTTGGTTGGAGAGGAGGTGACAACTTGGGGGGGTTGGAGAATACTAATAGTGGTAGAAAAGGAGCGAGAGGCCGAGAAATAGAAGGTGATGGTCTTGGGGAAGAGTGGGGAGGAGACAAAGGAAGGGGACCTGTGTGGAAGAGAGTGGTGATAGTGATGGTGGCATATGGAGTGGGGGGAGCAATATGATGAGTGAGAAACTAGGAGGTTGATTGAAGGAGATGACAAGCAGTGAAAATGTCTAATTTAATTTTTTTAAATATATTTTATATTAATTAAAAAAATCACCGCAACTAATGGTTTCTTGCTTCTTCTTCTTTTCTTTTTGAATGTCTGAATATTAATTAAAAAAAATCACTATTATTTTTTCTTTCTTTTTTCCATTCCCTCCCTCCCTATTTTTCTGTTCAAATTCCTTTGAGAAACCAAATGGGGATTGTCTGATGGGAGTGGGGATTGTTAGGTTGATTTTAAAAAGATATTATTTATTACTTAAATAGAAATAAAAAAAATATCAAATTTTTTATATAGACCAACATGTAAGATTAAAATAGTAAATTAGTTATTAATATCTCTCTCCTTCTCTCTTAAACCAAATAAGGGATCATTAAAAACCTCTTCCATCCCTCCTTTCCAATCAAATCAAACAAGGTAACCCCTTACCCTTTCCCTTTATCCCCTCCCTTCCATCCCATTCCTTCAAACCAGGAGGGGAGGGAGGGAAATGAGCTTCTCCCCTTATTTGGTTTGGAAATTAGGAGGGGAGGGGAGTCAAAATATTGGCTCCAAATCCCTCCCCTACCCTCAATTTTGTTCCCTCCAAATTGGATGTTTTGGAGGAGAGGAAAATATTGTGACTAATTTACCTCCATTGCTTTTTCATATTCCCATTTATACCCCTACATGTAAAATAAAATCACATATTCATTTAGAGTCTTCCGCATTCGGACCTCGCGTCTCAACTCTCACGGTCTCTTCCTCTATCGTCCTGCTCAGCTCTCTGTGGCGCTGTCATTACCGTAAGGTTTTTTTTTTCTGACTTTGATTATATCTCTAGTTTCTTTGTAGTAAGGTTTTTTACTGGGTGGGTGTTTTTTGAATCTGATTTCCTCATTAATTTCTTCATTGGTTTCTCCTTCTTTATTTTCTCGGCACAATTTCTTCATAAGATAAATGCCGCTTGTACTTCTGAAAGTTTCCCGATGGCGAGGTTTTTCCGGTGACAGGTTGTTCCACTTGTACTTCTTTCATTTTTCTAGGTTGATTTTTCGCAAACATCCTTAAAGGGTTATTTTAGTTGCAGTTGCGTAATAGGAGAATTAACCTGAAGGGTTCATTTTTCTGGGTTCCTTTTTGTATTGTTGGGTTATTTTAATCTCATTGCCCTTCTTTGTGTTGCTTGCTTGTAGATATTGGATTGCCATTGAAACAAAGGTAAGCTTTCCTCTATGTTTGGTTGTCGGTGTAAGGCTTGTACTTAATTTATGTCATTTAATGATAAAAAGAGAGTCTAAAATAGCATATTTGACACTATGTGATAGGATTTTCATGCTCAAAACAAATATTAAGATTCTGTGAAGCACAAGAAAAAGTTTTAAGATTCTGCAAGCCTCTGCCTTAGCTTTCTTTGGTTTTTTTTTTTTTTTTTTGTGAGAGTTGCCATTTGTCATTATTTATGAATAGGTTATAGGTTGATTTTTTTGACTTATTATTTGGATTATTCGAAATGAGTTGCACTATAAGTAACAGAGGTTAAAGTTCTTTGAACGTGAATTTTTTTTCCCCATTTACAGTGTTCAAATTTGAAATTGTTCAGAAAGTATATTGCTCCCTTTCAAATCAACAAATGATGTTCATGGATAAGTTGATTGATTAGAACAATTTAGCACATTGAGAAGGATAAGTGCTAAGCAACTCCAAACCACTAACAAAATGGAGCCATGAAACAAAGTATGGTTCTGGGAGGGAAGAGGAAAAGCATATTAGAGAGAGAGAGAGAGAGAGAGAGAGCAAAATGGCCTTTAAAACCCAAAAGCATCTTCTTGTAGCATTCCTTCTCTTGATTTTCAAGTTGGTCCCAGATGTCATTAACCATTTGTTGTATAAAATTTCATTCATGATTTTTATAATGTTCACAATTCAGTTCAATAGCTCCTGCTATTAATAATTTCTAACTATGACAATGGTAACGAGTAAAATCAGTAACAATGCTGCAATATTAAGAACGAGTAGTGAAGAGGAATGTTACTTTAGGATGCTCTACATGTCAGAAAAGGAGCTTTCTTGGTTTGTTTATGTCCCAAATCATAATATGTTTTGTTTTTGGTCAAACCTCTTGAGTTCAGCTTTCCTGGTTCTATGGAAAAAATTTGAAAAATTCAGTTCATGCACATTTTTTTAATTCTCATGGTTTGATTCTGGATTTTAGGAACAATAGGGGTGAACAGAGGTTCTTTATTTGCCTGGGGGCTTGTTAGATCTAGCTTGAATTGACCTCGTTAATCGATTTAGGTAATTTTGATATATATAACCATCTTTAAAGTTCTACTAATAGTGTCTCAGGTTGATTAATGCTGAGCTAATTGTACTTTTTCCTGACAAAAGTTGTTGCATAAATGCATCTTTGGGAGGTCGGAAAGTAAAAAACAAGATTTGCTTATGTGCAATGTGTTTTGTTTAACAAGTTGATTTAAACAATGCTATTATCTGGAAAAACACGTCTCTGTTAGAAAGAGGAAAATACTTGTTTTAAGAGAACTCATTGACAAGGGTTATGTCAAAGATAAAAGGAGCACTGGAAGAGTTATAGTTTTCTATTTCCATTGTATGAAATAAGTTACTATTGAAGTCTGATGCTTCTTTTACACAAAATTGTAATCTCTATTTATTTATTTTTTTACCAATCATTGTTTTAGTAATTCTAACAGTGAGTTAAAATAAATTTGTGTCCACTTGGTAAAATAAATTTGAATTTTCATAATTTATTTTATTTATATTGAGGTGTAAACTAATTTAAATAATTTTCCTTTAAAAAAACTAATTTAAATTATCTATATAAGAAAAAAAAAGTAAACTAACATATAAGGGTAAAATGGTAAATTAGTTATTATTTCTCCTCACATCCCCTCTTGAACCAAACAAAAGATCATTAAAAAACTTTCCTCTTCCTCCCCCTCCAACGAAACCAAACAAGGTGACCCCCTATGTTTTCCTTCTATCCCCTCTATCCCCTCCTCTTGTATATCCTCCCTTTAAACCAAACAGGCCCTAACAGGCCAGGACAAGGCTTACTGGTAGGCCTGTTGGGCCTATCAGGCCGGCCTAAGCCTGTTAAGGTCTTTAAAAAAAAATAGAGCAGTGTACAAACAATTAGTAATTACCCGTCGCATATTCGCATTTGCAATCTCCTTTAGTCCCTTTTGCCCTAACCCTAAATCTAACTCTTCAACCTTCAACATTCTTCATTTGTTCAGAGTTGAATGTGCCGTGCGCTCGTGCCGACTACCATCACCAAGACTCGAGACTGAGAGTGTTGACTCCTACTCTATCCGACTTCCTCCAGGCATCTGAGTTCTGACTCTGTACTCTATTTTGAGAGGTTGAGAAATGCATCACACACTCGCACAAGACTTGGGTCAAGGCATCCACCATCGACCATTAGTCCCTCCTATAGCCCTCCTCTCTCCATTGTCTCTCCGTCATCCGTCAGGTAAGTATTTGGTTTTTTTAGTTTGTTTATTTATTATTGTGATTTGCTTCTGCGATGTCATTCTCAACTTAATCACTTCTGAACTTGGCCATTCTTGCGATTTGCATATGATGTTCTTCTCTTTTGATTTCGTTGTCTTTTTTGTTTGATTCTGCTAGTTATTTGTTCTGGTTTAATTTGTTCCAGCATCGCCACTGATTTCTCCAATAAATTGTTGGGTTGAAGCTGGGCAAGAAGCCAGAACTCACCATATGTCGCTATTTTCATATTCCAGAACTCACCATATCTCCATAAATCATTGGGCTAAAGTTGGGTAAGCATGGATTTTTTATTGTCTTTATTTTCCTGCTTTTAGATGGAAAACAGATATTGAATCTGCCAGTTTTATGTTTAAACTCAGCGCATTTCCCACTTTTCTTATAGTGTACCCTATATGCATGTCATGTATCTTACATATGGCAGTATTGGCTGATTCGTCGATCCTTTGTTGGATAGATGGGGATTTAAAAAAGTTGCAGTTTCACTGCAAATTTGGAATCCATTTTGAACAAATTTTTTCCTGTACATTTGAGCTTAGGAATTTAGATTATTAATACGTTCCTTATATGCTTGTTCATATTTTTATTTTTGGCTGCCAATATACAATAAACTGTAGAATGGGAAGAACTTGTTAGAAGTACTTGTATGTTACAAGTACCTGTAACCTGGTTAACTATAGTGTGTGTTTGGGATGGCTTATGGAAGCCTTAAAAGCAGGATTGAAGGGGGTAAAAGCAAGATTGAGGCTTTTGAAATTTTTGGTTTGTTAGGAAATAAATATGTTAGGAAATTAGTAATTAGGATTCCTCATAATTAGGGATTGTGATTGATATCAATCATCATAATGAGCCATTAATGTAGAGGCTCCTCTCTTGTATATAAATACCCTACATCTATACATGAATCTACACACTTTTTAGAGAATAGAACTATATGGTATCAGAGCGCAAGTGTTCTAGTTTCTGTTCTGGTTTTTTTCAGACGGCGCTGCCCTCTGTTCTGGTTTGTTCCTCCGTCAGCACTGTTCACTCGCTAGGGTCTCCGGTGATCGGGCGCCACTGCACACATGCGCCACACAGGAGGACTCGCCGGCGTCCGATCGTCCCATCCCAGAAGATTCGCCGCCATCCGAGCCGCGCGTGGGCGTCACTCGTCGCCTCCAGATCTGCCAGAGATCCACGCGCTGGGGCGTGAGCGTGTTTTCCGGCGCCGTTGCTGCCGCCGTTTGCTGCGTTCGGACCGACTCACCACCGCCGTCATCTCCCATGTGGTTGTTCGTCGTGGGTACTCCTCATTTTCGGTTTGGTTGCTAATTTGTCCATTTGTACGTCCGTTTCTTTGTTTCTGGGCATGTGTTTCTCCATTTTTGGTTCTGTTCTGGCTGTTACGTCTGTGTTTGGTTCTGTTCTGGTTGTTGCTGGTCTATGCACTCTTTGCTTTGTTGAGGGTTGAGTTTACGGTGCCGTCTTTGCTAGCTCTTGCTTAGGGCTGTTTGGTTATTGTGGTGGTGAGGCTACTCCGTTTGCTTTTTGATTGTTGATTACTTCTACTTAGAAGGGGTTTATGTGCATTAATGGCTGACTCCAAGGCTAGTGTCACTACTGAGATTATTCCTGTGACTAATAAAATCACTGAGCACAAATTGACCTGGATAAATTATATGGATTGGAGCAAAACCATCTGCATGTACTTGCTTAGTATTGAGAAGGAGAGCCATTTGACTGATACGCCTCCCGCAGATGATCCAAAGATGACTTGGGCCCGAGCGGATGCTCGTTTATTCTTGCAAATCCAGAATTCTATTGACAGTGAAATCCTTCCCTCGGTTAGTCACTGTAATATGGTTAAGGAACTTATGAGCTGCTTGGAATTCCTGTACTCTAGGAAAGGCAATATTACTCGCATTCATGATGTCTGCAAGGGATTCTATCGTGCTAAATAGCAGGGGCGTTCGTTGAAAAACTTTTACGTGGAGTTCAAGAAAATGTATGAAGAGTTGAAGATGTTAATGCCGCCTACCACTAACCTTAAGGTTCAGGTTGATAATATGGAGAAACTAGCGATTCTCAGCTTTCTTACTGCCTTGGATCCTGCCTACGAAACTGTTCGTTCCCAGGTTCTGTCTAGTTTTGAACTTCCGTCACTTCAGGATGTGTACTCTTGTGTGCTACATGCAGATAGTCTCTTACACCCGACTCCTACTCCGAATGCTAGTGCATTAGCTGGCCGTGGTCCCACTGATACCCGTCAACAGAATTTCGTCAAAGCTGGCCATAGTATACGATACTCGACCTCTGCTGATCCACGGAACCAAGGTCCTCCACGCTCTAGCAACAATCCTCCGACTCCTGGTCTTATTGTCTGCTTCTATTGTAAGGAACCTGGTTATACCATACGGTACTGTCGTAAGTTACAGAACAAGCTACAACGTACTGGAGCTGCTCATATGACCCAATCCTCCGATCCATCTGATAATGTTCCATCCACTCCGAGTGCACTTGTTACAGGTAACGGCGACTCATGTCTTGCTACTTCTTCCTCGAAGTGGATCATCGATTCCGGTGCCACTGACCACATGACAGGTAACCATCATTTATTCTCTACGTATGCACCTTATGTCAACCCCTCTTTTATAACTATTGCCAATGGCTCGTCCTCTCGCGTCCTTGGCTCCGGCACGGTTACACCCGTATCTTCTGTTTCTCAATCATCAGTCCTTAATGTTCCTGATCTTGCTTTTAACCTTCTATCTCCCAGCAAGCTTACTCGCCAATTGACTTGTTTTATCTCACTTTTCCCTAACCATTGTGTGATTCAGGATCTTACGACGAGGCGGATTATTGGTAGGGGCTATGAATCTGGCGGCCATTACTTCCTTGACGATTGGGTGCCGAGTTCCCTTTTTGCTCTGGTGTTGCAGAGCACAAAAACCGGCACTTATTAGAAGTTGCCTGGGCTCTCATGTTTCAAATTCAAGTTCCTAAATCCTTTTAGGCTGATGCTGTGTCCACCGCATTCTTCCTTATTAATCGTATGTCGTCTCCTGTTCTCAGTGGTGACATTCCATACACAACTTTGTTTCCTTCCAAACCCTTGTTTCCTATTGATCCAAAAATCTTTGGTTGTATCTGTTTTGTTTGAGATATTTGTCCCACTGTCACCAAACTTGATCCTAAATCTCTCAAGTGTGTCTTCCTTGGCTACTCTAGGGTTCAGAAGGGTTATCGGTGATATTCCCCCGATCTCCAATGCTATCTTGTGTCTACCGATGTCACTTTCCATGAGTCTACTTTGTTCTTCTCTGTCTCTGCTCTGCCTCCATCCCCTAACCCTGATCTTGATCACCTTTTAGTGTATGAGGTTCGCTCCCCACCAGTGCCAGCGTCTGTGCCGGCCCCTGCTTCGCCTCCTATCCACCATGTCTATCAGAGACATACTAAGGAAAGTAATGCCGCTGCTGGTACCTCTGACCTACCAATACCTGCCTCGGCACCTGATCCGCACTTAGCCTCCTCGCCCCCAATGACCTCTGACCCTGAACTAGTGCCTGAGTCCGTGTCGGATACTCTAGATCCTCCTGCCTCTTCTACGGACCTACCCATTGCCCTCCACAAAGGTAAACGCACTTGTACGTACCCTATTTCCTTGTTTGTATCCTATCATCACCTGTCACCCACATCCTGTTCCTTCATTGCATCCCTAGACTCTCTTACCATTCCCACCAACCTTTCCCAAGCCTTGGCCTATTCTGGTTGGCGTGCTGCGATGGATGAGGAAATGATGGCCCTTGATAAGGCTGGTACCTGGACTCTCGTTGATTTACCTCCTGGGAAGAAGGCTATTGGGTGTAAGTGGGTGTTTGCCGTTAAGACAAAAGCTGATGGTACCTTGGAACGATTGAAAGCTTGACTGGTTGCTAAGGGTTATGCTCAGACATATGGTGTTGACTATTCCGAAACCTTCTCTCCTGTGGCTAAGCTGTCATCTGTTCGTCTCTTCATCTCTATAGTAGCTACCTATGGTTGGGATCTTCATCAGCTGGATGTTAAAAATGCTTTTTTAAATGGCGATCTTCTTGAGGAAGTTTACATGGAGCAACCGCCTGGCTTTGTTGCTCAGGGGGAACATGGCAAGGTATGCTACCTTCAGAAGTCTTTATATGGTTTGAAACAGAGCCCCCGTGCTTGGTTTGACAGATTCAATTATGTGGTTAAGAAGTTTAGTCTGAATCAAAGTAAATGTGATCATTATGTGTTTTATCAACGGACAGACGCTGGTATGATTCTTTTAGTAGTCTATGTCAACGACATTGTTATTACAGGTGATGATATGATAGGGATCTCGTCACTCAAGGTCTTTCTTAATTCCCACTTCCAAACAAAGGATTTGGGTCAGTTAAAGTACTTTCTTGGGATCGAAGTTATGAGAAGCAAGAAAGGCATTCTCCTAACCCAGCGGAAATATGTTCTTGATCTACTGAAAGATACCAGGAAACTTGGAGCATCACCCAGTAGTTGTCCCATGATTCCTAATCCCTTTTTGGATATTGATGAGAGTGTGCCGTTTGATGAGCTACCTGAGGATATGAAAAAAAGGATTGATCCTGAGAAGATTAAACCATTTGCCTACCCTGAGCAATACCGAATGCTAATTGGAAAATTGAATTATCTTACGGTAACTCGCCCTGATGTCACCTTTCCTGTCAGTAGGCTTAGCCAATTCATGGTAGCACCAACTGTTGCTCAGTGGGAAGCTTTGGAACATGTCTTACATTACTTGAAGGGCTCACCTAGTCGTGGTATACTCTATACGAATCATGGCCACACAAAGATTGAGTGTTTCTGTGATGTTGATCATGTGGGGTTAAAGATGTCTAGGTGGTCTACTACAGGCTATTGTGTTCTTATAGGTGGAAACTTGGTATCTTGGAGGAGCAAGAAGTAGGACGTGGTGGCAAAGTCTAGTGCAAAAGCTGAATATCGAGCCATGTCTCAGTCTGTACAGGAGATTGTGTGGATTCACCAGTTAATGAAGGAAGTTGGTCTTGCCACGTCATTGCCTGCGAAGCTATGGTGTGATAATAAAGCTGCCTTACACATAGCCTCCAACTCCGTGTTCTATGAACGTACAAAGCATATTGAGATTAATTGTCACTTTGTACGTGATAAGATTAAGGAGAACTTTATCTCTACAGGACATGTACCGTCTAGTGATCAGTTAGGTGATTTTTTAACTAAGGCCTTGGATGGCACTCGGGTTGACTATCTTTGTAACAAGTTGGGCATGATTAACATTTATGCTCCAACTTGAGGGGGAGTGTTAGGAAATAAATATGTTAGGAAATTAGTAATTAGGATTCCTCATAATTAGGGATTGTGATTGATATCAATCATCATAATGAGCCATTAATGTAGAGGCTCCTCTCTTGTATATAAATACCCTACATCTATACATGAATATACACACTTTTCAGAGAATAGAACTACATGGTTCATGTTTGCTACAGCTTAATGTCCACTGGGCTTATATCATATAAGCTACTTATTTTGATAAACCAAAATTTGGATCTTATGGGAAAGGAAAAGCACGGTTGGCAGGTGGGGAAAAGGGCATCCACCCTTTCTTTTCTCTCTCTTCTCCCATGGTGCACCTGACTACTTCTGGTTCCATCCCCCCCCCCCCCACCATCACTTTTCACTTACTTGGACATTGATATTTTTTTTGTTTTGCCCACATTTGGACATTGTTATTATTTACCCCAGCACCATCGCCTTTATTCATTTAATATATGAATAATTAATGAATTATTGAATATATATACACAATAAAATTATTTTTATCATTTCAATTTTAAAATTTCTCTTAAAGATTTTTTTGCCAGAAATATTCCTCTTATAAGTATATAATTTTAATATTTTTCTTTAAATTAATGTGCATATAATATATATTTTTCATTTAATAAGATACATATTATTTAATAAGATCCATGTCTTTTTGAGCCATTTTCATATAAACTTGCTTTTCAACATATATCCAAACAAGTTTTTAAAAGTTACATTGAAAAAAGTCACTTTTGTCACCGTCAATTCAAACATAAATCATATTACACAATCTGACTTTTACTCAATCTTACTTTTACATAAATCAAATTGCAAATAAGCTACTTTTCCTACCACTATCCCAAGCACACACTATATTGTATGTACTGTATTGCAAGATTAGTTGAAGTTAAAATCTGCTAGTTTGTGAAAACCCACAAAGGCTTTAGATTGTGAGCATGTTGAAGCTTTTTCAAGGTAAGTAAGTTGTTGGTAAGGGTGGAAACAGGCCAAGTCAGGTCAGGCTTTGCCCTTAACAAGCTAAGCCTGTATCGCAACAAATAGGCATGTAGCCTATCATAGGCCTTTTTTTCAACCTAAGCTTAGCTTGTACAAAGGCCAGGCCTGACCTGAAGCTTGTTTGACAAGCTTGTATTTCTAAAAATTCCAAACAGGCTAATAGGCCTATGATGGAAAAAAAGGCAAAAAAACAGGCCATAATTACATAAACAAAAATTACAATAACTTGATACAAATTATCCAAAATATATATAATCTAATCAATCAACAAGATAACACCAAATAAAACAACAAAAGAATTTTGATTAAAACCAAATCAAAGTATAGCCACCGACCACAAAGCATCAAATCTTCAATAATGTAATTTCTTCTTTTGATTCAAAAAACCTGGAAAAGAAGAAATCAAATACATATTATTAGATCATAACACAATTTAACAAGTAATAATTATAGGAATTGATATTATTTTAACAATGCAAGTCATTCTAGGTATTATGCTTGCGTAGCCAATCCCACCACAAACTAAATCATGTAAATCCATCATAGTATAATAATATCAAGTGTCATTCCAGATATCGCCTTCATCAACACTTGAACATATTCTCGCTTGTTAACCACAACTATAAACAAATTGCAAAGGAACGATGTATAATGAATTTCAGAGGCATACTGCACTGTATGGTATAATAAAACAATTAAAAATACTTGGATTGAATTATCACCACATAAGCAAATTTTTCAATTACAGGTGCCACGACAGCTAGGACAAGTCCTTTCAATTTCGTCCAATGACATGTCTAAATACTTAAAATTAAGGAAGTCAAAACAGTAAACACTCACCATCCACATAAAACAATATTTACAACTAACAAATGGGGTGTCTTCACCAATATTATATGCCCACCACGTTAATATATAGCTTTAACAGTATCCCTTCAACATCCACAGTGCACGAAACCATAATATGTTGATAATTATATTCATTGCAATTAAACCTGATCTTTTCAAGACAATCAGATTTTTAGGACAAGGTTTGCTGTCAATACTTCTCAGAGATTTAAGGTCCCAAATTTAATTGAAGTTTCTTCCATTTCGTGATGCGTAGCTATAGAGCCCACTGGCAAACACAGGGATAAAATTGATTGGATAAGACAAGTAAGCAAGATTTCAAAATGCTTTTTACTTTTTGACAAAATAGACAAAACAAATGCATAAAGACACTGACTTCGACACTTGAACATATTCTCGCTTGTTAACCACAACTATAAAATAATAGCAGACACAACTAGGCCTGTTCAGGATCGGGAAATCCCATTCCCGATCTCGATCCCGAGAAGTGATCGGGAAGGGATTTCATTCCCGATCCTGATCCCGATCTCGATCCCGAGAATTTCCTGAATTTCCAGAGGTGATGACAACATGACTTGATCTGATCTAAAGCACCCTGTAGACATTTTTTGCAATCTGGGCAGCACTTACACGTTCAAAACTATGAAGCATATATGCGCACCAAGTTTTGTATATATAGGTTGTGTCTAATTTCACACCTGATTGAAAGATTATCCTTATGATAACTAAATTTGGCAGCACTTACACGTTCAAAACTATGAAGCATATATGCTTATGATTAAGAACTGTCAGCATATATACATATTTGTATAAAGCAAATCTTATTTTTAATTGAACATGACAGAAGACAAAGAGATAGTTAAGCTAATCCATTCACTAAATATCATAAAACAAAGAGAGATAGTTAAGCTAATCCATTCACTAAATATCATAAAACAAAGAGAGATAGTTAAGCTAATCCATTCACTAAAACATAAAAAGAGGGAATATCTGGCTAGCAAGTGTAGAGAGATAGTTAAGCTAATCCATTCACTAAATATCATAAAACAAAGAGATAGTTAAGCTTTAGGCATGAATAAACCAAACCCAGAGAGACACGCTAGGAATTCCAGAATTCACAACAGTGAACATGTAATAACCAGAAGGAGCAACAT
Source organism: Inga laurina (assembly GCA_963855925.1). Lineage (NCBI taxonomy): Eukaryota > Viridiplantae > Streptophyta > Magnoliopsida > Fabales > Fabaceae > Inga > Inga laurina. The sequence goes on along the minus strand of OY979712.1, from coordinate 1,680,515 downwards.
TTTGTAGATATAATGAACAAAGCCAATTCAGCATCCACAAAGCCATAAAAATATATAATGAATTTATCCAAAGCTTCTTTTGCATGAGTGTAGCAGAAAATACAACAAACACAAATTCAATATGGTGGCTTCCTAGGGGTCCAATAGATCACCAATCACTTCCAAAAATGGTGGAGCAGAATGCAATTTACATAGCCAGAAGCCAGGAACCCAAAACCTGCAAGTAGCAACAGATATGCTCATATGCTTGAAGAGCAACAGATATGCTTGAAGTTATAGATAGGCAAAATGCCATATTCCATTTCCCTAATTTTCAGACAACTAATAAGATTAAATTAAACTAAATGAAACAACAAGAAAACTAACCATTGATTAGTTGTCTAGCGCTTCCTCTGAATGTGATATGCTTGAAGTTACCGATTCAGCTGCGAAAAGCACAAGCAAAAGAAACAAAAATTACAAATAATTAATAAATAATAAATGAAATGAACTAAACAAACCAAAAGAATAGATATTACCTTGTTCTACAGCAATAGTGTCATTGAAGTTATCAATTTGAAGTTCTTTTAGTTGATCACACAAAGCAGAAGTAGATGAAGATAACCAATTTTGCGTACAAATGAGCGCCTCAACTGTCTTTGATGAGAGAGAACTTTTGTATTCAGAAATGACACGACCTCCCGTACTAAATGTAGATTCAGAAGAAACGGTGGATACAGGTATGGCCAGCACATCCCGTGCAATCAATGAAAGGACTTTGTATTTAGAACCATTTTCTTTCCACCAGGCCAAAACATCAAACTCTTCATCTTTTAATGCAATCAACTCAGATTTAAGATACTTATCCACTTCTCCATACTTATCTAGCTGATTATCAGCCTCAGATCGATCCATAAACCGCCTCATTATAGGCATTCTTTGACGTAATAAAGATATGCGAGACTGAGTAGAAGTACTAGTAGTAGGCTTTGACTTTGACTCGATGCTTGTGACTGAGGTTGGTTTACAATCTGAGATTGAGATGTGTCTGGCTCAACTACATAGTGATCATACAAACGATACAAAACATTTAAGACCATTTTGATCATTGCCTCACACTGTGCGGCATCCTCAAAGATAGCCTCAAAAGCATACTGCAAATATGTTGTTTTATACCTATGGTCAAGTAAAATCCCTATCATCAACAAAGGATTAATGTCATCAAGATTTCCCCAATACTTTTCATACTTGGACAACATATTTTCAGCCATATTAGATAACAAACTCATATGATCATTGGCTGCATCTTTAAGGATAACATAAACTTCAGCTATTTGTTGGAAGCATTCATTTGAGGTAACATGAAGTAATCCTGAAAATTGTAAAGTCATGTCATAGAAGACTTTCAAAAACTCAACAAATTCCACAGCTTTTTTAAAATCCACTCTTGAAGGAGGACCAACTATATTTTTTTTCTACAAAGAACGGTTTGTAATCTTTATCATCATCGATCATCCTTTCAAAAACAGTGCTGAATTTAATGGCACTCTCCAACATAAGGTAAATTGAATTCCACCTAGTTGGGCAATCCATTATAAGTAGGTTTTTTGAGTCAATTTTCATTTTCTCAACAAACTCTTTGAACCTTTTAAGCCTCGAAGGAGAAGATCTAACATATTTAACAGCATTTCTAATGCCCTCAACACTGCTGTGCAATTCCTTCACACCATCAGAAACAATCAAATTCAAAATATGTGCACAACACCTCAAGTGCAAGAAGTCTCCATCACAAACTAAACCATTCCAATGCCTTAAAACTTATTTCAATCTTGCCACTGCATTGTCATTTGAAGCAGCATTATCAACTGTAATTGTATAGACATTATCAATGTTCCAAGCTAATAAACATCTCTCCAAAGTTGCTGCAATTGTCTCACCCTTATGGTTTTCTATTATACAGAAATTCAAGATTCGCTTCTGGTATGTCCAATCCTCATCAATCCAGTGAGCAGTCAAGCACATATAGTTGGCATTTTGACAAGAAGTCCAAGTATCTGTTGTAAGGGAAACATGAACTTTTGTTCTTTTAAAATACCTCTTCAATTTTATTGATTCTTGCATATACAACCTCAAGCAATCCCTTGTTACTGTCGTCCTCGAAGGAATTTGAAGGCGAGGTTCAACCTTCATCATCATCTGTTTAAACCCCACACCGTCTACCACTCGAAATGGCATTTCATCTAGCATAACAAACTTTGCAATTGACAATCTGCATTCTTCTTGATTGAACAAATGATGAGTCAGCTTTTTGCTACTTCCTTCAAGAGTGGATGCCAACAAAGATTGTTTAGCCTTGTTCGGTCTGTTTGGATTTTTGATACATGTTTGTAAATGTTTCAACAATCCACTTGTCCCTTGCAGTACAGGGTCACATTTAAGTGGCTTGTTGCAATACTTGCACTTGGCCCGAAGTTGTCCATCTTTAAATTGTTCTATGGGTAGCTTCTCAAAAGCATCCCAAACTGAAGATTTGTGTTTCTTCCTTGGACCTTGAATTTCTTCATCTCCCTTGTCATCATTTGTATCACTTGTGACATTTTCCTCCTCATTTGTATGAGTAACTTCACTACCTTGTGTAGAAGGATCTTTAGGTTCTGCCTGACTTACTTCAATATATCCTTCAGCATCCATTTATTTCTATAAAAGGAAGGAAAATAAGGGAATCACACATATCCTTCAGCATCCATTTATTTTCCCATGTAATCCATATCAGATTAATCTTAAAACAGACATATACATAAGCCTATCAACCATATTATATTGCTAAAAGTGTTTCTTTCTCTTCTCAGCCATGGTAATAGAGCAATTCCATGGTAACAAACCATGTAAAAGTGTTTCTTTCTCTTCTCAGCCATATTATATTGCTAACAGACCAGCAACTAAGTGTTTCTTTTCAGCTAGGTTACAAGCTCACTTTACAAGTAACTAGTATAATAGTACTTCATATAAGGAAATACCCACCGAGGCACAGATCCAAGAGCAAGGGAATTCAAATATTAAATAAAACATCATAATTTCAGAAACATTAAATAGCCTAAGTCATTAGCCGGAAATTCTTTAGCAGCCGATTCAAACAAGAGATAAAGGAAAGGACTCCATATTTATTTTTGGATCAATAACCCCACTCCCAATAATCTTTCCAGTAAAAGCAATAATCAAATATCACATGCTTTGATGCTTATACACGAGGCACAAATATTATAGTGACATATAAAATCTACAACGTAGGAACACCAAAGAATTCAAACGAACAATTAGTCAATTACCACTTATATGGAGATTGGGGATTTGGGGAATAAATTCAGAGAGGGATGCGCCCCAGGACCACCGTCGGACGCGTCGTCCATCGCACAGGGAGGGGATGAGAGACCGAGATTAGGGTCCTCAGCCAGGGTCACTGTCGCCGATGCTGAGATTGGGGATTTGGAGACCGACACAGGCTGGGAAGTGCCGAAGTGGGAAGGAAATTAGGGCTCGAAAGTCGCCGACCCTGACGCCGACGCTGAGAGAGCCTGAAGTGGGAACTACCGAATTGGAAGGAAGGGTCTGGCCGTCTGGGTTAAGGTCGAGAAGACGAGAACAAAGAGATGGAAGAGTGATTGACTGTGTCTGTCTGTGCGTGAGAGACAGAGTGACGGTCGGTGACGGAGTCGAGCAAGTAATTTAGAATGTTTTTTTGACACTTACTGATACATCATACATAAGAGGTAATTAAAAAAAATTATATATTTCGGGATTGGGAAATACCGATCCCGATTTTTTCCCGTCCCGAAATTTTCGGGACGGGATTTTCCCGTCCCAATTTGCTCTGGATCAGAACGGGAAGGTTGGGACGGGAAAAAAATGAACACTCCTAGGCACAACAGCTTCAGGTTTAGAAAGGAAAACAGGGGGACATGTATAGAGTATAAAGCAAACTCAAGCTTACATAGCAAAACAAGATTCCGCCATTCATGCGTCGTCTCATCAAAGTCAGTAACCTTACACAACAAACTCAAGCATCTAACCGGCCACTCATGATCAACAGAATAAAAAGTCAGAATCCTTTCAAAAAATTAGCAGCCTTACATTGCTAACTGAAGCATCTAAAGACCCAGTCCTAACTCATGTAAAATTCAAAAGCGAAAAATCTCAAAGTGACAAGGATTTTACAAAGTATAATAAAATGATTTTAGGCTTATAAAACAAAAAAAGATACTTGCTATTGATTGAGAGTGAGAGATTTAGAGTTGAGCACTGGAAAGATACCTGCTGCGGCTTGTGAGTGAGATCCGAGATAGAGAGTTAGATTGGAGGTGGAGACAAAGTATAACACTTACACCTAGATAAGAACAAAAGGGAGTTTTAGATGCAGATCACTAGGAGCAATTTTGTTCATATTGTAAAGACTTTCATAACTGAAGCCAAGAAAAAAAGGCAGCAAATCTCAGGATAAAAACACAGAGAAGAAGAGTGGAGATGATCGCAAGAAACAAGAAGCAATAACACTAAATACATACCTACCCCAAGCCGAGGAATAGAGAGTTCAAGGATGGAGAGTTGGTGACTCAGTGAATTGGAGAGCTACAAGTCTTCGACAGTCGATCGGGAGAGGAGAGGATGGTGACTCGATGACTCAGAGAGAGAGAGAGAGAGAGAGAGAGAGAGAGGCAAGCTGCCATGGCCGACAGTGAGAGGACGGGAGTATAGAAGAAGAATAGTGGCTGAACAGGGAATGGTGCTGAGTGGGTTAGATTTCAGCTGCTGCATTGCATGAGTGAGTTTAGTGTGGTGTAGGAGTTAGGGATTAGGATGGAAGGAAGATAAGATAATTACATTTTTACCCTAATAATTGTTTTTTAAAAAAAATAACTTAACAAGTTGGTCAACCTGACAGGCCTAACAAATTTATTAGTTAGCCTAGGCCTAACCTATTAAGAAAAAAGGCTTTCAAATCGGCCTTGACCTGACCTTTTATATTGACAAGCTAGGCCATAAGCCCTTGATAGGCTGTCTAGCCTGTTTTGACCCCCAACCCACACATAACATATCTCCAAAGTCTAAACAAACACGTATATGAGCGCCTTTTTACATAAACAAATTAGGAAAAATTACATTGACGTCAAGATAAGAGAAAATATTAAAAAATAATCCCTTAAAATCTTAAAATTACATTTAAGTCTTATAGGGCTTTTTCACAATAAATTCCAATCACGGACTTGCCTATGGACACTCCTAAATTTATCAATGAAGTGCTCCTGAACTTGTCAGCGGATGCCATGGACTTGTCAACTGAATTAGAATGTTTTGCAAAATAGCCCCATGGGACTTAAATGCAATTTTTAGATTTTGAATGACCATTTTTTCATATTTTCTCCTATACGGGACCTAAATATAATTTTTCCAACAAATTATTTGAATTTTCAAAATATTAATTAGAGCATTAACAATTAACCATATTTTTTATACATTGTATCTAATTAAAAATAAGTTGTATACTGATTTGCATATTAATATTAATTATTAATTAATTTTTTAAAAAGCTCTAAGTTTTTCATTTCTTATTTCACTGTTCAATAAACTTTATTATTATCTTTTCTTTTTACTTGGGGAAGTCCGAATGTAGTTTCGTGGGGGTGGCAAGATCCTTGCCTGCTTTCTTGGTGGCGCTGTGGTGGATTTGAAGATTGGAGTGACTACTGACTACTCTCTTCCCCATTCTGTCATTCATGTGTTGAACTGACATTTCGATTCATAATCATCTTGGTTTGCTTGGTGGATTCAGCAGCTCCCTTTCACATTCATTATTCGTTCTCCCTCAATCTCGGTTTACTCTGTGCAATCTAAAGTGCCCATTTATCTCTCTATATGCGCGCAGGTATATATGGTACCTCAGACTTCTTGATTTAGTTCAAATGGTGAGAGAGTTTCATCTAAAGGTGCGGAAAAATTTGCTTTGTGACTTGAATGGTTTTATAGCGAAGTTAATTCTGTTAAAAAATTATTGCTCCGGTCTTTTAATGCATTAATGTGTTCCCATTGAAGCTTTGTTCTCATGCTGCAGATGGAATTTGTTCCTGGTTGCAGCATTGACAATTTTGATCATTATCGTGCTAACTTGATCCTGTATCTGAAGCCCTTGTAACTTACATTTCCTGTTTGGTCTGTCTTTTCAAAATGGCAAATGACATATCAACATTGACGGCTCATAAAGCCCTAGTATTAAATATTGGAATACTGTCAAGGCTTCTTGTCTTCTCATTAATCATCATCTTCCGGTTGCTTGTTTCCCCCTATGACACCTTTGCACCATTAAACCCTTACTGCCTCACCAGATCCAACACTGATCCTGGCCAAGAATCTTCCCGCCCAAATGTGCTTTGGCCAAGCTAGGGTTCTGCCATTGAAAATGGAATAGTTTGGGATTCTGCTACTTTGTCCGTATTGCTTAGTGTGACTGTAAGTATGAGCAATCGTATGCCTTCTTACCCCTCCTTCCCATTTGCATTTCCTTCTTGTCGCACACAGGTTTGAGAACATTCCTTTTCTGTTTACAATTTGATTTTATATAGACATGGTTTTATTTGGATTCTGTACGGCCTGAACTATTCTCCAATTTGCTGCAGCTTTTGCCCCCTTAATACCGTTAATTGGTGAAAGGGCTGTTCTGGCAGTGTGAGGCTATCTAATTAATAATGTCGCATTTGTATTTGCAGCTCTATACTTTTACAAGTGAGTTGGTCGAGTTTTATTTATGCTTTATATATGATTTGACTTGGGATTGAAAACCTGTAATTCTATATCTTTAATTTAGTTGCAACGGCTTATATCAGTGTACCCAAACCCAAACCGGACCACGGGTCATCAACCCAATTCGGTACTTTTTTTTTTTAAATAATCGATTTTTTTAATTATTTTTAGAATTTCATATTATTAAGCCTAAAATCTTCAATTTCTCATCAGTTTGGCCTCGAGTTAACTCTGGTTTACCTCTGATATAACCCACTGACCCTTGACCCAGTACCCTTGTCGGTTCAGTGACTGGTCCGGGTTTAATCAGCTTGACTTATATTGATTTAGTTGTTGGTAAAGGAAAAAAATGTTTATCTTTAATTTTCCAATGTTATTTAACTGAAACCATGGCAGTGGCCTTGGCAATTCTTGAACATGTCTGAATCAAGTTTTGAGACCTTTTAGCGTCCTCAAAATAGTATTCCTTTTTTTTTTTTTTTTTTGCATAAATTGTTGCTTTAACTAGGTGTGCAGCAGCTGCAATTTGAGGGGAGAGTGTGAAAGGGCATTTGTGAAGGTGCGTGAAGATGAAGGAGGAAGGACAGTTGACTTACGGGCTCGATCCAATTATCGGTTCAGTTGAGAACAAACCATGTCTGAATAAAATGATAAAAGATTCAGTGAGAAGATTGCTGCGAGAATTGGTGGGGCACATCATTAAAGAGGATGGTTCTAATCTCTCCAATTCCACTGATAGAGTTAATCTCAATCCACAAGCTAGACAAAGGCAATGCAAAAGCCTCAATTAAGCAAGGAGATTGGATTTGTCCCAAGTAGCTTGATTACATCCCATAAGTATTTTCTGGCATAAATTATTTTCTCTACACTTGTTCACATTTCTTTCCTGCCTTCCATTGTCTAGATGCAATTTTGTCAACTTCGCCGGAAATATTAGGTGCTTGAGCTGTGACAACTTATCCCAAGAAAGAATAAGGCAGTTACAGAATGGTCAGGAGCATCTGCCAATGAAGAAGGGAGACTGGATATGCAACAAGTAATGTGGCAGTCCATAATTTTTTGTATTCATATGAATCATTACTATTTCTAACTCGTACCATTCATGTCATTTCTGCAGATGTAACTTTCTTAATTTCGCTAGGAATACAAAATGTTTTCTTTGCAAAGAGAACCCTCCAAAGCGGCAGCTCAATCCAGGGGAGTGAGAATGTGAATCGTAGGTTCTTGCTACACACATTGGTTCTTGTGTTGGTCACATTGTTTATTTGATTGCATGCATTTTCTGTGTGTTGAAGCAATTTGAATCTTGGTTTGTGCAGGTGCAACTACATCAACTTCAGGAGAAACATGATCTGCCTAAAATGCGATCACAGAAGGCCAAAGGCATCAAGTGCTTCTGACTCTTCTCATCGATCGCAAGCTGAAGATCATGACTACCGCAAGAGTAACCAGTTAATTTTTGGCAGAAATCGAGGTCACATTAATGACCAAACAATTACCATAACTGACAGAAAGAACAGGAGAAAAGGTTCTGGTGAGTGGAGATTTGTGGTAGATAAGGATGAAAATGATCAACTGTCCTATTCTCGGAATGGTTCTTGTCATTTTGACAATTTTCCAATAGCTGGAGGTAAGAGTGAATTGTCAAAGAGTCCCCAAAAAATAGAAGCATGGAAGAAGGAGATGCTGAATATCATGAACAAAAGCTCCCTGGAGAAGACAACGGATAGTGAAGATGAGTTGTGGTCTTCTGATGACCGGGTTGTTAATGAAGGAGCTTCTTATTTTACTGATGATGATGAAATGGAAGAATGGTTTGGAGTGGGTAGGAAGTGAAGAAATGGAATTTTGTGAGAGCAAGTAACAATCAGTCTGATCATACATGTCACATCTGTTATACATGTTTGTTGATAGGAGTTTATTCTGGGCTTATATGATGTATAAACTTGCAAAGTAATGCTTGTCACATTTAGTCACTTGACTTTTTGGTCCTCCAAAGATGTATACAGGTTATCTAATTTTGCTCTTCATAGATTAAACATCCTATTTTTGTGCTCTGAAGATTCAGGATTCACAGGGACTTAAAATAGTCTTCAGCATTATGCAATAAGTGATACACCTTCCGGTCCTTAATAGAAGATATATTTAAAGAGTTGATCTTAGTCCTAAATATAAGATAGATTTTTTGTATTTGTCAATCTTTTCTTAATTTACCCTTATTAACATTTTCTCCGCTATAATTAAGGAGGAGAGGGAGTATAACTTAATACAATTGAGGATGTTATTGTTAATAGCTCCCATTACCATCAAAAGTTGCATTATTTGTACCTTTCATTGTATGATTAAGTCAGACATAGAGAAATTAAAGAATAAATCAAAGACATATCAAATTGAGGCAAGTCTATCCAGAATAGTTTAAACTATTCTGGCACATTCAAAAAGCTATAAACTGATCAGAAAACTGATGTAATTAATCGGTAACTATAGAAAACGGGTTTGATGGAAAGTTGCGGATTAATTGAAAACTCTCATATTGATTAATTATATTTCATTGAGGTTTTATCATTCTAATGCATGTGTACTTATAGATTAACCAACATTATTATGCTATACTTTTATCCCAATATCCTCCACTGTTCGTGTGAGTGTATTCTCAAACCCTCATATATCTTTCATGATTGTATCAGTTCCTTGCTTTATACAAATGTAGTCATTCTAATATGCATACATATATATACACATATATGCCCAAAATTTATTTAGTTCTTCATAAGAAACACAAACTTATAATACAGAGTTCAGTACAAAAGCAAGTGTTTTTTGTGTGTCATAAGTTTACATGACGGGTATTTCCCATCTTATTGAAACACGAAAAACTCTCAGAGCAGTAGGATACATAATAAATTACACAGGCAATTACACTTGCCTTATTTGTATATTATAATTTGTTGATTTATTTTGGACCTTCAGTTTTTTAGACCTCCTAGAGTATTACTATATATTCAAGTATTATTTAGATGGGTTTTTAATGGGAAGAATTACTATGAGGTCCTAAATAAAGGTTTTAATAATCAAAAAGTTCCGATAACAAGTGAACACAGTGAATTTATCATTATTTCTTGTACTAGATTTTGTTATTGCGTGCTTTTCAGTTGTTATCGAACTTTTAGATGGTTAAATCCCTTCTTCAGAACGTTAAATAGTAATTCCCCACTAATTATATCCTGAAGTAATCAGATTGAGAGGTGCTATCGATTTGCTTGTGGAAGAACCTGTGGATGTAATCCTTGTAGGTGACACGTCGATAACGAGGTGGGTCCTCTGCTGACGTCAGCTCTTCTAGTGGCCCATACACATTCTCTGCAGCTCCAGGGTTGAAGAACGTCGCTATTGAAACTCTTGCCTCTCGTGAGTCACTTGCCAGTACCCTGTGATCCACACTCTTGTATTTTTCATTCGTTATTATCTGTCAAAATAAATCACCATTTCAAATGTCAGCCCATGCCCATTAATATAAAATATATTTATTTAATTTTATTAAATTAAAAGAATTAATTACATTAGTTAATATGACATGTAGTTTTTAAAATACCCTAGTTATCTTCTTTCTTTTCCTTCCTCTTTGATTACTGTTGAGAGAACATAAATAAAAACAAATTAAAAAAATATTAATAAATATAAAAAATATATCTTATATTAACTCAGTATTACAAACATGTCCTCCTATCTTTCTCCAGCCTACGTAAATCCGGACTCATCTTACATTCTTATGACGTAAGCTTAGTTTTGACAATTTAGAGTTAGAGTTTGCTTTTATAGAGGCAAACATATACATAATGATATGACGTACCTTTGACTATGATTATGTTGACGATATGTCCTATATTATAGCATTATGATCTTATTTATAAGTTTTTTTAATTAATTTTTATATATCAAGAAGAGTTAGTTAACTCATTAATTATGGAGTGAATTTTCAATTTCACTCTTATTTATAATTGATTATAAAAGTCAACATGAATAGAGTTTTTTATTTATTACAATTAATATGGATAAAAAAGTATAAAATGCATTTACTTTTCTAAAACTAGATTTATAAATAAGACCAAATTTTTTCGTCAAAAAAGACTTATAAATAAGATCAAAGTAGTATATCAACAAGGTATATTTTATGATCATTTGCTTCATTCTCTAATCCAAGCACAGGTGATCTTGCGTCCATGTGCTCCGGTTAAAATATTACTCCCTCTTCAACTAATTTTTAACAAATATATTTTCCTAACTTAACTAATTTTCTAAATCATTATAAATTAGTCATCTATAAGAATGACTTGATCCACAATATAAATAACTTAGAGAGGAGCAATTAATTTTTTTTTTTCAATTTTATCTCTATAATTAATGTTTAAATATGACCCCCCTCTCATACAAAAAATTATTTAGTACCCATTTGGAAACTTAAAAAAGTGCTTAAAAAGCATTTTACCATAAGTTAAGACAAAACTTATCACATCTTTATCTCATAAATCGTAAAAACACTTTTAAAAAATAAAAACAAACAACCACTTAATATGGGTAGAGTTGTAAATTTTCTTTAATTTAAAATAAATTTAATGAGTTAACTATCATTTCTTAATTATGATGGATTAGTTAAAGTGAGACGAAGAGAGTATTTGTTTATATTGAACTGCACCTAATTAAATTTTCATTGAGAATATATATGGTTTGTAACATATGTAAGTGTTATATAATATACCTGAAGCAAATCTCCAATATTGACAACTAGGGCTTCACGTACTGGTTTCACGTCAACCCAACGTTCCTTGTACTTCACCTGAAGCCCTCCCATGCTGTCCTTCAGCAGCAACGTCAAAACCCCCGGGTCGGTATGTGACCGGAACCCGACCGTGAGATCCGGCTGAGGGCAATACGGGTAATAGTGACCTGACAGAGTCACAGCTTCCCCAAATGTCAGCTCCTTAAACCTTCCTCTGCTTAACCCTAACCCTTCACTCAACAATTCCAGCAACACATCCTTCACCAGCAGAGTTCTCTCGTTATAATCGATCAGCCGGTCCCGACACACCTCTGGTATCTCCGCCGGGTCGATCGGAACTGGCGCGAACTGTATCAGAAGTGAGTCCCTCCAGTATGCAGCATTTGCATGGTACAAATCCATGTTGGACGTGAGAGAAACTCCCTCTAGCTCTCTTTTAAACAGCGGCGCCTTCGCCTCCGCCGGCAGCTCATGGACAGCCTTGATCGCGGCGAGGGCCCCGTCGAGGACTTCGACAGGGATACCGTGGTTGATGACTTGGAAGAAGCCCACGGTGGAGGCTGCACGCTTGACTTGCTCCACCACGGCACTGCGGCTGTCTGGGGAGGAGTCGACGCCGGCAAGGTTGATGGTGGGGATTTCGTCGGCGGCGGTGGTGGAGGGAGAGGGTTTGAGGGTGGCTAAGACTTCCGGTGGGTTAACGAATATGGGAGGGATGGTGGTGATGCCGGCGTCGACAAGGCCTTTAACTCCGGCCTTGGACTCATCAAACTGCTTCGCCTCTTTCAATCTGTCGTAGTTCTGGTTTGAATCATTGGTTACAGTGGGAGGAGCCATGATAGATATTGAAATGAAAGAGAGAGATATATATAGAGCGAGAGAGCAGATTGGTGTTTGATAGTTTGCAAGTTTAGGCTATTTATAATGGGGATGGAGTGTTATTTGAACATCATTATACTGCTATTTTCATAATATATAAATTATCTAGAAACTAACTAATATATATGTGTGTGTGTATACGTGTGTGTTAGTTCGGCCACTCGCCATAATTAGATGAAGTCCCAGATTCAAGCCTATAGGGTTAATACATTTGTGTGCGTGCATGTTTCAATTGTATTAAATAAAAAACAAATATTCATATTAATTAGTAGTTGGCACAAAAATGATAATTATATTATTTTTTACCATATTATAATTACCTAAAAGCCCCATGTTTTAGGTTATAAATGAGATTGAGTTCATAACCCTACACTTACATGAGTGGTTATATGTCACTAAAATTGTAAGAATATTGACTCAATATATATACTGGTTTTGCATAAATCCATTAAGTAATTCTTCGTCGTTTTACACAAATTGTAAGATTATGTGGCCTATGATTATTTTGTTCGTGGTTACAAAATTTAGTCATAAAAAGGTTTTGATATTATTTTGATTAATTAATTCCATACATAAAATGTACTGATGACAATGTAGTTTTTATGGCTGGGACAGGGAATATTAGACAATTTGAGTAAATTCTGAACATAACTATATATGTTTTATTACTAAATATATCTAAACTATCTATCAACAAAAAAATGGAAGCCAAGATTTCTAAAAGAGTCTAAACTGAATATTTTTTTTTTATTGTTTCTTAACTATGTATGTGCTGTTATGAATTTTGTTCGTAATCTAATCATTAAAAAATTGATAAATAATTTGTAATTAAATTCAAGATCAATGTGTGCGCTTGTATAACATAACACGTTTTTTCGTTTTATTTTTTAATTGCAAATGACTAACCAAATAGAAAATTAAAAAACATTCCATATATATATAATGCGTTTTATAAAATTCCATAGTGACAGAGATATTTGCTGATTAAATATCTTTGAATATATTACAGATGCTTTCATCACTGATATGTGATGATAACGAAAAAACAAGTGTGTATGTACACACACACACACACACACACAGATATATATATACCCATTTTCTAAACCACATGCGTTTAACAAAGACCCTATATGTTTTAATTTGTCAAACAACATTATATATTTTAAAGTACCTATGTCATATTGTCAAGTCAAACTTGGCATCACAACCACATATTTATGCATTTATAACTCTTAATACATAACAATTACAACTAATAAATGTTATGTATGTTGAGGTAGAGGTTGCGCAAGGATCTATAACCCTTAAAAGTAACGGTTAACTATGCTTACTGTAAAGTATTGCGAGGTGAAATGCATGAAAATACAAAAATAACGGTTGTGGTTGATAACCATATTTATCGACAAAAATGACAGCTCCTTTGAAACAAGCATCATGTAACGTTTATAAACAATTCGTCTTCCAAGCATCATGTAATGCTTATAAATGACTCATCTTCCAACTCTTATATCAGTGAAAACAAATCATAACGGTCTGCAAAAACAACTGTCATTTAACACCTCACCACCATCTAAGTCATAACTCATAAATCTTCGTAATCCGTTAGACCTCTATTTAAACTCACATATTTCTTGTGATTTGTATTACTTTTCTTTATCAGCCTCCTCCTCCTTCTTCATTATGTTAAGTTCCCAGGGAGCTCTGCTACTGCCGCCAACCGCTCCTCCTCCTCCTCCTCCTCCACCGCTACCACCACCACCACCACCACCTCTTCCTCCTAAAATGGAGGCTCGGATGCAAATGTTGGCAAGCTTTGACCATGACATAAGGCATCTCATGGCATACGCCAATACTCTAAACAAGAAGTTGAACCACATATTTCATCACAATGATTTTGAATATGACTTAGCTTGCAATCAGGCCCTTCATCTCCCTCCTCCGATGATGAGGATGAGGAGTACGGTGAGGAGAATGAGGACGGCAGTAGTGGTGATGACTAAACATCATCATTGTTTTCTTGCCTGCTATTCTCATCTTCCTCATCGTTCTTCTCATCATCCCCTTTCTTGCCCCCTTCCTCATCCTCATCATCAGATCAGAGGGAGATGAAGTGTAGAAAAAAATTAATAATTCACAGTTATTAATTAAGATATGTAAAGTATTCTTGCCAATATACTTAACGGTTCTAACTTATTAAGAACCGTAAAGTATTATTGCCAACATATTTAACGGTTCCAACTTAACAAACATTAATTAAATTTTTCAAAACCTTTTCTCTTCCTCGTGCTGACTATAAGTGCCTCCTCGTTATCATCTGATGATCGTCATCATGAGAATGAACTATGTACCCTTTCATTATGCCCTGCCTATTCAACTTCCGACATGTGCAATAATGGTTATTTCACATCCCTTCCAGATGTGTATATTTAAACTCCACATTTCATTTATTTTTCCAATGTTTTCTTCGTCGTCCTCCTCCTTGTTCTTTAGCTCAATCACCAAGATGAAATGCCGTGCGGAAGACATGCTAAAAAACTCTTGGTGTCATCCTCCATCTCCTCCTTCTCTTGCTCCTCAACCTCCGCCACTACCACCGCCACCGCCACCTCTGCCACCTCCTCCTCCGCCTCTACATCTTATTCTTTCATCATTGGGGGCAATGTTGCGGCATGAACAATAGACTAACTATGCCGTGAGGAAACTTTCTGGATACCTCTCCAATATAAACCAGAAGGCCAATCTCATACTTTATGAGTATGGGATTGGCCATGATTCTAACAATCCTGGCCAATCCTTTGATCAGGAGTAGCTAGGTGATCTCATTAGTTCATCAGGCTACTCACCGCTGTTCTTTTCTTTTCTTTTTCTTATTATCGTTTTGTTTTTTTAAATATTTTGTAAAAAAAAAAAAGAATATATCCAATGGTTTTTAGAAAAATACAGTCATGAAATAAAATAAATAATGGTTCTTATACTATTCATTCTTAATGACCATCATAAAAGAACAACCATCAGTAATGCCTACATACGATCAGTCTTAGACAAATTAATAATGGTTATTAAATTAATAACGGTTATTAAAAACCAACCGTCACCATTTATAAAGGACTTGATGGCTTGATAATCCATGAAACCCTCTGATATAGCTCAATATTTATATATTTTTATTAATTAATCTTAGGATTTTGTGGGACTTAATTGAATATTTTGGGTATAAGCAAGTGTTAATGTGAGATTTTAGTGAAAGAATAATTTGGGAATTATAGTAGTTAAATTGTTATATTTTTAATTAATATTTGTTATTCCCATTATTCTTTAATTGTAAGCAAAAGATATTACATTTGTGAATTTAATTTTGTAGGTGATGATGTACGTGGCACAACTTGAGTGGTCAAGGTCAAAGATGTTATTTTGGAACTTAACGAAGGATAAGAGTGGAACATCACAAGTGTAGAATTTATTTTCACATTTTTTCTAAGAGGAGGTTAAATGAGTAAGGGCCTTATTTGGTGGTTGTAATTTTATGCATAATGCTAAAACATATTTTCACCTCCTCATCCAAACATGACACAACTTATTTAACCTAGTGAATTGAATGTGAGAGCTGAACCGGAAGTAATTGAAAGCTGCTGAACGGAAATTGTGGAATGAAAAGAAGCAATTTCAACGAGTTGAGTTGGATGAAGAATAGAGGACTTGACCGGATTAAACAACTGGGATTAAAGGAGAAAAAGGAAGAGAGGAGCCCACATGAAAAAGAAAGGAGGCGGCTGAATTAATGAAGATGGCTTGACCGAATTGAGAATTGCTGAACCGAATTGAAGAAATAGAAGAGAAGCAAGCTGACCGAAATAAAAGGGAAGGGGATGAAGCGAATGTGAAAAGGCAATAAGAAAAGGAAAGGAGGAGAGGTAGGGGGCTGTGTGTGTGAAAAGGGGGAAGCACCGAAAGGACTAAAGGAAGGAAGGGATGGCGGCTGGAAAGAGGAGGGAAGAGCTGGAACCGACTGGGAAATAATTGGAGAGCACCGAAAGTGAATACAGATTTGGGGGGAAGAGAGGCGGCTTGGTGAAATGAAAAAGAGGAAGCAGCCGACATTGTGAAGAGGAAGGGCTGTTCGGTGCTTTCCTTTGGTTTCCATGGCAAATTGTTTCTTCCTTCATCAATCTTCATCTTCCTTTTCCATGAGTAGCTAAGCTTTGGTGATTTCCTTGAGTTGGGTAATGGTTTGAGCTTCTAAACTTCAATGAAATTTCTTTAGGCTCTTTTTCTATTTCATAATTATATAGCTTGGTTAATAATGTGATTATGATCTAGATTGTTCTATGCCAAGTGAATAAACTTGGTTGAGCTAGGAGTTGATCAATTAAACTTTGTATGATTCAATTTAGGAGTAGGTTGAGTTGTTTATTCTGACTTGGTTGAGTGGATTATAAATGACTAAACTGAATGCTTTGAACTTTTGTAATTGTAATTACAAGTTAGAATTGAAAGTTGATTATTTATCTCCTTGTGTCTGAATTATTTGGTGGTATTCATTTAATTACTTCAGTAGAATGAATTAAATGATTATTGCAAGTATGGAGCTAGTGATAGCTTAGCTCCATCCTCTTAATTGACTCATATTATTGAATTCTTATCATTAGCAAGCAAGGAAGACTAAAACCTTAACTCAAGGAAATCTCATTTCATCATTATACTAGTTTATTAAATTTACCTTGTTGTTATTGTTAATTTTAATTCTGTTTGTTTCTTTGTTTTAAAACTGAAAAATACAAAAATATTGAATTAGATCAGATCACTTCATTAGTTTAAAAAACAATTTCTGAAAATGATTTCTCACAAATTTAAAGTATTTATCACTTTACTATTTAGAAACTTAGAAATTAATTTCCTCATAGGAACGACCTAGGTTGAGCTACTATGCTACATTTTCAAACCTAGTTTTATTTTAAGAACTCATACGACATGGGTTCATCAAATTAATTAGCGCTGTAGCAAACATCTTCACCAAACTTATGGATAAATGTAAGGGAACTGCTGGCTCATCATCTCGGGAGAAACAAAAAGGTGAACTCCCCTCCACCAACAAGCATTAAAGGGCTTGTCCACACAACCTATGAGCTCTATCATATAGTCCATGTTTACTTGTGAGAGTAAGGATGTATGGACCAATACTTGAAGGAACTTACAAATCTTGTTCACTCTTTGAGCGAGAAGGTGGACAAGCTACCGAAGAAGGAAGAACATGATGATGTATTAGATTCTTAAAACATCTTTATAACTTTTGTTTTAGTTTGTTTATAAACTTTGTCTTTTTTATTTTTTAATTTTGTTTATAAAAAAGGTGGTTGCATAATCAACCACCAAATTTATTTTTTAGAAAGTGAAATATGCAACGGTTATTAAGTAAAACCCGTCAATTATTAGAATACTATGTAAACAAAGTGAATTACATAACGGTTATTAACAAGGAACCATGATAAATGTAAACAAATAAATAACAGTTCTTTCAGGAAAATCGTGTTGTAAAGTCTTAGGCACAATAACCCAAAAAACCTACCATTCCTCTTCTATTTAAATGTCTAAAACATAATACACTTGACACTTAGTCTATTCGAACGAAACCCACAAACATCTTAACCCTATGACCCTTGTTGTCTTTTTCAGCCGTTGGGAGTCATTTTCAGCTCGAATCCCACCATAAAAAAGCCTTCATCTAACTTCTCAGTGATAGCTACGAAAGTGAACGCACTTGACCCTTGTCTCAGCGATTATCACGAGAGTTGTTTTCATTCATGAGCGCTAGTTGATTGGGCTGCCTTTGTGAAGTCACACCGCGATAAAGCATTCAAAGTGACGTTAAATTGCTTTTGTGAAATTATATTTTTTTTTAGAAAACCCATTATTGCTCTGATTGAAGGTTCCTTAAATTACTTTTGTGAAGTTATGGTTTTTTGAAAACCCTAGTATTGCTCTTATCGAAGGTTTGATTCCTATTACAAGAAGTTGTCAACGCATTGCTTTAATTCACGGTTCATACTCTATTGATTTTTTTCGAAGTGATTTCAGGAGATATGAATTCCTAAGCAAATACCTTTCCTTTCTTAGAAGTATCCATATCTCTGAAAGTTACTTCTAAAAGATCAATAGGGATGTGATGAATAACTAGTTCAGTTGTACGAAGAAGCAATAAAGAATTCAAAGTAACATTAAATTGCTTTTGTGAAGTTATGTTTTTTTAAAAACCATAGTATTACTCTGATTGAAGGTTTCGTTTCTGTTACAGGAAGTTGTCAACCCATTGCTTTAACTAAAGGTTCACACTCTATTGATATTTTTTTTTTATCACTTCTAGATATATGGATTACTAAGCAAATATCTCCTTTCTTGGAAATATCTATATCTCCAGAAGTTACTTCGAAAAGATCAATAAGGATATGATGAATAAACTAGTTCAGTTGTACCAAAATACGATAAAGCATTCAAGGTGACAATAAATTGCTCTTATGAAGTTATGTTTTTTGGGAAACCCATTATTGCTCTGATCCAAGGTTCCTCTCCTGTTTTTGTATTGAACAGGTGATACCAAGTTAAGAGCTATGAAATTCAACATTGTGATCAATCCTAGACTCTTCAATGTGAGAGTTTCTGAGCTATTTGGTCTCGATTCTACCTAATAGAGTAGTAATTACCACATCAAGTAGCCATGAAATATGGGATGAATCAAGATTTTTTAGGCTTTATGACTTGAATCAATTGCACTATTGACCTGTATATCTCATAATGTAAAGGTTTATCACCTATACCTTGTGTCTCATCAACAATTAAATCAGGAAAGCAACGGGTTGGTGAAAAAAACATGAATATCATCCATATATAGGAAAACACAAATATCATCAACAATTAATATGGATATATATTTGTAGGTTTTTGTCCCAGTCTATTGCTTTCTAGGATTAATTCCTATGAAGAGACATGATCTATAGGTAAACAGTTACATTATCACTTACATAGGTCAACAGTTGCCATTGATTCTCCCTAGAACGCCTGGAATGTCCTTATCTATCCCATATTGCATAAAAACTCGATGGGGGAGGTATTGTTTCTATTATTTATAGTCTAGTTCAACTAGCTTAGAAACTCTCACTTGAAGAGTCTCAACCACATATCATGGTTATTATATAAAAATTGTTTTGTGTTATAAAAGTTCACAGTTCTTAATTAGGAATTGTTATCCTTGTACTAAATATATAACGGTATGTCTTCATGAGATTGTTATTTAGTGTTATTAAAAGTCACAGTTCTTCTTACAAAAGAATTGTTATTTATGTTACTGAATAAACTATGGTTGTCAAAATGAGACTATTATGTATCATGTAAGCATTACCATATATTATGATGGTTTTTCACATATGCCCGTCAATTATTATCATAGCAATGCACATATCATGACATCACTAAGTCTCAAGACATAACGGGTGTTATCTTCTAACTATTATAATAAGTTAAGAATAAATAACGGTTAGGAATCATGATTTATTTGCGCAGAGCAAATATAGCACCCTCATAAATGACGGTTCAGAACTGTGAAGTATGACAGTTAATAATTGTCATGTATCGCGATTTCTGTAATAGTGCATGCATATGCAAACCCTAGAGGCTCGAGTTTAAAATTGATCAAGTGTTTGTAGGTATTTTTTTTTATTGAAGGGTTTCTCTTTTCAAGGCTTAGAGCACAAAGGGTTTTCATTTCTCCAAAAGGTTTGTATATACTTTAATTACTACTAAATAAAAAAACAAGAATAGTTGAGTTGGCAGTTGAACTCAATTAATTTGGAAATCTTGATGATATATGGAGTACATATGTACACACACACACATAGTTGCGAAAGAAGGAGTTGCCCTAGTAAAAGGTTTTTGATTGATTAAATATGAGGTCACGAGTAGTTTAAGTTTGTGTGAATACAGAAAAACCTTTAGGAGAGCCACCCGACCCCAATTAAATTGATCAACCCTAACAAATTAAGCTCAAATTTAATTTGACAAAGTCATACAGTCAGTTAATTTCAATATATCTATATATATAGCTAATGAAACATGTATCCCCAGCCAAAACGATTTTTACAAAGTGAATCTTTCATGTTCTTGGTTGAAAATAAATTTAGGAATATATCAATATAATAGCTATATGAAAAAGAAATATCAATTTGGTGAAGTTACTATTAAGATGGATTAAAATATATATTGCGAACATAACTCTTCCAACTAGTACCATTTTTCTAAAAAAAAAAGGAAGTTGAAACTAAATGCTTTCACTTTGAATGTGTGGTAGCAACTGACGAAATGACAAGAAGCTTCTATATATATATATATATATAAAAAAAGGTTGGCAATTTATGAAATCTAACTACAAAATATTGAAGGTCAAAAAATAACTACAAAATATTGATACTCGTATTCATCAAATTCAAAAGTTTTTCCCATGTGGAATTTACGTGACCTAAATTTTTGTTCCCCAAACAAAACATTAATTATGGTTTAAGTGTTGACAGTCTACTGTGTCAACTTTGAATGATGGGTGGTGGTGGTGACAACCTTCTAGATATTTATATATTTAAAATGTTTAATTATACAAAATCTTATGAACTTCAAGTAAGTTGCGTATAACTCCCTGATTTTTTAAAGTTTAAATTTAATCAACCGACATTTTATTTCTTTTATACTGGATCTATTGGTGCTAACTTATTGTTATTTTTTTAATGAAAATTGTCATATCGAATCAATAAAAGATATAGTTGACAAAATAAAAATCAATAAAAGATACCGTCTTTGATCCTTTAAGGGTCTGTTTGGCAGGAGGGAAATGGAGGGAGGAGGAAAAATTTTGAGTCGGATTTAAAAAATTGAAAAAGTGGGGTTATAAAATTTTAATAAAGAAAAGTTATAAAATAAAATAGTAAGAAAACATAATTAAAAACTTTCAACCCCCACTTCTCTAATTTTTTTAAATCCAAGTCCTAAAATTTTTTTCTCATCTTTCCTCCCCTTTAAATCCCTCATACCAAACAGCCTCTAATAATATAAGATCTAATTTGTAATATAATTCAGAGTACAATCTTTATCTTATATATATTAAAGATGGGAGGTAGTACATGAGTAACATGACATCCTATGTAAGTTAATGATTTTTTAAAACCTCCAAAACTTTAAGCCAATTACATAAAACCCCTCTGAACTTTAAAAGATTAAATTTAAATTTTTAAATGTCAATGATAATCTAAAGTTTAGGGAGTTTGGTAAAATTATTAACCTGCATATATAAGATATCATGTAGGGTGTCATGCGACCTATATTAATTCCGTATGACAATCTTGGCAGAGTTATACTTCCCAGCTTATTGTGTAATAAAATATGAAAAATATTTTCAACTGAAATAAAATTATTCTAGTCTTATCGCTCTGCAAAATTATAGGTTGAAACTTCAAATTTATATAGAAACTAGAATTCAATTTATGAGCTCAATTACTATGGTGAGGTCTATGTGACCCAAATATAATTTAATTTCACCAGTACAAATTTAAATTTTTTTTAATAATGGATGATTTTTAAATAAAAAACATTTTTTAAAAAAACCAAAAAATAATATATTATATTTTTTGGGTGAATATAAAATATTCTATTTATTTTAGATTCTACACACGTTAAATAATATATTTTTTCAAAAAATAGAAGTAGAAAAAAAATTAAATCTAGATCATCTAACTAGATCTAAGTGCTCATTAAGACTCAAGAATGATTTCTACCTAAACTGAAATAAAATTAATTCTAGTCTTAACTCCGCAAAATTATAGGTTGAAACCTCAAATTTATATAGAAACTAAAATTTTCAACTGAAATAAAATTATTCTAGTTTTAGCTCTCCGCAAAATTATAGGTTGAAACTTCAAATTTATATATAAATTAGGATCCGGTTTAGGTGCTCATCACTATGATGAGGTCTATGTGATCCAAATACAATTTAATTTCAACAGTACAAACAAACTTAAATTTTTCAATACTGGACGGTTTTTAAATAAAAAAATCATTTTTGAAAAAAACCAAACAATAATATATTATCTTTTTTGAGTGAGCATAAGATATTATATTTATTTAGATCCTACACACATTAAATACTATTTTTTTAAAAAAAATAAAAGTAGAAAAAAAATTAAATCTGAATCTCTAACTACATCTGAATGCTCATCAAGACTCAAAAGTGATGAGTACCCAAACTTCTTCCTACAAACTACATTTTTAAGCATTTTTTACATAAACACGTATCTTTAGAATATGATTTAAAAATACTTTCAACATACCATTATGCGCAAGAATTGATGGTTGTGGGTTATTCCAACTTAACAAGTGATCTCTTATTAGAGTTCTGGATATGCAACCGTGATAATTACTTGAAAATAGTGAGGTTCTCCCTATCGTGGGCTTACATTTTCACCAACCAAACTAATCAGTTACTAGTAGCATTTGATGTCAATGGATTAATAATAAAAAATACTTTGATGAGTTGAATAGTATCGTCGGATAAATTGTTCAACTCACAATACCTCACCTTTGTTGAAATACCAAAGAGTCGTGGATCATACGTCTTATGGTATGAGACCTAATTCAGTGTTGTCTTATTGTATACTGATGTGACAAGAGTTATGTTCGGGGGTCAAAATTATTTAATTATGAACGACTTTTTACGCCGATGAAATTCATATAGCAACTAGCTAGATAATGCCTTTGGATAATACACACTCGTATGTAAGAGTTATTGGATGATATTTCATAAAGTGGTAGATGTTGAACATTTGTCATTGTTGCCTTCGAGAAGTAATAGTCGAATCATTGGTGTGACTTGTATGTGATTTGATTTAGAGGCTAGTGACAAATGATATACTAGTATATATATAATCACTAAGCTCTAGACAACTCTTTGGATTGGAACCGAAAGGCAAAATTAACTATACTTCACCCACACTATATCCTTAATTATCCAAAACTTCCTGAACATTGTACCTATTAGTCATAAATCTAATATGTCTTCAAAGTCCAAATTGATTCTCATTATTGTTGTTGTTGTTGTTCTTGTTTCACTTGATTATAATTTTGTTTCTATAAGTTCAAAATTCTTAATGGAGTTTTAACATTTATAAAAGTTTTAATTTGGTCCCCTTTTTGTTATGTATAACAAAAAATCATCTCATTTACATGACTACTCATTCTTTTCTCTCCTATTAGGTCGAGGAGCTCAAAATTATTCCCTAAATTATGAATTACAGTAGTTAATTACTTCACCAAAATAAATCCGGTTTTAGCCTTTTAGGTGTTGCGTTTCTTGAGTCTAAATTAGAGGTCACCTATTTTAATTAAAGAAAAAAAGCGTATATTGAGTATATAGATAAGACTATAGTCAAATGGTAGCAAAAACAAACAAAAAAAATTTAGCACAAATTAGAGGACTAGATATAATGACTGACACAATAATGCACTTATCACTGACTAATCTTAGATTATAGATCTTTTGTGGGTTCATATAAGGATGGTTCTATTTATACCATGTATTAAAATTTAGACAATAATTGCGACTTGTATGAGGTTATGGACCAGTTTCGTACAGATATCCTTGACTTGCATAAGGAATGGTAGCTGCTTACAGAAGTATTTGTTTGGAATAGTGTTTGAAGTCTTCAAAAGTAGTTTTTTAATCGTGATTTATAGTATACGAAGTAAGTATGTAAAAGAAGTTTTATTTAAATTTATGTGAATAAGCACTTTTGAGGGTCCGAATGTAATTCCAAACAAATACTTTTTTAAAGGAATGTTGGAATGAAGTTGGAAAGTGGAGTATGGCAGACTCACTAGCAAAACGAGCTCTCAATGCTACTCAAGGGCTACAGATTAAGAGACCTGAGGAAATCCCATCGCGCTTGCGTATGGAAGACTCGGGCTAGTTTGTCGTTCTTCTGTTCGTTTTTTCTTGCTGTATTTTGATTTCCAGTGTTTCAAAAAAAAATTTAGACAACAATTTATTAATGTAATTTCCATTTTTGTTCAACCACAAAAAGCTACCTATTATTGATATAGTTGTTTAAAATGTGATTTGAAGTGACAAACTTTTTTATCTCAATAAAATTGTAGCGCTTAAGAAGGGTCACATATCAGGACGCAACTAAAAGAAAAAGCGTCACATCATAATAATTTTTTTGCAAAAAGTCCCCTCCTGTGGCGCCTTTTGGAGGAAGGGCCACAGGAGGGGGTCTCTTGTGATGCTTACTGACGTAAGCGCCACTAGAGAACTCCCCTCCTGTGGCCCTTCCTCCAAAAAGCGCCACAGGAGGTGGATGCCCATTTTTTATTTTTATTTTTATTTTTTTGTATTCTTCTTGTGACTATTGTTTAAGGAAGCGCCACATAAAGTAATTTTTTTTAAAAAAATATATCTTTCGTATTTTTAGTTCATAGCCCTATAATTGCAATGGTGGACTACTGCTTTAAACTCTTTCTATATCCACAGCAAAATGAAGAAAATCACTGGACGACAACGAAATAACTTTAAAATGATACAACCAAACGACTAATGAACTAAAATAGTACTAAAAATATTTACACAATATATTGTGAATGAAATACAACAAATTCAACTTAAATAAATGACACAATGTAACAATTGGCAAGAAACAACAGAAAAGCTAGCTAGTTAATTAAATAGTAGCTACCTAGAGGTTTGCCTAAACACATTCACACCATTCCTCGACACATCATTCCTCGATCACTTCATTGACTTGATGGTCAGTCAAGCTGTCACCATGTTGATCTTCATAATACTACATATATATATATATATATATATATATATAATTATGCACAAATTAAAATGAATTAAAATAACTAAAACTTAATTATCAGGCACTAATTAAATTTAAAATACAATATGAATTGCAGCTAAATGACTTACTTTTTGAGGAATAAATGGCTAATCATGCATAATCACATCCTTCATAAATTTCATGATATTATACCCACAATCATTGTCATTGGGTTGGAAAGGGCATTGCAAAAATTTAATGAAATATTTAACTCTGTTTATGAATAAAAATTGTTTAGTAACAAAGTTTGAGTAAATTCAGATATTAGTACCTATATCTTCTTCCAAGCATAGCTAAGGTGAGGGTTAGCAGATTTAGAATAGCTTAAGGAGATAGAGGCCCAATACGCAGTCAAAGCACTAACAAAACAAATAGAAACTGACTACTTTAGGTTATTCAATCACATATGAAAATATTTACATATACACACGTATGCTTACCTATTGAACAATCGCAACATATTAGGACGATCTGCTGGAAGACCTGCAATTAGAGGATCCACATAGTAAATATGAGGGCCTGAAGGTTCCACTGGATTGATAACAATCAATATCCAATGTTGCCTAAAATATTTTAAAAAATTTGTTTCAACAATCATGTTATGATAACAGTTAAACAATAAAACAACATACACAAAAATTGTACCACTAATAACTTACCCCACATTGTATGGCACTAGAAATAGCGTAGTTGGTGTTGCTTTCTTTCTAAAGTAATCTTTTAGATCACTAGATTGTGCTTGTATATCTACTCTGCCCCATGCTGGCCAACAAGATAAGGGTTGACAAATGTGAATTGGACCCTGTCTATATCCATTAAGATGTCATGATACAAATGCCTGGTATAAAACAAACAGTGTCATGAAAACAAAAAAAAAATGGAATGAGAAATAATAATAACAGTGATAAACGATGATGCTAAAGCACCTAATCCAAATGTTGATAGCCGAAGCATTAATCCATCCACGATTGCATATTTTGTGCAAGACATCACCATTAACATGATCAACTAGACCGCTAACACTGTAGATATGTTTATCAAAATGTAATTCCAGTTCTCCATCACGGATCAAATTTGGTGTAATTGATACTAATTGATCACGATATAAGGTCATTCTTCTTTTGCCCTGTTGGCTAGTTGATACTTTCAACTTAGGTTGTGTTGTCGAACACTTTGAAATCTTGCCATAAAGTTGGATTTGTTTTTCTCTAGATTGTCCACCCTGTGAAAATCAGAAAATTAAATCACAGTTTAGATGAAAGTAAGGAAAAGTAAAGGGAATTGTAAATGAATGAATTTTTCATTTGGTTCGATAAGACCTATTGTCCAAGCAACATAGCCCCCTACAACATCTTTCACCAACATTTTCTCATCCCGAGACAGGATCGGTAAGAGCGTATCTTCATTCATGCAGATGTCAACCCTTACTCGGAGTGTGTTGTCGGGCAACAGTGAATTGTGCAGTGTGTCTTTATCAGTGTTGTAGGCAACACCCACTACAACCATGTCCTTGGAAGATTAATCGACATGTAACTTACATTCGAATTCGCCCTATGGAAAATAGAGTGAATATATTAAAGTTCGCTAAATTATAATGTAACATATAAAGTTAAGTAGAGAAGAAATTAATTACCAAATGAAGAGGGACTTTAGGCATGGAAGTGCAACTATCTTTGACACTTGGTATATCACAGGGGGGAACATTTTGTGTTGGCCTACATTGCACCAATTGTTCTATTTGCGCTCTTAACAGCTCATTTTGTTCTTGCATCAAACACATTTGTTCTAAGAATTGTTCTTTATGTTGTTCCTTGTAGCGCATTTGTTCGTGAAGTTCTTGCATTTGATGCTTGAAACTAGTTATCTCCTCACGCAGCTGTGAAACGTCACTTTTATTGGGGTGCTTCTAACATTCGAAGTATGATGATTGGGTGACTGCAAAACTAGTACCTCAAACACGACCATCATACTCAGGTACTCCTAGCACTTTGCCCAACAAATCATCTCAACCAACATAGCTCGCCAACGCAGGATCCTCTTATGTCATTAGTCACTATCACAAAAAAAAATTGCAACAATATTAGTTATTATAAATCAAATTCATTTAAGTAAAGCTAATTATTTATTGTACGCATAATCCAATACTTACACAATATTCAGCTACTCTTCTTGCTTCTTCATTATGAATTTCACCTTTCTTATTTGTGTAACCGGCTACCCACAGATCATGTCATGGAACATGTGTGATATCTGAACTTGATTCTTCTATCTGCACATTAAAGTTAGTTGAAGTTAAATGTTATTCATAAAATTTATCTACATATGAAATAATCATTAGTTCTTACAATTTTTTTTCTAATTGTGCGTATGAAACAGGTCTTTGTGTGTACCGATATGGCATATTGGTCATGATAGAGCAATTTTTCTCGCTCAACTCCTGTTCATATCTAAGTGCTTCATATCAATAAATGTTAATTACAAATACATTACAAGTAATAGGTAAAGTCATCTATCTTATATAATTATCTGGAATTCTTGAGTTATATGTGGTCTCACAAACTCATCCCACATTTCTTGAGTGATGATTTCTTCATACAATTTTGACGGTATAGTGATGATAATCTCATTATCATCCTTCAAGAAGAATTTTACAAGATTAGAACGAAACTTTCTTATAAGTTTACCGGCTTTTCTTAGCACGAAGTTCTTCTAATGTTCATCAATAATAAAATAGCTCTGTAACAATAAAAAAAAAACATAATTTATTACATTGAAATTAAGTGAAACAAAACAAACCGAACAATAAAGTAATTAATGTGTAACATGTACTTCATCTAGATTTCATCCCCATAATGTTACTTCATCCGTCTCCAATCTTGAATTGTAATAGGGACTCTATCTCGAACCGTAGTCCCAGTCATGTTATTTAATGAGACACTGTTCTCGCCGATTAGGTTTCCCTTTTCATTCCACTCCAGTTGTAACTTAATCCCCTTACTTCTCAATTTGATCAACCTTGCCATAATGGTCCTGCTACGGGTTACCCTCTCCATAGATTTTTGTCTACCAATGTCTGTGGGAACATCATCACTTTCATCGTGTGGTGAGTCCATACTCCTGCAAGTGAAATAAACCAAAACAAAACATCAATGTATAATGTCAACCATGTCAATGAAAGTAAATTATTTTGAAATATATAAAAACATATATATATATATATATATATAACATACAAGTAAAAAAGTCAAGGCACTTATGATCTTTTCTTTTTTCTTGTTTGATTTAAAATTTTGTTCTTGAGAATTCGTGTTGGATTGAGAATTGTGTTTCTCCTGACCCAAGCCCCTCTTCATGATCATGTCTCACGTATACGGGTCCAGCATCATCTTCATCTTCATCTTCATTTATACCAATATCTACTACCCATAAATTCTCAAATGAAGGATCATCCTCATCGATATTCAAATTTTATTACTTTCAAAATCAACTTGTTCTTGATGATTCTTATTGGATGGGAGTACAATAGAACAATTCTTCTTAGCAAGATCCAGAATGAAAATGCTTGTTCTACTTGTGCTGCTAAAATAAAAGGATCATCTTCATACCAAACTCTAGAAAGGTCCACTTGAATAAAGCCTAAGTCATCTATCCATAATCCACTGTTGTTGTTAACCTACTTACATCTAAAGATAGGGACCCTAAACATAGAGTAATCTAACTCTCATACGTTCAATGACACCAAAGTATGACATTGATGCATAGATAGGGTGTATGTCTTTAGCATTGGATCTATGCCAAGAATCAGCAACAAGTGTTACCCCACTATTCTACATCATGCTGTGCATCATGGTTTTGTGTATAGAATGTGTAACCGTTGATTACATCACCATTGTAAGATAATACATTTAAGCTCAGTCCTTTTGACAGCCATTCCAATTTTTCTAACACTGAATCAGGATTCTGCTCCATCTCATCATTAATACTCTTTTTCAACCAGCCTGAAAAATGTTTATTGTGTTCTTTTGTTAACAAATTTTCATTCCTATCACCATGTACCAATCGAAGAGCATCCTTGTGTTCTTCAACATACGGTTCGACCTCATCAGTATTATATAGCACATATAAGTGGGCTTGCTCCCGTTCAGTCACTAATATCGTTATTACATCCCTCCCACTTGTTCCTTTTCCTAATCTTCACCCATCATGATGGAGCTTTGGGATCCCTACAGGGTCAACATTTGATAGAAAATTGGCACAGAAGTTACTTGCTTCTTCAACCATGTACCTTTCGGTAATACAACCCTCTGGGCGATATCTATTTTTCACATACCCTTTTAAGATTTTCATGAATAGCTCATTTGGGTACATCCATCTCAAGTACACTGGACTGCACAATTGAATCTCTTTGACAAAGTGTACGGTTAGATGTGCCATAATGTCAAAAAAATGAAGGTGGAAAATACATTTCAAGTTCACACAGAGTACAAACAATTAGCCTTTGCAAATCTTGTAACTTAGTTGAATCTACCACTTTATTGCAAATCAACTTAAAAAACATGCAAAGTTTAGTGATGGTGTTTCTTAAATTTTTGGGAAAAATGGATCGTATACCAATTGGTAGGAAATTCTACATGAGCATGTGACAACCATGAGACTTAAGGTTCTTTAACTTCAACTCTTTCATGGATTCAAGGTTCTTTATATTTGAAGAGTAGTCCTCAGGAACTTTAATTCCTTGCAGGAGCTCACAAAACAATTTTTCCTCTTTCCTCGACAGAGTGTATGCTGCTGGTGGTAGATAAGTATGATACCCTTGCTCAATCGGTGCCAACTCCTCTCTAATTCCCAAGTTCACCAAATCCAACATCGAATTGACATTATCCTTGCTTTTCCTTGGATATTGAGAATGTGCCAATTAGATTATTACATATATTTTTTCTATATGCATCACATCAAGAAAATGTCTCACATATAAAGACTTCCAATACGGAAGTTCAAAGAAACTGGACTTTTTTCTTCCAAACCCTTTTCTTGATTTATTTTGCAAAAGGCTTGCCAAAATTGTTATCCAAGTTTTATACCTTGGAATATACTTGGGCATCGATCAACATCTTTGATGGGCTACCTTCTTCTGAGTCACCATTGAAAGCCTTTTTGCATTTCCTTTAACGATGTTGTGATGGTAAGAATCTTCGATGTCACATGTAAACATTTTTCTTACAATAATCTAGTCGTACTGAATGAGTGTCATCTTCACATATAAGGCATGCATCATATCCTTTGATGTTGTATTCCAACAAATTACCATAAGCAGGAAAATCATTAATTGTGCCAAACAACATGTTTTTCAATGTGAAACTTTCATCCCTATACCCATAACACACATTGACGCCTTCTTCCTAAAGCAGATTCAAGTCATCAATTAAAGGAGCCAAGTATATATCTATATCATTCCCAGGTTTCCTTGGCCCAGAAATTAACATAGACAACATCATAAACTTACATTTCATGATCAAGTGTGAGGAAGGTTATAAATCATCAATATCACCGACCACGTGCTATGTGTACTACTCTGAACACCATGCAGATTTATTTCATTAGTTGACAATGCAAGGCGTAAGTTCCTTACTTCGTCTGCAAAGTCAGGGTACTTATGATCAATTTTTTTCCATTGAGGAGTATTTGTAGGGTGCCTAAGCTTCGTGTCTTTAATCCTTTCATCTGCATGCCATGTCAACTGTTTAGCAATCTCTGCATTACTATATAGTCGCTTAAATCTTAGAATAATGGGAAAATACCATAAGACCTTCAAAGAAATTTTTCCTTTCTTCTTCTTATATCGAGATGCGCTGCATTTAGGGCACTTCTCCAACATTGCATACTAACTTCAAAATAATACGCAATCGTTAAGACATACATGTATCTTCTCATATCCCATGCCGGTTGTAGAGCAAAGAATTTGCTTTGTCTCGTATGTCTTGGTAGGAAGTACATTTTCTTCTGGAAGCATATCTTGCAATAGTTCAAACAGTGCAGTGAAACCTGAATCACTCAATCCATACTGAACTTTAAAGTTGTAAAACTTCAACACTGCTAGCAATCTTGTATATTTAGTACTACCGGTATATAATGGTTTCTCTACATCACCTTTCAACTTCTCAAATTTGTTAGGGCAGTTGTGAAGCACCTCTTCAACCGTATTTAGCATTTCTTCAAGACCATCATCTTTATCAAACATGTTTTAGTCAAATTCATTCGAAGCACTACTCGTTATAACCCCTTTCCTTGACAGCCGTTAATATGATTCGAAAACATGTCATTAACTTGAATTGGAGACCAATGGTTAATTCAAAACTCCTTAAAAGTCCCTACCTCAAGACAAGGTTTGGTTCTGTGATAAGGTGGGTTTTCTAAAATTTTTCAAAACCTGTTTAACACTGTCTCACTTCCACTTTTCGAATCTATTTAGCCTGTTCACTTCTGTTCTATTAATTAATATTAGAGTGTATAACAAAATTTCCCAACACCTCTTGTGTTCTATTCAACTACTACATGGGTTTACAGGGCATGATCGCCCTTTCTCAGTTGCCATACTGGGGATTACATACATTTATACAACTCTATGGTGGACACAACCACCTTCACTACAATGCACTTGAACTTGCATCACTAAGAATATATACAAATATCTCAAAAAGATGATAACCAACTAATAAACTCAAATCTCCTGGCCGAGAGCACTAGTCGACATTGTTCCCCTGCTTCTCCTTGGATCTGCTTGCCCTGGCTGTAGGTTAGTCATTGGAAAGAGTGAGATTCATATGAATATCAGTAGCAATATTTCACGTATATGATGCATAATTAAACAAAGCATATAAGCAATTATCACAAAGCAGCAACAGCAACAACAATCACAGTAAAGTGTGACTTTCATCACAAACGATAGTTCTCATGGCCGTATGCACAATAATGATAGCTCTCATGGATATGGTGTAGTAATGACAACAATCACCTCTGTATCCACAATAACGATAGCTCTCAAGGATGTAGTACAATAACGACAGCTTTTGGTGTATTCACAATAACGACAGCTCTCACTGTATGCACAATCAGCATACACGGTAGCAATTCACGTGCGCACAATTCAATGATAAGCATATACATAAAAAGCATTACACATGATATAGGAGAAAGAGTAACTATCTTGTTTTTTCCGTCCTTGCTTGGCACCAGTTTCGTACACTCAAGGTAGATGTCAAGTCCTATACATCATAATCAAAGACAACGAGTTATTCACTATTCCACTTTTCAAACAACTACAAAACACTTAGGGTTGGTTATCATTTGAGACCTTTAGGTGGCTATTGGAAGCCCAAACAAAAGCCTAAAGGGTTTAGGAAGAGCTAGACCAAAAGCCACCCATCAAAAGTTCAAAACATTGAAATTGGGGGTTAGTCGCAGCCAAAAATCCCCTGGCCGCGGCCAAGAAATGGTCAGAAACAGTTTGGCTGTGGCAAAAAAAAGTCAAAAACATTTGTGCCACAGCCAAGACCCCTTCTGGCCGCGGCCAAGAAAAATCTTTTTTTTTTGGCTGAACTTCTAAAAACCATAACTAATTCTATAAAAATCAAAATGAGGTGATTCCAAGTTTTATGGAAAGCTATTTAAGTCCTATATACAAGAAAAATATGAACCACTACCATTTACAATCACAAAGATATAGAATCCAATGAATTCCTATACTGTTTCAGAATAGCTTCCAGTTTCAATCTCAAAATTTGAAAATACA
Organism: Inga laurina; assembly: GCA_963855925.1. Lineage (NCBI taxonomy): Eukaryota > Viridiplantae > Streptophyta > Magnoliopsida > Fabales > Fabaceae > Inga > Inga laurina. The sequence goes on along the minus strand of OY979712.1, from coordinate 1,647,391 downwards.
TAACTTCCAGTACACACATCAAAATGACACACATTATATATCCATTTTGACATTTAACACATCCTCTATTAAACTAGAAAGTTTTAGAATTTTTAGACACCATTTACTCTTTCAAACCTGCTATGCAAGCTAGCTGCCTAGCATAGAGTTTTCATAGACAAAATTTCTAGTTTTTCAACAAATGTTTCCAAAGGTCCAAAATTCACAACTAAGACCACTCCTACACAATTTTTTGCATGGAATCCAATGAAAATATTAAAAAAAAACTAAATTCATATTCCTTTCACAAGTTTTGTTTTGGAGCAGAAATTACACAAAATCTCACATGTTACCAAACTTCACATTCAATTCCCTAATCAATTCCATTTAGCCAATAGACACCACAAAACACCAATACCATCAACAAAATATCATAAACCCTCTAACGCCCTAATTACACAAAAATGAGGGCAAATTCCACAAGCCAAAACACTCAACCAAACATCACAATATACATGTCAAAAGTTAGCTTTTGCTCACCTCTTCCTCTCCACTAGGTTGTTCTTTAATTCACCAACCACTAGTTTTCTTGAGTTCTCAAAACACCTCCTCTTGAAAATCTTAAACCATATAATTGAAGCTTACATCAAGAGAAACATGATTAGAGAAAAGGTTTTGAGCATTTAAGGTCATTTACATGGCCAAAACTCAAGAAGAAATCTCACCTTCTCAAGATCTCCTTTCTCTTTCCTCCCCACCATAGACGGCTTGAGAGAGTTGGAGAGAGAGTGTATGAGATGAGGATGGATCAATTTTTCCTTGCCTCTCATGCTCTTTGGCTGACTATGAAAGAGAGTGGGAGAAGGAAGAGTTGAATAAAGTAATTGCTTGGACTTTTTGACTCACTCTTATGGTGCCATGTGTCAAACTTTTGTGCCCTTTCATAAAGCATGTAATTATATGGTCACATAACTATTTCGCTTAGCCATTTAGTCACACCACTTATTCTTTTAGTTGATAGTCAATTGCTTCTTCGATTGCTGACTAATTGGCCGATAAATTTCTTTCTTCCCGTTTTGCCCCTGACTTCAACAATTTCTATTGGATTACCACTTAACACATTATTTGACCCCCGCCATGTGCCCTCCCCTTCTCTTCTAATTCAATTTAATCTTTGACACATAATTAAGCTTAAATATAGGGTTTGGGCACTTTCTGCTACTAATTCAGGTCAATAGGCACATTGTATTCTCCAAAAGTGTTCAGCTAACGTTCATTACGTCCACTTTTGGAGTCATGAGCTCGTATTCACATTTTGAGTCATTACACTCATGGAATGCACTCGATCACTACATGCATCGTTCATCTCACCACGCCTTGTCCATCGTGTATATGTTTGTTCAATTTCGTAACACACTAAATGATCTAGCAAATCAAGTGGACTAATCCGCTTTACAAAACAATAAGATAAGACAGGATACAAGATTTTGTCAGGATCTTTTGTATGCTCGATTGCAAATGTAATAAACTCTTTCACCCCATCTATATATTCATTTGAACACCAATTAGATGACATCCATTTACAATCCATCTATACCTTCAATCTATTTTTAAAAAAGTACGTGGTTAGTTGTATGACTATTGCTTTTACTAATTACTTTTATATTCTCTTACCAATTTTAAAATAAAATTGACAACCTGAAATCTTAAAAATTGAAGCTTTCTAAGTCTTAAACCCTCTGTTTTAATTGACAAATAATCCATTAATTAATCCCACAACATCATAATAATTTTTCACTGCTCATAACGAAAGAAATCATATTTGCCAACACATATCATAGGTAAATTAGAAAACATTACAAGTAAACAAATAAAATAATACAAGTGTTAAGAATAAATAAATAATTATTTTACTTATGCAACTAATCCATAACAATTACTAGAACACCTACAAATTATAACTAACTACATATCTTCACATACAACCTATACAAAATAATATTTAATTTTATCTCATTAATTTTTAGCATATAAAAATTAAATGAGATTAATTTTTTTAGATTTCATAATAAATTAAATATAAAAGAAATTTATCAAATTAAACTATTATTAACTTCTAATAAAATCACATTTGTAAGCTCAAAATTTAAAAAACTTACCGTAAATAGAAGTTTCAATAGACTGATGAGCTGAAACTACAAACACAAACATGAAAAAAAACAATAAAAAATTATTGGTTGTAACTTATTTTTTTTCAATAATAATAATGTGTAAAAAAATCAATATATAATAAAATAAAATATGATTAGCTTAAATAAAAAAATATGATTCAGTCAAAAAAGAAAAAGAAAAGAAAAAAACAACAAAAAGGAAAGCATAACCCAATATCAATTAAATTATTTTTAGTTCAATGTTGAGAATACAAAAATTTATTTTTGACTAGATTACAAATTATTCTTGGGTCAGTCATAAAGATGAATGCATATACATACATACATATATATAAAGAGGAAACTACACACACACACACACACACGAAAGTAATTAAATATTTACTTTAATTTCTCTTGAATATTATAATTTAATAAGATAATACAAAAAATTATTTTGCAATCTTTGTAAAATGGAATGCAAAAATTAGTTTGTTGTATGTGTTGTTTCATGATACTAACAAGCAAAAATCATAGGAAAGCCAACTAGATATTTCAATATGTTCTTTTTATATATATATACCAACAAGCAAGAATATATATATTCTCCAGTACACAATGCCAAGTCATAATCATCTTACTGTCTAAAACTCAAAACTGACCCTTAAGTGAAGCTATAAAGATGAGCTTTAATTTTATCAGAGAAAACAATACCACATCTCGATAAAAAAAACACAAGATCACGGGTGTGCAGTGTGAGGCAACGGAATTCAACTTTTAAACAAACCTAAGTATCAGCTTCTAGAACATTTTACATGCTTATAGAAGAATCAACATGTGTAACAACTAATTATTATGTTTCAACATATAGAACTACTATTACAGCTCAGCCAAATTCTCTCTTAAAATTGCAAGAAAAAGTATGAAGTTATTATGACCTCCACGTACAAGATCAAAGAAATTTATTACAATATGTTTTTTCCCCCAACAACTATGTAAAAGCACAGTACAAGAGCTTAAAAAATGCAAGCTATCATATAAAAGAACCTGAAAAAAATAAAAAAAGTACAGACACTCCAGATTAATTGACTAGCTCAAGGAGTGGGGGACCACGTTGGTGACGCTAGTTTGAGTGAGGAGGAGGAGGAAATGTGAGCTATGGATTGGAGTGGGGTCCAAAAGAGGAAGAGAGTAGAAAGAAAAGAGAACAATTGGGACAGGAGTGGGGACGAAAGTAGGAGAAAAAAGGAGCAAACGGGGAAAGAGGGGCCAAGAGAATTTGATGAAGAAGACGTGTGTGTGTGTGTGTGTGTGTGTGTGTGTGTGTGTTACGTTGTGGGCGTAGAGGAAAGGTTTGGGGGGGGGACGAAATGAGAGAGGGAAAGATAATGGAAAGAGTGAGGGAAATTGAAAGATAAAAAGGAAGAGAGAGGGAACCCACATGATTGGCCAGAAGTGGATTTCATTATCCACTCCAGCCAAACATGGTGCTTGCCTCACATGGGTGGCCACCAGCTGCAGCGCTTGGCTGACCAAGCGCCACAGCTGGTCCGCATATGGCTTACATGACGCTTGTACAAGCCAGCGCCATGTAAGCCAGTCTCTTAGCTGTGACGTTTTCTCAATTAAGCACCACAACTAGTAAACAATCTTTAATAAAAAAAAGAAGTGGAAAAAAAGAAAGAAAAAGGAAGCTGTAACACTTTTTTAAACAAGGGCCACAAAATGTGAGCTTCTTTTCAACCTTTTTGTAGTAATGCCTGCCTATCCTAGATAAGGATGATGAAGCATCATGCATATATTTGACTAAAATATACTTGGGGACAGTTACAAAGATCTGGATCACATTTAAAATTATTTTAACCATAAAGACTTAATTATAAATTTTTAAATTATAAGGATGAAACTAAAAGTGCAGAAATAATCTAAAATCTTAAATATCAAATTATCTTCGAAAGATTGAAGTCAAGCATTTTAAAGTTATTGTGGATCGTTCTCAAAATTACCTATCATGCTCCAAATTTACAAATAAAACATCATATTCTTCGTTTCATAAAAAAAAAATAATAATAATATTCTCTATACCATTGGAACCTTAACAAATAACAAGCGTAAGCTAATTTTTGAAGTCTTTTAGAATAGGCATTACTTCACATAGTTTGTAAAATTGCCAAACATAATAAAGTTTTGGCTTTGATTACGTTTTTAGAACAGTTTTATAAATTTTTTTTTTTAAAAGTAAGTTTGAGAAAAAAAATACCTATTTGAATGATTATTTTAAAAAGGGTTAAGCTGCGTGTATAATACCCTGAATTATTTTTTGAGGGACATACAACATCCTTTTTTTTTTTTTTTTTTTGCCGAAGGGACATACAACATCCTAAAGTATTGATTGATGCAATTTTATTCATGTATTAAAAAAAGAGCAATTATCACCCTACCGTTAACTATAGTTAGCCTCCGTTTTCTTCCCCGTTCAACCAGATAAACCCCAGACGCAGAAGTTCAATAGCAAACTCTAGCTTCCCTTCTCCCTCCTTCTCCTCCTCCTTGCCATTTAATCTGTAATAATAATACCCGAGAAATCTTCATCTTCTTCTCTAATTTATCATTCCCTTATTCTTAATTACTTTCTCGGGGGTGTCAACTTTGGTACTGAAGTTTCGAATCTGCATTTGCAGTTGAATCTACTCACCTTTCTTCAACTTCAAAAGAAAACTCATGTTCGACATGACTCCAATATCTTCAAAGCGATGGAGGTTCATGAGACCAATCTTATGGTGCTTTTTTGGTTCTTTCCAACACTTCATCCTGCGAGTGCCTTTCTTTTTCTCAGCTATTATATGCTTGCAGAAGACCTTGCTGTTAGGGGCTGGTAGGGGTGAGTATGGTACCCAGTGGCCCGGTGTATCACCCTGACCTTGTAAAAAATTGCCTAGCCCAGCCCTAAAAAAGTGGCCCGAAAATATTTTGGGCGGGTTAATAACCGGGCAGGGCCGGACATCGGGCAAGGGGTGCTGCCCTACCCATTTGACCCTGCCCGGAAAATTATTTTCATTTATTTAAAATATAAAATTTCATATCAATTAAATATTATTTCATATATATTTTTTATTTAAAATATATATTGTCTATTGTATAATACTCTTCTGGTCCTCTTTTTTTTGCCCTAGCCACTAAACACTATTTACAAGTAGATTTCTTCCTTTCTTCTTTACTTTGTGATGTATTAAATTATAGTTGTTTTTTATTTTTTATTTTCCAGATGCTTCATCATTTGATGAACTTTTGGGACACTGAATTGATGCAAACTACTTTAACTTTATGGCTTTAATTACAATCATTTTTTTTTTCTTATTTATAATGGATTATAGATGTTATTTAAATTTTAAAGTATAAATATTTGTTAAGACATATGGTAGTTTTTAAATTTCAAGAACCAAGTTGTAGACTTATTTTGAAATATCCTAAGATGTTGAATCATTGAATGTATTTGAAGTTTATATTACTTAGGGCGAAGTTAAGACATATGGTATTGGTAACTATAGAAATGTTCATGAAATTTACACGGAATTATTTTTTTATATGTGGACAAAATAAGGCGTTATTACTTAGGTAGAGAAGTCCACTCTGCCCAACCCACCCTTACCCAGCCTAAAATGGTTAGGACTTTTAGCGGGTAAGGCCAAGCATTAGGCATCGGGTTACAAAATACAACCCGTTCATCTTTCAAACTGGGTATCGGATAGGGGTCTCACCCGACCCAACCCTGCCCATACCCACCCCTCCGTGCTGGCTCCCTACAAATATAAACTCCAAGCCTAAAAGGTTAGAGGCCTATACTTATGAAACCCGACCAACATAAGAATTCCTAAATAAAAAAGGAGTACTATAAAATAATCAAAATACTTTCTCATACGTCATTTCCAATACTTCTTCCTGTTCATGATACCAGTATCCTCAACTTCATTGTCGGAATTTTCGTTGGCGACCAGGTTCTGACTACGAATTTCCAGATTGGATTTCACCGAATTAAGAATTTGATCTCTAATATTCTAGTCGCCGATCTAGTAAAGAGATACTCGATCTCAAATATCATGTAGGACCCACGGTTTCAGATCAGATTCATGAGACAAATCGCGTTTTCGGTAAAGAAGTAACTAGGCTTCGATTTCAATGAGGAGGAGGATGATGTTACAGAGAGAGAATGGGGAGAAATAGTAACATGATCAGGAAAACCGTCGCCCATTTGAGATAATCTCATCTTTGTCAAATGGGTTTGATCTGTGGAGCTTGTTCGAAACAGGGGGAGACGGCATGAGAAAACGGAGCGGCTAACGGTGGTTAACGTTAGGCTGATGATTTCTCTATTTATAATATATAAAGGGGCAAAATTGAACTAATAAATACTTTAGAATATTATATAGGCCTCAAAAAATAGTTCAGGGTGTTCTACGCCCCTTGACCCTTTTAAAAATGGATTACATTAATTTGAAAAGAAAACATAAAACATATTTTTAAAACAATTTTTTTAAAATCAACTTGCAAAACGGAAAGAAAGCGAGAGAAAAAGTGGAGAATGTAGCAACAATGACGAATTAAGAGTTGGAGGACTAAAACTAAGAAACGGCATAGACATAGAGGAACAACCAAGAAGGTGATGAGCACAATCACAAGTGAAATGGAGAATTAGGAAAAATAACATAATAGAAAAAAAATAGTAAACTATGTTAAAGCTATTTTGAGAGTTTTATTTTGAAAAACATATTTCTTTTTTTTTTTTTTACAAGACACTTAATTAAAACACAAGTTTTTTTTTCTTCATTTTTTGTTCTTATAAACAATTTTTTTAAATCAAACAATGCCTTGATTTTTTTGGTGCCAGAGATGCTCTGCATACATAGGCACACACATATATAAAGCTAGATTCTGAAAAATGTGCGTGTATAATTTACGAACATGTTTTTAATATACAGCTTTTGGATTCAAATAAACCTGAATAAAAACAGTAGTTGTATACATATAATGATGATTCAGATCATGAAGAAATTTGTGAGGGATTTGCCATCCAGCTCCTTCTTGAAGAACCTCGTCAAGAACTCTTCCAATGTGAAGCTCCTTTACTTGGCAGCTGGTTTCTCTTCCGACGTTAGCTCCGGCAACGGGCCGTACACATCCTCTCTGGCGCCTGGGTTCAGGAACACCGCCACCAACACACGTGGCTCATTCGAACAATTTGCAAGCACTCTGTGCTGAGCACTCTTGTATTCCTCATTCGAAACAATCTGAGAAACGAATAAAAATGAACAACATCATTGTTTGTATCACGTATGTTGCTGTTCATCTTTCCTTAATTCACTTGTAAATTGAGAAGAATGACTCATACAGAAAGTGAATTTAGCATCCAACACACAGAGGGATGAACAGTTCTAGTATTTCACTAGTTACGGAAAACGGGATGGTTCAAGTATGTTTCATTTCACCTCTTGATGATATTCATGGGTTTGCCTTGGTATCGTGTTCATACCGTCGTATTAAATGATCCCGGCCTTTTACTTTCTATCCATATAATACATACAGCTCTGATTGCTGGTTGGGCCGGTTTGATGACTCTCATTTAATCAATGCTATTGTTAACTTGTACAGTTCACACTCTTTGGCTCTACCCATGAAATAGCTAGTAAAAAGTCTTTCACAACGAAATCTAACTATACAGTAACGGTATTTAAGTATGAAGTGAAGATTAGCTTGGGAGCTGACCCTCTTAGTCCGTTCTTGCAAGAATAAGGGCATAATCTTTCGGATTTTTAATTTTGAAATAGAATTCTCCTTGCTTAATGGATAAGCATTTGCTACCAATGGGGAAATCTTTCTCATCTGAAATTGCAAATGGAGGTGATTGGATTTGCACCAACGGAAACCATAAATTTGATACACAATAACAATAAAATGATATATATTATAAGAGATTCTTTTTTTTAAAGTAAGATAGTGAATGGAATGGAGTTTTTCCATTCTATCCTAACCGATCACTTATACCGGAATAATGTGTTTCCTCTATTTTGTCTTAGTCCATGATCAGAATGGGTCTCACATACACCCTAGTACATGTTCCTTGGCACTGAGGGCATCCCCGAAGGGTGGGGGATTTCGTAACATTTCGGATTGGCTGTATTGTGTTTCTAATAAGTTGTTTAATAGTTGGCATGTTGAATCATATATATAATGAGCTGGTTTAGATCAATCCTAACCTAATAATTATGAATTAGTGATATTCTAGATTACTCTCATTCTATATTAATTTTATATTAGTTATATTCTTATTCTAGATTAATAGATTATAGATTAATCATGGGTAGCAATCCATTCTAGAATTTAATTATCTCTCGTGAGAAAATAATCCCACAAACAAAGGAATTATACAATAAATAGAGAAATAACGTAAAAATTCATTATTAATAGAATAGATTAATTAATGGAGATATTATAATGAATTTTATTCAATCCCCATCCCGATAAGATCAACAATTCCATGAGTTTGGGCTTCTTTTGCTGACATAAAGATATCCCTATCTAGATCTTCGGCTATAATCGATCCGGGCTTGCCCATTCTTTGTATATAAATATTTATGATAGAGTTGCGTATGTGCCCTACTTCGCTCAATTCCAGGACATATTCTCCCATTGCTGACTTCTCAATAAGATCAACCATGGGTTGATGCATCATTACCCTGATGATATAACATAATAAAAAGTTCCTCTTTCTCGCACGATAAGACAAGAGATAAAGAATTAAAAAAAAACAAAGATTGAACAACTGTACAGGCATCTTTTGCGTATTGCATATGGCTTTACTATGGAATTGGTTTTTACCTTCCATTGAACAAAGAGAAAAATGGAGAAGGTCTATCAGACCTAGATCGGTAAATGATCCAATAACCACCCTTCCTTTTTTTTGAGTAGTTAAAAAATACTATGATGGTTTTGTTGCTTTATTATTTGGTCTGTTATTTAGCAATCCCAAAGTTTCTTTTTCTTTCCAAATAAAATGTAAATGTTATATAGTTATATTATATATATTATTATATAGTTATAGTTATATAAGTATAAGTATAAGTAAAAAAAATCTTCTTTTTTTCATATTCTTTCATAACATAAAGATTGTTAAAAGCTTTCTGGTGTAAAAACAAAAAAGTTTGTGACGCTGAAATAGGCTCCTGATAGATAAGATAAAAATAAAATCGGAAATACCCATTTTCTCATACTACTCTTTCAATACATAATCAAATGGTTTTGAAAATTTTTTGCATATCGAATTCAAAGTGCCATGCTATTATTGCTTAATATTCATATGGCGAAGGCATAGTCTTCTTTTTTTTCCTCAAATAAAAGACTCATTGGCGCCAAGCGTGAGGGAATGCTGTACGTTTAGTAATTTCTCCTGTTGTGAGAATAAAAGATCCCATTGAAGTGGCTATTCCTATGCATATTGTTTGTACATCTGCTTTCACTACTTGCATCATATCATGAAGAGCTAGTCTGGGTAGGATCCATCTGCCCGGAGAATTTATAAACAAATACATATCTTCGGTAGGATCCTCTAAATGGAGATATGTCATAATGCCCATAAGTTGATTCGATATTGCATTATCAACCTTTTGGCATCAAAGGAGGAGTCTTTGTCGATAAAGTCGGTTGTATAGGTCAACCCAATCTGCTTCATCATCTCCATGACCTCGAAAGGGTACTTTTGGAACACCAATAGGCATAAAATAAAAAAAGAATTGAATTAAATCTTGCTTTGATGTGGAACCGTAACAATGGGTTTATTGTCTTACTAATGATTGGTCTTTATCATATTTTATTTATAGATTGAATAAATTCATAAACAAAAATCCTAGATACAAAAGGAAGACCGAGTGACTAAAGGAAAATTCTTACGAATAGGTTTTTTGAGTGATGAATAAATATGTCTGCATTCACTAATAAAAATATATAAACAATCATATACAATAAAGTAAACCCCCCTTCACCATTGCGTATTCTTACTTATTGGGTATAGAATAGATATACTTCTTTTGTTCCTACGAATAGAATTCTTTGGTTATTAATAAAAAACTAGAACAAATATTAATCCTTTACCTGAGATAATCCACTAAAAAGAGAGGGTCCATAGTATAGTTTTTTATAGTGCAATAAAGTTACATAGTGTCTATTTTTTGTTGATATAAGAGGTATTTACCTGTATCCATTGTTTGATGAGAAGATTCCAATTAGTTTACTGTGGCGGGCATTTCGTGACATTGCTCGCTGCCCTGCTTCTATTTGTCTAGATGTGATCCAAGTGGGTTCAAGTGCTTGAAGAGTATATCTACCGAAGCAAATATGATTACCCCGAGAGGATATTCCTTTCATTCTTCCTCTATGTTGTTTACGGAATCTGGTTTTTTTGGGGTTATAGTTGATGGTTTTTTCTCAATTCCATCTCTCCTATAGAACCGTACATGAGATTTTCACCTCATACGGCTCCTAGCGAATGAAACGATTAAAATAGAATATAAATATACATGAATTTCATGAATAATATATCAAATCGTGGTGGGACTTTTTGAGATTTCATCTAATCTATTGGTTTATTGAAAATTTGTATATCTTGTTTTGATATATAACTAAACAAGTATTCTTTGTTACAAATATTCTTTTTTATAGACAATTCTTGTTGTCTAGATATAAATAGATAATGTTGTTTTCTTATGTTATAAGGTTCTAACAAATCTTTATTTTGTTTTTCCTTTTATTACCATATCGGATTAACCCCTATTTAGAAATCCAATAAAATCCAAATTTTTGCGGGAGAATATTTACTCTTTCATTATCTATTTCAGGTGTAGGGTTAGCCTATGACTCCTCAGAACATGATTCCTCAGAATAAATGGATTGGTTTTTGGTTCCTTCCGCCATCCCACCTAATGAATCATTAAGATTTGTTTTTAATAAGATCTCAGGCATTCACAGGTTCCGTCGTTCCCATCGCTTCTTGCTTAATGGTTAGGTCTCAATTGTACAATGGAGCCTCTAATTCCAATTCCATTTTGTTTTTTCTTTAGTCAACCTTCTCAGTTTTTAGTGACTCGGGGCTTTTGATTTGTTTGTTCGATCAATATAGTTATCTAATTATGGATTAATTACTATTGATGCTTTATTACACTACCGTTTATGACATGACTCATAGACCTTACATATTAGAATTCTATATCATTGACATTCTTTTTCTCTCTTTCTTTCACCCTTTTAGTTATCCATATATTCTTATTGCTTCACAACTCATAATCCGATTCGTTTTTCTTTTTTTTCTTTTTATGCAAGATTTCAATTGGTATAATGATATCGTCAATATATTATATCTTGACTGGTTCTTTAGATCCAGATAATGCGAAGCAATGAGTTGGTTATTAGTTCTATAGTTATTAATTAATTAATTAATAACTAATTAATTAATTAATACTACTACTACGAGTTGGTTTTTTTTTTTTTTGTTGAATTCTAACCATTCTAAAAAATAAAATAAACCAACGCAATGAGTCGCACACTAAGCATAGCAATTATATCAATATCAAATGATTAATTGAATTTTTATTCAATCTTATAAAATTAAAATTGATTAAATAGAATAAGAATAGAAGAATTTTTCATTTTTTGTTTCTTCACTAGATAGAACGTTAACGATAAGGCAAAGTTTATTATTCCTCATTTACAAATATCCAAATTTTGATGCCTAATACCCCATAAATAGTTCGAATTGGATAAGAACAATTAATAATCCATTTTTGCTCGAATGGTTTGTAGAGGAACCCTACCTTCTTTTTCATAAAGTTTGACTCTCTCTCTTTTTTATTATTTATTTATCTTAATTTATTAATATATATATTATATATTAATTATTTATTTATTATCAATTATTCATTTAAATAATAATAAGAAAATAATAATAATTAATTAAAATTAAAAATGAAATAAATAAATAATAAAAAAAAAAGAGAGTCAAACCTTATGAAAAAGAAGAACCAATATAAAGTAGTATACCCTTTAGGAGAACATATATGCATGTTTGCTCACAACACAAAGTACAACACAAATAGTAATTGATGAAATTTATAAACGGAAAGACTTAGGATACTCGAACTCATGCTTTATCAAGTATCTTATTCCATTTACAAATTGGTTTATTCTGCAACAACAAATACTAGTCACAATATGAGTTTTAACGAAACAAGTTGAGTCATTAATAAAAATTTAGAATTAATAAAAAAAATCAATATAAAATAAATAAATAATAAATAAAGGTACTACTATAAAAAAATGAAAACTTCAAACTCAGACAAAGTTATCCGCTAAATTGTCATATAACTATTTTATTGTTTATTGAAAGATATATCTATAAATTGAAGAAGAGTATGAAAGTAAAGTAAATAAGAGTATCAAAGATGCAAATACGCCATATTATGCTTTAAAAAAACCAGATATATAAAGAAAAAAAAGTACACAGATACGAAGTGTGATGTCATTTTATGTATAATAGTGGGGGATTATGGGACAAAAAATAAATCCGCTCAGTTTCAAACTTGGTATAATCTAAAGTCATCATTCTCTTTGGTTTGCACAACCAAAAAATTATTCCGAAAGTCTACAAGAAGATGAAAAAATACGGGATTGTATCAAGAATTATGTAAAAAAAACAATAAAAATATCTTCTGGTATCTAGGGAATTTCATGGATAAAGATTCAAAAAAGAATCGATATGATTCAAGTCATAATCTATATGGGATTTCAAAAGTTATTAATAGAAGGTGGTAAATCTCGAAGAATCAAAGAATTACAGATGAATGTGCAAAAAAAAACTGAATTGTATGAATGGAAAACTCAACATTGCTATTAAACAAATTGCAAACCCTTATGGACACCCTAATATTCTTGCTTATAGCCGGACAATTAAAGAATAGAGTTCCCTTTAAAAGAGTAATGAAAAAAGCTATTGAATTAACTAAAAAGGCGGGTACAAAAGGAGTTCAAATACAAATTGCGGGACGTATCGATGGAAAAGAAGTTGCACGTGTCAAATGGATCAAAGAAGGTAGGGTTCCTCTACAAACCATTTGAGCAAAAATGGATTATTGTTCTTATCCAGTTCGAACTATATATGGGGTATTAGGCATCAAAATTTGGATATTTGTAAACAAGGAATAATAAACTTTGCCTTATCGTTAACATTCTATCTAGCAAAGAAACAAAAAAATGAAAAATTCTTCTATTCTTATTCTATTTAATCAATTTTAAATTTATAAGATTGAATAAAAATTTGATTAATCATTTGATATTGATATAATTGCTATGCTTAGTGTGCGACTCGTTGCGTTGGTTTATTGTTTTTGTAAGAATGGTTAGAATTTAACAAAAAAATAAACCAACTCGTAGTAGTAGTATTAATTAATTAGTTATTAATTAATTAATTAATAACTATAGAACTAATAACCAACTCATCACTTCGCATTATCTAGATCTAAAGAACCAGTCAAGATATAAGTAAAGATATAATATATTGGCGATATCATTTTACCAACTGAAATATTGCATAAAAAGGAAAACGAATCGGATTATGAGTTGTGAAGCAATAAGAATATATGGATAACTGAAAGGGTGAAAGAAAGAGAGAAAAAGAATATCAATGATATAGAATTCTAATATGTAAGGTCTATGAGTCATGTCATAAATGGTAGTGTAATAAAGCATCAATAGTAATTAATCCATACTTAGATAACTATATTGATCGAACAAACAAATCAAGAGCCCCGAGTCACTAAAAACTGAGAAGGTTGACTAAAGAAAAAACAAAATGGAATTGGAATTAGAGGCTCCATTGTACAATTGAGACCTAACCATTAAGCGAGAAGTGATGGGAACGACGGAACCTGTGAATGCCTGAGATCTTATTAAAAACAAATCTTAATGATTCATTAGGTGGGATGGCGGAAGGAACCAAAAACCAATCCTTTTATTATGAGGAATCATGTTCTAAGGAGTCATGGACTAACCCTACACCTGAAATAGATAATGAAAGAGTAAATATTCGCCCGTGAAAATTTGGATTTTATTGGATTTCTAAATAGGGGCCAATCCGATATGGTAATAAAAGGAAAAACAAAATAAAGATTCGTTAGAACCTTATAACATAAGAAAACAACATTATCTATTTATATCTAGATAACAAGAATTGTCTATAAAAAAGAATATTTGTAACAAAGAATACTTGTTTAGTTATATATCAAAACAAGATATACAAATTTTCAATAAACCAATAGATTAGATGAAATCTCAAAAAGTCCCACCACGATTCGATATATTATTCATGAAATCTATGTATATTTATATTCTATTTTAATTGTTTCATTCGTGAAGAGCCGTATGAGGTGAAAATCTCATGTACGGTTCTATAGTAGAGATGGAATTGAGAAAAAACCATCAACTATAAACCCCAAAAAAACCAGATTCCGTAAACAACATAGAGGAAGAATGAAAGAAATATCATCTCGAGGTAATCATATTTGCTTCGGTAGATATGCTCTTCAAGCACTTGAACCCACTTGGATCACATCTAGACAAATAGAAGTAGGGAGGCATGCAATGTCATGAAATGTCCGCCGCAGTGGAAAAATTTGGGTACCCATATTTCCAGACAAGCCAGTTACAGTAAGACCTACAGAAACACGTATGGGGTCAGGAAAAGGATCTCCCAAATATTGGGTAGCTATCATTAAACCAGGTAGAATACTTTATGAAATGGGCGGAGTCATAAAAAATATAGCCAGAAAAGCTATTACAATAGCAGCATCCAAAATGCCTATACAAACTCGATTCATTATTTTGGCATAATAATTAAAACCAAAGGAAGGAGATCTTTGGGATGAAAAAAAAAACAATTACAATTGTAGATTTCCTTTTTTTATACACAATATGTTTTTTTTTACTTCGCCCTTTGCACTGAAAGAACAGAGAAAAAAATGATATGATTCAACCTCAAACCCATTTAAATGTAGTTGATAACAGCGGGGCCCATGAATTGATGTGTATTTGAATCATAGGAACTAGTAATCGATGATATGCCTATATTGGTGACGTTGTTGTTGTTGTAATCAAGAACGCAGTACCAAATACACTGTTAGAAAGATCAGAAGCGATCAGAGCTGTAATTGTACATACTTGTAAAGAACTCAAATGTAACAACGGTATGATAATACTATATGATGATAATGCTGCAGTTGTCATTGATCAAGAAGGAAATCCAAAAGGAACTCGAATTTTTGGTACGATCACTCGGGAATTGAGACAGTAAAATTTCACTAAAATAGTTTCATTAGCACCCGAAGTATTATAAGACGAGACTATGATATATTTATAGTATTTGAATGAAATGGATTAATTAATAGATTGATTATGTCTCACGCATATACCTTTTCTTTTGTAATTATTATAAAAATGATATTTAAAAATTCAAAATAAATAAATATAAAATCAATATATCAATAGAAATATTAAATATCAAAATATAAATAAAAAATAAAATAATAATGAATTTTAATAATTAATAAAAGAGCATGTTGATTATATCAAAAGTCAAGGGCAATGATCATTTTAGTTTATCATGGGTAAGGACACCATTGCTGACATAATAACCTCTATACGAAATGCTGACATGAATAGAAAAGGGACGGTTCGAATACCATCTACTAACATCACCAAAAACATTGTTACAATAGTTTTCCGAGAAGGTTTTAATGAAAACGTGAGAAAACATATAGGGAAAGCAACAAAGATTTTTTGGTTTTAACTCTACGGCATAGAAGAAATAGGAAATGGTCATATAAAACTATTTTGAATTTAAAACGAATCAATTGACCCGGTCTACGAATCTATTCTAATTATCAACGAATTCCTAGAATTTTAGGAGGGATGAGGATTGTAATTCTTTCTACTTCTCGAGGTATAATGACAGATCAAGAGGCTCGATTAGAAAGAATCAACGGAGAAATTTTATGTTATATATGGTAATCCTTCTTATATATGAATTCTATAAGAAACTTACATACATTTTTGTGAAAAAGAAAAAAGAAAGAGAAAAAGCAGGTTTCTAATCTCACTCCACATACATTAGTTAATATAGGAAAGTTTTTTTTTTTAACAGCAATAGAAATAAAATCATGAGTGTTTAATTACTAAATCACTTGCCAACGGTATGTTCCAGGTTCATTCCTATAATGAAAATAAGATTCTAGATAATGAAAATATAGATTCTAGATGGTCATGTTTCCGGAAAGATTCGACATAGTTTTATACGTATACTACCGGGAGATAAAGTAAAAAAAGAAGTAAATAATTTTGATTCAAGCAGAGGGTTATAGACTCCGGGACAAAAATTCGAATGATTATACTATTTTTCAACTTCAACATCTTTTTTTATGGGGATACAATTAGAAGTTAAAAATTTAAGAAAACCCTATTCTCTTCCAATAAAAAAATTCGGAATTCAGTTAAGAGTTAAGGAATAACAAATATGAAAATAAGGGCCTCCGTTCATAAAATTTGTGAAAAAATGTCGACTGCGTCGCTGACGAATTATAGTAATTTGTTCCAATCCAAGACATAAACAAAGACAGGGATAATCTTTCCAAAACACAAATAAAAAAAAAGGGCTTGGGCTTGATCAGATGCACAAAAAAAATTAAAAAAAATTAAAAAATAGAAAAATAGAAAGGATCCACTTTTGACATGAAATGGATATATCCATATATCTCTGACTTATATTTATGAGATAATAAAATATGGGAAAACCTATACCAAAAATTGGTTTACGTAAAAATGAACATATTGGTTCACGTAAGAATGCACGTAAAATACCAAAGGTAGTTATTCATGTTCAAGTTAGTTTTAACAATACCATTGTAACTATTACAGATGTATGGGGTCAGGTGATTTCTTGGTCCTCCGCCGATACTTGTGGATTAAAGGGTACAAGAAGGGGGACACCTTTTGCCGCTCAAACCACAGCAGTAAATGTTATTCGAACTGTAGCGGAACAAGGTATGCAACAGGCAGAAGTCATGATAAAAGGTCTCGGTCTTGGAAGAGGTGCGACATTAGGAGCTATTCATAGAAGTTGTATACTATTAAGTTTCATACGGGATGTAACCCCTATGCCACATAATGGATGTAGGCCCCCTAAAAAAAGATGTGTGTAAAAGAAAAAATAAACATTGAAGAGATTTCAAGAGAAATAAATAATTCAAATTCAAGAATTTGATCAAAATATATTATTATGGTTCGAGAGAAAGTAAGAGCATCCACTCGGACACTGCAGTGGAAGTGTGTTGAATCAAGAGCAGATAGTAAGCATCTTTATTATGGACGCTTTATTCTGTCTCCACTTAGGAAAGATCAAGCTGACACAATAGGCATTGCGATGCGAAGAGCTTTGCTCGGAGAAATAGAGGGAACATGTATCACAAGTGCAAAATCTGAGAAAATACCACATGAATATTCTACCATAGTGGGAATTCAAGAATTAGTACATAAGATTTTAATGAATTTGAAAAAAATTGTATTGAGAAGTAATCTCTATGGAACTTGGGACGCATATATTTGGGTCAAGGGTCCTAGATATGTAACTGCTCAAGACATAATTTTACCACCTTCTGTGGAAATCGTTGACAATACACAACATATAGCTAACCTAACAAAACCTATCAATTTGTGTATTGGATTAAAACTCGAGAGGAATTGCGGATATCATATAAAAACACTAAATACCTTTCAAGACGGAAGTTATCCTGTAGATGTTGTATTCATGCCTGTTCGAAATGCAAATTTTAGTATTCATTCTTATGTGAATGGGAATGAAAAACAAGAGATACTTTTTCTCTAAATATGGACAAATGGAAGTTTAACTCCTAAAGAAGCACTTTATGAAGCCTCCCGGAATTTGATTGATTTATTTATTCCTTTTTTACATGCGGATGAAAAAAAACTTAAATTTAGAAAATAATCAAGACAAAGTTACTTTACCCCTTTTTACTTTTCATGATGGATTGGCAAAACTAAGGAAAAATAAAAAAGAAATAGCATTGAAATCCATTTTTATTGACCAATTAGAATTGCCTCCGAGGATTTATAACTGTCTCAAAAGGTTCAATATACATACATTATTGGAGCTTTTGAATAACAGTCAAGAAGACCTTATGAAAATGGAACATCTTCACATAGAAGATGTAACGTATATTGGACATTTTAGAAATAGAAAAGCATTTTTCATAAAATGGAAATCCATTGGATTTTTTAGCACAAATCCATATACTTGGAATAGGTCCAAAATGGAATAGATGTATCTAGGGATTAGTGGTTTCAAAGTGAATTCTCCCTAGATACACAATACACATATCATGATATTTTATTTCACAATTGAATCAATTTAAAAAACACCTAAAGTTAGGGATTTCTCAATAGGTAATGTTGCTCCAATACCCAACCAAAGGGCCACTGTGGTACCAATAAAAAAGACGGTTGTCGCTACTAGATGACAAAATGGGTTTTGGAATTTATTAACATTCTCCAAAAAGGGTACTGTTAATAATCCTGCCGGCACCAAAACCATTAAAAGAACACCCAATAACTTATTGGGTTCTGTACGAAGTATTTGAAATACGGGAAAGAAATACCATTCAGGCAATATTTCCAAAGGAGTTGCAAACGAATCCGCAAGTTCCCCAATCATTGATGGTTCTAGAACCGCTAAGCCTACGTTACAAGCAATAGTACCTAGAATTACTACTGGAAAAATATATAAAAGATTGTTGGGCCATGTGGGTTCTCCGTAATAATTATGATCCATTCCTTTAACCAATTTAGCTCTTAATACATGATTATTCAAGTCAGGTTCTTTTGTTATTGGGATAGGTGAATTCTTATAGATCCATCCTCCAAAAGAACCGGACATGATAATTTTTCATCATCAGGCTAGAGCACAACTCAAACGTATCTATCTAAAAAATTTATATGTTATACACGCATAACATATATGAATATGAGGATTCTACCTACGAAAGAATTTAGCAGAATCTCTTTTCCGGAGTTACAACTACCCATTAAATTATGTTCTTATGTTCTTACTTAGGTTCTTATAAGTTAAGTAAATGTTCAATACCCAAGTAGGCTTACAAAGTTGATAGTGCTTTCTGGGTCATCTCAGACCTTGTGGTTGGCCTTTATCCCCAAAAATCTCAAGACTCTTTATTTTTACTTTACATACAAAGGATTTACTTGTTACTAATATAAATAATCGAGCCCTTGTTCTTCTTTAGATCTACTTGTTTCACTCTGATGATAGTATCATAAATCGAGTCAATGCAGAGGAAATGAATGCATTTCCATACTATTAAGTTAAGTGCAATATAAGACATAATCCGAATTATACCACATCACTTATTTTACTAGATCTTACTGAGCCTGTTCATGCAGGACATGATGGAGTCTGACCATAGAAAAGATTCTCTTCAAGCGAACCAGCCTATCCTCTGTAGGGGACTTGCGCGGTGCTTGGAATAAAGACACATTTTATTGTGAATTCAAATGTGGCGGATAAGATAAAGTCATATATCTGCGTGGCCCAATCAATAGTTCAAGTCACGCACTCCCATAATCCATTTTTTCTTTGAAGAATTCCCTAAAACTATTCGTGTCTATCAAATAAAAAAATAATATAATCCAATTTTGTGAAATTGAAGAGAAATATCCAAATACATGTCTTATTGTTTGAATCTTAAATAAGACATATTTGTAGCAATGAAATACTATTATTCTCCTTGTAAAAATGATAAATGATTGACTCCAAATATCTATGATCCATATTCTCTATAAAGGACCGGAAATGCCTTGCTTACGTATCATTGGAAAGAGCGTTAACATAAATACGGCAGTAAGAAGAGGTAATACAAAGGTGTGTAAACTATAAAAACGAGTCAAGGTAGATTGGCCCACACTAGCACTTCCGTGTAATAACTCTACCAAAGATGATCCTATTACAGGAATAGTTTTGGGTACGCCAGTTACAATTTTGACTGCCCAATAAACAATTTGGTCCCAAGGTAAGGAAAAACCAGTTACACCAAAGGATGCGATCAATACAACCAAAACTACTCCCGTAACCCATGTCAATTCACGAGGTTTTTTAAAACCACCGGTGAGATACACACAAAATACGTGCAGGATCATCATTAGGACCATCATACTTGCCGACCATCAATGAACTGATCAGATTAACCAACCAAAGTTAGCTTCAATCATTATATATTGAACAGAGGCAAAAGCCTCAGTAACGGTTGGACAATAGTAAAAAGTCATAGCAAACCCCGTTACTACTTGGACTAAAAAAACAAGTAAGTGTAATTCCCCCTAAACAATAAAATATGTTGACATGAGGAGGAACATATTTACTAGTTATATCATCCGCAATAGCTAGCTCTGACTAGGCTCTTATTAGGGGAAACTGTTACACGAGTATAAAGTTCTACACATCATATGACATGTAATCTAATAATTCTCCTATTTTATTCAAACGAAAAGAGATTTAAATCTTCTGAGGTGAGTTTGAGGGAGACAGATGGATAGAAGGTGAGGCTTGTTATATGTTTTTGGCCAAAGTAGTGTTGCTTATTACTCAACATCAAGTGATATATATATAATATTATCATTTTTAAATGTAAGATTTTTTTTAAAAGGCCTGAAAAGAGTTAATTCAATTATTTTAAAATATTTATATTTATAATTTCTTTAAAAACTTTTTATCTACCTTATAAACTGATATATAATCTAATAATGTATAATATATAATGCGGAGGAGATCGTGCAATCTAGGATTATCAAGGGGATGCCGTGATTGATGATCTGAAAGAAGCCGACGGTGGAGGCGGCGGAGTGAATTTGGTCAACGACGGCAGAGCGGAGATTGGGGGAGTCACTGTTGACTACGGCGGAGAGGTTGATGGTTGGGATTTGGGACTCACTTTTGGGACGGGGTCTGAGGTCGGATCGGGATTTAGGAGGGAAAACGAAAAAAAGAAAGGATGGTGGAGATGCCAGAGTCGATGAGGCCTTTGACTCCGACTTTAGATTCGTCGAAATCCTTAACAGCTTTAGCTCAATCGTAAGGCTGAGATGAATGGCCACCGGTGGCGATGATCGGAAAGGATGCCATTGCCATGGAAATTGAAGAAGGTGAAGGAAGCAATAAATTTTCAAACCTCGTTTTGCTACTTGTAAGCAAAAATAAAAAGAAGCAACAAACTTGATGAAAATTGATGGAAAAAAAAGGCAGTAATGCCTTTTGGACATGAAGTGTTGAACTTGAATAGTGAAGTTGTGTATCCAATCGAGAAAAGACAATTTGTGTGTTGGAATATACTAGTTCACGCTTAGTGGATTAGGGCCTAAGCCCAATTCAAAAGGGCTTCATGGAAAGACATGAGTTATAAAGAGTCATACCCTTTATGTTTTAAAGGTTACATCTATTTCTATATAACTGTACGTTTAAGAGTTGTATATATTCCTATGTAACCGTACGTACACTATATATATAAGGTGTGAGATTAAGGGAGAAGGCTAATGAAGATATAATATACAATTCTCCCTCTAAAAGATTCTCTTATAAGAATGTTCTCTTCTCTTCTTCTCTTTGGTGTATTTGTTGTGTAATGTAATTGGAGTCTGCATCGGTGCTCCAGTTTCGTGTGGGTACTTCAGCGAATCTATCAGATTTTAGGTACACCCAAAATTCTTATATGGTATCAAAGACAGGTTTAATAACATATACATATATCTTGACACATGTATAATATAAGATTTTTTTAATGCTTCCGCTGGATATTTGTATTGGGGTGTTATTATGACTGCATATATTTGTCAAGTGGATGACTTTCTATTCATCAAAGCATATATATGTTGAATCGTTCTTTTATGCGTTTAAATAAGTTTGGGTAACATGGCTTCAAACGACTCTGGATTACTTATGCAATATATATATATTTCAGTATGAGAGAATACAAAGTAGAAAAAAGTCTGGATATAATTTATTTTCCCTTTTGTGTCTCTGGTCTTTGAATTCGTTTCTGGTATATGCCTACCTATAAACTTTGTTTTTGTTCTATATAGTTTTTATCATTCTATTGTATTTTCTTATGCGGTATGTTCTTTATATGTGAATAAAGATATAGCATAGGAAAGCGTAGAACTATTAAAAAAAAAACAGAGATCAAACTGCTACTGACAGTATTTTTCTCTCTCTCGTTCATGATATTGGTTTTGAATATACTGATATTCCAGGCTTGTCATTTTCTTTTTTGTGGGTTTGAAACTAGCGTGAACATAAATTTCAAGCCTGTGTTTTTGGTTACACACATAAATCATGTGTACGGACATGCTGCATAAATTTAGAACTTCCTCTGGCACATATATGTGTATAGATTCATGATTCTCTGCCTCTATTATTATTACCAAAGTTTGCTTAGTTGTGTTTAAAGTTTTTTCTGGGTTGTGTGGGTACATAAAAAACTTGCGTCTTATGACCATGAAACAGGACAACAAATGATACCCAAGAATTATATAGAAACAGAATGGAAAACATTATGAACGGTATCATTTTCGGTGGTCTTTGGTTATGGAAATTGGGTCATGATAAAACAATTTTTTTTTTTTTTTTTTGCCATGAAATTAGTTTCTTTGGGTAGCTCTTGAGAAAACGAAGAGATAGACACCAAGAACACAAATTACCGACGTCGGAAACACCGGTTATGGAGGAGAGAATAGTTGGGTCCGAAGGACCCGACCCACGCTCCAGTCGGGTCAATCGCGACCCTGCTGGAGGTTGAAGAAGACACCCTCTAACCTTAAACGCCGCCGTTTTGTGTTTTTTTTAAAAAAAAAAAAAATCTGTTGGGCTGTGCAGTTTTTTTTTAGGCCGAAGTTAAATAAAAAGGGTTCTGGGACTCTATTTTTTTTTGGACCACAGGTTTAACATAAAAAAGTCTTTGGACCTGGGCTGGACAGCATTTTTTCTTGGGTTGTAATGTTTAAAAAATTGCTAGACTTGGGCTGGAGTGGATATGTGTCATATTAAAAAAAATATATATCGAGAAGATGACGCTGGGCTGGTATTTGGTCACTAGATCCGGAAAAAAAAATCAGGAAAGCAAATTTTTTTCCCCAAATTGTATTGGGCCTGTTTGGATATATCAATTTTTTTCTTCTCCTTCATGGGGCGCATGAGGGCTCATTTGGGCTCCGATTGAAACACCGTTTGTTTCTAAAAATCCCTACATTTATTATCTATATTTTGATAGATAATATGCTTATTTTATAATTTGTTTAGATCTATTTTTAAATGTTTCAGTGTTGTTAAAGTATTTTTTGTTGTGTTTAAAATATTCTAAAATATTTTTAATGATTTGTATCATTTGTGTTGAATAAATATGAATCAAGATATTTTTTTTTTTTAAAGCACTGAAATAAAATTTATTTTAGACTTTTGAATTATGTTTTTTTTGAAAAACATATATCTAAACATGAACTTGATGGCTTTAGAAAATAAATAATTTTTTTCTGTTAAAAGCCTTTAAATGTTGGTCCAAACATATATTACTCAGAGGAATGTGAGCCTTTAAGTAATGAACTTTGTAATGTAAAAATCAATGTAAAAATCTATACCTTTGAACTTTGTAATGTCTTGTTAGTAGGCTTATTTTTATTTTTAACTTCTCTTTTTTTACTAGGGTTGCCAACCCAACTTTTACTCATCTTTTTTCGCTCTCTCTTTTTGAATCCAATGCCTTTACCACCATTCTTACCATCATCATCATCAACACCACCTTTACTATCAACGCCATTTGATGAGTCTTTAATAAGAAGTTCAAACACTTTCTTGTCGAGTTCTAGCATTGCTTGATGAACTATAGAGAATGCTTATGGACTCTCAGATGCATCACTGGCTAATTTTATTAACATTGGGCACAATTGCTTATATCGATTTGAGCATTCTAGTTTAGGATCAACCTCAACTTCCTTGCCCTTGTTATCATACACTACACCGCACCTTGCTTCTCTTGTCCATCTTTTTAAAATATATTTTTGTGGAAGTAGCTTGACATCGTGGTCGCACAATATCCTCAAGGCATGAAAACATAATATTCCCCATTGTTCAAACTTCTTACAACTACAAGTAATGGTAGCCTCCTTCTCTTCTCTTGATGGTTCAAATGTCAATCCCCACTCTCCCTTCTTATCAACTCTTGTGATGACATAATCGATTACAAAACGAATCATTAACTTCATTTATCTTTCTTTTTTTTTCTCTCTTTTATACATGTAGCATCACATAAGTCATACTCCTATTGGAACAAGTCAAAAATTGGCGGATTGTAAACTTGAGAAAGCTGTTAAAGCATTATTGAACTCTTCAAAATCAATCTTGTCAGCTTCTGTCGTGAGTTAAAATCACTCTTCAATTCATTGTACCATTTATCCATAATAACTTGTTCAAAGACTTTAAAGAATTGATTGATATTCCATTTGGGATTTGTGCAACTTTTGATGAATGAATTGATACTTTCACTTAGTTGGGTACTTCTTATACTAAGAGTCTTTGAATCCTTCATATAACATGCTGCCCACTTTTCTTTTATCTCATACATAGATATCAACCATGGATTCTCTGTAGCATTATACTTTGACAATAATGCTTTCCAAGCTTCCTCAAATGCTATCTCTTCATCATATTGATACATGCACCAATTAAACTTACTCAAGAAATGCGAGTTATCTTTCATCAAATTTCCAAGATATTTTATCGCATTTCTATTAATATGAAATGTGCACAGACCATGCTTTACACTTGGCATTACCTTTTTCAAGGCTCGTGCCATTGCTGCATCTTGGTCAGTGAATATAGTAAATGGCATTTTCTTCTTATGTGCTTCTAAAAAAGTTTCAAAAAGCCATTTGAAAGACTCAATGGTCTCATCATATAACAAAGCGCGCGGCACCAAATATCACTGTTTCTCTATAATGGTTGAAACCTGAGAAAATAGCAAGTGGTCTATTTTCACAATTTGCAAAGTATGTTGTATCAAATGAAATCACATCTCCAAAACAACCATAGTCTATCAACATACGTGTGTCGGCCCTAAACACATTAGTTATTTGTTCTTCTGAATCCATTTGATACACATGAAAAAATGAAGGATTTTCAACGAGTTGCTGTTGGAAATAACAAAGTAGACACCCGGCTTCACCATATACCATTTCTCTCTGCCTCCTTGATGTTAGATAACTCTTTACATCCTCTTTAGTATACCCCAAATTAGCCCTTCCTCCTACATATTTTCTCATTAAATTAAAAGAGGAATTTTGCTTAATCCCAACATCTTCAGCAGCCTCCAGAGCATAGCCTTGTACTTTTGGTAATCTCCTTTGTGATGCCAACATATAAATAGTTTCACGAGGCTCCAAAGGATGATTATGATCCAAAAATAGTTCAGTAATTCCATATGTTTCATTCACTTTTTTAATTATCATTCTAACTTCACACCCAGTTCTTGTCTCTTGTCTGGGCTTCTTAATTTTCAAATCTCTTTTATCTGGTTTTCTCACTCCCTCCTTATGATAGACATATCTGTAATATATGATAGAACCATCTTTCCTACTCTTATTAGAGTTTTCTTTTCTAACACCAAATCCCATTCTTCCACCATAGTCAACCCAATATTGTCATGCCTCTTCTACATTATCAAATTCAAGACCCAGAGTGGGAGTTGTATTTGTATCCATTGCTTAGAAGAAGCTTAAAAAACAAACAGATACCTGAAAAAACAAGTAACTAATATAAAGCATGAATATCCTAGCTTAAACATCTACTAAATCAAAACAAACATAAGAAAAACAAATAGCATTTACAAGTGATGTAATCAGTATAAAATGAATGATTCTTTTTTTTTCATGGTTATCCGATTATAAGAAGCAACACAAGCAAAAAATTTAAAGGGATGTATACAAACTATAAAACAATCGATGAAGAAGCAATCAATAAATGTAAAAGATGAACAAGCAAATACCTTTCTTCTCCAATGATTTCTTCCTAGGTATGACTTGTAAAGGTTTTTTGGAGGCAAAAAGGTGAGTTTCCCGCTCAGCATGAGCTTCGGCAGATCTTCTTTTTTTTTTCCTCCCTAAAGTGGTGTTCTGTTTTTGACTTTTTTCCCGCTTAAAATAAAGTGCTCCACTGTTTTTTCTTTTTTCCCAATGGCATGAGTTTCCCAGGCTGTTATTTTAACCTTTTTTTAAAAAAATCAAAGCACCGTCGTTTTGTGTAAATGGAGGGTGAGTGGAGGGATTTCTCAGTGGAGACATTCCATACCCCACTTTCTCTCAGGTAAGAATTCACCTCCTCTTTCTTTTATTTCAGTTTTCACTTTTGCTTCTTATATATAACCACCGAGTAGCTTTGGAACTACATTTTTATTTTGTTTTTGTTACCTTTTATTGATTTTCTATTTTTCGGATGAATCCGGATTGAAAGTTCTGAGTGCTGTTTTGATTACTCATGTGTTTTAAGATGTGTTTTGGACTGTTGATCTTTAAGGCTTATTTTTAATCTTGTTGCTTTTGGCATGTGGTTGTATGATAGTGATTCTATGATTTATTCTATGCTCAGTAGCCATTTCAATTTGCTTCTCTTTGATCGAAAATTGATCCTTCTCCAATGTTTTGATCTCTGATGTTGTTTCCATCTTCGCAGATTTTGATTTGTGCATTTAACTGTTGATCTCTTTTTTGGCTTGATTTGAATCTTATTGCTATCAATTTCTTGAGTGTATATGTTCGCATGAGTGGTTCATTATCTTTTACTCTGCCCAGTACATTTTGAATGTGTGATTCATATTTCTCTTTGATCAATGATTATTCCATCTTCATTGTTTTCATCTGTGATCAACGTGTTAGGTGAAATTCTATTTTCAATGAATTTTCTTTTCACTATTGAAAAATGGTTTTAAAATTCTAAAGCTGAAAAGAAGAAAAGAAGCTGAAAAAGTAAAAGGCCAATTTTGTGTGCACTTTGAAAAACAAGTTGGGTGGATTTGTAAAGAATTTTAGCCGTCTATAGCTTTGTTATTTTGTCATTTTTATCTTACAAAGTTGAAATCTGAATTCTGTGTCAAATCTATTTTTTCAGGCTGAGTTTAAGTCAATATGTCTTCAAACACTGGTATTACTTTGGCTTTTGTGTTTGTTGTGTATGTGTTTTTCATCTTCTTGTCATATATGTGCAATCTGTGTCAAAGTTGTGGGGCAATCACACAATGCAATCCAGTTAGGCTATTCACTTCAAAGCTATCATTCTTGTAAATTTTGTTGCATTTGGATAATATTTTGTCAAGGTTTGTGCCTATAAAGATGGAGAGGTGATTATTGACACTGCTACTAGAGTGCTTGGTAAATATGATCCTCGTCCAGTTTAGCCCGATAGCCTTTTCCAGTGTTCTCTATCACAAAGGGTATCACAGCAGGAATGTTGGTCTCAAAATGCAGCATAGAAATCCTTCTATTGATTAATTAAAAGTATAATTTAGGTTCAAAAGTATAATTTAAAGTTGACTACGTGAAGGAAATCTGATTAAATTTAGGTTGTTATACATGGTTGCTATGCCATGTAATTAGAATACTCATTTTGAAACAAGCATTAGTTGGGTTTAGCATGTCCAGTATAACTCATTGGCAAATGCAGGTGGTGTATGCTACTAAAGGTAAAATTCCTGTGCTCATCGACAGTGGCGTGCGGTGAGGAACAGATGTATTTAAAGCTTTAGCCCTTGGTGCATAAGCTATCCTTGTATGCTCTCAACCCCGGCTGATAAATTTATGTTTTACAACCCATCTTCGGTGTTCAAGAATTGTACTAATGTACTACAAAACAATTAGCAACTAAACCCTATGAATTTATATAGTCATGACGTGTTGATTTTGGCAACTTTGTGGAGAAGGTCTACACTTGATTCCTAAGTGCATAATTAATAATTTATACATTTGATCATTCAGTTTTAAAGAACAAGGAATATTTAGATCAATAGTATTCTATAATAACGAAAAGATCATGATTATTAGGAATTTCTCTTAGATTCAATAATGACCTCAATCAATTACTGATTCATGCAGGTTGGACGGCCGGTAGTCTTTGGACTAGCTATAAAGGGAGAAGCTGAGGTGAGACAAGTCATTGAAACTCTCAAGTCAAAGCTTGAGCTCACAATGGCTCTATCTGGATGCCCCACCCTCAAGGATATTACTAGGAAACATGTTAAGATAAAGAGAGGCTTCTCTCGATGATTTAATTGTGTTGTAGAACTCTTTTTTTCTCCCTTATGAGCTTTTATTAATTATTGTCAATAAGAACATTATGTACAGGCCAAGAGGGGGAAAACAAAATTCTCGTGTCAAAAACAATCTATATGCCTTGTTCTAATGTAAGGAGTCAAATTATCCATAGTGAAATAAATCTCCTCTATTCTTGCATGAGTTCTATCTTTTAACAATTGTCTAGTTTGGGTAAGATCATTCCATCTCACTACTAAAAAATGTAAGTTTGTTAACATTGTTCAGTGAGAATAGGAGGAGCTTGCATTGACAAGCAAATGGGCCTGCACTGACAAGTCCAGGGGCCTGTATTGACAAGTCTAGGAGCCTAAATTGACAACTCCAGGAGTCTCCAATGGCAAGTCATTGGGCCTGAATAGAGTTGTCACTGGGTGTTCATTGACAAGTAGAGGAGCCGCCATTCACAAGTCAAAAAGTCTTCATTGACAAGTCAATGGGCCTCTATTGACAACTTCATGGCCTTCCATTGACAAGTGCAGCAGCCTCCGTTAACAAATCATACGGCATCTATTGACGACTCAATGGGCATCCATCGACAACTCCGGAGGCCTCTACTGACAATGCAATGTCCTTCCATTGACAAGTCAAGAAGCCTCCATTGACAACTCTTCAACCCTTCCATTGACAAGTCAAGGAGGCACCAGTTACAAGTCATATAATTTGAAAACCTAATTAATATTAAATATCAACAACATAGGTAATCCATAAATATATTCACATAAAATATCATTTTCTAATGCGATCATAATTGCATATATATATTAACAACTTCATCGGCATATATTGACAACTTCAGGGGCCTCCACTGACACCTTCAAGTCCATACATTAACAGTAGAGGCTCCTTGACTTGTCATGACTTATCAATAGAGGCACCTGGAGTTGTTATCAGAGGCTCATTTACTTGTCAATGGAAAGCTATTGAGTTGTCAATGGAGGCCCTATGACCTTTACCAGAGTATTTGCGGAAAACGATATGCGGTTCGGTAGCCAACACAGGAATAGCATGAAAATACTGATAATATATGCATGATTACATAAATTCCCCATAGGGTTTTGTACATGATACTTACGATTAAGGTAGCCGTACAAGGCTACTAGGGTGTCTAAACTCATCCCAGTGAAACGGAGACTTCTTCCCGTCTTCGTTCCACCACTATAATCCCCTTGTACGGTACTCTGCATTGTTGTTTACATATCTTCTGTCGTCTCCTGTCTAAATTGTTGGTAGGGGAGGGTGAGATTTGAGAGAATCTTAGTAGGAAACAGATACCATAATGTATGCATGATAAATGCTATGTGTATGACATGTTAGCTTTATCTAGATACATGCCCCATAATGACATTTTTGCATGCTCAATATTTCATGTAACAAAACTATGGCCACAGCAAAACAAAAACAGAGCTTCATTTATACAAATATGCTCTACACAATCAAGTAAAGCAATCACATACATCACCACACAAGCAAAGATATCAAATACATGCAAGTAAGGTAAGTCCCCTACCTCCAATCGTTCTACTTGATTTGCGTGCCAACAGCTCGGGGCTCCATATTCGATCCTACAATGTCAAATGTACTATTTAGACACTTTCATAGTGTTTATAGGGGTTATATGAGTCTATCTTGAAAAATTACTAAAATACCCCCAGGGACCCGGCCCGGCCCCATTGTACTCAGTCCGACCGTACTTTTCCTGATATTTTGACATGGGCTATTCTTACATATTTTCACCCAAGGAATCCATTTCCGGACTCAGAATTATCAAATTCACTGCCAAAAGACAAAATTACCCTTGGCAGCCCTTATGTCAGTGTTTTAGGGGCATTTTCGTAATTATGCTTTCTCGGCCTTTTTCGAAAAATTGCCCAACTGTAACCCCACCAAATTTTCCCTCCTGAACTCAATGGAATCATCAAATCATTAAAAATCCAACTCTAAGGCCCATTTCTAGATATGGCTGAAACTTATAGGAATTTAGGGAAAATTGGGGTTTTTCGGTTTTGGCTCCGTAAACACGTTCCTTTCTACTCCTAACCACTTTATTGACTCCTAACCAATTTATTGACTATTCCATTAGGTTACAACTACCATTTAGTATCAATTTGGGCAGCATAACCCCTAGGAAAACCCATTTTCCATTTTTACAACCAATAGCAATCCGGCGAAATTTCACCGATTAAATTGCCCACAGCAGCTAGAATAGTCAATATACGAAGGTTTGGAAGTTACCTCAAGCTCCCACTTGATTTTCCTTGACTTGGCTGAACCCTAGCTCACATCAACAAGAAAATTTGAGCTTCCAACCCTTGAATCACATAGAAGAATAGCTTAGGAATGGAGTTATACGCATTAGAAACTGATTTACCAAAGAAATCACTTACCTTTGTAAGCTTTTTCCTCCCCTTTTCTCTCTCTAAAATTTCACTCTTCCTCTCTCTTGTTGCAGCAAAACTGAAGAAAATGGGAGGAGGAAGATGATAAAATATGATTTTATAAGATATTATAATTATCCAATAATTATTTTTCCATTTTCGGATTTTTACAAAATTCTGGCAGATTTCTGCCTAAACTTTGAAAAATCATAATTAATTCTATAAAAATAGAATTAGAGTGATTCCAAAGCCTATAGAACCCTTATTGAGTCTAGTTTCAAGAAAAAATATAGACTTCTATTGAATGAAATCACAAAATTCTCAGAATTTCAATCTTTTCATGTTGTTCCAGAAACTTCACAGTTTTTCTGTGCTGACTTCAAAAATTCATATCTTTTTGTGTATAACTCTAATTGATTCATATGACCTATCAAATTAAAGCTTAGGATGTCTACTTTCATCCTGTAAAATCTCATAATTTTTGCGCATCATTTGATCATTCAAATGAATATGACAAGCTTACTACCTCATAGGCGATTTCACCAACAACATAATTATATTCTCCAAAATTCACCATTTTACTTTCTTAATACCCCAAAGATATAAAAATCATTGGGGGATAAATTTGGGCTCCTGCTAAATTGGGGCTTAGTAGTCCACTTAATTTAGGCTTATTCTCAAGCCTCAAATCCCAAATTTTGGGGTATTACAGGTTAGTGGACTTGTCTATAGAAGGCCATTGAGTTGTCAATGGAGGCCCCCAGAGTTGTCAGTGGAGGCCCATTGACTTGTCAATTGAGGCTCCTTGACTTGTTAATGGATATATACCCATTAACTTGTCAATGGAGGCCCATAGAGTTGTCAATTGAGGCCCTATGACTTGTTAATGAAGGCTCCTAAACTTGTCAATGCAGGCCTATGGAGTTGTCAATGGAGGCTCATTGACTTGTCAATGCAATCTCCTATTCTCACTAGACAATGTGCAAAGAAGAGCATGATATGTGCATTACATAATTTTAGCACTAACGTTAACTCATGAAAATGACTCTATAATTCATAATTACAACAAACGTCTCAAGTACAACTAGTTTCAAGTTGATCATAACAAAAAACATTGAATTTATACAATGTCACTACAATTGATCATTACAAAAAGGTTACCATAATTCATGAAAATGACTCTAATTCATAATGGAATGTACAACCTAAGTCAACATCCTAACTGGTTCTCCTCCTCTTATGCATGTTTTGAACCAAAGATGAATGGCCAACATTGTGTTTGAAACCATGAAGCAGACCTTTATTGCTTTCCTTCTCTGTCTGAACTCTACTCCTCACCCTTTCCTCATTCCAATATAGGATGACATCATCATCTTTAGAGGCTTTTAGCTTGCCCAAAGGAAAATGTTGTAAGCAAAACATCTACAAAATAGCCACAGCTGAAGGTACTTTATCTAGCAACACCTGAAACAAGTGCTAATAATGTCAGAAACACCAAGCAACAATTGCTTGGGAAACATAGTAAAAATTACTTATTCCAACAATCCAATCCACAACTCTCCCATTCTCTTTTCTACTAGCAAGTCGTAAAAATAAGAGGCCATTGTGTTATTTTGGTTCCTTAATATCTTTTCCCATCACCAAGAATTTATTTACAAAAAAGAGAAGAAATCGAAGAATGATGCCAGCAATAATTTAGTGGCTATCATCTCAAGATAAATATACTTTGACAAGTGATGCTCAATAGAAATAATCAGGAATGAAATAATAGTTAAGCCAAATCTTATAGCGCTCAATGAATGCCATATTTCTCAAACATATAACAAACAAAACAAATAAATGTCTTATGAATTTCGGATACACAAAATAATCAACATAATTGTTTAAATTTTTTCTCTTACATAACATTAAAGCCTAAGGTTAGTTTTAACAAAATGAACATTGGCACAATAAATATTAGATCCCCCTGTGAATGAGAATTGAATAAAAATATAATTTACAACTAAAGTGAAATATATTCAATCTCCAGATAAAATATTGACATTTGAAAGATGGAATGTTTTGCCATCAAGAGAACATGAGGCTTATAACCGGAACAACAAAATCCTGCCAAGTGTACATATCAAGAGGACAACTAATTTTACCCAATATCTCAAAAAATAATAAAGAAAAATTGGGCTATAATAGATAGAGCGTTACCTTTGTAGTGAGAATAATCTCTCTAAGTAGGGCAAATGCATTGTTTTGAAGAGATATCCTACTCTGTTACAGCTCCATGGGAGTTTGGGTTTGACCAACAAAACTTAAACTTCCAACAAATGGATAGCTGAGGCATTGGATTCCTTGGAAGTCAACAAAAGCTGATCTTTCAACTGATACCTTTCCAATCAAACACTTGTTAAGCAAGCAAGCAATTGAAACCAAAAACATAAAAACAAAAGGATCTTCAAAAGTATTCTTCATATAATTAACAAGTAATAAAAACGTATCATCAAAACCTATGGCAGGGTCAGGATATTAATGAAGCAGTAGTTTATCATTCACAGTCACAACATATGCGAAACCAAGACAGAACAAAATAGCTATAACATGTGATTGATTGGGTCTCATGTCATGGTATAGAATCAAAAACACCACTCAAGAGCATAGCAGTCTTATCCCCACATTCATTAAAATTTCCAAAAGAAGATGACAGGAATAAAAGGATAAGAGATTTCAATGGGCCAGAACATTAAAAAAAACCAAAATAAGGCAAAAAACCTAACCTGTGGTGGTGCATGGCATGAACACACACACACACATATATATATATATATATATATATCAATCTACGCACCCGGTAGTTCACTAAAGCACATTTGGATGAGTAATCTGAACCAACAAGAAGTTTAA
Source organism: Inga laurina (assembly GCA_963855925.1). Lineage (NCBI taxonomy): Eukaryota > Viridiplantae > Streptophyta > Magnoliopsida > Fabales > Fabaceae > Inga > Inga laurina. The sequence continues at coordinate 1,613,475 of OY979712.1, read as the reverse complement.
TGACATCCCCTATTGCATATAGTCCACCCAATAAATTTCAAGAAAATACTTAAGCATGAAGGAAGGTATTTTAAAAAAATCAGATTGCTTTTCTACTGCAAATCACCCAGACTAAAAAAATGGGGAAAATGAAAATATCAATTAACAATTACCACTATCTTGGGCAAACTATTGAAGCAGTTGGCATGTTTTCACAAGAATTAAGAATTCATCCAGATTTTCCGCATTAAAGAAGTATAGCAACTAGGGAAGGAAATCAGAATCCGGACCAAAAGCATTCCTAAATGCACAATAGATGGTATTAATCTACAAAATCTAATTAGGTCAATATAGAATCCAATCAGAGTAGTAATGGAGCAATGGTAAAGTAAGATAATATTAGAATTAACAAACTTACAGATGCCAAACGAACCTCGACGGTGAGGAAGAAACGAACGAGGGAATATGACAGTTGGTTTACTCTCCTGTGACCACCGAACCTCGACAATGAGTACCCACGAACACCGCAAGTCACAATGACAGCTTCCATTTGTCGAGGATCTCTCGTGTCAATGATTAGAGAGCTGACAGCTTACATTTCTCGAGGAGTTGGCTTACTCAGGCGGCACTTGCCCAACCTCGACGGTAATAACCCACAAACACTGCGGGTCACAACGACAGCTTCCGTTGTTGAGGATCTCGCGTGTCGATGATTAGAGAGCTTAGAGCTTCCATTTGCCGAGCAGTTTTCATCATAACTTAGCCATTTTCGAGGACTATTTCTTCATATTTTCCCTTTCATGGAACTACAGTGTAATTCTCCCCAAAGAAGAAAGGCAGAGAGAGCTGGAAGTTTTAGTCTTAAAAATTGCAAAGTGCGTGTAATATAATGTACTGACTGAATGACTACTACATGTCTACTCCCAAGCTTTCCATGAGTATGATATCATTGGAAGTAATTACTTTTTCTGTTGCCTTTGCTATTAGGTACTTGTCTCAAAAGGATGTCCAAGTTATTGTAGGGCGTGGATGCCCGAGCTTAGATAGGAAAGTTGTGAACTCAGGGAAGCGTCTCAGAGCACACGTGGGCATTGCTGAGGGAAATGTATGTGCTGAGCAAGATTTTATTGATGTTGATCCATTTCTTCTTCAATATTCTGCTATTTCTTTTATTTTTTAAAACTAACTAACAATTCACACCTTTATAAATAACCAAGAGTTACATAAATTGCTGCTTTAACTAGGTGTGCAGCAGCTGCAATTTAAGGGGAGAGTGTGAAAGGGCATTTGTGAAGGCTCGTGAAGACGAAGGAGGAAGGACAGTGGATTTAATGCGCATAATCTTGACTTACGGGCTTGATCCAATTATCGGTTCAGTTGAGAACAAACCGTGTCTGAATAAAATGATAAAAGATTCAGTGAGAAGACTGCTGCGAGAATTGGTGGAACACAGCATTAAAGAGGATGGCTCTAATCTCTCCAATTCCACTGATAGAGTTCATCTCAATCCACATGACGAGCAATTTAAAAGCCCCAATTAAGCAAGGAGATTGGATTTGTCCCAAGTAGCTTGATTACATCCCATAAGTATTTTCTGGCATACATTATTTTTTCTACACTTGTTCACATTTCTTTCCTACCTTTCATTGTCTAGATGCAATTTCGTCAACTTCGGCCGAAATATTAGGTGTTTGAGCTGTGACAACTTATCCCAAGAAAGAATAAGGCAGTTACAGAATGATCAGGAGCATCTGCCAATGAAGAAGGGAGAATGGATATGCAACAGGTAATATGGCAGTCCATATTTTTTGTATTCATATGAATCATATTACTATTTCTATCTCACACCATTAATGTCATTTCTGTTCTTAATTTCGCTAGGAATACAAAATGTTTTCTTTGCAAAGAGAACCCTCCAAAGCGGTAGCTCAATCCAGGGGAGTGCGAATGTGAATCGTAGGTTCTTGCCACACACATCGGTTATTGTGTTGGTCACATTGTTTATTTGATTGCATGTATTTTCTCTGTGTGTTGAAGCAATTTGAATCTTGGTGTATGCAGGTGCAACTACATCAACTTCAGGAGAAACATGATCTGCCTAAAATGTGATCACAGAAGGCCAAAGGCATCAAATGCTTCAGACTCTTCTTATCGATTGCAAACTGAAGATCAAGACTACCGCAAGAGTAACCAGTTAATTCTTGGCAGAAATCAACGTAACATTAATGACCAAATAATTACCATAACTGAAAGAAAGAACAGGAGAAAAGGTTCAGGTGAGTGGAGATTTGTGGAAGATAAGGATGAAAATGATCATCAGCGGTCCTATTCTCGGAATGCTTCTTCTCACTTTGACAATTTTCCATTTGCTAGAGGTAAGAGTGATTTGTCAAAGAGTCCCCAAAAATTGAAAACCCTCATATTGATTAATTATATTTCATTGAGGTTTGATCATTCTAATGCATGTGTTCTTATAAATTGACCAACATTATTATGCTATACTTTTAACCCAATATCCTTCACTGTTCGTGTGTGTGTATTCTCAAACTCTCATATATCTTTCATGATTGTATCAGTTCCTTGCTTTTACACATGTAATCATTCTAATATGCATACATATATATACCCAAAATTTATTTAGTTCTTAATAATAAACAAACTTATAATACAGAGTTCAGTACAAAAGCAAGTGTTTTTTGTGTGTCATAAGTTTACATGACGGGCATTTACCATCTTATTAAAACACAAAAAACTCAGAGCAGTAGGATACATAATACATTGCACAGGCAATTACACTTGCCTTATTTGTATATTATAATTTGTTGATTTAACTTCGACCTTCAGTTTTTAAGACTTCCTACTAGAGTATTACTATATATTCAAATCTTATTTAGATCGGTTTTTCATATGAAGAATTACTACAATGTCCTAAATAAGGGATTTATAATAATCAAAAAGTTTCAATAACAAACTGAGCAGTAAGAACTTGTTCTTATTTTCTACATTAGATTTTGTCATTGAATGCTTTTCAATTGTTATTGAATTTTTAAATAATTAAATCCCTTCTTCACAACGCTAAATAGTAATTCTCCACTAATTATATCCTGAAGTAATCAGTTTGAGAGGTGTTATCGACTTGCTTGTTGAAGAACTTGTGCATGTAATCCTTGTAGGTGACACGTCGATAACGAGGTGGGTCCTCTGCTGACGTCAGCTCTTCTAGTGGCCCATACACATTTTCTGCAGCTCCAGGGTTGAAGAACGTCGCTATCGAAACTCTTGCATCTCGTGAATTATTTGCCAGTACCCTGTGATCCACACTCTTGTATTTTTCATTCGATATTATCTGTCAAATTAAATCACCATTTCAAATGTTATATAAAATATATTTATTTAATTTGATTAGATTAAAAGAGTTAATTAAATTAGTTAATTTAGTATGTTTTTTCTAAAACGTTTTAGTTATCTTTCTTAATTTCTTTCTTCTCCTTCCTTTTTTATTATTATTAAGAGAGTATAAATAAATTAACTATCTTGGTTATGACGGATTGGTTAAAGTGACATGAAGAGAGTATTTATTTATATTGAACTGCACCTAATTAAATTTTCATTGAGAATATATATGGTCTTTAACCCATAATATACATACCTGAAGCAAATCTCCAATATTGACAACTAGGGCTTCACGTACTGGTTTCACGTCAACCCAACCTTCCTTGTACTTCACCTGAAGCCCTCCCATGTTGTCCTGCAGCAGCAACGTCAAAACCCCCGGGTCGGTATGTGACCGGAACCCGACCGTGAGATCCGGCTGAGGGCAATACGGGTAATAGTGACCTGACAGAGTCACAGCTTCCCCAAATGTCAGCTCCTTAAACCTCCCTCTGCTTAACCCTAACCCTTCACTCAACAATTCCAGCAACACATCCTTCACCAGCAGAGTTCTCTCGTTATAATCGATCAGCCGGTCCCTACACACCTCCGGTATCTCTGCCGGGTCGATCGGAACCGGCGCGAACTGTATCAGAAATGTGTCCCTCCAGTAGGCAGCATTTGAATGGTACAAGTCCATGTTGGACATGAGAGAAACTCCCTCTATCTGTCTTTTAAACAGCGGCGCCTTTGCCTCCGCCGGCAGCTCGTGGACGGCCTTCATGGCAGCGAGGGCCTCGTCGAGGACTTGGACAGGGATACCGTGGTTGATGACTTGGAAGAAGCCCACGGTGGAGGCTGCACGCTTGACTTGCTCCACCACAGCACTGCGGCAGTCCGGGGACGAGTCGACGCCGGCGAGGTCGATGATGGGGATTTCTCCAGCGGCGGTGGTGGAGGGAGAGGGTTTGAGTGTGGCTAAGACTTCCGGTGGGTTAACGAATATGGGAGGGATGGTGGTGATGCCGGCGTCGACAAGGCCTTTAACTCCGGCCTTGGACTCATCAAACTGCTTCACCTCTTTCAATCTGTCGTAGTTCTGGTTTGAATCATTGGTTACAGTGGGAGGAGCCATGATAGATATTGAAATGAAAGAGAGAGAGATATATAGAGCGAGAGAGCAGATTGGTGTGTGATAGTTTGCAAGTTTAGGCTATTTATAATGGGGGTGGAGTGTTATTTGAACATCATTACACTGCTATTTTCATAATATATAAATTATCTAGCAACTAACTAATATATATGTGTGTGTGTGTGTGTGTATACGTGTGTTAGTTGATTGGTGTGTGATTAATTACTTTGCAAGTTTAGCCTATTTATAATGCGGGTGGAATGTTATTTGAGTATTGTTATTACATGGTATTTTCGTAATATATAAATTAACTAGTAAGTAACTAATATTTATATATATATATATATATATATTAGTCAATAGCTAGTTGGCCTAGCGACCACTCACCATAATTGGATGAAGTCCGAGATTCAAGTCTGGGATTAATATATTTGTGCGCATACATGTTTCAATTGTATTAAATAAAAAAATGTTCATATTAATTAGTAGTCGGTACAAAAATGATGCTTATATTATTTTTTTGACCATATTATAATTACCTAAAAGTGCCATGTTTTAAGGTTAGAAATGAGATTGAGTTCATAACCCTACACTTACACGAGAGGTTTTTTTTTTTTTTTTTTTTTGCCCAAAATACACTTACATGAGAGCTTACATGCCACTAAAATTGTAAGAATATAATATTGACTCAATATATATATATATATATATATATATATACTGGTTTTACATAAAATCCATTAAGCAATTCTTCGGTGTTTTACATAAATTGTAAGAATATGTGGCCTATTATCATTTTTTGTGCGTGGTTTCAAAATTTAGTCATAAAAAGATTTTGATATTATTTTGATTAAATAATTCCATACATAAAATGTACTGATGACAATGTAGTTTTTATGGTTTAAACAGGGAATATTAGATGATTTGAGTAAATTCTGAACATAACTATATATCTTTTATTACTAAATATATCCAAACTATCTATCAACGAAAAAATTAAAGCCAATATTTCTAAAAGAGTCTAAACTGATTTTTTTCTTTTTTATTGGTTCTTAACTATGTATATGCTGTTATGAATTTTGTTCGTAATTTAATCATTAAAAAATTGATCCATAATTTGTTATTAAATTCAAGATCGATGTGTGTGTGCGTGTATAACATAACAAATTTTTTCGTTTTATTTTTTAATTGAAAATGACCAACCAAATAGAAAATTAAAAAAGAAATCCATAGTATTAATAAAATAATAATGATGGTTAGTTGTTTAAAAGTTTAATAATGTGTTTTATAAAATTCCATAGTGACAGAGATATTTGCTGATTAAACATCTTTGAATATATTACAGACGCTTTCATCACTGATGTGTAATGATAAGGAAAAAGCAAGTGTGTATGAATATACACTACAAAAAAACACTGAATTTGCGACGGAATTTGAGACGGAATTTGCGACGGAATTGATTCCGTAGGTAATAACAGCGTCACAAAAAATTTTCCGACAGAATTCAGATTCCGTCGCAATTTCCGACGGACTTTGCGACGGAATTTGCGACGGAAATTTGAGACGGAATTTATTCCGTCGCAAATTCCCTCTCAATTTCCGACGGAATATTCCGTCGCAAATGCCCTCACAACTTCCGACGGAATTCATTTCCGTCGGAAATTCCGTCGCAAATTTTTTTTTTTAGATTTTAAAAATCCACTTGGCAACTCCGGCAACAGCCCCCTCATCGCCAGCGATAGCGCGTGGCATCTCCGGTGGCATCCACCTTGTCGTCGACCCCCAGATCCGCCACGTGTCGCAACCTCTGTCTGCCACGTGTCGCAACCTCCCTCCGCCACGTGTCGCAACCTCATATTTCCTGGAAATGCAACTCAACTTGCCCATCCTTTGGTTCGAACCCACGACCTCGTCCGTACGCGCGCAATGCCTTACCGGATGAGCTCGACTGCTTTGGTGTTCTATTATTACACACAATTATATATATAATCTTATGTGCATATTTTTTTTTTTAATTTCTAAAATTAAATTTTTATTAACATTAATTAAAAACTAACAAGTAATTATTACCTAATATTTTATTTACTAATATTAATTAATAACTAATAAATTTTATTTTTTTATATGACTATTTTGCCCCTATAAGGACCAAAACCTACGACTGAAAATTAAAAATATTTTAGAAATTAGAAAATAATAATAAAAATTAAATTAAAAATAATAAATTTTATAAAAATAATTTTTTTAAATTAAATTAAATAATTTAAAAATAATTAAATAATTTAAAAATAATTTTTAAATTTTTCCACAGAATTTTAATTAATATTTTTAAATTTTTAAAATATTAATTAAAAATAATAAATTTTTCGGTAATTGAGAGGGAATTTCCCACGGAATTCAATTCCGTCGGAAATTGAGACGGAATTCAATTCCGTCTGAAATTCCGTTGGAAATTGCGAGGGAATTTCTGACGGAATTTAATTCCGTCGAAATTTGCGACGGAATTTAATTCCGTCGGAACTTCCCTCTCAATTTCCGACGGAATCAAATTTCGTCGCAAAATGCCGTCGGAAATTCCGTCGGAAATTTCCGACGGAATTTTCCGTCAGAAATTCCGTGGCAAAGGTCAGAATTTCCAACGGAATATTTTCCGTGGCAAATTTTGCGACGGAAAAAATTCTGTCGGAAAATTTTCCGACGGAATTTCCGACGGTTTTCTGACGGAATTTGCAACGGAATTAAATTCCGTCACAAATTCCATGTTTTTTTGTAGTGATATACATAAATATACCCATTTTCTAAACCACATACGTATTAACAAAGACCCTATATATATGTTTTAATTTTTCAAACAACATTATATATATTTTAAAGTATGTATGTCATATTGTCAAGTCAAACTTGGCATCACTACTACAGATTTACGCATTTATAACCCTTAATACATAACAATTACAACTAATCAACATTATCATGTATATCGAGGCGTAGGTTGTGTAATGATCTATAACGCTTAAAAGTAACTGTTAATATGCTCAACGTTATATATTGCGAGGTGAAATTCACGAAAATACAAAAATAATGGTTGTAGTTAATAACTGTATTTATTTAGCGACAAAAATGATAGTTCTTTTGAAACAAGCGTCATGTAACGCTTATAAACGATTCATCTTCCAAAAGTCATCTAACGCTTATAAATATCTCATTTTCCAACCCTTATATAAGCGAAAGCAAACCACAATAGTTTTCAGAAACAACCATCATTTAACACCCCACCACCACCTAAGTCATAACTCAAAACCATTCGTAATCCGTTAGACCTCTATTTAAACTCACATATTCCTTGTGATTTTTACTACTTTTCTAATTTATCGGTCTCCTCATTCTCCTTCATCATGTTAAGTTCCTAGGGAGCTTCTCCGCCACTGCCGACCCTCCTCCTCCTCCTCCTAAAATGGTGACTCTGATGTAGATGTTAGCAAGCTTTGACCACAACATAAGGTTTCTCATGGCATACGCCAATATGCTGAACAAGAAGTTGAACCGCATATTTCATCACAATGATGTTGAATATGACTTAGCTTGCAGTCAGGCCCTTCATCTTCCTCCTCCGATGATGAGGATGAGGACGAGGATGAGAAGGAGGATGAGGAGAATGAGGACGGCAGTAGTGGTGATGACTAAACATCATCATTGTTAATTTTCTTGCCTGTCGTTCTCATCATCCTCTTTATCCTTCCCTTCCTCGTCCTCATCCTCATCATCGGATCGGAGGGAGATGAAGTGTAAAAAAAACAACTTAATAATTCATGGTTATTAATTAAGAACTGTAAAGTATTATTGCCAACATACTTAACAGTTCTAACTTAATAAACGATAATCAAAGTTTTCAAAACCTTTCCTCTTCCTCGTGCTGACTATGGGTGCCTCCTCGTTATCATTCGATGATTGTCATCATGAGAATGAACCAGGTACCCTTTCATTATGCCCTACCTGTTCAACTTCCAACGCATACAATGATGGTTTTTTCATGTCCATTCCAAATGTGTATTATTTAAACTCCACATTTTCATCTATTTTTCCTACATTTTTGTCATCGTCCTCTTCTTTGTTCTCTAGCTCAATCGCCTAGATAAAACACTGTGAGGAAGATATGCTAGAAAACTCTCAGCGTCATCCTCCACCTCCTCCTTCTCATGCTCCTCAACCTCAACCATTGCCACCGCCGCCTACTCCTCCGTCTCCGCCTCCGCCTCTACATCTTATGCTTTTTTCACTAGAGGCAATGTTGCGGTGTGCACAACACACGAACCATGCCATGAGGAAGCTTTCTGGATATCTCTCCAATACGAATCAAAAGGCCAATCTCAAACTTCATCAGTATGGGATTGCCCATGATTCTAACAATGATCCTAGCGAATCCTCTAGTCACAAGTAGCCTAGTGATCTCATTAGTTCATTAGGCTACTCACCACTGTTCTTTTTCTTTCTATTATCATTTTTCCTTTTTAAATATTTTGTTTAAAAAAAGAATATATCCACAGTTCTTAGAAAAATATCATCATCAAATAAAATAAATAACAGTTCTTATACTGTTCATTCTTAATGACCGTCATAAAAGAACAACCATCAGTAACACTTACATATAATCAATCTTAGACAAATTAATAATGGTTATTAAAAACCTGCCGTCACCATTTATAAAGGACGCGACAGCTCCATAATCCACAAAACCCTTTCTATATAAACATCTAAAAACTGAACTCCACTTCCATTTCAACTTCTCATAGCAAACATCTTCACCAAACTTATGGATAAATACAAGAGAACTACTGGCTCATCATCTCGGGAGAAATCGCAAGGTGAACTCCCCTCCACCAACAAACATTGAAGGGCTTGTCAAGACAACCTACAAGTTTCATTATATAGTCCAGGTTTACCTGTGAGAGAAGGGACACATGGACCAGTATTTGAAGGAACTTACCGCTCCTGTTCGCTCTTTGAACGAGAAGGTAGACAAGTTACTAGAGAAAGAAGAATATGATGATGCATCATATTCTTAAAACATCTCCATAACTTTTTATTTTTAGTTTGCTTATAAACTTTATCTTTTTTATTTTTTTTATTTTGTTTTATAAAAAAGGTGGTTGCATAATCAACCACCAAAATTTAAAAAAAAAAAAAAGTAAAATACATAACAATTATTAAGTAAAACTAGTCACTTATTAGAATACCATGAAAAAAAAAGTGAATTACGTAATGGTTATTAACAAGGGACCGTGATAAATATAAACAAATAAATAACAGTTCTTTTAAGCAAATCCTAAAGTAAAGTTTTAGGCACAATAACCCAAAAACCCTATCATTCCTCTTCTATTTAAATGTCTGAAACAGAATACAGTTGACACTTAGTTTGTTTGAATGAAACCTACTAACATCTTAACCCTACAACTCCTGTTGTCTTTTCTAGCCGTCGGGAGTCGTTTTCAGCCAAATCTCACCATAAAAAGGCTTCGTCCAACTTCTTAGTGATAACTGTGATAGTGATTGCACTTAACCCTTGTCTCAACGACTGCCACATGAGTTGTTTTCATTCGTGAGCCCTAGCTAATTGGGCTGCCTTTGTAACCCCCGTCCTCATTAAGGTCGTGATTAGTGTTTAAAACACATTTTATAATTGAATAAGAGATCGAGGGTAATCAAAAAATTTTTACAAAAAGTTGCCTAATACGATCTCCATTCATTTTGAAATAAAAATATTTGGCCTGTTTAGTTTGTCACATACACAATATCAGACTGCTAGCAAAATTCCCGACATTCACCGGGATAATATTATTAATCCAAGAGTTTTACAGGGCATCATTGCCCATCTCGATTTCCCATACCGGGGATTACACAACGATACTATTCTATGGTCAACATATATTTACAGTTGTCCAGAATGATAACTAAAACCAAAAGCTAAGACTACCACTGGCAATCCTAGTCGCCCTTGTTCACTTGCTTGTCTCTCGATCCACTTGCCCTGTCTAAAATTTTTAATTGGAAAGAGTGAGATTCAAAAGAATCCCAGTAATAATAGTTCACGTATATGATGCATAATTAAACAAAGCATGTAAGCACATATCACAATGCAGCAATATCAGTATTCAAAGCCAGGCTACCCGCCACGACTCCTCATTCATTCAAGGCCAGGCTAACCGTCATGTCCCCTCGTTTCGTTCAAGGTTGGCCAAACCGCCACGTCCCCTCATTCATTCAAGGTCAGGCCAACCGCCATGTCCCCTCGTTCATTCAAGGCCGGGCCAACCATCGCGTCCCCTCGCTCATTCAATGATAAATATAAACAAGCAATGCATTAAACATGATATAAGAGAAAGTGTCACTACATTGGTGTTTCTGTTCTTGTTCAGACACAAGCCTTCTACGCTCCAGGCAAATATCAAATCCTATAGTCATAATTAAGGACGACAGGTTATCACTTATCCCAATACTCAAATAACTCTAGAACACTTAGATTTGGTTATCATTAAAGTCCCTTAGGTGGCTACTAAAGCCCAAATAAATGCCTAAAAGGTTAGGAAGTACTATCTCAAAGACCACCTTACGTTAGTGAAAAGTTCTAATTTTTGGATGTTGGTCGAGGCCAAGAATCTTTGGTTACGGCCAAAACTATGTCAGAAACTTTTGGACTGCGACCAAGTACTTTTGGATGTGGCCAAAATCAGGTCAGAGAGTTTTTAGCTACGGCCAAGAGTCTTCTTGTTGTGGCCAAAAGCATGTCAGAACCTTTTGGACTACGGCCAGAACTTTTGGCTGCAACCAAAGAAAAATTCTGTTTCTTGGCTGAATTTCCAAAAATCATAACTAATTCCAAAAAAATCAAAATGGGATGATTCCAAAGCCAATGAAAATATATTTAATTCCTCTGTATACAAAAAATATGAGTCATTGATGTCCATACCCACAAAAATACAGAATTCAACAATTCTCCTTGCTATTCTAGAATTGATCCCAGTTTTGACATCAAACTTTGGAAATTCGTAACTCCCAGAACACACACCAAAATGACCTCCATAATTTATCAAATTAAAGCTTGGCATGTCTACTATTAGATTAGAAAGTTTCAGAATTTTTAGCCACCATTTGCTATTTCAAAACGTCCATGAAAAATAACTGCCAGCACAGAGTTTTCACTAACCAAAACTTGAAACTTTTAAACCTAAGTTTCCAATGGTTCAAAATTCACATCCAACACTACTCCCACACAATTTTCCACAAGGAATTCAATGGAAACATCAAAACAATCAAATTCTCATTCCATTATCTTGCTCTATTTTAGGCAACATTCAACACAAAATCCCAATATTGCCAAACTTGACATTTCAACCTCAAATCAATTCTATCTATTCAAAATGCATAACAAGACACCATTTCCATGACCACATCATGTCATACTCTCTAAGACCCTAATTTTCAAAAATAGGGCAAAAATTCCAGAAATTTAAGGCTCAACCAAATGCCACAAATCATAGGTAGAAATGTTCACCTTACTCACCTCTACAACTTTCCCAAACTTGTTTCTTGCTTCACCAACTTCCAACTTTTCTCAATCACAAAAACACTCCTCTTGAGAATCTAAAACCATAGGATGAAAGCTCTTAACAAGAGGAACAACTTTAAAGGAGATTTTGGCATTCAAGGTCAATATCTTACCTAAATATTGAGCTTTCCTTTTCTCTTTCTTCCTTCAAAAATGGCGAAATGAGAGAGCTTGGGGAGAGAGAGAATTTTGAGATGATGATGATGAAGAATGGCAGAATTTCTACCCCCATGCCTATACTCATTCGTACAAAGAGAGAGGGGGGAGAGAAATGAATATAAAATGATTTGTTTGACTTTCCAACAATCCCCTCTTCATCCAATAGTGCCACTTGGCTCAATCTCATGACTTCTCATAAAGTAAGTAACTAATTAGTTACTCTAACTACTCCATTAGCCATTTAGTTACCCTTCTCATTTCTCTTAGTTAGTAATTAATTTCTCCATTAATCATTGACTAATTAGCCGATAATTTTTCCATTCTTTCAAATTTTCCCCTGATTATGGCACATTCACAAGAATTGCCCTATAACACATATTCTAATTCTTTTTCCTTTCTCCATGCGCCATTTCCCTCTTATTTTAGCCCAAAAATTACTTTGTCACATAATTATGCTAAAATACAGAGTATTGGGCATTTCTAATAATTAATTTGGATCTCAAATCAACTTTAATTTATGAAAACATTCTCAATAAATGTCATTAGCCCTTAATCAAAATTTAGGGTATTACAGCCTTTGTGAAGTCACACTATGATAAAGCATCCAAAGTGACGTTAAATTGCTTTTATGAAGTTATATTTTTTTTAGAAAACCCATTATTGATCTGATCGAAGGTTCCTTAATTGCTTTTGTGAAGTTATGTTTTTTTGAAAATCTTAGTATTGCTCTAATCGAAGATTCATTTCCTATTATAGGAAATTATCAACGCATTGCTTTGATTCACAGTTCATACTCTATTGATCTTTTTTGAAGTGATTTATGGAGATATGGATTCCTAAGCAAATACCTTTCCTTTCTTGGAAATATCCATATCTCCTAAAGTTACTTCTAAAAGATTAATAGGGATGTGATGAATAAACTAGTTTAGTTTTACCAAGAAGCAATAAATAATTCAAGGTGACATTAAATGGCTTTTGTAAAGTTATGTTTTTTTGGAAAACATAGTATTACTTTGATCGAAGTTTCTTTCCTGTTATAAGAAGTTGTCAACTCATTGCTTTGACTAAAGGTTCCCACTCTATTGATATTTTTTTAGATCACTTTTGGACATATGGATTACTAAGCAAACACCTCCTTTCTTGGAAGTATATATATCTCCAGAGGTTACTTCGAAAAGAATAATAAGGATATGATGAATAAACTAGTTCAATTGTACCAAAAAGCGATAAAGCATTTAAGTTGACATTAAATTGCTTTTGTGAAGTTATGTTTTTTTGGGAAACCCATTATTGCTTTGATCGAAGGTTCCTCTCCTGTTTTTGATTTGAGCAGGTGATACCAATTTAAGAGCTCTGAAATTCAACATTGTGATCAGTCGTAGACTCTTCAATATGAGAGTTTCTGAGCTATTTGGTCTGGACTCTTTTTAATAGAGTAGTACTTCCCACATCAAGTAGCCATGAAATATGAGATGGATTAAGATTTTCTAGGCTTTGTAGCTTGAATCAATCGCACTCTTGACCCATATATCTCATAATGTAAGGGTTCATTACCTATACCTTATGTCTTATCAACAATTAAACTAGAAAAGCAACGGGTTGGTGGAAAAAAACACAAATATCATCTGTGTATAGGAAAACACTTATATCATCAGCAATTAATACGGATATTTGTAGGTTTTTCCCCAATCTACTACGTACTTTCCAGGGTTAATTCTTGTAAAGAGACACAATTTATAGGTAAATAGTTACATTATCACTTACATAGGTTAACAGTTGCCATTGATTCTCCCCACAAAGCCTGAAATGTCTTGATCTATCCTATATTGCATAAAAACTTGATGTGGGAAGTATTGTTTCTATTATATATAGCCTAGTCCAACTAGCTTAGAAACTCTCACTTGAAGAGTCTCACAACCACATATCACGGTTATTATATAAAAACCATTATGTGTTATAAAAGTTCACGGTTCTTAATTAGAAACCGTTATCCTTATACTAAATATATAACAGTTTGTCTACGTGAGACTGTTATTTTGTGTTATTAAAAGTCACAGTTCTTACAAAAGAATTGTTACTTATTTTATTGAATAAATTATGATTGTTAAAATGAGACTGTTATGTATCATGTAAGTATTACCATATATTATGACAGTTTTTCACGTGTGCCCTTCAATCATTATCATAGCAATGCACATATCATGGCCTTACCAAGCCTCAATACATAACAAGTGTTATCTTATAACCATTATCATATGTTTAGAATAAATAACAGTTAAAAACCGTGATTTATCTGCGCGGAGCAAATATAGCACTCTCATATATGAAAGTTCGAAACCATTAAGTATGACAATTAATAACCATCATATGTCGCAATTTCTGTAGTAGTGCATGCATATGCAAACCCTAGAGGCTAAAGTTTAAAATTGATCAAGTGTTTGCAGCTACTTTTTTTTTATGAAGGGTTTCTCCTTTCAAGGCTTAGAATGTAAAGAGTTTTTGTCTCTCCAAAAGGTATATATGTACTTTAATTACTAATAAATAAAAAAAAACAAGAATAGTTGAGTTGGCTGTTAAATTCAATTAATTTGGAAGTCTTGATGACATATGGAGCACATATGTATATACACACACACACACATAGTTGAGAAAGAAGGATTTGCCCTAGTAGAAAGTTTTTGACTGATTAAATATGGGGTCGTGAGTTTAAGTTTATGTGAATACGGAAAAACCTTTATGCCCTATTTGGTAGCATGGAATTGGGAGGGAGGAAGTGGAATTGGAAGTGGAATTCAGTTTTTGGGATGTTTGGTGCAATTGAAGTCACTTCCTGATGGAAGTCACTTCCATAAAAAATTATAAAAGTCACTTCCACCACTCACCCCATGGAAGTCACTTCCACTTCCACTTCTAAGGATTTGTTTCTTCAATTGCCCTCCTTATCTTTCTTCTACCTTACACCGCCAACCACCATCCTCCACCAAAGGCGATGACCCTCCACTGATGATGGCCTTCCACCATCGATGGCAACGGCCCTCTATTGTTGAAGGCATGGCAATGGGCCTCTATCGTTGATGGTGACGACGACAACCCTTCGTCTTATTCTTCAACCACTGTCACTACCTCCCTCTTTTCTCTATCCTCTTCATCTTTCTCTTAATTTCTTCAATGCCCATCTGTAGCCACAACCCAGCCTTGTTCGAATGCATGATGGAGAAGTACTCAAATCTTCAACTTTATGTTTATGACAGACGACATTGGATCTTCTCAATCTTCTCCTTCTCTATCTTAGATTTGTGACATTGATCGACTCACGACCCTTACTGTCAACTTCAAATCTATGAGTAGCAAAAGGAGGCATACATGGCTACCCTTTGCTCCTCCTTTCTCTGCCATCATCGACTTTCTGTTTTTTCTATTTTTGATGTCTGATAAAGCCGGCAGTGGCTTTCACGATGGCTATCGGTAGTAGGTGATGGTTTTTTATTAGGGTGCCTATGGTTATTTTGGGGGAATTAAGTTTCTGGTGAAAGGGTATATTGGTCATTTCACATTTTAAATCAACATATTGTTTAAAAATTATATCCCGCTTCCGTTGTCATACCAAACACATTTTTAACCCCAGTTCTACTTCAATTTCTACTTCTACTTTCATAAAAAAAACTCTTCCATGGCCCCAAATGGGGCATTAGGAGAGCCACCCAACCCCAATTAAATTAATCGACCCTAACAAATTAAGCTCAAATTTAATTTGATTCAATCATACAATCATTTAATTTCAATATATATATAGCTAATGAAACATGTATCCCCAACCAAAACGATTTTTACAAAGTGAATCTTTTATGTTCTTGGTTGAAAATAAATTTAGGAATATAACAATATACTAGCTATATGAAAAAGAAATATCAGTTTGGTGAAGTTAATATTAATATGGATTAAAATATATATTGCGAACATAACTCTTCCAACTAGTACCATTTTTCTAAAAAAAAGGAAGTTGAAACTAAATGCTTTAACTTTGAATGTGTAGTACCAACTGACGAGATGACAACAAGCTTCTATATATAAAAAAGAAGTCGGCAAGTTATCAAATCTAACTACAAAATATTGAAGGTCAAAAAATAACTACAAAATATTGATACTCGTATTTATTGGAATATATGGAATTATTTATGAAGTTGTTTAGGATAGTTAGTCTGTGACTTTGTTGTAATGGTATTAGTGTAATTTTGCTTATTCCATAGGAGTATTATTTAGACGGCTCTCACCGTCAATAACAGATGTATATATATAAGACATGACCCATTACATTAGGTGTGATGTACATATTGTTTTCAATGGTCTAATAAAATGCACAGATTTTCCAATCAGTTGGACCATGCAAGTTGTTAATATGGTATCAGAGCCAGGTTGTATTCCAAGAACATGGCCCAAGAAGGTGGAAAACATTTGCACCACGATAATTCTCATGTGTTCCCAGTAGAGTTAGTCATAGATAATTAATTCAAGTCATATTAGTCCACAGCAAGATTCTCGATGGTTCTTTCTCTTTTCTTTCTCGCAATCGTTTTACTTTATTCAATAGGTCTCAGTTTATGGCAAGACCCATGGTAATTTTTTTTTCGTCCTGAATTTCTTGTCCTGAAACTGAGAGATTAAGTCAGATTAGAGCAATTTTGAGATCTTGAAACTCTTGGTCGAAGATTTCTTCCAAGATTTGCAGCAATTCCGTTCCATACTCACCGAGAAATAGAGCAACCTTGCATTCTTCAGTAATTTCATTCTAACCTTTTCATGATTTTTCTCTGGTTCAACTGAGTCCCAACGCTAGACGTAAAGCAAAGCGATTATTCCGTTTTCTCCTGATTTCATCTGAGTATATTCTTACAGAAAGTTTGAGCAATGGCAGATGGTACGAACCAATCGATTTCTAATCTGGCAAGTCTTCCCTTCACACATCCCTTGTATCTCCACCTTTCAAAGACACAAGGCACTACGATCATCTCACAAACTTTAACCGAAATAGAAAACTACACCCTCTGGAGTCATGCTATGACAATAGCACTCAAAGGAAAACACAAGTTAGGTTTTGTGGATGGCTCTTGCAAGAAGCAAGATCAAGATCCAAAGCTACATGATCAATGGGAAAGATGTAACACAGTGGTACTCTCCTGGATTCTCAATTCGATTTCAAAAGAGTTAGCTAATGGAGTTGTTTTCTATGAAGACGCACACAAGGTATAGACTGACCTAAAGGAATTGTTCGATAAGAAAACAGGATCTCGAATCTTTTCACTCTATAGAGAAATTAATTTGCTTCGTCAAGGATCATCTTCGGTTCCTGGGTATTTTTCCAAGCTGGAAGAGCTTTGGGAAGAGCAATACGCCTTAATCAGCATCCCCTCTTGCAAATGTGATACCTCCAGAGCGTATGCTGAGGTGATGCAACAACAAAAATTGCTACAGTTTCTGATGGGACTCAATGAGGTTTATGCACAAGCTCGAAGTCAGATATTGCTTATGCTGCCTCTCCCTACTGTAAATCAAGCGTATGGGATGATTTTAGAGGATGAGACACAACGTTCCATTTCTGGAAATGAGAAACCATCTCCAATTGATAGGATTGCTATGACAGTAAAGGGAAGAGGTCGTGGCAGAGGCAGAGGGCGTAGAGATAGTAATCTAGAATGCACTCATTGTCTTAAGAAAGGTCATACAAAGGAAAAGTTGCCCTCCAGGATTTCGAGCAAATAGAGGAAAGGCAGCTAGAGAAGTCAGTGTGAATCAGGCTTCTGGGGATTTAGGCACTGGTACAGAGGCCCTCACTAACACCACAATCACTACAACACCAACCTTCACTTGGGAATAGTATGAGCGTCTTCTGTAGCTATTGAAGAAGGATTTGGAGACCACCGTGCATGCCCTAGCTGGTACAAGTTTGGCTATCCCTTACACTTGCTCTTTATCTCATGAATGTTGGGTTTTAGATTTAGGGGCAACTACCCATATGGTTGGCGATTTAAAACTGCTAGAAAAATATCATGTGTATAATGGACCTATTATATCTATTCGATTGCCAGATGGTAATAGAGTCCCTGTGACACATTTAGGAAGTGCACACATCACAGATGATATTGAAATAACTGAGGTTTTATATGCCCCCCAATTGGAGTTCAACTTAATCTCCGTGTCTCGGCTAACTAACGAACAAAAATGTGCTATTACATTTTCTTCTGACCTCTGTCTAATATAGGGCCAACAGGGTGGCAAGATGAAGGTGACTGGTAGGCTCATTGAAGGATTATACATTTTGAATTTTGCTATAACATGTAATGTCGTTAATTCTGTTATTAAGAACTTAGATTCTGTTGAAATGTGCATGTGGCACAATAGATTGGGGCATGCCCCACCCTCTGTTATGAAACATTTGGGTTTTATGAATAATAATGTTCTCATGAATAAAAATGCATGTGAGATTTGCATTCAATCTAAGCAGACCAAGTTTCCCTTTACTACAAGTTGCATTGAAAGTACTCATTGTTTTGAATTGATACACTTGGATGTGTGGGGGCCATATAGAGCACCTACACACCAAGGTCATCAATATTTCTTAACTGTTGTTGATGATTTTTCAAGCGCTACTTGGACTTTCTTAATGAAAAACAAATCTGAAGTTGCATATCATGTTAAGAGTTTTATTGCCTATGCATTAACACAATTTTCTGTTCATGTTAAAGTGATTAGGAGTGACAATGATACTGAATTTACCAATAATGAACTAAGAGAATATTTTCACAAAAAGGGAATTGTCCATCAAACGACGTGTCCTTATACTCCAGAACATAATGGTGTCGTTGAAAGGAAGCATGGGACCATATTACGAGTAGTTAGGGGACTAATATTACAATCTGAAAAACCTATAAAATATTGGGGGGGAATGTATTAAGGTGGCTACACACCTAATTAATAGGATACCATCTAGGATACTTGCATACAAGACTCCATATGAAATAGTTTATGGTAAGCGTCTTGATCTAAATCATTTGAAAGTGTTTGGTTCTCTTGCTTATGCTACTGATTTGAAAACTCATGATAAATTCCAGCCTAGATCTATCCCATGTGTCCTCTTGGGTTATCCAGATAACCAAAAGGGATTTATCTTGCTTGATTTGAGAACTAACAACATTATTGTGAGTAGACATGTTAGCTTTGTTGAAGATAGATTTCCTTTTAAAGATGCTGGAATTAATCAATCAGGGGGAGTTTGCAAGCAAATGAAGGACATGTTCTGGTATAAGGATGATGAGAACCAAGCTGCAATGCCTGGAGCGATCCAATCAAATATGCCAAATGTGAATTCACAACAAGAAGGCCATGTTTCATCCTCGGTTCTAATAGGAGACACTCACAGAGAAAGTGTCAACCAGTCAATAAGTAAAACTGGTAGAATAAGACAGCCACCAATCTGGTCAAAGGACTATGTATGCTCATTGGTAAGATCTGAACAAATTACCAATTGTAATTACAATATTCAGAATTATGTATCCTATGCCAACATTTCACATGATCATATGTGTTTCCTCACTTCTATTGATTCAATCAAAGAACCTGAACCTTATGAGGAGGCTATTAAAGATAATAGGTGGATAGATGCAATGAATACTGAAATAAGAGCCTTAGAAAATAACAAGACATGGGATATGGTTCCATTACCTAGAGGAAAAAGGGCAATAGGATGCAAGTGTGTTTATAAAGTGAAATACAATTCAAATGATAGTATAAATAAATTTAAAGCTAGGTTGGTAGCTAAAGGATACAGCCCAAGAGAAGGAATTGACTATCATGATATGTTTTCACCCGTTGTTAAAATGCTAACAGTTAGGTTAGTACTTAAATTGGTTGCAGTTCATAATTGGAACATGTATCATATGGATGTATGTAATGCTTTTTTACAAGGAGACCTCGAAGAAGAGGTATACATGCAGGTTCCACAAGGTTTCCAAAGAAAGGGGGAGCGTTCAGTATGTCGATTGAACAAATCCTTATATGGATTGAAGCAGGCGTCAAGACAATGGAATAAGACATTGTCTGCAGCTCTTGTAAGGCAGGTTTCAAGATGTGTGAGTATATGATCATTCTCTCTTCATTAGACATTATGGTAAGGGTGTTGTTTTAGTACTTGTATATGTTGATGATCTGTTAATAACTGGGAACACTGAAATTGGCATTAAGGATATAAAGGATTACTTGCATAGTGCCTTTAAAATCAAAGACTTGGGCTTGATGAAATATTTTTTGGGAATTGAAGTTGCTAGGTCGAATAAAGGTATAGTATTGTGTCAACGGAAGTATATTTTAGATATTCTGGCTGAAACAGGTTTGAGTGGTTGTAGACCACTTGCAGTTCCACTAGTGCAGAATCAGAAGCTATTAGCGTATGAAGAGGGAAGAAATAAGAAAGAGGATTTGTTAAAGGATCCCAAACAATATAGGAAACTGATTGGTAAGTTGATATATCTTACTATGACAACGCCTGATACTTGCTTTTGTGTGCAGACGCTTAGTCAGTTTATGCAATCGCTATTAAAGGAGCACATGGCAGCGGCACTTAACATAGTCAAGTATCTTAAAGGGAGCCCAGGGCTTGGAGTGTTGCTGAGTTCCAATAGAAGGCTAGAGCTTGAATGTTATTGTGACTCAGATTAGGCGTCTTGTGCTACTACAAGACGATCGGTAACTAGATATTTGCTCAAGTTAGGTGGTTCGCTAGTAATGTCGAAAACTAAGAAGCAAACTACCGTGTCTAAGTCGTCTGCAGAAGCGGAATATAGAGCGTTGAGTATGGTTGTGTCTAAAATAGTGTGGACTCTTGGGATGATTGGGGATTTAGATATTCCTCACAATTTTCCAGTAAAGGTATTCTATGATAATCAATCAGCATTGCACATAGCGTCAAATCCAGTCTTTCACGAATGAACGAAGCACATTGAGATCGATTGTCACTTTGTTCGTGAAAAGCTGAGAAGAGGGCTGATTGATTTACGATATGTGAAATCTGGGGATCAACAAGCAGATTTGCTAACAAAGGCTGTAGGAAAAGCAACTCAGCAGAGGCTATTGGTCAAGCTGGGAACTATCAACATTTTTCAGCTCCCAACTTGAGGGGGAGTATTGGAATATATGGAATTATTTATGAAGTTGTTTAGAATAGTAAGTCTGTGACTTTGTTGTAATGGTATTAGTGTAATTTTGCTCATTCCATAGGAGTATTATTTAGACGGCTCTCGTCGTCAATAACAGATGTATATATATAAGACATGACCCATTACATTGGGTATGATGTACATATTGTTTTCAATGGTCTAATAAAGTGCACAGATTTTCCAATCAGTTGGGCCATGCAAGTTGTTAATAGTATTTATCAAATTCAAAAGTTTTTTCCCTAGTGGAATTTACGTGACCTTATTTTTTTTCAAACAAAATTAAATATTATGGTTTAGGTGTTGACAATCTACTGCGTCAACTTTGAATGATGGGCAGTGGTGGTGACAACCTTCTATATATTTATGTATTTAAAATGTTTAATTATACAAAATCTTATGGACTGTAGGTCAGTTGCATATAACTCCCTGATTTTTTTTAAATTTAAATTTAATCAACCGACATTTTATTTCTTTTATTATAGATCTATTGGTGTTAACTTACTATTATTTTTTTAATGAAAATTGTTATGTTAAATCAATAAAAGATACGGTTGACAAAAAAAGATCAATAAAAGATACCGTCTTCGATCCTTAAGGGTTTGTTTAGCAGGAGGGAAATGGGACAAATGGGGGGCAGGAGAGCAAATTTTTATGAGTTGGATTAAAAAAATTTGAAGAAGTGGGGTTATAAAATTTTAATAAAGATGAGATGTAAAATAAAATAGTAAAAAAAAATTAATTAAAAAATTTCAACCTCACTTCTCTAATTTTTTTAAATTCAAGTCCTAAAAAATTTCCCTCCTCTTTCCTCCCCTCCAAATCCCTCATACCAACCCCTAATAATATAAGATGTAGTTTGTAGTGTAATTCAGAGTACAATATTCTTAATCTTACATTAAAGATGGGAGGTGGTATATGAGTAACATGACATCCTATGTAAGTTAATGATTATTTAAAACCTCTAAAACTTTAAGTCAATTACATAAATCCCCTTTGAACTTTAAAAGATTAAATTTAAATTTTGAAATGTCAATGATATAATCTAAAGTTTAGGGGGTTTGGTAAAATTATTAACCTACATATATAAGATATCATGTAGGTTGTCATGCATCTTATATTAATTCCGTGTGACAATTTTGGCAGAGTTATACATCCCAGCTTATTGTGTAATAAAATATGCAAAAGATTTTCAACTGATATAAAGTTATTCTAGTCTTAACTTCAAATTTATATAGAAACTAGGATTCCATTTAGGTGCTCATCACTATGGTGAGGTCTATGTGATCTAAAATACAATTTAATTTCAACGGTACAAACTTAAACTTTTTAATAATGGATGATTTTTAAATAAAAAATCATTTTTTAAAAAACCAAAAAATAATATATTATCTTTTTTGGGTGAATATAAATATTCTATTTATTTTAGATTCTGCACACGTGAAATAATATATTTTTTCAAAAACTAAAAGTAGAAAAAAAAAATTAAATGTGGATCGTCTAACTAGATCTGAGTGCTCATTAAGACTCAAGAGTGATAAGTATCTTAACTGAAATAAAATTAATTCTAGTCTTAACTCTCCGCAATATTATAGGTTGAAACTTCAAATTTATATAGAAACTAAGATTTTCAACTGAAATAAAATTATTCTAGTCTTAACTCTCCGCAAAATTATACGTTGAAACTTCAAATTTATATATAAACTAGGATCCGGTTTAGGTGCTCATCACTATGATGAGTTCTATGTGATCCAAATACAATTTAATTTCAACAGTACAAACAAACTAAAATTTTTCAATGATGGATGGTGTTTAAATAAAAAAAAAATCATTTTAAAAAAAAAATATATATATATATATATATATATATATTTTTTCTTTTTTGAGTGAATATAAGATATTATATTTATTTTAAATTCTGCACACATTAAATAATATTTTTTAAAAAAATAAATAAATCTGAATCTCTAACTACATCTGAGTGCACATCAAGACTCAAGAGTGATGAGTACCCAAACTCCTTGCAAACTGCATTTTTAAGCATTTTTTACATAAACACGTATCCTTAGAATATGATTTAAAAATACTTTCATCAAACCATTATGCCAATGGATGGACTGATTGTGGGTTATTCCAACTTAATAAGTGGTCTCCTATTCGAGTTTTGGATATGCAACCGCGATAATTATTTAGAGGTAGTGAGGTTCATCCTAGTATTGTGAGCCTACATTTTCACTAACCAAACTAGTCATTTGTTAGTAACACCAGATACCAATAGATTAATAAAAAAAATATTTTGATGAGTTGAATAGTATCGTCGGATAAATTGTTCAACTCACAATACCTCACCTTTGTTGAAATACCTAAGAGTCGAGGATCATACGTCGTATGGCATGAGACCTATTCAGTGTTGTTTTATTGTATACTGATGTGACAAGAGTTATGTTTGGGGGTCAAAATTATTAAATTATGATCAACTTTTTACGCCGTTGAAATTCGCATAGCAACTAGATAATGTCTTTGGATTACACAATCATAGGTAAGAGTTATTGGATGATATTTCATGAAGTGGTAGTAGATGTTGAACATTTGTCATTTTGCCTTTGAGAAGTAATAATGTTTCAAAATTGTCATTAATTACTATTTTAGATATAGTCGAATCATTGGTGTGACTTGTATGTGATTTGATTTAGAGGCTATTGACAAATGATATAGTAGTATATATATAATCACTAAGCTTTTGACAACTCTTTGGATTGGAACCGAAAGGCAAAGTCAACTATACTTCACCCACATTATATCCTTAATTATCCAAAACTTCCTGACCACTGTGCCTATTAGTCATAAACCTAATATGTCTGTCAAAGTCAAAATTATTATTCTTATTATTGTTGTTGTTGTTTCACTTGATTATAATCTTGTTTCTATAATTTCAAAATTCGTAATAATGGAGTTTTAACATTTATAAAAGTTTAAATTTGGTCCCCTATTTTTTATTATGTATAAAAAAAGTCGTCTCATTTACATGACTACTCATTCTTTTCTCTCATATTAGGTCGAGGTGCTCAAAATTATTCCCTAAATTATGAATTACAGTAGTTAATTACTTCACCAAAATAAATCCGGTTTTAGCCTTTTAGGTGCTACGTTTCTTGCGTCTAAATTAGAGGTGACCTATTTTAATTAAAAAAAAAGTGTAATTGAGTATATAGATAAGACTATAGTCAAATGGTAGCAAAAACAAACCAAAAGATTGACGAAAATTTGGGGGGGAAAATATTTTAGCACAAAGTAAAGGACTAAATATAATGACTGACACAATTATGCACTTATTACTGACTAATCTTAGATTGTAGATCTTTTTTGGGTCCATATAAGGATTGTTCTCTTTATACCATGTATTAAAATTTCGACAACAATTGCGACTCGTATGAGGTTATCGACCAGTTTCGTACAGATATCCCTGACTTGCATAAAGAATGGCAGCTGTTTAGTGTACTCCTCTGGGTCCGTAATATAGGACACCTCTAGAAGAAATGCATGGTCCAGAATATAATTCATCTTCACTTTAATTAATGCTCATTTTCCTGTTTTGCCTATGTGATTAATACTCACTTTCTAATTTTATCCATCCCACTCATTATATCCCCTTTCTCTAAAATAACATTCCCAATGCAATTAAACACACATTTCTTAAGAAGGGTAAAAATGGAAAAAGCTTACATTTTAGGATATATTAAATAATCTAACTGTCATTTCTTATTTCCCTTGATGTAGTTTAAGTGCTCTATATTGTGGACCAGGGGGAGTATATTTGGATTAGCTTTTAGAGAATAGCTTTTATGATTTATAAGATAAATATGTGAGAGAAATTTTTTCTCGACTTACGAAAAATAGCTTTTGAAACCACTCACTAGCAAAGCGAGCTCTGAATGCTACTCAAGGGCTACAAATTATGAGACTTGAGGAAATCCCATCGCGCTTGCGTATGGAAGACCCGGGCTAGTTTCTTGTTCTTTTGTTCTTTTTTTTCTTGCTGTATTTTGATTTCCAGTGTATCAAAAAAACATTTAGACAACAATTTATTAATGTAATTTCCATTATTGTTCGACCACAAAAAGCTACCTAATATTGATTGAGTTGTTTAAAATGTGAATATTTTTGAAGTGACAAACTTTTTTATCTGCCTATCCTAGATTGGGGTGATGAAGCATCATGGATATATTTGACTAAAATATACTTGGGGCCAGACGGCCAGTTACAAAGATTGGGAGCACATTTAAAATTATCTTAACCATAAAGACTTAATTACAAATTTTTAAATTATAAGAACGAAACTAAAAGTTGAGTAGAAATAATCTGAAATCTTAAAAATCAAATTTTCTTCGAAAGATTGAAGTCATACTTTTTAAAGTTATTATGGATCCTTCTCAAAATTACCTATCATGCTCCAAATTCACAAATAAAACATCATATCCTTCTTTTCACAACCAAAAAAAAAACTTCATATTCTTTATACCGTTGGAACCTTAACAAATAACAAGTGTACGTTAATTTTTGAAGTCTTTTAGAATAGGCATTATTCACATCGTTTGTGAAATTGCCAAAAATAATAAATTTTTGGATTTGATTAAGTTTTTAGAACAGTTTTATAAATTTTTTTCTAAATAAGTTTTGAGAAAAAAAAATACCTATTTGAAATATTATTTTAAAAATGAATTACATTAATTTAAAAAGAAAACATAAAACTTATTTAAAACAATTGTTTTTAAAATCAACTTGCAAAACGGAAAGAAAGTGAGAGAGAGAAAAAGTGGAGAGTGTAGCAACAATGACGAATTAAGAGTTGGAGGACTGTGAAATCTAAGAAACGGAATAACATATTGTGTGTTTGGGTAACCCCAAAATCACAGTTTCAAAAATATTTTTCCGTAAATCGAAATAAAACTCCTTTTACATATTTACTTCATAAATCGTAAAAATTATTCTCTAAAAACTAATCCAAACACACAAATAGAAAAAGAGGAACAACCAAGATGGTGATGAGCACAATCACAAGTGAAATGGAGAATTAGGAAAAATAGCATAATAGAGAAAGAAAATAGTAAACATGTTAAAGCTATTTTGAGAGTTTTATTTTTAAAAACATATTTCTTTCTTTTTTTTACAAAGCACTTAATTAAAAAACAAGTTTTTTTTTTCCTTCATTTTTTGTTCTTAAAAACAATTTTTTTAAATCAAACAATGCCTTGATTTTTTTGGTGCCAGAGATGCTCTGCATACATAGGCACATATATATATAAAGCTAGATTCTGAAAAATGTGCGTGTATAATTTACGAACATGTGTTTACCATATACAACTTTTGGATTCAAATAAACCTGAATAAAAACAGTAGTTGTATACATATGATGATTCATATCCTGAAGAAATTTGTGAGGGATTTGCCATCCAGCTCCTTCTTGAAGAACCTGGTCAAGAACTCATTCAACGTGAAGCTCCTATACTTGGCAGGTTTCTCTTCCGACGTTAGCTCCGGCAACGGGCCGTACACATCCTCTCTGGCGCCTGGGTTCAGGAACACCGCCACCGACACACGTGGCTCGTTCGAACAATTTGCCAGCACTCTGTGCTGAGCACTCTTGTATTCCTCATTCGAAACAATCTGAGAAACCAATAAAAATGAACAACATCATTGTTTGTATCACGTATGTTGTTGTTCATCTTTCCTTAATTCACTTGTAAATTGAGAAGAATGACTCATACAGACAGTGAATTTAGCATCCAACACACAGAGGGATGAACAGTTCTAGTATTTCACTAGTTACGGAAAACGGGATGGTTCAAGTATGTTTCATTTCACCTCTTGATATAGGATCTTATTAGGGGAAATTGGTATATACGAGTATAAAGTTTTACGTACAAGTCCTATAACATGTAACCTGTGATCATTTCCTGTACCAAACCTTGCTATTCAATTATTTATGTGGGATTGCATGATAATTCTCCTGTATTATCCGAACGAACAGAGATTAAATCTTCTGACGTGAGTTTAAGGGAGACAGATGGATAAAAGGTGAGGCTTGTTATATGTTTTCGGCCAAAAAAGCGAGGCTTGTTACTCCACCGTCAAGTGATCTATATAATATTATTCTTAATTGATTTTTTTAAAGACATAAAAGAAAGCTTATTCATTTATTTTAGAATATTTAGATTTATAGTTTTTTTTTCTAAATTATTTTATCTACCTTATAAATAGATATATAATCTAATATAATGTACAATATAAAATATGAGTAAATAACTAATTTAATTTCTTTAATCTCTCTTTTAAAAAAAAAAAAGATTAAGTTTTATTTTAGGATTTCAGAAATTAGACCTTTAGTGGTAGACTAGCAGGATTATGTTTTTTATGGGAAAAGAAAACTACTTCCTCCGGTTCTAATTATAAGATAAAGTTGATTTTTTTTAAAGAAATTAAGGAAGTCAATTTAATCACTTTAGAGTATTTATGTTTTTAGTATCATTAAATTATATATCAGTTTATTAGTCAAATTAATTAGTTTGAATAAAAAAATATAAATATAAATATTCTAAAGTGATTTAATTGATTTCCTTAATTTCTCAAAAAAAAAAAAAAAAAGTCAATTTTATCTACAGGGGTATTATTCAAAAATCAAAATAACAGAATCCGTACAAAACTAAGCCATCCTACATTCCTACGAAAGTAGGAAGAATCTATCTTTCTGTTAGATAGACGCATGTCTTTTTCTCCAGATCTGGTTCTGCTCGAGGGCTCGTTAAAGTTCATATGCCTTTTTGCGATCTGGTTCTGTTACGGAATAAAATAAATAATGAGATAAAATAAAAGGCTTCTTCATACCTGAAGTAAATCGCCGATGTTGATAACCAAAGCACCAGGCGATGATCTCACATCAATCCAGTCATCGCCGTTTCTAACTTGCAATCCTCCGATGTGATCCTGAAGAAGAATCGTCAGCGCGCCTGGATCCGCGTGAGTGTTAAGCCCCACCGTCAGATCAGGCTGAGGGCAATTCGGGTAATAATGTCCCACCATCATTCTTCCCTCGTTGAACGTCATCTCCTTCAACCTCTCCTTCTTCAATCCCAGCCCTTCGCTCAGCAATCCCATCAAAATCTCTCCCAGCAGTTCGATCTGCCGGTTCCACTCCAACAGCTCCGCCCTACACACCTCCGGAATCAGGCTCGGATCTGCCGGAGGGTTTAGCTTTACCTGCAGTGTGTCTCTCCAGCTTGCGGCTTGTGAACTGTACAAATCCACGTTTGAAATGAAATTCACGCCGTTCGTCGCCACCCTGTGGTACAGTTGCGCCTTGATCTCCGTCGGTTGCTCGTGGAACGCCTTGACGGAGGAGATCGTGCGGTATAGGATTTCCAAGGGGATTCCGTGATTGATGATCTGAAAGAAGCCGACGGTGGAGGCGGCGTAGCGAATTTGCTCAACGACGGCATGGCGGAGATCGGGGGAGTCACCGTGGACTACGGCGGAGAGGTCGATGGTTGGGATTTGGGACTCGCTTCCGGGACGGGGTCTGAGGTCGGTTCGGGATTCGGGAGGGAAAACGAAGATAGAAGGGATGGTGGAGATGCCGGAGTCGACGAGGCCTTTGACTCCGACTTTGGATTCGTCGAAATCCTTGACGGCTTTAGCTCGATCGTAAGGCTGAGATGAATGGCCGCCGGTGGCGGTGATCGGAGAGGATGCCGGTGCCATGGAAATTGACGAAGGTGAAGGAAGCAATAAATTTTCAAACCTCGGTCTAGCTACATTGTAAGCAAATATAAAAAAAACGCAACAAACGTTCGTGAAAATTGATGGAAAAAAAGGCGGTGATGCTGTTTTCGACGTGAAGTGTTGAAATTGAACACTGAAGTTGCGTAACCCATCAGGAAAAGACAATTTGTGGATTGAAAATATTTATTATTAATAAATTATGGTCATACTTTTTAATTATAGTCAATTTTTTATTTTTTGAATCATTAGGTTGATTGGGAATACTTATTTTTTAAATATAAGTGCTTATTACATAAGTTGAGATAAAGATCTTCTGACATATTTACCTCATATAACGTGAATCACGATTTATAAGTACTTATTTCCCAAAAATAAGCTATTCCAAACGAGCACTCAATCAAATTTTCCCCCTCTGATTTTCTCTCAATCCAACTAGGTAAATATAGGGTGTGTTTGGGATAGCGGTAGAAAAAATGACTTATATAATTCGGGCTTATTAAAAATGACTTAATAAATAAGTCAATATTTGTAATGTGATTTATGTTTGGATGAGCGGTTGAATAAGTGATTTTTCATAAGTGAAAATGTGTTTGGATTAGCGATTGAATAAGTGATTTTTCATAAGTGAAAATGTGTTTGGATTAGCTATTCATAGAAAAAAATTTAAGTGATTTGTCTTATTTGTCTTGTAAACATAGTACAAAAAACCGGACCGGACCGGACCGGCCGGTTCGACCGGTTGAACCGGTCCCTGGTCCGATCCGGTTTGATCAGTAACCGGTCAGACTGGTCGAACCGGTTGGATCGGTTAAAATCGGTAAAACCGGTGGTCCAACCGGTTGACCCGATTTATTTCTTTTTTTTTTTTTTTAATTTTTCAAATTTTTATTTTGTGTTTTTTGAGGGCAAAATGGAAAGTTGAAGACTAAAATGAAGAGAAAAATAGATAAAGAAAGAACAAATCTAAAAAAATGAAGAAAATAATGAAAAAAAATTATTTAAAAAGATATAATAATTATAGGAAATGAGATATCTTTGCATAAGTATAAGTATTATAACTAATACTAATAGATTTTAAACATTTT
Source organism: Inga laurina (assembly GCA_963855925.1). Taxonomy (NCBI): domain Eukaryota; kingdom Viridiplantae; phylum Streptophyta; class Magnoliopsida; order Fabales; family Fabaceae; genus Inga; species Inga laurina. The sequence continues at coordinate 1,583,166 of OY979712.1, read as the reverse complement.
TTTCTAAAAATCTTTATTTTTATCTATAGAAGTTTAAAAATATATTAATATATATTATCACTAACAAATTATAATATTTTAATATGACCGGTTATGATCGGTTCAACTACCGGTTAGACCCCGGTTGACCCATTAACCCTTGAACCTGTGCTGTGACCGGTTCATTACCCAGTCCGGTTTTTCGTTCCTTGCTTGTAAATATCCATATCGGTATTGTGAATTTCTATATTTATTTTATAAATGGCTAAAATGTTTTTAGTTACATAGGTTCCGTATAATCCTTTTATTTATCTTGTAAATTCTTATATTTGTCTTGTGAATTTTCATATTTATCTTGTAAATAGCCAAAATATTTTAAATTTCTTAAGTTTTTTTGAATCTTTATATTTATCATGTAAATGCCTTTATTTATCTTATTAATATCCTTATTTATCTTCTAAATACTCTTCTAAAAACATAAAAGAAGGGTATCATTATTTTTTTACCTATAAAAATTAATTTCGTTGAAACCAATGAAATATAGGGAAGTTTCATAATCTTTTTTGTTGACTGAAATTAAGTCATCACCTTGTGCGCTAAATGAAATCTTCCCAATAAAATTCAACGATATGGGAAACTTGCCCATTGCGGCACTCTACCGGTCAAAACGTGTTTACAATAAGGAGGGTGTTGAAGCTTTTTAAATTTGGGCTTATTTTAACCCAAAACCCAATTCAAATAATACAAACCAAACACTCAAAATTTTATCACAAATATTTAACGGGCTTTTTAACTCAAAACGGGCTTATTGGGGCAATTTAAGCCCAACCAAACACACTAATAGATGAGTAAAATTAAGAGAGACGACGGCATATTTGTTTTGATATTGAGATTGTTTATAAGTTGTTTTTTATATAAATCGAGATAAAACTCATCTCGCATACTTACCTCATATACCATAAATCATGATTGAAAAACTGTTTTTAAGCATTCCAATAATTGTAACACATAATCTAATTGGCACAATGAACATAATGATTAATTTGACATTAATTTCATCCCTTCTAGTTTCGACGTTAGATTCAAATAGAAATTGTTAGAAAAACGAACATGAAAAAATGCTTAATAAAGTATGATTTCAACTCAATCTTCCAAAATGTTCGGCTTAACTCTAGAATTCTCCATTTACACAAATAGGGATGTTTGGTTGATTAGCTTTTATTAAGCGTTAGTTAAAAACACCAAATACCTCAATTAATATTTCAAAATTTTAAATATTCAAAGAGTCATTTTCATTTTTGTTTGTTACTAAAGGGCAGGTTTAAACATCAGAGTGACAAATTTCACTTTACAATAAATTATACTTCATCCGGTCCTAATTATAAGACAAAGTTGACTTTTTTAGAGAAATTAAGAAAATCAATTAAATTACTTTAGAGTATTTATATTTTAAATTTTTTCTCTAAACTAATTAATTTGACTAATAAACTAATATATAATCTAAAGATACTAAAAATATAAACACTCTAAAGTAATTTAATTGGCTTCTTTAATTTCTCTAAAAAAATCAATTTTATCTTATAATTAGGACCAAAGGGAGTAATTTGAGAAAAACACTTACACAAGTCTGAAGGTATGGACGTGGTTGCAGGAGTTGCGTGTTCATACATGGTAATGTGAGGGAGGCAGATCATTCAGACACGTTCTTCGCTATATTATGCTGCAGATAGTCCCTCCATCCTATTTATAAGTATTTTTTTTATTACGTAAAATAAATTGATAGTTAAAAATAATAAATATATAAAAAATGTCATTTTTTTTTTCATATATGCCCTCATTTATGAAAAGAGTATAGGAGAGATAATAAATAAAAATCATGAGAGATAATGGATATAAGATATGAAAAAGAATGAGTATTTAATAAGGATAAAATAGAAAAAAAAAAAAAACTTATATTTCCAGACAAAAAATGTAAATTGTTTATAAAAGGAATCAGCCCTATGAGAGAGAAAATTACTTATAAATAAGATGGAAAGAAGGAAGTGGTTATCTGTTTAGACTTTTAGTTGGGATTGTTTGAAACAGACATCCACGAACTTATCCTTGGTCTCTTGGTCTTCGATCCTTCTGGAGACTGCAATTACGTGAACATCACTTCTTTTCAAACAAAGCTTTACACGCATCAATTTGTTCGTTTCCTTCTACAATAGAAAGAGAAGCAAACAAGGAACCAGAATAATGGGAGAGGAAACCATATTTTCTTGTGTTTTTGGTACAGGTTAGCAAGCTCCACCACCTGATGTAACCTAATATTAATCTAATACAACACAAACAAATTTACTTGCTATCTACTTACTAGGCTTTGTAGAACAAAATGGCACTCCTGTTACGCAAGATAACTTGTCAATCAGAGATGTCCACATGCCAAGCCACATACAACCCATATTACTGATAAGCTTCCCTAAAATATATCCTTAGAACTGAAACATCCAAGTTCTAATCATACTAAGAGATAAATTCCCAAAAACAATTTTTTTTTTTTAAAAAAAAAAAAAAAGCCACAAGCTAGAAGTGTTCATTTGATCCAGTGTTGTGTCGCCAAGTTGGCAGAGCTTTTATAAGAAAGATGTGGAGTAACCTTCCCCTTTCCTTCCTTCCTTCTTTCCATCCTCAACTCTTCCCAGAAAGTAAAAGAAAGTGTATAGGTGCCATATTGCTCTTGAATACTCAAAACAGCCACAACCAAATGACCAAAAAACCAACAGATTTAGCTGTGTCCCTTGCATAAAACTGGGAACAATACTTTTGAGCAACTCTATGCGGTCCTTGAAGCAAAAAGTTCCACATTGAAGGTATAACCAATAGCATATCCCGTCAAGTGAAAGGATAGAAGTTTGAGAATAGCAAACTTCCAAGAAAAATATATGATGCAGAGTATGCCCAAATTATATGTCCCCATGTACGAGATTTTGCATGTGATGTCATCATATATGAAGCAAACCAATAAAGAGGCGGGCTGGCAGACAAGAAACGGGTGGCAACCTGTTTGATGTGAATTTCCAGTCACATAAAAAACTAATATCAAAACTAGGTTTCCGAAAAAAGGATGAACAGCTAAAGTTGAACAAGTCAACAATTTCGGGGTTGGTTCTTATGGCATAATCAAAGCAGAAGCTGATAATAACATCAACACTAACCTGTACATGCATGACAACAAATGCAGTGCCTGCCATAAATACCAAGTGTAATACAAATGGCAGAACAGAGGCCGACAGGTATCCCAGCTGAGCTGCTGGTTCAGATTCTATGGGAACATCAGTATCATCTTGTTGGACCACCTTCCTTCTCCTCCTAGGATTCAAACTTTCTGTTACAGAATAGAAAGTTGAAATCATGTTATGGTTATAATGGTAAAGTATAACAGGTAATAAGAATCTATTTGTGTGAGATTACACATGCTTTTGTCTCAAAATACAAAGGATTAACATTCAGTTCCAATTGTGCACATCATCAAACAAGGATGAAGTGAGTTAAAACAAAAATGGTTGAACCATATTTGAGAAATTTGCCCCCTATATAACAAACTGCCAAGGCAAATCCAACAGTGAATCCCAAGTCAATGGATCCCTCAGAGGTATCCCTTGGATCATAGTTACTTCCAAATATGCCCAATATATCAAATTGTTGAACACAATCATCTAGTTGAATATTAAAGAGTTATACCTTCTACGTTAACAGAGGATGTCTCCTGGTTCGACCTTGAAACGTCATCTGCAGGAAGCTCAGCTCCAAAATTCTTTTGCTCCGTAGAAATTTGAAACCCAAGTGAAAAGAAGCACTGAGGCCTTGACTTAGCATAGTAGCAAATTGAGCAAAATGCAAGAGACAGTATAGGGGATGCAAGCAGAAAGTTCGGCAATTGCTTCAACTGAAAGTATCTCAAGAAACCTACACCCCTGGATAAACTCAAACAATTACACTGGAATACTAGATTATTTAAACCTTAAATTTTTTCCTATACTCTGCATTTGCAGCCTCTTCAATTACTTAGACATTACAGATTCACATGCATTCTGATATAATAGGAAAGAAAACCATTAACCGGATAAACAATAATAGCACAAATTGAAGACCAACATACCAATAATGACTCTGGATGTAATTGTAAAGCAATGGTACCCTTGCCCTGCACCAAGGCCTTACTTCATCATGAGAACGCCCAACGCACATGTTGTGATATCCATAAGCTTGGAAAGCTATGAAAGGAGCAAAAATACATGCACTCTGCAAAGCTCCAGATATAACAACCAGTAATGCCAACTGGAGGGGGAAAAAAGCATGGGTTAACAATAATCATGACTCTCGGATTTCATGATGCGCTAGATGCTAATCTTGCAGTATTACAGGTTTATGAGAAACAATATTTAAAGACAATGCCACAACATACCATACCATTTGACACGACCAATATTTTTAGAGAAAGACTGGGCATGGAAACACGCATGAAAACCTAAGAATCTGGAGGCCCTAGAGATCTAAGTGGAGATGAAATCAATTACCACAGTTCACACACAAAAGGAGGAGAATGAAGAGAGAGAGAGAGAGAGAGAGAATAAATTACGCATCCACATTTCATGTTAAATACGTATAAAACGACTCTATTGTTTCAAGCCACTTGCAGTGGGTCTTTTGCATGAGCCAACAGTAGAAACAAGCTCAGAATTCACCAACTATATTTCCCAGAGAAAGAGTTTTCCTATTTCTCTCATTTATTATTGTTCATGCGAAGTAAAGCAACAAATTTAAAACAGAAAAAATACAGTTGGTCAGATTTAGACACATAGCAAGTGGAGGAATGACCATATTTAAATATACTTCCAAAAAATTTTCATACAGGGAAGCTATAGAGCTACTCATATCATAAAAGGCATAAAAGAAAAAGACCAAAAAGAGGGAGGGAGGGAGGGAGGATGAGAGAACTCACAAAAGCTTGTCTTTTCAGAAACACAGCATCATAAGCCCGATGCATAGTTTGATAACAGAAATAGCCAGCATTCAGAACCCCATTTGACCTTGCAAAACCAGAGAGAGCTAGGAAAATAACAGCTAAACTATTTCCACCAGAGATCAAGTAGTACAATCCTCCAAAGGAAAGAAAAGCATACAAACTTTCTGTGTATCTGCAATTGCGAGCACATAATCACTATACCCGATAAAAAGGCCATGCAGGGCTAAATTATAACATATAAGAATGAAAAGATTACATTGATGAATAAAATATAGATGCTGGATTGAAGCAGAATAAAATTGAAGCCAATAGTGATACTTCAGGGTCCTTCAATATAGTAGCCGACAGCCTGCAGGAGTTACAACCACCAAAATCAATAATCATAAATGTTTTTCAATATAACACTGCCCAGTTGACTTCACTTATAGCAATAGCTTAGGCCAAACCATTCAGGTAAGAATATCCTCAAAGAAATGCAAGACTAGCAAAATAGTCCACTTACAATTGATATAACAAAAAAGTCACATGACTGGCAAAAAACAAAAAAAAACAAAAAAGTCACATGACAACGAGGAAGAAAGGAATACTATTTTGAGGACGCTAAAAGATCTTAAAAGTTGATTCAGCCATGTCCAAGAATTGCCAAGGCCACTGCATGATTTGAGTTAAATAACATTGGAAAATTAAAGATGAACATTTTTTTCCTTCCCAACAACTAAATCAATATAAGCCATTGCAACTAAATTAAAGATATAGAATTATGGGTTTTCAATCCAAAGTCAAATCATATATAATGCATAAATAAAAGAAGAAATTGACACTCGACCAACTCACTTGTAAAAGTATAGAGCTGCAAATACAAATGCGACATTATTAATTAGATAGCCACACACTGCCAGAACAGCCCTTTCACCAATTAACGGTATTAAGGGGGCAAAAACTGCAGCAAATTGGAGAATAGTTCAGGCCATACAGAATCCAAATGAAACCATGTCTAACTAAAATCAAATTGTAAACAGAAAAGGAATGCTTTCAAACCTGTGTGCGACAAGAAGGAAATGCAAATGGGAAGGAGGGGTAAGAAGGCATACGATTGCTCATACTCATAGCCACACTGAGCAATACGGACAAAGTAGACAGAATCCCAAACTATTCCATTTTCAATGGCAGAACCCAAGCTTGGCCAAAGCACATTTGGGAGCGAAGACTCCTGTCCAGGATCAGTGTTGGATCTGGTGAGGCAGTCAGGGTTTAATGTTGCAGAGGTGTCATAGGGGGAAACAAGCAGCCGGAAGATGATGATTAGTGAGAAGACAAGGAGCCTTGACAGTATTGCAGATTTTAATACTAGGGCTTTATGAACCCTCAATGTCGATATGTCACTTGCCATTTTGGAAAGAAAGAGAGACCAAACAGGAAATATAAGTTACAAGGGCTTCAGATACTGGAACAAGTTAGCACTACAATGATCAAAATTGTCCATGCTGCAACCAGGAACAAAATCCATCTGCAACATGAGAACAAAGCTTCAATGGGAACACATTACTGCAGAAAAAGACCAGAGAAATTATTTTTTAACAGAATTAACTTCACTATAAAACCATTCAAGTCACAAAGCAAGGTTTTCCGCACCTTTAGATGAAAGTTTCTCAATAGTTGAACTAAATCAAGGAGTTTGAGGTACCATACCTGCGCACATATAGAGAGATAAATGGGCACTTCAGATTGCAGAGAGTAAACCAAGATTGAGGGAGAACGAATAATGAATGTGAAAGGGAGTGAGCAAAGGGAGCTGCTGAATCCACCAAACAACCCAAGATGATTATGAATCGAATTGTTAGTTAAATACATGAATGACAAAATGGGTAAGAGAGTAGTAACTCCAATCTTCAAATCTGCCACAGCGACCCCAAAAAAGCAGGCAAGGGTTCTTCAACGCTGTTGCCACCTCATCGAAACTACATTCAGACCAATGTTTTAAAAGCCGGACCGGACGTAGAACCAGAAAGGTCAATGGGTCATGGTTCAAACGGTTGGAACGGTGACGTAATAATTTAATTTAAAAATATTATATGCATATATATATTATACAATTAATCTTTAGTGGTCTAATTTCATAGGAAGTTAACTAGGTTCCAAAATATCATTGACGGAAGACACTAAGTCAACAATCAAGACTGCCAACTCCAAAATCAAGACTGCTAGCTCCAATCCCAAAGCTTCCAATTCCGAAGGAAGTTAACTAGGTACAATTAATCTTGATTGATCCAAACATGAGTTTCTTGAAAGGCATTTGGACCATCTAAGGCAGGACCACCTACTTTAAAGAGGACAATAACACATCCCTTTACACCCCACACACGTGGCATTTTATTAACCCAATATATACTATTACCGAACATTACAGTAAATAGAAACTGATGTCCCTTGATTCCTATAAACAAGTTGTACCTATCAGAATATATATATATATATATATAAGGGAGCTCTGCTATTTTTGCATTAACTTCAGTTTAAGTTTGACTCAAAATAATGATAAGTTTTGGGGGAAACGACAAAAAAGTCGTGTTCAATATGAAGAAAAAAAAACAATTAATAGGCAAATTAAGTTGCAAAAAATACAATCTGGAAGTTTTCATCTCAAAATATTGTTTTCTTCACAATTCCAGGAAGTGGGATTCTTTAAATTTGAAGTACTATAGCACTAATTGTTATTTTTACTGATAATTATCATCACATCATTCTATTCGGGACTTCCTTTTTGATAACCAAATGTATTAGTAATTACCAAATACTAGTAGGGTATTAGCACAGGAAAAATGTAGCAAAACAGTATATAGTAATTTGCATGAGTGGCATAGCACTTACTCGGGACTTCCTTTTTGATAACCAAAGTCAGATGCTGAGATGCTGCTTTGACAGCTCTGATAAGTCTGTTTCATTGCTTCCTGCAAAAGAAAATAGCCACTTAGATTACAAACTCAATCACAACAAATAATCCCATGAGCCACAGGGGAACCTTTCAACTGAAAAAATAAATGAACCTTTCAAAAGAAGGGAACTACAGTTTAAAACAAAAGAAGAATCCCATGGCCACGGGAATATTTGACAGTACATAAAATTGAGGATGAAGAAAACAATACACTTCATCAAAGCTTAGTTTCTGACCATAGTTAAACAATAATCAGACTATAATTCTCTTTTCATACTAGAAAATATGATAAATAATCAGAATCCGAAAGCAAGCAACCACCTGCATTGAGGAGAAATCTGAGGGAATAAAAGAGAGAGAAAAATTGCAAGGATACTCGGTGCTTACTTCTCCATAATGGAAACCAGAGGAAGAACCCCAAACAAAAGCTCACATTCATCCCTTTTTCATCAGTAGGTTCATTATCAAATGTTGTGAAAATAAAATGAATCAAAGCACCACGCACGATAGAAGACGGCGGATGATGACGCCGCAGACGGCGAATGACGATGGCCACAGACGGCGGCCGGCGTCGCTGCAAACGGTGGGAGAAGCTCCAACGCTTTGAGTCGGACGAAAGCGGTGAAGCTGTGAAAGGCGATGCTTCAGATCGATTGGGATTCGATTACGGGTGTTAAAAGTATCCGGTACCAGTTGTCCCGGTCCGGAAATTTTATCCCGGAATTTTCCGTCCCGATCATGATTGGTACCAGGATAACACTTGTGATCCCGGAAATTCCCGGTCTTAGTTTTTTTTTATGCTTTTTTCTTAAAAAATAAGTTATTATTTTATTTTTATATTTTTTACCTTATAAATTAAGTTATCATTTGATAAAATATATATCACATATTTAGTTAGAGTTAAATCGTATATATCGTGATACAAATCCTAACTATATAATGCATTAAGATAATAACAAAAATGATGAATGTGATAATAATAATAATATGTTATTCTTCAATTCTAGCTCAATTTGTGTGATTTTTATGACCTTATTAGATGTTAAATAATCACTTTAAACATTAGATTATAAAAAATTTAACTAATATAATTATATTATTAAAATCGGGAATTCTCGATCCCGGTCCCAGGAATTCCCGGTCTTAGTTGTCCTGGGAATTTCCCTGGACCGAGACCGAGAATGACATCCCAGTCCCGGCCACCCCCGGGAATGGGTGATCCCGATCCCATCCTGAGATTTGAACACCCCTATATTCGATTTTGGGAAGGGGATATAGTGATATATTATATATGCCTTTATTTTAAAAAAATACCGAAATTAAATAAAATACTAATAAAAAAAATTTTAACACAATTTTTTTTTTTTAAATCCCACTTTCAACTGTTTTTAAAAACCACTTCCGGTTCCTGCATAAAAGTGGTTGGTGGCCCAAAAACAAATAAACAGTGGTTCAAAACGGCCTTCACATTCAGAATGGGACATTGAACTCTGTTATACACCGAGAAATATAATCTGGTATGCTGATTATTTGACGAGGGATGCCCATAATTTAGTCCAATGCTTAGTTGTCTTACCAGTTCCTCATCCTGGGTGTATTCCCATCATTAGAGAGGACTCACTACAATCCTTTTAATGTTTAATATATTTTAGTGTATATATTCTCTAAGCTAGCTTAACCATATTATGAATTAAAACAAAAACGGCCTTCACAAAAATACAACTTAATGAATCAAACCGAACCATTGTAAAGACCGAGGCAATCCGGCTTTTAATACCCTACTTCGAACTTCTTCAAATAAAAAAATAATCATAACAAAGTTTATCGAGCAATGAAATAAGAAATGAAAAATTTAGAGTTTTTTAAAAAATTAATTAATAATTAATATTAATATGTAAATCAGTATACAACTTATTTTTAATTAGATATAATTATATTTAAGGTCAAAAGAATTATATATAATTATATTTATTTAAAATATATAAAAAAATATATGGTTAATTGATTATGCTCTAATTAATATTATAAAAATTCAAGTAATTTGTTTATGAAAAAAGACGCCCAAATATGTTTGTTTGTTTTGTGTTTTTTCCGTCCAATTGTGTTTGTGTAGACTTCGCAAAACCCATTAATTAGCATTTACGTCTTCGCAATTCTCCATAGCAAACCTCGTTTTGGTGATCATCTCTGTTGGGTGCAGTGGAAGTTCAGGGGAAGCGCTCGGGGCTGAGACCACATAAAACAGGGAAGGATGTCGGGAATGGGAGACGGGTACGTGGGCACGGCCCAGGATGCCGTCAGGATCCGACGGCTTGAGAAGCAGAGAGAGGCTGAGCGCCGCAAAATCCAAGAGCTCAAGACCAAGTCAGCATCCGCCAAAGGCCAGCCTGGTCTTCTCCAATTCGGTTCCAGCACTTCCGAGGTTTGAATTCGAAACTTACCTCCATTAGATTCCTTTAATTTGTTGCCCTATGAGCTTTCTTCTCTTTTTGATATGCAAAGATAATGTGCATACCTTTTTTGATAAATTGGTAGCGGCTTCGGAGTTAGAATCGTTGGTTCTTTAGGGATTTGGTTTATCTGTGTTGATTTTCTCTAATAAACATCTGATATCCCCCTTTTCGTTAATGGTTTTTGTCAGATTCTTGAGACTGCTTTCAAAAAGGAGACGGTTGGTTTAGTGACTAGAGAACAGTATGTAGAGAAGGTAACGGAAGCTTATGATTTTTTTTGAAGAATTATTTATGCTTGTGCTTCAGTAATATGAATTTAATGACTTGTTCGTAATTTAGAGGGTTAACATTCGGAACAAGATAGAGGAGGAAGAGAAAGAGAAGCTACAGAAGCTACAGCAAGAGTAAGTCGAGTTATATAGCTCTGATGTTCAAATAATAAAACTATATAGTTAATTTCGTTGGATTTTTTCCATTACTGCTTATATTGTTGCGTGTTCAAGATTGTGTTTTGCTGCCCCAATTAGATTGTTTGATGTCTGTTAATTTATGATTTACTATCCAATGTATAGGGAGGAGGAGCTTCAACTAGAAAAACGTAAGAAGAGAAAAATAAAGGGGAATTCTCGGTTATCTTTTGCTGAGGATATCGAGAATGGCAGTGAAGAGGAAGAAGCAGAAAACAGTAAGCTATTTTTCCCATATCACTTTACTTCTCTGATTACCTTTCATATTGTAATGGCACTGTTACAATGTTGTATGTCTCTGAAATTGGCAGGTGCTCTGAACTGATAGGAAAGTAAAGGGAAAGATAACTTTTATAAGAAAACATAGAGCAAGAATCTCACTCTATAATTTGTTAATTGCTAAAATACTGGGGAGAATTTCCAAATGGGATTTTATTTCTGAATGTGCTCGGATTTGCATGTGCAGAGTGTGCAGACTTTCTAGTCTCCAATTTACAAAATCTTCATAGCTTAAAAACATTTCTAAAATGAATTCCTTTATTGCCTAGAAATTACATTATCGTCTAATCGTGTTAATTTTGTGGAAATAATAAATGTTAGGAGAAAGTTCTTTATTTAAAGAGAGAGATGGGACAATAGGGCATTCTAGAACAACATTAACGAACATATAAATGTATGGAATGTAAAATTTGACACCATGTAGCCATTTGGTGGTTTTCCTTTTCTCAAAATAACATCAAATCATCAATCTTCTCTTTGGCATTGGCAGAGACTCTGGAAACCAATAAACTTAGAAGTGGTAAACTTGGTAAAGACCCTACTGTTGAAACTAGCTTTCTACCCGACAGGTGTTGCATCACTCTCTTCTCCTTTTCACTTGTTCTTTCTCCTTTACCCTTCCCAAATTCTCCTTTTCTTTCTTTATAGGCCCGGCCCTGGCCCTAACATATGTGCATAGGATTATGTTGTTTCAGTGAGCGTGAGGCTGAGGAGCAAGCAGAGCGTGAAAGGCTGCGGAAACAGTGGCTTTGTGAGCAGGAGCAGATACGAAGTGAGTCCGCCAACTTGTTCATATCTTTTCCATTTTACAATAACTAAAAATATTAAAGTGTAAAAAGTTTATTTATGGAATATAATCAGGTTAGAAAATATATTATGCATGATTCTGTTCTTGTGTTTCAGATGAACCTCTTGAAATTACATACAGCTACTGGGATGGAGCTGGCCATAGGCGTGTGATCCAGGCAAGCAAAGGCCATGACCTTCAAATTTTCTTTTCTAATAATTCCAGGATTTAATTTTTCATTCAATATCTTATAAATGTCTTGGCATCTGAATCATTTGTATTTTATTTAGGTTCGTAAGGGTGATACAATAGGGGAGTTTCTTCGAGCTGTCCAGCAACAATTGGCTCCTGAATTTCGTGAGATTCGAACAACATCAGTGGAAAATTTGCTTTATGTGAAAGAAGATCTTATCATTCCCCATGTAAGAACAAGTACTTAGACTCTGTACAGCAATAAAACCTGCTATCCTTCCTAAGTTGTGTAGGACATCCTGCTTCTTATTTTTCTCTGGCTAAAATGGTATGTGCTAACTCAGTAATTTTTTTTCATGCCTGCAGCAACACAGCTTTTATGAGTTGATCGTAAACAAAGCTCGAGGCAAAAGTGGACCTGTATGTTTGCCTTCTTCTTTGCTTTTAGTTCAGATTGATTCTCTTATTGAAGGAGCCTCATACATTACTAATCTTCTTCTAAACAGTTTTCTAAATTGAAAAAGAAATGTATTAGTGAACATTTTTTACAACTCTGTCATTAGGGTTAATTCCTCTTTTCTTTTTCTGATGCGCTAGAAAATATCCCTCAAAATTGTTAGACGTAGGATGGATGTTCTCAGCTGAAAGAGTTAGGGAGGAAAACAAGATGGTAAATGAATAGAAGGAAGGAGATTCACCATATGAAAGATAGGCCAATAAAGAGATATAATCCAGACCCAGTATTCTATTATTTCCTATTTCCTTGAGAAATTTTCTTTTCTCCAAAAGCAGCAATGGTTGTTAACCCCATGTTGCAGAATGCAGATCATTTTAATGAACTGACTATTGCATGGTTTAGATGACACTGTTTGGTGTTTCTGGTTTTGAATATTGATTAAGATTATGTTGTGTCTGTTCTGGGGCAGAAACTCACGTAGTTAATGAATTTGAGATACTTAAACTTTTAGTTGGTTTGCCATGTGATAAATGCTGGCTTTTGCCTTGTAATCTATCATGTTTTGCGGATGGTTGTCATATGCTTATCAGCCCTAGTTATTAACTGCATGCCTTCTTAAATTTGAGAATAATTTCTTTACAATTTATAACAACTTACAATGCCAAATTGAGGTTACTAATTATTTCTATGTAATTTATTCCATACAGCTTTTCCACTTTGATGTGCATGAGGATGTCCGAACAATTGCCGACGCAACAATAGAGAAGGATGAGGTAGGTTTTCTTCCTTAATATCGTGGCTACCATTTTGGAATTTAATGTCATGATGACCGGGCTTGTTGAATTCATCTTGATACTGCCAACTCTGCTTACTTAGGTCTCTGCTTTGTGTTTTGGGGTATCAGTATGCTCTTATCTTAGCAGTGTTTAAATCTGCTAATGAGATTATTTGAGCTTCTTTGCTAATCTTTTAATGCCTCGGCCATCACCATTCATCTACCTGAAATTTCTTCATGATGTTTTGATGAGTGAATGTTACGGTGATAGTGAAGGTTTTGGAAAGAATATGAAGTTTTCCTTTTTGCTGGGCTTGGAAGAATATGAAGTTTTCTTATTCCAGATGTCTTCTCCTCTGGCGTAATTTCTTTTAATGTTTCTTTTACAGTCTCATGCCGGGAAGGTTGTAGAAAGGCACTGGTACGAAAAGAACAAGCATATATTTCCTGCCTCAAGATGGGAGGTACTATTATTACTCTTGCTCTCTGATACAATACTATCCTGCATATACAGTTCATCTGTAATGTTTTCTTTTTGTTTTTTTTTTTTTTGGGCACTAAAGCTGAAAAGCATGGAATCTTTGTATACGATATATAATTTTTTAAGTGTCGCATCATGTTGAATGACACAAGCGTGATTCTTTTTTTGGGGAAATTGGGGAAAAGTCCCCATTGAAAATTTTATTGCTAGGATGACCTAAGCCAGAGCAACTTTGCTCTCTGTGTACAAATTTCACAGAGCAATGATGCTCTGTGTGTATACAAAAATTTTCAAGTCCTTCAAAGGGCAATGTTGCTTTTTGCGTTTGAAAAACTTTTCAAATTCTTCTCATCAATAAAGTTTTCAATGAGGGACTTTTCCCAATTTCCCTTCTTTTTGTAGTGTCTGCTTCATAACTGAAACTCTTTTTGTTTTTTTTTTGAAGTTCCTGTCATATGTGGGTTCTATTACCGGCACAGATTAGTGTTTTATTTTCTTGGATTTCGAAGCGTCTTACTTCTGATTCTTAATTACAATTTTCTTTAAAAAAATATCTATCCGTTGCAGATATACGACCCAACAAAGAAATGGGAACGCTATACCATTCATGGAGATTGATTGTAGCTGCTAATTGATGTCTTTGTGCATTTGCATATTTGGTCATGCCCCAAGTGAAAGTAGGTTGTATCTTGTGAAAAGCGAAGAGGGACCAATTTTGATGCAATTCATGGGTTGGGATTAAGCGATATTTATTTCTTTAATTTTAAAATTGTATACTAACCTGGGCACTCAGATTCATATTATAGGGGAATGTAACACTGCAATTTTGGGTGGCTATTCAATATCAGTATCTGAATATATATATATATATATATATTCTGATCCTCTTTATAAGGCCTTTTTAACTGAAAAAATTGTTCTTATTTATAAGTCTAGTTTTAAGGTAGTAAATGTATTTTGTACTTTTTTATCCCTATTAACTGCATTAAACAAAAGGAATTTATTTATGTTAACTTTTGGAATCAATCATAGATAAGGGTGAAACTGGAAATTTAGATCATAGTTAATGAGTTAACTAACTCTCATTAATATATGAGAATTAGTTAAAAAGGATTTATAAATAGAATCAGAGTGGTATAAGTTATGAATAGTAATATTCGTGTGGCTAAAAAACAATATGACCCATTATGTTTCCACGAGTTTCATGTCTAGTTTTATACAAAATCCTAATTATATAAGGTAAATTTTTATAAAGATGAATGATTTTTAAGTTATGAATAATACTGTTCTTTTCAAATTTAATTCAAATCATGGAACTTATGATCAAATTAATAAAAATAGTAATAGGTACACAAACTTTGAAATATTAACATTTACTTCAGTTGAAAGAAAAAGAATGATGGGATTACATGGTAAATACTCTTTTCATGTGTGGCAAAAGGCTTGCATTTTTCATTCTCAGAAATTGAGAAGGCATAAAGAGTTTCTTAACATTTTTTATCAACACTAATGACCTTATCGTTTAGTGGTATATAAATTTCCTTTATAAATAAGTACTCGCAAGTTGGATCCCACTTATAAAATTAGACTGTTAGTGTTGGCCTATTTGTAATTAACATGAGAATATTGCCTTGCGAGCTTTATCTCTATTTTTCACTGACTTGTTAGGGATAAGTCCTTCCTGTCACTTCCGTTATCTAAACTCGTTTCATTGATAATGGAGTTTGTAGGAGCATTATGGTATAGGCTGTTAGGCCATGATGTTCGAGTGATGTAACGTTCGATGAGCACAAGGTCAAACTTGTAGATTGTATAGTTCCACATATTCTTGTACAAAAATAATGCTTCCTAATTGGGTATTTAATTCTCCAGTTGACAGATATCCAATAAATTCATTCATTAAGCTCGTTGTTAAACTTTTGTTTTTTTTTTTTTTTTGAGCTACAAATTATCTAAGCAATATACAAGTATCATGCAAAAAGTAAAACAGATTCTAAGGGACAACTTTGATCTTAGTAATATTTTTATATGGCTTTGCTTAACAAGTGTACAATTTATTGAAAATCTGTTTGGATGAAGTACTTGTTGCTGTGAGAATGAAAGTTATTGCATCTTTGAGTCCTTGTAGCTTTAATTATAGGACTCCAAGTCAAATTTGAGGAATAAGAATCTATTCATGGAAGCTTGTGTGAGCAAAATATATTTTGACAAATACACTATGTTGTCCTCTCCTTGCTTTGTTGATCTTAAAGATGACATCCCACTGAGTATTGTAAGTTTGTGGCAAAAGATGCCCCTCTCCGTCTAGTACTAATTGGTCGTCGGCCGTATCAGCTATTTGATGATGTTGTTGTAATAATTGAGATGTAACTATGTTCACCCTAGCTTGTGCTGACTTGATCACCTGTTGTGGAGATAATCTCGTTCCTACATGACACACCTTATTTCTAGAAAACCATAAAGATTATAGTAATTGAAAAGGCAAATACGTGAGAAAATTACTAGGATCCTTGTGGTTTGACAGCCATGTGATTATCCACTGATTTATGGATTTGTCAAGATTAGCAATAGTACCAAACCTACAAGCTCTAGAGAAAGGGCAACATAAGAACAGATGCTCTAACAATTTTCGCTTCATATGCTGTGAGACTAAAGAGTTGCACACCAAGGTTGATTTTTGATAATTAATATGTCGCCCTGAGATTAGCAAATATCGATTGAGTAATACCTTGAGGTTACAGCAACCATTTTCCATTGCATGACAAAAAAGGAGGGTATCAATGGTACACATCAAATGTGCCAATGGCATTGCTTCTTGAGAAACATGAATACCTGTCCAGCAATTGTAGTTTTCAACCTGATGAATCATACAAGATAATACATTGGCACAAAGCATAAAAAGATATGGAGATAGAGGATCCCCTGTCAGAGGCCTTGAGAGGGGTTGAAATGGCACCCTAGTGACCTATTAAGTATGACCTGATAAGAGACTGTAGAAATGTATTGCATAATTAATTGAATCACCCCAGAGGGAATTCCATTTTCTCAAGAACCTTATGCAAAAAATGCCATGAGATCTTGTCATATGCCTTGGCAATGTCATGCTTTATTGCACACCATCCATCTTTACTCTTCCTGGTGCCCTGAGTTTTCGCCATACATTCTAAAGCCAAAATAATATTGTCAATGATGAGTCTCCCTTTGATGAAAGCATTCTGATTTAGGGTGATCAAATCCTCCTGAATCTCTTTCAACCGATTACACGATATTTTGGAAAGTAACTTATATATAACATTATAGAGACTAATAGTCAGCAACACAATGAAAGACCAATTTAATTCTTTAAGAAGATACTCTTGTTGAAAGATCTGAGACACCATTTCAATAATGTCATGTCAAATAAGGGACCAAAAGTTTTGATAAAATCTTGCATGAAATCCATATGGTCCTGATACACTCTCGGCCTTCATATAAAAAACGGCCCTTTCAATCTTGTGAATAGTGACATTGTGACTCAGTTTTTCAACATTTTGAGAAGATAATTTTGGCAGGTTGACATTACTCAATGTTTGATCCACACAACCATCATTAAAGGGCCCAAGGTCTTTGTAATTTTGTTTGAAATAATTTTGTAGCCACATTATGAATCTCATCCTAATCTTTAATCCAAACACCTGATTCATCTTTTATACGAACTAACATTTTCCATGTTCTTCTTGAGGTAGCAAAACTATGAAAGTACCTTGTATTTTTATCTCCTTGTAGCATCGAGTTCTGCCACTCTTTTTGTGGCCAGAGGATTTCCTCACAATCATACTAGAATTCAAGGGAAGATTTCAAGAAAGATACTTGATGTTCTTGTTTAAAATATGACCTTTATAAAGGAACAAGGCAAAAGTATACTTTTAACCCTTTAATTTTATAAAGTACTCATTCCGGTCCTAATTATAAGACAAAGTTGATTTTTTTTTTTTGGAGAAATTAAGGAAGCCAATTAAATTACTTTAGAGTGTTTATATTTTTAGTAACATTAGATTATATATTAGTTTATTAGTCAAATTAATTAGTTTGGAGAAAAAAATAAAAGTAAAAATACTCTAAAGTAATTTAATTGACTTCCTTAATTTCTTCAAAAAAGTCAACTTTACCTTATAATTAGGATCGGAGAGAGTATCTTTTTAGTCATATAATCCTGACACTATTAGTCTCAATTAATGATTTTTTTTGTGTCAATTATTGAAATTTAAAAAAATTAAATTTAATATATCATCATTTGAGAATGTTTGGGTAACATTTAAAATTGTAATATTAAGATTTTTTTGGTTAATAGTGTTAGAGTTTTAGGACAAAAAAAAAATATAAAATTAAGAAATCAAAATGAAACCTTATATGAAGTTAAAGGATTATATATATATATATAGCTAAAAACAAATTACTCTCTCGAATATTTAATATAAGACTTATTTATCAAATTTTATTAGACTAAGGAAGTTAGTTAAGTTGATTAATATGATATATATTTTCTAAAATACTCTAATCATCTTCTTTAATCCCTTCATTTTTCTTCCTTAATTATTATTGAGGGGGCATCAGTAAAGGTAAATTTTAAAAATATTGACAAATATAAAAATAGATCTTATGTTATGGATCAAGATCAACTCTTTAAATAGATCTTATATTAAAGATAAGATAAAGTATATGTTATTACTCATTTACTTGTTGTTTAAGCAATTTTTCAACCACGTCAATATCATATCAATAAAATATTTTTTAATACTAATAATTTTACCCAATCTTATCAAATATCAGCCTATCCATCTTGGCATGGCCAAAGTTGACATGATCACTACTATTATTATTATTATTATTATTAGGGATGTGATCCAGATGTGCGAACCAAAACTTGATTTTTGGGTTTGAGTACAGCGCAAGCAAGAATTTTCAGATTTCAAAACGGCTTGTGATTGGCCAAATCTTATAAGGTTTGTTTGGTTCAGCGTCTTCTTAAAAAATAAGTCCTTATTATATAAGTTAAGATAAAATTTCTCTCACATACTTATCTCGTATACTGTAAATCATAATTTATAAATATTTATTATTCAAAAAATACACTATTCCAAATAAATTTAAGGTAAGATAGTAAGATAACGGATATATCCGCAGACAATCTTACACTTCCCCGTCCAATTCCTATTTATTTATCCTTCGTTTTCTATACGTTACGTGTAAAGGTCCTTCGACTTCGCCCGA
Organism: Inga laurina; assembly: GCA_963855925.1. NCBI lineage: Eukaryota > Viridiplantae > Streptophyta > Magnoliopsida > Fabales > Fabaceae > Inga > Inga laurina. Next base: position 1,564,106 of record OY979712.1, on the reverse strand, counting down.
CAGTAGGTGAAGGGTGTTGGACTGCAGTCTACAGTGATCATCAACGCTCTCTCTCTCTCTCTCTCTCTCATCCTCTCTTTCTCTTTTCGCAAAATTGCTCTCTTCTCTCTCTAGGATTCGCAAAACCCTAGCACTTTTGAGGCTGTGCGACATGGGTTCCGAAGGATCATCAAGGGTTGTTGGTGAGTGTTTGGAAACCTAGATTTGCTAACTTTCTTGTTGTTCGTCTCCGAATTTTCAATTGCGCAACTTTTATTGGTTTTCAACATCCATTGTGCCAAACTTGGTTTGGACGTTATCTTCCTTTATTTTGTTTAGTTGTGAATAAATAGGACTAGATTTTCTTTTGGAGATTCGATTTTTATTTTGTGTAGTTTGTTCTGTTTAGCATGTTAATTGAGTCCTTGTAGTTAGGCGGTGGTCAGTTGCACTGATAGAAACTGATTGCCGGGGTGAAAGTTATTGCGGATATTGTATTCAAAAAGCTTGCTGCCCATCTGATATTGCTTAGGTCCTAGTGCCTCCGGCAGTTGATGTCGTGTTACGAATTCTAACTAAATCGGTGTCATCAAATTCTGAAACTGGCCTGAGTTGTTGTCTGATGCATTAAAATGATTAACTTATTCTTACACTTGATGGTGGCCAAAATCTTATGATTTGTTACTATCTTATAATGATATTTATTCTCTGCTAGCCTTACCTACGAAGGAATGTAGGTGTATGGGGGACAGTTATGATAGACTATTGGTGAATTGGTAGAGAAAGAGTATACGATAGTTACTTAGTTTGAAGCTTCATTGCAGCTTCCAGTAGGAGCTTTTAAAATCAGTAATGAAACCACATTTGGGGTACCTCTTAGTCTTCAAATTCATAGATGAAACTCTGCCGAGGCACATCCCCTATTCTAGGAGAAGCCAAATTGCATTTAATTTATTTTTGCAAAGAAGGAAATACACAGAGATGATGAAAACAGAGAGACAAAAAAAAACGATGGTAGGTGCGTGATAGACGGAGGTGTGTGAGTGTCAACAATGGCATGCTATTCGGTGCTGATATTTCTGACTAAATCCCTTCTGACTTCTAACACTCTAACTCAAGCTAGAGAATATATATCGATCATTCCCAGCTTGCACCTAAATCCTTCAAACTTGGCTCTGCTTAGTGGTTTTGTCATAATATCCGCAATTTGGTCATCAGATTGTATGTGGGACAATCTCATGATACCTGCTTCAATCTTTTCTTTAATGAAATGTCTGTCTATTTCAACATGTTTTGTCCTATCATGATAGACTGGGTTTTTTACCATTTCAATACTGGCTTTGTTGTCACACCACACTTGCATTGGTCCCTCATGTGGAATTCCTAATTCCTTCAGTAATCTGATAATCCAAAGTCCTTCACGTACTCCATTGTTAACAGCTCTCAGTTCTGCTTCTGCACTGCTTGTTGACACCACAGTCTGTTTCTTGCTTCTCCATGTAACCAGATTTCCCCACACATATGTGCAATATCCTGAGATTGACCTTCTAGTTTCCCTGTCTCTTGCATGATCTGCATCAGTGTAGATTTCAATATCTCTAATAGTGCCTTTCTTAAAGAAGATCCCTCTTCCAGAATTAAGCTTTAAATAGCTTAGGATTCTGTACAAGGCTACCATGTGTTCTTCCTGTGGTTGATACATGAATTGACTTGCTATTCCAACTGCATGACTAATATCTGGACGTGTGTGGGTCAAGTATATGAGTTTCCCAACAAGTCTTCTATATCGTTCTGGATTGACTGGGACACTATTTGGTTTGATTCTGAGGTGACACCCTTCTTCCATTGGTGTTCCTACAGGTTCTGCTCCTAACATTCCTGTTTCATGCAACAAATCTAGGGTATACTTCCGCTGAGATACATTGATGCCCTTTTGAGTTCTTGCCACTTCCATGCCCAAAAAATACCTCATTTGTCCAAGATCTTTCACCTGGAACTCAGTTGACAAATCTTGTTTTAGTTGAGCAATGGATCCTTCGTCGTTTCCTGTAATGACTATGTCATCCACATAGACAATCAAGATAGTGACTTTGTCATTATCACGTTTAATGAACAAAGTGTCATCTGCTTGTCCCTGAGTGTACCCAAGTCTTTTCATAGTTTTAGTAAACTTGCCAAACCATGCCCTAGGTGATTGTTTGAGCCTGTACAGTGATTTGTTGAGTTTACACACAGAGTTGTTAGGAGCTGAAATTCCATCTGGAATCTCCATATATACTTCTTCCTCTAAGTTGCTATTCAGAAATGCATTTTTCACGTCCAGTTGATGCAATGACCAATCCAAGTTAGCTGCGATTGATAGCAGTACTTGGATGGTATTAAGTTTTGCTACTGGAGCAAATGTCTCCTGATAATCAATTCCATATGTCTGGGTATATCCTTTGGCAACAAGTCTAGCCTTGTATTTGTTGATTGTGCCGTTAGGATTGAATTTAGGAGTAAATATCCACCTGCATCCTACTAGTTTCTTTCCTTTAGGAAGCGTTGTAATCTCCCATGTTTTATTTTCCTTAAGTGCTCTTAATTCTTCTTCTACAGCTTGTTTCTAATTCTGATCAGTCATAGCTTGTTGAAACGTGTCTGGAATTTTCATCTGTGCACTGTTTGCAACAAAGCTTTGCATTTTTGCAGAAAGATTACCGTATGAAACAAAACGTTGAATTGGATGTTGAGTACACGATCTTACCCCTTTTCTTAATGCAATAGGCCAACCCAGTTCTTCAGGATTTAATACCGGATTAGAGTCATGGTCATTCCTTCGAATAAGAGAGATAGTTCTACCAGTATTTGATTCATCTTGTAGTCTGGATTCTTCCTCTTGTCCCGATTCTACATCCATCCTTGAATTGATTTCAACATTTGTTCCAATTCATTCAATGAGGAAGGTTTAGATGAACTTTGTTCGGTTTCAGGATTATGTTGGGTAGGACTAGGTTGGTTTGTGAGAGGTAAGGGGTCAATGATAGGTATGAGATTAGGTTGTGATGGTGATGGTTGTTCTGCATCCAAGAGTAGCCGTTCATTGTCAGTATACTCACCTTGAATGGGTAATTTTGGATAATATGCTTCTTCTTCTGAGAAGATTGTATCCCTGGAGATAATAAACTTCTTGGAAGTAGGGCAATAACATTTGTACCCTTTTTGCGTAGGGGAGTAACCAAGGAATAGACATTTGTCAGCTCGAGTACCAAGCTTGTTGCCATCATTTTTGTGGACAAAGGCAACACAACCAAATACCTTAGGAGGCAATGAGTTGGTGAGGGAGCAAGTGGGAAAGTGTTCTAGGAGTGTTTGGATAGGGGTGTTGTATTTGAGTACTTTGGAAGGCAAGCCGTTAATGAGATAGGTAGCTGTGAGCACTGCATCGCCCCAGAAGATAGTAGGAACATTTCGTTCCATTAGTAAGGTTTGGGTTACTTCCAACAGGTGTCGGTTCTTTTGCTCAGCTACTCCATTTTGTTGAGGAGTGTACGGGCAAGAGATTTGGTGATGAATTCCTTGTTGGTCAAGAAATTCTTTAAAGGTGTTGCTCATGTATTCCTTGGCATTATCACTTCGTAGTACCTTAATGGAAATATTAAATTGAGTGCGCATAAAGGTGTAGAAGTTTTGAAAGATTTTGGCTACTTCAGATTTATCTTTCATTAAATAAACCCATGTGGTTCTGGTATGGTCATCTATGAAAGTAACAAACCATCTGGCATTGGTGAGTGTTTTTATTCGTGCAGGTCCCCAAATATCACTATGGACTAGTGCGAATGGTGAGGAAGGTTTGTAGGGTTGTTTGGGATAAGAAGCTCTGGTTTGTTTTGCAATTTGGCAAGTTTCACAATGAAAAGGAACAGAATTGTTATTGAATAAATTTGGAAACAAATGCTTCATATAATCAAAACTATGGTGGCCTGAGCGACAGTGCCACAAGTGTACATCATGATTTTGTGAGTTAGAGCTAACCAGTGCTCTTCTTGCCTTTTTTGCATCTCCTGATTTCAAGTTTGAATCTTCAAGGTAGAACAATCCATCCCATTCTTTAGAAGTTCCAATCTTCTTCCCCGATTTTATATCCTGAATAGTACAGACATCATTATCAAAAATGACTCGGCACAGTTGGCCTTTAGTTAATTGACTCACAGATATAAGATTGACAGTGAGTGCAGGCACAAATAGAACATTATGAATTTTCAGGGTATTAGAAAGTACAACTGTGCCAATTCCTTCAACTTTAGTGTATAGGCCATTAGCAACTTTAACTCAAGATTCTCATAAATCAAATTAAGAGTTGTAAACAATGTTCGATTACCAGTCATATGATCAGTTGCTCCTGAATCAATAATCCAAGCATTCTCACTAGCTCGTGCACTATTTAGAGCTAAAATAGAGTTACCTGATTGCACAAGGTTGGTGTTGGGCATAGAATTAGACTTATTCTGTTTGTCTAGCATTCTACGAAACATCCGCAGTTCCTCTTTAGTCAAGGAATTGTTATCCTCAACTTCTGACTCAGTAGCAGAGATATGGTTTTGTTTGTTACCTCCTAGTTTTCCATGAAGCTTCCAGCACTCTTCTTTGGTGTGGCCCTTCTTCTTGCAATAACTACACCATTTGTTTCTTCGTTTGTCTTGTGATCGTTTGGCCGCCAAGGTTGACCCTTCAATTGAGTTTGAACTACCTTGGTTTGCTGCCAAGGCTGACCTTGCAATTGGGCTTAAGCTACCTTGATTCAAGAGCTTTCTGCTTTCTTCGAACTGCACATGGTTGACAACATCAAAGAGATGCGGTAAAGGCTTTAAGCCCATTATTCTGCCTCGTATCTCCTCAAATGAGTCATTTAGTCCAAGGAGAAAATCATAGATTCGTCCTTCTTCGACTATTTTCTTGTATAACTGAGCATCTTCCACATTTTTCCATGGATGTACTTCAAACAGGTCCTGTTGTTGCCAGAGTTTGATCAACGCGTTATAGTAATCAGTGACGGTTAGAGTACCTTGTCTCAAATCACGAAGTTGGCGCTTCAAATGGATCAAGACTGCAGTATTATCAAGAGAGGAATAGATTCTTCTGGCTGCATCCCAAATTTCTTTTGCAGTAGTTGCGAGGAGATATCCTTTGCTGATGTCATCAGTCATAGAGTTGCACAACCAACTCATAACTTGATTGTTCTCAGCAAACCAGGTATCAAAATGAGTGTCATCAGGGGCAGGCTGGGATGCTGCTCCATTGATATACTTCTCTTTTCGCTTTCCACGAAGATACCTTAGCACGGTTTGGGACCATTGGAGGTAGTTTCTCCCATTAAACCTGTGGTTAATAGCCATAATCTGACTATCGGAGAGTTCTGGAGCCATCACCGTTTTGCTAGCAGTGGAGGAATGAGAAGATGAGTCTTGGGTCTCAGAATTTGTACCTGACATGAGTGCCATTGGTATAGCCCTTGTTATGGATGAATTTTGAGGAAGAGAACCAAAGATAGGAGGAATTTTAGAAGAATCCATGAGACAATGGTGGCCTGAAACACTTCAGATTGGTTTCTGGAAGAAATGAGGTATGAAAGCTCTCTGAACGATGGCACGTGGGGTTCACGTGCCGGTGAACAGTGGCGGCGCGTGGGGTCACGCGCCGGTAACAGTGGTGGCACGTGAGTTTCACTCGCTGCTCAGATCGACCTCGCGCTCTGGGATAACGCCGGTCGGCGTTGTCTGATCTCTTCTGAGGTGGCGGTGTGCTTCAACGCGCCAGTATGGCAGAGATCGAAGCACATCGTCACTGCCCCTGTTTTCCGATCTGCAGCGTGAATCCGTTTCTTGCTTCACCGTTTCTGGTCGCAGGTCATTCTATGCCTAAGCTCTGATACCATGTGAGCTCAAGAGCTCATATTTTTTATTGATATAACAATGCTTAGGGATTACAATATATATAGGAAACGAAATACACAGAGATGATGAAAACAGAGAGACAAAAAAAAAACGATGGTAGGTGCGTGATAGACGGAGGTGTAGACGGAGGTGTGTGAGTGTCAACAATGGCATGCTATTCGGTGCTGATATTTCTGACTAAATCCCTTCTGACTTCTAACAGCAAAGAAGGAAGATACTAATTGTTCCAAGCCACAATGCTTTGTGCTCTCTGTTCCAAAGGGTTCTGTTGTCTTGGACAATAAATTTCTTGGCTTAGATTGTGGATGGTCAATTCACTTTCTCTTTTCCTATAATATGTTAAGTGATGTCATGTAACTAGTGCCCTGCTTTATCATGTTATGAATTTGGCATTTTCTGCAATCAATCTTTGTACATTCTAGATGTTCAAATCACTTTTTCTCCCTCATAATATGGATGCTATGTAATATCTTGTGATGCTTGTTCAACTTTTTCATTTTGTGAATTTGGCATTCTCTGTGGAGCTTGCTGTTTGATCTTAGTAGTTTTGTGTGTTTATTGGGAAATGATCTGGCAATTTTTTTTTTTCCATTTCTTATTTAAGGACTATGGTCAACAAAAAATATTTTTCTTGATGCTTATCTAGGGATAGAGTTCCCCAACAGTGAAAATCCTTTTCTAATTAATTTCTCTGTTGTCACCTGAACTTACAATAACGATACAACCTTTGCCCATCATTAGTCTATGCTCACAGTTTGTTAAGAATTTATAGTTGGTGAGTTTATACAGTGAGTGAATGCGTACTTGGAATCTATTAAATGCAACCTAATATCTGCAATGTCGCTTGTTCATTTATTTCTTCCTATCTTTTTGCTTATAAGTTTAAGTTGTCAATTAGTATACCCATTAGTTAATACAACAATTTCATGTTTTCTATGTTTTTGTTGGAAAATATACCTGTGAATTTCACTTATCTGGTCAAATTTTTGGGTATATGCAGTGCCTAGAAATTTCAGATTATTGGAAGAGCTTGAGAGAGGTGAAAAGGGGATTGGAGATGGGACTGTCAGCTATGGAATGGATGACGCTGATGATATATACATGCAATCATGGACTGGAACTATCATTGGTCCGCCTGGTGTAAGCTAATCTTTACCATGGGTTGATTTCTCTTCAGTTTTTTTGTGTCTCCTTTTTGTGAGATTATAAATGCCAATTCTCCATATTATGGGCTGGACATGGAAAGTAGCACATTTATTTGTGCCAGATCATGGTATATGAAGCTCATTGGGAAAATGTTTATGGTTCACTGATAGAACTTTGTAATTTGAATGTCTTTAGGAATTAGGGATTAGGGTAGAGAAGAAGAAATTAGAGGGTTGAAGGAAAGAATTAGAGGAATTAGAGGTAGAGAGAGGGAACAGAGGAATTCTGAGAAAAGCTTCTGACTTTCATTACTTGCGAAGTCTGTCTTCTAGCAGTACAATATCGGTATTTATAGGTATCATAACAGAAACACGGAAAAGATAATAACACAGCAGTAGGGGTGAGGGATTCACTAACTAAGGGCCTATTAGTAATTAGACATGGATAAGACCATGTTTGGCTAATGTTGCTCTTAAACAACTAATGTCACTAATGGTTAGTCCCACTCTTCTAATTACTAACTAACCTAACTAACATTTCAATTTATTTATATTATAACATCATATCAATATCATATCAATACCCCCCCTTTTAAACATCCTTGACCTCAAGGATTAGGAACCACAAATGTAGGATATTGCTGTTGAAAGGAATGAAGGGCCATCCAAGAGGCTTCTTTATCAGGTAAACCTTTCCATTGAATCAATACTTCAGTAATCATCCTCTTACGACGCTTTTTAACCCGTCGGTTCAGAATGCTTCCTGGTTCCATAGCCGGTGGCAACTCCGGAAATTCAATAGGAGGGTGTCTAGGCCTCACTGTAGGATCCGGACATAGTCTCAATAGGGAAACATGAAAGGTAGAATGAATTCTAGATTCTGGTGGTAATGCTAGCTTATATGCAACAGCTCCAACTTTTTCTACCACTTGATAGGGACCATAGAATCTAGGAGCCAACTTTTGAGAAGCCCTTGTTGCTGTAGAGATTTGCCTATAGGGCTTAAGCTTCAAGAATACCCATTGCCCAACCTGAAACTCACGATTCGACCTAAACATAATAATAATTTGAAAATATAGCCGTTAGGCTAATTGCTGTTGCAAAGTCAGTTAGTTAGGAAATTAGAAGGGTTAGTTAGTTAGTTTAGACTTAGCTTGGTCATTAAGTCAATGTAGCCTATAAATAGAGGCTCCTACCTATTGTAATCAGGCTTTTTGCAATGTGAATAATAGGAGTATAATCTTTCCTTTTCTCTCTCTGTTCTTTTCTCTCTAATCTCTTCTACTTCTTCTTCTTCGATCCTCTCTTTTCTCTTCTGATTCTCTTCTTTTCTACCCTAATTCCCAATTCTATAAACATTCAAATTACAAACTTCTATAATTCACGTAGATACTGCTCTTTGTTTGAACTTTGAAATTGTTATCTTTGATATCTCCCAAGTTCTTTTTATAGAATGCTTCGTTTCTGTTGTAGTGATACAGTTAGCCTTATGACAAGCTGTCTAACTGCTATACGGGCCCACTCTTGGTGAAGATGGGCTTCTCATTTTTATAAGTTTTACTTGGTTTTCTTTCTACTTTTATATCCTATTAGTGATTAGATTCCAAATTTGGCATCTTAAATGAACTCATCGAGGGACTGGATCGGTCTAACTGTGAGGGGCTTAAATAGTTTGCTGGCCTCAGGTTCAATCTTCTTTGCTTTTATGCTTTAAAAAGGATAATTCTAACCTCTTCTATATAATACCATAGGCTATAGAGTATAGATCCTTCAGTCACTGTTTATTGAGGGAAACACCTCTTTAGAACTTCAAAAATTTTCTATTGTACATGGAAAGAGATTTATTCCTTCATAATTGTTGACTGAGGTGAGAGAAATTATGGACTTTTGGTGGTTGTGCTGGCCAAATTTTTCTGGGAGTAGGTTCTTGTCGAGCTAGAAGACTTTATGACTGTTGTTTTTTTAGCATATTAGGTATTTTAGGTATGTTACTGTAAGATGATTATACCATATTGGTATAATCAAGATGACTGATAGGGGTTAGGACTGGCAGATAGTAGTTGCGAATCATTACAAATCAGAAGATGGAATATTGGTTTATTCTAGCTATTTGCTTTGGTAAATGCTCATAAGTTGATGGGCAAGATGGCTCAAATGTTGTCACTCATTTTAAAGTTTCAGAAGTTGTGATTTGAAGTCTTTTCCAAGAACTCAATGCCTATATCTCCTGTGTCTAACTGGTCATAATGATAGAAAGATGTGTTTAAGTGAGTTCCTACTATTCTGATAATTAATTTGAGATAGGCTCTTGCATAACCCTCCTAGAACTACAGTTATGTGTAAGTTTCTTTTCTCTATATGATTATATCACGCTTTTTTGTCGCAGTTTGTTTCTATGGAAACTGTGTTTTTCAATTCCCAACCATGTAGGTTGAATTGTTTACCTGGTTCAATTTTGTTGCTTTACAGACTGTGCATGAAGGGCGTATTTACCAGTTGAAATTGTTTTGCGGCAAGGATTATCCTGAAAACCCACCTTCAGTTAGATTTCAAACAAGGATCAACATGACTTGTGTCAACCAAGAAACTGGAGTGGTAGGGTTGAATATTTTTTTAAGGCTCTTTTTAGGCTACTCTGATTGAAAATGATCTTATAAATAACTGATTATCAGGTTGAGCCTCATTTATTTCCCATGCTTGCTAATTGGCAACGGGAGCATACAATGGAAGACATACTGATGCAACTAAAGAAAGAGATGATGTCTCCTCAAAACAGGAAGCTAACTCAGCCTCCTGAAGGTCTGCCAATCTTCACTTTATAGCGTTTGATATATGTTCCTATATTTTGCTTATTTTAAAATGTGTGAATCCTTTTGGGAAACTTGATAGTTTCTTCACTTTGGTTAGCTTAATGTCTTAGGGCTCCCTTAAATATCTCATTGAGCTGTTCATATTACTTGGTGTGGGATTTAAATATCTCATGCTACCTTGATTCTTATGAGTGGTTTAACGCAAGAGGTCTGTCGATGGCTTCTCCTTTATCTTGATATCAAGGAGTGCATGTCTTGACTGTTTATTGAGTCTCGATTTGAGATAGTGTAATACATTTTCTGGGGAGTAATGGCAGAATTTGAGATTTTGAAATCTGATCTTGCTTATTATTAGTCTGAAAATATTTAATTGTTTTTAAAAAAATATAAAAACAGCCAACAGATTTTTTTTTTTTTTTGGGGCATAACTGTTTCCTTTGCTTACCCATGAAGCACGGTCATGAACATGCTGGCATGTCAAACTTATGGATCAAAATGACTAATTTCAATGTTGAGCTTTAGGATTAATATTACATTTTTGCTCTCACTTGACCTATGCTTGTTGATTTATACACAATTTTGGAATGAGATGTATGTTCATTGATTCATATTTTGGTTGTGGGAAATGAGGAAGCTGATGGATGAGATGTGTTTCAGGCAACGACGATGGCAGAATTGATCAAAAGGGGATGGCAGTGAGATGCAGCATTGTTTGATGAGGTCAAAATCTACGAATAATAATAATGTAAATAATTATTATATTCAATAGATTATTCCCCGTAATGGGAGAATGCGTTTACAACTGTAATTATGGACGAATTACGTATGGAACCTATAACGACGTTGAGCAGTCAGAGATAGTGGTCGTCTTGTCCATTAATTTTCTGGAAAATTTCAATTTAGAATTCTATATTCATGATAGTTATAGTGAGAGTTTAACTTTTGGAATCATCAACATCGGCATAGCTATAAAAGATAAAGCAAATCATACTACTACCACATAGGTTCTTAATATAGGATCTCATTTGTAGTACAATTTATATTATAAATGGGTTGTTGTATTAACAACAGGAGGTAGTATTTATGACTCGTCAATTTTTTAACAAATGCATGGGGCTCACACTAATCATAGTTAATCAACGGGTTTTGAAATAAACACAGAACGTGAATGTATAGTCATAGAAGTAGAAGATGAGCAAGTTAAGTGTTGTGGTTTGTTGTTCGTAATTGAAGAGCGTAGCACAAGGCCGATCTGTCATACGATGCAAACTTCATCTTGTGGCAAAGAATCCAACAAATACACACGTGATGAATGAGCTTGTCGATTGTCATTCTCGTACTTAAATGGATTCGTCGTTGATCCCAAAAACGAAAAATCAATTGTGATGCTAGTGAATAATACTCTTATCTTTAATATAAGACATATTTAGAGAGTTATTCTTGATTCTAAACATAAGATATAGGTTTCATATTTGTCAATATTTTCCTAATTTACTTCCTTAACAATAATCAAGAAGGGGAGGGAATGAGGGAATTAAGGAAGATAACTCGAATGTTTTAGAAAATACATGTCATATTAATTAACTTAACCAACTTTTTTAATCTAATCAAATTAGGTAAATATGTTTTATATTAAAAATCGAAAGAGTAATAATTGTGTATGACCTCCCAGTTGGAGAGCAAATGTGAAGCACAATAAAAAGTAGTTAGGTGTCAAGTGACAAAGCTAGGTAACCAATAAGGTTGGGTTTAACAGAAGAAGCTAGTTAGTCCCTCATAATATAGCAAATTAATATTTAAATTTTCACTAACAGATGTGTTCATATTTAGTGTCTAACAGTTTCTGGAATGAGATGGTCTCTAGCACCTATATGTGTTTACTAAAAATGAAAAAGCTAGCAAGGCAATTCAGTATTTGTGAAAACGAGAAGAAAAGAAAGGAATCTTTGCAAGTTTTCAAAATACATTCGTTCATGTGAGAGCCACCTTCTAGGTGCTAGCTAATTTTTTCAATATACGACACTTAATATTCTATCACAATTTCTTTTTTATATCTCTGGATTTAAGAGGATTCCTTTTTGTGCACTAACTAAATTGTTGTACATTTCTAAAACGCCAGTTTGATAGGACAATAATTGATTACTTTAATCCTCAAAGAACCATCTAAAGTTATGCGAATTCAAATAAAATTTATTGCAAAAGTATATCCTTTTTATCTTCTTTATATATATTATATCCAATTAATAATCCCAATGGCTTCACCTGGAGGGTTAGATTAAACTTTAATTAGTTGAGTCCTAACTGATACTTAATTGAGGCAATTAAGGAAGAGATGATCTAACATGCAGGCAAGCTAAAAGCTAAAAGCACTTTTCTTTGTTTGGAGTGTGTTATGAAGCAAAGCAAGACTACACCATAATTAAGCACTTGTATGGTTAAGATATTAGGCTTTAATTAAGATTCCAAACCTTTTGCTTTACATTAATTACATGTATAGCTTCGCTTTCAAAATCAAAATCATTTGTGATATAAAGTGCCCTCTTCACTAAGCTAACTACACAACTTTCTTTTCAAAGCTTCTCGTTAATTAGCTTCTAATTTCATATACGCTACTACTCCTTCAGTCTTACATTTAGAAAGTACAGTATTAATTTGATATTATTGCATGTTAGATATCTAACTTCAACTAAGCCACTCAACAAGACGATAATGATGATAATTGCACGAAGGTGCTACAACAGAACAACAAATTTAAACCGTTCATGCATATATCAGCTTTATATATATATATATATATATATATATATATATATATATATATTAGGAAAATTACATTCAGGCCTCGGACAAGAGAAGAAATAAAAAAAATGGTCCCTTGAAATCTCAAAATTGCTAAAAAGCTCTATGAAACTTTTTTGCAATAAATTTTAATCATGAATTTGTCAATAGACACTCATAGACTTGTCAATGGATGTTTCTAAATTTGTCAATAAACGCCCCTAGACTTATCAATGACACACCCATAAATTTGTTAGCGGAATTGTAATTTATTGCAAAAAAGTCCTAGGGATTTTTTGTCAATTTTAAGATTTTAAGAGACCATTTTTTCATTTTTTGTCTTGTCCGGGACCTAAGTGTAATTTTATCATATATATTTAAGGATAAAACTTAGATAAAGTTATTTATATTCATCATATCAAGTTATCTAATCACACTTGTTATTTTGTTATTACTAATTGTTAAAATGTGTATATATATTTGTAAATTTACACATGAACACTTACAGATTTTTATATAAGATCTTATAATGTAAATTAGTCTTTCTAAATCTTCACATGGACACACGTTATTTTGGTATTGTTGTTAAAATGTGTATATGTACTTATCAATTCACTCATAAAATATGGGCACTTGTTATTTTATTTTTGTTAGCAATTAAAATACATATATGCACTCATAAAGTTATAACTAGACGTATACCACTCTAGTCCTATTTATAAGTCCAGTTTTACTATCTTAAAATTAGACTTATAAATAGAACTAGAGTGTTATATGAATATAAGTAATTTGACATAACTTCCGTTTGAAATATATAGTTATTTTATCTTTCCTAAGAAGATTAATTGTAATTAGACAAGGGAGAAAAGAAAAATGGGTTTGTTAGTCAAGATTTCATCATGCATGGAGAGTATTAAGAGGATGATCAAAAAAATACGATAGAGATTTCATCAAAGCTTTCAATGGTCGACCTATAAGTCAAATTAACTTGGTAATTAATGTCATTTCATAAGCGAAATATTTGAATTAAAAAAGTGAGAACATGTGGGGTTATAATCATGTAGTATTAGGACCGGAGGAAGTAGTATTAATTCCATGCATGTGGCCGGTTTAGGCTAGAGAGTTTAGCTTGTTAGCATATTTTATTAATTGCAATGTGGGGTTATAATCATGTACCATGCGATTCAAAGTCCAATATAAGTATAATATATCCTTAATTTCCAACACAAATTGCAATAACATTAATCAAAATTTTATCTTTTTTTGTCCTAATTCACACATGTAGACCTTGCATGCATAGCGCTTGAAAAAGAAACATCACATGTCTATGTTGTCGTATGTAATCAATGTGTCGTCTTCATTTAAGAAAAAAAAAAATTAATGGTAGGGTAGTATATGGATTTCATGGGATAATGGTATGTGTGCCGCAATTATTAATTATAGGGTTAATATTATTTTTGATCTCTCAAGTTTACCTTAATTTGGATTTCGTTGTTCAAGTTTTAAACTATAGATTTAATCTAGGTATTTATTGAGTAATATGAACCAATATTTTAAGTGAAATGAATCTTAACGAATCAAAACCTATAATTTGAAACTTGAGCTAGGGACCAATACTAAAACAAGATCAAACTTAAGGGATCAAATATTATGTTAATCCTTAATTATAAGTATATTTCTTTTAATATTTGTTACACACGTGAAATGTTCAAAATGCCCTTGCCCTAAAACAAAATATTAGTACCTCCACTTCTTAAAATAAGAGAATTGAGGGTTATATTTGGTGCTAAATATAAGACCCTATCCATTTTATTTTCCAAATTTATAATTCTTTCTTTAAAATATCTCCAATAATTGCACACATTAAATTAAGAGAGTTTTCATCCAAATGTTGTATACTACTAATGGATGCTAATGTGACATTAAATAAACTTTAAGTTTCGGTTGTAAGGGTTGAAATTAAAAAGGGCATTTTGAACATTTTACCAAGTAAAATAAATTGCACTCGAGCCTTTTATATAGGACTTGAAAATAGTTTTAGAGAAAAAGACAGAAAAAGAACTTTAAAATTATAAAATTTTAAATAAGATATTTTCTAAAAGATGAGTTGTGAATTACTTATCAAGTTTCGTTATTCCCTTATCAATTCTTGATAACAAACTTGATTTGAGATTTTGTAATTTAACAGTTTTTTTTTTTTTTTTGTCTTTTCCCCATAGCTTTAACAATTTAACGAAGGCAAAAAAAAAAAAAAAAATTAGGGTAATTTCCTTATAAAGAAGTTACTACCTCTGCTTATCGAACCCTTGCTCACTGGTTAGAGCGTGTTGGCTTCACCTCACAAGGCAGGGTTCGATTTTGCATTTTTGCATATGTAAGTGAAGTTACTTACTCCCCGTGATAATAAAGTTGATCTTGGTCATAAATATAAGATATGATTTTCATATTTCTTAATTTTTTCCTAACTTTGCTCCTTTAACAATAATAAAAAAGAATGGGAAATGAGGGAATTAAAAAAATGACTAGGGTGTTTTAAGAAATATATGTCATATTAACTAACTTTTTTTATATAATCAAATTAGATAAATATGTCTTATATAATCAATTCCATACATAAATCAGCTTTATATATATATATATATTGGGAAAATTACGTTCAAGCCTCGGACATAAAAAAGAAATAAAAAAATAGTTCCTTAAAATCTCAAAATTACCAAAGAGTCCCGTGAGATTTTTTTACAATAAATTCCACAGGACTTATCAGTAAACGTTCATAGACTTGTCAATGTACGACTCTGAACTTATCAATGGATGTCTCTAGACTTTTCAATGACGCTCTTAGACTTTTCAATGACGCACCCTTGGACTTGTCAATGACGCACTCATGAACTTGTCAGCAAAATTGGAATTTATTGCAAAAAAGTATTACAAGACTTTTTGGCAATTTTGATATTTTAAGGGACCATTTTTTCATTTTTCCTCTTGTCCATGACCTAAGTATAATTTTCCCATATATATTTAAGGATAAAACTTAGATAAAGTTATTTATATTCATCATATCAAGTTATCTAATCACACTTGTTATTTTGTTATTACTAATTGTTAAAATGTGTATATATACTTGTAAATTTACACATGAACACTTACAGATTTTTATATAAGATCTTATAATGTAAATTAGTATTTCTAAATCTTCATATGGACACACATTATTTTGGTATTGTTGTTAAAATGTGTATATGTACTTATCAATTCACTCATAAAATATGGGCACTTGTTATTTTATTTTTGTTAGCAGTTAAAATGCATATATGCACTCATAAATTTACAACTTGACATATATATGAATATAAGTAGTTTGACATAACTTCCGTTTGAAATATATAGTTGTTTTATCCTTCGTAAGAAGATTAATTGTAATCAAACAAGGGAGAAAAGAAAAATGGGTTTGTTAGTCAAGATTTCATCATGGAGAATATTAAGAGGATGATCATAAAAAAAAAAATAGAGATTTCATCAAAGCTTTCAATGGTCGACCTATAACTATAAGTCAAATTAACTTGGTAATTAATGTCAGTTCATAAGCGAAATATTTGAATTAAAAAAGTGAGAAAGCGTGCCTGCGAAAGTTGGATAACAAAGAGATTGATTAATGAAAATCGAAAGAGATTAGATTCATTGATGAGTTGACACATCATTCACTATTCATAAAAGAAAATAGAAAATTAAGTAAAGGAGGTAAATTTAATTTGGGCAGATTAGAGTGATATAATAATGTGTGTGTTTGGTTGGGCTTATATTTGGATAATAAGTCCTTATTACATAAATTGAGATAAAACTCTTCTTATAAACTTATCTCGTATATCATGAATCATGATTTATAAACACTTATTATCTAAAAATAAACTATTCCAAACGATTACAATGAATGAATAGAGTGATGAGCACACAATGGAAACGCACAAATGACAGTGCAACAACCAAAGCGGGCGTCATGGTTATAGAGTCATCGTAATTGATAAAAAGCATCCAACGTTATTTACGTTCCCACAAACTTTTCATTTTTTTTTTTGTTACAAACAAACTTTTCAGTTTAATCTTAACAAAGTTGTTTACTCCTTACAAACCGGGAAAAAAAAAGGACTTTTTTTCACCAATAAATTACCTTTTTTTAAACAAACAAAGTCATATTTATAAGATAATTAAATCTGGACCGGTCATTGAATAGGTTAAAGTATTAGGTGAAGGGTTAGTGGGTTAGACGGAGTTAAACCAGAACTAACCCAGGACCAAACTGGTGAAAAAGTGAAAATTTTAAGGTTATTAACATGAAAATATAAAGAAAATTTAAAAAAATTGATTTTTTTGAAAAAAAAAAAGACAAATTGATTTGACTCCTAAACCGAATTAATTTATCGATCGGTTTATTGGTTTCCAAACCGAACCTGCTGGTTCGATTGGATCGGGTTTGATAACATGGTATATTTGACTTATCTATTGCTGTGGGACCCACACTTTCCATTATGCATTCTTGCCCTTAATTATCCTTCCATTTTTCTTTTTTTAATATATCATGTCCGACCATATCTCTCTTTGTGTAATAAATAGTGCAATTATTCTATTTACAAAAGTCACTCCTAATATATTGTAATGGAGTTTAAAAAAAAATCTTAACTCATTTAATTATGTCTTAAAAATTTACAACTTTTTAATTCTATCTTTTTTTTACTGAATTTTATCCCTATTTAATATACATTTTATACAAGAGTAATACAAAATCTACATAATAATAAATGAAGAGTAAATTTATATATTCATGTGAAAAGTTTAATGATGTGACTTTTGAATTAAACAAAAAAAAAACTAATATCTCTTTACCTCATAAATAGAATAAGACGAGTAACTAAAACTACTTCTGACAAATCATGTGCGAGAGATGTAAATTTTTTTTTTTTCAAAAAATATACCCTTATTTATGAAGATAACAAGTAAGAGACAGAATAAATGAAAAGTGGAATGAAATTGAGAGGGAATAAGTGGGAAAAAAGAGATGAGTGAGATATGTATTTAATTATAGATAAAAAAAATGAAAAAATACATTAAATTTTTGGACCTACACAACTTTTTGCTTGTATACAATACTAATCGTATGTGAGAGAATATTATTGTATATTACCAACCAAAGAATATTACTTATATATTAGATTATGACCTTTACAGGACAGGAAGGAGTAATTAATTAGGCACTTAGGCTATGGAGGGTGGACCTTTTAGTTATGTAACAATAATTGGGTTATTATCATGATTACTAGAAACTATATAGTATTAATTCCATGCATGTGGCCGGTTTAGGCTAGAGAGTTTAGCTTGTTAGCATATTTTATTAATTGCAATGTGGGGTTAATCATGTCCCATGCGATTCAAAGTCCAATATAACTATAATATATCCTTAATTTCCATCACAAACTGCAATAACATTAATCAAAATTTTATCTTTTTTTGTCCTAATTCACACATATAGACCTTGCTTGCATAGCGCTTGAAAAAGAAACATCACATGTCTATGTTGTCGTATATAATCAATGTGTCGTCTTCATTTAAGAAAACAAATTAATGGGAGGGCAGTATATGTATTTCATGGGATGTGTGCCACAATTATTAATTATAGGGTTAATATTATTTTTGATCTCTCAAGTTTGCCTTAATTTGGATTTCGTTCCTCAAGTTTCAAATTATAGATTTAATCTAGATATTTATTGAGTTATATGAACCAATATTTTAAATAAAATGAATCTTAACGAATCAAAACCTATAATTTGAAATTTGAGGGATCAATACTAAAACAAGACCAAACTTAAGGGATCAAATATTATGTTAATCCTTAATTATAAGTATATTTCTTTTAATATTTGTTACACACGTGAAATGTTTAAAATGCCCTTGCCCTAAAACAAAATATTAGTACCTCCACTTCTTATTATAAGAGAATTGAGGGTTATATTTGGTGCTAAATATAAGACCCTATCCATTATCTCCCAAATTTATAATTCTTTCTTTAAAATATCTCCAATAATTACACACATTAAATTAAGAGAGTTTTCATCCAAATGTTGTATGACTACTAATGGATGCTAATGTGACAACAAATAAACTTTAACTTTCGGTTATAAGGGTTGAAATTAAAAAGGGCATTTTGAACATTTTACCAAGTAAAATAAATTGCACTCAAGCCTTTTATATAGGACTTGAAAATAGTTTTAGAGAAAAATACAGAAAAAGAATTTTAAAATTATAAAATTTTAAATAAGGTATTTTTCAAAAAAATGAGTTGTGAATTACTTATCAAGTTTCGTTATTCTCTTATTAACTCTTGGTAACAAACTTGATTTAGGATTTTGTAATCTCAAAGTTTTTTTTTTTCTTTTTTTGTCTTTTCCCCATAGCTTTAACAATTTAACGATGGCAAAAAAAAAAAAAAAAAATAGGGTAATTTCCTTATAAAGAAGCTACTCCCTCTGCTTATCGAACCCTTGCTCCCTGGTTAGAGCGTGTTGGCTTCACCTCACAAGGCAGGGTTCGATTCTGCATATGTAAGTAAAGTTGCTCCCTCAGATAATAAAGTTGATCTTGATTATAAATATAAGATATAATTTTTATATTTGTTAATCTTTTCCTAACTTTACTCCCTCAACAATAATAAAAAAGAATGGGAAATGAGGAAATTAAAAAAATGATTAGGGTGTTTTAAGAAATATATATCATATTAACTAACTTTCTTAATATAATCAAATTAGATAAATATGTCTTATATTGTATTAGAATTCTCTCTTTTACCTTTTTCCTTCTTTTCCTCTCCCTTACTCTCCTCTTCCCTCCACCACCATTAGATCAAATTTTTAAGGGTTCAGATTTAACATTAAATAAAAACAAAAGTTATTATAATTTTTTAAAAAAATTCATAAATAAATTTAAATGGTTAAAATTTAATGTGAACAATTAAGACTATTATTATAAAGTAATTTTTCAATTTTTTATTACATTTTTTTTTGTTATTTCAGTTCATACTATTCATATCAAATTTTAACCATTTAAATACATTTATGTATTTTTTTAAGTAAAATTATAATAATTTTTTTTATGAAATGTTAAATTAGGACCCTTAAAACTTTGATTCAATGGTGGTGGATGGTAGAGAAGAGTAAAGGAAAGAAAAGGTAAAGAAGAGAATCTCAATCCGCCTTCTATTAAAGATGGGGCGGTGGATGCTTTCTGGAATATGGGAAAAACGACTGTGGGGACACCATCGGTGAAAAAGATGGTTGTTGGAGATGTGAATTCATGTGTAAACTTACAACAGTTTCCTTGACAAGAGCAAAAAAATCATTACGGTTATCGAAGGTCTTTAAATATGTTGGAATAGAGATTACGAAAATGTCGTCGTAGTATCAGATTGTTCTGAGGCTATGAATGTTTTGATTAGGGGTTATGATATTACTCACTCTTTTAGAGATATTATGGACAATGTCAGGTTGTGGATATCTAAGAACTGACAAGTGTTAGTCCGTCATATTCCTAGGGAGCAAAATAATTTAGCTAATCATTTAACTAAGTTTGCCCATAATATCGAATAAAACTTTTGTATCCTTGATCATCCACCATTTTCATACCAAGAGGTAGTGTTGAGTGAAGGATAGTATGCCAAGGTTTATTTTTTATTTGTATTTATATTTACTCTTTCAAATTTTATTAATGTGATCGCAGTTTTCATTAAAAAAAAAAAGTAGTCAACTTATTTGGCGTTTGCTTTACAACGAACAAAAGATGTGTATGCGTGTAACTCACAGAGATGCTTCTACGCCACTTTGGCGTGTGTCCTTTTTACGTGTGAACGCCTCTTTGCCACGCGACACCTCACCTCACTTTTCCATAGCATCGGTTCCTTTCCTTCCCAACTTTAGTTCCCTCCACCCACTCGCCTCTTTATCCCACGTCCTTTCAGAAGTCCCCCGCGCATCTCTATCAAAACAAAATGAATGTAAATACTTTCTGATGTTATAGATATAAGACAGAATTAATATTTTTAAAAATATTTAAAAGATACTTAAATTATTTTAAGTTATTTATATTTTTTTATTTTTTCTTTAAACTATTTTATCTAACTTATAAATTGATATATAATCTAAGAATATACAACATATGATTTGATTAAATAACTTCTTTAGCTTCCTTAATCTCTTAAAAAAAAAATCAACTCTGCCTTATATTTAGAACAGAAAAGAGAAAAAAAAATATTATACCAAGAGGTAAAAGACCTTGTAGTGTTGCAAATAGTATATTATAATAAATTAGTAAAATAAATTTTTGTTTATATTATTGTCTGATATTCGATTCGGGATTCATCACTAGTGCAAAATACTAATTTAACTAGATGATTTTGCATCAGTTACTTGAAGAATAGAAATGATAATTCATGTGACATAATTTTGCTTTTGTTTTACGTGTAACTGACGCTATAATGTTCCATATGGCATCAATTACTTGAAGAATAGAAGTAATAATTCATATGACATAAGTTCGTTTATGTTTGAAGTGTAACTGATGTAGTAATATACAATATGGCATCAGTTGCATAATCAACTAATGTCATAATTAAGAAGCTATAACAATAATAATTATGGAATCAATTTAGTAAGCACCAGAAGCCATAATTAATATAAAGTTTTGGAATTTAATTGTCAAATAAATTTGAAATATAACATGTTATAACTATAATTAAATCCTTTAAATAATTTTCCTAAAATATAATTATATTATAAATGACTTTTTTTAAGTGGGTCATTTATAGCTCTGGGTCATCTGCTAGAGGTTAGTGAATTTCTTTTAACTACTGAACTAAACCTAGTTAATTATTAAGAAAAATGGATGATCAATTTATAGGTAGAACTTGACCCATAATTTATAATTCATTTACCGAGCTAACTTATAGTGTCGGGTCTTATAAGAAACCAATGTCTTAATTATAACCCACATGGCTCTAAGGAAGTCCTAGAAATATGTTAACTATTTTTTTTCTAAAGAAAAGGAAATATTGTGTCGGTTCCCACTTCACCCGACGCCCTAATACTCTCAACAAAAACATCTACTACTCTACTAACTTCGCAGCTTCTCTATATGAATTTCACTCCAACTCTACTAACTTCGCAACTTCCCTTCATCGCTGTTGATGTAACGGCTTCCAAATAGAACACTACAAAAAAACACTCAATTTCCGATGGAATTTACCATGAAATTTTTCCCTAGGCAAAATTCCACCCGAAATTCCATCCGAAATTTTTTCAAATTTTTCTGTTACTAAATTTATCATGGAATTAACCACGACAAAATTTCCATGGGTAAATTAGCTACAGAATTCCGTTGCAAATTCTATGGCAAAATTTTTTGCCACAAAAAAGCTCCGTGGCACATTGTCATAGAACTTTTCTATGGTAAATTCCATCGCAAAAATTTAAAATTTAAAATTAAAAATAATATTATAAAATTAATTATTAAATAATTTAAATTAAAAATAAAATATTATTAGTAATGAATATTATATTATTATTCATTAATATTATATTTAAAACTTTCTACTAAAATAATATTTTTTATATTATTATATTATTTATTATTTAATTTTATTTCAAAATAAAATATTATTTATTAATATTATATTTTTCATTTTATATTAAAAATAATATTTATAATATTAAATTATTTGTTATTAAGTAATTTTAATTAAAAATATAATTTAGATTTAGAAAATTGATTAAAATGTAGTTATAAAAAGATTTATTAAATATTTAAAATTTTATGAATTTGAAATTAATTAATCATAAATATATAAATATTTTTTATTTTAGATTTTTTATTTATTTTATTTTATTTTTAATAATATTATATATATATATATAATTAATTTTATATTATGATAATATTTTATATATATATATATATAACATTATATAATAAAATAACGTAGATTCATCTCGACACAATTGACAAAGGCTCAAGCATAAAGGCACCAGGAGCATGAGGTCGCACCCTCGAACGGGAGAGGAGGCATTTACAAGATTTAAAAGGCGCAGACATGTGGTAGAGCTTGAAGATGACAAGTGGCAACGCAAAAAGGAGACACTTGACGCACTTTGAGGAGGGACACATGGTGCATTGCGAGGAGGGTGGACATGTGGTAGCACAAAGAGGAGACACTTGGCGCACTTTAAGGAGGAACAGATGGTGTATTGCGAGGAGGGTGGACATGTGGTAGCATAAGGAGGAGACACTTGACGTACTTCAAGGAGGCACACGTAGTGCCTTGTGAGGAGGGTGGGCATGCGACAGTGGTAAGAGGTGACACATGGCGGTGCAAGGAAGAGACACTTGGTGCACTTTGAGGAGGGACATGTGGTGCACTGCAAAAGGGTAGACACGTGGCAATGGTAGGAGGTGACACGTGGCAATAGTAGGAGGTGACACGTAACAGCACAAGGAGGAGACACTTGGCGCACTTCGAGGAGGAACACATGGTGCATTGCGAGGAGGGTGGATATCTGGCAGCGGGAGGAGGAGACACATGGTTAAACCAACAATGAGATGGCATCTTACGAACATGACATGTGGTATTTGAAAATTTAAAAAAATAAAAAATAAATAAATTTGCGATGGAATTGGTGCGAGGAGGGTGGGCATGTGGCAGCGCGAGGAGGAGACACATGACTAAACCAACAATGAGGTGGCCTCCTACGGACGTGACACATGGCATTTAAAAATTTTAAAAAAATAATAATAATAAATTTGCCACCGAATTGGAAATTCATTTATCATGTATCTAGTACGGCATTTGTTTAGTTATAATGAGATGCTGTAATACATTCATTTACGGCATCATATCTTAAGCTACTGACGCTGTAATATATATTTTTCGTTACGGCTAATTCCACTACACCCTAAATGTTGTGATGAAAATGTAATTTTAACTGATGTCAAATTAACTTTTTACACAAGTGCATGACTTTCCCTCCTAACACTTAATAAAATAAATTCTAAGTAGCTAAACATTTGAGATGTACCTCATGGCTGGACAATCCAGATTAAGCATGTAAAGAAGAACGTTGTTTTAAACAAAGCAATACATATAATACCAATGGTTTTTGTATAATTAAATCCATATACATATGTGAAATGATGTTATTCCTATACCCATGTGGAGGTGGGAAAATGGTGTCTCCATTAACACCCTAACTCCACTTTCCCTCCACTTAATTTCTCTACTATTTCACTGGCTTTTAATGGTTGGAATCTTATATTATATTAAAAATATTATTGTAATATTATATATTAAATGATTATAATATTTTTATAGAATAAATCCCAACCATTAAAAACTAATCCAATAATAGAGAAATTAAGTGGAAAGAGGGATTAGTGGAGAAACCCTCTTCCCAAGTCATTCCTATTAAAGTTATATATGCATATTTTTTTTAGCTAGAATATGATCTTACTTGGAAGTAATCTTTTTCTTTTAAGAAGGCAATGAGAATTTATCAGACGTTAACTAAATTCTTCTTAAGAATATATGCTTAATGAAAAAAATACTGCATAAAGCTTATTAGTGCATAATACTCTCTTCCGTTCTAAATATAAGATAAAATTGATTTTTTTGGAGAGATTAAGGAAGCTAATTAAATTACTTTTCAGTATTTATATTTGTCATTTTTCCTCAAAACTAATTTGTCTACCTTATAAATTGATATATAATATTAAGAATACACAACATATGGATCAGGCTTTGGTCCTTTTCCTTCCTAGAAAAGAACCTTCCTTTTCTAAAACTAAACAGTTTGTTTGAGATCTCAACAATCCAGATTGAGAAAATATCGAAAAAGGGCAGGAAGGAAAAGGACCAAAGCCGCATCTCACAACACATGATATGATTAAAAAACTTATTTAACTTCCTTAAACTCTAAAAATAAATCAACTATATCTTATATTTAGGACCGGAGAAAACACAAAACAATTTAATACATAAAATTTTCTTAAAAAAACATTATAATTATAGGCTATTTCGGGCGGATTGCGTGAAGGGGGGTCCATTTTTGCGGCGTGTCGCACTCTTAAAACCTTACGTTTCTCTCACTCTATAAAGCACAGAGATTGTGCTCCGAATCACTCACAAACCACACACACAAAAGCCATTCCTTCATTCATAACAACCCTTAAGCCATTTCCAGAAACACCTCCTTCTTCTTCCCCTTCTCCTTCTTCTTCGTTCGTTTTCATGGCCTCGTCCCCGGCGTTCCAGAACAATAATAACAATACCATTCAAGAAGGTACTTACCCTCGATGATTCATGCACAGCTTCTTTGATTTAATTTTTGTGAATCGATCGATTTCCAGTTTCGAAACAGATTGATTGTTTGGTTTGGCTTGATTCAGTGAATGAGGAACCCATTCCTCTGGACCAGAACGTTCTGCAGAAGCACGTTGCTTTCTTCGATAGGGACCACGACGGCGTCGTTTATCCGTGGGAAACTTTTCAAGGTTTTTCTCTCTTCTACCACCTTGACATCATCTCTATCTTTTACTCTCTTCGTCTTTCATTTATAACTCATTATTGAATATCATATCTAAATATACAATATTTATTAGCTCTGATTCGTTGCGTCATTTTCTATATTTACTCTTTTTGTTTCTTGAGAACCAAAAAGAAGAAAAAACAAAATAAATTCTCTGGCTGCAGGACAACGTGTGTGGGTATAAGGATTTGGGTTTTAACCACAAGGTAGTTAAACTCGGATTGGTCAGTAAACCGGTTGGGGTACTGGGTCAAGGGTCAGTAGGTCAGACCGGAGCTAAACCGGTGAGAAATGAAATATTTTAGACTTATAGTATGAAATTCTAAAGGAAAAATGTTTTAAAAAAATTTTAAAAAATAAAAATAAAAAAAAATCTGACCCAGACCGGGTCACCGGACCGGTTTAGAGGCCGGGTCGCGGGTTTCCGGTCCGGTTCGGCCGGGTCGGTCCGGGTTAGATAATCCTGGTTTTAACTGTAAAGGAAAGGTGATGATTTTTTACAACTAAATAAAAAAGGTTATAATGAACAAAAAAATATCGAAAATTTAACTTAGTTCAAATTTTATTTATGTTTCAACATGAAAGGTTAAAAAAACATTTTTATTTTTATTTGCTTGAATATGTAGTTTGTAACATCTAGTCAAGTGTAACATTGTGATATAAAAACTTCAAATTACTATTTAAGAGGTGTCAGATCATTTTTTTTTTCATTTTTTTTATTTTGTATGGAACTTAAATATAATTATCCCTTTATTTTTTTTTAAAAAAAAGAGGGTTCAACTTAGTAAGACAGAGGACCGAGGTACAATATAATACATACGTGTGTGTAAATTAAAAGTGGATTCCATCAATTAGAATCTCATTCCATTGTAGTTGGAAAGCAGCCGACTTTAGTGAGTGGAATTTGGGAACTGGCTACTGTACTTTTCTATAAAAAAAGATGGTCTTTTTTTTTTTATCGGGGCTGTCGGATTAAGATATTAATGGTCTAGATTTAATATGTTATTAAAATATTAGGTTTATAATAATATTTTAAAAATAATATTTTAATAATATATTAAATTTGGACCATTAAAATCTTAATCTAACAATCTCAATAAAAAAAGCCATACTTTTCTTTTAAAGAAAAGGACGAAAGCCGGGGCCGGAATTTGGGGGGTTATGAATAATGAAAAGTTAAATTACATTATTATTATATGCTCGGGGCCAACATGATGCCGAAAATTCATTTTTTCCCATATCTAATTGTCCCTTTCTTTCATGGTTAATTCGGGTCTCTTTGGCAGGAGGGAAATGGAGGGGAGGGGAGGAAAATTTTTAAGAGATGGATTTGAAAAAATTGGAGAAGTGTGGTTATAAAATTTTAATAAATATAAGATATAAAATAACATAGTAAGAAAAATTAATTAAAAAATTTCAATCATACTTCTCTAATTTTTTTTTTAAAATTCAAGTCATAAAAATTTTCTCCCCCTTCCCCTTCAAATCTCTCATATCAAACAACCTCTGAAGCAAAAAAATCTGCTTTCATATTTTTAGCCAAAATAAATAAAGGATTTCAAATACCGGATAGGATATCCTAAATATATATATAAGATATTCCACTTTATTTTTTAAATTTATAATTTTCTTTTTAAAAAAATATTCATATTTATTGCACTTAGATATTAAAATTAAATATCGGTTTTTTGAATGATATTTTTCAATAGAAATGATTAAATGAGATGTTATATATAGAAAACTATATACATTTTTTTTTATAAATAATTAACTTGACTACTCTATCACATCTTAAATGTAGAACATCTTTACCTAATTCACAAAGATTAAGAAAAGACATATTACTTTTGAATTGTTGTATTTTTTATCAAAATGGTTTTATCATATTAATCCCAGAATTAATTTTTATGGAAAACTAGGACATACCTCATACGTACCCTAAGTTTAAGATCATCTTATTTAAAATATAAACAACATAATATAATATGATTTTAACCTTTTTTTGGTGGCTTTCTACAGCATTTTTGTATATTTTACATAAATATTAATGATTTCATTTATAATTTATTTAGTTGTGAAAACTTCATGCAATTTGAGGATAATTAAGAAAATGATTGAATATATATATATATATATATATTTGTGGATTAAATTGCAGGATTTCGAGCAATAGGCAGTGGGCTCCTCTTGTCTTTCGCCAGCGGCATTCTTATCAATGTCGCCCTCAGTCGCAAAACCCGTCCTGTACGTTTTAACCTTTTTTTTTTGGTCCCCTTCTTCTTTAAATACTATAATATTTCTCAGTATGTGATAAAACCAAAATAAATAAATAAATCAGAAAATATTTTATCCTACATATTAATCTAAATCTGAGTTGGATTAGGGTCTAATTAATGATATCATGTTCAGGTGAATCTCATTATTATTCAATTATAGTGCATGATACCTTTATTTATTAGCTTCACGTACTTAAACTCAATTTTGTATTAATTTCATAATACTCAATATTTAAGTATTTTTGAAGATTAATGGAGGTTCACTTTTCGGAGGCATGAATGAAATTTCATATCATTAGATGTTTTAATTAGTACTGGTACCTTAAAAAAGTAAGGAATTTTAAAAGCATTAATCACGCATATATCTAACTGAAAGAAACTAAGATTGAACCAAAAGAATAGAAGCTAGTGTAGGTCATATATATATAACTAGATAATACTGTCATATCATGTGTCACTTACTATTTCTTTGGCCATTTATTTATTTCATAATGACGTAAAAAAGTCAATGGCCCATCACTTCCACTTGCATATGTCGTTTAATATTGCCCTAAAATACAGTTAGATTTCCTCTTTTATATATTATGTTTACATGCAGAGTGATAGAATAGAATAGTAGCTTGATTTTGTAAAACCACGTGCCATTAATATTAGAGACTTAATATTATATATTTATTGAAATTAAGGTGGGTTTATTTATATATATATATATATATATATATATATATATATATATATATATATATATATATATATATATATATATATGATGAGTTTTCCTTGGCACATACGCAAATTAACCATGAATCTTGGCTTGGTAATCAATATTCTGAAATCTTGTTGAGACGGTTTAATTTAATTACATCATGCCACGTTGTGAAAGCAAGCAATGTAATGTGCATGAAAGCTGGTATATGAGCCAGCAGGTATACTCAAGCTGTACAATTTTAATTGTAAAAGCAATCTAACCGCCCAAAAAAAATCAGTACTTCAACTAACTTTGTTTCATATATATATATATAGACACTTTTGGAAGAAAACATACAGATTATGACACAAGTATTTTTGTCATGATTAATTCATGGATGGTTTTCTTGTGGTGCAGGGAAAGTTTCCTTCTCTATTGTTCCCAATAGAGGTTAAAAACATACATATGGCCAAACATGGAAGTGACTCTGGAGTATATGATACTGAAGGAAGGTAAATGTTTATATATATATATATTGATCTTCTATACTGAGAAAACTAACTTCCCATCAAGCTAATGAACAAACAGAGAATGTAATGTATTGGATCTTTTAATGGATGAGCTTTCAGGTTTGTTCCATCCAAATTTGAAGAGATATTCAGGAAGCATGCAAAAACACACCCAGATGCTATAACATATGATGAACTCAAGGAAATGATGAAGGCTAACCGAGAACCTAAAGATTACAGAGGATGGTGAGTCACTCACTCACTCACTCTTTTATATATATATATATATATATATATATATTGAGAAAACATGATATGGAGGCAATCTATATACTGCTGGATCAATTAAAACTGAAGGCAAATCTTCATTTTAGAGTGAAAATTTCTGTTAATGTCCAACCCCCAAACACTTGTATTAACCAAATACTACGGCACAACATTCTACCAACAAAAAATTAGTTCCATTGGTAAGAATTAATCCTTATGGGGTGATATGGGCTCAAATCCCGTTGCCATTGTGACCAAGGACTTCATCAAAAAATACTACTTCTGGTATTTAATATAAGATTTAGATAATTAATCTGGAGCTCTCTCTTGATAAAAATCATCATAATATATACTCCCTCCAGTCCTAATTATAAGACAAAGTTGACTTTTTTGGATAAATTAAGGAAGCTAATTAAATTACTTTAGAGTATTTATATTTTTATTTTTTTTCTTCAAACTAATTAATTTAACTAATCAATTAATATATAATCTAAGGATATATCACATATTACATGATCAAGTAACTTATTTAGCTTCCTTAATCTCTCTAAAGTCAACTTTGTCTTATATTTAGGACTGAAGGTAGTATAATAATAGGGATATTTTTGGAAAAAACCTAAGACAAAATAGATTAAGGTCTTATATTTAGGATCAAAGTAAACTCCTATTCAACCCTTAAATTTAGGATAAGAGGGAGTGATACATGAGGGGGAAAGGGAACAAGATGACATTCAGGGTCTGTTTGGTGTGAGGGATTTGGAGGGGAAAGGAGGGGAGGGAAAATTTTTATAAGTTGAATTTTAAAAGATTGAAGAAATGGGGTAATTAAATTTTAATAAAGAGAATATATAAGATAAAAGAGTAAGAAAAATTAATTAAGAATTTGTAACCCCACTTTTCTAATTTTTTTAAATCCAACTCAAAAAAATTTTCCCTCCGCCCACTTCCCCTCCCCTCCCCTCAGACCAAACAAGAACAGAATCATGTGAGGACACACACATATATATACAAGGTGTGCATTGTGTTTTATATTTGTGAGACTCTGTGTGTGTGTGTGTGTGTGTGTGTGTGTGTGTGTCGTGATTATAATTGTATGTGCACATTGTGCAGGGTGGCTGGTTTCACAGAATGGAAGATTCTATTCGATCTGTGCAAAGACAAGGATGGATTACTGCACAAGGAAACCATCAGAAGTGTTTATGATGGTAGTCTGTTTGAAAGGATGGAAAAGCAACACTCTGAGAAGAAAAAGAATAAATAATTAATTAACTTTAATCATATCTTACGTACGTACACCTGTATTAATGTTTCTTTTATCATTTTCTGGTATATGATCATGTATGTGTTAAGTACTAGGGATAATGAATGACTTAAATTTGTGGCACTTATACATATTATACAGCAAGGGGTTCTGATGTTTATTTTATAAGAAAATTGCCATTCATTATTATTGAATTTGTTAATAGTGAAAAGAATAACAAACATGTGAGACAATGTGACACTACAAAAAAACATGTTATTACCGACGGAATTACCCACGGAATTATTTCCGTCGGTAATTTCCGACGATTTACCGACGGATTTTCCGTCGGAAAAATTACCGACGGAAAAAAATTCCGTGGGTAATTACCGACGGATTACCCACGGAATTTTTTCCGTCGGTAATTACCCACGCTTTACCCACGGAATTCCGTGGGTAATTTGACTGAGAAATTACCCACGGAATTCCGTGGGTAATCTGTCTCTAATCACCGACGGAAAAATTTTCCGTGGGTAATTACCGACGGAAAATTTTCCGTGGGTAATTTCCGTCGGTAATTACCCACGGAATTTTTTCCGTGGGTAATCCGTCGGTAATTGCCGACGGAATCAAAATTCCGTCGGTAAATTTGACTTTTACCCACGGAATTTTTTCCGTCGGTAATTACTCACGCCTTACCCACGGAATTCCGTGGGTAATTTGAATGAGAAATTACCGACGGAATTCCGTGGGTAATCCGTCGGTAAAATTAATAATTTTTTTTATCATTTTTTAATAATTTATATAAATAATAAAAATAAAATAATCTATAACAAATAAAAATTTAAATATTATAAAATTAATATTTAATATAATATATTAAATATATATAATATTAATAATAAAAATTTTAAATGAAATAACAAAATTAAATATTTTAAACTTTATATCATAAAAACAAAATATATAATTATATATAAATATATATTTAATATTAGATATATTTATATTAATATTAAATATTTAAATGAAATAATAAATTAAAAAAATTTAAATTTATATTATAAAAAACTAAATATATAATTATTTATAAGTATATATGTAATTTTGTATATATTTATATTAATATTAAATATTTAAACGAAATTATAAATTAAAAAATTTTATATTATAAAAAATGAAAAATATAATTATATATAAATATATATATTTAATTATATATATTTATCTTAATATTATATTTGTTTTTAAATTATTACATTATATATATTATTACGTGAATAAATAACACAAGGTTAAAGCAGCTCAACTGGCAAAGGCATCAGAACACATCTCAAAAGGTCCAAGGTTCAAATCCCACCTTCGTCACAAAGTGCAACAATTATCTCACAAAGACACGTGGCGCAAGGTTAGAGGGACACGTGGCCCTTGCTCAGGGGCTGCCGGGGCCAGATGCGGGGGCGGGTGGTGGGGGGCTTCCAGTGATATCCATGTGGCCTCTTTTAAGGTTGCCACGTGGAATTTTTTTTTAAAAAAATAATATTAAATTACCGACGGATTACCCACGGAAAAAATTCCGTGGGTAATCACCGACGGAATTTTTCCGTGGGTAAATTCCGTGGGTAATCACAGACGGAATTTTTTCCGTGGGTAAATTCCGTGGGTAATCACCGACGGAATTTTTTCCGTGGGTAATCACCGACGGAAAATTTTCCGTGGGTAATTTCCGTCGGTAATTACCGACGGAATTTTTCCCGTGGGTAATTTCCGTCGGTAATTTCCGACGGAATAAAAATTCCGTCGGTAAATCAATTTGTCACGGATTTTTTAGAGACGGAAAAAATTCCGTCGGTGATCCGTCGGTAATTCCGTTTCCGTCCCTAATCCGTGGGTAATTTGATTTCAGAGACGGAATTCCGTGGGTAATTTCCGTGGGTAATTTGCTGTTTTTTTGTAGTGTGATATGAAAGTACAAGAGCTTTTGTAGATGTTTCCCTTTATGGTGGTTCTTACCTGTTCTACAGGAAAATGTGATATATGCTCGATGCTTTCTTGCATGTTAATACAATTAGCACCAAAAAATCACAGTGTATTAAATGGACCCCCCCGGAAGAGGGTTACATTAGAATTGACGTAGACGGTTCGACGGCTAGGGATGGTCTTTCAACCTGTGGTGGAGTCATCCGCGATCACCAAGGCAACTGGATTTATGGATTTCAACAGAAGTTAGGACTCTCTTTCCCAACTGCTGCGGAAATCCATGCAATCCACCGAGGTCTTCTACTTTGCAAACAGCTGGGTTTCAGGAAAATCAATCTGTTCACTGACTCTCTACAAGCCGTTCATTTATTGTCATCTCAATGTGCGAGCGATCACCCGTTGCACGACGTCATCTTGGATACCAATTCCCTCATCTATGCTGACTGGGATTTGAAGATTTCTCACACTCATAGGGAGAATACTCGCTGTGCGGACTACCTTGCACGATTGGCTCATTATAGCCATCAGATCCATACCGAATTCTGGTCTCCTCCAGCGGAATGTGTGCGACTTTTTGTATTAGAACGTGGTTTACAGCCACAGGAACATTATTCGGGGTCTAACCCGTGATTTTGTTTTACCTTCAAGCTTTGCTTGCCTTTGTATTGCAAAAAAAAAAAAAAAAAAATCACAGTGTAATTGGATTGATTGATCACATTTTTTTTTAAAGATAAATCTAGCTAGTCTCTATCTTGAATTCAAATTTGGGGAATAATGAAATTATGCTTAGAGGGATTCTCTTAATTAAGGCCTAGTGTAACTTGAATCAAGTCAATAAAGATTTGTGAGATTTTTTTTGTTAATAATCTATCCAACAATTTGGTTGTGGACAGAGCAAAATGATGACGAGCGATTCATCTAGCTTTATACCATCTAATATGATAAGGTTTTAATGTTGTTGCTTGAATCAAGTCATTTAATATATACTACCGAATGTTACATGATGTGTAAAACCAAATTAGTAGCGGCAAAAAAAACAACTTCGCCTAAAATATTGGTGCCTTCAAATAGGCCATGCATGTAGATAACTCCCATCTAAGTTTACAAAATTATATCATAGCTATTATTCACACATCAAATATCACATAAACTGGAGAATTAGATGACGTTTAGATAGATAGATGTATTTGTATACTACAAAAAAATTGTGATTTAGTAGCGGTTAAAAATGTGTATTAGTAACGGTTTTAACCGCTACAAACGATATTAGTAGCGGTTGTAAAAACCGCTACAAAATCCACTGTTGCAAATGTATTTGTAGCAGTTTACAACAACCGCTACTTACGTAACATAACCGCTACAAATTTAGTAGCAGTTACTAAACCGCTACAAATGTTGGCGCTACAATTTCGCGTGGCGGGAAATGAAAAATGAAAATTTGGATCCAATTTTATAGCGGTTGGAAAACCGCTACTAAATTCAAATGAGAATTTCAAAAATAGCACAAAAAATTTAATACTATTTTGAGATTAAATTTGTAGCGGTTCTAAAACGGCTACAAAATTTTGGAAATTTTTTTTTAAAAAATTATACAATTATTTGAGTCCATTGTTATAATATTGTGTTGAATAATTTATTATTTAAGTAACTTAAATGATAATAGTTATTATCTATAAAAAACGATTAAATTAAGTTAGATAAGTATAAACTTTATATAGGTAATATTATTGAGAATGTGCAGATAATGAGTATAAATATTATGAGAGGGGAAAAATATTGAAATCAAAGAATTAAAATTTTTTTTACTACATTTGATCACCTTACTCAGCTCTTCAGCTCTAAAAAAAAAATTCAGATGAGAGAAAACAAAAGAGAATAAGGGTTCAAAGAAATGGAGAAGTGTTTGGAATAAAGTGTGTTGTGGGTATTTATAAGGATCTGTGTAGCACTTGTAGCGGTTAATGTGACAAGTTTTATAACGGTTGATATTTGTAGCGGTTTATGTGACATTATTTGTAGCGGTTTCACATTTGTAGCAGTCTTATTTGATTTTGTAGCGGTTCCATAACCCCTACAAACATTGGTCTGAATTTTTTTTATAAAAATATTTCACACTTGTAGCAGTTTTATTTGATTTTGTAGCGGTTTCATAACCCCTACAAATATTTTTCTGAATTTTTTTTATAAAAATATTTTAAATTTCAAATGTTCAATTTGTAGCAGTTTTGTTTATAAAACCGCTACAAATATTTATACTTTTTAGCTGTTTTTATTAAAAACAGCTACAATTTCATTTTTTTGTTTATTTTTTATAAATATTTATTTTAAATGCATTTTGTAGCGGTTATATGATAAAAACCGCTACAAATTTTCACCACCGTTGATAGGATTTGAAATTCAAATTTTCAATGTACGACACTTTATAGCGGTTATGTAAAAAAAAACGCTACAAATGTTCATGACTGTTGGCGGAAATTAAAATATTTAAATTTTAAATGAACACTTTCTAGTGGTTAATATTGAGAAACCGCTACAAATATTCATAATCATTAGTAGGAATTAAAATTTTTAAATTTCAAATGTTCGATTTGTAGCGGTTTGGTTCTCAAACCGCTACAAAGTTACATATCACTTTGTAGCGGTTTCATCCATTTAACCGCTACAAATTTTTATATTTCGTAGCGGTTTTTATATATAAACCGCTACAAATGTTTTATTTATTTATTTTTTAATAAATATTTATTTCAAATGCATTTTGTAGCGGTTATACACTGTAACCGCTACAAATATGAGTTAAATTTTGTAGTAGTTCTCTGTATTTGTAACATCCCAATTTTTGTTAACACTTAGAGTTAGTTGTAGTTTAAGTTTTAATTAGTCAAGAGTATATAATAAATTAATACTTTAAAAAGAAGCATCAAGTTCAAAAAAAAAAATCTCTATGAAATAAAATAATACAAATAAAATGCCTTCTTAAAATAATTACTTAAATATATGGGTATGTATATGTAAATATATCTTAATATTAGAATAAATAATATTAAAAAAAAATCTGTCATAATATTACTACATCATTATTTTATTATTTTTTTAAAAAAAATATTATTTTAATAAGAGAAAGCCTAACATCTCTCCTATAAATACCCCATCTCATCTATTCTGAAGATTCCTCAGCGCTGTAGATTTCAAACAATGATCAAATTCTCCTTTCTTTATCTTACTCTTGCTGTTCATCTTCCTATATGTCTCAATGTCTTTTCATCTTATCCCATTTTCTCTTCTTCCCTTTGTATAAGGTTATAAACTATTTTTTCTGTTCTCTCTCACCATCGCAAAGCTAGTCTAGATAGGTTACTATAGATCTAGAAATTGAAAATGCTTCTTGACCCACCTATTATCTGCTCTACTGTTCACTGCAATATTTTGTTTTTCCCCCTCAATCCAACAATTCTGACCCCACGCTCTCTTCTTCATCCATTTTGAATGCACATTGTCATCTTCCTATTTCTTACCTTTCTTCCTTCATTTTTGCTTTTTTTTTTTTTTCAGATGCCTTATCATCTTGTCTTTTCATCTTTTTCTGACCATATTTACTCTGCCACCTACGCACAAGCTTCAACCACGTGAGTACATATCAATATATCTTTTTATTCATTTCTCATTGCCCACTTTCATCCAAAAACTCTTCCTATCTGCATACACACACACACACACCTCTATTTATTGGACATATTCCTCGTCTTCTCAATCATTAGACTTCCATAATATCTACTTGGACCCCCTTCATGTTTATTTTAGTTATTTATTTATTTATTTTCTTTCTTCCTGTACCTATGCATAAAAAACTCTAGATATAGGTGTGCTTTTCATGATTTTGAAGTACCTACCTTTTGGAACAAAAAAAAAAAACCTGCTTGCCTACTTCCATGTTACTGATCTAGTGTTCTGGTATTGGTATGGTCGAAATTTCAAAAAGGGGGGGGGGACTTTTACCATTGGGGTGCTTAAATGTCATTCAGTGGTACTCATATCTCTATATATATATATATATATATGTATTAGGCGTATAGCCTCTTAGAACTTCAACTGGAGTCTTGTTCCGAAACTAAAAGATAAAAATAAAGTAATAATAAAATAAATAAATTATTTCCCATGTCCAATAACCAACACAAAGAAATACTAGTATACATAGTTGATCTCTCTTTAAGATTCTTTTATTATGAAATTTAGACAGTTTCTATTCTCAATTTATAGCAAATAAAACATGCTTACACACGTGTACACCATCAGGTTACACACATAAATGTATTGAATTTTCATTTGATTCATTCTTTTAAATAATTTTTATTTTTACGAAAAAGAAGCAATTAAATCTATTTTTTTAAAAAAAAATATATGTGGTAACTAATAGGTATGTATCTATATGATATTAATTTTTAGAAGGGTAGATTTATGTTTTAGAGTAGAAACAGAGTAACTTTAGAATATATTTTAATTAGTATATTAAGAGATATTTATATGTGTGATTTTATAGACTCTCATTGAGAGCTTTGGAGTAACACGTGTGTGATTACCTGTATGTTAGGGAGTAACAGATAACTCTGAATATTCTTCCATACACTTGTGAATTGTGTATGATTGTGAACAACTATCTTTTATAAAAAAAAATGGACTGAATTATTTATAGATATATGTATGTATTGTAACTTTCAAATAAGTAATGTTCCAAGTAAATTTCTTTATAATTCACTTTATTCACATAGTTAATAATTTAATTATAATTAATGTGTTGTTGGATTATTTTTTCCTTTTTAGCATGATTTATAGTATCGTGTCTTTTAATCATATTATATATTGGTGATTAAATATAACTATCATGGCGGTAGCATTTGTAATGGGTTGGAGTAAGGAGGAATTTGTATGTTGAGATTTTTTTTACCATGTGATATGCCATCACTCGATGCACAGTGGATGGTACTTGTCAGGGCTCCTTCTTCCATGTTTTCCTTTGGCTGGGATTTCATTGGAGCAGTGGGACATGTGACATCTCCTTAGTTGTATTATTTTAAGGAGGGGAGCCATAGTTCAGACTTAAACTCTACACCTTCGGCCGTGTGTATCTTAAGAACTGGTGAGCTTGAGACAATCCAGTTAAATGGATGGGTTTCTGTTGAACTATGTGTTAACCTATGGCTCCAGTTAGCGGAATAAGGATGGACGGTGATATAAGGGAGGTTGCATCTTACATATTGCATATTGCATATTGCATAATTGTATATTACATGTTGTGATGAAAATACAGATTGACATAATGGTGATTAAACTTGTTTTTGTCTTGTATGAGAATTATGGTATATATGAATATATATATATATAATCAATTCCTTTTTATCATATGTGATTTGCTTGTGTACGGTAGAAACTTTCAGTAGTTACTGAGACGTGGAATCTCATTCCTATATATTAACATTTTCAAGTGATTGTTCTAGTATGGAGCAAGGGAAGACATCTATGGAGTGAGCCTTGGAGGCTCTTTTGTGCTCCTAGAGCTCATGTTATGTCATTTATATTGCCATGACCCTAAGACTTCTGCATTTTTAATTTGTTTTAAGGAAATATTTCGAGGATTTGATTTAACACTGTGACTTGGGCTTTATTTGAACTGATTTGTATTTTGATG
Organism: Inga laurina; assembly: GCA_963855925.1. Taxonomy (NCBI): domain Eukaryota; kingdom Viridiplantae; phylum Streptophyta; class Magnoliopsida; order Fabales; family Fabaceae; genus Inga; species Inga laurina. The sequence continues at coordinate 1,526,207 of OY979712.1, read as the reverse complement.
TTTTAGATGTTGAACATCCTTATTGGCGATATTTGAATTATTATGGTTAAGTATTTGGCTGTTTAATTTGAGGTGTTACAGTATCTGCTATAAAAAGGCGATCCTCTAAATTATGTAACGGTTACTATCGTAAAAACCGCTACAAAAGAACTACCACAATAGTCGCGCTAGCTTCGCGCCAAGCTAGCGCCACATTTGTAGCGGTTAATATAGACTAATCGCTATAAAATAACCGTGACAAATTTGGCGCCAAAATTTGTAGTGGTTATGTCTTGTAAACCGCTACAAATCGCGTTCCCTAACTCACACGCCACTTGGCGCAAAGCATGCTGTTGCAAATTTGTATCAGTGTTGCTTAAAACTGTTACAAATCCTGATATTTGTAGCGGTTGATTTTAACCGCTACAAATGCACCGTGACGAATTATCATTTTTTTATAGTGGTATTTGAATTACTCCCTCCGGTCCTAATTATAGGTCATATTTACCTAATTTTGGAGAAATTAAAGATAATAGTTAAATTAGTTAATCATATTTATTTTCCTAAAATGCCCTTATTTAAAATTTAAAATGGCATCCTGTTACGTTGATTCTCTGTTTTTTTGTCGTACCTCTCTTACCTCACACACAACTTCTCCGAGCTTTATATGTATGTGGCATTAATAAGTTGCAAGCATTACTCACTTTATAGAATACATAGGTGTATTATTAAATTATATTGTGTTTAATTATTATTGAGAAAGTATCAATAGGGGGTTTTTTGAGAAAAAATTGATAAAAATTAGAACTTTATCCTTTAATTAGAACAAATATTAGCTCCCAAATGTTACCCTATAATTAGGACCGGAGGGAGTATTAGATTTAAAAGCTCAAATTTAACATCAATGTATCTAAAATTCTTTGTTTATTAGGTAGTATGAAAAATTGATACCAATAAGAATGAATTGTTCTACTCACATATTTGGAGAGTATTAAAAGAGGATGCATGCATGATTGAGATTTGAAATAATTAGAATATATTAGGTATTTGAAATTCTAAAGTAACTGTAATAAAAAAAGTTTATTTGGATAATTTGAATCGAATTCAAATCCATGAAATTTTATGTATATATCCTAATAATGAATTTTGTTCCGATCCAAATCCCCACTAATCTAAAGATAATATTAAGGAAACAATGAAACAAGGATTGCTGTAGGAGAAGGATCGGAGATCTTACAAAAATTAAAAGATATGGTTATTTTCGTAATTAAACTAAATACTTATTTATTATGGACCACTGTACAGAAGGATTTGTAACTAATCCAAAAGGCAGCCTATGTTAAGAAATTAATTTATTAATTATGTGTTAATATCAATTAATTCTTGGACTAATTGTAGGATTATATTTTTATTAAGAGATGATATCTTTTTTAGTCCCTCAACTTCCTCTCAATTATCGATTTAGCCTAAAAAATTTTGACTCACTAAAACATATTTATAGTTTATTAAAGCTGCGGAATAATAAAGATTGATTTATTTCAAGTTAAATTTTAAGGAATGAACTGATAATTGTATTAAAAAAAAAAAAAACCAAAGCTATACTTTCCCCTTTTTAATACCAAACTTGGGTAACATGTACTCCTATTCAAATGGGTTGAGTGTTTTTTTTTTTTTTTGTAAAAGTGGGTTGACTTTTATATCTATGATAGATATCTTTGAATGTGTGGGCCATCAATAAGCCCATTTGGGAATACACGGCTACGTAGAGCTCTGATCCATAATTCCTTATATCTCTTACTAACTAGAGGCTCGTTAGTATAAAAAAAAAAAACTCGAGGCTCGTTTGGTACACTGGAATTTATTTTAATGGAAATGAAAATTGATATGGATATGGATATGGATATGAGGTTAAAAAGTATGTTTGATATGTCATGGAAATGAAGCCTCATTTTCATATAAAAAGACCAAAATATCCTTCTAATCTTTTTTTTTATATAAAAAACTCTGCCCAAAGACAGAACCTTCACTCCTCCATAGAAACTATAAAGGTCAAGCCAGATCTCAACAGATCTCAAGCCACATCTCAACAAATTTTTCATGGTCAAACCATAAATCACTAGCAAATCTGTGAATGTTTAAACAATATTTCACCTTTGGGTTGTACAAAACCTTCGTCTCCTCCATTTCTCATAGATCGAAGCCCTTGCCATCAAAGACCATGCTGCAGCCGTCGATCTGCAATGCTGTCAATTTAACCAAAATAGCGGTGGGTTCTGCTCGCGCTTGTTGGCGTTGTCGATCTGCAGTGCCATCAAAGACGATGCCGCCGTTGTCGATCTACAGTGCAGTCAATTTAACCAAAATGGTGGTGGTTTTTGCTTGTGCTCGCCGGCGTCGACGATCTGCAGTGCCATCAAAGATGATGCCGCCGACAATGGCGGTGGTTTTTGCTCGTGCTCGCCAGCAGTGGTTCATGGAGTTTTTGTGGATGCACATGAAAAAGGGAGAGGGGTAAAACTAGAATTTCATGGAATTATTTTCAAATCCTTGAGTCAGTACATGGAAGCTATTTGGATGGAATTGGGTTATTTGGCTTCCACATGGAAATGGAATTGAGATCCAATTCCATTATACCAAACAAGCCTCTTCATGGAATTAGGTTCCAATTTTATTTCCATCCTCCTTAATTCCATCATACCAAATGGACCCTAGCTTTTTGTTAGCTTCCCGATGCAGTCATAACATTTTTTTTAGAAAAAATAATGCACCAAATATATGTATATATAAGCGGTAATTAGTAGCTTAATTTAGTATTTTTAACCAAGTAAAAAAAATAGTATTTTGAGTTTTATATTTATTTCTTGGCCTGCGAGTATTTTTAGTTTTATTTTTTTTAAATAAAATATGGAATTCATTAAGTTTCTACTAGAAAAACTTAATACAATCTCAAAATAGAAAGCAAAGGGAAACCCTTTATCTTTCATCAACGACCGCCCCCTCTAATGAAGGTGGTGGTTGATCAAAGAAAACAAAAACCCCCGCACTAGTGTGGCCTAACCTAGCAAGATGGTCAGCATCCCTGTTCTGATCCCTAGGAATATAGCTCAACAACACATTCCAATTCTTAGATAATCATAACTTAGCTTCTACAATAATAACACTAAAGGGGTGGTTTTGCTCCCCACCTTTAGTTAACAAATTAATAGCCTCAATAAAATTAGTAAGAATAAAAAGATTCTTGTATCCACTACTCTAACAAATTTGAAGCCCTTGAATAATTGCTATAATATCTGTTATTGCAAGAGGAACTAATAACAGCTTACAAGTAAAACCGCCAAGCCAAGTTCTTTCAGCATCGCGTAAAACTCCCCCACAACTATATTGACCTGAGTCTATAGCTAATCCATCTACCTCCAAGTACACAAAGCCCGCTCCCGCTTGCCTATTTGTTGTACCCTGTCCTTCAGATGCTTGTTGAGAATAGAACTGACACTGGGAAAGAAGATCATGATCCCAACTAGCCCGAAAAAAGCTTGACTGGCCATCCTGAGAAGAAGGCTCTAGATCCTCGCCAAAGACTTTCCTGCATTTGGTTACCTATATATCCCAACATACATAACCAAACAAGGAAGCCCATTAGACTTTTCTCGTAAAATCTCTACCAAATCCATGCTTCAGGTTCCAATTTATCCATTCCCTCCCTTGTAAGAACATGAATTTATCCCACAAGGTCGGGTGAATTAAAGCAATCCATCGCTCCCGAGCATTCACACAATCTCTAAGCAAGTGCATGATGTCCTCCTCTTGATCACATCCAAAATGGCATCCTGCCGAATCCAATAGTCCTTTTTGTTCTCTCATCTTCGTAGTATGTAGACGATCATGAGAGGCTAGCCATAGGAATGACTTGATCTTCTTCGGTACTGATCATCTCCACAGAGTCTTCCAGAATGGCTTTCCAACAGTGCGAGTACCTGCAGTAAGAAAATAATATGCAGATTTAACAGGAAAAACAGCCATCCGAGGAAGGCTTTCAATAATACTTATCCTCTCCTCTCTCCTTACAAGGTGGGTGGGCACACATGAGACGATCAGTAACCTAAGGGTGGAACCATCGATCAAGCTTCTCCTTGTCCCATTCTCCCGACTGGTTAGTGTAATCACTTACTTTAGCATCCCTATCTACAAAAGCTTCATAACCTGAAATGAGCTCAATTAAAGGTCTATTCACCTCAGACCAATTGTCGTGCCAAAAGGAGGCCAGATCCCCATTTCCAATATTGATTCTTACACCTTTGATAAAGCTCTCCCAAACAGCTTTGTCTTCTTTTGAATTTTAGGCATGAAACCCGTGCCGCATCTGTACTTTGAGTGAAAAACCCTAACCCATAGAGCATATCTGTTGTTAAGGAGATGCCATCATAACTTCATCAAGAAAGCCTCATTTTGTTTACCCATTTCTTGAATCCCAAGGCCTCCATCTCTCTTATCTCTGGTTATTTGATCCCAAGATAGCAAGTGAAGTTTCCTTCTTTCCTCCTCCTCCCCCTATAGGAAGCTCCTGCTGATTTTCCCTAACTTCTTAATCATTGTTTTTGGTAACAACATTGTCTGCATGTAGTACAATGGCAAGGCATTTAGGACTGTCCTAATAAGAGTAGCGTGACCTGCCAGGTTTAGATATCCCCTTTTCCATCCTGATAGCTTTTTCCTAGTCTTTTCCAAGATAGGCATAAAAGTGATGTAGTTTGCTCTTTTATGGATTAAGGGTATCCCTAGATATTTGCCCAGATCCCCTGTAAGACTATACCCCCATACTCCGACTCAAACTTAAAGCTCTGGAGAAGTTGACGTTCTTCAAAAAACAGACCTTTGTCTTACCTCTGTTTATTTTTTGCCCCGAAACCTCACAGAAACTTTGGATACAATCTAACATCCCCTCTACCTGACTTTCCGAAGCCTCCCCAAATAGGATTAGGTTGTCCGCAAAAAAGAGATAGGAAATACGAGGTCCTCCTCTATTCAGCTGAATCGGAGTCCACGTGTCATTGTCAATAGCATCTTGAATTATATGACTCAGTCGCTCCATACACAAGGTAAAGATATAAGGAGAGATCGGATCCCCCTGTCAAATGCCTCTAGATGAGTTGAAGGTAGGAGTGACTTCGCCATTCCATAGAATTTGAGAAGATGAGCTAGTAATACATGCCATGGTGGCTTCACATAATTTCTCCTTAAGTCCCAGCACTCTAAGAGTATCATGAATAAAACCCCATTCGAGACGATTAAAAGCCTTCTCTAAGTCAACCTTGATAGCCATCCAACCAGTATTGCAAGTTTTAGTCTTCATAGAATGGATGACCTCCTGAGCTACAATGATGTTATCACTACTCTGTCGTCCAGCTATAAAGCTACATTGATGCCTGCCAATAAATTTTCCTATAATCTCCCAGAGGCGAAGTGAAATAATTTTAGTAATGATTTTGTAACTTACATTGCAGAGAGATATCGGCCGAAAATCCATGATGGTTTGAGGACTTTCCATCTTGGGAATGAGAACAATATTAGTATTATTAATTCTCTTGACCGACATAGGATCATCAAAGAAGTCCCTCACCAGAGAAACAATAGAGTCACCCACTAAAGGCCAGAACTCTTGATACAGAATAGCTTGGATTCTATCTGGTCCTGGTGCTTTAAAAGCCCCCAAATCAAATGTCGCTTTTTTTATTTCCTCGTTCGTGACCAGAGCTTGAAGTTTATCCATATCCCCCTCACTCAATCTAGGGAAACAAGAGCTTGTTATGAGTTGAATGTCACGAGGCCCAGAAGTGCTAAAGAGGTTCATATAGTAATTAATGGCTAGGCTCTTCAATTCGCACTGATCAAACGTCCAACTACTATCCTCCTTTTTCAAGCCTTCAATATGATTTCTCTTCCTTCTAATTAAAGTGACAGAGTGAAAGAATTTACTTTTTTTATCCCCCCATTTCAACCATTGACAACGGGATTTCTGGTACCACATCAATTCTTCTTGAGCAAGATTTTGTTATAGTTTTTCCATAGTTCCTTTTCAGTTTGGACTAGGTACTGATTATCACGTCTTCCCTTAGCTCTTTCCACCCCTTCAATCCTTCTAAGGATCTTCTTCTTCTCATTTAGGTTGCCCACTTTGTTCCGATTCCATTCCTTTGCCGAGTTAGCAAAATTACTCACTTTATCAGTCCATTATTCTAACTCCAACAATTTTTAACCACATCTGCAAAACCATCTTCAAGAAACCAAGCTGCTTGGCAGTGAAAGGGAATTTTCCTTCTTCTATAAGACATTTCCGAATTACAACGAAGAAGAATCGGCCTATGATCAGAACCAAATTTGTTCAAATGGTGTGTCTTGGTGAGAGGGTAAGCCTGGTTCCAATCAGAGTTTATAAAAGCCCAGTCTAAGCGTTCTTACAGAAGATCACGCTCCCATGTGAAACGCTCCCCTACAAATTCAGTTTCTATTAATTCTGCCTTCATTATGCAATCTTTGAAATGGTGCATAGATCGAAGATTTAGAGTTGAGCCTCCTTTCTTATCCTCAGTAGACAAATAAGCATTAAAATCACCCAGGATCAGTCATGGCTCATTAACCGAGTCACTAAAATTGAAACTGTCAGTCCATAGATTTTGACGCAATATGCAATTAGGTTCAGCATACACACATGAGAGTAAAAACCTCACAGAATTGTTCTTAGTTGTAGCTCTAACATGAATAACCTGAGTGGAGGAAGAGATATATTGGAGATTCAACTCCTCCTCATTCCAAAGAATCCAAATCCCGCCAGCAAAACCAGTAGCCTCAAGTCTAAGCCAAGCACTAAAACCAAGACGCCTGATAATTTTATCAGCTTTACCACCACTAACACGAGTTTTACAGAGAATAAGAATATTAATCTTTCTACCTCTGAGTAAATCCCTGATTCTACCTGGAAAATTTTTTGAGGTTACGCCTCTACAATTCCAAGAAATAATATCCATAAAAAAATAAATAAAAGAAGGAGAAAAAAACCTGAGTTCATGGTTACTGCCCTAAGTCCAAAAGCTTCATGGTTGCCTCCTCTTCATGGGTAGTCACACCCCCAAACTCTATTGAATCTTCCAAAACGTCATGCAAGCCTTCTTGTTGCCCCTTTGCATAATTCTAATTTTGCATAAGAAGAGAACCCAGTGGCTGAGCAGGTTCATTTTGGTGCTCAGCAGGTTCGTTTTGGTGTTCCTCTTGTTGATGTTGTTGGACCGTCTATGCATGTGTGTCCATAATCATTTGTGCATGTGTGTCAATATTATGTGGACCCTCTCTTTTAATAGCTCTTTGTTGCTCAAGTAAATAATTCACATTGTTGATATCCAGTGGCCCAGAGATAGATGTGGATCCAAAGACCAAGTAATGGGCCCTTTTTGTTTGCTTCTTTTTAAACAAGGGGGCAATTAGTTTTGGTGCACCCTTTTTTTTCTTATTCTCAACGAGTTTACTCAACAGCCCACTTTCACTTTTACACAGCCCATTATTGCTTGCTTCTGTGAATTCGGCCTTGCTTGGCCCATTACCGGTCGGTTGAACATGGCCAGCCTCTTCCATTATTTTATTTGGCTTTGTCTCTTTTCCTTTCCTTTGAATTTTCCTACTAAATACCTCACTGTCCGTCTGCTTCTCCTCATTCTTAGTTCCACTAGGGCCTGCTTTTTCTGAAGCTTGCACAGTCGGATCACTCTTCTTCTTAGTCTGATCATTCTTTTCCAAGATACCTGCCACATTTTCTTTTTTCTTCCATTGCTTCCCCATATTTTTCTTCGTGCTAGGGCCTTCTTTCTCCTTAAACGGTGGCTCAGGATCAGAAATTTGCAGGATCTGAAATCTCGAACCCACACTTCTCTCCTCAACTAGTCTATTCATCTGAACGTTGGATGTCATTTGAGACTGAAGCTTCCTGTCCGAATCAGCTCGTTGAGGCCGCTGCTTAGTCCTTGATTTGACCTTTATCCACTCTCTGTACTCCTCCTCAACTGCCACACCAGGTATAGACATCAGGGGTATTGTTCTTTCTCCTTTCTCATTTCTTGTTACCGGCGATATGATTTCCGATGATGCTGCCACCGGTGTTGCCGTCGGATCGATTTGCTTATGAGGGCAAGTTTCTTGTATATGTCCATATATTCCACATTTAAAGCATATAACTTTGAGATCCTCATACTCAATTGTGTAGATTCGATTTCTGAGTGAAAATTTGGACTGAAGTGGTTTATTTAGATCCACCTCAACACTGACTCTGGCGAATTTCCCTCTTTCAACCACAAACTTATCATTGTCATTGTGAGCCAGAGTATTTAGATCTACTTTAAGAGCTTTACCAATTAAATTCCCAATTGCAAGCATACAGTCCTCTGAATATACATGTAGTGGAAGGGTTGGAATTCTCACCTAGATTGCAACCCTTTTGACCTTATTGCAGAAAGGGTTAAAATTGGGGTTCCACATCTGCACTGCGAGATAATGTCCTTGAACCAACCAAGGGCCCTCAAAGAGGAGTTTTGCAGAGAAGGATTTTTCTGGTGTTTTGAAGACAAAATAATTGTTTGGTAAGTCAGCAAGGTCAAAATTTTCTGATCTTAGCATCCACTTGATTCGATCTTTCATCACAATCAAATTAACTTTCCTCCCTAACACAGTCAGTATGAGTGCATTCTTCCAGGGTCTGCATAATTCCTTGAACCTCTCGTCTGGGATGTTGAGGCATGGTATTGAGGTTAAAGCTTCCCTCTGTTCCTCTGTCAATGCCTGATTAGTCTCCCTTTCCTCTTGAAGCCATTCCTTCACTTGCTCATCAAGGCTCTTATCAAGTTCCTTCTCTTCTTCTCCCAACAGCTTTGCTTTATATGAGATCATGCTTTTAGTGGCCTTGTTCTCACCCTTAACCATGTTGGCTTGCCTTACTGGTATTCCTTTTCCACTCACTTCTTCTATCTCTATTTCCACATGACTGCGTCTTTCCTCTTCCTTGCTCGTTTTCTCAATCTCTTGTTCTTGGTATGTCATTCTTTTGATATGCCTTCCTTTGATATCATCCTCTTCTTTAGTCATCTCCATGGGATCATCAGGGATAGTTCTATAGTTGATCAACTAGTTAGTGTGCCCACTCTTTCTCAATCTCTTGTTTTTTTTTTTGTAATTTGTAAATTACAAATTAATGAAATTATATGTGAAAGGTATTATTATTATTATAAAACTATATGATAATCTTGGAAGAGGTTACTCTCAAAATCCTTTTCCTCTTTTTTTCTTTTTCAAAATTTCATCTTCACCCTCAAATTAAAAGATGAATGTTTTATATTTAATATTTTTTAAAACTATTTTTATAGAATAATTTAATTTTTTTTTAAATTTTGTTTGTGTTCTAGTTATAAACTATGTACATTAGATTTTAATAGTTTAAATTTATTTATTTATGTTTAAGGTAATAATTTTATAAAATATGAAATCTAAACCATTTATTTTAGTATGAGAATGGAGATGAAATTTAAAAAAAAAAAAAAAAAAAAAAAAGACAAAGATCCAAGAATAACTTAGACCCTGGTATCTGGGGAAAAAAAAAAAACTTAGACCCCATAAATTACCATTACTAATTACTAATTCTACCTAAAACGCATAAACCTCAGGTCCCTCTTCAGCTTCTCCCCTCCACACTACTCCATAAACCCTACCAAATATTTAATTTTGCGCCTTCTTCACAATCTGCAGGACATCTAGCTATGAATGTTTATTGCATAACCAAGCCTCAATCTCTGGAAAATGAAATTCGTTGAAGGCGTTTTGATCTCCTTACTATCCAAGATGTTGCTTTTTATGCGCAACCTCCTTCAAATTGGTCGAAGAACTTCCCTCCGAGTAAGCTCATTTGCTTCTTCATATTCTGAAAACCCTAGTTACCCATTTGCCGGTGTGTCCGGTGTCTTATCATCGACATCGTTGTCGCATAATTCGTTCATCCATTGCCCTTTGGTTTGGTTCACTAGTTTTCTTTTTGCATTTAAATTCCCTTTTGTCTCCAAGGCAGGCCCTCAAAGTTTTATTGATGACATTACTTCCGACTCATTGCGAAGCTTATTACAAAATGGCCATTGGGGTGATCCAAAAATGGCTAGTATATTTACATCAGCATTGGCGCCCATTTGGGTGTGCAAGGTTTTGGGGAAATTGAAGGAAGATCCGAAGCTTGCCTTGAGGTTCTTCAATTGGGCAAAAAGCCAAATCAGATTTCGCCACACCACGGAATCGTATTGCATCTTGGCTCACATTTTATCTTGTGGGAGGTTTTACCTTCATGCAAGAGGGATACTTAGGGAGTTAATTTTGTTAAATAGAACACTGCCAGGTTATGATTTATTTGATATGTTGTATTCGGCCCAGAATGATTGCAATCCTGGCGTTGGAGTATTTGATTGTTTATTTAGCGAATTAGTTGAGTTGGGAATGCTGGAAGAAGCTGGTCAATGTTTTTGGAAGATGAAAAAGTTCATGGTTCTTCCGAAAGTGCGATCCTGTAATGAGCTTTTGCATAGACTTTCAAGAGCAGGCAAAGGGGAATCATCGATGAAGTTTTTCAAGAACATGGTTGAGGCTGGTCTTTCACCCACGATTTTCACATATAATATAATGATAGGTTATTTGAGTAAGGCAGGAGATTTAGAAACTGCTAGGAATTTTTTTGAAGAAATGAAACGGAAGGGCCTCAATCCAGACAGAGTGACATATAATTCTCTCATTGATGGACATGGAAAAGCTGGCTTATTACATGAAGCAGTTAATATATTTGAGGAGATGAAATGTGTAGGATGTGAACCGGATGTGATAACCTACAATTCTCTAATCAATTGCTTCTGTAAGTTTGAAAGAATTCCTCAAGCTTTTGCTTATCTGCATGAGATGAAGAAAAGGGAGTTGAAACCAAACGTTATAACTTATAGTACACTTATTGATGCATTTTGCAAGGCAGGTATGATGCTGGAAGCAATTAAATTTTTTGTTGACATGAGACGGCTTGGTCTTCTACCTAATGAAGTCACCTATACGTCTCTGATTGATGCAAACTGTAAAATAGGTAATGTGACCAAAGCATTTGCACTGGCAAATGACATTTTGGAGGATGGACTCAGCTTAAACACTGTGACTTATACCACTTTATTGGACGGTCTTTGTGAAGATGGTAAGATGAAAGAAGCAGAGGAGTTATACAGGGCAATGTTAGAAGCTGGAGTGGATCTTAATGTAAAAACTTATACCGCCCTTGTTCATGGATATGCTAAGGCTGAGATGCCAGAGAAAGCAATGGATATTTTAAATGAAATGAAGAAGAAAAGCATCAAATCGGATCTATTGCTCTATGGAACCATAATATGGGGCCTTTGCAAGCAGAACAAGATTGAAGAAGCAGAGGCTGTAATGCATGAGTTGAAGGATTGTGGTCTAACTTCAAATAGTTATACATATACAACCCTTATGGATGCATATTTTAAGGTTGGGGAAACCACAGAGGCACTTAATCTGTTTCAAGAAATGCAGGAACGGGGCATTGAGGCAACAATTGTAACCTTTGGTGTACTAATAGATGGCTTATGCAAAAAGGGATTGATTCAGCAGGCAGTTAGTTACTTTGGAGACATGACAAGCTATGGTTTGCAACCTAATGTAATGACTTATACTGCTTTAATTGACGGCCTTTGTAAAAATAATTGCCTTGAAGAAGCAAGAAAGTTGTTCAATGAAATGCTGAATAAGAAAATGAGTCCAGATAAAATTATTTACTCCGCTTTAATTGATGGATACCTGAAGCATAAAAATCCGCAAGAAGCTTTGTGTTTACGGATGAAAATGGATGAGATGGGTATGGAGTTAGATTTGCTTACTTATACTTCATTAATTTCGGGTTATTGTGACTGTGGTCTCTTACAAGAGGCAAAGTCACTGCTTGATGAGATGCTTGCAAAGAATATAATTCCTGATGAGGTTCTTTGTATTCGTATATTGAGAAAATATTATGAGCTAGGAAACACAAGTGATGCTTTGGCTCTGCAAGATGATATGATTAAGAGGAGCCTGATTGCTGGACCTTTCGATGTTACAGCTTTTTCTATACACACTTGAGACGGAAATCTTGCTTTTCTTAGTCCATTTTCCCCAGTTATAGTGGCCAGCAATCAGGATTTTGATGCTTGATTCCATGGTTGAATAGCATAAATTCAAATGAATATGGCGCCTACTTATGAAAGGGCAATTGCCATTTCCACTTGATGCTTCTGGAAGCTACTCTTATGTGAGTTCTGCTTCTAGGATTTCTGTTGCAAGCTTGTGTGTAATGACACAAAAGAATGATATTCTTGTTCCCGAGGATAATTCTTCACGGTGAGTGATTTTCAGCTGGCTAAAATTTTGAATTATATTCTTTACTGGGTACTTTTATTATGAATTATATAGAGCCTTTTTCTTGCGACTATAAGCTTCATAAAGATTTTCTAATGGTTCTTGTTCCTCATAGGAATCAACCATGTCAGAATAACAGCTTATATGACATGTGAAGGATTTCAGCTACAGTAAATAATTCATTTATCACTTAGATGTACGAGGTATTTTATACTTTTTAAAATTTGCAGCTTAATGTATGCATGAAAATATTAGCAATTTAGCATAGTCATCACAATTGTGTCATCAATGCAGCCGTAATGGTGTTCATATGCAAATATATCAGAGTTTCAGAGCAGCAAGGTTTTCTTTTTACTTATGAGGAAACATCTTTGCATGGTCAATGATCCCTAGATTTATTTGAGAAAACAAGTTGTTCTAATGCAGCATTAAGCATTTCATGTTACCTTGATCTCCGTCTGTAATCCATGAAAATAAATGTAACTCATCCAATATTTCATGCCCAAACCTATGTCAATTAGGACCGTACATACCTTCTTGTAGCTACCAATAAAAATGACAAGGAAGAAATGGCCTAAGAAAATCTTTTATAGGTGCCACCTGCAAATTCCAAAGAAATAGTAAATCACCCGAGTCCTGAGATCAGAAAATAAACTGCCAAGTAAATCAAGAGTCCCAAACCCTTGCAATAAAAATTTATCCAATTTTTCCCTCTTTTTTCCCATAAAAGGACAATAATTTTCTCTATCCAGTACCCACAATGCCCTTGAACTTCCTATCTCTGGCTTCCTGTAATAACAACTCCGTAGTTGATTGAGCTAGCTAACCCGTGCAACTCCTGAGGTCTCTTTTTTCTTTAGATGAGTCCAATGTGTCACTTGCCCCTTCAACTTTCTCCTATATTTATCTGACAGCTGAGAGTTCTTCTAGCAAGTCTGCACATCTTGGATATCTCTACAAATCAAAATGTTGGGTTTATTTTGTTGCATATTCAGGGCTGCTAGAGTTATGAATTCTTTGATTTGGAAGTAGTAAGTACTACAAGTATACAATAGATGGTCTGCTATAAAATTATTTTTTCTGCACAGGCTCCACATCATGTTCTTATTCCATGCATAAACAGTGTTTGGTTAAGAACCAAATATGAGAACCAATTACTTGTGCTTTCCAACAGGCTTGAATTGGAGGTACGTTCATATCATCTTCAATGTTGGGAAGGTTACTTTTGGTGATACAAGGCACTAGAGAAGTTCAGAAGCATACTTGCATTCTTGGCTGAGTGGTCATTCATCGTTCGGACTTTACCTTGAAGACAAGATAGCTTTCAAGGGAGGGGCAACTGATGGCAACTCAAGCCCTGACGAGTGGAAAAAAGCGTGACTCAACCCACAACTCAGCCCAACAGCCTTGAGAGGAGAAAGTGCAGTTGGCTGAAGCTAACACTACATGATTTGCGGAGAATATTTATTAGGCCATTGGTCCTTTAAAGTAACGTGGATTCTCATTGGAAGGGCACCATTTGAGGGTTGTGATCTTGATATTTTCCTCTTGTTTATTTATGCTTTTGTTCGTCAATTTTCTGAGTGAACTTGACAAGGCAAGCAAATGATTCATCATCTTTTGTGGTTGGAGTTTCATATATAAAGGACAATTTTGCCTTCATCATGAACCCTGCCCTTCCTTCCTATTTTAAAATTCTTTTGTTTATCCTTTTTGGATTTCAAGTTTGATTGGATCTGTCATTTTGTCCCTTATTAATACATTTATTATTGGTCAAATAGAATTTATTTTAAAAAAACACTGGGACATCTTAGGAAAGTGATAGATTAATTTTACAAAAACTTGGATTATTTAGTGATTCATTGAACTATGTGAAATGTTTTTGTGACATTTTTAAAAAAAATTAAAGTGAGGGAGTACATCTAAGGGATGTTTATTCCAGTCATTTAGTGCTTATTTAGGTTCATTTATTTTAAAGTTTAATATAATCTTGGGTTCCTCAAGTTTGACCTTATTTTAGTTTTAGTTTCTTAAGTTTCAAATTAAAAGTTTCAGTCCCTTGAGTTTTATTTTGTTTAAAACATTGGTTCTTGTAACTCAATAAAAACTTGAACTGTTGGACTAAAACTAGTGGTTTGAAACTTGAGGGTTAAAACCAAAACGTGGGTAAATTTGAGGGACCAAAGATGATATTAACTCTTTTTTTTAAATAATTTTGTGCTGAATAAGATAAATACATAAGATGAATTTTATCTCAATACACAAAAAATAAATTTTTAAGTGTTCCCATGCTGGGACCCACGCACCTAGTGCTGACAATTTCCCTTCCTATTTACGTAATGCATTTCCCAAAAAAGTGAAAATGCTTAGGAAAGCTAATTTATACAAGAAGAGCTATGAAGCTATTTGGTCAGAATTAAAACTACTGATGAGGAAAAACCCAGTATCCTAAGGAATCTGGATTGCACTTTGAACACTCAATATCATGTTCCGAACCTCTTTGAACCACACTCGGAGCAAAATTTAGAAGTTTCTCTCACAAATGGGGCCCCACATTCATCACAAAACTTTGCAGGACTCGATGGCTGCAACACAATAGTGAAGTTTATCAGTCAGGAAAAAGGATATAGTCACATAATATCAAGTTGTCTCAATCATCAAAATCAATTGCTCTCCTAAACTCTCATGAAGCATTATAAAATAATCCTGAGTCTTGAACTATGATAGAAGCCCAGAACAACAACAGAATAATTACAACGAACTGATAGAATTGCAAATCTGTATTAATTAAATCAGGTAAGAGCTCAAAAGAATCAAGAACCAAGTGCATGAGAAATGTACTCACCAGTATATGCAGGCGTCCACCAACGTGGCCACTCGTGAGTGGTTGTAAGCAGGGCAACTGTTGAGATATTGTCGGTGACTGGTGAGCATGAGAAATTTCAGACAAGTGTGGGGAAGGACCACAGTGATGGTTGTGAGAATAGGGGCCTGCTTGCTGACCCTGATGCATAGTTTGATGGTTCTGGTGAACTGGATGAAACTGGGGCTGATGTGGCAAAGATTGCATGTGATGTTTGCATGGAGTTTGCTGCTGACTAGGTGGCTGAAAAACATGAACAAAATATAAATTGTACCTATATTCTAATGCATCGGCAAGATCAAAATAAGGCATGTCTTCTCATCGGTTATAGGGAAGATTCACATTTCCCATTGACCCTTAGGATTGCAGTGGAAAAAGGGCATGGGGGAATACGTATGAACGCATAACCCTGCCAAATTTTTGCAAATGTGGTTTTCGAATTTCATGCATATGACCCAACAGAGAATACTTAAATGTGGTTACCATAATTACCATAATCTCTGCTATCTATAGCTGAATTGCTTTTAAGTGACAAAAACACTACTTGCTGACCACTAAATTGGAAGGCAAACTTAAAGGAAAAGCAAATTAACTTGTGCTTCACTTACAGAGCGAAATCCTTGAGAAGTACCCAATGCAGAAGAGTTGTCAGCTCCAAGAAAACTCTGTAGAATTGAGTCAAGTAAGGACCATGAAACGCTAAATAAAGTTTGAATTTGCAAAAGCCCATGAATCAGAATGCAGTTACCCTCTAAATATTGCATCGTCAGGCTATTAACATTGTTTTATAAATACCAATCATGATTATGGAGTCAAAAATAGCCAAGTGCATAAATTAATTGTTAGAGCCGAGCCAGATGAACTTCATTGTCATGGCTCATACATAGAAATTGCACTCTTTTTTTTGGGTAATGTTTAAAAAGTTGCACTCACAGAAACTTCTTAGAAGTTTGAGAGGGCCATTCCATTTGCCAAAATGAGCCATATTATGCTTACAGGTAGACCAGAGATATTGGGTATCATGTTTGATGCTGCACGCCTAAACTTGTGTCTTGGAGAATAAAATTTATAGTCACGTGCAGAGATAGCAACCTCATGGCGACCTGTCAATCTCTTAAACCTGAAACAAACTACTCAGACCAGCATTCCCAATTGACAAAGTAAAACACCAAAATGCTCAACTTACCATTCAGCATCATCAATAGGCATGGTCTCTGGTTTTTCAACAACATTCAAACCATTGACTACTACAAAGCGAACACGCTTCTCTTCTTGAATTACTAGTTCTGGAAACCTTGTCCTTGTTTCCACAGAAGTTGCCAATTCTCTTCTCTTGTATGTACATGGTCCTGATGGGGAGTAGCTTAATAAACATATCATTGAATTAAAAACTTGGGAAGAAAAATAAATAGAAGAACATCTACATCACAATGCATTAGTTTCACAAATGCCCAACTCAGTCTTATTTTGGAGGATGAGTAACAGAAGAATGTGTCAACTTAAATATTATAGAACATCTCATTAGTTTCATAACATTTTTTTGGGGGGATTTATGTACCTTTCTTTGGAAATTTCTTGGCGAGTCTTCTATACAAACCACCAGCAGCTTCTAGCGCTACCCCAATTGTCTTTTCACGAATACCATTCAAGGAAGCAAGCCGGATGTTGACATCATGTACTAAACTTTCATACATATTTGCAATATACATCAGAGGTAAAGCAAAGCTAGGATCTCCTTCATACTGGGCCTCTCTTGTCTTCCTTTTATTAAGCTTATCTTGCCCAGACTGAGCCGTGTATTCAGCCTCAGAATCAGCCGCTTCAATTACATGGTCATCAATAAAATGATCCACAACAATTTGTAGAAATCTTGCCCTTGCAGATTCGATGGGTGAAACATCTAGTTTGAAGTTATGATAAAATGAGTTTGCAACAACTTCATCTTAAATGATCACATATATTTAACCCAAAGACCGAAAATTCCTATCAACTAAAAAAATAAGTGTATAGGAAATTTTAGTACTTTACCATCAATGGTCAAGATATCATAAGGGTCTCTTGAAGACTCGTTGTTCTCGAGACTGGAGCGATCCTCTTCAACTTCCACATTGTGAAGTGGTAAAGAATTCCTATGGGGTTCATGCATGCAGTCCTGCAAAACAAGTACAAATCATCTGTATTGTTATATTACTCTACAACCCCACACGTATACTTTCTTGCTCAAGCACACCCATCAACCTGCTGCTTGAAAAATTGAATAAACTATGCACAACGGAGACAGCCCATGATGACAAGGACACAGGAGATGAATCACATAAATATGGTGAAAGAACAGATTTTCTAGTGTTTGTATGAAAATTGAAGTTTTATATCAGCTCCGGTAGAAGGATCGCATACGAATTGGACACGATACAGCTCCCAATTTTAAGCTTCATAGTAGACAATAAAGCCCAGCGGAAATTTTCTCACAAAAAAAAAAAAAAAAAGGAATCCAAGCGATACACTTACGACGGCACCGGTATCATTATCGTTGTCCAAGCTATCTTCGGTGACAGCTTCGCGATCGACGTCGGCTTCGATGTCGTCCATATCGGAGGTCCTACTCTCAACGGTGTTGAGAACGTGGAGTGGGCTCTCGATGAACGAAGTGGGAGAGTTGAGATTATAGTGCTGAACAGGAAGCCCAGTACCCATTTTTCCACTGCCTCGGAAAAAGGAAAAATTGAGGCTGATTTCGAAGTAAAAAATCAGCCAAATTCAAGAATTTCTCTCTCCTGATGATTATCCACCTTGAATAGAAAATTTGGTTTCTGCAAAATGAAGAAGAGAGAAGACATTAAATTGAAGTATACAGTGAAGTAGAAGAAAGTTGAAAGGGCACAAACCAGAACTCAACGGCTATACAGAGAAGGAAGAGATAAGGAGGGAAAGAATCCCAAGCTGAGACCATACCTGAGGTTTTCGGCCGGTCAAAGCAGCCACCAAACCTAAGTCCGACCTAAATGCGACTTGCCAAACCAGTGCTGTCCTGGATTCATGCCAGAAATTATTTATTTATTTTAATCACAGGTTGTATTTATATTTTGAGAAATACTTACACATAAGAGTGACACATCATCTGTAATCTGATTAATTTAAATAGAATAGTTTATCTTATTTTAATTTTATATGGTTGATGAGTCATCTGGAGAAATTCAAATTTTATAATTTTAGGGATGATATGAGAGAATTGTGTTTTTTGTTTCTTTAAATTAAGAAGTTTATGTTTTTTAAAATCATAAAATTTGAGTTTCTCATATGACTCATCTACCATATAGGATTAAAATAAGATGAGTTGTTGTATTTTAATTAGTCAGGGTATAGATAAGGTGATGCTTTTGGAATATCTAAATATTTCTCTTATATTTTATAGGACTTAATTACGTCCCCCCCAAACTTATCTTCAATTTATTTTTAGGGTTGAATTTTATTTTGATTTATTAAATGTTTAATTTTATTTTAATTTTCATTAAATTCTTAAAATACACATTTTTTCATCATATATGTGATTTTGTCAATAAAAATGATGTTTTAAAAAAGTTGGAAGAAACTGCTGTCCAAACAAAAGAAAGAAAGAAATACTTGGGGACCGAAAATGAAACATATATTTGTTTTAATGAAAGGATCAAAATGATATTAAAACGAGGATAATGTAGTTACAATACAGATTCTGGTAAAGGATAAGTACAGAGAAAAGTTACAAATTAGGATTAACTAGTTTAATAAAACCTATGTTAACACTAACAAAGAAATTAAGTAGGTGCAATAAATCTTATGTGGCCAGGTTGCTGGCAAATGTTGTATGCTTCCTTGATGTCCATATACGGAGAATTGCTTCATTTAAAACAATAATGGTGAGTGAACAATTTAATACAATCCACTTTTTAGACATTTCAAGATAAAAGAAGAGTCTGCTCCATATAACCTTTTCCATATAAATTTCTGGATAGGTTGGTTTTGGAAACATACCTAGAAATGACCAAACGGAATCGTGTCATGCTTAATTCGTTGTAATATAATAGTTCACCCATTTGAGTTGAAATGGAGTTGAGAGCTACTCCCTCCGGTCCTAATTATAAGATAAAGTTGATTTTTTTGGAGAAATTAAGGAAGCCAATTAAATTACTTTAGAGTCTTTATATTTTTATTTTTTTTCCAAACTAATTAATTTGACTACTAAACTAATATATAATGTAAGGATACTAAAAATATAAACACTCTAAAGTATTTTAATTGACTTTCTTAATGATACTATTATTCAATAGGCATTCACCTCGTGGTATAATATCTAGAGTTGATGCAAATGCTAGATTATGAAAAGAAAGCAACAACATGATCTCTCGGCGAGCAACTAAATATGGATTTGGTTTTTTCCTTTGTGTAACACAAGGTTGTGGTTCAACATGATAAGATTAATCAAAATGATGATGCCATGCAAGAGGTGGTGAAGACCATCTTATGCAATTTAATTAAAGTATCTTTCAACCAGATTCGGAAGTTGGAATGCAGGAAGATCCAAAGCATCTGGTTTAATAGAGAAATGTGCGCGCGCGTAAAAGTTATATGTTTAATATTTTATTATTAATATTTTTTCAATGATTTTGTAATATCCTATAAAGGTTTAGTAAGATATCAAATCATTCATATACATTTTTCTTTTACCCAAAGGGCATATTGAAAATTTTAACGGATTTTTTTAAAAAAGCAAAAAGTTCATTTTCTTAATAATTTAAGACAAAACTTTGGCAAATGAACAACAACAACAATAAAAATTTTATCTCACCGGATGGATTAGCTAGATAGATTAAATGAGGCTATTGAAAATATAATACTCTAGTAAAAACATAAACTAACATATACAGTATAAATAGTCTAGGCTTTCCCTCCTTAAAAATATTGCTACACATCCTATATAATAGGATATGTCAGGTTCAAACACGTGACATATAGGAGATATTTTTAGCTTCCACTAACATGACACTCAAACAAAGACAAAAATTAAGTATGATAGCACTCCCTCGATCCGTCCTTACATATAAGGTCTTTTCAACCGAATCGTGAGATTCTAAGAAACAGTTAAAATTAGTTAAAAGTAATAAATATATAGAAAATATAAGTTGCTTTCCAAAAATACCATTATTTATAAATGAGTAAGAGAGAGATAATAATAAACAAAGGATGAAAGAGAATGTATGGGGAATAAATGATGAGAAAGTAATTAAGGGTCGGGCAAAAAAAAGAAGAAAGTAATTAAGGGCAAAATAAGTAAAACTGTATTTATTATTGAGACAAACTTAAAAGAAAACTTATAAAAAGGGACAAATCCATTCAAAAAAAGATCTTATATATAAGTGCGGAGAGAGTATATCATAACATTAGCTTTAATAATTTTTCTTAAATATTCTAAAATATCTTGAGAGCTTATCAATAATTTAATCTTTTTATTGTTTATCATAAATATTCTAGCAATAATTATTTTCACCAAAACAAAAAAAATAAAATATCAGTTCAGATTCAAAAGTTTTACCTTTTTATTTTTTAAACATATTACACTGTATTATAAAATTTCCAAAAACATAGGAGTTAGAAAGTGAAGAAAAAGCTCGCTAGCATGCATATAAATAAATTTTGCTCATAAAATCTTATGAACAATGTAACTTGGCTGCAAATAAGTCACGTGGCTGGCATGGAAGCAGATGATTCTATGCCTACAATTCTTCCACTTGCCAAATTTTAAGTGGCCCATGATCTTCCCATGCGTTACAAAAATCTAGTGGACGATAAGGTATTAGGTATATATGGAACAAAACCTTTTCTTACACTATTTGTTCTCTACAAAAATCTTATCTCTTAATTTTAACAATAATGGCCATTTCCAGTTCTCCAGACTGGTCTTTAGCTTCGACCACTAATTGCTGCAGCAGTAGAAGAAGAACACGTCACCTTCTTCATAATACTCTCATACCCATTTCTCAATGTGCTTCCTTTTCTTCTATTCCTCACTCCAATCCTCGATTCTTCACTGTTAGGTTCTCAGGCTCGCCCTCTCCGATCTTGGAAGAAGAAGAAGCATCCCGACCTAATGCTCCTGTTATCCAATTCGATGTGCAAATTTCAGATGATGTATTGCAGTACTCAAAGCATTCTGATACTGAGAATCTGAATGAATTCGTTAGTGGGTTATTTGAAGATCCTCAAACGGAGGAACTTGGGTATGAATATTATCAGAGATTGAAAGAAAGGCCTGAGTTTAGACCGGGATCAACGTTAGGGCATGTGATAAGGTATTTGCTGAGATTTAGGAAATGGGGCTCTGTTTTATCTGTTTCTGAAGACTTGAAGGTTTATTCTGTGTTGCCTGATGTAGCTACATGCCCTGGTTTGATTAGGAAATGCATAAGATCTAGGAAGTTCAGAATTGCTGACGCATTTCTTGACCTTTTCAAAGATTCTCAAAGTACTGAAGTAACAGACGTTATGTATTGTAGTTTAGTTACTGTAGTTAGTTAACTGTGTTAATCAATTAGTTTCTAATTTAGTTAGGAGTTAGCTAGCTGTCCAACAACACAGAGTTGGTATGTAATCTATATATACACACGTGTAAACATTCTGAAGGGTTAATGCAAATTATCTCTTTTCTCAGTTTCACATTTCTCTTTTCTCTCAGTTTAGTTTCTTCTCCTTCCCGAGTTTCTGGTTGGAGTTTTGAGTGCTTGAGGCTCTGGTTTTCTATTGCAGTGTCATAAATTGTTTCATGGTATCATAGCGTTTTTAGCTCAGATTTCTTCTTCTGCTGTCGATCATGGCGAATCCTTCTTCCTCTTCTCAAATCACCGATGCTATACAGAATCCCTCAAACCCTTACTACATTCATCCAAACGAAAATCCTTCCTTAATTCTTGTGTCACCCGTTCTAAATGGATCGAATTATCACTCCTGGTCTAGAGCTATGAAAATGGCACTTCAATCAAAGAACAAATTTCATTTGTGGATGGTACGATTCTTACTCCGTCAGTACATGATCCGATGTTTCCGATTTGGGAACGGTGTAATACAATGGTGGTTGCCTAGCTCACTTGCTCAATTTCTCCTACAATAGCCCAAAGTATTTTGTGGATAGATCGTGCATCAGAAATTTGGGAGGATCTGCGTGGACGATTCACATAGAGCGCATCTTTCGCATTGCTGAACTTCAAGACGACTTGCATTCATTGAAGCAAGGTGATCTCAGCGTTAGTGAGTATTATACTAAACTCAAAATCATTTGGGATGAGCTGCTTAATCTTCAACCTCCACCTGTTTGTAGTTGTGATAATCGTTGCTCTTGTGGTGCTTTTGATAGCATAAATAAACATAGAGAACAGGACTATGTGATCCGATTTCTAAAAGGTCTCACTGATCGTTTTTCTATTGTTAAATCTCAAATCATGATTCTTAAACCCCTGCCACCTATTCATCGGGTTTTCTCACTAGTTGTACAACAGGAAAGAGAGATGGGAATCCTCTCTATTCCTAGTAAGGCTACTGTGCTTCTCACTAAATCTGGAAAGAACGCTGGTTATCATAATGTTGATCGTAATACTATGAAGTGTACCTATTGTGGTAAATCAAGACACACTGTTGAGACTTGTTACAGGAAACATGGCTTTCCCCCAGGCTTCAAATTCAGAACACCATCCACTGTCAACAATATTATTCGCCAAGAAGAGAATAAAGAGAATATTCCTTCTTCGATTCCAGTGTCAAATTCATAGAACCACAGTTCTATTCCACACCTTGGCTTCACAGCAGAACAATATCAAAAACTCTTACAATTGGTTCAAAAGGATTTAACCCCTTCTTCTACTCATGTTGTTAGCAATATTACATCAGGTAATCTTGTCTCTTTTAATTCTTTTTCTGTTCAAGACTTCTGGATATTAGATACAGGAGCTACTGATCACATATGTCCCATTGCATCTTCGTTTGTTTCCTTAACACCTATTGCACTTATTGTTGTTAGTCTTCCAAATGGTTCCTCTATAGTAGCTAACCAATCAGGTTCGGTTATTGTCTCTGCTTCTCTTACTATCCATAATGTTCTGTTCATTCCAGGCTTTCACTTTCACATTATTTCAGTTTCCAAACTTACTCATTCTCTTCGTTGTTGTGCTATTTTCTAGAGCAATTCTTGCTTCTTGATGAACACCTCTCCTTGGAAGATGATTGGTTTAGCTAGAGAAAGAGATGGCTTATACTTCCTCCCTTATCAGAGAGCTGCTCATTGTCTTGCATCTTCGGCGGTTACTCTACCTGATTCAGCATCTGTTTCTTCTTTTGATTTGTGGCATTTTAGGTTAGGCCATCTTTCTGCTCCCATTTTCAAATGTATGCAACAATTGCATCCCTATATTGTTTCCAATAAGGCTTTTGATCATTGTGAATTTTGCCATATGGCTAAACAGAAACGTCTTCCCTTTCCCATTAGTCAATCCCATTCCAATCAAATATTGTCTTTGTTACATGTTGATATATGGGGTCTTTATCATTTGACTTCTATACATGGCCACAAATATTTTTTAACAATTGTTGATGATTGTTCTCGTTACACATGGGTTTGTATGCTGCGTAATAAATCTGAAGCACGTCAGGCTCTTCAAAATTTTATTACTCTTTGTGAAAATCAATTTCAAACTAAGGTTCAGACCATTCGCTCTGATAATGGTCCTGAATTCCTTATGCCTGATTATTACACTTCTAAAGGAATTTTGCATCAGACCTCATGTGTTGATACACCTCAACAAAATAGTATTTTTGAATGTAAACACCAACATATACTTAATATGGCTCGGTCCCAATTGTTTCAGTCCAATCTTCCAAAGCTCTACTGGTCCTATGCTATTACCCATGCTGTGTACCTTATCAATAGATTACCTACTCCCTTCCTTCATAACAAATCCCTTTTTTACTTCCTTCATCAGCACCATCCAGATTTGACTAGTCTTCGGGTATTTGGCTCTTTATGTTTTGCCTCTACTCTTCCCATTCATCGCACCAAGTTTGATCCTAGAGCTAGGAAGTGCATTTTCTTAGGTTTTAAGTATGGAGTTAAAGGATATGTTCTTTTGGATCTTTTGTCTCGCCAAATTTTTGTGTCTAGGGATGTTCATTTCTATGAGCACAATTTTCCCTTTCACTCTCAGGGTTCTCCAACTGTTTGTTCTCCCATCCCTTTGCCACAACCTACATCTCCTCTTGATTTCCCAGATTCTGTTGAACTTTTGGTTTCTCCAGATTCTTGTCTTACTGAATCAGTTCCAGTTCCACGAAGATCCAGTCGACAACGACAGCCTCCAACATATTTAAGGGATTATCATCATGCTTTTCTTTCTCGCGCACAACCACCATCTTTCACTGCGTTTGGTACTTCTCCTCATTCTCTCAATTCTGTTCTTTCTTATCATCGTTTTTCTCCTTCATATAAACATTTTACTTTGTCCATTTCTACACATTTTGAACCAAAAACCTATTCTCAAGCTGTGAAACATGAGGTTTGGCGTAAGGCTATGGCTGCTGAAATTGATGCCCTTGAACAGAATCATACTTGGTCTCTTACTTCTCTTCCACCAGGAAAATCAGTGATTGGCTGTTGCTGGGTTTACAAGAACGAATTTAAGGCAGATGGTACCCTTGAGAGAGCCAAGGCACGTTTAGTTGCTAAAGGTTATACTCAGACAGAAGGTATTGATTATTTGGATACCTTTTCTCCTGCTGCTAAAATCACTACGGTTTGTTTACTTTTGTCCTTAGCATCTGCGCAGAATTGGCACTTACAACAACTTGATGTTAACAATGCCTTCTTACATGGGGATTTGGAAGAAGAGGTTTATATGGAGGTTCCACCTGGTTTTCATTCCCCTTCTCCTGGTCTGGTTTGTAAATTGTAGAAGTCTTTGTATGGCTTAAAACAGGCTAGTCGTCAGTGGCATTCTAAGTTGTCTAGTTCTTTGATCTCTTATGGTTATATTCAAACAAAGTCTGATTATTCCTTATTTGTCAGACGCACTAATCATTCCTTTACAGCATTGCTGGTTTATGTGGATGATATTTTGCTTACTGGGATGGATCTTGCTGAAATCAACCGAGTCAAATCTCTCTTGGATGCTGCCTTTAAGATCAAGGACCTTGGTGATCTTAAATTTTTTCTTGGCCTTAAGGTTGCTCGTTCATCCCACGGTATTTCTCTTCATCAGCGAAAATTTACCTTAGAGATTCTTAATGACTTTGGTTTCCTTCCTAGCAAGCCTCTCAAGACTCCTATGCATCGTGCTACTAAGCTCTCACGGGATCTTGGTCAACCCTTGCCTGATGCTTCTCCATACTGCACCCTTGTAGGCCGCTTGATCTATCTCACTAACACTTGGCCAGATATTTCATATGCTATCCAGCAGCTGAGTCAGTTCATGTCATGTCCAACTGATTTGCATTT
Organism: Inga laurina; assembly: GCA_963855925.1. NCBI lineage: Eukaryota > Viridiplantae > Streptophyta > Magnoliopsida > Fabales > Fabaceae > Inga > Inga laurina. The sequence continues at coordinate 1,500,399 of OY979712.1, read as the reverse complement.
ACAAGCTGCACATCGGGTTCTTCGCTACTTGAAATCTACCCCCGGCAAAGGTCTATTTTTCCCTGTCCATTCCGATCTAAAGCTTAAGGCCCTGTTTGGTACGTGGTATTGAATTTTGATGGATTAGGATATGGATAGGGATTGGGGTTAGGATTGGGATTGGGATTGGGATTGATGCTTTAAAAATATGTTTGGTATGAGGTGTTAATTGGAGGGAATGATTTTACCAATCTTATTTAATAAACAAGTACTAATTATAAAATGACTCAAATACCCTATCCTAATCCCAAACTTGATCGATCAACTAAATCCTCAGGGAAATCAGTGTTGAACTCATCTTCGCGATCGTCATAATTGGAAAGGTTCACCTAGTAAAAACTTCAAATATATTTCTGAAGAACCAAGTAAACAGGGTATATTTATTACCGTGAAATCAGCAAAACAGGAAAATCAGAAGGCTATGGATTCAAAGTGACCAAACAAATAAATAAAAACCTATTTGCGAAGCTAATGAACATTCTTCTTCGTCCATCTGATTAACAAAATCTCACAGTGCTATTAAAATAATTAGGTTTTTGCCCTAAAGAATTTCGTCGCATGGATTTTACTTTTCAACTTGCTTTTTTGTTTAATGTGTGGCCCTCTGTTTCGGATCTGGGGTTTACCCAGATAGCGATAGATTAAAGATTGGTCATCCTCCAATCTGTAATCAACGGCTCTTTTCTCAAATCCATCGACATTACGAGCGACAGTGTGGGATTACTGAAATTGACAGCATGTTTATTTTTTATTATTGATAGCGAATGCGAAAACACAAAGCAAATCCACGTGAGAGAGGTTCGGCAGCCCGTGATTTTTATCGCATAGTGTCGGTAGTGTGTTCAAGGTTCTTCTTCTGCTCCAAAGGAAACAGAGACATTTTGGTCTTTGACGCTCTCACTACTGGAGGGTAGCTCTCGTCTAATAGGTTCGTGGCTTTGACTTCTGATATAGAGATGAAAGACATCTCGATATCACAATCAAATTGCTAATTAATATCCAACAATGCACATCTTCGACGGAGAGAAAGGGGAAAAGTGATCGGTGCTGAGGTGACGGAGTGGACGACGGAGTGAGCGGTAGTGAGGGAAACCGTGTGAAGTTGAGACATCGATGGTGAGGGGAAAAAAAGAGGTAGTGAATATTTGATAGGGATTTTAGGTTATGATTGGGGTGATTTTTGTCTAGAAATATTTTATTTAAGGGTATTTTTGTCTTCACAATTTTGCAATCCCGGGATTCAAAACACAATACCAGGAGGAGGTGGCTTTGCAGCAATCCCACTTTTGTGGTATTCCCAATCCCTGGTTACCCATAGTCCCTCATACCAAACGACACATTCTGACTCAATCCCTGATCCAATCCCACTCCCTGTCCTCAAATACCACGTACCAAATAGGGCCTAAAGGCTTCAGTGATTTGGATTGGGCCGGCTGTTTGGATACGCGCCGTTTTATCACTGGTTATTGTGTTTTCTTGGGCTCCTTTTTGATCTCTTTGAAATCTAAGAAACAAACCACTGTTTCTGCATCATCTTCAGAGGCTGAATATCTTGCCTTGGCCTCCTTAACTTGTGAAATTCAGTGGTTACTTTATCTTCTTCATGATCTTCACATTACTCATGAATCTCCTGCTTTACTTTACAGTGATAATCAGTCTGCCCGCCACATTGCAGCCAATCCCACTTTCCATGAGTGAACCAAGCATATCGAGATTGATTGTCATCTCATTCGTGACAAGTTAAAGTGTAATATTGTTCATTTGCTGCCTATTCATTCTCAGGATCAGATTGCTGATGTTTTTACTATACCTCTGGATCCAGGACCCTTCACTGTTCTTGTATCCAAGATGGGCATGCATAATTTGCATTCTCCAGCTTGAGGGGGGTAACAGACATTATGTATTGTAGTTTAGTTATTGTAGTTAGTTAACTGTGTTAATCAATTAGTTTCTAATTTAGTTAGGAATTAGCTAGCTGTCCAACAACACAGAGTTAGTATGTAATCTATATATACACACGTGTAAACATTCTGAAGGGTTAATGCAAATTATCTCTTTTCTCAGTTTCACATTTCTCTTTTCTCTCAGTTTAGTTTCTTCTCCTTCCCGAGTTTCTGGTTGCAGTCTTGAGTGCTTGAGGCTCTGGTTTTCTATTGCGGTGTGATAAATTGTTTCATGAAGTTTCTGTTTCAGCTTTTGATTCCGCCATGAGAAGCTACAATAAGCTTCATATGTATAAGAGTACTTTTTTAGTCTTTGAATGAATGAAATCCACCAAGTCATTGGCTGTTGCAGATTATTCCAGGTGCTATCTACACGTTATGGAGGCTTACGTGATTAGTGATAGTAACAAAGTGGTCCAGTTGTTTCAAGAACTTGAAAGTGAAGAATCATTAATTACATCAAAAAGATTTTTATCTCTGATCTACGGGGTTGTATGTGAGTCATTTGGCCAATCAGGACGAGCATTCGAAGCTCTAAAGTACTTCAGGGACATGAATAAAAGAGGGGTCATTAATGATTCTATATATTCTACATTAATATGCTCCTTTGCAAGCTTGCGTGAGGTGGATGTAGCAGAGAGGCTTCTTAGAGAATCAAAGAGGAAAACAGTGATAAAGGATCCAGAGGTGTACTTCAAGCTTTTGTTGATATACGTTGAAGAAGGTTTAATGGAGAAGACTCTTCAAGTAGTTAAAAAAATGGAGAATGCAGGTGATGCAGATGTTTTACATATTTTGATTCTTTAATTGAGTTTTGATTAAGGAATAAAATATTTATAGGTTAATACTATTATTAGTCCTTAGTTTGATCAAATTTTAATTTTGGTCCTTATAGTTTCAAATAGTTGGTTTTGATCACTATAGTTTAATAAAGATTTGATCTGAGTTTAATGATGGGTGTCTACACTATTAACGAGTTTTGGTTTTGGTCCCAAAAAACCAACCCCTTGTTTTCCTTGTTTGATTAACGAGTTTTGGTTTTGGTTGTGATTCTCTTCTTTGATTTCCTTGTTTCACATTGCATATAATGATACTGGAGCTAAAGATTCTTCCTCAATGGCAGGTCTCAAGGTTACTGACTGTATCCTATGTGCTATTATCAATGGCTACAGCAAGAGGAGAGGATTTAGAGCTGCTATAAGTGTTTATGAGCAACTAGTTTCAAAGGGTATGAATCAGGACAAGTCACCTATGCATCAATCATAAATGCTTATTGTCGTCTTGGCTGATACACTGAAGCAGAGAAGGTGTTCACAGAGATGGAGCAAAAGGGGTTTGATAAATGTGTTGTGGCCTATTCAAGCATGGTTGTGATGTATGGAAGAACAGGGAAGCTAAAAGAAGCAATGAGGCTAGTGGCTAAGATGAAAGAAAGAGGATGTAATCCTAATGTGTGGATTTACAATTCTTTGATAGATATGCATGGGAAGGCTAAGGACTTGAGGCAAGTTGAGAAGCTATGGAACGAGATGAAGCGAAGGAAGGTGACGCTGGATAAGGTAACTTACACGAGTATCATGGCGGCGTATAGCAAGGCAAGAGAGTTTGAAAAGTGCATAAAGTTCTTCAAGGAGTATAGATTGAATGGTGCGGAGATTGATAGGGCAATGGCAGGTATAATGGTGATGGTGTTCTCAAAGGTGGGACAAGTTGGTGAATTGGTAAAACTATTAAGGGACATGAAGATAGAAGGAACAGGATTGGATGAGAGGCTGTATCAGTCTTGTCTGAATGCTTTAACTGAAGCTGGAATGCAAGTACATGCCAGGTGGTTGCAACAGAGTTTCAAGGCAACATGAGGTTTGGGGTCTTCTTTGATTGAAGGATCCAATAATAATGTGGAGAAAGACATGAAGAAAGAGTAGTGGGATCCACCTGCCACTTCAATTTCTTGCTCCCTCTGTCTCTCTCTTAAGTGATTTTGCACTATATAAAATAAATATGTGAGAGAGATTCTGACTCATAAAGCACATAAGTATTTTTTTTAAGTAGTGGTATACAAGCACTTGTTAGTTAAAAGTGAAGCTAGAAACACTAGAAATGCCTTAGCATGTATATATGTATGTATAGTAATGTATAACTTCCTTGTGAGTTAGAACAATGTGTTTGGGAGATAGCTCTTGTAATTTTTTAATGTAAGGAGCCAGGACTAGTGGAGCATGAATCACTAGGGTTTGTCTTGGCGTTGCTCAATGTATGTATCATGTCTATACTACTTGTCTTGGCTGTTGTATGTGTGTATATATATGTGTATAGGAAATTTGGGGATTTTAATTAAAGGGCGAAGGTGCAAAAATACCTATTTACATATCTCACATGTGCGTCTAGCACCAATACAATCCTTGTGTGCAAAATTATCCATAATCTTTAAAAAAAAGAGACAAAAATACTAACTCCAATAATGAAGACAAACATTCGTTGTTTTTGTTTTGTGGGCCCCACTTAAGGGCGAAGGTGCAAAATTACCCATTTACATATCCTGCAGGTGCATCTGACATCATATGCAATCCTTGGGGTGCAAAAATACCTATGATCATTATAAAGTGGACAAAAATGCCAGCTTGGTTAATGAAGGCAAACGCCCATTAATTTCTAGTTTTTTGAGCCCCACTTTAATCATTTTTAAATAATTATTTAAAAAACTTTCACCCTCTCTCTCTTCCCCGCACCCCTCTCCTTCTTACCCTACTTTCTCCCCCTTCCAAACTAGAGCCCCACCTTCATATTGACAATAACTCTCTCCGGTCACCCAAGCTGAAAGCATGTGTTACCCTTCATCGAAACTTTTCCCTTCATTAACAAAACTTTTCCCTTCATTAATAAAGCCAGAACTTAACCTTTACAACGCGACAAAAAAACAAAAAAGGAAAAATACAACTTTTGGATTTGTTAATGAAGGGAAAAGTTTCGATGATGAACTATGTAAGGGCATTTGGAGGGAGCAGGTAGCACAAAGGTGGCGACCATGTGGGTAACCGGAGAGAGTTATTGCCAATGTGAAGGTGGGGGCTCTGGTTTGGAGGGGGGAATGAGAAAGTAGGGTGAGAGGGAGAGGGGTGCGGGAATAGAGAGAGGGTGAGAGTTTTTTAAGGAGTTTTTTAAATAATTATTTAAAAATGATTAAAGTAAGGCTCACAAACAAGAAATTAATGGACGTTTGCTTTCATTAAACAAGCTGGCATTTTTGTCCACTTTTTTAATGATCATAGGTATTTTTGCACTCAAAGGACTGTATATGATGCTAGAAGCACATGCAGGATATGTAGATGGGTAATTTTGCACCTTCGCCTTTAAAAATAATTATTTAAAAAATATAAAGTGAGGCCCACAAAACAAAAAAACATTGGACGTTTGCCTTCGTTGATGGAGCTGGTATTTTTGTCCCTTTTTTTGAAAGATCATGGGTATTTTTGCATCCAAGGATTGTATATGGTGCTAGACGCACATGTGGGATATGTAGATGAGTATTTTTACACCTTCGCCCTTAATTAAATATCATTTCAACTTTTTTTGAAGGTTAAATTTTTGTTTTAGTGTTTATATTTTTTATTTAATATTTTTACTTTTGTCTATGTAGTTTTACAATCCATAATTGGGTTAAAAAATTTTTATTTACTCCAAGCTAATGAACATTTTTCAACATATTTATATTTATAATTGTCAGCCATAAAACATCTTGGACATGTTAAATATAGTTTAGCGGTATGAAAATTGAAAACTCTAATGTAAATAGAAAGTTGTGAGTTCAATCTCGTTTATAACTTTATATAATTAATGCATGTTCTTCTATTTTTTCTTAAAAATTAATGTAGGGGGTATGATATGAATTTAACTCTTATTCAATCCAATGTTTATTGATAAATACATTACATTAATTGATTATGTGCCTGTTTGGGATGACGGAATATTTTTTAAATCACGGTGGCTTCTAACTTTTTGAAAAATGGGGTATTTAAGTTGGCATTTTGGCTACTGAGGTTTTTTTTTTTTCAAAAGCAGCTTTTGAGAAAAAGCTCAAAAGTCTATCTTTTCAAAAAAAAAAAAAAGTCACTTCTGCCCCCACCAATCTAAACACAAATCACATTTATAATCTGACTTTTGTAAAAATTAGATTAAAAAAAAGCAACTTCTACTACCGTTAACCTAAATAGGCCAAAAGTCAGATTTAAAAAAAACAACTTCTATCACCGTTAACCTAAACACCCTATATGTACGCCCCATACTATCATCAAATCATATATGAATTTACTTATAAATTTTAAGTAAAAATTTATTCATTTATGAAAATATAAATGATGCCAACTCTATAGAAATGCAAGAAATATTTGTTTTATATATATTGTTAATATAAAAATACCTCAGCTCACGTTCAACTATAATGCATCCATTACAAGATAATCCATCACAAAAGTACAGTTGGCCAAAATTTAACCTCAAGAATAGGTTACATAAGCAGTCGCAATGTGTCATTTTCTATTTTTAGAGGAATTTTATAAATTTGACATATCAAGGAAACCAAGTTACACAATGCAAACATTAATGCCCTGAGTAGAATTAACTCTATCCGAATTGTTCTCAAGTTCAATCAGCCTCCCTTGGTCCATAGTGGTTTTGCTTAAAAATTGGGAGCACTATGTGGCAGAAAGCTTTGGCCTTCTTGTCAAATTTGGATCATCCAAATCAACATGATATAGACCATAACTCGAATTATATCCACCGAACAATTCGGGTAAATCCAACAAGGACCATAAAAAGTAACCTCTTACGTTGGATCATTTCTGTGAACATGTCAAATATTTTTTTGAATGAAAAACACAGAGAGAGAGGGAGGGGGGGGGGAGAGAGAGAGATTAGAGATTATTGTGTGATAAACTTTGAAGATGGAAGTGATGTTTCTAAAAATTGCTATCACCTGTGCTTACCTTAATGCATCAAGAGTTGCTCCAATGTGTGCTTTCAAGTAATTCACTCTTGGCGAATCAGTCAATGAAGAACTTGGTCGTGTTCGTTGCCCTGCATAGTTTCAAAGGTTGTTACATATAAAAAAGGATGGCTCAATTTACTAGGCTCCCACTAGACAGAGTTTGAAGAGGGTCAGGTATACGTATCCTCATCCTCATAAGTAAGCAGAGAGACAGTTTTGTGGAAGAGTCAAACTAGCATAATTTATAAAGGTTGTTACATATCATTTCGTAAAAATTTTCATAAATACCAAATTGAATAGTTAAGAGATCAACTTTTGAAAACAAAAATTATCTTAAGAATTCAATTGTGCGTGCTAGAGGGAAGGGAGAAATTACCGTTTTCATGAATGTAAATAGGAAGATTAAAGTAAGTTTGCTTGAGGAACACCAGCAAGCCTTGTAAACCCCAAGGGATAATGGGAAACTAAAACCAACCCAGAAGGTTAATTGTTACTCAAAATATATCCAACAACGCAACAAGCTAAGTTCTGACTACTTTATATTCTCAGGAAAAAATTGAAAAAAAAAACTTTCCATACCTCAAACCAAGCATTTCCGCTACCTGTTACAAGTAATTTTTGGGGTTGAGTGATAGATTCTATTAAATAATGATGGCGTGAACATATATTATAGAGAAAAGGTTTGTCCTCTAATCTCCTATGAATTGCCATTTATTTATATGAGCTCTGGTCCTTGATATAAGATCTCATTTGTAGTGTAGTTTATAAACGAGACCTTATATTAACGAGTGGAGGTAGTATTACTCTTTCAGGGTCTGTTTGGTATGAGGGATTTGGAGGGGAGGGGAAGAAAATTTTTTTAGAGGCATATTTAAAAAAATTTGAGAGGTGGGGTTAAAAGATATTAATTAAATTCTCTTATGTTTTTATCTCATATCTTCTCTTCATTAAAATTTTATAACCCCACTTCTTCAATTTTTTTTACATTCAACTTACAAAAGTTTTCCTTTTTGCTCCCCTCCCTTCCAAATCCCTTGTACGAAACAACCCCTCATAGTCTAATCAAGCACATTCTTAATGTTGAAAGTTCGCTCTCCTCAATCTATTAGGGATTTAAAGGACATTATAGATATGCATGCTTTTTTTAATTTTTTCATTCCCTTCCCTTCAGTTCTATTTTGAATTTTGGAAAACAAATGATTCTAATCTTTTGATGGGGAATAAAAAAAAGGATCGTATTGTACTGATTGGTGGCAATGCATATGTTGGACACAACATAGCCTTCAGCTTACCTGCAGTTTCTATAGCCATATCTGCCGCGGCGTCTCTGTCATCCATCTGTGGCGTGCTTTCTCTATTCTTAACATAAAGTGTGCTATAATAATTTAATCCTGCCAAATCAACCGATCCCTTAATAGTGTTTGATTCAGTTTTGGTTAATGAAGGAAGTTTGGAACCAACAATCTTCTTCATTGTTTCTGGATATTCTCCAAATCGTAAGAGATGGAAATACCTTCAACAACAAAGTGAAAAAGAGTAACAGGGAGTTGAAACAGAGGACATGCATACGTCATATGCATGTCCTCTGTTTCAACTCCCTGTTCTGTTTCATTCCCCTGGGGTTGGACAGGACTCGTCCTCAAGTCTGAATCAACATCATCAATATACGGAGATAGATCCGCAACATTGAAAGTGGCGGAAACACCGTAGGCACTAGGTGTAATATCCCAATTTTTGATTAAGGGAAAATCATGATTATTGTGGATAATTATGAATTTAAATTGAATTATTATGTGTTATATGGCTATTTTAATTAATATGTCATAATTATTGAGAAATTGGAAGAATGGAATTATTGGCCATGAATTGGTAATTAATGGAGAAATTAATTACTAACTAAGAGAAAATGAGATGTGTGATTAAAATGGCTAATGGGAGAGATTAGGTAAGTTAATTTGTGACTTATTTGGTGAGAGCCAATGGTAGTGTGACAAGTGGCAAAGAGTGAGTATGGGAGAAAGTCAAATGAGATTTTTAAATTCTATTTTCTCTCTCTTCTTCCCTCTAGATCGGCTGACAAGGGAGGGAGTAGTGTGTCATCATTTGCTTCTTCTTCCTCACTCCATCTCTCACATTTTCTCTCTCCCATTTCGTGCTGCCATTGTTGAAGGCAAGGGAAGGAAGAAAGCTTGATTTTTGAGTAGGTAAATGATCCCTATTGCTCAAACTCCCTTCATTAAAGTTGATCCTTGAGTTAAGAGCAACATTTCTATGGTTGTAGTTTGTCTATTGGTTGTGGTTTGTGGCCACCCGAAATTTTGGAAAGTGGTGAATCAAGGAACTCCTTTGGGAAAGTGATAGAGGTGAGTAAGACAAACCTTTCTATATAGGTTTTGTAGCCATTGGTTGAGTTTGAAATTTCTGGAAATTTTGCCTTGAATTTCGAAAATGAGGGTCAATGTGTGGTTGGCATGTTGTTGTCATGGAATTAGTGCTTTGATATGTGTTTTGGGTTGATAGAATGGATTTAGGTTGGAAATGTGAAAGTTGATACCTTTGTGATAGCTTTAGTGCATTGGGCAAAACAGGGCATGTGATTGGGTGGTGATTTTGGTCATTTTGAGATTACCATTATGTTCCTTGAGTGATTTTGTGTGGGAATAAGCTTGGTCATTAATTTTGGAGTTATTGAACACTTTGGTAGAAAATTGGAAATCTGTTTGGTTTGAGCTCTGTTTTGTGCAGTAATTTTGTATGAGCGTTTTGAGTGACCAAATGGTATTGGAAAATTATGAAACTTTCCAGTCTTAAATTTCACGTCCCAAGCTTCGAAATGGACATATATTTTGTGTCATTTCGTTTAGTATTCTGTGAGATATGGTTGTCCAAAGTTTGGGACTGAAACAGAACTCTGTTTTGGAGTAGTGTGTAGTTTTTAGTGATTATGTATTTTTGTAGTGATTTCCAGTGATGGGCTATATTGTTTCTTGAAAGAGGACTTATATACCTTTCATTTGGCTTTGGAATCACCTCGTTTTGATGTTTCTAGAATTAGTTATGAATTTTGGAAGTTCAGCCAAGAGTCAGGAAATTTCTTGGCCGCGGCCCATGAGTGGCTGGCCGCGGCCCACGACCTTCTGACCATATTTGGGCCGCATCCCAAGGAAGGGCTGGCCGCGGCCAACCCCTGTGTTCCAGCACTTTGAGTTTTCGAAAGGAGATCTCTAATCTATTATTTCCTGACCTTTTAGGGCTTTTATTAGAGGCATTTGTGGCCTCTTAAGGGTCAATTATGATAACCAACTTTAAGTGTTATGAAAATGAGAATTTGGAAAAGAGAATGATCCTATGTCCTTGATTTGGTTATAGGGTTGATATTCGCCCTGATCATGGTTTGATATCCGCTCGGATCGCAAGTAGTCGACGCTGGATCATACGTGGAAAGAATAAGTGTAGGGAACTTACCTCTCCTGCATGTATTGATATTTGTGTTTGTGTATTGATGCATGTTATTGCTTTGCTTGATTATGTGAAACATATATGAATGATTGAAGCTCTGTTTCTATTTATGCTATGGCCATGAGTATGTTGTTGAAACATTGAGCATGCGGATATATCATTATGTGAACACGAGTTATTGTGATGCAAGCATGTCCTGCATTAAACACTTATCTTGTATGCATATTGGTATCTATTTCCTACTGGGATTCTCTAGAATCTCACCCTCCCCTACCAACATTTTAGGCAGGAAAAGTGGCTCGAGGAAGGAGCAAGCGACTAGGGGCGGCGAGAATCCCTTATGGGCATTTGTATTTGGTTGTTGGTTATCATTTCTATTTGGGATAATGGTAGTTGATTTGGATGTATTTGGAGTTGTATATGTTAGGATGGATATATGGGTGTATATGTTGTGGAGGTGTATTTGGATTGTATTTGGATTGAAATTTCTGTAATCCCCATTTGAGAAATTGTAAAGGGCGTATATGCCCTATGAACCTTTAGTGAAGATATGAACCCGGGATTGCCGGGATTGTTATTGTGCACTCTGATAGATTATGAATGTTAATTATCTTCGCAATGTAATTATATTCAAAATGTGAATGTGAGACCAGGTTAAAGTGTTTGATTTTGAAATGTATTTGTGAAAACCCTATCTTAAGGATGGGGAATGTAAATGAATTTTGATTATTATTGGTCTCTATTTCACTCTAATGTTGTATTTCGGATATAATTATGGAGAGGGTTACACTAGGCAATTCCACTTTGTAAGCATTATTGTTAATTTTTTGTATGATCTTGAATGGTCCATTAGCTCGCGGAGATAACTTGGCGTTTGGTTGTTTAGGAAAACGTTCCTTCCTCAAATGTATCTAGACCAAATCCCCCACATTAAAGACTTGATGCTTCCGATGCTTGTCTCGTTGTGCCTTGAGTTTCAAATTCTGCTTCTGAATCCTATTACAGACCTACTCATGTAATTTCTTAATTTCCTTGGCCCGCTGGACCACATTGGCACTATATGTTGCTTATCAGATGATGGCGTTAAATCAAGTGGGCTAAGAGGACGAGTGCCATAAACAACTTCAAATGGACACTTTCCGATTACCTGATTGGTGGAATTGTTGTAAGCAAATTCAACTTGAGCAAGAATAAGATCCCACTGCTTCAAGTTCTTTCCAACAAAGCTTCGTAAAAGATTTCCAAGAACTCTATTGATAGCTTCTGTTTGTCCATCAGTTTGTGGATGGCTAGCATTGCTAAACTGAAGCTTGGTTCCCATCTTCTTCCATAAAGTCCTCTAAAAATGGCTTACAAACTTGATGTCTCTATCAGAGATGACAGTTTTTTGAATTCCATAGAGACGAACAATCTCCTTGAAGTACAAATCTGCAACTTGAACTGCATCATTAGTCTTTTGGCAAGGAATGAAGTGAGTCATCTTTGAAAAACGGTCAACAACCACCATTATAGAGTCCTTTTGTCTCTGGGTTTGAGGTAACCCGAGAACAAAATCCATACTCACATCCTCCCAAGGTGCTTCGGGTAGTGGCAACGGCATGTACAACCCGGTATTTTGGCTTTTGGATTTAGCTAGATGGCATGTTCTGCACCTTTGGATATGTTTGTTTATATCCCGTTCAAGTCTTGGCCAATAGAAGTTCTCCTTTACTAAGGCCATAGTTTTATCTCTACTGAAATGACCAGCTAATCCTCCATCATGGGCTTTCCAAATTATAGCTTCGCGTAGTGAACAACGAGGAATGCAAAGGGTTTTTCCTCTGAATAAAAATCCTTCTTCCCTATAATATTGTTGAAATGGCTGAGACTCAGTGGCACTCCAGGCACCTTGGAAATCAGGATCTTCTTGATACAACTCTTTTATAGTTTCAAAACCCACTACTTTGGTTTGCATAGTCGTTAACAAAGCATAGCGACGACCGCGCATTAGCTACTGAATTTAGGATTCTAGCCTTATGTTTGAGTAAAAATGGATAGGTCTGCAACATTTCACTCCAAGCGGCATGCCTTCGATTGATCTTCTGTTGAGAATTCAAATGCTTGAGTGATTCGTGGTCAGAATAGAGAATAAACTCTTTATGCAACAGGTAGTGGCTCCAATGTTGCAAAGCTCGAACAACAGCATAGAATTCTTTATCATAGGTAGAATATTTGAGCTTAGCATCATTAATTTTTTCGCTGAAGAAAGCAATTGGGTGGCCTTCTTGACTCAGAACAGCACCAATCCCAGTGTTAGAGGCATCACAACTGACCTTAAACACTTGATCAAAATTAGGAAGACCTAGCACAGGAGTTTCTGTCAAGCGTTTCTTCAGTTCTTCAAAACTTATTTGAGCCATTTCTGTCCATTGAAACTTGTCTCCCTTGATGCAATCCATGAGGGGTGCAGCAACGGAACTAAAATTTCGAATGAACCTCCTATAGAAAGAAGCTAATCCATGGAAGCTCCGAACTTCTTGGATAGATTGCGGAGTTGGCCAACTGTTAATGGCTTCAATTTTGCTTGGGTCAACTCGTACACCTTCTGCAGTGATAATGTAACCTAGAAAAATGACTTCATTTGTCAAGAAAGTGCATTTCTTCAAATTGGCATAAAGTTTCTATTCACGAAGAGCTTGCAATACTTGACATAGGTGCTCTAAGTAATCTGCTATGCTCTTACTGTAGATAAGAATGTCGTCAAAGTAGACAACAACAAACTTGCTAATGAAAGGGTGAAAGACCTGGTTCATCAGGCACATAAATGTGCTAGGAGCATTTGTCAATCCAAATGGCATCACATTCCATTCGTACAACCCATCTCTGGTTTTGAAAGCGGTCTTCCATTCATCTCCTGGATGAATTCAGATTTGATGATATCCACTACGAAGGTCAATCTTAGAGAAGATGGTAGAGCCATATAACTGGTCGAGCATGTCATCAAGCCTGGGTATCGGAAACCGATACTTAATTGTGATCTTGTTGACTGCACGGCAATCTATGCACATTCTCTAGCTTCTATCTTTCTTGGGAACTAGGAGTACAGGTACGGCACAAGGGCTGACACTTTCACGGATCAACCCCTTTTTCAGCAATTCTTCAATTTGGCTTTGAACTTCAGCATGTTCTTGAGGACTCATTTTGTAAGCTGGCCTGTTAGGAATTACTGCTCCTGGAATAAAATCCATAGCATGTTGAATGTCTCGCATGGGTGGTAATCCCGACGGAATTTCATCTGGAATCACATCAAGAAACTCTTCTAACAATGGCTGCACTTTAGGTGGAATGACAGTTCCATTATTTGTCTCGAGCAATAGAAGAAAACCCATTACTTGGCTTTCTGTTTTGGTCACCTTCTCGACTAAAGACACTAATGGTTTGGATTCATTTTTGCCTTTATTGTGTTTATCAGGTGGCAAAGGAGCGAGCTGGATCTTCACACCATCCTTCTGGAAGGAATATGTGTTTGCGTGACCGTCATACAGAATATGTCGATCGTATTGCCAAGGTCTCCCCAGAAGAATATGACAGGCATCCATGGGAACAACATCACACCAAATTTCATCATGATACCTTTTACCGATAGAAAATGTAATAAGGCATCGTTTTGAAACTTTTACCTCGCTGTCCTGGTTAAGCCATTGAAGCTTATAAGGGCACGGATGGTTGTGAGTCGGTAGTTGTAATTTTTCTACCATGTTGTTGGAGACTACACTTTCTACTATGACATCACAGACTTTGCCTTGAGTAGTGCAGCGAGTATGAAAAATGTTGCAACGTAGCCAAGGTTCTTCTTTCACAGTGGCTGTATGCAGACTCTCCTAATAACAAGTGATTCACCGTGATCTGCAGGTAGGGATGGAAATAGGCCAGGCCATTAACAGGGGCCTACGACCTGGCTTGATTTAAGCCTGGTAAGGCCTGGCCTGTTTAATAAATAGGCCAGGCTTCAGGCCTATTTAAAGGCCTTTTTATTTAAATAGGCCAGGCTTTTTCTTGAAAGGCCTGGCCTACGAGCCTGCAGGCTTAGCCTGTTTAATGTATACTATAAATAAATAATATTTTATTATATAAAATATTTATATTATTTATTTTATTTTATATTTTAATATGAGACTTAATTTTGTTAAAATCATATTATCTTATTTTGGATAAAATCATATTTACAATATTTGTGACGGGATAGTTGTGACTTATCGCATTCTATTGTGAAAAAAAAGCCCTAGCCGTCTTTCTCTATTCTCAGAATCCTCCTTATCATCTTAAGACCGTCGACCTTCTTTGATCTCCACTCTCACCAGTTACCATCGAGGCTTGATTTTGGCTCTCTACTTGCAACGCTGCTGTACAATCGGTATTTTGACTAGAACAAGAAGGAAAGCAATAGATACTCTGAGTTCAATCTTCCAAGTAAGACAAAATATTTATATATATATATATATGTTAATAAAAGTTTCAATCATCTTTTTCCTTTGTCTTGTTGTGGATTGTGAGTCAAATTGCTTTTTCTTTTGAATGTCACGTACTATTCTTGTCTTCTTATATAATAATCCACTGCATCAAATATATGGGACATTGGGGGTTAGTTTTTTTTATGCGTCTGAACTTCTTTCAAGGCGGTGGGTGGCTTCTATTAGTTTTTTTCTTGGTTTTTCTACTTTTTTTTTAATTTTCTTCTACTACGGTAGAATAACTTTCTTTGAGATCGGAAAACCAGACAGTAATCAAGGATGAACTAGAACATCAACTGAAGGAACTCCGTGGTTTTGAAATCGTCAGCGATTGAAAGTGAAGTCAACTAAACTGCTAAAGTGATAATCAAAGCAAGGAATGAGTAGGGAAACGAATTTGGGCGTTGGAAATTCTAAAAGTCACCTCTATATCTCTCTATATATATGGTTGACTATATTGGAGTCCCACTGCTTACTGTTCCCCTCCCATTATAATATCAGAAAACGCATGGAAAAATCTAGATTCAGAAAAGTGCGGCTGTTGCTTATATGATTCTCACTTTCCATTATAGTTTTTTTTGAATGAGAACAGCACTTTTATTAAAAAGCAATATGTACATCAGTAACTCGAGAGATCACAGTTGAGCCTGGATAGAAACTTAGTACAGATTAAATTGAAAATAAAGGACAGAATCAAGATCAGCAGGGGCTTAGAGCAGTCAGAGCTTCCTTTGCTTTACTTGTGTGGCTAGAGAGGGAAAGTGCTTCATTCACAAGACGGTGTGGCTCTATGCTTTTATTGTTGAATATCAGTTTATTTCTTGCCTCCCATAGTTTCCAGCACAGAATACCGAACGTGACGTTCCAATAGGAATTCTGGGGCCCTGGTTTTAGATTTTCTTTAAGCCAACGTTCAAAAGACATCTCAAAAAATTGAGCTTGTACCTGGTTTGGTAGAATCAGTGTCCAGCACATTTTAGCTAATTTGCATTCCCTGAAAACATGATTAAGATCCTCTGCATTCCCCCCACAAGTTGTGCAGTACTCACTAGTGGTCATGTTTCTCCTGACTCTTTCCTTGTTAGTGAGAAGCTTATTGTGAAGAGTGTGCCAGAGAAAGGTTCGAATTTGTTGGGGGCCGGGCCAGTGCCATGCTAGATCCTACTTGGGATTCCGTTCGCTCCACTCCTCACTTTTAATAGAACCATATGCCGATTGTATTGTAAATTTACCTGACCTGCACAGATTCCACTGATAGAAGTCCTGTTGAATAGTTGCTGTTGGAGGCCTGATTTTAGCTATTTGGTTGAGAATGTGTGATGGGAGCAAGTGCTGAAACTTTCCCCAACTCCATTGTCCCTCATCTGTCTTGATTCCATTATAGTTTTTCTTTATAGTTAATGCCTTATTAGTTAAGAGTGTGGATGTTGCTTGTTGTTGTCTGGACAACAATTTTTTAATATGAATTGATATATTTATGTATTTAATTAAATATATAACAACAACTTATTATGCAATTATTTCTCATTTTATCATATTAAATATATTGTGTCAAACTCATTCTTGATATGTTTTTCATGTTATGGTATGTTTTACATGTTATGGTTTTGACATTATGTATAGGACAAGTCATTGTATAATTTCTAATGGAGAGCATCAACAACACACTTGAATCTGTTCCTCCTCAAGAACCCCAACCTGAACAAAATAAGGAAAGTAATGATAATGCCTCTCAACAAGTAGTAACCAGGGGTGAAGAAGATTCCGGGATCACAAAAAAGCGGCGAAAAACTTCTGTGGTATGGAAAGATTTTGAAGAAGTTGTACTTGCTGATGGTGTCAAGAAAGCAGTGTGCTTGTATTGTAAAGAGAAATTTTCTACTGGTGGAAGGGGAGCTAGCACTAGCCATCTTAAGAGGCATTTAGATAGTTGCTTGCAAAGGAAGTTGATTGTCTCCCAACAAAAAAAGCAAACCACAATACAATTTCGTCCATCAAATGAATTAGGAATAAACCCTTTTATTGGTCCCGGTACCAAATACTCCAATGAAAAGATGAGAGAAATCCTAGCTACTTCTATCATGGTGCATGAGCGCCCTTTTAGCATGACAGAAGATGAAGTTTTAGTGTGGGCCTTTGAATATGCAAATCCAGATTTCAGAAAAGTCAGTCGTAAGACAACAAGAAGTGACTGTCTTAGATTGTATGAAGCTAAAAAGAAAGCTTTAAAAGATATATTGAAGAATGTGAGCAAGGTAAGCATTACAACAGACATGTGGAAGTCAAGCCACCAAGTCATTGAATACATGGTTCTTACTGGACATTTTGTTGATGCTACATGGAATCTTCAAAAGAGAGTTTTAAGTTTTGTCAAAGTGCCTGCTCCTAGGCGAGGAGTAGATATAGCAAATGCTATTTTCAAGTGCCTAAGATCTTGGGGTATTGAGAATAAAATATTCTCAGTTTCTGTTGACAATGCTAGTTATAATGACTCATGTTTAAGGAATTTGAAGGAGAACTTGTCATTGAGCAACAAGTTAGTGCTGGGTGGTCAACTATTTCATGTTAGATGTTGCGTGCATATTTTGAATTTGTTGGTGCAAGATGGCCTTAGCACCATTAAAGGTATTATTCATAACATTCGTGAGAGTGTCAAATTTATAAATGCCTCAGATGCTAGGCTAAAATATTTTTGTGAAGTTGTAGAGTTAAAGGGTTTGAAAGAAAGGAAACTCATTCTTGATTGTCCTACAAGATGGAACTCTACATTCTTGATGTTAACAACTGCAATGAAATTCAAGCATGCCTTTTCAGCTTATCATGAAAAAGAGCCTCATTATATTTATGCACCGGAACCTGAGCACTGGGAAAAGATTGAGAAGGTTTGTCGTCTCTTGGAAGTTTTCAATGATGCCACTCATGTCATCTCAGGTAGCGAATACCCTACTGCTAACCTATATCTTGCTGAAGTTCATAGGGTGAAACAAGTGATTGATGAGGCATTGGAATCTCCAGACTTGTTCATGAATGAGATGGCAATACCTATGAAAGGAAAATTTGATAAATATTGGGGGGAATGTAACTTGTTGATGGCTATTGCAAGTGTTTTGGATCCACGAATCAAATTAGCTGCCATTGAGATAAGCTTCCCCTTTATATATAAATCAGAAAATGAGGCTAAGCAAAATATCGAGAAGGTGAAAAGGGCATTAGAGGAATTATATCTTGAGTATATAGAGTTGTGTAAAGAAGACTCATCTTTTGCATATGGTGAAATAAATGCTGATGCCACTTCCTTGATAGATACTAGTGCACAACAAAAAAAAATAATGGAATGCAACGAATGTTGAACATGGTTCGTAAAAGGCATTCAGTTCCTTCGACCAAATCTGAGTTGGAAACTTATCTTGATGATGATCCTTACATTACTTCTCCTGATTCTTCTTCATCTTTTTGTGCCTTAGAGTGGTGGAAGAATAATAGTACAAAGTTTAAAGTTTTATCTAGGATGGCATCTGATATATTAGCTGTCCCTATCTCAACTGTGGCATCAGAATCCACATTTAGCGCTGGGGGAAGGGTGATTGATGAATATCGTGCTAGATTGAATGAAGAATCTGTTGAAGTTCTTTTATGTGGTGGGGATTGGTTTCGTCACAAATATGGGTTGAAGAGAAAACAAAAGGTATTAATATAATATTATATACTAGTTTATTTTTATATTTGTTACATATTGGTTAAACTTATTGTTGGACTAGTTATTTATTTTAAATTAATTCTTTCATTGTGTAGGAGCCATTTGAATAGGAGGAGATTATATTGAAGCCTTGATGCAAGCATTACTGTGTTGTTTAATTTTAATTTTAATTTTAATTTCAATTGTGATGTTTTCATTGTATGAAGATTGTTTTATTGTAGTGTTGCGTCACTAAAATTTTAGATTCCATCAAACAACAATTTACATTTTGTTAAAAATACTGTTTCACTTTAATTTTAATTACATGGGTAGTCTTTACATAGGCAAAAACCTATTTAAAGGCTACTATTTAAAAATATGTAGTCTTTAGTAGGCTTAAAGCCTACTTATGGTCTTTAAGGCATGAAACATGAGGCTTTTTTAAAGGCCTACATTATAAGTAGGCTTTTAAAAAGGCTTCAGGCCAGGCCAGGCCTTTTTAAGGCTCAGGCCTGAGCCTAAGAAAAAGCCTATATACAGGCTCAGGCTCAGGCTCAAGCTTAAGGCCCCCGTTACAGGCTCAGGCCTATTTAGCCAAAGCCTGGCCTGGCCTGGCCTATTTCCATCCCTATCTGCAGGAGTAATTTCTTCATCAAATATTGGCTCCTCATCAAATATTGGCTCCGTTTCAGGCATAGGCTCCCTTTCTTCGTTAAATACTGTAGAAGCTTCCCCTTCCATAATAGTGACAACTCTGCGGTTAGGATAGTTAGAAGCGATGTGACTGAATCCTTGACACTTGAAGAGCTAGGATGATGTATTTGTGGCTTACGCCCATCAAAAGGAATTCTGGTTAAGGAAGACGGTTGGTATGGAGGCCTTCTGGGCAACTGCTTCTCAATACGGATGGCTAAACGGATGACGTTATCCGGAATCCAGTATTGCTGGAGTTGTACTGGATGGGCGATGTTCGTATTTAACCCTCAGAGATAATGAGCTATTGTTTGCTCCTCCCTTTCTTGTATATCACATTTCATCATAAGTTTCTCAAATTCCCTGCTATATTCCTCTACAGACATAGCCTTTTGGCGGAGATTATGTAACTGAAGGAAATTATCTTGATAATAATTTTCTGGAAGAAACTTACGTGAGAGCTTGCGTCGCATCTTGACCCACTTTCGTATCTTGCTTTTTCCTTCTCTTTCACGCCTTTTCTTGAGATTTTTCCACCATATGGAGGCATGTTTCTTTAATTTGATGGCGACAATTTTGACTTTATGCTCATCGGGAATCTCTTTATATTCAAAAATTTGTTCGACGGTTTGAAGCCAATTGACAAATTCGTCTGGTTAAAGCCTTCCCTCAAATTTTGGTATATCTACCTTAATGTCATTAAGGAAGAATGACTGTTGTTGAGGACGATGGCGGTAGTCAGTGGACGACGAACTATTGTTATTTGAATCATCCTCTGGATATTCACTGCGAGATTTTAGCATAGCTTGCTGCGTTTGTACAGTGGTTTCTAGTTCTTGTATCCGACGTCTCATCTCGTCCATCTCAATCTCGCGTGTGTTTCTGTGCTTGGAGGCATTTTGGAATTGTTCTTGAGGTTAGGTATAGGGTGGAGAGGTATAAGGATATGATCGGTTTTTATGGCAAGTAAGGGGTAAAACTGAAAATTTTATGGACAAATGGGGTAGAAAGGTAATTTCTTAACTTTCAAGGATGGAAATGTAATTTTGGCAAAAATCTGGGGCCAAAATGTAATTCCAGAAAGTTTTGGGGTCTGAAATGTAATTTTGGCAAAAATTTGGGGCCAAAATATAATGTTAGAAAGTTTTGGGGTCCTAAATGTAATTTTGGCAGAAATTTCGGGCCAAAATATAATTTCAGAAAGTTTTGGGGGTATGAAATGTAATTTTGGCAGAAATTTGGGCCAAAATGCAATTCCAGAAAGTTTTGGGGTCCGAAATGTAATTTTGGCAGGAATTTGGGACCAAAATGTAATTTCAGAAAGTTTTGACTGACTGGGATTGATGACGTGGCGGTTATGACACGTGGCAGTCAACAAGTGGCTGACATGTCGCTGACGTAGCAGATCAGGATGACGTGGATGTTGACGTCATCATCTTCAACCTCTGAACTCCGGCGACTGTCTGAAATTCCGTCGACTTTTCCGGCGACGTCCGTGGAGGCGTGTGGAGTTGTTTCACGGCGGTGACCGAGGCTATTCTTAGGTTTTTCGGCCTTCTGAACACGATGGTGAGGTCGGTTTCTTCAAAAAATGCTCCGAGAGTAAAAATCCGACACCCCCTTTTTCTCACGTTTTTTGTTTCTCACCCACTCCTTACTCTTTCGCTCTCTGGCACTCTGGAACTCAGCTCTGGTATCAAAATGGTATAGAAACCAATCTCAAATGTGTTTATTCCAAATCTTCATGCATTACAATGAAAACACACACATTTTTTTTTGCCAATAATGAAAACACACACCTATTTATACTAAAATCACACCCTTGTAAATTCTTTAAAATAATGCAAAAGTCAGAACCGACAGCCACACCAACCCCTCTGTTGTCGTTCCCTGTTCACAACGTCATTGCATACGTCATATGCATGTCCTCTGTTTCAACTCCTTGTTCTGTTTCATGTCCAACAAGCATGATAACATATGCTTACTAAACTAACTAACACAAGACAGAATAATACTCCATGAGATAGATATCATATTGATAAGAGTAAATTACCTGGACCTCTCTTGAATTTTGTTAAAATTACAGTCTTAACGGCATCGGTTTGCATGGTTGAAGGCAATACAGTGAGTTTATGAATTAGCTTATTTTTAGTGGTTTTGTGCTGAACAAGATAAGCATATGAGAAGAGTTTTGTTTCGGCTTGCGTAAAAGTATTTTTGAAAAGCTAATCCAAACATGTGAGATTGGCATTAGAATGATTCCTTGAAGTCATATTAGTAAGAGAACAGGCATAGAATGAGATGCTTGGATAGAGACATGGTGAATTTAAGGAAATTACCATCCAATAAAAAAGTCCTGGGCCTTTCGAGTGGCAGCTATGTCCTCAGTGGTGTTTGTTAGAGGAAGAAAATGATCAGAATAGATATTGATCCCAACAAATCCATGTTGTTTATCCTGCAAACAACTTAGATAAATTTCCTGCTCAAATGTGAATAAAAAGTGGAAAAATCTAGATAAATTTGAACTAGAGAAGAGATACATGAGTAGAAAAGATTCATAAACTTAGAACTAACGATTTGGATCAATAAATGATGTCAAGCTCACATATCTCCTCTATTAAGTCCAACAAAGAAGACCAGGATATCCCTAGCATTTGAGGCTCTTCCCGATCCTAGCATCTTAGTTAACAATGATAACAGTAGAAAGATATGATTCAAGAACATATTTTATTTCGTCTAAGAAGAGGATATTGAAGAAGTTTATCTCCTTTAGCATACTAACCCTATTCTAATAACAAAATTGGACAGAACAATTTAAATCCTGAATGATTGTAATTCAGCAAGTAATATCAAGTGATACGGAATTCAAACAGAATATTTGCACTTTACCTCAATACTATTCTGATCACAACCAAAACTTTGCATTTGAAGAAAACTACATATTTCCAAATAAAAAATAATGGTTATTTTATTTTTAACACATACATATATGTTTACCTGATACTTTACCTTATACAATCTAGCAGCCGATGCATGTGCCAGCAGTATATAGTGGGTTGCAATATATGGCTCAGTTGAGGAATTTCCAACAGAACAATTAAACCCAAAGGGAGGAGAACATCGCT
This sequence comes from Inga laurina, assembly GCA_963855925.1. Classification (NCBI taxonomy): domain Eukaryota; kingdom Viridiplantae; phylum Streptophyta; class Magnoliopsida; order Fabales; family Fabaceae; genus Inga; species Inga laurina. Next base: position 1,477,990 of record OY979712.1, on the reverse strand, counting down.
TTGGTGCCATAAGCCCCGTGTCATAGCCTCCCAATGCAAATACGTTACCCTCGTTTGTGGTAGTCCAATACTTAACTCTGTCACCAAATTCTTTGAAGCACAAATCTGCATAAGCTGTGAAGTCTTTTCTACAATAATCAATAACAATGTCAACATATGTCAAATTGTTTTCACAATATAACATTTTTTTTAATATAAAGTCCTTGTTAACACAATTTGTCACAGTTCAATATTTAAAAGCCCTACATAATTCTTTGACTAACCCATCCTCCATAGGCATCCTTAAGTGCTTGGGGTAAGTCAAAATGATGTAAAGTAACATGAGGTTGGATTCCTGAATGATGGAAAAGACAAATCAGTAATTGGAAGATGCAAATGCAATCACTGTATGCAAGGGAATAAAGTAAGATAACCATGGCTTATGAGTTCATTGATAAGGGTGTTGTAATATTGCACTCCCTTAGGGTTCTTTTCCATCTATGGACATGTGAGGAGAGGATAGTGAGAAAAGAGTTTGAAATGATAGGAGGGTGATGAGAAATAGTGCAACTCTTTACACCTGGAATTACCCTTGACCATAAGATAGAAAATCTGTACGCATCTAAGCCCATTTTAGCTATGAGTTGCGCATCTTCCTGCGACAGAATGAAATTACAGAGTGGTAGAGAAGGAGACGAAGAGAAACAGAGATAGAGAAATAAAGAGGACAATGGAAGAGAAAGAAATGTGACACTAGGATTATAATATCATTGAGTACTGTAAAGAGAGTTTACATTACATAGCCATCTGGTTTAGAAACAAATAATTTTAAAGGTGAGTTTTCCATGCTTGCTTAGTTCTCCAATCAATTAACATTAGAGCTAGATTGGCCTTCATGGAAACAATAACCTGTGGAAGGTACAAACTGGTGGCCAAAGTGGATTTAATACAGTTATCTGTCAAAGATGTCACCTTCAAAGGCAAGTGCTACTACAGAGTCTCATATTGGGTCAAATGTAATTCTTCTGATACTAGAGATATTTGACTTTTCCCCCTCTTTATAAGCTCCCTTTTTTCCAGGATAGACTTCCCATGCTTAAGAAGTTAATTTAGTTGAGAGGGATATAAACATCAAGCTGCTTCTTAGAACAGCAATGTGAAGACTCAACTCTGATGTCCCTATTATACTTATAAAGTAAGAAAGCATATCAACTGACCTTGTATTTGTGGTATTGATCACATGCTATGTCTCCATCAGCTCCACCCATGTAATCTGAAAGTTAACGTCACAAGTAATGACATAATTTTATGAAATTTCATAGGTAATGTTTGGTTATAGGCATTTTAATTTTTTAAAACTTGAAAACAATTCGACACATCAATCATTAAAAGCAACTGGAAATGCCTAATCAATCAAAACAGCAATTAGCAAACAGTAACAATGCTTATATATTGATCCTCACATGCATGGAGTTTAAATTTGCCATTTTATTACCAGCATGAGCGAAGGTATCCCATATACTGGGCTTCCTCCCATCTTCATTTACAGCACCTTCAACCTTTGATATATATTTTCCCCTTAATTGCCTCCGTTAGTAGAAAGAGACCATAAACTACAACAAATACACTTCTTTTATCTTTGTTTCATTTGCAAACAATTCAGCCAGCCAAAGAAGTTTAAAAATCAGCTTCAATTCTGTGTGTTTAAGTTTTTTTCATCTTTCTTAGATTGTGCGCATATATCAAGTTTTTACAAGACAAATTCCAAAGGGGCTGGTGCAGGACTGCAGGTTTAGCTAGAATGTCACAAATCTTGAAATTTAAAAAATAAAAATATATAAAATTTTATATTCGAATATATTATATTAGTAAAAAATTGACAAAAAAGATTAGAATAAGCACAACATGCTTATTAAGCATTGAGCATTTATGAATCAAAGAGATACAAGAGTGTGCACCAGCTCCCCCTAGAATAGAGAATGAAGATAGCTGAGGGGGATAGTTTCTTAATCGTGAGTTCAAAATGAGGACATTTATTTTATTTTATTTTATTTTTTTGGTTCCAGAAAGTGCACTGGAATCGGAATCGGAGGAGGGAAACCTGATAGGCTGAAGTAGCGGCGCCAAACAAGAACTTCGGCGGGAAGTGACGTTTGCTAAACGTCGCATCAGCAGCAAACAGTAAGAGGTGCGCCGCCGCTGCCGCGGCAAATATGAAGATCGAAGACAAGCCAGATTGTTTCATGATTCTTGCCCCTCAGCCTCACACTCAGTATGACTGGTGGTTAGTGGTGGCTCTCGGAAGGCTTAAACCTCTCAAAACCATCTCCGGCTGTTCCTCCGTCCTTCACTGACCTTCTTCTTCCAGAACTTCAACTGTCGGCTATTCCCCACCACTATTGCCATCACCGAAAACCAAGATTGTGGTTCCCGTGGATTGTTATTTTATATTTTGCTTCCAGCTCACCACATAATCCTAGTTTAATTGCCCATTAATTCTGTGTCTCTTGTCCCATTAATTCTTTTTTTTTTTTCCGCGTACATGAGGCAAGCAAAAGTTTGAAAAGAGTTATTACAAAATATTACATACCAGGGGAAAATCTTCCTTTAGCACAAGTAAGATCTCTCAAAAATTGAATCCTACAACATTCCTGTATTTCCAAGAAAAGCAGAATCTATTGGTCTAGGCAATGTGCCTCCCTTGCGAGTGCATTTGTACATTGAAGAATTTCCCTAGATTCATGGTGAATCTGCACAAACCAATCAGCATATAAAAGCTGTCTAGTGTCTTCAATCAAAAGTTTGTAAGGATGGTTATCACAACTATCTCTCGTCAGAATATTTAATGCTTCAAGCGAATCTGAGAATAGATGTACATCATTAAGATTCAACATTTGACATACTTCAAGACCAGGCTTAATTGCTAAAATTTTTGCTATGGATACTGGGTAAAGGCCAAGTGATTTTTTGAAACCAATAATCCATTGGCCTTTATCATCTCGAATGACTCCACCACATGCTGCTTGATTGCCGATTGAAACTGAAGTGTCGACATCTACTTGAACTGCTCCTGTAGGAGGTGGTTTCCACTGAGTTGCTGGAAGATGACTACCTGGGTATAGTTGATGAAGAAATCTTTCAGAGGATACTGTCTCCATTAATTGAAACATCACTTGTTGAACAATTCCATTTTCTGTTGATGTAGATCCGTCAAAGACATGTTTGCATCGTGCCTTCCAAATGGTCCAACACACCAGGCTAAAAATTCTACTCTATGGCCAGTGAGTGAATCTACGCCTGGTTGGGTTAGAATGTATATTCCATTTTATCCATCCTTGCAAATCACAGTTATAAAAAGCAAACAGTTGGTCAGGATTAATAAAATATCTCCACACTTTTTTTGCACACTCACAGTTTCGCAATATGTATATAACGCTCTCCTCACAAGGGCAACCCAAAGGGCAATAAGCACTATCTGAAATCCCTCTCTTGACTCTTAGGGAATTAGTAATCAATCTTTCATAAGTAACCTGCCAGAAGAAGAATTTAATTTTTTTCGGTACTTGCCAACGCCAGATCTTAGACCAGACCTGAGAACTATTGAATTCCTCCGCTTGAGAAAGGAGGTTATATGCTGCCTTGATAGAAAATTTACCGTCTGAAAAATTTCGCCAAATGACTGAATCCGTATTATGTCCATGTGGGGATGGCAATTGCACTAGTATGTTCACCACCCATTAGGGAAGGTATAACTTGTATTTTTCCTCATTCCAATTACCATTCGGTAAAACAAAGTCCTCCATTTTATCTCTAGGATTGATTTCATGAAGATTCTGGTTAGCAAACTCAATGAGAGGAATAGGAAGTGGATTCCATAGGTCCCACCAAAAGAAAGTATCACGACCATTTGCAATTTTCATGCCCACACCTCGCAGAAAGAACTCCCACACCTTAACTATAGCCTTCCAAGTTAAAGATTGAGATTGTTTTGTAGCCACCTCTCGGAAAAGATTGTTTCCACACCCGGATTGACTTTACAAGCATTTAACCCACAATGCCTCTGGTCATGTGATTCATTGCTGTGGTTTTGAATTTGACAATGATGTGGTTTAGTGGGGCTAATGTCACGAGGGGCAGCAACTAATTTCTCTTTTCTCCTATAGTAATTTGGAGCTACAAAAGGGGAATTTTAGTTTTGGTTAATTAATTTAAATATATATTTATGATTTTCTTGGTTTTAGGAGTTATACTTTATAGGTAAGATTAATATTTGTGGTTTAAACTTTGTTTGAACCAAATTTATGATTTGAATTAGTTGATGTTGAATTTTATACTCATCAATATATGTGGTTACATTTTCATTGTAATTTTCTTGATTCTGTAACATCCTAATTTTTACTTATAAGATATAAATATAACTAAGAAGTAATTATTTATATTAAAATATATATATATGGATTTCTGAAGGAAATTTTTAGAAGCAGATTTGGTTAGAATATAATTTGAAATAATATATATATTAAAAACAAATAAAAAAAATAAAGTGAAATCAATTAAAGTGCCACTAATTGTTGTCTAATGGATATATATATATATAAAAGAGGTAAGACATGCTCATTATGTCTTGCTAAAAGGAAAAAAATTAATTAAAAATTATTATTAATTAGGTGGAGGGGTATTATAAATACCCCTGTCCATATTCACTTAACTACGTAGAGAAATGCGTGAAGTGTTGCACTGAGAGGCTGAGGATGAGGTGTTGGTAGGAATATTTCCAGTTCTTTACGATCAATAAGGTATTTAAAATTATTTTTAATTACAAAACTTCCTTTATGAAAAATATTCTAAATAATTTTTATTTCTTATGATAGTAATTTCTTGCTGATTAGAGAATATTTTAAGATTATAATTTTAGGCAAGTTTAAGTTTTATCAGTATATAATCATAGGATTTTAGAGGATGATTAATAGTAAATTTTAATCGATATACTTTTGTTATTCAGTTGGTATAAGATTTTATAATAAATTTTCTATATAATCAATCTATAAATAATTCTATATTAGACTTTTTAACCGATTAAATTTGAGTTAAATGATTTATTTGGATTATTGAAGTATTCTTGAGGTTTTAATCAGTTTAGATTTTTTTTTAAAGATGAAGATTTAAAATTTAGTTATTTTATTTCCTAAACTTAATTTGGGATTTTATGTATTGGAATGAAATTAATAATAATCAATGACTTGAATAAGTTATTTGAGTTAAGAAAAATATTTAAATTAATAATTGGGATTTTAATGTGAAATTGGAATTTTTAGGAGTAATTAATTCAAAATTTAGAAACTATAAAATTAAGTTAAATAAATTAATTTTTCCAATAACTCAAGGAGTTATTAATATATAATAAATTGATTGTTGTAGATTGAATTTTGACGTGTATTTAAGCTATTGAATTAGGAGCTTGTGGTTATAATTTGCTTTGGTGAGAGGTAACCACTTTTCTCTTATTGAGCATGCTTGTATGATGTTTGTGAGTAATTTGTAAATATATAGAACTGTAAATTTTGCTATTGATATATGATGTGGACTTTGAAACTATGTTGTTAATGAAATGGTTTTGTGGGACTTATTTTCATCGAGCAATTACTAGTGATATTGTATTATATTATATTATATGAATTTGGTATTTATTTATGAAATTGGAAAGATTCTTTTGACAACTTGTCAATTATTATTTATATATATGATTGGAAAATTCCTTTTGATAATTGTGAATTGATAATGACATGTTATAATCACACAATATTGATGAGAGGGGATGGTGGATGTGGATTTGATGGGAGGTTACTTAAAGAGGAAATAAGGGGGTGAGTTCTCGTACAAAAAGAGGAAATAAGGTGGTGGACTTCCAGTTGTACACTGGTTAGTCCTTTGGCCCATTTGTGTTCAGTAAGGCCTTGACACCCCACTAATGTATTTCACTACAAAAAAATAGCTTATTATTCACAGAGTTCCATCACTAAAATCACTGCCGACGGAATTTACCGACGGAAATCCGTCGCTAAAAAATTATCGACGGACTTACCGATGGAACACATTCTGTCGGCAAAAAAATCGTTGCAAACACCCTTTGGGATAGAATCTTAGTCCGTCGGTAATTTGAGACGGACTTACTGATGTAACTTTCCGTGGGTAATGACCGATGGAATGCACACGGAATTCGGTGGGTAATGACTGACGGAATGCACACGGAATTTTGTGGCTAATTGCTGACGGAATTGAGATGGAATTCCGTGGCTAATTTCCCACAGAATTCTTGTCTAATTTCTCTCCAGAATTGTGGATTAGTCAGTAATTTTTTCTGTGCCATTTTTTTAATGATTTGCATGACAATAATTTTTAAAAAACTATTTAAAATGTTGAGCAAAATGCCTAATCATTGAACTTAAAATATGTTTAACTAAACAAGGCAAAATGTCACAAGTTCAAAGTCATTGAAACAGCAAAAAAAGACTTAATAGAAAGAAGTTAACAGTAACAAGTCTACGGAAACAATAAACATAAGAAAGCTACAAGTTTTCAACTTTGATTTTCATCTTCTTCATTTGCATTGGTAGCAGAGGGAGCCTCATCATTGGCATTGTTAGAGAAATTAGGCAATTGAATCCCCATTCCTTGCAATGCGGTCATAATTAGGTCAGTTGCTTGTTTAAGGTGCTAATTTTATTGTTTGAGATGTTCAGTCTCCTGTGTGAGGTGTGTTATCCTCGTGTGCAATTCTTGACCGTTAGAATCCCCCGTCAAGTTGATGGAAGGAGGTGAGGCAGAAGAAACAATATTTTGATTTTTAGATCCAAGCCCATAGATTCGACCCTTCTTGTTCTTACCACCGGTAACCTTTAACCACAGATTAAGTCCATCCTGATTAGATTGGACATTGCTTGTCCCAGAACTAACAAATACCTTTAGTCTCAGAAATTCATCCTACAAACAAAAAGTACATAAAATAAGTACATCATAACAGATTTATTTCCAGATCAGATTTCTCATATAAGGAGAACATAAAGAGAAAAGGATTTACCATACATGTTGTTGCTCTTAACCAGCAAGATGGAACAAAAAACCATCCAAAGATGTTGCTTCTGGCTAATCACTTTATATATATATATAGAAGACAAAGGTGGTACCACTAACTAATCAATTTGATTGAAGAAGAAACTCATATATTAATTCCTGCCATTAAGTGCATGTTGAATAGTATAATTTACAAGAAGTTAAGAGTACTAATTAATGAAGTGGTTTGTCTTTTCTACCACTAAATATTTGTTTTGTTGTGGGAAATGCAAAACTTGAGGTGAGAGCGATGGATCCAATCTGCGACCATATTCCTATGGGCTTAAAACAATAAACCAGAACTGGGTTTTAACTTTAACTCTTAAGATTGTGAGCTCCCAAAACCACTTCAACTCTCTAAACCAAAACCAGTGCCTGGTCAGTACAACTACATACTGTATTAATATTACGCTGTTTTGGAATATACAGTACAACCATTTTGGGCATCTTCCCTATCGAATTTTTGGACTCTTGTGCTTCACATCTACACAAGAACAGCTCTCACGCAGACACACACTAGATTTTTTCAGTTCAATAATAATAATAATAACAATAATATAGCGCGTAATAGAATCAAAGCTGAATCTGGTGTCTCTTGTAAGTGTTATATATATATATATATATATATATATATATATATATATATTATATTGGCAATGAATGGGACAGTACGAAATAGAGAGGATGAGAATGGGATGGATTGAATGAGAGGAAAAAAGGAAAAGGGAACAAAGAAGAAAAAATAATCATAATATTCCAGCATGGCCCCACATTGACATAATTTTTTTTGTCACTTGATTGATTTACAACTTTTCTGGGTGTAAACTGCTCTTTCAAAGCTAGCCTACCTTTTTTTCTATGTGTTGGGTTTATCCATCCATCAAAGAAAACCATATTCTATGAGAATTTAATAACAAATATCAGTGAGTCAGGAACAAATCAAAAGATCCAGATAAAACAAGTTAAAACCAAGTAAGATGCAGCAATAATGGGATTTGTATGAACGAATAGAAGAAGAAGAAGAACCAAATATAAGATGCAGCAAGGGAATGGGAGTTGCAGCAAGGGAAGAACCAAATATAAGAAGAAGAAGAAGAAGAAGAAGAAGAACCAAATATAAGATGCAGAAGGGAATGAGAGTTGCAGCAAGGGAAGAACCAAATATAAATACCTGAAAGTCAAGGGAATGGGAGGCTATGAATAAATATAAGATGCAGCAATAATAGGATTTATTTATTTTTTGTTTACAAAGGCCAAGCAAAGCTTGATGATTACAATGACCACTAACTCGGGGTCCCGTACGGCTCGTGCGAGTACACACTGGACTCTTGATAGAAGAGATCCACACACTGCCAAGGAGATAACCCAATCTCTACATAATCCTGACTATTTATGTGAGCCTTACATGCTAAGAAATCAGCGCATCTAAGGCTTTCCCTGAATGCATGAGCAATCTCTAAATCCCAGTCTCTATAGATAAGCGATTTGGTAGCAATTATGACATCGTACAATGGTGTTCGACCCCACAGCCAACCAATAGTAAATGCATAGCCTGTATGGAGTCTGTAAAAAGCCTAATCTTCTTCAACCCCATCTGCTTGCACACTTGAAGGCCCTGTCAGATTGCATGGATTTCCGCAGCAGTAGGGAGACTATATCCTAACTTCTATTGAAATCCATGCATCCAATTGCCTTGATAGTCACGTATGACGCGCAATAATAGGATTTATATGAACCAAATATAATCCATTATTTAAGTCTCTTGAATTATATACTCAAGCATGTGAATAGTTATTAATTATGCAAATGGGATAGACGTAGGAAGCAACAACCATATACTTACATGAGTTGCAGCTGCACATTAGTCCGCAAATTCTCCAATTTTCTCGTTATAATAAGTCTTCTTGAACAATTCAAACACAGAAGGCTCTCTTCCCAAATCTGCAGCCTACAAGTATTTATAAAAATGTATTATACGAAGCATCAAATAAGTAATGATTGAACCATTTGGAGATAAATTCTTACCATCCTCCTCTTATGCTCACTATTAGGAATACTACCCCATCGTGTTGAGTGCCTCCTTTGCTAGAGGTTCAATTGGTCTTTTCTATCTCACACGTGCTCATATATTTTGGTGTTGTCCACATTCTCTTTAACTCATTCATCACTTCGTGTGGAATCCACTTAGGTCTAACTTGCTTGTGAAACAACTCCTGCCTAGTAGTATGCATTGTACCTCTCAAGATTTCTGAACACTTTGCATTCTATATTCTCTTAACATCATCTTCATATTGTGGTAGCCATTTATATTTTCTCTGCATAAATGAGAAATGAAAAAGATAAAAAATACAAACATAATGAGGAAACAAGTAGACATAATACAAGTAGAAGATATCATATACCACCTATTCTTCAAATCACATTTTCCTATAATTGGCAGGTGTTGCTTTCCAACAATGACATGGATAGTCAAATTTCCCTTGAATTATCGGAAGCATTTGCCATATAGAACAAACAACAGGATTGAACTTAATAACAATTGTTAAAAGACCATTGTCATTGTTAGAATGGCTTTAAGATATACTAAATGAATATACAAATTATAGCAATATTGTTCATGACTTACGTTGTTTTTCAAGGATATATCCATATTCTACCATCAACGAGATCACGACCCTAAGGTGATAATCTACCACAAGGACCCTGTGGAGAGGGGGTGCGAAGATTCTATTCTAGGAGATGGTATTGGAGGAGATGGGACTGGAGATGGAGAAGGGTCAGGTGATAATGAGTGTCCACCAATTGATTCATGCGATTGTGGAAATGAGGGTTCACTTGAGTCATGATGCAATTGGGTGGATAATGTGGGTCTCACAATTGGATTAAGGATTTGAGCTGGTAATGAGGGTTGGATAAGTGGTTCATGCAATTGAGGAGCTAATACAAATGAAAATGATGGTCTAACAACCCTAGGAATAGACGGATTTGAAGTAGTTGTCTGAGGATGAGACAACTTAGGACGTTGCTAAGGAAGAAATGATTGTGGTGGGCTAATATCACACTTTGAGCAACGGCTTGACATCTACATATTCATTGTGAGACGTGAGTTAGTAATAAGAAATGAATAAATGATGATGAAATTTAATCAGAATAAAAAGTAAGACAATTAAAAGTCAATGCAATCAAAGGTAACAACAATAACTTCATTACAACAAAATGTAGTAACATTAATCTTCTTCGTCATCATCTTCATCTTCCTCTTCCTCTTCGTCTTTGTTTTCTCCCTTATGTTCATCTTCATCCATATAAACATCTTCAACCTCATCATCTGTATCTTCTTCTCCATCATTATCATCTTCTTCCTCATCATCATTATCTTCTTCTTCATTTTCTTCATATTCCATGTTACTGACCGGCATATCTACATCCTTATAGCGAATTTTAGTTGGAAGAGTGTCAATTATTGACATAGTTCATCATCATCGACAATTATTGGCAGTATGACTTCAAGGTCATCCACTAGAAATAGACCTACATTTGCTTCAGTTGCAGAAGTGTCAATTATGCTACGAGCCTTGATCTTAATAACAGCTAACCAATTTTCTATTTGAAGGCAACAAGGGTAAGGCATGTAGTAGACCTGCATTGCTTGTTGGGCCAAAATAAATGGGTCATACTTGTTATACCTCAATGATACATAAACTTCAACAGTCCTGTAATGTGGGTAAACCTTTGTACCACGATTCAATGTTGGATCAAACCACTCACATTTAAATAACACCATTCTCTTCACAGGGACACCCGTATATTCAAGTTCAACAATCTCATGTAGAATGCCATAGAAGTCATATTCTGCTTGTGCATAGTCAGTTCCCTTAATGCATACACCACTATTGTTGGTTGATTTATTAAGGGCAACTTCAGCTGTATGAAACTTGTACCTATTCACAAAGTACATAGGCCATGTTCTCGCTCTTCTCTTTAGGCCTCAAGCAATGCCATGTAAAAATGAATCCGCAATATTGTAGGCAGGATTTTCAACCTAATTGACATAATCAATAAGAATCATGTAAAATAAAGTTTGTTGCAGGTATTTCATTCATAATATTAACTACTTACATGACCTTTAAACCATGATGTAAATCTATCATTGATATGAGCTTTTATCTCATTATCTGCAATTTGAGGGTGCTCTTCCTTTAATTTTTGTACAAAAAAATTGCATTGCGAGTTATGTGTTAACCATCATATATTTGACAAAAATTTTAATTTTTTAGGATTTAACATCACTTACTTCAGATATGGTTGCACCTCATCACAATTCATTAGAATGAATGTAGTCACGACTTTCACATCTTCATCCCTTAAGAAACGGGATTTACAAGTCCCATAAGGTCTTCCTTGATGATTAAAAATTGAAATAGTTAGCAAATCCGATTCTCCACCATCATCGTTTCTGATAGGTCTTGTTATTCTTGGTGGAGCACCTGGCTCAAAGTAGTGCGAGCAAAACAAGGCAGTCTCCTCAACAATATAAGCTTCACATATAGATGCTTCAACCTGAACTTTGTTCTGTGCCTTTTGTTTTAAGGTACAAAGAAACCTACATATAGTTAGAGCCGGGAAAACGGGCCGAGCCCGTCGGGCCAGCCCTGGCCCTTCAAGGGCCGGGCTTGTAAATTGTAGCTTCAAAAGGAAGTCGGGCCTAAAAGGGCCGGCCCTGTAGGGCCTCGGGCTTAAAAGGGCTGACCTTGGAGGGCCTCGGGCCGGCCCTTTAGGCCCGTTTATTTTTTATTTTTTATACTTATAAAGGAATCATATTACATTTTTGAATTACCTTATTGAATCTATATGTCACTCTGTCCTTATATTGTATAGAGTATGATTTTTGAGTATATTGTTTTGTCTAATTGAATCATATTGTGACTTTTGAGTATGATTTTTGAGCATATTGTTCTGCCTATTTAGACTAAAATCATATTATATACTATTATGCCTGATAGAGTATGATTTTTTATGGAAGTTGTGATTATTTGACTACTTGAACCTACTGCTAAAAGTGAAACACAATCAAATGTCCTTGAAATTGATGATAGTGGCGAAGAAGGTGAAAATGATAGTTGTCATACTCATATTGTTTAGAGGTTAGAGTATTTAGCTTCTTGCCTTCTTATACTTTGACCTTTGTGTGAATTATTTATGGATATGATTTTACCTTTAATTATACATTAGTAACTGTGTTTATTTGTTGCAAGAGACGTGTTATTTAAACCTTAATGTTGACAACATTTATATATTAAATTAGAACTTTAATCGTTGTTATTTACTAATTATATCTCTCTGGGAAAAATACGCAGGAAAAATAGTTAAATATTGTGAAAAGGATTTCCCGGCCCTGCGGGCCGGCCCTGGCCCTGATGCTCTCGGGCCGGGCCTTGAAAAACTGGAGTTTTCCTGACCGCAAGCCCTTTAGGGCCGGCCCTGATTCCCAGCTCTACATATAGTAAAGTCTATTGGTCATTTATTTAATAAGGTTTGTCAAATATTTTTTGTCAAGTCACATAAAACAATATTTAGTACCTTTCAAATGGATACATCCATCTATATTGGACAGGCCCTCCTACTTTAGCTTCATAGGGAAGGTTGATGGGTAAATGCTCCATTGAGTCAAAGAACCTTGGGGGAAAGACTTTCTCCAACTCGCACAATGTCACAACAATATTTTTCTCCAACAACTTTAGTTGATCTCGCAACAAGGTTGTGGAACAAAGTTATGTAAAGAATTAACTAAGCTCCACTATAAGATTCAAGACATTTTCCGGCAAAGTCACAAGGGCAATAGGAAGCAGATGTTCCATGAACACATGGCAATCATGACTCTTCATTCCATACAACTTTGCTTCTTTCATGCCACACATCCATTTAGATTAGATGCATATCCATCAGGAAGCTTCAAGTTCTTTACCCATTGACAAATATTTCATTTTTGTTCCAAATTCAATGTATAGTTTGCGATCGGTTTCACCATGATTTCAATAAGTTCATCGTCCTTCCTTCGACAATACTCTTTCACATCCATTCGAGCTTATGTGTTATCTTTTATTTTCCCCTTTGTGTCTATAACAGTGTGAAACACCATATCAAAGCCATTTTTCTCAAAGTGCATGACATCAAGATTATGTTGAATGAGATTAGTTTTCCAATAAGGCAATTCCCAAAAGGTGCTTTGTTTTGTCCAATGATGAGTGGCCTTATACCCTTCAATTGGAAAATTTTTCCCATACTCAGACCTTGGGTAGATTTTTAACTCTTTGCCAAACTTCCTCTTCACTAAACCGAGGAGGCACTGATTTCTCAACCTTATTCTTCAAAAAAGATATTTTATTTCTTTGAAATTGGTGGTCAATAGGAAGGAATGGACGATGGCAGTCAAAGAAACATGTTTTTCGCCCATACTTCAATTGGAACGCTTTTGAGTTCTCCATATATATAGGACATGATAGTCTCCCCATGGTCATCCAACCAGACAATATACCATAAGCTGGAAAGTCGTTTATTGTCCACAATAATGCAGCACACATAGAAAAGTTTTATTTCAAAGAGGCATCATATGTTGACACCCTCGCACCCCACAATAACTTTAATTCATCTATCAGTGGTTGCAAATACACATATATTTTTCCCTTAGGATTATTAGGACCAGGGATAATCAACGTCAAGAACATATATTCTCGTGTCATGCATATCTCAAGTGGTAGATTATATGGAGTAACTATCACATGCCAACAAGAATATTGCCTTCCAGATTGGCCAAATGGCACAAATCCATCCGCACACAATCCAAGCCTTACATTTCCTGGATCATATGCAAAGTCTAAATATGTTCTATCAAAAACTTTCCATGCTTCACCATCAGAAGGGTGAGAGAGAACATTGGAACCTTGACGAGTCTCAAAGTGCCATCTCATTTCCTTTACCGTTTTTTCAGAAGCAAATAATCTTTGTAATCTTGGAATGAGAGGTAAGAAAAACAACTACTTCCTTGCAACTTTCTTTTTTCTTCCATGACACTTCTTAAAGGAATATCGTTCCTCACAACAAAAATTACATTTCGTTGCATGAGTGTCATCTTTATAATACAACATACACCCATTCACACACCTAGCCTCGACACTAACTTCTTTGTTTGGTATAAGTCTAGAAGCATAAGAGTGTCTTTAGGTTGTGTCCTCAGCATAAGTTGGGAAACTAAATTAAAGGCATGTTGAGACATGTTTGTTGTTGCCTTAATACTTAATAACTGTAACGTTGCTGAAAGCTGAGATTCTTCACAACCTTTCCACAATGGTTGTTGTGCAGCACATAACATGTCATAAAATTCTTTTGTTGTACTATTTGGCATCTCTTCAATACCTTCATTATAGTGATCCCTAAAACTAGGCCCGGCTGCATTCATCATGATTGTCTCATATGGACTTAGATGGGCTCCAAGTGCCCTATGTGAGGCATGTAGGGCATATGGTATTGGAGACATGGGTAGATGATTTTCTACTCGACTAGTCCATACATAATAGTCTGGCATGAATCCTCTACTATAAAGGTGCACCTTAACGTCATCAAAAGGTAGATAATATCTACATTTACATTTCATACATGGACACCTAAGCTCTCCCTATTTTTAAGAATAATGTGATTGATATGCATATGCAAGAAACCTATCAACGCCTTGCTTGAACCCTACCATAACCTATTTAGTACTCAGATTAATTTTGTTATACATCCATCTTCGATGTTCTGGGACTTCCATTCTAAAAAGTAGGAATTCTAAGTAAATATTAAATAAGATTTGGAGTAGACAAAAGTAAGTTCTAAATCACATTGTATGGCAATAGGCATATATATGATGCTGCCATGAACACTATTTGCATCAGTATATAGTGATGAATAAAACTATTAGAATATATATGTAAAGTCATGATGATGTATGCAGCTAAAAAGGTGTACCAATAATTTATCGGCCATTTAAATCAACTTACTAATGTCAAAAGAGCATCAAGAAGACAAAAAACATTTACATGACATTGAGATGTTCTTAAACTTAAGAATTACATAACATATATGAAGGAACTACTTCAACAGCGCTATCGCTTTCAATTTTACGTCCCCACCACGTTTACTCACTTAGATTCAACCTAACAATATCAAACAACTTATCAAAACAATACATGGAAGAACATATGAAGGACAAGTTATTGTAGGCTAGTCAAACTTCAAAGGACTTGACTGCTGCATTTTGCACAACAAAACACAATTAAAATTCAGAACCCTTTCATATCTTAGAAGTATGCAAATGTCACAGCAAAAGGACCTAAAACTCAGCAATTATTCACAATTTAGTAAAGCATAGTGCATCCTATAGCCAAGACACTTCAGAAACAGATTTAGCAACAGTCAAATATGTAGCAATTAATTCTAAACACACTAAGTTTCAGAATGCAAGTGGGATAAACAATACTCCTAACCAATGACAAGAAAATATTAAACACAACCAATCCCCAAACATGGAGTAGCTGTTAGGTTTTATATTTGTCAATAGAGAGAAATTGCAAACCAAAAGGTTTGATAGGCT
Organism: Inga laurina; assembly: GCA_963855925.1. Lineage (NCBI taxonomy): Eukaryota > Viridiplantae > Streptophyta > Magnoliopsida > Fabales > Fabaceae > Inga > Inga laurina. The sequence goes on along the minus strand of OY979712.1, from coordinate 1,462,272 downwards.
ATATTTTCAAATCTGATCTGTGATAGAAAAAACTACAGTAAAAATTAAGGCAAACAAGTTTAAGCAACCCTAAAAAAAGAACATAAATTATTTAGCCAAGTCCATGCCTTTGAATTAGTGTTGTTTGTTACCTTTTATAACTAGGAAAGTAGAAACCCCTTGATATTAGTAAGTGAACCAAATTTAACATTAATGGAGGTAATACATAGCAGATAAGAGAGGGACAAAACCAGTCCAAATCCAACAAAAATTATACCAATAGCTAATGCAATATTTTCCATTCAGCACTTTCACCAAACACCTTGAATGAACAATAACATTTCTCCCTTATCCTAATCTATTGCTCCCCCATCTAATAATTAAATAGTATTTTTGGTATACAACCAAGTTACATGTGAAAGAGCTTATAGGTAATTTTAATTATTAGTTTTAAAGATTATAATTGAGACCTTTAAATATTTATATAGTATATATATTTAAATAAGATGAATTGCAGAAGCTGGGACCTTGAAAGTTCCACACAAGCCTAAGTATATCATCAATTAACTAAAGTATGATCAGGAAAAAAAATAATCGTTCACTACAACAAGTTTTGCAAGGGTTAAAATACAATCTAGCACAGCATAACGTTATAAGAAGAATAAAACTTTTAAATCCTAGCCCAACTCAACCAATCAACCAAATGTACAAGAAAGAATCTTACTGGTTTTTGCAAAAAGCAAGCCTCATATGACACCACAATTCTACAAACTAACAGTACCTGCAACATACATGATAATCACAAGCCCACAGTGAGATCTTTGCCTGATTCTAGGATGGAGGTTTGGCTATGGCAACAACCATTTTTTTACTATCTTCTCCTACTTATATTGCCCTTGTCCTTCCTTCTCATTTTCCATATTGCTGAACTAAGGAGATCCTTATTACTTCACACTATCTTCTCCTACTTACATGGTGCAGATATCAGTCAATGAGACTGTTACGAGTGAAGATGATCAATTAAATAGTGCAAGTGTACACTGTTGTAATCAAGTAATACAGAAGTGAGTAGAGTATCATTCCCACGAGGATTGATCACTAAGTACCAAAATGAGTAATTTTAATTCTATTTAGTCAATCGATTAGTTGGTGATTGAGAGTACAAAATAAAAGATGAGCAAATATGAATGCAAATGATATGAAACAACAATGAGAAAAAGTCATAGGGATTAGATTTCACTTAACAAATTCCGGATTGAATCACTTATCTATTCTAGCCCAATTTATTCCACATGATTGATAGTCGAGTTTCTCTAATTTAATTACTAGTCTCTTCCAAGGTCAAGCAATTCTATAATTAATTGCTAATCCAATATATTCCTATATGAATTTAAGCAATTAATTATGCATTAAAATTCATGGAACTCTATAAGACTACACAACTCATATGAATATATTCCTATTTCATATGCAAGTTATGGTTTTAATTATAGGGTCTACACACATGTATCTCCTTCCGGTCTCAACATATATATTGAAATCATTCAAAAGATGGCCAATCAAATGAAAGTGTTAAGAATAATAATTAAAACTCAATCATGAAAGAAAAATTAAAACTAGATTTAATAAGTTAAGATTTAATTCGTCATTAGTAAGCTACGTCATCACCCTAGGAAAATAAAAATTTAGCTCATGATAAAATTAAAAACAAAACCAAAATAAATTGACATTATATAAAGCTAGAATGAAATCCTCATAAATACTGTATAAACTTGAATATTAAATTATCAAACATAAATATACAACCAAAAGATGCATGAAAAATGTAAAAATCTAGCCGTCCCTTTAGGAGGTAAAACCTTCCATGTAGGTGGCATACAAAAAGTAATACAATCCTAACCTTCCAAGACGGAGGCATGCAAAAAGTAATACAATGCATAAAATTAATTCTAAGATGATGTAGTAAGTGGAGAAGAGATGAGAGTAATGAGATGGTGTGTAAGTAGAGAAGAAAGGAGAGTAATGGAAATGAAATGGTATGTGTGGAGAAGAGATGAGAGTAATTGATATGAATTGTTGTAAGTGAAATGTGAAGGAGAGGGTGGCTATATATAGGGAAGAATGGAGTAGGGTAGATGAAGTGGTAGATGAAATGTGATAGGTGAAGTAGTAGATAGAATATGGTAGATGAAATAGTTGGTGAAAAGAAAGATGAAGTGGTAGATGAGATGTGGTAGATGAAATAGTAGGTGAAAAGGAAGATGAAGAGGTAGATGAAATGGTTGGTGGAATGGTAGATGATTCCCGCTTTCAACTTCCAAGCAAAATTTGAAACCCTTGGAGATAGAACTGGATTTTGGTCTCAACATCAAAGTTGTAGAGCTCTTTCTTAGCTTTTTATCCATAGAAAGAATGTCCCAATCCGACATCTAGAGCTCCAGATATTGCCTGAAAAACTGAAAGAGGGTCCAATTTAGTATTTTCCAAGAAATTCTATTTTATGCCAAAATCATTATTTATTTATTAATTACACCCAAATTTATTAAATTGAGCTCAAATATCATCCATAAAATCATCATATAAGGGAAAATAAATATGCAAATATTTTACTTATCAGAGACTAACTGAGAACCAAAATTATTACTACCTCTAATATTTAATATAAGGTTTCGTATAGAGTAAATTACTTTACAAATTACAAATAAGATGTTATATGAAGGGCAGATATTATAAAGGACAGAAGGTAGCATCATCTTCTTATCATTGAACATGTGAATTCTATTTTACCTTGGGAATCCTAGTTATCGATCAGTCTAGGTCAGTATAAGCATAATATGGATATCAACAAGTAAAGTTTCTTTTTTAAACCAACAAACGTGGAGGACGAAAGAATCTGGTTCAGTAATTTCAAATGAGCATGTGAACCAGGTACTACGAAGGAAACAACAATAAGCTGGTCATGAAAATTTGTTTACAGAGCAAAATACAAGGTTGAAGCCAGACTGGCTTGATTTTGTACATTTTTCATCTTATCCTACTAGAGCATGTGCGACAGGTGGGGATTCTGACACAAACCTCTTATGAATCTCATCCAGGGATGTTTACATATTTCAGACAAGTCATTCAGGGAAGTATGCAACACTATTGAAGAAAAACATTGCCATATCTGAATTGAATTCAGACCAAAGATGAGCTCCCTCATTTTTTATATCTCTGTAGATCTATCAAACAGCACTGCCAACACAGCTGCTCTTGCCTACTGAATCATATACACAAAAACTGAATACATGGTAAAAAACTTTTGTTTATGAGTATAAACTAAGCTATGAAAAAGAACATTAGGCATCTGCATAGATGGATCGGTAAATTTGCAATTTACGAGCAGGAGCTGCATAATGGAATCTTTTAAATAGTGGTAAAAACAAGATGCAGTGAAGATGATAGTAGAGCACAATTTGTACAAAAAAAGTATGAATTATATACATACCTTATCTGAGTTCAGTGTACTGAGAGTGAACAGCCCAGTCCTACTGCCAATCTTCTATTGGCTGCCCCTGAATCTCCAAATACTCAATTCCTTACACCGCCACATATTAACATGAACAAATCCTGTCCAATGACACTATAACCTAATAAAATTATCTCACAGACGTCTACTTAAAATGAAACTAAAGCTCTACAAGTCTGTGTACAAGCTCAAGCCTTGAAAGAAGAGGCTCAAGAATTGAATAGTGGAAAAGATTTTCTCAAAATATGATCGTAGGGCACAATCACTTGTCATAAAGAACAATATCAGCAAGATCTCCCACCCAAGGCTTCCCTTCCCTCCACCAGAATTTTATCCTTAGTTTTCTGTTGGCGTCTACCCCTGCCACCTCTCCCTCACTAGCATGTGCCTCCATTCCCCATCCCCACCTTGGACTCACAAGTCCTTCTCTGATCCTGACCTTGTCCCCAGTTTTGAATGGCCTAACTCTTTCCATTTCCCATGCCTTACAAATTAGAGTTTAAAAACCCACTAAATTAATAAATGAGAGAGTATAGATTGAGGATTTACCAACCGAGGACCAACGAGGCAGGGAGGTATGGAGATTGGAGACAGCGAGAGAGTGATGAGGCAGTGAAAACCGATACTCAAGAAAGGGATTAGGGCTTTCAGATGAGACGTCGTTCAACTCACTTTGTCTCACAGAAGCACGTTCTTGCTGTTTCCATGGAGATATGACAGAGTTCCCAAGTGAAATTGTAGAAGGAGGTGCAAATCACCTAAAGCCTTTCTAGGAGCAACAGATCGAACTCAGAAAATGGGTTTGGCCAATTGCTTGAGACATTTCATGTGGCACCGGAGGGAAATTTTTTGGCTGAGGAGGGAAACCTTTTTCATTGATTTGTAGCTTTACTCTAATTCTGGGCAAAGTCACGGTGTGGATGTAGCATTACCGACGGATCTACCCACGCCATTCCGTCGGTAATAGCCTTTTTATTATTTTAAAACAAAAAATTAAATATATGTAACATAATTCACCGACAGACTAATTCCGTCTGAAAATATCGACGACATTCCGTCGGTAATTGTGGCTCCCCGACGACAATACCCACAGAATGATTCCGTGGACAATTACTAACGCCTTTCCGTGGGTAATTCCGTTGGTGATTTTATCGACAGAATTTTCATCCCAATTGCATCTCTAATGACCCACAGACATTGTTCCGTCTCAGATTCAGTCGGTAATGAAGGCTTTTTTTGTAGTGTTTAGAGGGGGAACCCATGGTTCAGTCTTGTACTCTGTAGATTTTGGCCGGTCAATATCACTTGATCAGTGAGCTTGTTGAGTTAAACTACCAGTCATATGGGTGAGTGCTATCCCATGGGTTCAATCGCAGGAAATAAGGGAGGACAAGAAATAAGGGAGGACAAAGAATAAATTTCTGTGCATTGATTCTTGTGCACTTATGTGATAAATATGATAATGAGATTATGATATTATGGATTAATGTGTCTTTTTGTGTGTGTGACATTTTTTATAATGCTATGATCCTATCACTGTCCCACTTGACACCTCATGGGCCCTACTCGTTTGCCCGATGAGATGGATTGTTGGTTGCTGAGGCTTTTGTTTCACCCCGTCGATTTAACATTTTTCCAGGTAATAGTTCTTCTGCTAGTCAGTTGGGGAAGACTCTAGAGGCTTGATTATGGTGATAATCTTTGTAAAGCCTCCTCCTTTATATTTATGTGGTGAATTGTTGTGTATTGCCATTGTAAGGCTCATGTTGCATGCTCAGATGTGATATTATGATTTGGATTATACTATTTCTTATCATGGATAGCAATTTAAGTGATATTTGAGAGAATTGTTGTTTAATTATTTTGATAATTGAGTTTGATATTGGGCTTATGGTTGAATGATTATATTTTGAACTTAGAGAAGGCAAAGGCTCAAGAATGTTGATTAATTATGATTTGATTTGTGAAGCAATGAGAAGAGTTTTATTATCCATATATGATAAATTTTAAATGAATGGTCTATTATTTTCCATCATGGGTAGATATTTGTAAAGACTTTAATCCTTTATTACCATGATAGAGTTTTCAAATAGTTAGTTGAACTCTTTTCTATCATGGTAATCTTTTGAAAGACGAGTTATAATTTGTTTATTATCATGGTAGAGTTTTCAAATGGTAGTTGAACTATTTTCTACCATGGTAATCTTTTGAAAGATGAGTTGTAATGTTTTTATTACCATGGTAGAGTTTTGAAATGGTAGTTGAACTCCTTTCTACCATGGTAATCTTTTAAAAGATGAGTTGTAATCTTTTCTACTATGGTAGACCTTCAGGTTTAAGTTTTCCCTTTTGTGAAATGATATTGTTCATTATCAAAGGATTTGCTTAAATGTTTTGAGAAATTGGATTTTAAGGAAAGGATTTTACAATTTGGTATCAGAGCCCAATCTTGAAATAGCTATTTAGTGAATAGCTATTTATCTCAATCTTGAAATATGAGTGTTTTTATAGTTAGTGATATGAAAGCAAGGATTTGTGGTTGAAGTATCATGTTTTGTTTTGGCCAAAGGTTGAAGTATCATTTTAGGATGAAGATTTTGATTAGGCAATTGATCAAATATTATAGGTATTATATGAATCTTAGAGTAGTAGTGACAACTGACAAGTGATAGATGATGGTAAATTGAGATAAATAACAAATCTGATAAGATATTATATATGTGAATATGTATATACATACAAGTTTTTTTTTTTTTGAAATTTTACAGTAATTTAGTTTTATTTATTATTTTTATTTTTGAAGGATACCTTAATAATTGCAAGATTCTTGTAAATTGTGTTTTGACAAACAATATATGTTATGGATATTACTTCTTTATTTTGTATGTGTGTGCATATATGCACATAATAGTGAACTTCACACACATATATATATTACAAGATTGAAATGACGTTGTGAACTTATTAAATATATGAGTCAAGTAACAATCTTTGATCATTTATGATGCATAGAAAATATATACACATTTTGCGAACTAGAAGATATTTGATCAGATTGAGAAGAAATGGTATTGAGAGAAGAATTATCATGGTTAATTATTGTCCACCCATAATTCTTTTTACTAATCTTTTGTTGAGAACAAAAAAAAAAAAAAAAGATTTTTAGTCACCCACCAATTAATGGATTGGGGTGGCAGGGTTTTAATATACCCCATGCCACCCACTTTCAATTAATAATTCCCTCCTTCAATACAACAAAAGCACGCACACTCATTGTCACTATTTTTCTGGTCCGTCATTTCTAGTAAGAGCGACGAGGAAGTGAGAGTTTGAGACAGAGGGAGATGCGCAGAGAGAGAAGGGAGAGAGGGAGAAGAAGAAGAAAAAGATGAGAGCTCTATTGCTTGGTAAGTTATTTATCTCATAATTGTTTTTTTTTTTTACTTTCTTCTCTTTTATTTTGAAGTTTGATGAAATAAAAAATAATAGACCTTGATAGATTTTGAATCTTAAAGATTTTTAATTTATTATTTTCGTATTTTTGGAGCTATTGATGTTGGAATAAGAGTCATATGGTTCAGATTGGTGATTGAATGGTTTATTTGAGGAAACTAGAGTTAAGAGTTTGATTGAGAAATTTGTGATTTATGCTATTGGGACTCGTAGATTCAAATTTTATGATATATTTTAGCTCATTGGGGTTTATATTGAGGACTGAATGGATTGATTTTGAGGTTTATAATGAAATGTGAACATTGAAAATTTTGGTTAAAACTTTAAGTGTTGGAATTTAAGTGTTTTGGAAGAAATTGAGGAGATAGCTATAATTTAATGGTTCTAATAAGTAAGAAAGAGTTCATGGAAGGAAGGAATGAAATTGGAAAGATGATTTTGAGAAATAGTTAATTATGTGATTTTTCTTAAAGATTTAAAGTGAGTGAATTTTGCGGATTTAAGGATGAATGGAGGAGAGTATTATTATCAATAATTTTAATAAGTGAAATAAAATTATTAGATGATAAAAATATTGCTGGGATTGAGGATTTGAATTATGGCAGTAAAATGAGAATTTTGAAAATTAATATTAAAGTGAATAAATTGGAGGTTATACAAAGATTTGACAAAGAGTTTGATTTTTTTGGAGTTCAATTTTGAGTTGACATTGATAATGTGATTATGAGAAATGAGATTTGATAATTGGGTTAGTTAGAAATGATCAAAGATGAAAGTTGGTATTTCTAGAGAGACTTTAAGTCTCTTAGTTAATTTTTTAACCAATTAATTAGTTTGAATACTAAATTGTGGTTTCAATTGATTATTATATATTGGTTTGTGAATTGTTGTTGTACTTGTCTTGATTAAATTATTGTATTCCAATTGTGTTTTTGTTCCTCACTTGAATAGAATTTTGGGGACAAAATTCTAATTAGGTGGGGACAATTGTAACATCCTAATTTTTACTTACAAGATATAAATATAACTAAGAAGTAAGTATTTATATTTAAATATATATATATATGAATTTCTAAAGGAAATTTTTAGAAGGAGATTTGGTTAAAATGTAATTTGAAATAATATATATATATATATTAAAAACAAATAAAAAAAATAAAGTGAAAGTGGCACGCCGAAAGGCAGTGCCACTTCCATCAATTAGTTGTCTAATGGATATATATATATATATAAAGAGGTAAGACATACTCATTATGTCTTGTTAAAAGAAAAAAAAATTAAAAATTATTATTAATTAGGTGGAGGGGTATTATAAATACCCCTCTCCATATTCACTTCACGCAGAGAAATGCGTGAAGTCTTGCACTGAGAGGCTGAGGATGAGGTGTTGGTAGGAATATTTTCAGTTATTCGGAGATCAATAAGGTATTCAAAATCATTTCTAATAACAAAACTTTCTTCATAAAAAATGTTCTAAATAATTTTCTATTTCTTATGATAGTAATTTCTTACTGATTAGAGAATATTTTAAGATTAGAATTTTAGGCAAGTTTAAGTTTTATCAGTATATAACCATAGGAATGTAAAGGATGATTACTAGTAAATTTTAATCAATTTACTTTTGTTATTCAATCGGTATAAGATTTTATAATAAATTTTCTATATAATCAATCTATAAATAATTCTATATTGGACTTTTTATCCAATTAAATTTGGGTTAAATGATTTATTTGGATTATTAAAGTATTCTTAATTGAGGTTTTAATCAATTTAGATGTTTTTTTTAAGATTAAGATTTATAATTTAGTTATTTTATTTCCTAAACTTTATTTGGAATTTTTAGGAGTAATTAATTCAAAATTTAGAAACTATAGAATTAAGTTAAATAAATTAAATTTTCCAATAACTCAAGGAGTTATTAATGTATAATAAATTGATTGTTGTAAATTGAATTTTGGCGTGTATTTAAGCTCTTCGATTAGGAGCTTGTGGTTATAATTTGCTTTGGCGGAGAGATAACCACTTTCCTCTTATTGTGCATGCTTGTATGATGTTTGTGAGTAATTTGTAAATATATAGAACTGTAAATTTTGCTATTGATATATGATGTGGACTTTGAAACTATGTTGTTAATGAAATAGTTTTGTGGGACTTATTTTCATCGAGCAATTACTAGTGATATTGTATTATATTATATTATATGAATTTGGTATTTATTTATGAAATTGGAAAGATTCTTTTGACAACTTGTCAATTATTATTTATATATATGATTGGAAAGTTCCTTTTGATAATTGTGAATTGATAATGACATGTTATAATCACACAATATTGATATGAGAGGGGATGGTGGTTGTGGATTTGATGGGAGGTTACTTAAAGAGGAAATAAGGGGGTGAGTTCTCGTACAAAAGGAGGAAATAAGGTGGTGGACTTCCAGCTGTACACTGGTTAGTCCTTTGGCCCATTTGTGTTTAGTAGGGCCTTGACACCCCACTAATATATTTAGAGGGGGAACCCATGGTCCGGTTTTGTGCTCTGTGGATTTTGGCTAGTCCATATCACTTGATCGGTGAGCTTGTTGAGTTAAACTACCAATCATATGGGCGAGTGCTAGCCCATGGGTTTAGTTAGAGGAAATAAGGGAGGACAGGAAATAAGGGAGAATAAAGAATAAATTTTTGTGCATTGATTCTTGTGCACTTATGTGATAAATATGATAATGAGATTATGATATTATGGATTAATGTGTCTTTTTGTGTGTGTGACATTTTTTATAATGCTATGATCTTATCATTGTCCCACTTGACACCTCATGGGCTCTACTCGTTTGCCCGATGAGATGGATTGTTGGTTGCTGAGGCTTTTGTTTCACCTCGTTAATTTAACATTTTTCCAGGTAATAATTCTTCTGCTAGTCAGTTGGGGAAGGCTCTAGAGGCTTGATTATGGTGATAATCTTTGTAAAGCCTCCTCCTTTATATTTATGTGGTGAATTGTTGTGTATTGCCACTGTAAGGCTTATGCTGCATGCTCAGATGTGATATTATGATTTGGATTATACTATTTCTTATCATGGATAGCAATTTAAGTGATATTTGAGAGAATTGTTGTTTAATTATTTTGATAATTGAGTTTGATATTGGGCTTATGGTTGAATGCTTATATTTTGAACTTAGAGAAGGCCAAGGCTCAAGAATGTTGATTAATTATGATTTGATTTGAGAAGCCATGAGAAGAGTTTTATTATCCATGATAAATTTTAAATGAATAGTCTATTATTTTTCGTCATGGGTAGATATTTGTAAGGACTTTAATCCTTTATTACCATGATAGAGTTTTCAAATGGTTAGCTGAACTCTTTTCTATCATGGTAATCTTTTGAAAGATGAGTTATAATCTTTTTATTATCATGGTAGAGTTTTTAAATGGTAGTTGAACTATTTTCTACCATGGTAATCTTTTGAAGGATGAGTTGTAATCTTTTTATTATCATGGTAGAGTTTTGAAATGGTAGTTGAACTCCTTTCCACCATAGTAATCTTTTGAAAGATGAGTTGTAAGCTTTTCTACCATGGTAGACTTTCGGGTTTAAGTTTTCCCTTTTGTGAAATCGTATTGTTCATTATCTGAGGATTTGATTAAGTGTTTTGAGAAATTGGATTTTAAGGAAAGGATTTTACAGATTCTCTATTATCTTGCATCATACTATTTGGATATTGAGTTGATTTTGGATTATTTTGGGGCCAATTGCATCAGTTAATTCATAGTCACATACTAAGAATACTTAATAGCATCTCTAGAGTAGAGGTTCCTCTCTTTTGGTGTTAGACTCATCGGTTGATGAGGTTTGGTATTTTAGAAAACTTAGTGATTTCATAAATTGCATATAAAGTGGTTTCTAATAGTGTTTTAAGAAGTGATTATTTTCTAGGTTTAAGAATAATCATTGATTAATGCACTAGACTCAATGGTGTTTGAGGTTTGGTATTTTGAGGGACTTTGGTTGTAATTGCTAGTATTTTATAGAGTTTCGGTTAAAGGGATTAAGTCTTGCCCGGTGTGGAAGCTTTAATTCACTTAACTCAAACAAGCTCAAAGAGTCTTTAGGGCATTTTTTTTTGTCAAACTAGCACACTCCTAAAAATATTTTGAAGCAAATGATAGATGAAATCCATTGTTCTAGGAAGCTTTATCACACTCTTCAAAACTAATTTCCGTTCCATTCCACTTTTATTTCAAAAGATCCAAAAATATTAGTTTTTAAAGCATTTTAGTTTAATTGCAATTTAGTTGTTAGATAAAAAGTTCAAAAATTATTTTTAACTTGTTTTATACCAATCATCACACTTAATTTCTAGGTAATTAATAAAAAGCTCTTCGAGAGACGATCTGGGATTGCACCACATATTGCAATTCTTGGTTTAATTTTTGAAGAGGTTACCAAGTCACAAAAGGTGACAACGTCTTTCTTCAGAAACTAATCATGATTCAATATTTATTTATAAACTCTTGAATTATTCTAGCGATAAGTGGTGAAATAAACTATAATTCATCACCTAAATTATTTGTATTTCGGTAGGAGAAATGGACCTACTTCTTCATCTTGACCTTAGAGCGGATTATCTGACTTATTGGATATTTGTTTTAGTTATTATGGTAAATTTAATTTCATCATACTGTTAATTTATACATTCCTTGCAGGGAAAAGTTGCTAAACGAAACTTGTAGACATAATATATATTTCCTTATTTTTATGTGTGTATATATGACTTGAGAGAAAAGATCTTATAAATTTGTGCAAGATGGTTGATTGATATTTAATTAAAGTCTTATATAAATGAAATAGAATTGGAATTGTAAGTAGAGAATAGTAAATTAAAAAGGGCTTACGAAGTGAAGTCGCTTTACACTTCATGCCGGTCACGCTTTAGTATTTTGGGGTGTGACAGTATATATGGTGTGTAATAGCTAGTTAATGTTGTGGATAAATATGTAATTATAGGAATGTCCCTACCAGGGACAAACTGAGCCTATATATACGAGGGCTGTGGTATAATACATATTGGCAATTATTAGGTTAATAAGAAATGTTGACTTCTCAGGCAGTTTTGGGCCTGTTTTAACATGGTACCAGAGACCATGGGTTCAAAGCAAAGAAACAAGTTAGCAAAATGTGCAACCCAACCCGATCCAAATTAATGGATTGCTCTTTCTCTCCTTCTTGAGGATTCCATTACCGCGTGCGATTGTCTCTTCATGGATGAAGAAAGATACACAAGAAATTTCAGTGCAGATAACGTACGTGAATCTTTTATCAATCAGTTTGTTTATTCATGGATGAAGAAAGATACACAAGAAATTAACAATATACTTCCTTAAATTTCATTTATTATAGTTAACCTTTAAGATTTGGGTGGTATATATGCAAATTAAATTGCTGCTCTAAAGTTCTTCAAGTCACAAATCTAGATAAACTTGGGAGTTACATATGCAAATTAAATTTGATGACAAGGGCATATATATATATATATATATATAAATTTAGGAGGTTCAATATTATTGATGTCCGAAAAACCAATCTCTCAGTAGACATTTCGTTTATTTCTTGTTCATTTGGAATTTTGGAATTGCCTGATGAGGATGATGTGGTGTGTTAAAAGAATGAATTAAAGGTGGTTAATTAGTTGGGTTAATCACCTAATTAAGCTCTATAAATAAGGGCATTGTGAAGTGGTTAAGGTATGTGGTGTGTGGAATCCTCACTAAGTCAAGAGAGAGAAGCCTCTCTCTAGTCCAAATCCCTACAAGTAGGTTAGTGGTTTATCACCCTCAAGTGAGGGATGATTAGGGTTAACCCAAATGAGTTACCATGGGGTATCAATAATACATAATGATTTTTCAATTTGATTCTTGTTATTTCTTTCTAATCACTCTTGTTAACATGACGGCTTCATGAAATGAATATGGCTTCTCCATCAGATTTATAAGCTATATACGATCTCCTCATATTTAAGCTTTGGTTGAAATATCCATCCTACTTCAGTTGCAAAGAGATCTGATATTTGTTGCATGGAATTATTATTGTTTTTATTCGCACTATCTGGCATAAAAAAGTATATTGATTTGCATTAACAAACTGTGCTACAACTTTCGGCTGTTATCAAAGAAGTACTTGTCTCTTCAAATTTCAAGATTCTTGCCTTTGCTAGAAATGTGCCTCCTGTTGTACCTAAAGTTCTTCACAGATCACTCCTACCAACCAATTAAATCCAATCGGCTGGAGTAATATTGTTCTTTGGAAATGGAAAATAGCGAGAAGCATACACTACCATGCTTTGATTTGTGCTCAAGGTTCTCGTCTGCCACTTCCCAAAGATCTTGAGCTATACATCAGCTTCTACTTTGGTCCTTAATGTAAGATATAATTCACTAATTTAAATAACTTAAGAATGTTAGTTAAGCTAATTAATATAATATGTTTTTTTTTAAAAAACACCCTAATTATCTTCTATAATTCCTTCCCCCTGATTATTGTTGAGAGAATATCATTAGGGTTAATTTGGAAAAATTGATAAACATGTAAAATAGATCTTGCATTTAAGACCAACATTAACTCTCCTATTATGTCTTACATTAAGGATGGGAGGAATGGTTTTTAACCCACTTGAACCAAATCTCCTTAAAATTGAAATTTATTAATTTTGATGATGGGGAAAACTACTCATGATCAATAAAATTGGATTATTAAATTGTTCAAAGTATTAAAGGCCCATCATAGGCCGATGCACCTCATTCGTGGTGGAAGTCAGGATAATATATATGTTTATGAGTGACATCGCATGCTTTGCTTTGACGGAAAATATGTTCGTGAATAAATAGATAAATTGGAATGTTTAACTAAATTTAGACTGTTGAATTTGTTAGGATTAATTTTACACTTTTAATGAAAGAATTTGCATGTGTATATTCAAATCATCATTTCAAATTAATGAAATATTTTTTGGCTAAGCATGAAAGATCTTATATATACTGTCATCTCTTGGACGACATTAATTAATAGTGGCATATGCACAAAATACTGAAGAAATGTTTGATGAAATGAGGAAAGAGGGGTGTTGAGCTGTTAGACGTAGAAGTCAAAGATAATCCCTTACCATCAGGAAGCTCATGTAGAAAAGTCATAGAGTTAGGAATGGTAGGAACGGCATGTCGAATTCATATTGAATAGTTCAAATGTAACTCCGTGTATATATAACCATATGTAACATTGAATGAATAAGAACTAAGTTTTACCTTCATACATGGTATCAGAGCTTGGTTTGCTTCTGTTCTTCTCTATTTTTTTCTGTCTTCTTCTCCTTCCGGCCAAGACTCCATTGTTTCCGGTGAAGCTCTTGTTTCAACACTTTAGTTTAGTCCATATCCACCTTCTTCGGTGCACCATTAAGAAACACGCGCCACTCCATCAAATTCCCCAGCGTCAAGTCGGCCAGAACCCAGAATCCGGCCTCCATCTGACCACGCGTGAGCTTCCACGCGCCACCACCATCACCGCCGTCCTAAGCCATCCGCCGCGCGTGTGCACTGTTCTGGCCGCCGTTTGAGACGGCGATTGTTGCAGACTGATCGACTCAGCTTCCTCTTCCTCCTTCTGAAGTTTCGTGACCATCCGAGATAGTTTGTTTTTTGAGCTTTATTCCTCGCACCCGATTCCAACATCCGTGAGTTTCCATTTGTTGATAACTTCATAATTTTGAGTCAATATTTCTGTTTGTGGGTCCCTTGGATTAATTGAGGTATATATCTTGACTCTATCTCTCTGCGGGGTCAGTGGGGTGCAATTCACTTAAATTAATTAGAAGCTTTGTTTGTTTGTGGAATATCGCGACCTTTCCTGCTCATTTGTTGATCTTGTTATTTTGTGCGAATGGTTGTGTACCACTATTCAATTTACATTATGGCTGATTCTAAAAATTCTGATATGTTGCCTATGTCTGCGAAGATTATTTCTTCACAGTTAAATTGGACAAATTATAGTGATTGGAACAAAACTGTTAGAGTTTATATTTTGGGAATTGAGATGGAAACTCATTTAACTAAAGATCCTCCTTCTGGTGATGAAACCAAACTTTTGACTTGGCAAAGAGTAGATGCTCAACTTCTGTTTCAAATTCAAAATTCTATTGAACCACGGATTCTATCTTCTGTTAGCCATTATAACACTGTCAAAGAAATTATGAGTTATCTTGAATTTATGTTTTCTAGCAAAGGAAATATTACTCGAATTCATGAAGTTTGTAAAGGTTTTTATCATTCCCAATAGCAAGATCGTTTATTGAAAGATTTCTTCTTGGATTTCAAGAGGATGTATAAAGAAATGAAGGTTGTCATGTCTCCACAGACAGATCTCTCAACTCGTATTAAGAATTTAGAACTTCAGGCTATCATAAGTTTCCTTGAAGATCTCAATCCGTCTTATGAGACTATTCGTTCTCAGATTCTGTCTAATCAAGAACTTCCTTCTCTTGAAGATGTTTTCTCTCGGGTTCTTCGTGTTGATAACCTGATTCACTCTTCTGTTGATCCAACTGCAAGTGCTCTAACTGGGCGTGGTCCCTTTGAGAACAGGAATTATTGGTACAAACAAAACAACAATCTCATATAATGACTTCTGGTAGTATTGTCTGCAATTATTTCAAAGAACCTGGACATATTAAGAAAAATTGTTGAAAATTGCAAAATAAACAGCAGCGTGATCAACAGTGTGGTCTTGCTCATATTACCCAAACACCTGGTACCTCTTATTCTGGATCTGGATCTTCTTCTGTAGGGGCCCTAGCCACAGGTACTCTGTCCTCTGGTCTTACTACTGCTTCAACTAAGTGGGTTATTGATTCTGGTGCCACCGATCACATGACAGGTAATCATCACTTATTCTCTTCATATGCCCCCTATGCCAACCCGTCATCCATATGTGTCGCCAATAGTTCTTTTGTCCATGTTACTGGCTCCAGCACTGTTCAACCTACAACATCCCTCTCATTATCTTCTGTTCTTAATGTTCCTAATCTCACCTTTAACCTTTTATCTCCAAGTAAACTCACTCGTCATTTGAATTGCTTTATCTCACTCTTCCCTGACTATTGTTTAATTCAGGATCTATCGACGAAGCAGATTATTGGTAGATGCTATGAATCTGGTGGACATTACATCCTTGATGATCAGGTGCCATGTTCTGTTGCTTGTTCTGGTGGGTCGTCTCTCTTTGAAGTTCATTATCGTTTAGGTCAAATGTCGTTGTCCTCTCTCTGAAAATTGTATCCTCAGTTTTCTTCTGTGTCTACTTTAAATTATGAGTCATGTCAATTTGCCAAACACCATCGTGTTTATTTGGCACCTCGCATCAATAAACGGGCTGCGTCCCCCTTTGAGTTAGTATATTCTGATGTTTGGGGTCTTTGTTCAGTTCTGTCTCAAACTGTTTATCGTTATTTTGTCACTTTTGTTGATGATTTTTCTCGAACCACTTGGCTTTACTTAATGAAACAGCGTTCTGAATTGTTTACCCATTTTTGTCATTTCTGTGCTGAAATTCAAACCTAGTTTAACACTCCTGTGAAAATCTTACGAAGTGATAATGCAAAAGAATATTTTTCCGCACCATTCACCGATTACATGAAAAGTCATGGTATTCTTCACCAATCCTCATGTGTTGATACCCCTGCTCAAAATGGTGTTGCTGAAAGAAAAAATCGACATCTCTTAGAAACTGCACGAGCTCTCATGTTTCATTCCTCTGCCCTTAAATGTTTTTGGGCTAATGCTGTATCTACTGCATGTTTTCTCATCAATCGCATGCCTTTTGCTATTCTTAGTGGGGCTATTCTGTATTCCACTCTCTTCCCCACAACTAAGTTGTTTCCTGCTTATCCTAAGATCTTCGGTTGTGTTTGTTTTGTTCGGGATGTCCATCCTAGTGTTAGCAAACTTGATCCCAAGTCCCTTAGATGTGTCTTTCTTGGCTATTCTCAAATTCAAAAAGGTTATAGGTGTTACTCTCCTGATCTTAGTCGTTACCTTATGTCCACTGATGTGACCTTTCATGAGTCTTCTCCTTTCTTTACATCTTCGACTTCCTCTGCTTCTGTCATTGTTGAGTCTGATGATGTCCTGGTTTATCATGCTCCTTTCTCACTAGTACAAGCTACTGTTCCAGAACCTGATATCATCAATGATGATGATGCTACCAATGTTTTGCCAACACCAGCCACTGTTTCACTGACAGATTCTAGTCATGACTCCTATGTTTCTGACTCCCCAGAACCTCCCATTGCTGCCCCTGACCTAGTTGACTTTGATCTTACTGTTGATCCGTCTTCTGACCTACCAATTGCACTTCGAAAAGGTACACGTCATTGTTGTCCTCCCAGAAGATATGCAGATTGTACCTATCCTATTTCTTCTTTTGTGTCTTACCAGAATTTGTCCCCTATTTCTTATTCGCTTGTTGCCACCCTTGGATCCATCTCTACTCCTCCTACTCTTCATCAAGCCTTGACTCATCCTAGTTGGCGTACAGCGATGGAAGAAGAACTTGTTGCCCTTGAAAATGCTGGTACCTGGACTCTTGTTGATCTACCTCCTGGGAAGAAGGCCATTGGATATAAATGGGTGTTTGTTATTAAAACTAAGGCCGATGGTTCTTTGGAATGGTTAAAAGCTCGACTAGTTGCCAAAGGGTATGCACAAACTTATGGTATTGATTACTCTGAGACTTTCTCTCCTGTTGCTAAGCTCACCTCTGTTCGTCTTCTTATCTCCTTAGCTACCACATGTCATTGGGATTTACATTAGTTAGATGTTAAGAATGCGTTTTTGAATAGAGATCTCCTTGAAGAAGTTTATATGGAGCAACCACCTGGATTCGTTGCTCAATGGGAGAATAGGAAAGTGTGTTATCTCCAGAAATCATTGTATGGTCTAAAGCAAAGCCCTCATTCCTGGTTTGATAGATTCTGTGATGTCGCCAAGAAGTTTGAATTAAGTCAAAGCAAGTGTGATCACTCTGTATTCTACCAGCAATCTGATGCAGGCATGATTCTTTTAGTAGTATACGTTGATGATATTGTGATTACAGGGAGTAACATTTCCGGAATCTCAGAACTTAAAGTCTTCTTGAATTCCCATTTCCAGACAAACGATTTGGGATCATTAAAGTACTTTCTTGGTATTGAAGTTTTGAGAAGCAAGAAAGGTATTCTTTTAACTCAATGGAAGTATGTTCTTGATCTCTTAAAAGAGACTGGAAAGCTTGGAGCTGCACCAAGTAGCATCCCCATGATTCCAAATCCTTTCCTGGATCTTGATGCTAGTATGTTTGATGAACTTCCTGATGACTTGAAAAAGAAGATTGATCCAGAGAAATTGAAGCCGTTTGCATTTCCTGAAAGATATAGAAGACTCATTGGGAAGTTGAATTATCTGACAGTAACTCGTCCTGATATAACATTCTCAGTCAGTAGGCTCAGCCAATTCATGGCATCACCAACTGTGGCACAATGGGAAGCTTTAGAACATATCTTGCATTATTTGAAAGGTTCTCTAGGTCTTAGTATTCTTTATACAGATTATGGGCACACTACAGTTGAGTGTTTCTGTGATAGGGATCATGCAGGATCTAAAGCCACAAGACGATCCACTACTGGTTATTGTGTGTTTGTTGATGGAAATTTGATATCTTGGAGAAGTAAGAAGCAATTAGTTGTGTCAAAATCAAGTGCAGAAGCAGAATACAGAGCCATGTCATAGTCAGTACAAGAAATTGTGTGGGTATTTCAACTCTTGAAGGAAATTGGCATTACCACGACATTACCTGCAAAACTATGGTGTGACAATAAAGCAACACTTCATATAGCTTCAAATTCTGTGTTCCATGAACGAACGAAACATATTGAGATTGATTGTCATTTTATTCATGATAAGATCAAAGAAAATATTGTATCTACCGGGCACATATGATTCGACGACCAACTGGCAGATCTTCTGACAAAAGCCTTACAAGGGACACGGGTTAAATATCTTTGTAACAAGTTGGGCATGATCAATATATATGCTCCAACTTGAGGGGGAGTGTTAGACATAGAAGTCAAAGATAATCCCTTACCGTCAGGAAGCTCATGTAGAAAAGTCATAGAGTTAGGAATGGTAGGAACGGCATGTCAAATTCATATTGAATAGTTCAAATGCAACTCCGTGTATATATATCCATATGTAACATTGAATGAATAAGAACTAAGTTTTACCTTCGTACATGAGCCAAATTATATATATGACCTCCAGTTGGATGTGAGATGTTGTGCGGTGATGAAAGTCGGTCTAAGATGAACCATAAATGGGATGTGATATGGAAGTGGGAGGGTGCTCAACCAGTCTTAGTCTTCTTTTATGCCAAGTAACATACTCCTCTGGTCCTTCATGTAAGACTTAATTAACTAATTTAAGTAGATTAAAGATATGTTAGTTAAATTAGTTAATATGATATGTTTTATGTAAAATTTCCAAATCATCTTCTTTAATTTCATTCCTCCCTCTCCTACTTGATTATTGTTGAGGGAATACCAATCAATAGGGTTAACTTGGGGAAAATGGATAAAAATATAAAATAGGTTTTACATTTAGAACTATGATCAATTCCTTAATTAGGTCATATAATAAGGACCGGAGGAAGTATTACGAACAAGACTTTGAAGGCAGGATGGTTCAAAATCTTTCAAAGAATATACGGTACTATGATTTGGTCTCGTGTGCTGAAAGCTATGGGCTATGCTTGAATAAGAACACATACAAGCATGCCAACTTGTGAAGGATAGCTAAAGGCTTTAACGAGTTTCTGCTAGAACTGAGCCTGCTACGTACAACAGGAACATATAGGTGCAAATGCTTATATATGGAACTCACTAGGAAGATTCAACGGCTGCTGAATTTGGAGTGGCAGGTCGATATGAAGCACGTTGATCATGAAGGCAAAAAAAATTGGTTTGAGTTCAGGCGTATAGTATGACCTCCTAGAACACCCACTGAAGATCTCCCAAGGATTATTTTACATGAGGACGCTACGGGTGTTGGGAATATGATGAGAGTTTGCTATTGGGTTTTGGGCTCTCTTCCTATGTGGAAAAAAGCCAAGTTTGAATTGTTTAAGTTGATAGATTTCCTATTTTATGAAAAGAAAATAAAGGAAAGAAAAGGAAAAATAGGAAAGAAGGAAAAGAGTGAGAGATGAAAAAAGGAAAGTTACTGATTGTTCTTTGTGGGAAAGAATATTCTTTCAAAGTTTCCTAATTTGAGATTGTGTATCACTTATTTAAGTGGAGATGAGGCATATTAGGTCTTTGGGTAAAGAGGCCCTACCGAGGCTGGAGATGTCAACGAAATCTAAAGTTGCAACCATATGAGAGAAACGCAACTTCACAAGTCATTATTGGTAAATTGGCATTTGCGCACTCATTGACCATTGAATCAAGCTGAAATTTGGTCAGCAGATTGAAAACATAAGGTTCATCTTTTTCAACAATAGGATCATCATTTGGAGGCCTGGTTTGAGAGAAAAGGTCTTCGTAGTCAGTGACGTTTTTCTGGTATTTTCAGCTACTTTGTTTTCTATTGTAAGCTTGTAGCTTTGATTGTTTGGCTGGGTGATTGCATGTGTTTATGAATTTATTTGAGACTCTTTTGTTCCCTATTTTGATTATAGTGAGTCATATTTTCATTGGTCTGGACAACCCATGGTTTTTACCCTTGAATTGAAGGGTTCTCCACATTAATAATTCTTGTGTCTCTTATGCCATATAATTTCTACCATATATTTATTTATTTATTTCCTCATAGACTCTTGTTAGTGATAAGAAGGTTTAATATCGCTCTTCCTAACATTTACTCTGTTTCTGATTCATCTTTGTTGACTATTCCCTATTTCAACAAAAAAAGGAATATATATATATATATATGCTCATGGATGCTGGAGAAACAAAAATATAAGATAGATAATACATATCCATCTTAGGCAATATATATATAAGCATTTGGTTAATTAGCCGATTAAGATTCAAGAAGAAAATTTTTATTCAATAGTAAATACATATAGTAAGATGTGAATTACACACAGTTCATGGCCACGTCTTAACCTTCTTCATGAAGATGCTTTGACCATAAGTAGAAGAAATGATTTCAAAAAGAAGAGGGAATTGTAATGACACAAAGAGGGTTATCGGAATACCAGCAAGCAGAATAACATGAAGAAGAGTCCACAACCGTGGTGAGTTATGTTGCAACAAGATCATTATGGTTGAGCAAAAGGCAATCATCATAGTTGCAATAGAGAGAAAAAGCGTAGAAAGACCTATTATCAATTTTTTATGCAGTGAGTAAAGGAAGTCTTCTTCTGCATAACGTGACGTTAGGATTCCTAACAATGTGAGCACTGAAGTAGTTGAAGAAAACAAGGAAAGTGCATCTGCACTTAAGAAAACCTTGAACAACTTTTCCTTCAAAAATATTGGGTACCCTGAAGTCTGATTGTTTCCTCTTGGCACAGTAAAAGCTACCGCTAACATGATGGTAACAATTAGTGCACCCACAACTGTGCAAGAAGATGACGTTGCTTTCATCCATTTTTCTCCTTCTTTCCTAAGTTCTTTGTTGTTTTCTTTGACAGAGTCTAGAGCATTGAGCCCCTACTCATTTTGAACATTCCTAGTTACAGGGTCCACCATGTTTTCTACTGCTTGTGTAGAAAAAATGAAGAATAAATAAAAGACACAAAGAAGCTAAATAGAAGTGTAGATTAATTGTGTTTAAAAGCATTTGTTGCATCTAGGCTAATCTGTATTTTTCCTGCATTATTGTGTTAATGACTCATTTTCATTCATCAGTCTCTCGAAGATCCCAACCTTGAACCATTGTTGTTCTCTTTGCATTTGCAATGCAGCGCCTGAGATGCGGTTAGGGTAGGAAGAAGGAGCCAACTTGGCTGCCTCATGCAGCAAGGTATTGCAGTTATCTGATACCCTTGCTGCTATCACAAGCTTAAAACGAAAACCACGAGGAGGTTAAAAATCTCAGCTTTACGATTTGCAATAGCATCAAAGAAAAAGGGCATGTTTGGGTAAGGAAAAGTGATAGACGAGATTAATTCTGGGTTTGCCTTCATTACTCACAACAAAAACTCAACATTCTCTTTATTATCTGTAGCTCTCAGTGCTTCTCCAATCGTTCGCTTCTTTTCTTTATCCATAACTATCAGATTCTCACAAACAAGGTTTAGAATTTCAGCTGATTTGGCATGTTGTTGCTTTATCTTAAGTATTTCTTTCATTCCTGCTCCATTGGTAGCTCAAATAAAACTTCATGTTAGTCAAATTTAATAATTTAATCATGGCAACTAAAATATTCGTGTTAAAGTTCTAGGGAACTTTTACATACATACCTAACAAATTATAGATGCGGAAGATGAGCCAATGGAGTAGACCTTTCCCTGTTCACATGGATTCTTTTAGCCTAATCATTCGAAAGTTCTACACAGAAGATATGTATGCATGTCTATGCTTGTACGTTCACATGGTATGTATGCCTGTGTCTATATTTTCTCTTGGTCAGAGTTAGTTGTGCAACTTCAGTAAATGCACATCTTATGTATAAATGAAGGTTAAGGCTTCTCATTTTTCACAAATTGAGCTTATAAAATTAATTTTAATTTCAAATTTCATAATTGGACATACCTGATTTCATGTGTGACAAATAAAATGAAGAACCAAAATTTATATTGTTTAATCTATGTTATATAATAGTTGTGTAATATTATTTGATTACATCTTCTAATTAGAGTGATGATAGATCATATGGTACCTTGATGACATTTGTTACTCTCTCCTTGTTGAATATCTATGCATAAATGCCTAGTGGCCGTGGTTGATGGCGGTATTTTGATATCTTCCACCCAAAAAGTGATCCAAGAAATGGAGAAACATGAGCTTCTTCAAATTATATAAAAAAATAAATAACTAGAAGTTTAAGTAAATTAGGTGAAGCTATTCAATATTAAATACCACCTCTGTCATTCAATATAAGATCTAGTTTGTAGTGTACTAAATCTTATATTAAGGACAGAAGGTAGTATTCAATATTCAGAGGTTCCTTACTTATGCCAATTTCATCCTACTTCACAAAGATCCACAAAAACTAATAGGAACCCTACTATTCCATTGTCTGCCTTATGATTGAGGCCTAAATGAGAAAGTAGTGAACAATTGCCAAGGTAGCGAGTTAGGTTTATTTTGAAGACTTAAATTAGTAATTATTACCCCTCCCATCTATCATTGACCACTAATTATTATATTATACCGGTGATAGTTAAAATAACTTCATCCTTTACCACCTTTATCCTCACAATCACCACAATTCAGCGAGTGTATAATTAAAAAGAGCAAACAACAGATATAGAAAATTGTAAGGAAAAACACACATAGCGAAAAGTAATAATATGCACTAACAGTGATAGATCTATCGCTTCCAGAATGAAAGTTGACTTTTGTTGGGAGATAAAGAAAGATTAAGTGCAATATTCGTAATTGTTGAGACCTCGTCATCGTCAATAGCAAACAATAGCTCCTTGCATCGTTGAGGTAAATCCAAGGCAATATCTATTTATACATCAAAATCATATAGTATGATGAGATGAAATGCCAAAATGACAACATATACAAATGACAAAAATGAAACAGACATATTTTTGTAGAAGCTATGTTTCCAAAATCTCCCATGAATAAATGGTCTCTGAGGAAGATGGGACCATAAGGGCCATTTTGTGGTTGGAAGACATCCAAAGGGTGACAGAATAGAGATAACATCCCATTTAATTGAGGCCATAATAAAAAGCCATAGTAACAGGAACAAAATAATCAGTGTCAGCAAGTGGAATTGCAAGTGTATTGCTACTTTTGTTGATGAGGCATTTCGCAATTGGAATGACTCCACTGTATGTTGCAGCAATTAAAAGTGGAGTCCTGTTAGAGGAATTGAGTGTTTCAAGATATTGAGGGGGAACTAATTTCACCAACTCCTCCACTATGCCCACATTCCCAAGCATTGCAGCAAAATGAAGAGGGGTTTTGCCTGTTATAGCAGCAAGTTTTGGGTCCATGGAACTAGGATGGGCATCAATGAATCTTTTTGTGTCAGACCAGTTGTTCTTGGATATGGCCTTGTATAGAATGCCCATCACTAATTCCTCTGCCCCTCCATCATAAATAAAGGATTAGTGAATGCACTGAGTTGTCTATAAGAAGTTGTTGGATTTTAATAATTATAGGGCACTGACTTTGGGGACGATGAGGTGGTGGTGGTGGTAATTCATTGTAGATATGATAGAGAATATCCCATGCAACTTTGGCTTCAGAGGCTTTTCTTATAAGAGGGAGATTGTGAGACCCACAAGAGATACGAATGACTTGCAAAGCAGCAGCATTTTTTGTTCTCCATCTTGCAAATTCTTCCTCAGCATTTTTGCCTGGTCTTTCGTTGCTACTACTAAAGAGAATTTGAAGACTAAATTCATACTCATACTCATATGCCAATTACATATTTATACAGAACCGGGTATGAATTAGGTCACGACAAGTTACTGTACAATTAAAGAAAAAATTAAGCCTAATTGTTCTAATCATCGCCTGTAATATCGGATCTGAAAATTGCTCCCTCTTTCTCTGACTTTTCTCCTTAAGCTTGGGGATTCTACACTCCCCCTCAAGTTGGACTATAGATATCAATCAAGTTCAACTTGTCAATCAGATACTCAAACTGGTCCTTGGGCAATCCTTTAGTGAGGATGTCTGCGTCTGTTCTTTAGAGGGTGTGTACCTTAGATCAACAATACCCTTATCAACTTTTTCCCTTATAAAATGTCTGTCTATCTCGACATGTTTAGTTCTATCATGTTGAACTGGATTATGAGCAATGTTGATTGCATCCATGTTATCACAATAGACCTTGATTGGTAAATTTATGGACTTCCTCAAGTCTTCAAGAACACGTTTTATCCATATGCCTTTACAGATTCCAAGTGCTATAGCCCTGTATTCAGCTTCAGCACTGTTTCTCGCAACTACACTTTGCTTTTTTACTTCTCCATGTGACTAAATTAACCCACACATATGTACAATATCCAGATGTGGATTTCCTGTCATCTCTATCACCTGCCCAATCAACATCTGTATATAACTGTACAATCTGTTTGTCAGTTTTCTTAAACAGTAAGCCACATCTTGGAGATCCCATCAAGTAACAAAGGATCTTGTAGACTTCATTCAAATGTTTCTGTTTAGGATCATGAGAATGCTGGCTGGCCACGCTTACTGCAAAGGCAATATTTGGTCTGGTATGAGACAAATATATTAGTTTTCCTACCATCCGCTGATAGTTCCCTAAGTCCACTGCCTTACTGAGATCTGCATCTTCATCTATTTTATCAATTTGTATAGGTGTGTCACTGGGTCTACAACTTGTCATCCCTGTTTCCTATAGAAGATCGAGTAAATACTTCCTTTGGGAGATATAAATTCCATTCTTGGATCAGGTAGCTTCCATCCTAAGAAAGTACTTCATTTCTCCAAGATCTTTGAGCTGGAATTCTCATGTCAGGGCTGTCTTGATTTGATTGATTTCCACCTTGTCATCTCCTGTAAGGATTATATCATCAACATATATAGCCAGAACAACCATCTTACCCTTATGATGTTTAACAAACAAAGTATGGTCACTTTGCCCTTGAGTATACCCATGTCTCTTCAGAACTCGGGTGAATTTGTCAAACCAAGCATGCGAAGATTGCTTTAACCCATATAACGACCTCTTTAACTTGCAGACTTGGTTAGCCTTTTTTCTTGGGAAACCTAGAGGTAACTTCATATAGACCTCTTCCTTGAGTTCTCCATTGAGGAATGCATTTTTTACATCGAGTTGGTGTAGATTCCAATCTAAATTCACTGTAATGGATAATAGAATTTTGATGGTATTTAACTTGGCTACTGGAGCAAATGTTTTTGTGTAATCTTCCCCATATTTTTGTGTGAAACCTTGTGCAACTAGTCTAGCTTTGTATTTCTAGAGTGTTCCGTTTGCTCTATGCTTAGGAGTGAATACCCATTTGTATCCAATTGCCTTTTTTCTTTGAGGTAGATTTACTACATCCCATGTCTTATTTTGCTTGAGAGCCTTCATCTCTTCTAAGACAACTTGTCTCCACTTAGGTATAGCCATAGCCTCATCAATCGTGTCTGGTATCCTAATTTTATCAAGATGAGAGACAAATGCATTGTACTTAGATGAAAGAGCCTTATAAGAGACAAATTTCTCCATGGGATATCTAGTGCTTGATCTAGGTTGTCTAGGTTGTTTTCGCACAGCAATGGGAAGATTAATATCAGAACCTTCTTTTTCTCTTGGACCTGCCTCTGGAACCGATTCCTGGTGAGTGCTAATAGCATGTGGTTCATTACCTCTTTTGTGTTGTCGTATGTAGGTATTACCCCACATATTTGTGTCTCCCCTGGATTTGGTACATTATCAGAAGTATCAAGGTTATCAGGATTATCAGGGATATCAAGGTTGATATCAAGAGTATCAGAGATATCAGGAGTAGGTTCTGTGTGGGTAGGTATATAAATTGTGACTTTTTGGTCATCCTTTAGTGTTTCTTTTGTTTGAAATTCACCATCTCCCCCCTAAATTGCAGACAAGGCATAATAGGGTGTATTTTTAAGAAAGGTGACATCACAGGTGACAAATAAACATTTGGAGACCGGATCATAACACTTATATCCTTTTTGGGAATGAGAGTAACCAAGGAAGATACACCTTAGGGCTTTAGGGTCAAGTTTATTGGTGTGATGGAGGCGGACGTATGATGTACAACCAAACACCCGGAGTGGTAGAGTGTTTTCAAGGTATGTGAGGGTATAATATTTATGGAGGAGTTGAAGTGGTGTTTTGAAAGATAGTTGTCGGCTTGGCATTTGGTTAATTAGAAATGTGGCAGTAAGGAAAGCATCATCCCAATGATATTTAGGAACATTACTGCTAAACATAATGGCTCTAGCAGTCTCAAGAATATGGCAATTCTTTCGTTCAGCAATACCATTCTGTTGAGGTGTACTGGGACAAGTACTTTTGTGAACAATGCCATTTTCAGTCAGGAAGGTAGACAAGACTTGATTGAAGTATTCCGTCCCGTTATCGGTGTGCAGGATCTGGATTTGGGTTTGGAATTGGGTTTGGATCATATTGTGGAAGTTAAGGAATGTTTGATATACCTCTGTTTTATCCTTCAATAAGTAGACCCAATTGACACGTGTATGGTCATCGATGAAGGTGATGAACCATTTAGTTTTTGATCGGTTTGGTGTACGGGATGGTCCCCATAAGTCACTATGAATTATGGAAAAGGTTTTGATGCTTGGTATGGGATTTTTGGAAATGAAGTACAATGATGCTTAGCCTTTTCACATGAATCACAATGAAAATCAGAGGTGATTTTATGAGGAACTAGGGATGGAAACATTTGAGACATGTAATTTAAATTTGGATGATCTAAACGTTTGTGCCATAACTCCAAGTCACTAGTTCTAGGGAGAGACACTTTATTGCAAGATTTAATCCGACGACTATCACTTTCATCAAGGTAATAGAGACCATCAAGCTCTTTTGCACTCCCAATCGTCGTCCCTGTCAGTAGATCCTGAAAATTACAGTGAGTAGCAAAGAAGTTAACTTGACAACATTTATCATTAGCTAATTTGCTCACAGATAGTAAATTACACTTCAACTTTGGAACATGTAATACAGAGTGAATAGTAAGTGTAGCTGAGATTTTGATGGAACCTATTCCAGTTACAACAGACTTAGAATCATCAGCAATTCATATGGTCACTCCTTTGGTGATAGGAGTATAGGATGAGAAGAGAGCCTTATTGTCAGTCATATGATCCGAGGCACCTGAGTCAACAATCCAACAATTCCCTGTACATATTTCTTTTATCACAACCAATGCTTAAAAGAAATTACCTCTATTGACTACTGTGGCAGGAGGCTTTGTCGTAGTCTGCAGTGTGGCTACCATTTCCATGATTTTGTGCAATTGGTTATTTTTGGATGATTCCGTGGATCAAATAATAGAGATATCATTAGAACCAGATCGGGACACAAAGGAAGTTGCATATGAAATTGTAGACATAATGACTAGGAAAAAAGAAATGATGAAATGATTTTTCAAATTTCAGAAATACCAGTGTGGTCCTTTGAAATTGTTAAAGGACAGATTGGTCCTCCAAAATTGAAAAATGACAGTTTAGTCCTCTGAATTTTCCAAATGACACTTTGATCCACCTTATTTATTAAATAATTGAGTCTGAGTGCTCCGACACGTCTTTGGAGAATTGTCTCGTTCTTGCTTGAATGGAGCTATGACGAGAGAGCGAGGGTGAAATACTTCTGCACCGATTCTCGCTCTCTTTTCCTCAACCACACACAGAGAGAGCCAAATCAGGCTAAGTGTGCGAGAGAGAGAGAGTCACAGCGAGGAAATTCTTGGATCGCTGAGAGCAGGATTATGAGAAAGATCCACCACCATGGAGTGAGAAAGCCGATGATCTGCAAGTGTCAATGGCATGGAAGGACGACGTGAGTTACTAACCGACATGAATTCGGGTCTACCGGCTCGAGAGAGCAGCTTCACGCATTATGGATGATGGTGAAGCAATAGCTGGTGTAGGAGGCTTGGCCTTCGGTACTAATGCCGGTGCCGGAGTAGGACAGTCGGAAGAAGCTCAAGACCCGATTGTTTCTACCGTCAATGGCGTTCTTGCCGGAGTTGATGGAGAGAGGGATTGGCAGCAGTTGTCAATAGGGCTGCTACCTCAGAATATGTTGTAGAAGGTGTGGATTGAGGGAAGCAACCGATATTGGTTCTGATAATGATGGAGAACACAGAGGGTGTTGGACGACAGCTTAACGAGCGCTGATTACTGGTTCTAACAGTGGAGAACTCAGAGAGTGCTTGAAGGAGACATGTATGAATTTATTCTCTCCTAGTTTTATGATACCATAAAGAGAATTTGAAGACTGAATTTATGTCATACTTATATGCCAATTACATATTTATACAGAATCGGGTATGAATTAGGTCCCGACAAGTTATTGTACAATTAAAGAAAAAATTAAGCCTAATTGTTCTAATCATCGCCTGTAATATCAGATCTGAAAATTGCTCCCTCTTTCTCTGACTTTTCTCCTTAAGCTTCAGGATTCTACAACTACTTGTCACTTCCCAAAGAAATTTAGATTTTAGATACCTCTTTACCCACCCAAACTAATCTTCCT
Organism: Inga laurina; assembly: GCA_963855925.1. Classification (NCBI taxonomy): domain Eukaryota; kingdom Viridiplantae; phylum Streptophyta; class Magnoliopsida; order Fabales; family Fabaceae; genus Inga; species Inga laurina. Next base: position 1,432,901 of record OY979712.1, on the reverse strand, counting down.
TTGTTTCCTTCGTAATTTTCGTGAGTGGCTCTGCAACTATGTCGTTAAAGTTGCGGCTTCCTTCCATTACTCAACTTAGTTAAAGCTCTTGTTGTGGGAGATGGTGATGATACTATCTGTAATATATACAGCCGCACGTTCGAAATTTGAAATTTTGTATAGCTAGAAATTAATTAACGGGCAATATTTCTTGATAACTAAAAATATTTTCAGTTGAAAGGAACATAGCTAGATCAACCATACACACACTTACCTCCTCTTATGGAAACTTTGAAACTGTGTGTGTGTATATATATAAATGTCAATGGCTCGGTCTTCTTTGATCCTGTACCTCTCTCCTCATCACTCTATGTAATCACCAATTCTTGCAGTTTGAGAAACAAATAGCAAGTGCACTTACCTGTTGTTGCTTGTTTTCTAAGTTTGAATCTATGGTGGCAATATTATTATTGGCTTGTTACTTCTTTTGCAGCTCACTCACACTTCACTAACTCGCTTCACACACATTGTGTACGTATTTATTTCCATTTTGTTTATTCTTTGCTTGTTCGTATGGTTTAAGGTATTTATTATATTATTAAGAAACTATAATTTTGTTCATTTTAAAACTAGTTACCCATTCATCTAAATTAAATAATATATCATTCAATATGTAACAGCATTTTAAAACAATAACAAAACTTTTTTTTATAAAAAATTAGAAATTGTAGAAATAGATTGAATGCATTAACCCAGTGTTTTCAAAGATGAGTTGGATCCGTCAGACCATCAGCCGGAGTGGACTATGGCTCAGCTTTAAGGAGAGAGCCATTTTCATGGTCAGGCTAGATTGGAGTCCAAAAAACGAAGTCTGTTTACGGAGCTGGAACCCGCTTTTGTGCCCGGAGCCCGGATAGATTTTAACAAACCACACGGCTACCAATCCAAGTTTATAGCAAGAAAGAAATGAGTAAGTTTAAGAAGATATTTAAGTGTTTTAAGGCCAATGAGAGAAGTAGAGAAGCAAGAAGAGAGAAGAAGAAAGTAAAAATCTCCATACCTATAGTAAGAGGTGTTAAGATCTCATGTTTTGATGATAACAAAAGAATGGTTTGAAAAGGAAATGATTAATAAACAAGTTTGAACTAAGGAATAACAGGGATAAGTATTACTTGGGATAAGCATTGGAGTAATGAAGAAAGGCAAAGAGAAAAAGATAAGAAACTTGATCAGAAGCAGGTTTTCTAAGACATTACTTGAGGCGGTACTCGAGTAATCAACCAAAACTTGAAGTAACCAGAAGCATCTTCCAGTAACCTGCCAATGTTACTCGAGTAGGTACTCGAGTAATAGTATAAGTATTTTCAAGTTGCTCTCGGCCTGCCAATGTTACTCGAGGTGCTACTCGAGTAACCAGGTAAAAACTTGGAGTTGCTCTCGGCCTGCCAATGTTACTCGAGGAGCTACTTGAGTAACCATATGAAAAACTTCCAGTTGCCTTTCAGGTTGCCAAGGATACTCGAGTAGGTACACGAGTAACTCTGTTTCTGAAAAATGATGCTTTCGGCATTTTGTACCACTGCCAATGTTACTCGAGTAGGTACTCGAGTAACGCACTGAAGTCAGGGAAAACTTGAAGTTGGTACCCGAGTATGAAGAGTTATTTTGAAGATAAACCTCAAGTCATTACCCGGGTAAGACAAGCACAAAAAGTACATTTACTCGAGGTGGTACCCGAGTAATCTATGCAAAAATGAATACATTACTCGAGTCCGTATCCGAGTAACAAGGTAAGTGCTCTCGGCCTTGAAATCCTGCAACATTACTGGAGTAAAGCATCGAGTAACCAAAAGTTTTTGTAAGGATTTACTTGAGTTGGTACCCGAGTAACTCATAAAGTTGTGAGTGCATTACTCGAGTAAGTACCCGAGTAAACATATATTTTCAAAGGTTTAAGAATTGGTTATTCCATGCACTATCGAGTAATCTTGTGTTTATTCATTGACTTGCAGTTGATCAAAGATTTCCCGATGATACTCCAGTAAGTACTCGAGTAAACTTCATGTGATACTCGAGTAGCTACTCGAGTAAGCAAACCCAGAAATCCAGAAATCATTCAAACGTTCATTGTTTTGTTTTCTATATGATTAATCTTTCATTGTATTAGTATTCTTAGTCTATTTATAGATAAACAATGAAGAAATCATATCAAGTATTGGAAGTCAAATGAAACGTTCAATGTGCCAACCACCGCCAACGGATATTTTTCAAAAACTGAAAAAGTCAATAGTGGCTGCGCACTCTCTAACGGACAAGAAGAAAATGTTCCAAGGGTCATCACCAACATATCTATATATATGGGAACATCCAAACAGAGAAATAAGAACAAGCACACACACAAACGAATTATTAAGTTCATTGCTCTGTTTTCACGTTGAAATTGTATTTCTATGCTTCAGTGATTCTCATTCACTCTGTAAGAGAGATATTTCATTCAAACTCAATATTTGTTATTGAGATTACTTAAGGTTGTGGAACCTTGAGTTGGGATTGGATTACAACTTGTAAGGGGGAGCGAGTGTCCAGGTGAAGGAACTTGCTTGTATTGAGGTGCCAAGAACCCACTGAATCTTGGAAGTTATAGTGAAACTCTCAGAGAAGCTCTGAGGACTGGACGTAGGTCAAAGTGGTTGTGACCGAACCAGTATAACTCCCGGTGTAAACTTTGGTGATATTTCTCCTTACTCATTACTGTTTTATTTCCACAGTTAAAGTTTTATATTTTCGAAAGAAATTTTAGTATCACCCAATTCACCCCCCTCTTGGGTGAAACGCTTGATCTAACAAGAGGAACGAGGCACAGAGTTGGAACGTCGTTTGCAGTGAATAAAAGATATCAGTAAACTACAAGGCTAGACGGAAGTGAGGATTACATATTGATGAGTGAAACTCTCAGAAGCTATATATATATGTGTGTGTGTGTGTGTGTCCCCCTAATATCCTGAATCAACCCCAACGCTCATTAGCTTGCTGAATTATTGCCCCCTCAAAGAGTAGAAACAAAAAGTTTAGAGGTAGAGCATATGGCTAGCAATTAGGGGTGAAAATAAGCTAGGCTTTATCTAAGTAAGCCTGAGCTTGCAACAGAGATTCAAAACTTGAGCCTGAATCTGAGCCTGTATATAGGCTTTTTTTAGGCTTGAGCCTTGGCCTTCAAAAGGCCTGAAGCTTGTTTAAAGGTATATTTAAAATGTATGCCTTTAAATAGCCTTTGAAGCCTATACATCCAAATTCATATATAACTCTTCATGCTTATTTATAATCTTACATTATGTCTTAAAATATTAATATCCATTCTCGTCGTGATATTATGGCATATTAAGAAAAAGAAAAGAATGTCTAGTGATAACAATTGTTCAAGCAAATAGGAATAAGAAAAATTAATCATCTATTGACTAATAAGATATATATTTTAAAATCGATCAAGTATAACAAGCAACATATAAAACTAGAATTTACCTCTTTTACTCTTCCTACATAAATTGAACAAACTCCTCTTACTAAGATTATAATATTTCATTTAGCATTAAAATAAATTCATAGCAATTATTATGTTTTAGTGGATGACTAAGTTAGGGGAGAGTGAGTGAGTTAGCGTTGTCATCTCGAGTGATCCAAGACAAGAGAGAAGAGATGTAAGGTGAATGATTGATATGAAAGCAATGGTTGAGTGTAATGATGATAAGATGTGAAACTTAGAATTAAGGTTAAGTTGGTAAATTTATATATAATTTATAAAATTATTTAGATGGTATTGTATATGCTTATATAATAGTATAAAGGGTTAATATAACTTTTGATCCCTGAAGTTTGATCCAATTTTTGTTTTGGTCCCTCAAGTTTAAAATCGGTGGTTTTGGTTCCTGAAATTTGACCCTTGGTCCCTCAAGTTTGATTTTTTTTTTTGTTTTGATCCCTCAAGTTTGAGAAGGACTTGGTGGAAAACCGAACCGAACTGGAAAAAAATCGAACATAATAGGAAAAAAACCAAGTCTTTTTCAAACTTGAGGGACCAAGGGTAATATTTCAGGGACCAAAACCACCGATTTTAAACTTGAGAGACCAAAACCAAAATTGGATTAAACTTCAGGGACCAAAAGTTATATTATCCCTAGTATAAATTAAAAAAAGTTAAATAAGCCATGCTTGTAGGCCTGCAGGCTAGGTCTTATGAAAATAAGCCCGACCTATTTATCTAAATATACATAGTAATAAGCCTGAGCCTGAAACTAACCTATTTAGTAGGTTAGGTTAGACTTTATGTAGGTTAGATTATAAACTCTATTAGAGACCTCATCTATTTCCACCAATACTTGCAATAAGTGAGTGTCCCTCTAATAATGTCCCCAAGTCATCAGCTCTTTTTCTCAACAAGAAGAAAAAGCAACTCAACCACTCATGTACGATGAAAGTGCCCACACAATACTAATATTATGGCACTTCTGAAATGTGAGACTTAAACGGGATACGGACCTTCTTTGGTATATTCGCTGCTGTCCTAGTTACCACCGTCATCCTTATTTTAACTTCATGACGAAATGTACAACATATTTTTATTGGTTAAAGGGCAAATTTGTTGTAGAAAATTTTACTTGTCACAAAAAAAAAATTTATTGAGGAGTAATATTGCCTTGAAAATTTTTTCTTGTTCAATATTTTCTAGAGGTTTCAAAATGTAACAATGTTATCCTATATCGTTATAAAACTAACTTTAATTGTTAAAAAAACATATTAAATTTTTTAATTTTCATTTTTTATTATGTGAAATTTGGTCAAATTAGACTTATAATAAAGACAATAACGGTATAAATAACATTCTCTCACATATGATTAATTCTGTTTATAAATGATGCTACTAAATTTTAAATAAGTACCGCAAGTGTATGGGCAATAATAGCAAATCAAGGCCGTCTTATAGAGATTCAAATAAATTAGTGATTAGGCATTAAATTTCCTTTTTTTATTTAAGTTGAGCAAATCAAACAAAGAATTTGAAAATTAATTTAAACCAATGCAAAGCAGTAAATCTAATGTTTATAAGATTTCAATGAAGAAAAACAACCTAGAGTCGTTAACCCCTTCTTCAACTTTTAGAGTATATAATTACCCAATTAAAAGCACATAATGTTAATTTGTTAATTTAGAGTTTAAGTGGAAATAAGTATCTTCCAATTACTCATACCCCTTTTTCAATTTAAAATTGTTATTCCTAACTAATTTAGTTAAAAGGTAATAAATGTTCAAACTCACTCTAATAGAATTATATGGGTTCAATAGGTATACTCCTATTCTATTGACAAATTAGAATAAATTCTAATCCTGCATTACTTAGGGTGTGTTTGGATTGGCGATTGGATAAGTGACTTATTTTTACTTATACTTATGGAATCTTAATATTTGAAAAAAGTTAGATTGGGTAAAATGATGAGTGTTTGGATTGGCGATTGGATAAGTAGCTTATGTAAAAGCAGGGTTATGGAAACCGGACTGGACCGGCTGGTCCGGCCCGAAAACCGGCGAACCAGCTGGTGGACCAGTCTGGCTCCCAGTTCGGTCCGGTTCCCAATTTAAATTTTTTTCTTATATTTTCCTTAGAATTTCATGCCAATAAGCCTAAGATATTCAATTTCTCACCGGTTTGGTCCCGGTCTGACTCACTGACCCTTAACCCAGTACCCCGATCGGTTCAATACCCGATCCGGATTTTAATACCTTGTGTAAAAGTGAATGATGTTTGGTTTGACTTTTGTATTATTTAAGAGAAAAAATTGTAAAAATTATGAAAAATGAAAAAATGTGATAATTGTGAAAAAAGACCTCATTAGCAACTTAATTGCCAAATGGGACTTGGGAAGATATCTACACACGGAGGGATTTTTCCACAATTTTTTCAAAAATTAACTTTGAAAATTTGGCAATGGTGCAATTTTAAATAAAATTATATCAAACTCTAATTTAAATTGGTACACTTGAAAAGTTTTTTCTATTGTGCACCTCAAGCTTAAATTTTATAAATTAGATCAAACTCTAATTTAAATAGTAAATCCTAGCTCATATTTTCACATAGGTCAAAATCTAACAAAATAAACCAATTAAAACCTCAATAATACCTCCAATAATCCACATAAATTATTTAAACTAAATTTAATCAGAAAAAACACCATATAGAAATTAATTTATGACATGTTTATAAAAGAAATTCATTATAAAATCATAAAACAACTAAATAATAAATCTAAACTGATTAAAATTAATTATTAATTATTCTCTACATTTTTATAGTCTTATATTGACAAAATTCAAAACTTGCCTAAACTTTTATCCAAAAGTGTTATCTAATTAGCAGAAGACTACTATCTAAAAAAAGAGAAAATTATTTAGAACATTTTTTCAGAAAAGAAGTTTTGTGATTAGAAGTGATTTTGAGTATCTCATTAATCCCCAAAGATATGAAAATACTCCTCAAAACAGAAGCCAATGGTCATTTGGGCCTTTGAGTAGAAATAAGTTTCATTTCCTGACTCATGTCAATTGCTGCCTTTAGCTTATTTTGACTGAAACGTAAACGTTGAAACAAACATTATATTTTGGATGCACTGTTGGCTTCTCCCGATTGGACCCATAAATCGACGGATTACACCCCAAATCGGTAAAACAAACACACTGTTGATCTATAGTATTAAAATCCCTCTATCAAGACTAATCTAGATTCTAAATTTTATATTTAGTGGTGATCAAACACTAAATAAATAAAATAATATAAGATTAAATAAATAAAATAACATTAAACATAAATTATTAATTCATACATACTTAAATCCCAAATTAGCTCATAGTTACCCTAAGTTAAAAATCAATTAGCCACACGTGTTCAAGATAAATACCAGTACAGTCACAATAACTCCAGACTCCAAAATCATACAGGGAATTAGGGAAACAGATTGAAACGAGGAAAATGAAGAGCAAAAAGCAGAGCTCTCTCAGCTGTCTGATCTAGTTTCAATGAACAACAGTGCCAATCACAGTATCAAATAGTGACGATAAACAGTACTGTACCAATCAGTTATGGTCGGCAGAACAGTTATAGTGTAGTGACGATGAACAGTACTCTCTCCTTCTTTGCAGTCGGCTGCTCCTTTTCTTCTTTCCAGCTGCGGCTCCTCTCTTCAATGTCGGCTGCTCTACCCTCTTGTTGAAGTCGGCACCCCCATCCAGCTCTCTTAGTCAAAAATTGCGGGGCTCCCTTTTTCTTCTTTTCAAATCCCGTGTTGCTGTCCAAAACCACCGCCCTCTCTATTGCGATGATTCTGTCAACCCAGAACTTTTTTTCAGTCCTCCTTAGGTTCAGCCGCCATTCCTCTATTCTGTCCAGCTCGTGTCCTTTCTCTTGCCATTAGGTCTAACTGCAATCTCTCTCAAGAATGTATGGCAATTATTTCCGGACCCCGCCACTTTTCCTTAACGCTAAAATGACGTCACCTACATTTGCTTTAATGAACAATAACCCCCGTGATACTACGTTATCTCGTTCGTAATGCTACAGTAATACCATACGTAGTCGCTACAGCAAATGTGCAGTATTTTGCTACAGTGTTTCCGTATGAACAGTACTTCATATAAGAATTGATGTCTGGTTTTGGAGATGAAGCTCACTGGAAGAGCTAGTTGGTTTGGATATGAGTCAATAAACATCCACATAATTAATATTTATAACACTCCCCCTTGAATATCCATTATGAATGTATCTTATTAAAAACTTTAATTAGGAAAAACCCAATGAGATAAAAACCTAACCAAAGAAAAGAGTACACCATTCATTGATATACTATTCAATGTTACCTCATTAAAACTTTTCTAGGAAAACCCAATGGGATAAAACCTAAATAAAGGAAAAAGAGTACAGTGTGTATCAATTTCCCCTCTTGACAACATAAGTTGCGATCTTTGAGTATCCGAAGACCAATGTCATGTACAAGCTTTTCAAAGATTGTATCTAGAAGTGACTTGGTAAATAAATCTGTTAGATTTTCACTTGAATGATTTGCTGGATATCTATTTTACCATCCTTTTGAAGGTCACGAGTGAAGAAGAATTTTGGTGAAATATGCTTCGTTCTATCGCCCTTGATTTAGCCTTCTTTAAGTTGAATAATACATGCAGTATTATCCTTATATAGAACCGTTGGAACCATTTTGCCTGAAAATAAAGGACAAATTATTCATATGTGATGTATTACTGACTTTAATCATACACATTCTTGAATTGCTTTGTGTATTGATAAAATTTCTGTATGGTTAGATGATTGATATAATCTATTTAATGGAACTAAAGTATATCAACGTGGTTTTCGTGATCGACCAACAGGAAAAGGAAAAGAAAAAAGAAAAATAAAAAGAAAAACAGCATCAACGTTATTGGAATCTGTATGTTAACATCAAAGGACACAGTACATGCTGTTGCATTTTTTTTTTTTTTGTACTAATTAAAGTATCTTCCAATTTGAAGCTAAGATAAGAACTAATTTTCTTTCAAAGCGTAGAGATCACAAAAAAACGTTTTGTCACACGTAACAATTTCAAATTCTTTATTAAAACACACTGGCATTTTTATAAAATAAAAATTCCAAGCATGACTAACTAAGAAAAGTATAAATTACTATATTTATTGGTGATATCATATTATCAACATGGACTAGAAACTGTTAATTGCCCCAGGAAACAAATAAAAATCATAATTCCAGAGAAGTTTAGTGCAGATAACGTACGTGACTCTTTTATGAATCAGTATGTTTATTCATGGATGAAGTAAGATACACCAGAAATTAACAATATACTTCCTTAAATTTCATTTATTATAGTTAGCTTTTAAGACTTGGGAGTTACAAATGCAAATTAATTAAATTTCTGCTCTGAAGTTCTTCCAGTCACAAATCTAGATAAACTTGGGAGTTGGGAGTAGTTACATATGCAAAATTAAATTTGATGACAAGGGCATATCTACATATATGTATATATATTATAAAATTTAGGAGGTTCACTGATGTCCAAAAAACTAATCTATCTAGAGACATTTCGTTTATTTCTTGTTCACTTGGAATTTTGGAAGCTGACGAGGATGATGTGGCGGGTTAAAAGAATGAATTAAAGCTGATTAATTAGTTGGGTTAATCACCTAACTAGGATCTATAAATAAGGGTATTGTGAAGTGTTTCAGATGTGTGGGATGTGGAATCCTCACTAAGTCAACAGAGAAAAGCCTCTCTCTAGTCCCAATCTCTAGAGTTAGGGTAAGTGGTTTATTAACCTCAAGTGAGGGATGATTAATGTTAACCCAAGTGGGTTACATGGGGTATCAATAATACATAATGATTCTTCAATTGTTCTTGTTATTTCTTTCTAACCACTCTTGTTAAAATGGCGGCTTCATGAAATGAGTATGGCTTCTCTATCAGATTTATAAGCTATATATGATCTCCTCATATTTAAGCTTTGGTTGAAATATCCATCCTACTTCAGTTGCAAAGAGATGGTCATCACAAATATTTGTTGCATGGAATTATTATTGTTTTCATTCGCACTATCTGGCATAAAAAAGAATATAGGTTTGCATTAACAAATTGTGCTGCAACGTTCGGCTCTTATCAAAAAAGTACTTGTCTCTTCAAATTTCAAGATGCTTGCCTTTGCTGGAAATGTGCCCCCTGTTGTACCTAAAAGTTCTTCACAGATCACTCCTACCAGCCAATTACACCCAATCGGCTGGAGTATTATTGTTCTTTGGAAACGGAAAATAGCGAGAAGCATACACTACCACGCTTTGATTTATGCTCAAGGTTCTCGTCTACCACTTCCCAAAGATCTTGAGTTATATATCAGATAGACACTGCTTGGTCCTTAATGTAAGACAAAATTCATTAATTTGAATAGATTAAGGATGTTAGTTCAGCTAGTTAAAATAATATTGTTTTCTAAAAACACCATAATCATTTTCTATAATTCCTTCCTCTTGATTATTGTTGAGAGCAAAGTTTTAAAAGTCGGACTGGACATCGAGCCGGAAAAACTAGCAGGTCATGGTTCAAACAATTGGATCGGTTAAACCGTTCAATTAAACCGATGACATAATTATTAAATTTAAAAAAAAATAATATTATGCTCTTTATAATCCTATTTATAAGAGAAATTTTTTATGGATAATATATTGAAAAGCATATATTAAAAATATAATTAATAAATTAATATATATTATCTAAATTTTTTTAATAATTCTTATCTCTAAAAATTATCGTAATATTATAATATAAGTATTGTTTATTACCTTTATAATATTGTAAATGTTTCAGATTTATATCATTGGATATGATTTTGTTTCACAATCAATTTAAAATTTTCCTCTAAAACTAACATTAAAAATTAGATTTTATAACACAATATCTTAATGTTATGCAAAAGGTTCTTAAAACTTATTTGTATTTAGGTTTTTTTTTCTAATAGGATTTGTATTTAGTTGTTTTCAAAAGTCATTCGCATTTTTTAAACTGAAAATTGAATGTCATTCATATACTTGAAAATATAAGCTATTTCATGAATTGGTAAAAATATAAAAACATGAAACTGAAAAATTTCAAAACACAATAATAATTAACCAATTCTGATATTTCGGTCAAATCAAAACCTATTCTAATATAATCACTGCAACACGCTTTCTCTTTCTCTTGCAACACGCTTTCTCCACTCCCAATAACAACCAAGGCACTTGGTTTTCTCCACTCCTTCCATTGCTTTGTCCTCCTTTCTCCTTCATTTCAGATTTTTCTCTGAGTCAGCGGAATGTCACCGGAGAAATGCTCCTTCACTTCTTCTTCCTCATAAATCGTATCTTACGGTGGTGTGGTGCTTGAAGTTTCCTCCATGGCAACATATACGTGTTCCCCTCCGTCTTCTTCTTTCTCCTTTGCCTTCCATTTTACTTTGCATCTACCCGGCCGGCTTTTCAGTAACCGTTCCGGCTAGTGGCTCAACTCTGGTTCGCAACTTTAAAAGCGGGTCTGAACGGTTTGATCCGAACTAACCTCTTAGACGGCTAAACTATGTGAAATGGACCATCATTTACTCCAATCAACGATCGAACCGGCTCAACCATCCTGTAGAATTCCTAACCTCCCACTCTAAACACACCGTATAGAGAAATATGAGATTCTCATTAATTGAATAAAATGTTCACCACACCTGGACCAAGCCAATTGCCTAGTATTTATACAGATATGTACCTGCCGTATTGAGTGATATGACAATACTAAGCTTAGCCACAGATATAAACCACAAAAATAACTATACAACACAGATGCAATTATTGTTTTATACAAGTCATCAACTATATCCCATACTATCCTATATTCTCTTCACTCCCCCTAAAGTTGGGGGTGAAAGATGTCATTAGTCCCTAACTTGTGTAGCAGTCTCCTTTGAATATCACCACTGATTGGTTTTGTAAGCAAATTCGCCTGCTGTTTTGCAGAATTAACATGCCTTAAATCAATGTCACGATGCTGCCATTTTTTACGAACGAAGTGGCAGTCAACCTCAATGTGCTTAGTGCACTCATAGAAGACAGAATTTGCAGCGATATGAATTGCTGCTTTGCTGTCACAGTGCACAACAACAAGACCAAGATTCTGTATATCAAGATCCTTAAGTAAGCCTCGGGCCCAAGTAATTTATGAAGTCGCCATGCTGAGAGCATGATATTCTGCTTCAGCAAAAGACTTTGAGACAGTGCCTTGCTTCTTTGTTTTCCACATCACTAACGAGCCTCCAAACTTAAGCAAATAACCACTGACTGATCGCCTTGAAATAGGACAGGAAGCCCAATCTGAATCACAATAACACTCTAGTTGCAGATTTCCTTTTGAGCTGAGAAATACTCCCAAGCCTGGGCTCCCCTTCAAGTATCTTACAACATTCATTACAGCAGCCATATGTGCCTTAGTTGGAGTTTGCATAAATTGGGTAAGATTCTGCACACAAAATGATATATCAGGGTGTGTCATGATTAAATAAAGCAACTTACCTACCAAACAGCGATACTTTTCTGGATTTGGTAGCAGCTCCCCCTTACTAGTCTTGCCCTTTTGATATGGCAGTAATTTCAGAGTTTGAGGCATAGGAATAGAAAGTGGCTTACATCCACTCATCCCTGTTTCAGACAAAAGATCAAGAACATATTTTCGTTGGGACAAAATAATGCCCTTTTCAGATTTGGCAACCTCAATTCCTAGAAAATATCTCATCATCCCTAGATATTTGATCTTAAAGTTTTCATGGAGTAACTCTTTAGCATAGTTAATACCACTTTGTGAACTTCCAGTGATTAAAAGGTCATCCACATAGATAAGAACTAGTACCATGCCATAATCACAATTTAAAATAAACAGAGAGTAATCGTTTTTTATTTTGTCTAAACCCCCCTGTTTCAAGTGCTTTAGTTAATTTCAAATTCCATTGTCTAGAGGCTTATTTAAGGTTGTACAAAGATTTCTTTAATTTGCAAGCCATATTCTCCCCCTTACCTTCGAAGCCTTGAGGGATTCACATATATACTTCTTCATTAAGGTCTCCCTGTAAAAATGCATTATTTACATCTATCTGAAACAAGTCCCAATGATTTAAAGATGCTAACTTAAGCACTAGACGAACAGTAAACATTTTTACTACAAGGGAAAAAGTTTCAGTATAGTCTATCCCCTCTCTTTGAGAGTACCCTTTAGCAACTAATCGAGCCTTATATTTATTTATATTACCAGAGGAATCATACTTAATCTTACAGACCCACTTACAACCGATTGCTTTCTTTCCCTCTGGGAGAGGCACTATCTCCCAAGTATGATTATTCTACAAAGCTTGCATTTCAACATGCATAGCTTCTATCCATTCCTTATGCTTAATTGCCTCTAGTTATGTAGTGGGTTCATAACTGCATCAATGGAGGATAAAAAACAAAGATAATCAGTAGAAACAGATCTATATGCTATATAGTTGTCAATCGGGTAAGCACAAGTGTTTTTATAAACTGGAGAAATTTCAGATGTCATAAGTGAACATATATAGTCATTTGCCCATATTGGGGGTCTTTTATTTCTAAGTGGTCGAGAAGAACCTAATTCCTCACGGCCTTGACTAGTATCCACATCACATCTACCTTGATTATCATTTCCAAAAGGGATTTGAGAATCAAGCCTGTGACTTGTTACCGTTTCTGGAGTATTATCTTGCTGAGCATGTTTTGCATCATACCAGAACATCTCCTTTAATGTTGGATGTATTACCTTTTGTTGATTACTTGGCATATCGAAGAAGGGAAACATGTTTTCAGCAAAGCTTACATGCCTATTAACAGTCAATTGGTTAGTCTTAAGGTTAAGCAAGATAAAACCCTTTTGATTGTCAGAGTAGCCTAAAAATATACAAGGTGCTGTTCTTGGCTGCAACTTATCAGTAACCTTAAGGTCTGTCGCATATGCAAGGCATCCAAAAGTTTTCAAATCAGTTAAATCAGCCCTATGCCCATAAATCTTCTCATGTGGTGTTTTGAAGTCAAGGACCTTTGAGGGTATTCTATTAATCAAGTAAACAGCCATTTTAACACACTTTCCCCAATGCTTAGTAGGAATATGAGATTGCAACATTAAGCTCCTAGTCACCTGCATAATAGTCCTATGTTTTCTTTTAACTACTCCATTTTGTTATGGAGTATAAGGACATGTGGTTTTATGGATCATCCCCTTTTGTTTGATAAAGGACTTAAACTCAGCATTAATAAATTCCAGTCCATTATCACTTCTGATTTTCTTAATTTGTAAGTGGAATTGAGTAGAAACATATGCAACAAAATTTTTAATATGCAACAAAGAATCAGATTTATGTCTCATAAAAAATATCCATGTTGCCCTTGAAAACTCATCAACTATTGTAAGAAAATATTGATAACCATGATGTGTGGGAGTTCTATAGGGTCCCCACACATCTACATGTATAAGCTCAAAGCAACAACGACTTTTAATACAACTGGAGGTAAAAGGGAACTTTGTTTGCTTAGATTGTGCACAAATGTCGCATACATGATTAGCAGAAACATTGTCATGGGATACAATATCTAAATGCCGCATTACAGAGAGAGGGGCATGTCCTAATCTCTTATGCCACAAATTCACATCATTACAATGCAATGAAGGAGCATTACTACAGGTAACATTCACATTATAACATGTCTTATTTGGCTTCAAAGTTTTCAGAATGTATAGTCCTTCTATCAAATTATCAGTCAGATTCATCTTTTCACCCTGAAGGTCCTGCAATAAACAAGCATTAGCAGAAAAACAGACAACACATCAATGTTACTTAGTTAGCCTGGAAATTGCAATTAGGTTGAATTTGAGTTTTGGTGAGTATAAGAAATCAGTGAGTTTAATTTCTGCAGAAATATTGACATCACCAATGTGTGTCATAGGGACTCGATGTCCATCTGGAATCTTAATTTTCCTAATTGGTCCACTATACTTTCTATAAGTATCTAATAGGGCCAAATCACCTACTATGTGGGTGGTGGCCCCAGAATCCAGAATCCAATTTGCATGTGAGTTAGTGGGAGTATTAAGAGAATACAAACCTGTACCTATTAACGCATGAGTGGTGTTGTCTGCATCCTTCTGAAGCAAGTCAAGGATGCGGTCATACTGTTCCTGTGTGAATGAGGGAGCCATAGAGGATACAGTATTGGTGTGAACTTTTGCATCCCGTGATGATTCTAGTGTAGGGGAGACTGATTCCTTATTCTGTCGAGAATCATTCCCTCTGAAGTTCAGTGGATACCCAATCAGCTGATAGCAATTTTCCCTCAAATGCCCTCGTTTTCGGCAATGACTGCACTGAATTGAGTTATCTCCACGGCCATGTCCTCTGCCACGCCCGCGGCCTCTTGCAGTCATCACAATTCCTTCAGTTGGGGACTGTTTTTCTACTTCCACAATAGAGCGCTGTGTCTCTTCTTGAATGAGCATTCCATATGCTTCATTTAAAGTGGGAAGAGGATTCATGAGCAATATCTGACTTCATGCTTGGTAATACGATTCATTAAGCCCCATAAGAAACTGAAGGAGCTTCTATTCTTGGACCAATTTTGCATATGCCTTCGAAGAATGACAAGTACAAGACGGGAATGCCACAAGCGATGATTATTCCTCCCAGAGTTCTTTAAGCCTCGAGTAATAAACAGAGACAGAACTCATACCTTGTCGTAGGAAGTTAATTTCTCGGTGGATAGCAAACACTCGCGTACCATTCTTTTTGTTGAAGCATTCCTTCAGGTCAAGCTAGACACCGTGTGCGCTTTGGAAGTAGATTACACCGTTGGCCAATTCCTTCGAGATCGAATTGAACAGCCACAAAAGTACAATAGCATTACATCATTCCCACTGAGGAATTAATGCCTGATCTTGGGAGTCTCTCTGACAGGTTCCATATATGAAACCCAACTTGTGTTTGCCAAGAAGTGCGATCTTCATCGTTTTGCTCCAAACCGGGTAATTTTCGGATCCAGTAAGAATATGTTGAATGATTGAAGTCCCCTATGTGTTTGAAGGATGCAAGAATAGCGGATGTGAGAATGGGAGGGCCTCCAATACTATCTTCGTGTCAGATCCACGACTTTCTTGAGTCGCCATTGAAGGAATTTGCGATCCACCAGGTCGGTCTGCCATTGAAACTGGAGGTGTTTGGTAGTGGATGAGGTTAGTTGATTTCTAGAATTGGGTTGCATGATGGTGGATGACATTTTTCGATCTCAAGGATTTCTTGATGTGCGACGGTGCAAAGTGCCGAATCTTGGTTTGCAGCGAGATGAAGAGAAAATACCGATGCTGGGAGATCTTGGTGGAGCACAATGTCACAATCCGTGAATCTTGGTGGGTGACGGTGAAGTGGGCTTGGATCTTGGGCTTCCCCTTTCTCTTGGTGGTTGAAGCTAATCCAGCCTAAGGCTCTAGTACCATGTAGAATTCCTAACCTCCCACTCTAAACACACCGTATAGAGAAATATGAGATTCTCATTAATTGAATAAAATGTTCACCACACCTGGACCAAGCCAACTGCCTAATATTTATACAGATATGTACCTGCCGTATTGAGTGATACGACAATACTAAGCTTAGCCACAGATATAAACCACAAAAATAACTATACAACACAGACGCAATTATTGTTTTATACAAGTCATCAACTATATCCCATCCTATCCTATATTCTCTTCACGGCTTGGTCCGGCTTTCACAACCATGGTTGAGAGAATATCATTAGGGTTAATTTGAGAAAATTGATAAAAATGTAAAATAGATATTACATTTAAGACCAACATTAACTCCCTCTTATCTCTTACATTAAGGATGGCACCAATGGTTTTGACCCACTTGAACCAAATCTCCTTAAAATTGAAATTTATTAATATTGATGATGGGAAAAACTGCTCATGATCAATAAAATTGGATTATTTAAATTGTTCAAAGTATTAAAGGCCCATCATAGGCCGCTGTACTCATTCGTGGTGGAAGTCAGGATAATATAAATGCTTATGAGTGAGATGACATGCTTTGCTGTGATGGAAAATATGTTCGTGAATAAATAAATAAAATGGAATATTTAACTAATTTAGTTTGTTGAATTTGTTAGGATTAATTTTACATTTTTAATGAAAGAATTTGCGTGTGTGTATTTGTAACCCCCTGCCTTTAACCACGTAATTATAATTCGATATCACATAATTAAATTGGTTTAGAGACCGTCGGATAGCTTAACTCATTTCAAGTTCCTACACTATAATAGGGTTTTCACCAAAAACTTTCAGAAACTCTTCTCTATCCTGGTCTCAATTTCAAAATTCGAATATAATTACCTGTGTAGTTAATTTACATTTACACACATCAGAGTGTATAACCAAATCCCCGGCAACTCCCGGGTTCTATACATATATAATCTGAGGGTTTAAAAGTCTCCACTTGGGGATTACATAACCAAAATCAACAGTAATATTTACATCTCCAAAAACAAACAGTAATCCCAAGTCCAAAATAGTTAACCAACAGCCTAACAAGACACTCTACAAGATCCTAGCCGCTCCTAGTGGTTCGCTTCTCCTTGGAGCCACTTGCCCTGTCTGAAATGTTAGTCAATGGAAAGAATGAGATTCAAAATAATCTCTATAGTAACAAACCACTCATACAGTGTATAAACACATAGCATATATGATTATGTTAAGCAGCATCACAATGTATCATGGCTTTCGCCACAAACAACAGCACTCATGGCTGTAATCTCTATGCATCAGCTTTCACTGCAATCTCTATGTATCACAAAGTATCACTATACGTCAGCTTGCGCTGCGAACTCAAAGCATCACAATGTATTCACAAAGTATTCTCAATGCATGACAAACATACATACAATGTTTCACACACAGTATAAGAGAAAGAGTCACTACCTGGTTCTTTCCGAACGTGCTCTAGCACGGGTCGTTCACGAACAGGGCAAATATCGAATCCTACAATTCCAAATGCACCATTTAGACACTTCCATAGTGTTTCTTGGGGTTGTATGAGTCTATAATGAAAATTTACAAAAATGCCCCCGGGGACCCGGCCCGGGCCCGCCATACCCGGTCCGGTTGCACTTTTCCCAAAATTCTAATCTGGGCTATCCTAACATATTTCCGCCCAAGGAATCCATTTTCGGACTCGGAATTATCAAATTCAATGTAAAATTATAAATTTACCCTTGGCAGCCTTACTTCGAGGGTTTCAGGGGCGTTTTCGTAATTATGCTTTTTCGGCCTTTTCCGAAAAAGTGACCAACTGTAACCCCACCTAATTTTCGCTCCTGAACTCAATGGAACCATCAAATCATTGAAAATCCAACTCTAAGACCCATTTCTAGAGCTGGACGAAATTTATGAGCTCTTCGGAGAAAATCGGGGTTTTACGATTTCGGCTCCGTAAACGCGTTCCTTTCTACTCCTAACCACTTTATTAACCATTACATTAGGTTAAAACTAACATTAAGACCCAATTTGGGCAGCATAACCCCTAGGCCATATCATTTCCAAACTTTAAAACCAATGGCAATCCGGCAAAATTTCACCGATTAAATTGCCCACAGCAGCCAGAATAAGCAATATACGAAAGTTTGGAAGTTACCTCAAGCTCCCACTAGCTTTTCGCAAATTTGGCTGAACCCTAGCCTCTTTGAACCATGACATTCTTTGCTTCAAAACCTTAAAGAATAAAGAGGAGTAGCTTAGAGTCGGAGTTATACGCGTTAGGAGCTAGATCGTCGGAGAAATCGGCTTACCTTGCGAGATTTCTTCCTCTTTTTCTCTCTTTTCTCCAAGCTCTCTCTCACGTCTTTTTTTTATGAAATGGGGTCGGGAATGGCTGATGAAGACGGTGGAATTGCTTTTAATTCCATGTTGATGTCATCTTACAATATGATGATGTCATAATTTTTAATTTCCCATTTTCGGATTTTTCAGAAATTCTGACAGATTTTCTGCCCTAACTTTGAAAAATCATAACTAATTCTAGAAAAATCGAAATGAGGTGATCCCAAAGCCAAATGAAAGATATTTAAGTCCTCTTTATAGGACAAATATGAGCCATTACCAGAAATCACCACAAAATTCCAGAATTACACAACTTTCATCATTGCCCCAAAACAGAGTCCATTTTCGACCTCAAACTTCGGACAGTCATATCTCCCATTTCCCAAAACGAAATGGAACAAATTATATGTCCATTTTGAAGCTTGGGATGTGAACGTTAAGACTGGAAAGTTTCATAATTTTCTGACATCATTTGCCTAGTCAAAACATCCACACGAAAAGACTGCCCAGAATAGAGTTTCATTGGACAGAATTTCAGATTTTGCATCTTTACTTCCAATGGTTCCATTTTCATACCAAACATCATTCCCACATAAATTTTCACAAGGAATCCATTGGAATCATTAAAATATCCAAATTCCCATTACTCATTCTCTAAAAGTGTTTATTCAACAATAATTACATCCACTTTTGAAGTCATTAGCCCTTAATCACTTTTTGGGATATTACAGTATTCAAATCATCATTTTAAATTAATGAAATATTTTTCGCTAAGCATGAAAGATCTTGTATATACTATCATCTCTTGGACGACGTTAATTAATAGTGGCATATATGCACAAAATACTGATGAAATGTTTGGTGAAATGAGGAAAGAGGGGTGTTGAGCCAAATTATATATATGACCTTCATTTGGATATGAGATGTTGTGTGGTGATGAAAGTCGGTCTAAGATGAATCGTACATGGGACGTGATATGGAAGTGGGAGGGTTCTCAACCAGTCTTAGTCTTCTTTTATGCCAAGTAACATACTCTTCTAGTCCTTAATGTAAGACTTAATTAATTAATTTGAGTAGATTAAAGATATGTTAGTTAAGTTAATTAGTATGATATATTTTATATAAAATATTCTAATCATCTTCTTTAATTCCCTCCCTCCCTCCCATACTTAATTATTGTTGAGGGAATGCCAATCAATAGGGTTAATTTGGGAAAAATGGATAAAAATATAAAATAGGTTTTACATTTAGGACGACGGTGATCAACTCCTTATTTAGGTCCTACATTAAAAACCGGAGGAAGTATTACAAACAAGACTTTCAAGACGGGATGGTTCAAAACCTTTCGAAGAATATACGGTACCATTATTTGGTCTCACGTGCTGGAAGCTATGGGCTTTAACGAGTTTCTGCTGTCACTGAGCCTGCTATGTACAACGTGAAGAGATAGATGCACATGCTATTATATGGAACTCACTAGGAAGATTTAACGGCTGCTGAATTTGTAGTGGCAGGTCGATATGAAGCAGCACGTTGATGGTGAAGGCAACAAAAAGTGGTTTGAGTTTAGGCATAATATGACCTTCTAGATCACCCCCTGAAGATCTCCCAAGAATTATTTTACACGAGGATGCTACGGGTGTTGGGAACATGAGAGTTAGCTATTGGGTTTTGGGCTCCCTTCCTATTCCTATGTGGAGAAAAGCCTATGTTTGAATTGTTTAATTTGATAGATTTCCAATTTTATGCATTTCCTATTTTATGAAAAGAAAAGGAAAATAGGAGAGACGGAAAAGAGTGAAAGAATGAAAAAAAGGAAAGTTTCTTGATTGTTCTTTGTGGGAAAGAATATTCTCTCGAAGCTTTCTAATTTAAGATTTTTTTTCACTTATTTAAGTGATGGGGCATATTAAGTTTTTGGGCAGAGAGGCCCTAGGCTAGAGAGGTTAGAGAAGTCTAATGTTACAACCATGTAAGAGATACGCAGCTTCATAGGTCAATATCGGTAAATCAGCGTTTGCGCATTAGTTGATCATTGCATCGTGCTGAAATTTGGTCGATAGGTTGAGAACATACGGTTTGTCTTTTTCAACAATGGGTTCATTATTTGGAGGCTTGGTTTGAGAGAAAATATGTTCATAGTCAGAGACGTTTTTTTGGTATTTTCAGTTACTTTGTTCTCTATTGTAAGCTTGTAGCTTTGATTGTTTGATTGGGTGATTGCACATGTTTGTGCATTTGGTTGAAACTATCTTGTACCTTATTTTGATCATAGTACATCATATTTTTATTGGTCTAGATGACCTTTATTTTTACCATTGAATTGAAGGGCTCTCCACGTTAATAATTTTTATATCTCTTATGCCATTTAATTTCCACCATATATTTATTTATTTGTTTCCTCATAGACTCTTGCAAGTGATAAGAAGGTTTAATATCCGCTACGCTCTTCCTATCATTTGCTCTATTTCTGATTCATCTTTGTTGATTATTCCCCATTTCACAAGAAAAAGGAATATATATATATATATATTTATGTATGTGTGTACATATGCACACACATATGCTCATGATGAATATATATATATATATATCTATTTTGGTACCATGAAGTCTGATCATTTCCTCTTGCCACAGTAAAAGCTACCGCAAACATGATGGTAACAATTAGTGCACCCACAACTGAGCAAGAAGATGACATTTCTTTCACCCACTTTTCTCCCTCTTTCCCAAGTTCTTTGTGTTCTCCTTTGAAAAAGTTTAGAGGGTTGAGCCTCTCACAGCTTATAACATTCCTAATTCGAGGATCCACCATGTTGTCTACTGCCTGTGTAGAAAAAATGAAGAATAAATAAAAGACACGAAGAAGCTAAATAGAAGTGTTGATTAATTGTGTTTGAAAGCATTTGTCGCATCTTGGCTAATCTATATTTTCCTTGCATTATTCTATGGAAGTGGGTGTGTTAATATGACTCATTTTCATTTATTAGCCTCTCCAAGATACTAACCTTGAACCATTGTACTTTTCTTTGCATTTGCAAGGTAGGAAGAAGGAGCCAACCTGGCTGCCTCATGCAGCAAGGTATTGGGGCCATGACTTGATATCGTCAATGCTACCACATGCTTAAAACGAAAACCACGAAGGAGGTTAAAAATATCAGCTTCACGATTTTCAACAGCCTTAAAGAACAAGGAGTTGCTTGTCCCAAAATAATTGACAGACGCTATTAATTCCGGGTTTGCCTTCGTTACTTGCAACAAAAACTCAACATTCTCTGTATCAGCCACACGTTTCAGTGTTTTTTCAATCATGGACTTCTTTGTATTATTCATAACTTTCAGGTTCTCTCAAACAAGTTTTAGAATTTCAGCTGATTGGGCATGTTGTTGCTTCATCTTACGTATTTCTTTCATTCCTCCTCCATTGGTAGTTCAAATAAAACTTAATGTTAGTAAAATTTAATCATGACAACTAAAATATTCGCATGAAAGTTCTAGGGAACTTTTGGCACACATACATACATACCTAACAAATTATAGATGCGGAAGATGAGCCAATGGAGTAGACCTGGCCCTGTTCACAAGGATTCTTTTAGCCCAATCATTCGAAAGTTCTACACATAGAAGATATGCATGCATGTCTATGCTTGTAGGTTCACATGGTATGTATGTCTGTGTCTATATATAAGTCTATCTTTTCTCTTGGGTCACAGTTAGGTGTGCAACTTCATTAAATGCACGTCTTATGCATAAATTAAGGTTAAGGCTTCTCATTTTTCACAAATTGCGCTTATAAAATTAATTTTTAATTTCAAATTTCATAATTGGACATACTTGATTTCATGTGTGACAAATAAAATGAAGAACTTTAATTTATATTGTTTAATCTATGTTATATAATAGTTGTGTAATATTATTTGGTTACATCTTCTAATTGGAGTGATGATAGAGCATATTGTATTTGATGACCTTTGTTACTCTCTCCTTCATGCTGAATATCTATACGCAAATGCTCAGTGGCCGTGGTTGATGGTATTTTGATATCTTCCACCCCAAAAGTGATCCAAGAAATGGAGAAACATAAACTTCCTAAAATTATATAAAAAAAAATAAATAACTAGAAGTACAAGTAAATTAGGTGAAACTATTCAATATTAAATAATGCCACCGTCACTCAATATAAGATCTAGTTTGTAGTGCACTAGATCTTATATATATTAAGGATAAGATGTAGTATTCAAGATCCAGAGATTACTTATGCCTATTTCATCCTACCTCACAAGCATCCACAAAAACTAACAAACATCCACGAAAACTAATAGGAACTCAACTATTCCATTGTCTGCCATATGATTGAGGCCCAAATTGTTAACAATTGCCAAGCTAGTGAGTTAGGTTTTTTTTGATGACTTCAATTAGTAATTATTACCCCTCCCATCCATCATTGACCACTAATTATTATATTATACCGGTGATAGTTAAAATAATTTCATCCTTCACCACCCTCATCAATCACCACAATTCAACAAGTGTATAATTAAAAAGAGAAAACAACATATATGGAAAATTGTAGGGAAAAACACGCATAATGAAAAATAATAATATGCACTAACAATGATAGATCCATCGCTTCCAGAACAGAAGTTGACTTTTGCTGGGAGAAAAAGAAAGGTGACTTGCAAGAATCTCAATTGTTGAGACCCCCCCAACGCCAACAGCAAAAAGTAGTTCATTGCATCGTTGAAGTAAATCCAAGGCAATATCTATTTATACATCAAAATCATATAGTATGATGAGATGAAATGCCAAAATGACAACATGTACAAATGACGAAAATGAAACAGACATATTTGTGTGGAAGTTATGTTACCAAAATGTCCGTCCAATAAACAGTTAGCGAGGAAAGTGGGACCACGACAATTTCCGTTTTGTGGTTGGAAGACATGCAAAGGAGTGACAGAATAGAGATAACGTCCCACTTCGTTGCGGCCAAAACGAAAAGCATAAGCAACAGGAAGCCAATATTCAGCTTCAGGAGCTGGAATTTCAAGTGTATTTCTATTTTTGTCGATGAGACATTTCGCAATTGGAATGACTCCACTGTATATTGCAGCATTTAAAAGTGGAGTCCTGTTAGAGGAGTTGATTGTTTCAAGATATTCAGAGGGAACTAATGTTGTAAATATTGCATATGGGTGTGTCAAAGAAAGAGTCTCTACAATATTATGGAATATGTTTAAATGAAGAGATGTGTTTTGAGAAGTCATGTTCTTATGAATTAAGGGATTTGTGTTGGTTCATGAAAATAACAGATAGTTATGACTTTTCAATTGAAGAGGTGTAGTCTTCAAGAGGCACAACTTCAAGGCATTGATTCATTGTCTATAAATACCCCAACTGTGACACCATTTGGAAGCAGAGAAATAGAAGCGTCAGTAATCTCTCACTGGGTTATCTTATCTTCCACCAGTTCTGTTGCCCTGTATCCTAACAGGAAGGGTTCGTTTAATCCTGGGGAGATGCCGCTTCCTATTTACTGAGGGGGCTGTGGAATATCTCTTAAGGACAGTGTCCTCGGACGCGACTCGAATCAAATATTTTCTTATTTCTTTGCAGATTTTGCCTACAATCTTAAGAGATATTTCCTACTAATACTGTGACTGCATTGTGATGGAATTTTCTCAAATTCATTTAGCAAAATGCAAAGAAAATAAGATAAGTTTTTATTTCAGTTTTACCCATTTATTTAATTTTTCACTTTGGGAATCATGAAATAATTTATGAGATGCGCTCATGTTTTATGGTGGAATGAATATGCATTTGTTACTTTCCTGGATGATAAAAGTGCTTTGGGATTGGAAAAGCTGTCTATGGGAGGCGAGAATATGGGGGTCTTCGGTTTCATTTTGCCTTTTCAATCTATTTGGCTGACTGCAGAGGAAGTTAACCGTTCAGTAAATTGAACAAACAAATCAGAAGCAAGTGAAAGTACGACTGTGAGTAGAAAAAAAATGATAATGGCAAGTGAAAGTGAACCAATCCAGATGGTGTTCGTAGAGCACACTAAGGGCATTAATGACCTTAACAAAATCGTTCTTAGAGAAGTCTCTGGATTTTCCGCTGAGAAGGTACGCACACGGAATTTATGCCTCCAAAACCTATACGCGGTGGCATTCAATTGTGTTTTCCTGAGGGAACAATGGGCATGCCATAACAGCCGCAATATTCATGTTGGATGATATGTTCCTTCCAATAAAGATAAAAGGAAGTAGATTGGGTTTGAGAACTTGTTGCTGCCTCTCACTCATCTGACTTGTTTTCTTTTAAAAATTCTGAGATCTATGAAAAAAATATGGTTGTATATTATCCAACTGTGGGGTGCTTCATGATAAGCGAAGTAAAGATGACTATCTCAGAAAAGGATATACATATATATATATATATGTTGGTCCGATGATAATTGAGAATGAAGGGAATGAGAATTGGGTCTTACTGTATCTGATGAAAATATATTAAAATAAGCTTATGATCAAGGCAGACCATGATCAGTACTGAAATTGACGAATATCCAATTTCCCCTTCAACCGAACTATTTAAATCTCTATGATAAAGAGATTTTGAGGGCATCATGATTCTTGCAAACATGGCAAGAGGCAGAAAAGAAGTCAGCAACTCTGATCAGAAATAAAGAATGTCTTTCCATGTTTGAATTGGTCCAATGCAACTATTTGCATATGACCCTCCAGGGAAAACGATAGAGGAGAATAAAGGTTCAAAGCCTTGATCGTTGCGATGCAACTGTTTGACGTCTTGTACACAGACCAGAGGAGGATTTATGAACTAGTCTCGAAGGACACATCCGATAATAAATGATCTTCTTAGGTACGCGATGATTGAGAATAATTGGTGTGAATAAATAAGATATATTATATATATAATCATGCAGTTATCTTGATGTTAATCTTGGATTTTCTACATGGGATGATACTATATCCGTGAAAGGCTTTATTATTTTTCATTTAATAAATAAATTAATTTAATTAATGGGGTAGTTACTAAAAATCATATTAATTTGTTATATTTGTCAATATCCTATGATTTCTCCTCGAATTTTGCAAATCTCGTATTATATCTCCTTTTATTTCAATAGGGATCTGTTACATATTAAATTAGTTAAGTGAGGATAATCATTGATTATCATATGGAGAAAACATTTTGGACCGAAAAGTCTATGCTGATAATAAATTATTGCTGTTATGGTGAATATTTTTACATGATTATATTTAATATAATGGATATTATATATTTTAAGTTTTCATATTTATGAGGTTATATTAGTTTGGATTGAAAAACAAACTTGGGAATTTTGAGATTGTTGTGATATGAAATTATCTTTAAACATTGGTATTTCAAATAGTCAGTACTGAAAAATTGATGTCATGTGGAGATATGCGATATGCTCATGTATTGGACTATTATGAATATTATATGGAAATTTTAATTTAATTGGAATGGGGTGATATTCTAATTTAATTAGAATTATTTCTGAAAAACTGTGAAATCTATTTAAAATATTTGAAAGTGTGGGGGTGCATAAGATATGGAGCATCTTATGGGGGCACCTTGAATTATAAAATTGCTATATATGACGTGTGCTATGATTAAAATTTATTTAGTGAAGGCTTTGTTATTTGCTGTGAAGAGTAAATCTTGTGATGTGAATTATTAAAACTTGCATATAGCTTTAAATAAGCATTATGGTAGTGATGTGCAAATTTAATTATTTATTTAGTATTTAGATAAAGGTGTTTTAAATTTTCATGATTTTTGGATATGTATTTATCTTGGTATATGCATACTGTAACATATATTGAATTTTCATGTGGATGACTTGCATGGTCAAATATATCATATCATGCTCTTGAAATCATGAGAGTATCACATGTGATTTAGGGTGTTAATGATCATAAAAGACAAGTGATGATAAATAAGAAATGTTTCTGAAGATTGGTTCTGAGAACCACTATGTGAATATTCCTCATGATACTACTTGAGATTACTCTAAAGCTCAATCAATGTATGCACAAATTGTTGAGAATTTGTAGCACTGATAGATGTTAATCCTGTGACATAGCAGATGATGTGTGGAGATTGAGCATTTATAAACTCTAATTGAAGAGAAAGAAATAGTTAAGGGATGTCATAAATGATGACATCATGTATAGTGGATTCCCGTTGTATTGATATGCACGGATAGTAACTAAAATTCAATATATGGGTGAAAATCCAATGGTTATCATTAACCATCAGTGGTAATAAAAGTAAAATATTACATGAGTTAAAGTCGATTACTCTGGAAATGAGTGAAGTGCTAAGAATGTTGAAAACCTCTTAGCAAATATTTTCATAAGAAACCGACTCTTAGCGTCGATGATCTGTGATTGTCAAATGGTAATAGCCATTGTAGAAAGAACAATGATGTAAGTGAAAATCGTTTGAGATATGATATAAATAAGCGCTTAAGAATTATGGTAGAGTTATCTCAATTGATTTGGTGAGGTCAATAATAGACCTATCGGATCCATTAACAAAACCCCTTGGGAGGAAAATGATTATTGAAATGTCAAGAGGAATGAGACTAAAGCCGACTACTAATTGACAGCGATGGCAACCCATCCTTTATGATTGGTGATCCCATGAAGAAGGTTCACTGGGTAAGAACAAGTCGTTCGTCAGTTCTGACTAGCATAAATATTTTACGTCCCTTCCTATGATACTTTGAATGTGCTAGACTGCATTATTGTAGGTTGAACAAAGCTCTTAATGATTTCATAGTTTTTAATGATTTCATAGTTTAATGAGGCAGTGTGCATAGTGCAGGCACAAAGTTAAATGAAATCACCTCTATGAATGTGGAGTGTGGCCGCTCCTATGAGATCTTGACAAAATCTCTAGAGCATTCATTATGCACCAGGCACGCGCATGGCTGACATAACACGCAAAACCGCTGTTAACAGTGGAAATGTTAGGATATAATCTAACTCTTAATGCCTCTGATACACGCTAAGAAATGAGAGTTCATAGTCCATAGGACCATTGACATCTCTGTGTATCATGTGTTATCGGTCTAGGTCTAGTTCATAGTCCAAAGGACCACTAGATACAATGGTTATATCCATGGGTGTAACTCAGCAAATGGTGTGTTTTCTATGACACATGTGGGGCATTGTTGTAAATATTGCATATGGGTGTGTCAAAGAAAGAGTCTCTACAATATTATGGAATATGTTTAAATGAAGAGATGCGTTTTGAGAAGTCATGTTCTTATGAATTAAGGGATTTGTGTTGGTTCATGAATTAACATGGTTCATGAATTAACATGGTTCATGAAAATAACAGATAGTTATGACTTTTCAATTGAAGAAGTGTAGTCTTCAAGAGGCACAACTTCAAGACATTGATTCATTGTCTATAAATACCCCAACCGTGACACCATTTGGAAGCAGAGAAATAGAAGCCTCAGTAATCTCTCACTGGGTTACCTTATCTTCCACCAGTTCTGCCGCCCTGTATCCTAACAGGAAGGGTTCGTTTAATCCTGGGGAGATGCCGCTTCCTATTTACTGAGGGGGCTGCGGAATATCTCTTAAGGATAGTGTCCTCGGACGCGACTCGAATCAAATATTTTCTTATTTCTTTGCAGATTTTGCCTACAACTAATTCCACCAACTCCTTCACTATGTCCACATGCCCAAGCATTGCAGCAACATGAAGAGGTGTTTTGCCTGTTGTAGCAGCAAGTTCTGGGTCCAAGGAATCAGGACAGTCACGAATGAATGCTTCTGCGACAGGCCAGTTGTTCTCGGATATGGCCTTGTATAGAGTGCCCATCTCTAATCCTTCTGCGACTCCATCATAAATAAAGGATTAGTGAATGCATTGAGTTGTCTGTAAGAAGCTGTTGGATTTTAATAATTACAGGGCACTGACCATGGGGACGACGAGGTGGTAATGGTGGTGGTGATGGTGCATTGTAGGTACGATAGAGAATATCCCATGTGACTTTGGCTTCAGAGGCTTCTCTTATGAGAGGGAGATTGTGAGACCCACAAAAGAAACGAATGACGTGCAAAGCAGCATTTTTTGTTCTCCATCTCGCAAATTCTTCCACATCATTTTCGCTTGGTCTTTCTCTCTCACTACTTGTCACTTCGCAAAGAAATTTAGATATTAGATACCTCTCTACCTACCCAAACCAAGCTACATTTGTTTCCTCCATAAGTGGCGCTGCAACTATGCCGTTAAAATTGCGCCTTCCAGCCGTTACTCAACTTAATTAAAGCTTTTGTTGTTGGAGATGGCGATGATACTAGCTGTATGTAACATATACAGCTGCACGTTCGAAATTTGAAATTTTGTATAGCTAGCAATTAATTAACGGGAAATATTTCTTGATAACTAAAAATATTTTCAGTTGAAAGGAACAGAGCTAGATGAACCATACACACACTCACCTCCTCTGACGGAAACTTTGAAACTGTGTGTGTGTATATATATATATATTTCAATGGCTCGGTCTTCTTTAATCCTGTACCTCTCTTCTCATCACTCTATGTAATCACCAATTCTTGCAGTTTGAGAAACAAAGAGCAAGTGCCCTTACCTGTTGTTGCTTGCTTTCTAAGTGTGCATCTGCGGAGGCAATATTATTATTGGCTTGTTACTTCTTTTGCAGCTCGCTCACACTCCACTAACTCTCTTCACACACATTGTGTATTTATTGCCATTTCGTTTATTCTTTGCGTGTTCGTATGGTTTAAGATATTTATTATATAATTAAGAAACTATAATTTTGTTCATTTTAAAACTAGTTGCCCATTTATCTAAATTAAATAATAGATCATTGAATATTTAACAGCATTTTAAAACAATAACAAAACTTTTTTTTTAAAAAAAAATAGAAATTGTAGAAATAGATTGAATGCATTAACCCAGTGTTTTCAAAGATGAGTTGGATCCGTTGGACCATCAGCCGGGACCATCAACCAGAGTGGACTATGGCTCAGCTTTATGGAGAAAGACATTTTCATGAAGCTGAAGCCCAAAAAACAAAGTCTGTTTATGAAGCTGAAGCCCGTTTTTGTGCCGGAGCCCGGATAGATTTTAACAAATCAGACGGCTACCAATCTACGTTTATAGCAAGAAAGAAATGAGCAAGTTTAAGAAGATATTTAAGTGTTTTGAGGCCAACGAGAGAGGTAGAGAAGGAAGAAGAGAGAAGAGGAAATAAAAATCTCCATACCTATAGTAAGAGGAACGAGGCACAGAGTTGGAACGTCGTCCGCAGTGAATAAAACATATCAATAAACTACAAGGCCAGAAGGGAGTGAGGATTGTATATTGATGGGTGAAACTTTCAAAAGCTATATATATATATATATATGTATCTATGTGGGTGTCTTCCAAATAACCTGAATCTAAAGCCCGGAAAACGGGCCGGGTTGGCCCTGCAGCACGCACTCGGGCCTAATTTTGAGACCCTTTGTAGTTCCACATGAAGAAAAGCCCATAAACGTGAGGAGTTATCTTGCAACATGTTGATTATTATTACAGAAAAGGCGATCATCGAGGGGGTCCTCGCTCCTGAGCTTAATCCAACCCTTATCACTCTTATTCCTAATGTCCCAAGTCATCGGTTGTTTCTTCAAGTCTACCCGTCATTAAACTTCTCAACAACAAAATAGAGCAACTCAACTACTCAAGTATGATGATAGTGACCCGTGATAATTTTTTTTTTAATTCTATGCATAAAATAATCTTTTGTGTTAATTAATTTAGCCATGTATTATAAATATTAGGTCATGAGATTCAGATGCAACTCAACACTTTAATTCAAAAGAAAACCCCGTTTGATCTTTAAGTGTAAATATTACCATTAATGATATAGCAAATTTGGATTGTACAGATGGGTATATGAGGTATAGAATTTAATCTTTAATCCAAAACTTCTTCGTAAGGAATGGAGACGCATCTCTACACAGGCAACCACATACTCACTCGGAGTTTATTGTTCATTTTAGTTTATTTTAAAAGTGATTCCACGTTATGTGAGGGTAAATATGTGTGAGAGGAATTTTATCTCATAAAATTTAAAAGCACTTGTTTGAAGTATTTGTAAACTCCTGCATTTTAACATAATCAGAAGAAACATATTATTTTTTGGTACAAGAGGATGAGATGCCTCACTACTTGATATCTAATGCTTTTTCTAGACTCCTACATTTTTTTTAACATGATCAGATATTCGAACAACCGAATAATCCATATTTAAGGAAGAAACGGAGATTAGTCTCCTATGGCTCCATATCAAACTTAAAAGGGAAGGAGAAGTAGAGTACTCACCAACACACATACTTTCACGTGCTTGTCAACATACTGCACCAGAAAAAAGATATATCATTTTTTTCTACAAGTAAGTGGTTCTAAATTTGCACGTATCCTAATTATCTCTAAATAAAAAATAATTAAAATTTAATGTTACATATATTAAAATGGGACCCAGCTGCTGGTAAAGGTAAGGATAAGGTTGAATTTATGATGCGGGTACGTTGATAAGATCAGACTGAGGCTGAGATCACTGTCATCATAATGCAGGCTCCACATATTGAAAAATATACTCAATCCATTTAGAAAAAAAGTGGAGGAAGTCCTTATTTAAATTTTTTTATTAGAAGGTTATTTCATTAATTCATGAGTGTGTATTCTGATATTTGAATTAATAGAAGTTTTTGTCGATAAAAAAAGGAAGGGAGCCGGTGCTTTTATTATATATATATATATATATATATTAATACCAAAAATCCTGTAGAATACCAAAACTTTATATATACCAGGTTTTTATGGCCAATAAAATTTTTAAACATAGTCTTTTCACGAATTTTCTCTTAAATTTTCAGCTTGATTAAACATATTTACAATTTTCATAAAAAAATATTGTATATCTTCCGTTACCCACAGGCTTAGAACTACCAATCTGACAAAGCTGGCTGATCACCCCCTAACCATTGTAAATATTTTAAAAATACCTGTATGCAGACATGTAGTTACATATATTAAAGGGAAAATCCCTGAAAAATACCACCGAATTACCTAAATACCAATTCAGTGCTGTGAAATTCCAAAATCCCGATTCAGTCCTGTGTCAGTACGGATGAACAATGTCGGGGTGCGAAAAAACGATTTTTCCCTTCAACCCTCCCTCCCGCCACTCCAGAATAACAACTCAAGATTCTTAATTAACAACTCCAGATTCTTAATTAACAACTCCACTTTATTCTTTTACATATTCCTTTTTGTCAAAATGTAGTGTTGTTAATGTAAAATACGGTGTTTTTAATAAAGAAAGAGGTGTTGTTATTGGCCCTGAAACTTAAATTATGAAGTTGTGAAACAAGAAGGGGGAGTGGTTAATATAGAATATGATGTTGTTAATAACAAAGCCGGTGTTGTTATTAACCCATTTCACAATAAAAACACAGGTTTTGTTATTAACAATATCATGTTCTACATTAATAATTCTCATTTCTTATTTAACAACTTCATAATTTAAGTTTCAGGGTCAATAACAACATCTCTTTCTTTATTAATAACACCGTATTTTACATTAAGAATATTTTATTTTTCAAATATGAATATGTGAAAGAATAAAGCAGAGTTGTTAATCAAGAATCCGGAGTTGTTAATTAAGAGTCTCGAGTTGTTATTCTGGAGTGGCGAGAATGAGGGCTGAAGGAAAAAATTATCTTTTTGCACCTCGGCACTGTTCATCCGTACTGACACATCACTGAATTAGGATTTTAAAATTTTGCAACACTAAATCAGCATTTAGGTAATTCAGCAGTGTTTTCCAGGGATTTTCCCAATATTAAAAACAGCTTTCAAGGTATATATATGATTGAAAGGAAGGTGAGTATTTCATATACTCCCTCCGTCTCATAATATAGGACTCTTTTATAAGAATAATTTGATCTAAAATATAAGTTATTTATAAACTAATCAATGCTCATTTTTCATTGTTGTCCCTATAATTTTTAATACTCATTTATCCAATTTTGACAACTTTTTAAATTTTCCCACACATTTTTAATAAGGATAAAATTGGAAAAAATTTCAATTTAGTATATATTTAATGAGTTAATTTTCACTTCTTAATTCCAGTGAATTAATTAAAATGCCCTATAATATAGACTAGAGGAAGTGCCTTTTTGTTTTTTGTTTTTATCAATAACCATAATTTAACTTTTATCGCATATGAATTAGTTATTTACCTTCTATATTTAAAATAGGGGGAGTAAAACTTCTGCAAAAATCCCAGTGATTGCAAGCTACTGTGATTTTAACCTATTGGCATATGTATGGGTGATAACAACGTTGTCTTAGGTCACTGAATATTAAATTTGTGCTTTTTTCTTGTTACTAGTAAAGTATTCACATGAGTTAAATTCTGAAAATTCTTAATTTTAGGACAAGTCTTACTACCAAAAAAGTATCAATTGAATTAATTAAAAAATAGTAGTTACTGTATTTTTGGGGGTAAATGAACGGAGAATGGATATTAAGTGTGCATGTCGAGGGTTGAGACGAGAAGTTCACATCGCACTTATCCCTTTTGGCATTGTCGGTGAACGAACCTTTTTCCAAATTAATTTGATTTTGTGGGGATAGGGATAGAGTTGTAGTTTTCGCTCTTTTTCCCCATGAAGATTTTTTTGTCTACGCAAATTCCCTCCAGCACTAAATATATAAGGTATACTTAATTAATTATTTAATTAAAAAATACCTAATTTAATTATATGTAATTATTATGTAGAAAATTTGCAACACTTACCACATAATGATTCAAATTTAGGGAAAATGTCAATTAAATACCATTTGAAATTGTAAAACCCGAAAAAATCTGTTAACACTTTAAAAAGACATAAAGGTACCAAGTATCAAATTGGGATTTTCAAGTTTTGACACTTTTACCATTTTACTCCTCAATTTTTTTAAAATAAGAGTGGTGTTCCGGACCGCCGGCACTCTGGTGGCCGACCAGTTGGGACCCCTGACAGTCGAAGTGCCGGCCGGTGGCTGCAGGAGCTCCGGGTGGAGGGAGCTTTTTCGGTGGGGAAGGGGTGCTTTTATTTTTTTTTTGAAAAAAATTGATTGAGAATGGCAAGGGGTGGGATCGAACCCATCCTACTCCCTTTACCAAAGGAGCATAGTGGCCCAATGGCCACCAAAGCTCCTTTGATATATATATGTATCACTAAATATGTATAATATAAATAAAAACGTAGTAGTTTTGACAAAGTCAGTAATGACTTTGACAAATTCAGTAATGACAATAACAAAATTCGTAATGGTATTGACTAAACCTTTTGCTTATGAACTTTAACTTGCATGTTTTCATCAGCGTTTTTGCACAAAACGCTTTTATCAAAACCATTACAATTCTTATCAAAATCATTACTAAACTTGTCAATCTCATTACTGAATTAGTTAAAATCCTTTTATTTATATTATGAATGTTTTCATAATGGAATCTCATAATGGGATTGTCAAAACCATTACAATTCTTATCAAAATCATTACTAAACTTGTCAATCTCATAACTGAATTTGTTAAAATCCTTTTATTTATATTATGAATGTTTTCATAATGGAATTGTCAAAACCATTACAATTCTTATCAGTTATGGGATTGACAAGTTTAGTAATTATTTTGACAAGAATTATAATTGTTTTGACAAAAACATTTGCAGATGAATCTTGACTTACATGTTTTCATCATCATTTTTGCACAAAACGCTTTTGCCAAAACCATTACAATTCTTATCAAAATCATTACTAAACTTATCATTTTTATTACTGATTTTGTTAAAGCCATCATTCCATTTTTATATTATACATAAATATATATATTAATATATATTATGTATATTAATATTAATTTATATATAATAATAAATTTATATATTAATATATATTATGTATATTAATATTAATTTATATACCATAACTGAACAGACTTGGGTAGCATGTAATTTTCTTGCGGAATTTTAAAATGAACATAATTTAGAAAGACAGAGATACACTTGCAAAAATCAAAATATTTACTAGGAGTTAATAAAGAAAATAAGAATGATTTTGGCCAATTATATCCTGGGTTATGAAAGGAATCATGTCCTCTTCCATACAGGAACCATTTATAAAGAATCCTCCATCTGGATCTCAACCTTTTTCCTTCAGGATATATCAGCACAGCCAACCTTCGTTTCCTATAGGAGGCGTAACATCATTTTTTTTCTTTATCACTCCAAACTTTTTTTTTACATATTGCCCAGTATATTCATTTATCGAATCATTCCCATGAATCCTTGATAAAATTTCCCCCTAAATCCCCAAAGAGAGTTTGGCCTAACATACATTATTCGTCTTCAGCAATAATATATTGATTAAAGGTGATGTTGCAAATGACCATTGCTGCAAACTGATTGCAAAGCTCAAAAATAGTTGAGAGAGTATGAGAGATTGAGTGAAAATTTCTTTTCATTCAATTTTTTGGTGGTGCCTCAACTGAAGCTTACATGGTTATTTATAAAGAAAATAAACTCAACTATAGTTACATGAGGTGAGTTACAACAACTCAGGTTACATGATTATGCTTGCACGTTCTTTTGTCTTTTGCTTTTCTTCTATCTGCCATTTTCTTCTGTCTTCTTGTGCCGACTGTCACCCCCTTATCTTATTTTAACTTGCAGAGGAATATTATTTCTCGGTTAGGTGGGCAACACAAGAATAACATAATTATACTGATAATATGTGCATGATGTAACCCCCTGCCTCAAATAGCGTAATTATAATTCGATATTACGTAATTAAATTGGTTTAGAGACCATCGAATAGTTCAAAACTCATTTAGAACTCCCTGTGAAGTAGGGACTTTATAAAATTTTCAAAACTTCTTGCCTATTCCGATCTCAAGTTCAATTATCGAATATAATCACCTGTGCAGTTAATTCACATTCATTCATATCAGAATATCTAATAGCAATCCCGGCAACCCCCGGGTTCCATTCATACACAAAAAGGGTTCACAACCTCCATATAGGGGACTACACAACTTCGTTCAACTATTCTTTACAACCAACATAACATACAGACACCCTGTCCAACAGGTTTAACCAACATAACCAAAATAAATGTCCCTATAGATTCTAACCACTCCGGGTCGTACGCTTCTCCTTAGAGCCACTCGCCCTGTCTGAAAGGTTAGTTAAAGGAAAGAATGAGATTCAAGAGAATCCCAGTAGTAACAAAACATTTATACCACACATAAACACACAGCATGTAAGCAAATCATCATACAGCAGCAGCACCACAAATCACACTCCACCCTCATCCCCTTTCTCCGCCGGGAAGGCACACCGCCTAACCCGAACCGTTGTTAGCTACTCAGGGACTATTGGCGTGGCAGTGCATACATAT
The DNA here is from genome assembly GCA_963855925.1 of Inga laurina. Taxonomy (NCBI): domain Eukaryota; kingdom Viridiplantae; phylum Streptophyta; class Magnoliopsida; order Fabales; family Fabaceae; genus Inga; species Inga laurina. Next base: position 1,396,907 of record OY979712.1, on the reverse strand, counting down.
AGCCTTATAGCCCATACAGCTATTCGGCTTTCACAAATGGCCCGTCGGCCTCCACAAATAGCCTTTCGGCTCACATAATTCACATATATCACACCTCATCCTCATCCCCTTTCTCCGCCGGGAAGGCACACCGTCCTAACCCGAACCGTTGTTAGCTACTCAGGGACTATTGGAATGACAGTGCTAACACAAATCCACAGATGTCGCAGCATACGAATTCATTACAAATCAACGATATAACACACATACAATGCATCATATATGGTACAAAAGAAAAGTCACTACCTCGTTCCTTCCTGACGTTTGCAGGCTCAGTGGGCTCACGATGACGGCAAATGTCGAATCCTATAAACCAAAGTAGGGACAATAAATCAATCTCTTTTCCAAGTTTCCTAATTTCATAATACTTAATGTTGGTTCTCATTTAGACTCTTTAGGTGGCTATTAGAAGCCTAAACATATGCCCAAAAGGTTGGGAAAGGCTCTATCGAAAATCACCTTTGAAAAGTGCAAAACACAAATTTTTGGGTTTGGGCTGCGGCCCACAATCCTTGGGCTGCGGCCCAAAACTGCCCAGAAACACTTGGGCTGCGGCCCAGAATCCTTGGGCCGCGGCCCACGGCTGTCCAGAGATGCACAGAAACATTTGGGCTGCGGCCCAACATCCTTGGGCCGCGGCCCAAGAAAATCCAGTTTCTGGCTGAACTTCCAAAAATCATAACTAATTCAGGAAAAATCGAAATGGGGTGATTCCAAAGCCAAATGGAAGCTATTTAAGTCCTCTTTCAAGGAAAAATATTGGCCATAACTAGAAATCACCACAAAAGTCCAGATTTACCAAAAACCTAATGTTATGCCAAAACAGGGTCCAGTTTTGATGCCAAACTTTGGACAGTTCAAACTCCCAGCTCAAAAAGCGAAATGACACAAATTTTGTGTCCATTTTGAAGCTTGAGATGTGAACTTTAAGACCGGAAAGTTTCATAATTTTTCAACATCATTAGCCCAGTCAAAACGTCCACACCATCTGACTGCCCAGAACAGACTTACATTGGATAGATTTTCCAGATTTTGTCAATTGGTTCCAATGGTCCCTAATTTCAAATCACATACTATTTCCACACAATTTGGCTCAAGGAACACATTGGAGCCATCAAAATGACCATATTCATTATCCATTTAGACATGTTCCACAGAAATTTTAACATGTCCACACAACATGCACACAATCCACCACAATGCAACTTCCTTCCATTCCAAAATTCCAAATCAACTCCCATGGCAAAAAGACACAATTTAACACCACATTCTACACAACACCCTAACAAATTCAAGCATTCAAATTAGGCCAATAATCAGGGCAAAATTCGAAATCCTCAAGACCAAGCCAATGACCATAACAATTATACCAAAAGGTATCAAATATTCACTTCAACTTCTTCCCAAAGCCATTTCTTTGATTCACCAACTTTCAAATTCCCACAAGTTCTCAAACTCCACAAATCAAAAATATGAAACCATAGGAATAAAGCTCTCAATCCCTTGAACAATATTAATAAAGGTGAGTTGAGCATTTAGGGACAAGACCTTACCTAAAACTCAAGCTCCTTCTTTCCCTTTCTTGCTTGTTCTTGGCGAAAATGGAGGATGAGAGATGAAGATAATTCAGTTTTCTCTTTGTCCCATGCACACACACACACAACCGACTTTAAGAGTGGGAGGGAAGAGAAAAGAGTTGATTCTTTGACTTCAATCCATGGACCATAGCTTGCCACTTGTCATGATCCCTCTTCACCCTCACATGATCTCACATATTCCCATCCATACTTGATTTCACCTCTTGATCTTTTAATCTTAGCCATTGATCTTGATTACCAAGGAGTGTTCTCAATGGTATCTAACCAGTCGGTCGGTAAATTTACCATTTTGCCCCTGATTGTCACAATGCTAAATAAACCATCATCAAACACATTTGCATCATAATTCACATTATTTACTTCAAGAGTGTTTAATTAGCATTAATTACAATTTGGGATATTACAATTCTCCCCCCGAAAATTAAATTTCGTCCTCGAAATTGTTACATAACTAGAGTCATAAACTCCGGATACCGCCTTCGCATATCTTCCTCCGCTTCCCAGGTTGCCTCTCTTTGAGTCATTCCCTTCCAGATCACCTTCACATACGGAATGCTCCGGTGTCTGAGCCGTCGCTCCTCTCGATCAATGATTTGCTCTGGCTCCACCGCATAGGTAAAGTTGTCTCGTAGCTCAACTTTTTCATACTCAACTATGTGAGATGGATCCGGTTGGTACTTCTTCAGTTGGGAAACGTGAAATACGTCATGGAGTCTGCTCAAGCTTGGGGGTAGGGCTACTCGATAAGCTACAGGCCCAATCCTATCAAGGAGTTCAAACGGACCTATATATCTCGGGCTCAGCTTCTTTCTCTTGATCGCTCGCCCAACACCCGTAACTGGTGATACTCTCAGAAAAATATGATCTCCAACCTCAAACTCTAGAGGCCGTCTTCTCTTGTCAGCGTAGCTTTTCTGTCGACTCTGCGCTGCAAGCAACCTCTTACGAATAATCCGAATCTGTGCAGAGGTTTGATCAACCAAATCTGGCCCATAAAGTTTTCTTTCGGATAACTCATTCCAGTATATTGGTGATTGACACCGTCTTCCATACAATGCTTCATACGGAGCCATTTGGATGCTCGCATGATAGCTATTGTTGTAGGCGAATTCAGCGAGTGGAAGAACACGATCCCAACTTCCTTTAAAGTTGAGAACACAAGCTCGCAACATATCTTCCAGCGTTTGAATTGTTCTCTCATATTGTCCATCCGTTTGAGGATGATAAGCCGTACTGAATCTCAGTTGAGTACCCAAGGCTTCATGCAATGCTTTCCAGAATCTTGAAGTAAATCGCGGATCTCGGTCTGAAATGATATTCTTCGGTATGCCATGGAGTTTCACGATCTCACTAACATAAATCTCTGCTAGTCTGTCAGGAGAATAACCAGCATTGATTGGTATGAAGTGGGCTGTCTTTGTTAGCCGATCCACAATTACCCAGATCGCATCATAGTTCCTGATCTTAGGCAAGCCCACAACTAAATCCATGGTCACGCTTTCCCATTTCCATTCCGGAATCTCAGGACTCTGAAGTAAACCAGGCGGTCTCTGGTGCTCAATTTTTACCTTCTGGCAAGTGAGACACCTCGCCACATACTTCGTCACATCACTCTTCAAACCCGGCCACCAATAAACAGATTTCAGGTTATGGTACATTTTGGTCATACCAGGATGAAGAGTATATCGACTCTTGTGTGCCTCATCTAGAATCTTTTGCCTCAACTCCGCCTGAAGTGGAATGCAGACTCTTTTCTGATAGCGAACCAATCCATGAGGCGATAGATCATAGCCCGGAACTTCTCCCCGTTCAATTCGAGCCAGATTGCGCTGTATCCAGCCATCTTGCCCCTGAGCTTCTTCAATCTCAGTTCTTAGATCACTTTCCTCTTGGGAAACAGTGTAATTGGCACAGATGATCTGGTTTGTCAAATTCAAATCACGAAAATCTTCAATCAATTTCTTCTCTTGTATCATCATAGCTGCAACGAGCACGGTCTTTCGACTAAGAGCATCAGGGACTACATTTGCCTTACCCGGATGATATTTTATTTCCAGGTCGTAGTCCTTAAGCAATTCCATCCATATTCAGTTCTTTTTGATCATACAAGTATTTGAGACTCTTGTGGTCGCAGTACAGTTCCACAGTCACACCATACAGGTAATGACGCCAAATTTTCAAAGCAAACACAATGGCCACAAGCTCCAGATCATGAGTGGGATAGTTCAATTCATGAGGTCTGAGCTGTCGAGAGGCGTAGGCCACCACACGTCCCTGCTGCATAAGGACACACCCTAATCCCTGCCCACTGGCATCAGAATACACAACATATGTCAAACTGGGATCGGGCAAAATCAACACAGGTGCCGTAGTCAACCTCTCCTTCAGCTCCACAAAACAGTTTTCACATTTCTCATCCCACACAAACGGCTGATCCTTTCTCGTGAGCTTGGTCATCGGCAACGCAATACGGGAGAAATTTTGGATAAATCTCCGATAATAACCAGCAAGACCCAGAAAACTGCGTATTTCCGCCACAGATTCTGGCCTCTTCCAGTCCAGTACTGCTTCCACTTTACTAGGATCCATAGAGACCCCTTCTTGCGAGATAACATGGCCTAAGAATTTCACTTCTGATAACCAAAACTCGCACTTGCTCAATTTAGCATATAATTGTTTCTCACGCAATATATTCAATACAACTCCCAAATGATGCTCATGGTCTTCCATACTCTTGGAGTATATCAGAATGTCATCGATAAACACAACAACAAACTGATCCAGATATTGTCGAAAGATACGGTTCATGTAATCCATGAAAACCGCAGGCGCATTGGTTAGCCCAAATGGCATCACCAAGAACTCATAATGACCGTACCGGGTCCGAAAAGCAGTCTTCGGAACATCCTCTGCTTTCACTCGCAGCTGATGATACCCTGACCTTAGATCAATCTTTGAAAACACACACGAACCAGAGAGTTGATCTAAAAGGTCATCGATTCGGGGAAGAGGGTACTTGTTCTTAATAGTAACCTTATTCAATTCTCTGTAATCAATACACAATCGAAGACTCCCATCTTTCTTCTTTACAAACAACACTGGAGCTCCCCAAGGCGACACACTGGGTCTAATGAACCCTTTCTCAAGCAAATCTTCTATTTGTTTCTTTAACTCCGTCATTTCGTTTGGGGCCATGCGGTATGGGGCCTTAGATATAGAACCAGCTCCAGGAATAATGTCAATTGGAAATTGTACTTCCCTCTCAGGAGGCAATCCATTTAGATCATCCGGAAATACCTCAGGGAATTCATTTACCACGGGTATATCACTCAAAGTTTCACCAGTTTCCCCTTGCACTGAGAAAAACACTACATACCCCTGGCAACCCTTTTTAAGATACTTTTCAGCTTTAGCCGTAGAAAGAAAATTCATACCGGCATTCACAGCTTCAACCCTCTGAGAAACAGGATATACTATCCTCTTGTTTCCACAATCAAGCAAAACATTATTTGCCGTTAACCAATCAAAACCCAAAATGACTTCCAATTGGTAAAGCGGCAAACATATCAGATCTACAACAGATTGGTGCCCTTCCACAGTTACGACACAATTCAAGCAAGCTTCTGTGGTTAAGGCCTTAATACCCATTGGAGTTGACACTACTAGGTCGAATGGTAACTTATGTACATGCAATCCCAGGCGCTCCACGCAATCATAAGCAATGAAGGAGTGACTTGCACCTGAGTCGAACAATGCTTGCAACAGATGGCCATTAATAGAGATTTTACCTTGTATCAACTCAGGAGATTTACGAGCCTCCTCGTGAGTCATTGCGAACACTCGGCCCTGTGTCTTCGGTCTCTGCTCGACTCGTGGTCATTGACAATCTCTGGAAAGATGTCCTGGCTGCTTACAGTTAAAACAGATCATTTCGCCCCGACAATTTTGGCCATAATGCGATTTGTTGCAGCGTAGGCATTTCCACTCAGTCACAGCTCTTTGAGGTTCACGGTCTCGGGGCTGATAGGGCTTCTTATCACTGCCCTTGAATGAAGAGAATCCTTGGCCTTTCCGCTTTGGGGCGGCATTACCCTTACTGGGTTCACCACGGTGGCCCGTAGCTCTGGTAGGATTCAACTCCCTCAGATTATTCTCCGTAATTCGACATTGCTCCACAGCCTTGTTGAACTTAGTGAATTGGTTCGTAACCAATCGCTTTCTCAATTCTCGCCTCAGACCGCGGATGAGCATATCAGAACTCCATTCTTAATCATCTTTAAACCGGAGGTAAGAGGAGTACCGAGCCAACCGGACAAAACGGGACAAATAGTCATCAAAGCTCTCTGTATCCCCTTGTTTGATGTTGAGAAATTCTGTCTCCTTCTCGAGCCGCACTGATTTCGAAAAGTATTTCTCGTTGAACTCTTGTTGAAACAGTTCCCAAGTCAATGGTGTTTCATTGCTCTTCAATGTCAGGGCGATATTCCGCCACCAACGATCCGCGTCCCCCTCGAGTTTATACACTGCCAACCGTGGCTTCACCTCCTCTGGGCAACACAGAACCTCAAATATCTTCTCCAGTCTGTACAACCAATCTTCGGCTGCCTGAGGGTCAAACCTTCCTCTGAACGCCGGAGGCATATGCTTGCAGAATCGGGTGACCCAATACTGAAGGTCTTTTTCCTCCCTGGGTGGCATCCCATATGATTCCTGATTCAAGGTAGCACGAGGTGGGGATTCCAGAGGTCGTACTGATCCTTCTGCAGTGTCCTCATGTCGAGTCTCTTCTTGAGTCTCCTCCGGAGTGGATTGAACCGGACCTTCCTGGTTCTTCGCCTTCTCAGCTCTGAGCTCTTCCCTCAGTTCAGTGATCATATCTCTCTGATCCCGAATTAGACCCATAAGCTCTTGCATTGCATCCGGTGGGTTTTCATTAACAACCTCCACCTCAGGGTCTACACGTGGAATTCTGGGGCGTCCTCTAGTTTTCTTCATTCTACAAACAACTTGCCCCATCAGTTTAGCAGAAATAGTATGCACTTATAGTCACAACACTCTTTTATATATCCATATCAATATATCATACACGTGCATACTCAACAATCATTCACAGATAATCTTCTATCCCTACTACTGTCTAAGGGATCTATCCTAGCAAACTCTACCCTTGCCAGGAACTACAGCTCTGATACCAAAATGTAACCCCCTGCCTCAAATAGCGTAATTATAATTCGATATTACGTAATTAAATTGGTTTAGAGACCATCGAATAGTTCAAAACTCATTTAGAACTCCCTGTGAAGTAGGGACTTTATAAAATTTTCAAAACTTCTTGCCTATTCCGATCTCAAGTTCAATTATCGAATATAATCACCTGTGCAGTTAATTCACATTCATTCATATCAGAATATCTAATAGCAATCCCGGCAACCCCCGGGTTCCATTCATACACAAAAAGGGTTCACAACCTCCATATAGGGGACTACACAACTTCGTTCAACTATTCTTTACAACCAACATAACATACAGACACCCTGTCCAACAGGTTTAACCAACATAACCAAAATAAATGTCCCTACAGGATTCTAACCGCTCCGGGTCGTACGCTTCTCCTTAGAGCCACTCGCCCTGTCTGAAAGGTTAGTTAAAGGAAAGAATGAGATTCAAGAGAATCCCAGTAGTAACAAAACATTTATACCACACATAAACACACAGCATGTAAGCAAATCATCATACAGCAGCAGCACCACAAATCACACTCCACCCTCATCCCCTTTCTCCGCCGGGAAGGCACACCGCCTAACCCGAACCGTTGTTAGCTACTCAGGGACTATTGGCGTGGCAGTGCATACATATAGCCTTATAGCCCATACAGCTATTCGGCTTTCACAAATGGCCCGTCGGCCTCCACAAATAGCCTTTCGGCTCACATAATTCACATATATCACACCTCATCCTCATCCCCTTTCTCCGCCGGGAAGGCACACCGTCCTAACCCGAACCGTTGTTAGCTACTCAGGGACTATTGGAATGGCAGTGCTAACACAAATCCACAGATGTCACAGCATACGAATTCATTACAAATCAACGATATAACACACATACAATGCATCATATATGGTACAAAAGAAAAGTCACTACCTCGTTCCTTCCTGATGTTTGCAGGCTCAGTGGGCTCACGAGGACGGCAAATGTCGAATCCTATAAACCAAAGTAGGGACAATAAATCAATCTCTTTTCCAAGTTTCCTAATTTCATAATACTTAATGTTGGTTCTCATTTAGACTCTTTAGGTGGCTATTAGAAGCCTAAACATATGCCCAAAAGGTTGGGAAAGGCTCTACCGAAAATCACCTTTGAAAAGTGCAAAACACAAATTTTTGGGTTTGGGCCGCGGCCCACAATCCTTGGGCTGCGGCCCAAAACTGCCCAGAAACACTTGGGCTGCGGCCCAGAATCCTTGGGCCGCGGCCCACGGCTGTCCAGAGATGCACAGAAACATTTGGGCTGCGGCCCAACATCCTTGGGCCGCGGCCCAAGAAAATCCAGTTTCTGGCTGAACTTCCAAAAATCATAACTAATTCAGGAAAAATCGAAATGGGGTGATTCCAAAGCCAAATGGAAGCTATTTAAGTCCTCTTTCAAGGAAAAATATTGGCCATAACTAGAAATCACCACAAAAGTCCAGATTTACCAAAAACCTAATGTTATGCCAAAACAGGGTCCAGTTTTGATGCCAAACTTGGACAGTTCAAACTCCCAGCTCAAAAAGAGAAATGACACAAAGTTTGTGTCCATTTTGAAGCTTGAGATGTGAACTTTAAGACTGGAAAGTTTCATAATTTTTCAACATCATTAGCCCAGTCAAAACGTCCACACCATCTGACTGCCCAGAACAGACTTACATTGGATAGATTTTCCAGATTTTGTCAATTGGTTCCAATGGTCCCTAATTTCAAATCACATACTATTTCCACACAATTTGGCTCAAGGAACACATTGGAGCCATCAAAATGACCATATTCATTATCCATTTAGACATGTTCCACAGAAATTTTAACATGTCCACACAACATGCACACAATCCACCACAATGCAACTTCCTTCCATTCCAAAATTCCAAATCAACTCCCATGGCAAAAAGACACAATTTAACACCACATTCTACACAACACCTTAACAAATTCAAGCATTCAAATTAGGCCAATAATTAGGGCAAAATTCGAAATCCTCAAGACCAAGCCAATGACCATAACAATTATACCAAAAGGTATCAAATATTCACTTCAACTTCTTCCCAAAGCCATTTCTTTGATTCACCAACTTTCAAATTCCCACAAGTTCTCAAACTCCACAAATCAAAAATATGAAACCATAGGAATAAAGCTCTCAATCCCTTGAACAATATTAATAAAGGTGAGTTGAGCATTTAGGGACAAGACCTTACCTAAAACTCAAGCTCCTTCTTTCCCTTTCTTGCTTGTTCTTGGCGAAAATGGAGGATGAGAGATGAAGATAATTCAGTTTTCTCTTTGTCCCATGCACACACACACACAACTGACTTTAAGAGTGGGAGGGAAGAGAAAAGAGTTGATTCTTTGACTTCAATCCATGGACCATAGCTTGCCACTTGTCATGATCCCTCTTCACCCTCACATGATCTCACATATTCCCATCCATACTTGATTTCACCTCTTGATCTTTTAATCTTAGCCATTGATCTTGATTACCAAGGAGTGTTCTCAATGGTATCTAACCAGTCGGTCGGTAAATTTACCATTTTGCCCCTGATTGTCACAATGCTAAATAAACCATCATCAAACACATTTGCATCATAATTCACATTATTTACTTCAAGAGTGTTTAATTAGCATTAATTACAATTTGGGATATTACACATGATTACAGAAAATCCCCATAAGGGTTCGTACATGATACTTACAATTAAGTTAGCCGCACAGGACTATTAGAGTGTCTAAACCTATCCTAGTGAAACGGAGACATCTTTCTGTCTTCGTTCCACCACTGCAATCCTCTCATCCGGTTCTCTTCTTTACTCTCAGCATATCTTCTATCTCCTCCTGTCTAAATATTAGTAGGAGAGGGTGAGATTTGAGAGAATCTCAGTAGGAAACAGATACCATAATGCATGCATGATAGATGCTATATGTATGACATGTTAGCTTTAACTAGATGTATGCCCTATAATAACATTTCTGCATGCTCAATATTTCATGCAACAAGATTATGACCACAGTGAAAATAGAAACAGAGTTTTATTTATTCTAATATGCTCTACACAATCAAGTAAAGCAATCAAATACATGCAAATAAGACAAGTCCCCCACCTTAACCCTTTTACGCCTTAAAACGTATGCCTCGTAAAGCGTACGAATGACCGGGCTCACAACTTGGTCCTACAATTCCAAATATACAATTTAGATACTTCTATAGTGTTTTTGGGATTATATGAATCTATATTGAAAAATTACTAAAATACCCCTAGGGACCCTGCCCAGCCTGGGCGTACCCGGTCTGACTGTATTTTTCCTGAAATTTTGACATGGGCTATGCTAACATATTTTCTCCTAAGGAATCCATTTCTGGACTTAGAATTGTCAAATTCAATGTCAAATTACAAAATTACCCTTGTCAGCCCTACTTTAAGGGTTTCAGGGGCGTTTTTGTAATTAAACTTTTTCGGGCTTTTCCGAAAAAGTGCCCAACTGTAACCCCACCTAATTTTCTCTCATGAACTCAATGGAACCATCAATTCATTGAAAATCCAAATCTAAGGCCCATTTACAGCCCTAGCTGAAATATACAGGTTCTCCAAAAAAAAATCGGGGTTTTGCGATTTTGGCTCCGTAAACGTGATCCTTTCTACTCCTAACCACTTTATTGACTATTTCATTAGGTTACAACTACCATTTAGTACCAATTTGGGCAGCATAACCCCTAGGCCATGTCATTTCCAAAAATTCAAACCAAGGACAATCCGGCAAAATTTCACCGATTAAATTATCCACAACAGCCAGAACAATCGATATACGAAGGTTTGGAAGTTACCTTTCACTTTTTTCTATGTTTTCCAAGTATGGCTGAACCCTAACTCTTTAAACATAATATTTGAGCTCCAAAAACCTTGAAATACATGAAAGAGAAGCTTAGGAGTAGAGTTATACGCGTTAGGAGCTAAATCGTTAGAGAAATCGGCTTACCTTACAAGATCTCTTCCCCTTTCTCTCTCTAAAGGCTCACAACTTCCTCCCTCTATTTTTTCTGAAAATGGTGTCAATTTGGGCTGAAGAGGAAGAGGAAGATGATGTTTTAATATTAGGGTGATGTCATAATTTAATTATTTATCAATTTCCAACAATTTCATATTTTTACAAAGTTTTGGCATATTTCTGCTCAGAGTTTGAAAAATCATAACTAATTCTAAAAAAAAATCGAATTGGAGTGATTCCAAAGACTATGTAACCCTTATTGAGTGTAGTTTCAAGGAAAAATATAGCCTCTCACCAGTTGGTAGCACAAGATTCCTAGAGTTTCAATCTTTACTTGTTGTTCCAGAAAATTCACATTTTTTAGGGCTAAATTCAAAAATTCATAACTTTTTGTATATAGCTCTAATTGAGTCATATGACCTATAAAATTAAAGCTTATGATGTATACTTTCACCCTGTAAAATTTCATAATTTTTTCTCATCATTTGATCATACAAAATCACATGACAAGCTCACTACCTCATAGGCAATTTCACCAAAAACATAATTATATTCTCTAAAATTCACCATTTTACTTTCTTAATACCTCAAAGATATAAGAAACATTAGGGAATAGATTTGAGACACCTGTTAAACCGGGGCTTAGTAGTTGACTTAATTTAGGCTTGTTCCAAAGCCTCCAGTCCCAAAATTCGGGATATTACACCGACCATTACTGTTCTTGTCTTCTTGTGCCGAAGCTTGTAGTAGACTAGGATCCAGAGAGATAGTTGGCTGTCTATCATTTCTTCTTATCTCTTTACAATGCTGGCATTCATGATTAGGATAATCTCCTATCACTTGACATATCTTCTTTTAGGTTTCCTCTGTATTTTCCATTTCATTTTTCTTTATTTTGTCATACCATAGATTGAATGGCTTGTCATTATGGAGCTTGTCTTCAAGAGAATATACACATGTATGTCATATTACTGGATCTAAATACCCATGGTACTTCTTTCTTAGATATCTTAAATTTTGTTCAACTCTTGGAAAATGATATGATAATCTTGGGCTCTTATGGTTGATACTTCATCTTCAATTCATTCTTTTACTTCTGGCTCATACTTAAGAGGCTTCTTGGTAGTTCCTAGCCTAATTAAATTTATAGGCATATAAAATTTATCTAGTGTTACTTCAGCAACAATCGAATAACACCTTATAAAGACTTGGTGTTGGGTTACAATCTTGAAATATTCTTCCATAGACAACTTTATAATTTGGGGTAATTTAGATATTTCCTTCATGGATGTTGAAGGATAAATACTTTGAATCAATCCATAATTATACAAAGTTTTTACAATGCTAGGAGGAGTGTTGGGATATATAATGGCTTTGTTAAAGGCATAATGGGAGAAATATTTAATGGTTGTATGAGAAAGAGCTAATTGGTTTAATTTTTTTCACAATGAGCTTATAACAATTATACTGCTGAGGTAGGTCAAAGATATATTCTAGCGTGGGTGAATTCTTTTTTGGCTTTTCTTTTTCTTTTTCTTGTAGGCACTACTACAAAAAGGGGCTTTAACCTCCCAAATTTGGCACCTTTAACGTCCCAAAACGGGGGGACGTATATACTGGGGGCGTAGTAAGTTGAAACAAAAGACGTCCCAAATGATAGGGACGCCCAAAGTCTGACTTTAGGCGTCCCAAATTACAATTTGGGACGCCTAAAGTCCTACCAGGGTGGGACTTTAGGCATCCCAAATGTCATTTGGGACGTCTAAAGTCCCACCCTGGTGGACTTTAGGCCTCCCAATTCTTAATTTGGGACGTCTAAAAGTTAGATTTTTTTTATACCATAATTTACATTCTTTATTACCCAATGAATTCAAACTGCAGAAACAGAATAGAAGATGGATTCATAAACCACACTGTCCATTACAAACTGGTAAGGACATCCAGCACTACAATCTTTACGATATATACATACAATAACCTTTCATACAACCTACTACTATATATATCAACAAAAAACAACCAGAAAGTGTCAAAACGCTGTCATCACACAAGTACAAACTGATATAAAATAACAAGTTTACTGCTCTATATGTTGAAGAAGATGTCCAGCCAAAAGATCTCTGATCAAATCAAGGTCTTCACGTAGGTAGGCATCTTCATTATCAAAAATCTGAAAATTAGAAAGTAAGCTTTGATGAAATGAATCTCAAGCAAATGAATTAATTAGCATTTCGATTAGAACACCAAAAATATTATCATTTGAGAATGAAGAAGCGATTACCTTTTCAAAATCGCTAGTAATTCCACTTTGAGTTATGTTATACATATAAAGTATAACATAATATCCGCATTCAGTGTGGCCAGGTTGCCAAGGGCACTTTTAATCAAAGGGATGCAATTGGTTGTTAAAATCAATAAAGGTATGTCTAAAAGGACCGTCAATGAAACAATTAGGTAGGATCAAATGTACTTACTATGGGATAAAACCACTTTGGCTTTTTAACAACTGCACCCTCGCGTGACCCACCTAGGATTCTATATGTTTGACAAGCACTATCATGAAAAGCAAAATGAACAGAAATTAGAACCATTGATTTATTTTTGTTGTCAATGAAATACAAACAGAATAACTTACGTGTCGAAGACGGATTTTGTATCTCTCTCTGGCTTTTTACTCAAGGGATCAAACCAATAGACTACGTTGCGGCGGGGACATATAACACACAAAGTCCAGTGGTAACTTTAACAACATATACACATTGAAATGAAGTTAGATGAGTGAGAAGACAATTATTTATTAAACTTCTTAAATTGACAAAATGTAAATACGAACCGTTGGACAATGGGTGCTAGATAACAACGAAGTTTGGTTTGTCCCATTTGGTAGCCGACATAGTGAGTCCTATGCGCCACAGTACAAGTATCCCCTGTCGTATTCGCAGGACATAAGAATCCATACCAATTACTTCTTTCCATGTTTGTGCAGAGATCGTGGAAGGTGCTATAATAGAATTAAAATAAGGAATCAATTCTTGAATGTATGAAAACAAAAAACCACTAAATGAATTCTATGGGAAAATTGAAAAAAAACTTACCGGACTGCAAATTTGACCCAGCCTGCATCTATCTCCTCCAACCTAATAAACTGCTTGAGATCTTTATTGTCAATCGTGTAGGGATACTCCTCTTGGCCCACAATCCCTGGAGGCATCTTCAAGTCAATCTGTTTAATACGCTTGTAGATCTGTTGCAGCCGTGCTAAGAAGGGCCATTTGCTCGCAGCTTCGTCATCCTTTTAGAACATCAAAAAACAAATTGTTATTAGGATGCCAACAGATTTTCAGTAACAGTAAGGTAATTCCTACCATTGGAGGTGTTGCGTCTGAACCAATAAGATTGCGAGGCCAAAGGATGAAAGATCCTATCGCTTGACCTAACGTGCCAACCTCTGGATCAGGAACAGGGATGGCTGTACCTTCTTCCCCCTTTCTAACACTCGTCACATTCACCCTACGAAAATCCTCCAGAATTTGCTGATTATGGTGGGTGGTAGCACGAGTGTGAACGAGAGCATCAACAACAACACGCAACAGTCGATCATCCAAATAGAGGGTGCAAGGGTCTCCTGACACTGGAGTGGGAGAAGGGTCGCCAAGTAGTCCCGACACTGGAGTGGGAGAAGGGGCGCCAAGTGGTTGCTCCAGAGGGTTGTAACTTCCTCTGGTGCTATTGATGGCCAGGGATTCCTGAGTTCTATGCTCATCCCTTGCCCTTTGTGCTTCAAACATCTTTGCCATTTCAAGTTGAAGCTCTGGCAACAGCTCTTGTCGGAGCTTGTCGCGAAGGTTGGCCTCGATCTCTCGTTCGAGCTCCTCTCGAATCTTGGTCACAACGTCCTTACTAGGTCCAGCTTGTGATGAATAACGTGGCTCTCGTCCAAAATACCTCGTGGCACTAACTCCCCGTGTCTCTCCTCGAATACGACCAAGGTCATCTGCCTTCCCAATAGCCGTTGACAAGATGTCCATCCGTCTACTTGGATTGAATGAACCTTGGCTACTCTGCTCGTCCAGGTCATCCTGTAGCATGCAGTTTATCGTAAATGTATCGAAACCACTCGCAACATGTAAAAAATTAGGTACTTATGGTATAACTACTTACAATCCTCGCAGCAACCTCAGCAACAGTCGGATTTATGTACTTCCCAGCCTTAATCCTCCCTGCTTTCCATTTTTTGTGACGTGGAGGAGGTGCCGGTGGCTGGATAACAACGCTAGGATCAGATTCCGCTGCTTCCTTCATTTTCTGTAACTCTTCTGCCATCATTTGCAGCTCAAGCTTCTGATATCCACCGCGAGACATGAAATGTTGATATTTATTTTCTGCTTGCCTCTGGGCATTTGCTGCACTTAATTTCTATGAATGAAAAACAACAAAAAATGAATCAACGATATAAAGTATATGAAAATTACAAGTTCTATATCATGAAGATAGAAATCTTACCAAAAACTCAGGATCTGCTCGTGATGCCGCAAACAACCTCCAGTCCTCTGGAGACAAATACGTATACGTTGCACATGGATCCTTACCCCTAAGGGCCCCTCGAATGTAATGCGCTGTTAGCTTGTTCTTGAAACCTTTCCAACGTACACGAACCTCACCCATCCAGTGCCTATACATCTCCGTGGTGTCTGGGACATCGTATGTTTGCTGCAAGGTAAAACATAAGATTATTATATTTCAAACAATAAGAACAAAGCTACAATGCATCAAAACTTAGCTTACATACCAAAAGTTGCTGCCAAATCATGTTTTTCGTTTTTGGGGGAACCAATCTCCAATTATCGTAGGTAATGCGCACTTTGCTTCGAGCCAAAAGTCCTATGTAGCTAATGAAGTGGTCTTCCTCAGGACCAACTGGATTCAGATTGTCATCAAAGTCTATATGCAGCCTCTCCTGTTGATGTTCATGACGTGCAACCAATGCTCCCATCTTTGTACAGCCTCTAACCCTCCTTCTTGCAGGGGGTTCAACTCTAGGCCTTTCGTCATTGCTAGAGCTTTCGTCATCTCTACGCCTCTCGTCATCACTAGAGTTGTCCATATTCCTGTTAACACACAAAAAGCGACATCAGAAACGTAAATAAATTGCAATGAAAATGAAATATACTAAGCGGGAAGTAAAACAGAAAAAACATAGTTCTCGTTTATAAATTAAGGTCTTACTCTATGTTGTTTCCCATAGTCCTTCACCATGGTAATTTCTTACAGCATACTCGTCATCATCTACCAATTCTACTTCATTTGTTCGAGGTGTAGTTGTTGTGAAAGGTGGTGTGTCATCAAGGTTGAAGGTCGGATCACCATACTTCTGGTTTTTACTTTTAAGGACAATGGACATGTTTTTGCTGGCAGGATCGGTGACATAAAACACTTGTTTCGCCTGGCTTGCTAAAATGAAGGGCTCGTCTCTATAGCCAACTCTTCGAAGATCAACTGAGACACATCCAAATTGTTTATCTATTACCACGGCATTGTTGCTAACCCACTTACATTTAAATAAAGCAACTTTGAACTTGTTGTACGTCATCTCCCATATTTCTTCTATAACTCCATAATAGGCCATAGACGCTAATATGGGGTTTTTGTCTCTCGAACTGGAAAAGTGCATAGATTCAGCTTCTACCATGAGCCCACTATTTTGCATGGTACTTTTGTCATCTTGCTCTTTGGTATAGAAAGAATAGCCATTTATATCATAACCGGTCCAAGTAATGACCTGAAACGAAGGCCCCCAAGCTAGCCACTCGATTGTCTCAGACACACCGATCTCGTGCAAAACCTTTTCCTCGAACCACTGCATGAATGTCTTGTTTTGGTCAATAGCAATCTGCATGTCATTCTTCCTTGGATTCTTGTTCTTCAAAGTGTTTCTGTGTTCATTTATGTAAGGTTGAACTTCTTCCGTATTATTCAGGATATACAAGTGGGCTTGCAACACCTCTTCACGAGGAACATTCTTCACTTTCAGTCCTAGTGTTCCCTTGCTTCTCCCTTCTTCATGCCGAAATTGTTCCTTCTTCCCTGACATATAATCTTTGCAAAACTCCATAGCCTCCTCAACTACATATCTTTCTACTATTGAGGCTTTTGGTCGATAAGGATTTTTAGAATACCCTTTTAAGAGCTTCATGTATCGCTCGAAAGGGTACATCCACCTTAGGTAAACTGGACCGTAAAGCCTTACCTCCCTCACCAAATGAACTACCAAATGCACCATTATATCAAAAAATGAAGGTGGAAAGTGCATCTCTAGTTGTGACAAAATAATGTAACCCTCATTTTCTAGTTCATCCAACTTTTCAGTGTCAATGACTTTGTTACAGATAGCATTGAAGAAAACGCACAATCTTGTCACTGTGTTTCGTACTTCATCTTTCATTATGCCTCTAATAGCTACTGGTAATAGTTGTTGCATCAACACATGATAATCATGGGACTTCATTCCCACTAACTTCAAATCATCCATTGAGACACATCTTCTCACATTCGAGGAATACCCTTGCGGCACCTTCATTTCATGCAAACACCCACACAAACTTCTTTTCTCTGCTTTTGATAGTGTATGCGCTGCTGGCTCCATGTATGCCCTCCTACCATCATCTCTTAGTTGTGGATGTAACCGTTCTCTTATTCCCATATCGATAAGGTCTAATCTCGCATTAATCCCATCCTTAGTCTTCCCTGGTATGTGCAAAAGCGTACTGATAAGGCTATCACAAACATTCTTCTCCACATGCATCACATCAATACTGTGTCTCACGTCAAGCGAACGCCAATATGGAAGATCAAAGAAAATGGATCTCTTCTTCCATATGTTCTTCTCAGCTACAACCCTCTGATTCTTACCAAAAGTGACATGGATATGTTCCACTCGACTGTAGACTTCCTCTCCGGTTAGTGACTTTGGAGCCATTCCATGCTCCGGTAAGTCGTTAAACCACTTTCTTAGCCTACGATACGGGTGGAACCGATGAAGAAACCTCCTGTGGCCAAGGTAGACAGTTTTTCTTCCATGCTTTAGTTGTTGGAAGTGTGTGTCTGCTTCACATATTGGGCATGCTTTGTGACCCTTCACGCTGTACCCTGAAAAGTTTTCGTACGTAGGGAAGTCGTTTATCGTTGTGAAAATCATTGCACGTAGCTTGAAAAACTCCTTCTTATAAGCATCAAACACATCTACGCCTTCCTCCCACAACTTCTTCAAGTCCTCAATCAAAGGCGCCAAATAGACATCAATATCGTTCCCTGGCTGTTTTGGTCCAGAAATCATCATAGATAGCATCATATACTTACGTTTCATACATAGCCAGGGAGACAAGTTGTATATTACAAGGAGAACCGGCCACGCACTATGTGTGCTAGTAAGAGTTCTATACGGATTGATGCCGTCTGTACAAAGCCCAAGCCGTAGGTTTCTCGGCTCGCTGCCAAATTGAGGGAAGATTTCATCTATTTTTTTCCATTGTGGAGAGTCAGCTGGGTGCCGAAGATATTTCCCATCAGATATTCTCTCATCAAAGTGCCATCTCAACTTCTTCACTTTTGTTGCACTCGCAAACAAACGTTTAAAACGTGGTATTATTGGAAGATACCACATAAACTTTAAAGGTTGCCTTTTACTTGTCACATCACCACAACCACCATCTTTTTTCACTTTGTATCGTGCAGTTTTACACTTAGGACACTCACTAAGACCTCCATACTCATTTCTGTACAGTACGCAGTCATTAGGGCAATCATGTATCTTCTTATACTCCATACCCATTGTAGACAGGATTTTCTTGGCCTCATACATACGATTTGGAAGTACATTATCCTCCGGAAACATATCACACAATAGTTCAAGTAGCAATGTGAAACTACTATCGGTCCACCCACAAGTTGCCTTTAAGTTAACCAAATGTAATGTTCCTGTCAGCCGCGTGTACTTACTACCATTGTACAATGGTGTCTCTGCATCACTCCGCAGGCTGTCATACTCCTGCAACTGCGCAAAGGATTCTGCCTCAACATCGTTAATCATTCTCTCCATTCTATCTTCATCTATGACATCCACAGCTTCCTTCTTGTGTGACGGACAATCAGTTACTTCCTCACCATGCCATATCCACCTTGTGTATCGCAGATTTATTCCATCACAAAGTAGGTGATCCTTTATGACATCAACATCCCGTCTACTCTCATTCAAACAATTGACACAAGGACAAAAATACTTCCCATTTCTTGCAGGAGCATTCTTTTTAGCAAATTCAATAAATTCGTCCACCCCTTTCTCATATTCTTCACTAGTTCTCAAAGCATTCATCCAACTATGATCCATTTTGTTACCACCTAAGGCATTACCAATAACATTCACACGTTTAGTACAATTCTCAACGACATATGATGGGATTGCCTAATTAAGTTATCAACCCAATTTAGGATTTTAAAATATGGGCTTAATAACTTTATTGCCCCCTCCTAGCCTCATCTCTCCTATTAAAAGGGTTTCAGTGCTATGTAACTTATTTTCTTAACAAGTATATGTATATAAAATTAATGTATAATAAAATAAATACAATAAGATTAAATTAAAGAATTTTTTTGAGGTTTGGAAGAATTAAAAACAAAACGAGTTTCATATTAACAAAACAATTTTAAGTTGAGTTCTTCCAAAAATAAAATTGTTTTATTGAAAATATTTAGATAAAAATCATTTAATGAATATTGGGGTTATCGTTTTCTTTTTAAGTTTTGGCTTGAATTATTCTTCATAATTCAAGAATTTGGAATTAACAAAACAATTGTGTGTAATTAATACAAGAATTTCTTTAATTTAAATAAATCATATTTTATTTTATTATATATACTAATTAATGGTGTAGGAACAAGACCAATGAAATAGGGTGGTGCCACTACGTGTGTATGGATAAATCTCCATATTGCCTTATAAAAGCTAGATTTCCCTAAAACTGAACAACATGGATCTATTATACTTTTAGAAAAGCCGTAGAAACGGCTTTGTATTAATAGGGTTAACATATTGAGCTTATTATGAGGTTTCAAATTAAACGGGGTTAAAGATAACAAATGGTTTCGCCAAATTCTTGGTAGGATTTTAATGAGAGGTTTTAACGGTTTCATGAACAACTATGAATTGTATTGGTTTCATGTGGCATACACTAATCAATGATTGGAAGAAACTTTTATGACCCACTTTCATTATGTTACACTTGAACAAATAAATAAATAAAAGTTCAAAAACTTTGTCTTAAAATTTAATACTCTTCTAATCGTTCTTATAAGTCACTTTTAACATGATCCACAATAGTCAAAGAAATCTTTAAATCTCATTAACTCTACCTTTAAATTTAAAACCTTTCTAACTACATCTCTATTTAATATAATATTTTATCTTATAAGAACAAAGTTTACTCAATAATTAACGAGAGGCAAATTGAAACAGGGGAGTAATTAACTTTTAAACTTTACTCATATTTAACACAATGGAACGGGTGAGAACTAAGAAGACTTGTTTCTATTATACATCAGGCTATAAGCAATATATAATAAGTCTTCTTAATAGATAAGCAATATAAGCAATATATAATAAGCACAATCTCAACCATTTAATTTATATTTCAAAAACAAAATAAACCATTCTGTTAAAAAAAACAAAGAAAATAAACCAATTACCTGATCAGGGCGCCCACTAGCTAGTATGTTTGAGAGGTAGAGAAGACTTGGAGCTCCATGGTGGTGTGCACAACAATGGAAGGACGAAGGTGGAGGAGAGAGCAAAAATCTACCCACTGTGAAGGAGGTGAGGTTGCAGCAGACACAGTTGCAGCCGTTGAAAACAAAGAGGAAGAAGAAGAACGGAGGAGGGAGGAGTTCAACAAGCTAGGGCCGACGGTGGAGCTTGAACAAGGGAGGAGGGAGGAGTTGAAGGAAAAAAAAAAGAGGAGGAGGGCCGACGGTGTGGGTGGGGAGAGGAGGAAGAAGAGTAAAGTTGTTGTTGAGAGGATGTGAGGAGAGGAGGGTGTGATAGATGAGACCGCATGTCAGACAAGTGTCTGACATGCGGGTAGGGGACGCCTAAAGTAGGCACTTTAGGCGTCCCAAATGCCATTTGGGACGCCTAAAGTCCAGGTTTAGGCGTCCCAAATGGATTTGGGACGCCTAAAGTCCTGGTTTAGGCGTCCCAAATGGATTTGGGACGCCTAAACGAAGACTTTAGGCGTCCCAAATGTCATTTGGGACGCCTAAAGTCCCTACTTTAGGCGTCCCAAATGCCATTTGGGACGCCTAAAGTCATCTCCAGGCGCTAAAAAAAATTTGTAAAATTTATATTTTGCGCCAGGAAGCACTTTAGACGTCCCAAATTCAAATTTGGGACGCCTAAAGGTTCCCCTACATATATATAATTACGAAAATGCCACCGCCTCCCTTTTTAACCACCCAATTTTCAATTTGGGACGTCTTTGGGGGTGGTTATATCTCAATTCTGTAGTAGTGAGGGCCACAATCTGAGAAAAAGATGTGGTTTCCTTTTCTTTTTGAATTATTGGTGTGATAGGGTTAAGTCCTAATGACCCAATTAAAGTTTGGTTTGAGTGAGTGGATAACTTACCAAGGGTGAATGACCCTTTTATAGGTGTTTCTGGACTAGCAATAATTGCTTCTTTGCCCTTACTCGTCTCATTATTCTTTTGGACATTTGTCCTTACAGGTGAATTCACATTGTTTGTCTTATTGATCTTGAGATTCTCAATCTGAATATAGATATCATTAAGTGCATCATTTATACAAGCAACAGAGCTTGTTAGCCCTTGTATATTAGTACTAACTTGACTACTTAATATACTCATATTCATCTCAAGAATATTAATCTTCATTACAAGTTGATTCATCTAAGGAGATGATTCTTCATCTTTATTCGTTTGGTTTACAGGACTATTTCTTCCAAACCTGTTTATTGATTCCATCTACTCAAATAATCAGCAACTAAGTTATTCTTCCCTTTAATATTTTCTACTTCATAATCATAATAAGCTAAATCTATTTGCCATTTAATTAGCATTTTATTACTTAATTTGTTTTTCTTTATTCCTTTATCTAACCAATGCTTTACTTGAGTATTATCCATTTTAATTACAAATCTTGAGTTTACAATAAACAATGCTAATTTTTCTATAGTTTTTACAACCGCTAAGAATTTTTTCTAATTTGAATGATATCTACTTTGAGATTCATTATATTTTCCACTTGTATATTTTGTTATCTTTTCAATTCCTTCTTCATCTTCATGATATAAAGCTGCACCCCAATAATTATCTGAGGCATGAGTATAAATTATCCATCTTATATTTTCTTTTATTGGTATTGTTAGTTTAGGTAAATCTTTACATAATATTTTGATATTTTCTATAATTTTTTCTATATTACTATCCCATTTTCATATAGTTTTCTCTCTTGCTAATTTTGATATTTTTGATGTTAATTTTGACAAATTAGGGATATAGTTTCTAGCTTGATTTACTAACCCTAAAAATGATTACAATTCTTTCTTGTTTGTAATCTTTTTAAATTGGAATATTTTTGAACTTCTATGATCTTGTAATTCTATCCCATTTTTAG
This sequence comes from Inga laurina, assembly GCA_963855925.1. Classification (NCBI taxonomy): domain Eukaryota; kingdom Viridiplantae; phylum Streptophyta; class Magnoliopsida; order Fabales; family Fabaceae; genus Inga; species Inga laurina. Next base: position 1,374,358 of record OY979712.1, on the reverse strand, counting down.
TTATAATGTGTCCTAGGAAATTTATCTTTTCTTTTCTTAATTCCATCTTTGAAGGTGATATATTTAGACCTTTTTCTTCTATTAACTGAGTAAACTTTTCTAAGTGTTCTTCATTTTCTTTTTCATCTTTTGAGAATATTAATATATCATCAATATATATTACAGCAAAATCTCTAATAGGTAATAACATTTTTGATACATATTCTTAAAATATACTAGGGCTATTATGGAATCCCATTGGTAGGACATTCCATTCATACAATCCTTCTGAAGTACTAAAGGATGTATATTTTTTACTATCTTCTAATTTTACTTGAAAAAATCCTGACTTACAATCAAATTTACTAAATATAGTTTTTCCTTTTTCTTCTTCACTATGCTTAGACACTATTATAGCTGGTGATGAATATTCTGATATACTTTCTCTTATCAAATTATATTTTTTCATTTCTTCTAAATGCATTATAAATTCTTTTTTTTATCATTTTCTATCCATGTATATGGTTTACAATTAATCTCTTTACTATAATCTTTTAATTCTATTTTGGCCATAGGTTTAGATTTTTCCCAGTGAACTAAAGGGTTTTCACTATAATTTTCTATAATTATTTGTTCTATAGTTTTAACTTCTATAATCTGTAAAGTTCTTAATAAATGTTGAATTTCTACAGGATCATTATTTTGTAAGAATTGAACTTCATGATCATTATTTTTCTTCTGAAAATTTTCATTTTTTCTTCTATATGGTCTAGTTATTCTTATTCCCCATGCTTCATGTTTACTAGATGTTGTTAATATAAAGGCTTTACTAATCATATGTATAGGATAATATTGTTCTAAGAAATCTAATCCTAATATTATATCACAAGATGGTTCATTATATTGGTTTAATTCTTTTATTTGTAGTTCATAACTTCCTATTTGTATATTTATATCTTTTGCTTCTAATTCTAACATATGGATTTCTTTTCCTGCACTTTTCATTCTAAGCATTTTATTTTTTTCTTTTCCATAATTCTGGTGGTAATACATTATATTTTGCTACGGTTAAATTTGCTCCTGTATATACTAAAGCATGATATTTTCTAATTGTATATTTTTTATAATTAAACTTCACCAAAATATAGTATAATGGTCTCATATCCTAGATAAAACTTCTAATCGTTTTTTCAAGATCTTTTTTAAATCTTTTCTTCTTGCTCTTTCTCCTAATACTATATTATATTCTTCTTCATATAATATTGGATGTTGAAAATATATGCATTCTAATATTCTATTTTCCTATTTATGAGTTCTTCTTATCTTTTTTAATATTAATCTTATAAAACTCTTATCATTCTTTGGAATAATTGTACTATATCCTTTCCTATAATATTCCCAATTCTCATCTTCTACAATTAATCTATCCATTTTAAATCCTTGATAGTAGTTCTAGTTGTCTTTTAAGTACATTTCTTACACTATTCCTATATTTCCATCTTCTTTTAACACTATTATATGCTCTTAAATATTCATTTTGACTATACCTATTATCATTATATATGTGTGTTAAGGCTTCTTTCTCATCTTCATCATGTCTTTTCATCTTATGAACTATTCCTCTTATGATTCCTTTTTCTGTTGTAGGTAACCTTATTTTTCTATTATCCTTATAATAACACCATGTCTTATCATCATATAATGTTATTCTATCCATAAATACTAAACTCTAGATAGCAATTCTAGTTTTTCTTTAAATGCCTTTCTTATTTCTTTTCTATCTATTATATTATTTACCACTTCATTATATTCTTCTACAAAGTTTTTTGGTTGTTTAGAATATACTCTTCTTAACATTCTTTTTTCTAACTGATTTGCTTTTTATATATTATGCACAATATGATTCATCATACACTTATCAACTTTTGGAATTATTATTTTATCTTCATCTATATAATAATAATTTTCTTCTTCTATTAATATTACTCTTATTACTTTAACTGTCTGTTTTATTCTTATCATCGTTTTAACTTTGGAATTACAATTGTTTGATAGTTTATGTTAAACATTATCCTATCTTTCTGGTTTCTATAAGGTTTTACTTTTTCTAAAAAGTCTTTTCCTAGAATTATTTTATATATTCTATTTTCTTTTTCTTCTACCCATAATACTAGTTGTATAATATCTCTCTCATTAAATCTGACCATTATATTTGTCTTCATCCCTTCACCTGTTTCTTCAATTTCATTTTCTATATATCCTAATTCTATTGTACTTTTTTCGTTTGCCTCGTCTATTAAAGTTATTAATTCTTGCCATATTCCATCTTTCTTTATTTTCATCATTATTCTACTTCCTATCCTTTCTTGAGTTATATCCAAGTTTTCTATTTCTTGTTTTATTTCTACTAATTTAGTATCTATAGGAGTTCCTAATAAGGGTGTTTTTGCTAACATATTTCTATTTATATCAATACTTTTTCTTGGATTTATATTTATTTGTAAAGGTTCTGATAATGTATTTATTCTTAATGACCTATTTCCTAAATTATTATTGGCAACTAGTTTTTTCTCTCTATTTTCATTTATGCTTATAGTATTATCCAATTCTATCTTTAATTGTTTTGGCAATGTTATATTTATAGGGTTAACTTTTATGTCTTTTAAAATTGGCATAAATTGCTTTTCTATGTTAATTCTTCCTATTGATTTATTAAATATTTTGTGTTCATTTGTGAATACTATTCATATCATGGCTATACTTATAGTTTTTGCTCCTCTTAATAATTTTATTCCTTTTAACTTATGATATATCATTATTGACTAATCTATATGTTCATCAGTTCTTGATATTGCAAAATTTCTATTTAAAGTAAATTTTAATTTTTGATATATTAGATTTCCTGCTAATATTCCTAATGAACTATCTTCGACACTACTAATTATTCTTCCATCAGTAATTAATAACTCTATTGGTGAATCTATTCCTTCTCTAAAATAGGCTTTTACTAATAATTGGACTCCTACAATATATATTTCTGTCACTTCTTCTTTAAGTGGTAATTTAGATATTTTGTTTACTATTAATCCTTTGCTTATTAATGGTATTCTAAGTATTCCTTCTGTTGAAGATGATTCTATAGGTTGTTTCTTTTCTAATATTATGCATTGACTTTTTACATTTTTCTTTGATTTTAATATTTTACTAACTCTTTCCATGAAATTTTCTCTAGTCAATTGATCTGGCTTTAAATTTAATTTTATGTCTTTTATCTTAGCATATTATTTCTCATTAAATGTCATTCTTTTTTCAACAATTTCTTCTTGTATATTTTTATATTCTTCATAATCCTCATATTTTTTATCTTCTGCTTTTTCTTCAATTTCTTGACTATTCATCATATATAATTTAAATTCATCTTCACTTTCTAAATATTCTATTTTTTATTCTAACTCTGATTCTTCTCCTGATTCACTTAATAATTTTATTTTATATATTTCTATTTCTGAATTTTCTATATCACTATATATTTCTTTGTCAAATTCTAAAGGTTCTAATTCATATTCTTGAGCTTGTTTTAATATTTTCATAGTCTTCTTATATTTAGGTTCTTTAGATTCTGTAGATATATGTCCTATCTCTTCACAATTGTAACATCTACATTTTCTTTGTTTTTTACTATAGTCTATTTTCTTTCCCTTTTTAAAATATTTTCTTGGCTTGTATTTTCTATAAAATTTATCTTTTGGATATTTCTTAAATTTATATCTATATCTACTATATCTCTTCATTGGTTTTCTATATTTATTATGTTTTCTACCTTTTATTTTTATTCTTTTATCCTTTTCATTACATCCCCATCTATGTGGTTTTTCAAATTCTCCGCATCTTAATATTATCTTATTTTGTTTATAATATTTCATATTTCTCCATGCTTGTTTACACTTCTCTTATAGATAATGCCTTAAATAGTCTATTCTTCTTCCTAAGGTATCTACAAATGGTAGTAATTCTTGGTTTTCTTTAAATGCTTTGTAATAATCTTCTATTATTGTATCACCTAATATTTTTGGTAATTTTCTAAAGAACATGTCTAATTATATTTGTCTTTTCACATCAGGATTTGTTTTTATTTCATAATAATATTTCTGAAACTCACATATATATATATATATATATTGATTTAAATATTTTGATTCTAAATAACATATTTCTATCTTGATATAATTTTCTTACAGCTTCATTACTAGTTGTTACCTCATTTGCTCCATAACTTCTTCCTATAAATTTATTTCTTATTATTGGTCATATCTTTTTATTATCTTTACATAATATTCTTTTTTACTATTATATTCACTTTTATTTAGATGTCTTACTACTTCTCTCTGATTTTCATCTTTACTTTTCCACCAATTTAATATTATTTCCTAAAAAAATTCATTCTATTAATAAATTTTTTGTTTGAAAATAAAATTTTCTTCCTAATAATGCTATTAATTGGGCTTTAGACCATTCTTGTAGTAATTTTTCATTTTCTAAAGTACAATCTAAATCTAACCATATTCCTGTCATTGGTATACTTCTTGTTTTATATTGTTCTATGGGTGGTGGCATAAATCTTGTTTTACTAGGGATATTAAATATTATTTCAAAATCCATATTTTCTTCTTTCATTGTTTCTTTATGTTTCAATTCCTCTTTATCTATTCCTGCTTCTCTTTAAAATCTCATTTTCATATAATCTTCTTTAGTTCTTACTTTTTCAGAATCTGTTTCCATCTTTGTTCCTAAACTACTTTCATGTATCACTACTCCTGTAACACCCCAAATTTTATATTCACCCAAAAATACATTTTAATTAATTGAGAAATTCAATAAATGGTGAATATTCATGAATTTGGATCTTGTGAAATTTGAAAAATTCATATTCATAAGGAAATGAGTAAATTAATTCAAGAAAGGAATTAAATTACAAAGGTGATAGCAAAATTATAATTTTGCCAATTTTGCCCAAGTTTAATTATTTTCCAATTAATTGGAGTTAATTTCAATTAATCAAGAAAAATAAAGGAAAATGTATAACTGGATTACTCTTTATGGAATAAATCAAGAATTGTGAAATTAGGGGGAGTTATACATAATTCATTTATATGAATTATGGAATTAGTGAAAAACATTTTTCCTTCCCTTCTCCTCCCTAATGTTGGCCAACACATAAAAAAATGAGGGGAATAATTAAATTTCATGAGCACATGTCCAAAATGCTACATGAAGAGAATAATGATGATAATGGTAATGATGCGATCCAGCAAGTTGTGCCTTCAAATTCAAGTGATCCTTTGCAAATGTCAAGTGGACCAATCACAAGAGCAAGAGCCAAACAAATAAAGGAAGCATTAAATGGGCTAATGCAAGATACTTGGACAAAGCAAGTAGCAATTGGATCAAAGCTGGACAAAAATGTTGAAAACGTCACTAACTTCATATGGGCTGTAAATGGAGATATTGATCAAGTTTTGGGCTTCCATCAAATTCGAATGCAAGAAGGGGATGAGTGGAAAACTTCTTTCAAGACCAAACATGGATTGTATGAATGGTTAGTTATGCCATTTGGGTTAACTAATGCACCTAACACTTTCATGAGATTAATGAACCATGTCTTGTGTGCTTTCATTGGAAAATTTGTTGTGGTTTATTTTGATGATATTCTAATTTATAGCAAGAATTTGGATGAGCATTTGAATCATTTGCATTGTGTGCTTGATGTTTTGAGGAAAGAAAAACTATTTGCAAATCTAAAAAAGTGTGATTTTTGCATGGATAAACTTGCTTTTCTTGGTTTTGTGGTGAGTGCTGAAGGAATAGAAGTTGATGAGGAAAAGATATGAGCTATAAAAGAATGGCCAACACCTAAAAGCATAACTGAGGTGAGAATTTTTCATGGTTTGGCTAGTTTTTATAGGTGATTTGTGAAGGATTTTAGCACACTTGCTGCACCACTCACTGAGGTCATAAAAAAATATGTTGGTTTTAAATGGGATGAAGCACAAGATGATGTATTCATTGGCCTTAAGGAAAAAGTGTGTTCTGCACCTGTGTTAGTATTACCTGACTTCAGTAAAACTTTTGAGATTGAAAGTAGTGCATCTGGAGTTGGGATAAGAGCTATTTTAATGTAGGAAGGAAAGCCAATTGCCTATTTTAGTGAAAAGCTAAATGGAGCAGCCTTGAAGTATCCAACTTATGACAAAGAGCTCTATGCACTTAAAAGAGTATTGGAGAATTGGCAGCACTACCTTTGGCCCAAACAATTTGTGATTCACACTGATCATCAATCCTTGAAGCATATTAAAGGTCAAGGTAAGTTGAACAATAGACATGCAAGGTGGTTGGAATTTATTGAGACATTTCCATATGTAATCAAATACAAGAAAGGTAATGAGAATGTGGTTGCTGATGCATTGTCTAGAAGGTATAGTCTTCTTTCTACTCTTAATACTAAGTTGCTTGGCTTTGAATATATCAAGGAATTGTATGCAAATGATGCTGATTTTTCTGAATCATTCCTTGCATGTGAAAAGAAAGCATTTGATAAATTTTACAGAGTTGATGGGTACTTATTTAAAGAAAATAAACTATGTGTGCCTCAATGTTCATTGCATGAATTGCTTGTTAAAGAAACATATGGGGGAGGTTTAATGGGTCACTTTGGTGTGAAAAAGACTTTGGATGTTTTGTATGAGCATTTCTTTTGGCCTAAAATGAAACGTGATGTGGAAAGAATTTGTGCTAAATGCATAACATGGAAAAAGGCTAAATCTAGAGTCTTGCCACATGGTTTGTATACTCCTTTACCTATACCTAGTGAACCTTGGATTGACATATCAATGGATTTTGTTTTGGTTTTGCTTAGGCAAAAAGAGGAATGGATTCCATATTTGTGGTTGTTGATAGATTTTCTAAAATGGCACATTTCATTGCATGCCATAAAAATGATGATGCCACATACATTGCTGATATGTTCTTTAAAGAAATTGTGAGGCTTTATGGCATCCCTAAGAGTATTGTTTCTGATAGGGATACCAAATTCTTGAGTCATTTTTGGAGAGTTTTGTAGGGAAAGCTCGGTACTAAATTGTTATTTTCTACTGCTTGTCATCCACAAACAGATGGACAAACTGAAGTTGTTAACAGAACCTTGTCTCAATTACTCAGAATTGTGATTCAAAAGAACTTGAAAAATTGGAAAGATTGTTTGCCATTCATTGAATTTGCATATAACAGAAGTGTGCATTCATCTACTGATTATTCTCCTTTTGAAATAGTATATGGTTTTAATCCACTAACTCATTTGAATTTATTACCATTGCCTATTGATGAGAGAGCAAGTCTTGATGGGAAAAAGAAAGTTGAAATAGTGCAGCAACTTGAAAAGAAAAATGAACATTATACATCTAAGGCCAACAAAGGAAGAAGGTGTGTTCTTTTTGAACCTGGAGATTGGGTATGGGTGCATATGAGAAAAGAAAGATTTCCAACTCAAAGAAAATCAAAATTAGCTCCAAGAGGAGATGGTCCATTTCAAGTACTTGAAAGAATAAATGATAATGATTACAAGATTGATTTCCTGGTGAGTATTCTGTTAGTGCTACTTTTAATGTAGCTAATTTATCTCCTTTTGATGTAGGTGAAGATTCGAAGACGAATCCTTTTGAGGAGAGAGGGAATGATGCGATCCAGCAAGTTGTGCCTTCAAATTCAAGTGATCCTTTGTAAATACCAAGTGGACCAATCACAAGAGCAAGAGCCAAAAAAATTAAGGAAGAATTAAATGGGCTAGTGCAAGATACTTGGACAAAGCAAGTAGCAATTGGATCAAAGCTGGACAAAAATGCTGAAAACGTCACTAACTTCATATGGGCTGCAAATCGAAATATTGATCAAGTTTTGGGCTTGCAAACTTTAAACTAAAAAGCTTGGACCTAATATTACACATGGTAAGACTCATTTGGGCCTAAATAAACATATTTTGAGCATTAATTTGCTGACTACATTTTTTTTTTTTTTGCATTTAGGTATGCAAAATTCAACAAGTAGTTGGCAGATTTGAATTTTAGTATCTCTAGCATGTTGTATTAGACTTTTGCATTTTCTAGAAGGTTGTATTAGACTTTAAGGTTTTCTAGCACATGGTATTAGAATTTGTATTTGCTATGTTCAAAGCTGCAATTATTGCAACTAGGTCATATTTTCCTATAAATACTTGGTGCTTCTTCATTTAGAGGGGACAATTCAGACTTGAAAGATAAATGAAAGTTGTACTTCTGCACTTTGTTTCTTAAGAGTGGATTCTCTCTAGGGTTCTTCTTAGAACTAATAGACTTATCAATGTTTGATAATCCTTGTGGCGTCTTCCAACACTTCGGGTCCTTGTTCTTTCGTGTTCAAGGGTTCAAGTGGACCGTCGATATGTCTTTAGCTTTCTTGGGGTGTGTATATTTCAGATTGGTTGTGGGTTCGTGGGATCTTTCCTTGTGGGTTTGCACCAGGAAAGGTGGGTATGACATGAAGTATGGACATGATGATCATGGTAGGGTGATGGTATGGGAGCAAGTAATTCAAATTATGAGAAAGTATGGCATAAAGTAGAGAGGTATGGTGGAAGACATGTGTTACCATGTCAACCCTTGATGAGATCAATGGCCAAGAGACAAGAAGACTTAAATTAATAAAACACAACCTCTCCCTTTCTATGTGCATATTCGGCCAAACCAAAGAAAAAATAGAGAGAGAGAGAGAGAGAGAGAGAGAGAGACAGAGACAGAGAGAGCTTGAGGCATTTTGAAGACTTAGAGAGAAGGATGAAGAAGATTAAGGTAAAGTAGTTGTTGATTTAGTGATTTGGCTTCCTATTCTTGTGTAACACTTCCTCTAAGGTTCTCTTCTTCATGAATACATGTGTTTAGCAAGTCAAGTTTCCAAGGAAGAGGAGGAGTTAAGGTGTCAAGATTGGAAGCAAGAGGGTAACTTCATGAACTTGTTCTCTTGTGGTTGTTGTGTTGTTTCTTGAAATGTTTTTAAGTTTCATGGTAGGTTTGTGGTTTGAAAAGCTATAACCCTAAGGGGTTATGCTGCCAAAATTTCTTTGAATCATGGTTAAGAAGTGTTTAAATGAATTAACAAAGAATTAGAAGTGGAAAAGTACAAGTTTTGGAAACTAAAATACAAAACTCCATTTTCCTATTTTTGTGAAACTTTCGGCCAGAAACAGAACAGGGGTTAGGAGTTGGATTTTCATGAAATAAATGGTTCCATTGGACTCAATGGGAAAAAATAGGTGGGGTTACAGTTGGTCACTTTTTCAGTAGAGGCCGAAAAAACATAATTATGAAAACGCCACTGAAATCCCTAAACCGAGGCTGTCAAGGGTATTTTCATAATATGACACTAAATTTGGTGATTTCAAGCCTGGAAATGGATTCCTTGGGTGAAAATAATTCAGGATAGCCCTGGTCAAAATTTTGAAAAAGCGTGCCATCGGGCTGGGTACGGCGGGAAAGAGCGGGGCTCCCATGGGCATTTTGGTAAATTTTCACCATAAACTAAAATAACCACAAGAAACACTATGAAATAGTCTAAAATGATACTTGGATAGGTTTTGACCTATTTCTGGTACATTTAATATTTTAGGACCGATTCGGAGGTTAGACACAACACGTTTCTCGAGGCACATTTAAAAAGGGAATTTTAAAGCTGAGGTAGGGACATTATCCTTCATACATTATGCCATAATTATGTGATTGTGTGGATGCCAATGTTTGTAAATGCACTTTATTAATCAACATGATTTGCCTAGAAAGGGGTAGTTAGTGTCAGAGGTGTACTTGCACTGGGAGTTGGCAGAAGTCCAACCAGTGTAGATTGTGGGGCTGGGCCCTACTCATCTATACATGACGATTATGTGTTTATATTGTTTATTAATTGGTGTATACCTTGGCTCATGTCATATTTACTTTTCACATCATCTATGAACGATGGCAAGTTTCTACTGTGATTCTTCAGAATCTCACCCTATTTTTAAATAAACATCTTAGCGGGTGCCAGTGGATCAAAAGGCAAAGGCGTAGATGCCGAGAAGTAGTTGGCACATGTCTCGAGGTGAGGACAAGATAGTGGTTATACTTAGTTTATGTTTAGACATTTTGGGGAATTATGTAAATATTAAAATTTTCGCTGTATTTTCTGTATTTCCTCGACAAACAATGTTGGGATTGTAAACAAATATTTTATCAGTATAATTGTACTTTTCTGTATGCCCATTGAATTCTATCTTTATTACTCTTCGATTATCGAAATGGAAACGGGTGTTGACAACTCCTGTGTTTATTTCAACATCTTTTTCTAAATCTCCTCTTATTATAGTAGCATTTTTATAATCTTTTTGGATTTGTTCTAATTCCTGTTCTTCTAAAACCATTAATTTTTCTATTTCATCTTCATCATCATTTATTGCATTCATCATTTTTATAGTAGGATTAAATATTTCTAATAAATCTTCTATTGTCTCTGAATCACATATTATTTTTGCTATCTTATGACCTTCTATTAATTCTTCGTTTTTCTCTTTCTTTTTTACTTCTCCTACTTTTATTATTTGTTGGGTTTCTTCATTTTGTTCTTTTTGTTCTGTTTTTGTTAATTTATCATTTATTATCCATAAATTATTATTTAATGTTTGTTGTCCTTTTACTATCTCTTCAACTATTATTCTTGTTTGTCTTACATTTTCATCCATATTTTTTTTATTATTTGTTCTCTAGATATTTCTAATTTTTCCATTTCCTCTAAGACTTTCATCATTTTTAATTGTGCATAATTAGATGTTATAGGTTCTAAATATGGTTCCGAATTTTCAATTATTATAGGTTCTCTTACTTCTATCGATTTCATAATATTTTTTAAATTATTTTTTATTTCTTTTAATTCCTCAGTATTATATTCTACTTGTTTTATTATCTTATATATTTTTTCTTCTAAGGTTTGACTTAAAGATATTAATCTATTATACCTATTTTAAGGTTTTTCTAATTCTATTTTTTTCTTTTACATCTTTCGGGACCATTTTTAGGGTTTCTTCTAAATCATAAATTTCTATTATATCCCTTATATTTGGATTAATATAAGTTCCTAATTGTTTCATTAAATACATATTAGTCCAATTTATTAACTTCCATGTATTATTTCCATGGCCTCCAGCTATAAAAGGGGTAAACATACAAGTTTCTTCATCTATTATAGGGATAAATGAACTTTCAGGGAAGTTCTTACAGTCAATTTCATATATTATAGGTTCTGAATTTTTAATTATATTCATAATTCTAAACTCACAGATAATTACTTTCAATAACTAAAATTTTAAGAAAGCGATTAACTAAACAATCAAAATGATACATGGATCTAGGTTTTCATTTTATCTTTAGAAACAAAAGAATGGCTAGATGGTCATGGCAAAAAGTATTCAGTACCACATGCTGGCTTCTCTGGAAGAACCGGTGCTGTCAAGCATTTGAAGGTAAAGCTGATAAACCAAAAGAGCTAGTTCACAAATACATCTATCACCTTTCGGAAAGTGTGGAGAGCGGGCGCTTTCACCATCAGACTTTTCAAGTTCCGGAGAGAGGTCATCTTAATTGGCTTCCCCCGGAGGAGGGCTATCTTAGAATCGATGTAGATGGTTCGACTGCTAGTGATGGTCAATCAGCCTGTGGAGGAGTCATCCGCGATCACCAAGGCAACTGGATACGTGGATTTCAACAGAAGTTAGGACTCTCTTTCCCAACTTCTGCAGAAATCCACGCAATCCATCGAGGACTCGATCTTTGTAAGCAGTTGGGTTTCAAGAAAATCAGACTGTTCACTGACTCTCTTCAGGCCGTCCGCTTACTGTCAACACATTGTGAGATTGATCACCCTTTGCACGACGTCATCTTTGATACCAAATCCCTTATCTATGCAGACTGGGACTTGTAGATTTCCCAAACACATAGGGAGAATACTCGCTGTGCGGATTATCTTGCACGATCGGCTCATTATAACACCCAGATTTATGCCAAATTAGGGTCACCGCCGGTGGAATCTGTCCGTCTTTTTGCGTTAGAGCGTGGCTTGCTGCCACATGAACAATCGTTGGGGTCTAGCCCTTGATCTTGTAATCTTTTTCAAGCTTTGCTTGCCTTTGTATCTCAAAAAAAAAAAGGAAAAAAAGAAACAAAGCTCAAGATTCATCAGCAAATGATTTTGTCAAAACCATTACAATTCTTATCAAAATCATTACTAAACTTATCAATCCCATAACTGACAAGAATTGTAATGGTTTTGACAATCCCGTTATGAAAATATTCATAATATAAATAAAAGGATATTAACAAATTCAGTTATGACGGTCGGCTGGAGCACCAATCTTATTTTTTTAAAAAAAATTGAGGGGTAAAATGGTAAAAGTCTCAAAACTTGAAAATCCCAATTTGATACTTGGTACCTTTATGTCTTTTTAAAGTATTAACATGCTTTTTGGGGTTTTATAATTTCAAATAATATTTAATTGATATTTTTCCTAAAATTTAATGTGTACTCATAAAAACACTCTAATAAAAAGTAATAATATGAAAAAGTTAGATATAAGAGATAAAAATAGATTGAATAGAAAATAGGAACTACCAATAAGCTGTTAGTTGATATGGTAAGGGGCCACGCTCCATAAAAAGAACACACGTTCGAATCTCGCAAGCGCACTTGTTAGAATAGTGAACACCTTGATCAAATGAAAAAGGAGAGAATAGAAACTCGTATTTAGATTTTACCAAACCTCGGTTGTTGATAAATTTTATATTTAGGATAAGATGAAGCTAGTATCTATGTAACTTATCTATATAAATAAGCGGCTACGTATTTCAATGCATAGTGCCATTAAGATCATACTATTTATTTGATAAAAAAGATTATGCTATATGCTGTATAATCGTTATATAATTCATTTCAAACTTTGCAATACTAAGTATAAGGACTGTAGTCTATTATAAAATATATGAAATATTTTTATTATTTTTAAATTATGAGATGTATCACTTATTTTCAGGCTCTAGATAAAATGTGATACGTGCATTTTAATTTATAATAATGAGGAATTAAATCTAAAGTAACCGAATGAGTAATTTTTATTCAAGAATAATATAACTGAGAGAGTTAACTCTCATTCAATCCGAAAATATTCAAATTTAACTTAGTTAAATAGCTAGTAGTGCATTGTATTTTTTTAAAAAAAAAACCAAGTAGTGTTGGTAAGAAAATGGTTTAAGATACATCCAGCATCCTAAAGTATTTTTTTCAGGTGTATTCAATGCTTAATATTTTGTAGTGCATCCGACACCCTAAAATATTTTTTCAGGGACGTCTATCACCTTAAAATAATTTTTATTGAATTTTTCATTTAATAATTCTGATAATTCAGAGTGCGGGATACTTTGTCAATCGATTGTATGTTGGATGTATCTTAAAAAACTAATTTATGCTACCAAACACACCAAAAAAATAATACTCCCTCCGGTCCTAATTATAAGATAAAGTTGACTTTTTTGGAGAAATTAAGGAAGCCAATTAAATCACTTTAGGGTATTTATATTTTTAGTATCTTTAGATTATATATCAGTTCAAATTAATTAGTTTGAAGAAAAAAATAAAAATAAAAATAGTCTAAAATGATTTAATTGGCTTCCTTAATTTCACCAAAAAAGTCAACTTTATCTTATAATTAGGACCGGAGGGGATAATTCAATTACATGTATAAAAAAAAAAAAAAACTTTAAAGTGTTGGATGCATGAGCAAAACAATAAAACCATTCGAATGACATAAAAGTATACGACACGCGCACGCCCTTTACTCGAGGTATACTAATATGATAGGGGAAGCTTTCCCTGCTTTAACGTTTTTTATTTCCTTTTAAAAAATTAATGTGCATAAATTTCTCCATCATCATTTGATACATAGGATCTCGAGGATCTGAGTGGAGTTTACTCTAGAAAATGCCAAAGGCCACCCAAAAAAAAAAAAAAAAATCGTCTAACGAGTGGATCTAATGGCCGATTTGGCTGAACTGCATGAAACACATAAATATTGATGTAAATGGCACATTATTAAGGTGAGGCAAAAAAAAAAAAAAGGGCTCATTATTAAGAATAAGTTCGGTGACCGGTCATTGGAACTCCGGCAACAATCATACTTTTTTAAAAAAATAAAATAAAATAAGAGGTATTATTGTCTTTTTATCTATAAGACTTATTTTCATTTCGTTGACTGAAATAAATTTGGTCATGTGGATCTTTAACAAATTTTTCCTTATTTATTATACCCTATAAGAATAAAGGTAACACAATAATAAATAAAATGTTAAATAGTACATTCATATGAAAAATTTAATGATGTGACTTATAAATACAGCACAAAAAATTTTAATACACAAATTTCAAGTGTGAGTTTTTAGATATAATTGAATTTTTAAACTGCTAAATATATAAAAATATTTAATTTCAAATTAAAATTTAAAAAATAATATAATTTTCTTTAATATTTTTATATAATCATAATATTTTTGCAATAAAGCCTCTCAACATCATGAGCTATTAGTTGATGTGGTAAGCAGTCTCACCCTCGAAATGATAAGAATAGAAGTTCGAATCCTAAGAAGTACACTTGTTATGAAAGCCAAAACCTCTTTACACGCTAAATCTTGAAAGGGAAACTTAACTAGATGAAAAAGCCGCTCAATTACTTGTTGTCCAATAATTCATATGTTGATTACAACCATTCAAAATTAATAGCTCTAATATGACGGGGCGTGGGGGGCCTATACAAATCCAATCATGTTTAGGACAAAAATAATAATAGTATTTAATAAGTTTGATTGAAATTTAATTTGACCATTAGCTAACTTTAATAATAACATTATTAAAGTTATTAATTTGACCATTAGCCTAAGGCTCTAGTACCATGTAGAATTCCTAACCTCCCACTCTAAACACACCGTATAGAGAAATATGAGATTCTCATTAATTGAATAAAATGTTCACCACACCTGGACCAAGCCAATTGCCTAATATTTATACAGATATGTACCTGCCGTATTGAGTGATACGACAATACTAAGCTTAGCCACAGATATAAACCACAAAAATAACTATACAACACAGACGCAATTATTGTTTTATACAAGTCATCAACTATATCCCATACTATCCTATATTCTCTTCACAGCTTGGTCTGGCTTTCACAACCATGGTTGAGAGAATATCATTAGGGTTAATTTGAGAAAATTGATAAACATGTAAAATAGATATTACATTTAAGACCAACATTAACTCCCTTTTATCTCTTACATTAAGGATGGGACCAATGGTTTTAACCCACTTGAACCAAATCTCCTTAAAATTGAAATTTATTAATATTGATGATGGGAAAAACTGCTCATGATCAATAAAATTGGATTATTTAAATTGTTCAAAGTATTAAAGGCCCATCATAGGCCGCTGTACTCATTCGTGGTGGAAGTCAGGATAATATAAATGTTTATGAGTGATATGACATGCTTTGCTGTGATGAAAAATATGTTTGTGAATAAATAAATAAAATGGAATATTTAACTAATTTAGTTTGTTGAATTTGTTAGGATTAATTTTACATTTTTAATGAAAGAATTTGCGTGTGTGTATTCAAATCATCATTTTAAATTAATGAAATATTTTTCGCTAAGCATGAAAGATCTTGTATATACTGTCATCTCTTGGACGACGTTAATTAATAGTGGCATATATGCACAAAATACTGATGAAATGTTTGATGAAATGAGGAAAGAGGGGTGTTGAGCCAAATTATATATATGACCTTCATTTGGATATGAGATGTTGTGTGGTGATGAAAGTCGGTCTAAGATGAATCGTACATGGGACGTGATATGGAAGTGGGAGGGTTCTCAACCAGTCTTAGTCTTCTTTTATGCCAAGTAACATACTCTTCTAGTCCTTAATGTAAGACTTAATTAATTAATTCGAGTAGATTAAAGATATGTTAGTTAAGTTAGTTAGTATGATATATTTTATATAAAATATTCTAATCATCTTCTTTAATTCCCTCTCTCCCTCCCATACGTAATTATTGTTGAGGGAATGCCAATCAATAGGGTTAATTTGGGAAAAATGAATAAAAATATAAAATAGGTTTTACATTTAGGACGACGGTGATCAACTCCTTATTTAGGTCCTACATTAAAAACCGGAGGAAGTATTACAAACAAAACTTTCAAGATGGGATGGTTCAAAACCTTTCGAAGAATATATGGTACCATTATTTGGTCTCACGTGCTGGAAGCTATGGGCTTTAACGAGTTTCTGCTGTCACTGAGCCTGCTATGTACAACGTGAAGAGATAGATGCACATGCTATTATATGGAACTCACTAGGAAGATTTAACGGCTGCTAAATTTGTAGTGGCAGGTCGATATGAAGCAGCACGTTGATCGTGAAGGCAACAAAAAGTGGTTTGAGTTTAGGCATAATATGACCTCCTAGATCACCCCCTGAAGATCTCCCAAGAATTATTTTACACGAGGATGCTACGGGTGTTGGGAACATGAGAGTTAGCTATTGGGTTTTGGGCTCCCTTCCTATTCCTATGTGGAGAAAAGCCTATGTTTGAATTGTTTAATTTGATAGATTTCCAATTTTATGCATTTCCTATTTTATGAAAAGAAAAGGAAAATAGGAGAGACGGAAAAGAGTGAAAGAATGAAAAAAAGGAAAGTTTCTTGATTGTTCTTTGTGGGAAAGAATATTCTCTCGAAGCTTTCTAATTTAAGATTTTTTTTCACTTATTTAAGTGATGGGGCATATTAAGTTTTTGGGCAGAGAGGCCCTAGGCTAGAGAGGTTAGAGAAGTCTAATGTTACAACCATGTAAGAGATACGCAGCTTCATAGGTCAATATCGGTAAATCAGCGTTTGCGCATTAGTTGATCATTGCATCGTGCTGAAATTTGGTCGATAGGTTGAGAACATACGGTTTGTCTTTTTCAACAATGGGTTCATTATTTGGAGGCTTGGTTTGAGAGAAAATATGTTCATAGTCAGAGACGTTTTTTTGGTATTTTCAGTTACTTTGTTCTCTATTGTAAGCTTGTAGCTTTGATTGTTTGATTGGGTGATTGCACATGTTTGTGCATTTGGTTGAAACTATCTTGTACCTTATTGTGATAATAGTACATCATATTTTTATTGGTCTAGATGACCTTTATTTTTACCATTGAATTGAAGGGCTCTCCACGTTAATAATTTTTATATCTCTTATGTCATTTAATTTCCACCATATATTTATTTATTTGTTTCCTCATAGACTCTTGCAAGTGATAAGAAGGTTTAATATCCGCTACGCTCTTCCTATCATTTGCTTTATTTCTGATTCATCTTTGTTGATTATTCCCCATTTCACAAGAAAAAGGAATATATATATATATATATCTATTTATGTATGTGTGTACATATGCACACACATATGCTCATGATGAATATATATATATATATATATCTCTATTTTGGTACCCTGAAGTCTGATCATTTCCTCTTGCCACAGTAAAAGCTACCGCAAACATGATGGTAACAATTAGTGCACCCACAACTGAGCAAGAAGATGGCATTTCTTTCACCCACTTTTCTCCCTCTTTCCCAAGTTCTTTGTGTTCTCCTTTGAAAAAGTTTAGAGGGTTGAGCCTGTTAGATATTATTAGTTTTGATGATGTCAAATATAGATATGAAGTGATAAGAGCAAAAAGTTTATATAATGTATTTCTTTGACTAACTACTATATTTAATGTTACATATTTTGTAGATTAGTCAAGCAAAGAATGAAGAAGATTGAATTAATGAAAATGAACAAGAGGAAGAAGAAGAAAGAAATTGAAGATAGTCAAGGAGATGCTTACTTGGATTATGAAGAATGAAGAACTTGGTAGATCTATCATGAATATCAAGATTCAAGTTGTTAGATGTGATATTGGAGGTTTCTATAATGTTACCGGAGGTTTCTATGATCAAATAATGGTTGTAATATGTTAATATGAAGCTAAGATGACTTATATATGAGTTTTGGCACTTCTAGAGGTGTTATGCTCGAGCACAAGGTGTTATGCTCGAGCACAGGAAGAACATGCTCGAGCACAGACCACTTCACTCGAGCACGGGTGCATACTCTGTTCTACTCTGTTTTACGTTCAGCCTGAGCGAGGTCTGGTATTTTGATCATATCTCTCAAACCACACGTCGGATTGACCCGAAACGGGTGGCATATGAAAGTTAGAGCATATATATTGATCATGCCCAACTTGTTACAAAGATATTGAACCCGTGTTCCATTTAAGGCTTTTGTCAGAAGATTTGCCAGTTGGTCGTCGGATCGTCTGTGCTCTGTAGATACAATATTTTCTTTTATTTTATCATGAATAAAATTACAGTCAATCTCAATATATTTTGTTCGTTCATGGAACACAAAGTTCACTGCTATATGAAGTGCCGCTTTATTATCACACCATAGTTTTGCAGACAATGTAGCAATGATGCCAATTTCTTTGTATGAGTTGAAATACCCACACAATTTCTTGTACTGACTGTGACATGGCTCTGTATTCTGCTTTTACACTTGATTTTGACACAACTCCTTGCTTCTTACTTCTCCATTCACTACAAAAAAAAACGTGATTTAGTAGCGGTTAAAAATGGGTATTAGTAGCGGTTTTAACCGCTACAAACAACATTAGTAGCGGTTACTAGAACCGCTACTAAATTGTATATTGCAAGCAGTTTTGTAGTGGTTATATCAAACCGCTACTCAATCAAAAATAACCGCTACATCCTTTGTAGCGGTTCAACCCAACCGCTACAACACCCTCATGGACGAAATTTTTTTCAGAGATATTTGTAGCGGTTATATAACCGCTACAAATATAAAAAATTGAAATTTTGAGAGTGAAAAAAAATGACATTTTTTTATTTTGTAGCGGTTAACAAACCACTACAAATATAAAAAATTGAAATTTTGTTGGCGAAAAAAAAATGACATTTTTTTATTTTGCAGCGGTTAACAAACCGCTACTAATTTTGAATTTTATGAAATTTGTAGCGGTTATGAAAATCGCTACTAATTTCATGAAATTCAAAATTAGCACCAAAAAATTTAATTTGAGTTTTAAAAAGGCACGTTATTTAGTAGCGGTTTAATAACCGCTACAAATATTTAAAAAAATTTTAAAAAATAGACTATCATTTGTTTCTATTTTTTTAATATTAAATTAAATATTTTATTTTGTTATTATTTTATCTATTTAAATTAGCTTATTATTTAATAGTTTAACTTATTAATAAATTAAAAGGAAAAATGTAATTGAATTGGATTAGTATAAAATTTATATTAAGGATAGGTAGGTAATAAGGAATTATTATGTTATATAATATAATGTAATTGTGTATGAAAAATAAATGAAAATGAGATACAGCTATGAAATATCTGGAAAAAAAATGGTTAGAATAAATTTTATAGAAAGGAAAGAAGTATTGTAAAAAAAATTAAAAATCTTATTACCATATTTGACCGTATTATTCAGCTCATCTACTCATATGAAATAAGTTGTAAATGAGAGAAAATGAAAGAAAGGTAAGGTGAAAAGAAATTGGGGAGTGTTTGAAATGAGTTATGGTAAGGGTATTTATAGGGATCCACGTACTATTTGTAGCGGTTATTAGTTAGTAGCGGTTATTTGTATTTTTGTAGCGGTTTAATATTTATAGTGATCCACGTACTATTTGTAGCGGTTAATGTATCCATTTTGTAGCAGTTATTCATTTAGTAGCGGTTAATTTTATATTTGTAGCGGTTCAATAACCACTACAAATATTATTTTATTTTTTAAAATTTTTTTTACATTTTATTTTAAACATTTTTTTGCATTTTTTGTAAAGACAAAAGCATAATTTGAATTCGATCACTCATCGTCGCCATCCCTACAGAAATTTTGTAGAAAAATTATTGTTATGGATGTATTATTAAATTTAAAAAATTTAATTCAAATGACGTGGACTTAAAAAAACTCACCGCAGTAGAGGTAAATTGTCATCGCCTTCAGGGAAGTAGTTTTCAAAATCAGCTGGCTGAAATGGCTCACTCTCGTAGGCGATGTTATTGCCTTCACCCATGTCGTAAAGGTCTCTTGGATTTAAATGAACGACCATGTGCCAATCCCTATGCCTCTCGTCCTCGACATAATAAACCTGATGTGCCTCTGAAGCTAGAATATACGGCTCATCATCTTGAGAAATACCAGTATGAATCGGCCGTGAGAAATTGACTGATGTGATCCCTAAGTCGTCAGTTGTCAGTCCCCAAGAAGTAGTGGTATTTGCCCACAAACACTTGAATAGCGTCACAGTGAAATGACCTTGATAATTAAGTTCGACCACATCAAGAAGCTTGCCATAGTAAGGGATGCCTCTGAACTGCATGTTGGCATCACTGCTGCTCACATAACTCCTTGTCCCAAATGTGTCATAAACACCCGAATTCTGTGTTTGCAATCCTTGATCCCGTGTGCAAAACTTAAAACCATTAACATTGTATGCTGTAAACCGTTTTACATGATCAAGAGGGCCGATTGAGAGAGCTCTGAAATTTGGTGAGTGTGGGTTGTGGTCATTTAGTATTCTGCGCGAAAACCAGCTTGGGAATTCTTTGTGGACCCTCCTATCAACTTCCGAGGATGTCTGTGTACGAATCCTGAGTTGACGCTTAACATGACTTCTAAATTCCCTGCAAGTAATAATGGAAAGGTGTTAGTGAAATGAAAGTGAGAAATGTTACGAAAGATATAGATCGAATAACATGTGAGTGTACAATTCTTACCGTATGAAAGGTTCAACTTGAGTGCAATTAATCTAGACATGTCTATATGCTTGCAATTTCTCAGTTGCCGTTAGTTTGAAGTTCTCAGTTGCTCCAACTGGTTTACCAACACGAGGGATAAATTCTCCTGATGTCAGCGCAGGTTCAGGACAATCGTCAACACGAGGTGGGCGGTTGAAAGCCGTCTCAAGATCATCAAAGTACCTTGAGCAAAAATATAGCACCTCATCCCCTATATAGCCTTCAGCTATAGAACCTTTTGGCCACACCTTATTCCTCACGTAAGATTTTAATTTCCCAAGGAACCTACGAAGTACAGAAGAGAAAATTGATATAAAATGATGAAAAGGACGACTAGCAAACATTAAATATAGAGAATAAATTAAAGCATATATTTAAAATGAGTACCTCTCAATCGGATACATCCAACGATATTTTACTGGTCCAGTGAGCTTTGCTTCATGAACGAGGTGGACTATGAGGTGAACCATCACAGTAAAAAAGGACGGAGGAAAGATCATCTCCAAATGACAAAGCGTAACAATGATTTTTGACTGCAGCTGATCGAGCTCCTCAACAATCAAAACCTTAGAACACATCTTCTGAAAGAAAGAACAAAGTTCCACCAAAACGATGGAAACATCGGGAGGAAGTGTATTCTTTATAGCCAGAGGGAGTAACTGCTGCATAAGAACATGTGAGTCATGACTCTTCAGGCCAGCAACCTTTCGAGCCTGCAAGTCAACACATCGAGAAATGTTGCTTGAATACCTATCAGGAACTTTTAATTTCTTCAACATTGTGAGGAACACTTCCTTGTTCGGTTTTGTGAGGATAAACTTTGCCGGTGGAAATCTATCATGCTCATCTGGCCAAGCGTCTTCATGAACTCCCATGTCGCGTAAATCTTTCCTCGCTTGAAGGTGATCTTTTGTCTTGCCGGGTTCGTTAAGCAGCGTATACAGCACATTGTCGCAAACATTTTTTTCAATATGCATTACATCAAGACTGTGGTGGCGAAGTAAATTAGATCTCCAATATGGAAGTGTGAAGAAAATACTTATCTTATTCCACTGTTGAGGCGCCGAAGTCCTGCGCGTCTTTTGGCGAGTTTGTGCTGAATCGTCGCTTTTTCAAAACTCGAAGTCAACATGCTCAAGCTGCTGTAAGATATCTGTACCGGACAAAGTCTGAGGTGGTCCTCTTTTTTTTGGTTTCCAATTGAAGCGATTCCGTTGCAATCTGAACTTACGAGTTCCATCGAGAAACCTCCGATGCCCCATAAAGCACCACTTTCGGCTGTGGGGAAGGCGCAATGCGTCAGAGTCAAAATTGCAAGCTGGACACGCCGACCCAGTATGCACATTCCAACCAGATAATGTGCCAAGGCCAGGAAAGTCACTAATCGTCCACATCAAGGCTGCACACATATTGAACAAAGTCTTGCTGTAAGCGTCGTACGTCTCCAAGCCGACATTCCACAGGTCAAGCAATTCCGCAATAAGCGGTTGGAGATACACATCGATGTTATTGCCCGGTGCCTTTTTTCCTGGAATGATCATAGACATAATGAAAGAGCTTTGTTTCAAACACATCCAGGGGTAAGTTGTAGGGAACTAAGACTACCAGCCAAATACTGTAACTTGTGCTAAGATTCCCGAAAGGATTGAAACCGTCAGTCGCTAACGCAAGCCGAACATTTCTGGGGTCAGTCACAAAATCTGGAAAGTCATTGTCAAACATTTTCCAAGCAGCTGCATCCCGCGGATGTCTTAATTTACCGTCTTCGTTTTTATCAACGGCATGCCACCTCATGTGCTCCGCAGTTTTAGATGACATAAATAATCTTTGTAGGCGAGGTTTCAAAGGGAAGTACCTGAGAATCTTTGCAGGTTTCTTCTTCTGCGTTTTCCCCTTTCGAATTGTCTTGTACCTCGATGTGTGACATCTCTTACAAGTCTCCCTGCTGGAATCGTCTCCCCAATACAGTATACAATCATTTGGGCATGCATCAATCTTTTGATAATTCAACCCCAACCTGTTGATAATCTTCTTGGCCTCGTAGAACTTTATGGGAATCTCGGCGTCGGGGAATACATCTTGTAATAAGTCAAGCAACATCGACATTCCCTTATCTGTGATCCCACACAAGCACTTGATATAATACAATTTGATCAAGAAAGATAATTTAGAATATTTATGACAACCTTGATATAAAGGACGATCTGCTTCATCCATCAAGCTGAAAAAATTCCGACTTGCTTCATTCCCCATAAAAACCGGCTCAGAGCCGTGCACTTCTTCGTTGAAGTTGTCACCTTGAAATCCAAACACATCACGCACAGCATCATTCACAGGATCATCTTCATCTACTTGAACGCCTACTTGAGAACTTCGAGGAAGAGCATCGTCATATCTAATGCCGGCTTTCTCACCATGAACTGGTCAGAACGTATAGTCCTCAGGGAAAGGCTTCACAAGCAAATGTTCCTTCACAACATTTCGTGCATGCCACTTCTTGAACTTGCATTTCCGACACGGACAGACGATCTTGTCCTTACAGCTGGCGTGAGTGAATGCGAAATCCAAGAAACTGTTTAATCCGTACAAATATTCAGGAGAATTGTGCGGCAACCTGATCCATGATTTATCTATAGCTACAAGTGAGAGAGAAGAAAGTATAGAGAAGAAGATGAGTGAGAAGATAATGACGAATGTCAAGAACCTTATATTATGAAATTCCAACGTTTATAATTTTGTAGCGGTTCTAAAACCGCTACACTAACCACTACAGTTATAAAATATTAGTAGCGGTTATATATATATAACCGCTACTAATTTTCAAGCGGTTACACATTGGTGGGAAATTCAAAATTCACATGTTAAGTATTTGTAGCGGTTATATATATAAAACCACTACTAACATTAAAGCCGTTGGACAGCAAATTAAAAATTAATTTTTAATTTGTAGCGTTTATACATAACATAACAGCTACAAATGTGCACAAAGACGGCAAATTCAAAATTCAAATGATGAGTATTTGTTGCAGTTCTTATTGGAAAACCGCTACAAATGTATACATATTTGTAGCGGTTTCTATTGTAGAACCGCTACTAATATATATATAATTGTAGCGGTTCCACAAGAAAAACTGCTACAACTATATACATTTGTTGTAGCGGTTTTTATTTTAGAACCACTACAAATATATATATTTGTAGCGGTTGTTACTTAAAACCGCTACAAATATATATATTTATTTTTTTTTAATTTAGAAATATAAATAATATTATTGCAATTAATTCATAAATTCAACAACGCAATATAATAATATAAATATAATTATATTAAACACCATAAGAAAGTTCTGAAATACAAACTCATATATATATATATATATTTACAAATGTTTCAACAAAAAAAAATTGTCCTAAACTAAGTAGCTGGGGGCTGATCATCTGGTGCTCCCTCAGGTGCTGCTGGATCGGGCCGCTGCTCAGAGTGAACCGCACCATCGTCATCAGCAGGAGCAGGAGGAGGAGGAGGAGGAGTAGTACTCGGGAAAACGTAGCGAGGGACAGGGGGAACCTTTGGATGCTGCTCGTCCGGGAACAGGCGACTCCATGACCACTCGAGCATGTTGTTTGCGATTTCACGCCACTGCGTCTGCTGAGCGTAGATCATATCAGTGTGCAGCTACATCTACTGCATATGCTGCACCTGCATCTGCTGCTGCTGCTGTTGTGCCATCTGTTGCTGCTACTGCGCCATCTGCTGCTCCAAATCTGACTGTAGCTGGTCAATAGACTCGTCCCTTGGACGTTTGACCCCTCTAGAGCTGCCAGCCTCAGAGGCGGCGCTCCTGCCGTAGACCATGCTAGGTATGGCGCCTATCCCCATCCCCCGCACGAGTTCAGGGTGCTCAGCCTGAGCCAGACCCGCCTTCAAAGGAGCCGTCGGGTCCACTGACCCCTGTGACTCCTCAGGCTGGGTCTGTCGCAGCTCAGCCTGCGACTGCTGTATCTGCTCCTGCCATTTTATGAAACAATTACTAATTAGCATTTTTTATTATTAACTTGATTTTATAAAAATTATAATAATAAAAATACTTACAATGGCCGCCTCTACCTGCTGAGAGGTCACAGTCCCATCACGGTTTCTGTGTGTGATGGCGTATAACTCCCCATAGTCCGTCTGACGGTTCTCCTGCTGTGCCTTCGTCTCCTGAAACAATTACAAAATTCAATTAGTATTATGAAATAATCAGCTAAAAGTCAGTGATATTTTGAAAAGTTACCAGCTCGCTATAGGTCACAGCAAATGTCTTCGATCCTGCTATGTGGTGGATCGTCTGCTGCGCACGGATCCTGGTGTTCCTCTGAGAAAGCTCCTGGGAAAAAAATAATATTAAATGTATTATAATTTAAAATTAAATAAAAATTAAATTGAAATTATAATTTAATATTTAACAATTAAAAAATTATATATAAAAAATCTAATAAATACATTACCTGCGCCTCAGGGCTCTTCCTGAACTGGACGAAACTTGCCCAGTCGTTCGGCGGCACGCCGTCCGGGATACTCTCGATCAGCTGCTCTAAAGGCATCGTCCCGTCCTTATCCACCCTGCGGAAGAGACAGTTCCTCCTGTTCCTCTAGGTGTCACCCATCTTCACGAGGGCGTACCTCTTCTGGTTGGTCCGGACGGCAAACCGCAGCTGAAAAAATTTATTTAAATATCAATAATTACAAAAAAAACATAATTCAAATAATATTAATTAAATAGATTTAATTACAAACAATATTAATTAAATAAATTTAATTACCTGAACCACCTCCTCCCAAGCCTGGTCCTTCGGCCCCCTCAGAATGTGCCTCCACGTCTTGAAGTGAAGGGGGAACCGCATCCAATTCGCGCCCAGGTCGTTCAGGAAGCGGTTGAGCAGGTGACCCCCATTGTGGATGGGCTAGTCAGTGCCCTCATTCCACGATACTATAACTCGCAGGCTCCGGTCCAAGCTGTTCACACCGGCCATGTCTAGCCTCCTCGTCGAAACGTTCCCCTGCTCATCTGCACAGTTTACTGCATGTTAGATAAATTGTAATTCAAAGTTAACATTTCTAATTTAAATAAATAATTTACTAAATTAAAAAATTAATTTACCTTGGACCTGCACCTCAAACCCAGTGGACCGCGAAGACGACCCTCGTGGGTTGTTCTGCTCCCGAGCCTCCTCCTCATCGAGGAACTGCTCCATCTCCCTGATCCCAATCGGGATCTCAAACTCCTCCTCATCGAGGAAGTCCTCGACGCTAATATCTGGCCCCCCAACCTCAGGCACCTCTAGTGCGGTCGTCTCCTGTGGGATCGTCTGTGGTGCCTGTGGTAGGGCTGACTCCAATGGGGGGATGGGCTGAGATGCCGCGGTTACCCTGCCTCCACGCTGCACCCTCCCTCTGCCCCCTGCTCAGCTACTGCCACCTCGTAAAATTGGTCTGGGGACCTCAGGGGCCTTCCCCTTATCCTCTCTTAAAGGCATATCAACTGTACAAATCAAAAATAAATTAGTCACATTATTATGCAAAAATCTAATACAAATACAAATACAAATAAAATACATGTTATATATGTACCTCAAGTGCAAATACTGAGAAATACTGTAGCAAAAACTCCTACACAGACGTCTGAAGGCTCAAATCTTGAAGAAACCACTCAGAGAAATCCCAGGAAACAAAATAAGCAAAAGGAGAAATGAGGGGGGCGGTGGCTTAAATAGGCCAGATATTAGTAGCGGTTATTCAAATAACCGCTACTTTAACCGCTACAAATAATTAAATTTGTAGCGGTTCTACAATAACCGCTACAAATGACAACAACGTTTGAAATTCTATAGCGGTTATTGCCCAAAACCGCTACAAAGGTGGAGACTCTTGAAATTCTGTAGCGGTTATTGCCCAGAACCGCTACAAAGGTGGAGACTCTTGAAATTCTGTAGCGGTTATACCCCTATAATCGCTATAAATAGTTGACCTTTGGTATTTTGTAGCGGTTTGGTTGCTATAACCGCTACAAATACAGTTACACTGTTGGCGGGGCTTGGTCGCGCTAAGTGGCGGGAATATTATAGCGGTTTCTGTGCTTTAACCGCTACAAAATCACCGCTACAAGTTTTAGCAGGAATTTCACGCCATATTTCTAGCGGTTTTGTATACCCAACAGCTACAAAAAATGCGGCTAATTTGTCACGCCACTTGGCACGTAGCTTACCGCTACAAATTTGTAGCGGTTTAGGTTAAAACCGCTATAAATACTATAATTTGTAGCGGTTTCATATAACCGCTACAATTGCACCGCTACAAAATACCTTTTTTTTGTAGTGATGATATCAAATTTCCACCCATAAACACATAGTAATCTGTAGTGGATCATCTTGTGGCCTTAGATCCTGCATGATCCGCATCACAAAAACACTCAACTTTAGTGTGCCCATAATCTGTATAAAGAATATCAAGACCTTGAGAACCTTTCAAATAATATAAGATATGTTCTAAAGCTTCCCATTGTGCTACTGTTGGTGATGCCATGAATTGGCTGAGCCTATTGATTGAGAAGGTTATATTAGGATGAGTTACTGTTAAATAATTTAGCTTCCTAATGAGTCTTTTATATCTCTCAGGAAATGGAAACGACTTCAATTTCTCTGGATCAATCTTCTTCCTCAAATCATCAGGAAGCTCATCAAACATACGAGCATTAAGATCTAGGAAGGGATTCGAAATCATGGGAATGTTGCTTGGTACAACTGCAAGCTTTTCAGTCTCCTTTAAGAGATCAAGAACATACTTCCTTTGACTCAAAAGAATACCTTTCTTGCTTCTCAAAACTTCAATACTAAGAAAGTACTTTAATGACCCCAAATATTTTGTCTGGAAATGAAAATTCAGGAAGATTTTAAGTTCTGAGATTCTAGAAGTGTTACTCCCTGTAATCACAATATCGTCAACATATACTACTAGAAGAATCATGCCTGCATCAGATTACTGGTAGAACACAGAGTGATCACACTTGCTTTGACTTAATCTAAACTTCTTGACTACATCATAGAATCTCTTAAACCAAGCACGAGGGCTTTGCTTTAGACCATACAATGACTTCTAGAGGTAGCACACTTTCCTATTCTCCCCCTGAGCAACAAACCCAGGCGGTTGCTCCATATAAACTTCTTCAAGAAAATCACCATTCAAAAAGGAATTCTTAACATCCAACTGAAGCAAATCCCAATGGTAGGTGACAGCCAAAGAGAAAAGAAGATGAACTGAGGTTAGCTTAGCCACAGGAGAGAAAGTCTCAGAATAATCAATACCATAAGTTTGTGTATACCCTTTTGCAACAAGCCAAGTCTTTAACTATTCCAAAGAACCATCAGCCTTGGTTTTAACAAAAAACACCCATTTACATCCAATGGATTTCTTCCCAGGAGGTAGATCAACAAGCATCTAGGTACTAGCTTTGTCAAGGACCATAGATTCTTCTTCCATTGCGGTACGCCAACCATGATGAGTCAAGGCTTGGTAAAGGGTAGTAGGGATGGAGATGAAATTAAGGGTGGCCACAAGTGAAGAGGAAGGAGGAGACAAATTCTAGTAAGAGACAAATGAGGATATAGGATAAGTACATTCAACATATCTTCTGGGAGGACAATGGGGATGGGTACCTTTCCAGAGGGCAATAGGTAGGTCAGGAGAGGGATCAACAGTAGAACCAGGGGCAACTGGGTCAGGAGCATCACTGGGAGGATCCAGGGAATCAAGAATAGAAAAGAAGGAGTCTTGACCAAAATCTGTCGGTGAAGCAGTGACTGGTGACGAAAAAACATTGGTAGCATTAGCATCATTGATGATATCAGGGTCTGGAACAGTAGCTTGTATTGGTGAGAGAGGGACACAATAAACCAGGATATCATCAAACTCATTAATGACAAATGGAGACTCAGAGGAGGTCAAAGATGCGAAGAAAGGAGAAGACTTATGAAAGGTCACATCAGTGGATACAAGGTAACAACGTATATTAGGAGAGTAACACCGATAACCTTTCTGAACTCGATAATAGCCAAGAAAAACACATCTTAGGGACTTAAGATCAAGTTTACTAAGACTAGAACGAACATCCCAAAAAAAACAGACACAACCAAGGATTTTAGGATCAACAGGAAACAACTTATTTATGGGAAACAGAATGGAATACGGAATATCCCCACCAAGAATAGCTGAAGGCATATAATTGATAAGAAAATAGGCAGAAGACAAGGCATCAGCCCAAAATATTTTAGGAACAGAGAAATGAAACATGAGAGCTCAAGCAGTTTTTAAGAGATGTCAGTTCTTTCTTTCAGTAATACCATTTTCAGCAGGGGTATCAACACAAGAGGACTGGTGAAGAATACTATGACTATGCATGTAATTGGTGAATGAGGTGGAAAAATATTCTTTTGCATTATCACTTAGTAAGATTTTGACAAAAGTGTTAAACTGGTTTTGAATTTCAGCACAATAATTAAGAAAATGAGTAAATAATTCAGAACGTAGTTTCATGAAGTAAAGCCAAGTGGTTTGAGAAAAATCATCAACAAAATTGACAAAATAACGATAACCAGTCTGAGACATAATTGAATAAGGACCCCTAATATCATAATGTACTAACTCAAAGGGGGACGCATCCCGTTTATTGACACGAGGTGCCAAAGGAACATGATGGTGTTTGGAAAACTGACAGGATTCACAATCTAAAGCCGATACAGATGTGAACTGAGGATACAACTTGCAGAGAGATGACAAAGACATATGACCGAGATGACAATAAACTTCAAATGGAGATGACCCACCAGAACAAGTAATAGAATATGGCACCTGATCATCAAGGATGTAATGCCCACTAGATTCATAGCCTCTACCAATAATTTGCTTCGTCGATAGATCCTAAACTAAACAGTAGTCAGGGAATAGTGAGATAAAACAGTTTAAATGACGAGTCAATTTACTTGGAGACAACAGGTTAAAGGTGAGATCGGGAACATTAAGAATAGAAGATAGTGAAAGGGATGTAGTGGGTTTACAAGTTCCTGATCCAAGAACATGGACAAGTTACCATTGGCAATAAATATGGATGACAGGTTGGCATAAGAGGTATATGATGAAAACAAATATGATTACCTGTCATGTGGTTTGTTACACCAAAATCAATGACCCACTTTGTCAAAGTAGTAGTAAAACCAGAAGACAGATTACCTATGGCTAGGGCCCCTACAGAAGAAGATCCAGATCCAGAATCAGAGGGACAAAGTGTCTGGGCAATATGAGCAAGGCCATGCTGTTGATCACGCTGTTGATTATTTTGCAATTTTCGACAATTTTTCTTAATGTGTCCAGGTTCCTTACAATAATTGTAGATAATACTGCCAGAAGTTGTTGTCAGAGCATTGTTATTTTGTCTGTACCCATAATTCATGTTCCTAAAGGGGCCACACCCAGCTAGAGCACTTGCAATTGGATCAACAGCAGAGTGAATCAAGTTATCAGCGTGAAAAACTTGGAAGAAAACGTCTTCACGAGAAGGAAGCTCTTGACTTGACAAAATTTGAGAACGAATAGTTTCATAAGACGGGTCGAGAGCTTCAAGGAAACTTATGATAGCTTGAAGTTCCAAATTCTTGATACGAGTCGACAGATATGCTTGCGGAGATTTAAGTATTTTCATTTCCTCATACATCTTCTTGAAGTCCAAGAAGATATCTTTCAATAGACGACCTTGCTATTGAGAACGATAAAAACCTTTATAGATTTCATAAACCCAAGTAATATTTCCTTTTCTAGAAAACATAAATTCAAGATAATTCATGATTTCTTTGACAATGTTACAATGGCTAACAGAAGATAGAATTCGTGGTTCAATAGAATTTTGAATTTGAAATAGAAGTCGAGCATCTGCTCTTTGCCAAATCAAAAGTTTTGTTTCATTATCAGAAGGAGGATCCGCAGTTAAATGGGCCTCCATCTCAATCCCTAGAATATAAACTCTAATAGTTTTGTTTCAATCACTATAATTAGTTTAGTTCAATTGTGAAGCAGTAATCTTAGCAAATATGGGCAACATATCAAAGTTCTTAGAGTCTGCTATGTAGAATAACTAACCACGATAACAAACAATTCACGAAAGTCACAGAATATCACAAAGGAATAATGCTTACTAGGAGTGTGATGAAGTACAAGTTCTATAATTTTTTTTTGAAGCCAAACGTTACAACTCAAAAATGATCACAAAGAACCAAGCCACAAACTTACAAAGAATTACCCAACAAAAAATTTGGAACACCAAGTAAAGTAATACTCCAGAGGTATGTAGCACCACAAGTAAGACAAAGAAAAATTCAGAAGCAAATATACTTATCTCTGAATCAGTAAAAACATAATGACAATGTTTTCAATTGGAGAACTTTGAAAACAAGAGCAAAAACCAAAGCCCGATATGCAAACGTGGTTGGATGACCACCAGATTCCAAGGAGAGGTAGGGGAGGTCAAGTCGACGTCTGTGCTAGAAAGCCATAGCGAAAGGCCATTGGAAATGCTCACAAGCGCGGCGCATGTATCTAAACGATGGAGTGGCTATTGGCGCATGTGACATCACGTGACATTGGACGCTGGTGAAACTTCAGTGGTTGGATGATCTAGGGATGGCGGTGATAGTGATGTGGCTTGTGTGATCAGAAAAGGTGCCGGCTACGGAGATCTGAGAACCATAGAAAGCTTAAAGAAGACTGTCATTGGAAACTATGAACTCTCACTAGAGAAGAAATGAATACAGAAGGATGGCTCTGATACAATGTAGAGAAGTTAAAATCAAGTTCTCATTAATGTAATTCTACGTACAGATATATATACAAATAATTACATTTGAAAATCAATGTGAAACTGTCCTACATTTTCTAGCTTCCTAACGGTGGGGGATATGATTATTGACTTCTAACAGTTTGTAATAAAAATAGCTTCAATCAGAAGTTGTTGTACTATGTACTTGTAATAATGCTTATGTTCACTAGTACAAAAAAAGGGCTTCTAAATTGGAACATTTAGACCGGTTATATTAGATAAGGTCATAAAAATATGATCGGTGGCATTTTTGTAATTATAATAAACTTTTAAGACCGGTTATAATGAAATAAGGTCTTAAAAATACTTTTTATACCGGTTCCCAAAACAACCGGTCTTAAAATATATACAAATAAATAAATAAATATAGGTAATATATATTCTAGACCGGTTCTAAATATAACCGATCTAGAAAATATTATCTGAATTAATGGCAATTAAAAAAATTTATTTTCAATTGTCAGCCCTCAATTAAATTGATGGTTTCGTTTTTGGGCGTTTTATTGAAATTGTGAAATGACTTGGCCTCCATTTTCTTTGTTCGATTCTTGCAGCAAGTCATCAACCAACTTTTCAAGAAGTGTCCAAAGCAATTCAGGATCGAAGGTGCATTGCCTCCTAAGAGAGACCTTACTTAATGCGTAAAGTGGCCAAACACTCGTCAAATCTAGAGGAAGAAGAGGTATGGAAAATTGACTGAAGCTCAGGATTTGTGATTTTTTAATCTTGACTCTGGTTTTTCTTTTATTATATCGTTCAATGATAGTAAAGTGGCCAATTTTAATCCTGACTCTGGTTTTTCTTCTGTTATATCGTGACTATAGAAAACACTGTTAAATGGTAGTAACTTTACTGGCATCTTTCTTCTGTGGACCTAGGTGTATTTTACTGCCGTTAATTATCCTAAAGAGTTTTACTATATGCATGTGTTTGAGGTTAATGTCCTTATGTTGTTACTGAGAGGATACAATAACTGAATGTGTCTATGATATGTAAATGTAATAAAAATTAAAAAGTTAGTTACTATTAGTTAGTGGATAGCCGTTAGGTAGTGAGGCGCCTTTATGATTAGCTTTTAGTGATCCTATCCCCTGCCTTAGTATAAATAGGCAGCACCTCATTGTAATTCTTCAGATTATTATGATATGGTTAGTGTGAATCAGTTCTTTTCTCTATCCCTCTGTCTCTGTTCTTCTCTCTTATTCCCTCTCTTCTTCTTCCCTTTGACCCTCTAATAATGTCCTTAAAGTGAGGATAATAAGTCATCCTAGTGAGGGTAGTCCAAATCCAACTAATGTTAATCAAAGCAAGCCTAACAATGCTCCGAGCGAGGAACAAAGTGAGCTACGTAACCAGCCCATATGAAGGGGTAGGAGAGGCACCTGATTGAGAGACATTCCCTTTAATCAGAATACCGGGGAAAAGATTCTGATTGAGTTTGATAGATATATGAAACCAATCAGACCTAATACAAGCCGATATAGGAGTTTTATCGGCCTCCTAGCACATAACAAGCCTAGCATCTTGATAGAGCAGTAGAGAAATATGGATAAAAAAGTGAAGCGACATATTTGGGAAACTATCCAGCTCACTTACGATATTCCTAAGAGTGAAGTCTTGTATAACAAGACAATGATGTATTGTGATGAGCGCTGGAGGAAGTTTAAGACAAGTCTAGCTAACAATTACATGCATATCAAGGTGGAAGAAGGTCAGCCTCATCTTAATCCGTGCGACAAGTATTCTTATATTGACGAACACACTTGGCAAGAATTTAGACGACTTCAGACTACTCCAGAAGCATTTGTGAGTTGATTTATTTTGCATTTGATTTACTTATGAATTGTGAATCATCTTTATTGATTGTAACCTTAATTTTGATTTCTTATTCATAGGAAAAAAGGAAAAAGGCCCAAGAGAGTGGTAGAAAGAATGATTGCCCCATACAATGTCTTGTGGGGGTTATGCGAAGGCCGAAAAAGACTTGTTGGCAACCAAACGGAAGAGATTGGAAGCAGCAGCTTAATCTGATCCTTACGTTCTTCTTTCTCTACCATCTCTGATACATCACGAAGAGAAGTGGTTGTTCGCTCACTAAAAGAAGAGCTAGTCTTATACGAGTGAACAATCTCGTATAGTTGGTGAGAAAATTGTAAGTATTGTTGTTGTTATTAATTATTTAGTTAACAAATTTTATTACTAATGTTTGTCATAAGTGTCTTACAGGAGGAGCTTAAAAAAACAAGCCAAGGGATTGTTTAGGTCTGATGGGAGGAATGACATCCTGACCGCAGCTACAGGAAAACATGAGCATCCCAGCCGTGTCAGGGGGTTGGAGGAGGGGTAGGCATAAGGGATTAATTTGGAGCAGCCCCCTGCCATTCCTCAAGTTCGATGACTAGGGAGGAGATGGAGCATATGTTGGCCACTGTGAGGGCGGAAGCAAGGGCTGATGCAGAAGCGTCATTTGATGCATGATTTAAAGAAAGGTTCAGCAAGATGAAGGAGGAATGGATTATCATGGTGAGCACAAGACAAGATACCAGTGCTCCCCAGGCACATTCCCTAAACCCTAAACAGAGCACTAAAGCGAGTTGTATTGGTCAGTCATCAGAGGGTCCTAGAAAAGAAATTGGTGAGTTTTGTGATCTGTTTGTGGAGGAACCTCTAAGATGAACAGTTGCATGGGGGAGTGTGCACAACTTGGGATCAACTGTCGACCACCAAAAAATAAAGGATGGTCAAGTTAGAGTGGCAGTTGAAGTAGTGATCGTTGCAGATGCACCTTTCCCTATCCCCGCTGATGACTTCAAGATTATGAGCGATATCCTCAACTCTTTCATCTTGTGGCCAAAGAACCTTGTTTTTGATCGAGCTAAGGAATCCCCGATCACAGCCCCACCACCTCCACCTCCACCTCCCTCCACTCAAGATATTTCACAGCCTCCATTGAATGTCATGCAGTAAGTGATTCTGATGGCATATGATACGTCCTTTCCAACAAGAGATTGGCCTACTGAGTCAGCTATTGGCAAGTTAGGGGTGCAATGCTATATTGAAAGGGATGATTTAATGTCCTGGTAGCTCCTCGACAACAGCTTAAGATTTTGATTGTCCAACTATTTTTAATGTAAGTATCTTCTCCAATTGGAAGTAAATATTTTACAAATTACACCGTTCAACTTTGATTTGTGTGCTTGCATTATTATAGGTACATGCATCGTAGGTTGGTTTCGTCTGACAAAACCAATAAATTTGAATTCTTATGCCCAATTCAAATCTACAACAAAGGGACTACTGCTACTATTAAACACACATACTTATTGGAGAGGCTTAGTGAAACCCCAATTGAGTGTTTCTTCGCTCCATATGTGCATGGGTAAGAAACAAATATATATTTCATAATATACTTTATGTTTTATATTTGCTTAAAAGTCTTCTCTTTTTTTAGTGATAATTGGCAATTGGTTATTTTGTGTAAGAAGAGTTATACTGTCATCTTGTTATGCTCCCTCTACCATAGTAAGCCAGGGAGTGAATTGAAGAAGAGCATGAACTCATAAGTTTTCTTGCTTTATTGATTACTTTTCGTGTACAAAATTTATGGACTTTGTGTAAAATAAGTAACCTTTGTGATTTTGATGATAGAGGGTTATGCGGACATTCCTAAATCCTAGTTGTGGTAGGCATACTCGTGACCTAAAAGACCCTACATGGATCTTGCCAAAGGTTAGTTACATATTGGCTTGTTTTAAGAATGTATTCAATAATAAGCCATGCATGCATGCTTTAATTTTATAATTTTGTTTTAATGATATCATGTTATTTTTCAGACTCGTAGGCAACTATCAGGGTCTAACTTGTGTGGGTTGTATGTTTTGAGACACATTTATAATATTATTACCCTAGGCACGATAGAATTTATTCAAGAGGTAAATGTATATATATTTCAAAAATTTGGTATTACTTTTATTCTTTTTTAAGTTAGCAAGTTAATCTTTGCCTAGTTTTGGTGTTTTAGATGTTTGATCTTGTTGACCCCTTTCAAGAATAAGATATTGATCACATTTGTAATCGTTGTGCTGAATTCATTTATGAACTTTTACAACAGTGAGTTCTTGTAAAAATGAGGAATTTTTTGTATATATTGATGAATTTTTTCCTTCGGCTTTTCTACAAAACTTGTTGACTGCATGAATTGACATGTTTGTTGTTTTTGTGATTATGTGAAACCATGCATTTATTCATGTGAGTCTATTTAAGCCATGTCATTGGCATGTATGTGTACTGTTTTAAATAATTATGCATATATATATGATGATTTTAAACAAGACATTACATGAGGATGAAGGAAAATATTATGTTACGAGTTCCCAATGAGAAGGTTAAAGAAAAAGAAAATGGTAAGTGGAAGCAAACTGAACACCTTATGACACTTAATAAGTATGGCATTGGAAGTAGCAATTCTAGGATGCGTTTTGGTAACTAATATAATCACAGGCAATTAAAAAAAATTATAATGCTTTTAAGACCGGTTATAATGAAAACCGGTTATTTTAAGACCAGTTTTCATTATAACCGGTCTTCAAATTCAAGTTTTAAGATCGGTTATATGTACAACAAGTCTTAAAAATCAAACTTTTAAGACCGGTTATATGGAAAACCGGTCTTAAAAATGTTTCAGTATTGCCTACAAAAAAGGTCTTTTAAGTCCGGTGCTCATGACAACCGGTCTTAAAGTGGTTTATTTTAAGATCGGTTATCAATACAACCGGTCTTAAAAGTGTGACTTTTAAGATCGATTAAGAAATCGGTCTTAAAAGTAACAGACTTTTTAGACCGATTGTATCAAAACCTGATTCAAAATCAGTCTAAAAAATCAATTTTAACTATTCTAAAAAGCCATTTTTCCACTAGTGGTTGCTTGTTCTTATATTGTGATCGGTTGTATTGTTCTTTTCTGTGATTGTAGGGTATGAACTCTATGGTTGAGTGTTAATTTCCTTCTGTCTTCTAGTCTCTGGTTTATCATCTAACTCTAGTTTTTCTTTTCATTTATTAATATATATAAAGTTTTCTATACCCTAATTAGCTTCATTTAATAAGAATAGATAAATAAAACCAAAAAAATCTCTCTCTTTTTTAGGAAGATGTCTGAAGCATAAGTAGAAGAAATTATTTCAACAATAAGAATAAGGAATTGTAATAATACAAAAACTGTTACTAGAACGTACACTAGCAAGCAAAATAATATGAAGAAAAACCATGCGTGTGATCTTTATGGAAACATCATAATAATGGTTGATGAGAAAGCCATCATCCTTTTTCTCCTTCATTCCTTAAGGGGAAAATTGGAATAATTCATGTACTTGTCTAAACTAAGAATGATCATTTCCCTATTGCCATTTACGTGGATTCATTCTAGCATTTTAAGGTATTTTCATGCAACTTCTCTCTGGTCTTGAGTTGCTGCTTATCACCTTCCAAATATATTTAGATATTAGTTGGTTCATTACCCATTCAGACCAATCGTTTTATATAGTTTTCCTTCGTAAGTGGCTCTGCAACTATTTTGTTGAAGTGGCGGCTCCCTTCCATAACTACAATATATATATATATGCACCTTCCCTCCTCTGACAACAACTAAAAATATATTTAGTTGAATTTATTGATAACTATAAATATCTTCTGTTCAAAGGAACAAAGATATGTAAAAGCGAAAAGCCTCGCACCTCCACACATAACACATGGCATGTAAGGAGATTTCATTGATTGGAAACTGAGTACGCGTGGTCTGAAAGCATACATTTATACCAAACTGATCTAGCGAATTAGGCCATTAACATGGGCCTCACAAAACAAAACGTGGACCCTGTAAATAAATCCTACAATACAAACCCAAATATATTGTAGCAAACTAACTATGTCTTGCAAGCCCAAAATGCCACTACTACTATTTCTTATGCTCCCCTAAAGTCGGGGATCAAAAGTATCGAAATTTCCCAACGGGCATAACAAATTTCTTTGTACATGTCCTCTAACTGCCTTTTATTAGAAGAACTGCTTGCTGGTTCCTTGAGGCCATATGCTTCAAGTCTATCTCCCTTGACTCCTATCTCTTTAGCACGAAGTGCTAGTCCATTTTTATATTTTCTATTCTCATGATACATCGGACTGGTTGCTATGTGGAGTGTTGGTTTGTTGTTGCAATAAACATTGACTGGTTTTATATATTTGATCCCCAAATTAAATCATGCAACAATCCATGTGCCTATACAATTTCAGAAATAACCATGCTTAACACCCTATACTTAGCCTCTGTTGCTTGTTTATTGGTCTTCCAGATGAATGAACCTCCCAACTTCAAGAGGTGGCCATAACCAACCTTCTAGTCACTCCACAAGCAGCTAAATCAGCATCATAGTAGCATTCTAACTCTAGTCTGATGAGAATCCGAAGGCTAGGGAGTTTCTTCAAATAGTGAAGCGCATTCCTTACTGCTAACATGTGGTGCTTTATAGGTAAATACATAAATTGACTAAATACCTGCACCGAAAAGCAAATGTCAAGACAAGTTATAGTTAAATATATTAATTTACCTACCAGATTAGGATATCTCTTCATATTTTTCAACAACTCTTTAGGTATGTTCTTCCCTTCATCATATCCCATTAATTTCATATTCTATATCGTAGGAACATTTAGTAGTTTACAACCACTCATACTTGTTTTAGCAACGAGATCCAAGACATATTTCCTTTGATATAGTATTTCATTATCCCAAGATCTTTTATTTTGAAATGGTTATGTAGAAACCTTTTTATTTCTGCAATTCAATTTTTAGAGCTTTTAGTTATTAACAAGTCATCCACATATACCAAAATCAAAACAATTCCATCAGCACAATTTTTAACAGACAAAGAGTAATTATTCTTACTTTGTTTAAACCCGCCTTCTATTAAAGCTCTTGATAGCTTTCTATTCCACTGTCTGGAGGTTTGCTTTAAGCTATAAAGGGACTTGTTTAACTTGTACACCAAGTGCCCCCCTCACTTTCAAACCCTTAACGTATTCTCATATATACCTCCTCATTTAAATCACCTTTTAAGAATGCATTGCGCACATCTATCTGATAAAGATTTCAATTATTAATAAATAATAACTACCAATTTAAGTACAACATGCACTGTAAACATTTTGACAATCAGGGAAAATGTTTCATGGTAATCTATTCCCTCTTTTTGTGTATACCCCTTTGCTACTAATCTAGCTTTATACTTATCTATGGTGTTATCATATTTATATTTAATTTTATATACCCACTTACAGCTTATTACCCTTTTACCTTTAGAGAGTGGTACTATATCCCACATTTTATCATTCTCAAGTGCCTCCATCTCAGTTTTCATAGCTTCCACCCACTTTTGGGCTTTCTTGGAAGAAGATCCACATGGCGCTAGTATCATGTAAAAGCCCAAAACCTCACACCTCAACACTTAACACATGGCATGAAAGGATATTTCATTGATTGGAAAATCTGAGTACACATGGTCTGGACCAAGACATTAATACACCAACTGACCTAGAAAATTGGGCCATTAATTGACATAGGCCTCACAAAATAAAGCATGGACCTTGAAAACAAATACTACAATAGATACCTAAACACACTGTAGCAAACTAATTATAAGTCTTACAAGCCCAAAACGGAACTAATACTATTTCTTACAAGATCAATCATACACACTAGTATGTATAAAAAAAAACCATACACACTAGTTACCAGTTGAACTTGGCTATATATATATGCACGCGCGCGTACCTTCCTTCCTGTGACGGAAACTTTGAAACTGTACATCAATGGCTCAGTCTTCTTTGGCAACATAACTCATATTTTTCTTTCTGTCTTCTGGGTTTTTGAGCCTCCTAATTAATCTATGAAAAAGAAATAAAATAAAGAAAAGGTGATTTCAAGAGGAGGCCCGGTGCTGTCTCATTGTTTTTGTGCTGATGATGTGCTATTCTTCTTGAGAGCTGAAAAGGAGAACTGCATGCCACTGAAACTGATATTAAACATGTTCAGTGCTGCCTCAGGACAAGAAATGAACCTAGATAAGTTATGCATCTTCTTCTCCACAAATACAACACCTGTAGTTAGGAGGGAAGTGGAAGAAGTACTAGGTGTTAAGGCTTCAAGTGAACCTGCTAAATACGTGGGGTTACCTCTAGAATAGGGATAATCAAGGAATGCAGCACTAGGATTTGCAAAGAAAAAAATAAAGAAGAAGCTGCAGGGTTAGCGGTAGAAGATGTTGACATTTTCTGGGAAGGAAGTGTTGATCAAAGCAGTTGAAAACTCAATTCTAGTATATTCGATGTCCAGCTTCCTATTTGCTTTGAAGTGCTATAAGGAAATTGACAGTATGGTGTTTGACTTTTGGTGGGGCTATAATGATCAAGAGGGTACGAAAATTCATTAGAAGAGCTGGAATGTGATGACTCGAACTAAGAAGCAAGGGGGCATGGGTTTCCGTAGCTTTCAAGCTTTTAATAAAGCATTATTGGCAAAGACAACTTGGAGATTGTTACAAAATCCTAATGAGCCGTGGTGTAGGATTCTAAAAGGAATTTATTTCCCAAAATCTGGATTCATGGACGCAAAGAAAGGTGGTAAATCTACATGGTGTTGGACTACTATCTTGGAAGGAAGAGAGCTACTTAGGGAAGAATTGTTCTAGAGGTTGGGAGATGGTACAGAGGTTAAAGTGTGAGGTGATAGATGGATCCCTGGCTTAAAAAATGAAAGATTGGTTGTAGAAGACCTAAGTGAAAGTGATAAGAAATTAAAGATGGCTGATCTTATTAAAGATGGTAGATGGGATCTTAGCTGTGTTGCCAGGAAATTATTTGATGTTGAAAAGGGTAAGATTTGGCAGTTAGAGGTACCAAGGGCAGGAAGGAAGGATGAAGCAATATGGCTGGCATGTAAAGATGGGAAGTATAGTGTGCGATCTGGTTATTGTGTAGCAAAAGGTCTTGGGAAGGAAACTGGAATCTCCAAAGCTAGTAGCTCTTTAATGGTAACTGGATAACTCTGGAGTTGTATATGGAAGCTATATGTTCCTCCAAAAGTTCGACAATTCTTGTGGTGAATGTTGAATGATGCTCTAGCCACATGGGTAGTGTTTTATAACAGGAAATGTAGTCAGAATGATTTGTGTCCTATTTGTGGTGAAGAACCTGAGACTATAGAGCATATGATCTTACTTTTCCCTTAGGCAAGTACGTAATGACTAAAAAATGGGATTGAGGGCTAATGAGTTCAAAAGTAGACGTAATTATTGTTGAATAAACACTTTTAGAGAATATGTCATGGGAATTTGGTTGTTTTATTAATTTCAATGGTTTCTTTGTAAAAAATTGTGTGGGAATAGGTTTGATTGTTGATTTTGGAGCCATTGGACACATTGGTTGAAAATTGGAAAAACTGTCAAGTGTAATTCTGTGCAGGACAGTCGGTTTGTATGGTCATTTTGAATGGGAAACTGGTGTCTAAAAATTCTGAAACTTTCCAGTCTTAAATTTCACATGTCAAGCTTCAAAATCGATGCATAATTTGTGACATTTTGATTTATGAGCTAAGAGTTATGAATTTTTGAAGTTTGCCCAGCGAAATTGATTATTTTCTAGAGCAGCGGTCAAAGAAATTAACTCTGGGAATGATATACTTCCAGCTACTAAAAGGCTATATTTTTTCTTGAAACTAGACTCAATAAGGGTTCTATAGCCTTTGGAATCACTCCATTTAAATTTTTTTAGAATTAGTTATGATTTTTCAAATTTTGGACAGAAAATTCACCAAAAATCCGAAAATGCAAAGAAAATGGAATGACAAACTTGTAATTTTGCCAAACAAGTGATAAATTAATTATTTTTCAATTAATTGAATTTAATTCCAATTATTTAAGGAAAATATATGTGAAAAATGTATTTAGGGTATTTTGGTCAATGAAATATGAATTTATGGAAAATTTGAGCAAAAAGAGCAAATTTGACCAAAATTGGGACTTTACATGTACATGTAACTCGAGGTATCTCTTACATGTGGCATAATGAAGGAAATATTGGTTTGACTTAATGGCAAGATTACATGTACATAGAGTTATTGTACATAAAAAGCGATTTTTGATATTTTGGAAAATTATAAAATAAATAGAAGATGACATAAGCATAATATTTAATCATCTCCTTCTTCCTCTTCAGCTCATTTTGACGCACACAATAGCTGAAACCAGAGAGAGAAAGTTGAGAGAGTTTAGAGAGAGAAAGGGAAGAAATCTCACAAGGTAAGCCGATTTCTTCGACGATTTAGCTTCTAACGCGTATAACTCTGACCCTAAGCGACTCTTCTTTGTTCTTTAAGGTTTGGAGGCTCAAAAATCTGTTGTTATTTAGGTTAGGGTTTCAGCCATATTTGGAAAAAGCTTGTGGGAGCTTGAGCTAACTTTCAAACCTTCGTAT
The DNA here is from genome assembly GCA_963855925.1 of Inga laurina. NCBI lineage: Eukaryota > Viridiplantae > Streptophyta > Magnoliopsida > Fabales > Fabaceae > Inga > Inga laurina. The sequence continues at coordinate 1,331,945 of OY979712.1, read as the reverse complement.
ATTAACTATTCTAACTGCTGTGGGCAATTTAATTGGTGAAATTTTGCCGGATTGCCATTGGTTTTAAACTTTAGAAATGTATGTGCCTAAGGGTTATGCTGGCCAATTTTAGTTCAAATGGTAGTAATAACTCAATTAGATGGTTCACAAAGTGGTTAGGAGTAGAAAGGAACGCGTTTACGGAGCTAAAATCGTAAAACCCCGATTTTCCCTGGAAAACACATAAATTTTGGCTAGCTCTAGAAATGGGACTTAGAGTTGGATTTTCAATGATTTGATAGTTCCATTGAGTTTAGGAGGGAAAATTAGGTGGGGTTACAGTTGGTCACTTTTTCGAAAAAGGGCAAAAAAGCATTATTACAAAAATGCCCTTAAAACCCTTAAAGTGGGGTTGCGAAGGGTAAATTTGTAATTTAACATTGAATTTGATAATTCTGAGTTTGGAAATGGATTCCTTGGGCGGAAATTTTCTAGAATAGCCTAGGTTAGAATTTCGAGAAAGGTGCAGCCGAACAGGGTACGACAGGCCCGGGCCAAGTCCCGGGGGCATTTTTGTAAATTTTCATGATAGACTCATATAACCCCTAGAAATACTATGGAAGTGTCTAAATGGTGCATTTGGAAAATTAGGATTCGATATTTATCCTGTTCATGATCCACCTATGCCAGAGTACAATCGGAAAGAACAAGGTAGTGACTTTTTATCTTATACTATATGTGATACATTGTATGTGTGTTATATTATTGGTTTGTGATGATTTCGGATGCTGCAAAGCCTATGGATATGTGAGTCGAAAGGCTATTTGTAAAAACTGAAAGGCTATTTGTGGGCTAAAAGGCTATTTGTATGTACTACCACGCCAATAGTCCCTGAGTCGCTAACAACGGTTCGGGTAAGAACTGCGTGCCTTCCCGGCTGTAAAAGGGGATGAGGGTGGGGTGTGTTATGTGCTACTGCTGCTTGGTGATTACTTGCATGCTGTGTGATCATGTGTGGTATGAGTGATATGTTACTACCGGGATTCTCTTGAATCTCATTCTTTCCATTGACTAACCTTCAGACAAGGCAAGTGGCTCCAAAGAGAAGGAGACGACTAAGGGCGGCTAGGACTCTCACAATAGTATAGTTTGGTTTATTGGGTATCGAATTTTGGTTTGGGATTATTGTACATTGATAGGATGTAGATACTATTTTGGATATGACTGTGTAATCCCCTACACGGGAATTTTGTAAAACCTTAATTAGTATATGAACCCAGGGATTGCGGGGATTTATGTTGTACACTCTGATATATATGAATGTGATTTAACTGCACTGGGTAATTATATTCGAAACTTGAGTTTGAGACCAGGATAAGGAAGGAAGCTTAGAAAGAATTTGTGAAAACCCTACCGTAAGGAAGGGATTGAAATGAGTTTTAATTATCCGTCGGTTTCTAACCCATTTTAAGTACGTATTTTTGAATCATAATTACGCTATTTGAGGTAGGGGGTTACAAAGTAGGTGTTGGTTTGGAAGTCCCCTGGTATTAAGAATTAATAAGCAACTGATAACCAACATTAAAAGTTGCTGTGGAGAGTTAATGACAGGAAATAGAATTGATGAAAGAAGTAAAGCATTAGCGGCTACAATATGCTGGGGCATATGGAAAACTAGAAGTGATAAGGTGTTTAATGGAACAATGGTGGATGCAGAGTATATGATAAATGTTGCATCTATGCTAGTGAGTGAAGTCTGGATGGCAAAGCAAGGCACTAATGAAAATATGTGCAAAAAAAAAAAAAAAGAATTTGAGATTAGAGAGGAAAGATTGATGGGAACCCCCTGTTGAAGTTACGATAAAAATTAACATAGATGGGGCATTTTAAAGGCAAAGTGGGAAAGCTATCATGGCATAGTGTGTAGAAACAGTATAGGGGAATACCTGGGCAGTTTGGAGAAGACGGTGGCTGTTTCTAGTACACTAGAGGCTGAGTGTTTAGTTATGAAGGAGGCATTGTTGATAGGTGACAGATTTAGTAATCAACGAATATGCTTTGAATCAGATTGTGAGGTGATGATAAAACATGTTATAGAGAATTTTGTGGAAGGAGTAGAGTGGCAATGTGTGCCTATATTGAATGAGATTCTGACAATAACTGAGAAGAGGCCAAGTACTGAATTTTCCTTGGTTGATTTCCAGGGTAATCTAGCTGCAGATTTTCTTGCAGCTGCTAGTAGCAGAGAGTTGGGGCCCAATGGGTGGCTAGCAACAGCACCACATCTCTTGGTTGAGATTTTACTGGCTGACTTAGTTGATTGTAAGAAGAATGTTCATTCTACTGCTCCTAACAATTCAGTAAGGGAAGGAGTGGGCTAAGGAATTGAAAGTATCTTAATATGTACTAGGTATTTTGCTTTGTTTTTGTTTAGTGAGGTGTGTGGTAGGTTGTATGTAGGTTTTTTTGATTGTTTCTTGGCTACGACTATTGGTGATTGTAATTGTTTTTTCGTGATTAATAAAATTGACTCTTTTTTTTTTTTTTGCAAAACAAAAAATCAAAAAAAAAATGAAAAGGTGATTTGACATGGGCTTGAATCCAATCCAAGGTGTTTTCTTAATTATTGCTCTTTTCCTTTACCTCGCCACACCTTTGGACAGTCTGATTCTACTAGCTAATGCGGGATATCTTTTCGTCATTCAAATATATATATATATTTAAAAAAATAAAAATAAATACTATTTAAACTTCAGAATATCAAATTAGGGTTTTTTAACAATAGGAGTAATGAGATTGACAAAAAGAGTATAGCAATTGACAACTTATGTTTTTGGGAAATCACTGAATTGAGATTTTGAAGTTCAAGTGGTATTTATTTATTTTTTCCTTATATATTTTTTATGTGGGTGATGTGGCGCAATCTGGAGCGTTGGTGACTCCAATGGCTTGGATTTGAATTGATGATTATTAGTTAACTAAACGATTAATTAATGCGATGTGCCATATCTTCTGAAAATGTCTACTTTTAGTAATTTTTGCACCAAACTTCCAAACTTCTATATGATGTTTAACTGTTTGTGCCTGTTTGGATTTGTGCAAACTCAACATATGCACTTGTTTGGCTTTGAAGATATAGCTAGTGCTGAATAAGACTATGTTTTAATATATATATTTGTCATAGTGAAATAAACATATTGCGTGCAAGAATGGGCATAATTATGCATGACAACAAATAGATTTTTCCCCAACTTTATCACCAATAATCAAAAGAACCTTTCAACGTCTGATTTGTTCCCTTTAAAAATATATAATTCAACCAGAAATGTCTTGAAATATTGGTAGTCATCGGTTGAATCTAATTACTTTGGCATATCAACAATATAATATAAGTTTTTGTTCTAAAAATGTAAAGGCTGATACACATATTTCCAACTCAGGGTAAAAGTAAAACAATTGGTTTTATCACATGGTTATGATTCAAGAGGAAAATCTTTATTCAATAGAAAATACATAAAGTAATATTTGATTACACAAACAGCTCACGGCCACTTCTCCATCTTCTTCTTGAATATGCCTGGACCATAAGTAGAATAAATCATGTCTATAAGAAAAGGGAATTGTAATAACACAAAGAGGGTTATTGGAACACCAAGAAGCAGAATAAGAGGGAGTAGAGTCCACAACTGTGGTGAGTTATGCTGTAATGTGATAATTATGATTGCGGGAAAGGCAATCATCATAGTTGTTGTAACGAAGTAAATCAAATTCATATTCATATAATGTTACATATGGGTTTATATACAAGTAATTACATTTGAAAATTCAATGAGAACTTGACATACGTTTCCTAACTCTTCCTAACATTTTGACTTTGGGTGACGGTGGAAGATATGCCTGACGGTAAGGGATATGTTGTTGACTTCTAACTCTTAACACTCCCCCTCAAGTTGGAGCATATATATTTATCATGCCCAACTTATTACAAAGATATTCAACCCGTGTCCCATTTAATGCTTTTGTCAGAAGATCTGCCAGTTGGTCGTTGGACCGTATGTGCCTTGTAGATACAATATTTTCTCTGATCTTGTAATGAATAAAATGACAATCAATTTCAATATGTTTGGTACGTTCATGGAACATAGAGTTCGATGCTATATGAAGTGCTGCTTTATTGTCACACTATAGTTTAGCAGGTAATGTTGTGATGATGCCAATCTCCTTCAAAAGCTGAAGTACCCACACAATTTTTTTAGTCTCCTTTAAGAGATCAAGAATATACTTTCTTTGAGTCAAAAGAATACTTTTATTGCTTCTTAGAACCTCAATACCAAGAGAAGTACTTTAATGATCCCAAATCTTTTGTCTAGAAGTGAGAGTTCAGGAAGATTTTAAGTTCTGAGATTCCATAATAGTTACTTCCTATAATCACAACATCATCAACATAGACTACTAGAAGAATCATGCCTACATCAGATTATTGGTAGAACACAGAGTGATCACACTTGCTTTGACGTAACCCAAACTTCTTGACTACATTACAGAATTTATCAAACCAGGCTCGAGGACTTTGCTTTAGACCATATAGTGACTTCCTGAGGTAGTACACTTTCCTAGTCTGCCCCTGAGCAACGAGCCCAGGTGGTTTCTTAATATAAACTTCTTCAAGTAGATCGCTGTTCAAAAAGGCATTCTTAACATCTAATTGTTGCAAAGCCCAATGATATGTGGCCGCTAAAGAAACAAGTAGACGGACTGAAGTAAGTTTGGCCACAGGAGAGAAAGTCTTGGAATAATCAAGTCCATAAGTTTAGGCATATCCTTTGGCAACAAGGCGAGCTTTTAGTCATTCTAAGGAACCATCAGCCTTAGTCTTAACAACAAATACCCATTTACATCCAATGGCTTTCTTTCCAGGAGGGAGATCAACAAGAGTCCAGGTACCAGCTGTTTCTAATGCCAAAAGTTCTTCTTCCATTATAGCACGCCAACTAGGGTGAGCTAGGGCTTGGTGAAGGGAAGTAGGTGTGGTAATGGAATCAAGGGTGGCCACAAGGGAAGATGAAACAGGAGATAAAGATTGATAAGAGACAAAAGATGAGATATGATAGATACAGTCAGCATATCGTTTGGGAGGACAATGAGGACGGGTACCTTTATGAAGTGTAATGGGTAGGTCATCAGAAGTATCACCAAGAGAAATAGGAACAAGTGGTTCAGTAACAGTAAGAGGATGATCGGCAGAAACAGAGGTAGGAAGTACGGAGGCATCAACAGATTCAATCGGTGAAGCAGGAGTTGGTGAAAGTGAATCATTATCAACATCAGCATCATTGATGATATCAAGTTCTGGAATAGCAGCTTGTACTGGTGAGAGAAGGATAGG